>OX101819.2:57928680-59283055 GCA_944452925.2 Chrysolina oricalcia | reverse complement strand
TCAGAAGTATGCTCATTTTGTCCAGACTCTATCATGGTATAAAACAAACTATAATTATTTTTGGAGGTAGTGATTTCCATTGAATTAGGCTTGGTTTGATTCTAGGCTTCCATCAACTTTTATACTTACGCGCAAAAATTATTTTATTTTGATTTAATCAAGATAAAATGTGGATATGATTATTAATACAAAGAATATACTGCTTGGTAGCATTAAATAGTATGTCAATAAAATCAATTTTTCATGTAATTAAGCCTAATGAAATTATCGAAATGAAATGTCGATTATTCGACATGGCACCGATTAATACGAATACTTGTGATAAATGTCGCAATTGTCGAACATCCAGATCCCAACGAAGTTTCAGAGACCGACAGATATACAGGGTGTAATCAAATAAGTGCTAATTTTTTTAGGAGGTGAATCCTTGTCGAAAATTAAAAACTTTTCCAATTCCTGTGTTGTGTCCGTAGAAGTAATAGTTCCCTATTGAAAAAATAAAATACAACATTGTGCATGAACGGATCTTCTGTAAATAGAATTGAAAAAATCTAGTGGTTGGCTGTCACAATTTGTTTGAACAACTTGTGACTTCTATCGTAGTTTTTTGAAATTATTCCGCTTGTTTCATTCACTGGTATTTATTTCTTTGTCATGTCGTAGACACGTTATACTCCCCGAGAATATGCGCATAAGCACAACATTTATGGTGAATGTGGAGGTAGTGCTACTGTTGCAGCAGCACTTTATGCAGAATGATATCCGATTGCACAATGCCGCTCAGAGAATCGCTGATCTGGGGGCTATAACCTATGACGCATTTGGAAAGGTTCTTCTTGAAAAAATGTCGTCTCTGCGTACGAGTGGATGGAAAATAACATTTTTGTAATATTATTCAGTGCGATGTTGAATAATCGTTATTGTGGTTTATGGTGTATGTTGATTCAAAAAAACGTTGAATTAGTATTTACTTCTTTACATCTCATTGAATGCTTCTAAGCAGTCGATTCGTTATTACTAATGACTATTTAATCATTTCATCTTGATAGGATAAAAATAAAAGACATTACTGACAATGTCTAATGGAGTTGATTTTAGCTCAGAATAACATCACACTCTAATATAATCGAAATTCTACTCCTTCCAAAACTAATTATCGTATGTTCTATACCATGGTAGAGTCTGGACAAAATGGGCATTCTTTTGTAATTAATATCCACTTCCACTTGGTTATGTTTTTTTCAAACAATAATGTCAAACTGTTGTTAAAAAATTGGTGAAACTCAAATCTGGCATTTTACCCTCATTTCTTGAAAAAATTGTATCGATTTCTGAAAAACTGTTTTGTACATCTAGAAGCATCACTCATCAGTAATCTTCAGCAGCAAAGATATTCGAATTGTTCCCAATTCGTAGACATGGCACTCAAAAATCCAAGATGAGGTAGTGATTTTCCCGAAATTAAAAAAATGCTCATTATCACGAAAACGGTGAGATTTTTACAAAGGTAAAATTCCGATATTCTGAATAGTCATGTCCTGGTCTATTACCAGTTCCAATATTGTACAAGGTTTACCGGACACCCTGTATAGAAAGCAAATGCAATTGAATCTAATATGGTACCGGCCAAATCCAAGTTGAACAATTTCGTGAATGGTCGACAGGAAACATGTAAAAAAGGTTTCTGAAAATATGCCTATATGCTATTTTGGGAAAAAATTAAATATTATAAAACCTCCTATGTTATGGAGTGTTGAAAAGTACATTAAATCTTAAGGAAAATATTGATATAAGGAAGTTTTCAAAATTGGTCCCGCTCACTAATAACAAAAGCGTCGGATACCGAGGAAAAAAATCTAAAGTTTTGTCAATAAATTTATTCAAGATGCTGATAACGAAACGAATTCACTTTATAAGGAACAGATATAATCATAATTTTGTAAGGTTAGTAGTAATTTCAATACTTTTTATTTGTACACTGAAAAAACAGTTTATTCATAGTTAACTAAATTAATTAACACCTAATAAATCATTTATTCGAATATTGCGGAATAAACGTTTATTTATTAGAAACAAATGATGCATTAAAATTATTTAAATATACCTCATTAACAGTCAATTCAAATTTATTTCCAATAAATATAGGTCTTACTATATATTAATCAACAGTAAATAAAACATTATTCATAATAAATGAGGATTATTTATTATTATTATATATTTCATTGACATTTAATAAACACATTTTTATTATAAATTTGTTTCATTTATTGAAAATGAATGTTTGTAAATAAAAATCCTTAGCATTTATTCCAAATAAATAAAGAATATTTATTAAAAATTTTGTTTATTATTAATAAACCAATAAGGACACAAGATGAGCCTTCTGAAATCGAAAAATCAATATGGAAGAAATTAGAATTAATTTACCTTTTATACAAAATTACCTTAACAAATATTTACTAATTCCACAAAACTGTTGTCTCTCAAAAACTTTTCCAGCTCCTGAACATGGTCCATTATGGCGAGAGACAGCTTCGATGAAATGATGCGTTACCTACTTGTAACCTTTACAACAGAATATATGATTGTATTATGTTAGAAAATAGATGCACAATCCATGCATATAATAATTATAAAACTAGTGTTGTGACTTCTATAACTATGAAGAGATTGTTTGATTTTGAATTACACCTCAATCACACAAAAATAAATAATTACAACATGCGACTTTAACCTACACAAAGCAAATGGCGCACCCACGACTCAACGACAAACGACGAAACACGAAACCCCGACGTACGACGTGTCACGTGGCCCACGGCACCTATCGCGGAGATTTTATAATAATGGTCAGCGCGGTATTTTCAATGAATGTTTATTATCTGGTACTATGACTTATTCACTTCAAATAAACTTAAAATCAATAATGAATAAATTTTTAGTAATATCACCCAACAAATGATTTCATTAGGAATAAATTTATATTGTTAATTATAAACATATGGACCTCAAACAAACTATTTATTTTTTATTAGTAAATTATATTATCGCGTTTATTAATATTAAATTGAATTACCTAATACAAAATAAAATTTTCTTTTTTTTATTAATTGTAAATGAAAGGCACCCAAACAAATATTTATTAACTATGAGCCCTATCTTTTTTTCAGTGTAGGTTGTCCTAATTTTGGGTATCAGTGGTGCTTGTCGCCGTGAAGAATTATTACATATAACTATTAATCCCATTGAAGATGCTGGATTTATATTGATTGTTAAAATACCTGACACGAAGACATATTAATTGCACATGAACGTTTACTGTTTCAAATTCTGATTATACTGAGAAATACCGCAAGTAGAGCACTACGGCCGCCTCATACGAAAAGTAACACATTATTTTTGAAATATTCGAGAGGAAAATGTATTAGCCAACATGTGGGGATAAATAAAATAGGAGAAATTCCCAGCTTGATTGCAAAATGGCTCGGAAAAGCATGTATAAGAGCTACACAGGTCACTGTTTCAGGATAAGCTGTGTAACTCTTCTGGCCAATGCAGGGGGCAACATTAAATTCATAAAACGTCACGGTGGCTGGAAATATGCCTCCGTAGCAGAAGCATTTGTAGAAGATAGTTTGAATAACTAATCTCTTTATACACATCGACAATTTTGGGGTTTCTCAAACCATGATCTATTCATTGCTATGGCGATTTTACACAGATTGATTAAAGCTTTTATCCCGGAACCTGCTTGTCGCCTGAAAAGATGGGGACATTGCCTCTGATCCAGGAGTACTCATTTTTTGCTGAGCTGTTCATGATATTGACCAAATGAATTATCCAAGTTTTCGACCACGAGCACCGGGCAAAACATTGTCAAAAATTCAAAAAATCCAAAAACAAAACATGAAATTTATTATCCTTATTCAGTTTTCTGCGATTTTAACCCTGAAGGACTAACTTTATGATTTTAACAACTTCTAATGCTTTAAAAGGAGAATGAATTTTTTCCAATTTGAGACTAGAACCGCCTCTAGACCAAAAATTTCCAAAATACAGGTTTTCAAAATGTATTGGTTTATTTTTGAATTTGGAAATTTTAATAATAATTTGTTTTTCTGTGAAAAGGAGGATGCTTTTGAAAGGAAAATTTGAGTGTTCTATAAATAATAATAGTAAACTGTGATACAAGTTTTATAAGACACAATTTTGTCAATGACAATGTGTCTTATAAAACGTGTTTCATATCCTATTTTTTCTATTTGTCATTTTTTGTAGTTTTTTATTGGAAAAAATTGGATTTAATATTAATAAATAATATCAGAAATATCGGGTTGGTAACATTGATAAAATATTTAAAATTAGAAGGAAGCTGTCAGGTGATTCACTTGTTTACATAAATTATTTAAATTTTGAATGCAAATATTACTAAATTACTTTTTTTAAAACGACTGATGAAGAAAACTCAAGTTGCACCCCTCCTGAATTGAGAGTAATTGCTGTGATTGATTTGTTGCCCAAAAAATCTCGTTCAGTTTACGAAAAGGAATTTCACGAAGTCTCCGATGCCTCACCACACTCCCCCTGCAGTCAAAATATCAAACTTTTCAAACAGTCATGAAACAATTAAAGTTTATAATAACTGCGCCATTCAAGGCAACAAATAACACCACAACATTCAAAGGTTATTCTTCTTCATTGTTTAATATCTGAAAATCCCATCCCTCTTGTCTGACGTTCATCTGATAGTTGATGTTACCATTGATACCAATCTCGAAAAAATTTAAAATTGCTTTTATTTTGACACGCATTTGGGTTTCATAATTCATTTTAGAATCCAAATAGAAAAAATCTTTAAATACTTAGAAATGAGTAATGTACATTTTAATTTTTTTCAATCTAGAGTAAGTTATATTATTTAATGAGTTCTTATCAATTATTGTCAAAAAGTACAAATTTCAGTGTTTGACAAAATTGACAAATTTTGAAATGTTTCATTTAGGAAATTGTAGCTTTAGTCTGCTTTGAAAAGGTATGGCGTAGTTTCAATCTAAAACTAGTCCTTAAGAGTTAAAATCACCAAAAACTTAAGGTGGAAAATTTCGTGGATTTTTGGACATTTTATGTATTTTTGAAAACGTTACGTTAGGCGCTCGTGGTCGAAAACTTGGATTATTCATGAACTACTCAGCAAAACGTCAGTTCTTTACCACCTAATTCAATAATTTTTTTTTCAAATTAGTCTCGATTCCTGAACTATCAGCTGGGTGGTCTGATTATATCCAACATAAAAAGATATTGGACTTTTTCTGAGTGGTTTTGGCTAGTGCTTTAGTCTTCAGGATATAAAAAATAAGCGAATTGGGAGTGAAATTCCTTCTCAAAAGACGGGATTAAACATTTTTTCGTTAGGAGTTTGTACGAGGATGTATTGATATCTAGTTAGCCTAGACCAGTTCCCTGCATAAACAAAATATTGCGTTACCATAGCAACGAATAATTACTTATTAGAAGTGTCAGTGTAAAGTTTGACTTCAAAAAAGTAAACCATAGTTACGCTATAAATCAAAAGAAAAAATATGTCCACCAAAATTGTGAACATCGAAAAATTGGAATATCGAGCCATCATCAAGTACCTGTATTTAAAAGGGTTAAGAGGTAAGCAGATTTACGAAGATATGCTTAATACTCTTGGTGATCAATGTCCTTCGTATGCGACCGTTGAAGATGATGACCGATCGGGGAGGCCAGTTTATGTGTCAGTCCTCGAAAATATCGATGCAGTTCATGACATGATTTTAACAGACCGTCGAATTGGGCTAAAGCGATGTCTGAAGCACTTAATATTTCATACGAACGCGTTCATCATACTTATAGTTCACGTCAATTTGTCATGAGAAAAATTGCTGCAAAATGGATCCCCAAATGTTTGAATGTTGACCAAAAGCGTGCAAAGGTAGTAGCATCGCGTTCGATCTGTGCTCGATTTGAAAACGATGTAGACTTCTTAAACCGAATTGTTACTATGGATGAGACTTGGGTACATTTCTACGATCCAGAAACAAAGCAACAATCGATGGAAAGGCGACACTCCGGTTCTCCAAGACCTAAGAAGTTTCGTGTCCAAAAAACTGCTGGAAACGTGCTTGCTTCAGTTTTTTGGGATTGCCATGAAGTGATCATGATTGATTTTTTGGATAAGGGTATGACAATAACTGGATATTACTATTCGACATCACTGACCACTCTACGGGAAAAAATTAAAGAGAAAAGACGCGAAAAGCTATCCAAAGTTGTTTTGTTTTTGCAGGACAACGCCCCTGCACACAAATCTCATGTTGCCATGCAAAAAATTCGTGATCTAGGGTTTGAATTACTAGAACACCCCCCCTTATTCACCAGATTTGGCTCCGTTTGACTATCATCTCTTTCCTAAACTGAAAAAAAGTTTAAAAGGTCGTAAATTTTCTTCCAACGAGGAGGTAATGAAAGCTGTGGAGGTCTGGTTTGCAGAGCAAGAAGAAACATTTTTTTTGAAAGGTCTAGAGACGTTGCAGGTTCGATATAATAAATGTATCCAATTAAAAGGAGAATATGTTGAGTAATAAAATATTTTGGCATTGAAATTTTGTTTGGTTCTATAGTAGGCTAAGCATTTTTCAATAAATCTTCGTATTATATTTTGATTTTTTCTGTTATGTAATGTAACTTGCTTCAACGTATTCTGCTTTAGTCAGGGCATCGATTGTAGTACCAGTGAAGGTTTGCTGCTTTTTTGGAAGCCACAACTCTAGAGCAATATCGTCCAAACCAGGTTATAGTAAAGAATACTTCAATACAAATTACAAAATTTTATTCAAAAACTGAAAACATTCAAAAATATTATATACAGTATAAATAATACAAAACATAAATCATTTAAAACTCCCTAATGGATGAGTTTGCCGTATCCTCCGTACCCTCCGTATCCTCCGTGTCCTCCGTATCCCAAAGACAAGTCCAGTCCACCTCCGTAGGAAATTGGGGAGGCATAGGACTTGATCAGAGGGGCGGACAAAACTGGAGCGGCGTAGGACTTGATCAGAGGAGCGGACAAAACTGGAGCGGCGTAGGACTTGATCAGAGGGGCGGAAAGAACTGGAGCGCCGTAGGACTTGATCAGAGGGGCAGACAAAACCGGAGAGGCGTAGGATATCGGTGATGCGTAAGATTTGAGAATAGGGGCTGAAAGAACAGGGGCTGAATAGGATTTTAGGATAGGTGCGGAGAGAATAGGGGTAGAGTAGGATTTGGTGAGAAGCGGAGCGGAGTAAGAAATGGGCGCAGATAGTCCCAGTCCGTGTCCGCCCAAAGCTAGGGGTGCTCCATGACCCAAATCTCCATAGCCTAGGTCTCCATAGCTTTCGTAGCCTCCGTAGCCTCCATAGCCTCCATAACCAAGACCAAGGACTCCACGCTTTTCTTTCTTCTCTTCAGAGGCTGAGGTGATGGCCAAAGTGGCAACAAGAATCACCTAGAAAAAACAAAGGATATTTCAAGTTTTTTCAAGTATTCGTACAAATAATGACATGTTTTCTGACAGATATTTGCCTTAAATCCTATTTTGTTGGATTATTGAGAAAGATAGCTATTTCTACTTGGTCAAAATTACATCTTTGCTCTATGAGTTTCCTAAATCATTATTTCCTGTCTTTGGCGTTTGTAGATAGTTATTTCTGAAGAAACATCGTGAAATATCCATTTTTCACCCAAAAATAACTTTTGTTGAAATACCGTCATAACAACAATAGGGAATGTAGAAGTCCCCTACAAGTATATTTTTTTGAAAATTTCTAATTTCAAGTTTTGCAATCATTCAGTGCAGTATGATGTGAAAGACTTTAACGGTCTGTATAAACAAAACCAGTAGGTTTTATTCCGTGCGGCTTTTTTAGCCCTTCCCTCCCCCTGTTACATTTCAAACGGTTCACTTACAAACATTAAACAAAAACCATTTTGAATGGTATCACCGACACTACTTCTTGAAATAAAATATATAGTGATGCCCTGAAATAGCTTCTCACGTTTTGAACAAGAATTTGTATGTGACCCTTTCCATAAAAATCAAGGGGGTTAGATCTGGCGATCTACGAGGCCATTTCCATATGGTCCATTAATTTCAAACCAGCGATCTTGGAACATGTCGTACAAGTCGCCACATCATTTCTCTGCAAGGTATCTAACCCCCCCCTCCATTTATTTTTTAGTGTTAAAATTTTCGAATTTATTATGAAAATAAGCATTTCGAACAAGAAGTAGATTCTGTTGTGCCCAGAAATGTTTTCCCTATTCATGATTTGGGTCCATTGTATCTGAGATACAATGGAACTAACAAAATCCTTTTCCCTTAGGTACCATTAAGTTTTGATTTGTAGGTATTCATCATATTTTATTTTAAACTTGTCTATATTTTGTCCTTAACAAAACTGAATAAATGACTAAATGAATAAAGAATGATTTCACCCCGGGTGAATTTTAATTCGTCCATATAAAATGTGATTAAAAAATTTGGATCTTCAATAACATAAATTCACAAAATTCAGCTCCTGCTCGGAAGGAGTGGAATTTGTGTTTTCTCAAAGTCCTTTGAATTGATGCTGATGACATATCCACATCCTCCGAAGCTGTTGGAATTGAACTAACTCGTACCGTATGCGTGGAAATATGTTAATACATTCACCTCGGTTTCTTCATTTTAGATTACTGGATTCAGGTGATAGTTTTTGTTGTGACTCCAAACTTTAAAAATTGTGCTTCTATCCTTCTGAATTTTGTTTTCCTCATTTGAAGGAAGTTTGGATATCTTTCGAAAGATTTCAAAAATATAATAAAATACAATGTGTTCCATTTGCAAAAAGGAAGTTTGGGTCCAGTTCCGGTTTAACAGGAGGTGCTACGTCACTGATGATATATCAATTGATTGTTTATGGTGATCTGTGTTCTATTTTCGAGAAGTAAAATGTGAACATTTTGCTATATCGGTCAAATATTGTTTAGACATTTCAAAAATAGTATTGATGAAATATTCTTGAAGCAATAATGGCCTCAAAACATTCATCGATATTAGTACAATATCATTCGGATATATTGGTGGAAGTGAATATGCTTTGGTAAATTATTAAATGTCTTTTAGTTGATCAAGGTGACACCAGAGTCTGCCTTTTGGCCGACATAACCACTGAGTAGGCTGTCTAGAAAACAAGTTGTGAAGTATTTAATATATTTTCGTAGGTGTTAGAAGGCGTTCTATATGTAGAGTCACCTAGGTTTGATCATAACATAATTTTAATATGGTTCATCGAATATTCGGCCTATATTTAATATTCATCCTATTCTAAATCTTGGAAACAATGTGGAGACAATGTTTTATCAATATCGGTAAATATTTTTTAACCAATATTGACCCAATATAAATTAATATTATTTGTTGAATATTGGCGAAATGATATTCAACAAATGTGAAATCACACTTGTATGTACAATATAGTTTTTCATGCCTAGAATCGATATGAGAGGAATATTGGGGTTGCAATATTTATTCTAGATATTGAAAACAATATGAAGACAATATTATTTTATCGATATTGGTTAATGTAATTGAACCAATATTGATCCAATATGAGTTACTATAATTTTTTGAATATAGTTGCAATAATATTCAACCAATGTGCTATTAAACTTGAAAATACATTACAGTTGTTTTTTCATCCCTAGAATCGACATGACTGGAATATTGGAATTGCAATATTTATTCTAGATGTTGAAAACAATATCTAGACAATATTGTATTATCGATATTGGTAGAAATTATTCAACCAATATTGACCCAATATTACGTGTGACAATCTACATCCAGAACAGGTTCAACCAATATTCCACCAATATTATTAATATAATATTGTTTTTTGAACATTCACCCATATTGGACCGATACAATTTTTTTCGTTTACAGTTGGCCCAATATGAAACCAAGATTCAGCAGAAATGATTTGCTACCTGGGCTCAATTAAAATCTATGAATTGCTGAAATAAATTAGTAGCAACTTTTGACAAAAATGCCCTAATGATAATCAGAAGCTATTGATTTGCAACCCCTTTGAATCACTCAATTGTTTTCAAAAAAAACGCGAAAGAATTCTTACCCCTTTACACAGACTATGATAAAATCCAACAACGCCACTGTATACACAATCACCATACTTACCAAAAATTTCATTTTCGCACAAAAACGTTTCTTCAAAATCAAAACTGCACGGTTGAATTCACTGAAGTGATGTGTGGTGCAGTTGTAGCTCCTCATACGCTTTATATAGTAATGTGGAAGGGTAAAGCGCTGATTTTTTTCATTACGTGTATTATTAAACTAGATCAGCCATCGTTTTTGTCATTAAAAGGAGTTGTACTTTTACTTGTTCCGATATGAGGATAGGCGATTCGAATTTTGTGCGTATGTGGTTATTCGTGACAATTGTTTGTTTTGGGTCACACGTTTTGGCAATGATTTCGAAAACGTTGTTAGGGTGACTGTTTCGTATTTGTATTGCACGCCCATCAAAGTTTCTTGTAACAAATAGGGGGCTTGGGCACTTGCATACAAGTCTTCTTGTACTTGGAATGAATAAATAAATAAATAAATAAATAATATTTTATTCCATTCATATCATTTACACGATATTGGAAAAGTCAATAGAGAAAATATAATAAGTACATAAAATATGTTGTTATACATAGGTAAATATACAGTGAGCACGTAAAGGTTGGAACAAATTCGTTAAAAGCTTGATATGGCCATTGGGGGAAAAAAGCTAAGACAGGTCGATTTTCTTTTTCAGTTGCGCATTTTTTGGTATACTCAGATTTTTGAAAACGTCATTGCTGTTCGAGTTATGACGACATTATGATTTTTTTTAAATGGCATTGCCCTATTTTGATGTTACCTTCAAAAAGAACGCATTTTTCGGTGTATGGTTGTCATACTTTTTCTTATGTTACATAACCGTATGTTCGAGAAATAAAATATATTCCATTCATAATTATTAGGTCTGTTAACGTAAAATTTTGACTTGAGTTATCCCTACACACAAAAATCTACTGGGATTAGATCAGGAGATCTAGCTGGCCACTCTAAAAATCCTCGTCTGCGATCGAAATCCGGTGTGTGAGGGAATTTTTCCCAAGTACATCGGTATCGATAGGCAACCTCATACCTTATTTTGAAGGAAGTGCGATGTGAGTTGCCTAGATGCCACTCCCGACGTCTGGCGTTTGCTCGAAGTGTGCAACCGATCACCCGGGGTGGGGCTGAAGGTTTTTCCGGGTATTCCTGCAGCTGAAAAGTGAGTACGCCACCAAAAATCAGAAAAACACCCCGGAGCGCCACGGCAAATGGTAATAGCCATCCTCTACCCGCAGACGAGGATTTTCAGAGTGGCCAGCTAGATCTCCCGATCTAACCCCACAATATTTCATTTTGTGGAGAAACCTTCAGTCAAAAGTTTACGTTAACAGACTTAATATTATATTACCTTGAGTGAAATATATTTTATTTCTGGAACATACGGTTATCTAACATAAGAAAAATTATGATATCCACACACAGAAAAATACGTTCTTCTAGAAATTATTATCAAAATAGGGTAATGACATTTAAAAAAATATATAATGACGTCATAACTCGAACAGCGATGATGTCATCAAAAATCTAAGTAGACCAAAAAATGCGCAACTGAAAAATTAAATCGACGTGTCTGAGTTCATTTTCCCTAATGGCCATATCAAGCGTTTAACGAATTTGTTCCAACCTTTACGTGCTCACTGTATAAATAATAAAAAGGTATTAAAAACTACATTCCAGAAATTCATTCAGACTATAGAATGAGTATTGCAACAGGAGATCTTTGAGAGATTTTTTAAATACATTAAGATTTTGGATTTACCATGCCTTGTCTTATAGTTATGTTTGTCAGCACTTTTAATAAAGTCATTTAAATTATTTTTAACGAATAGGATTGTTTTATAGATATAAATACAGGGGAGAGTTAAAATTTTGTTTTCTTGAAAGAAGCCTTTACAGGAAGTTCGCTTATGAATACCAAAGATGAGACGTATTTTTTTTTGTAAAATAAACAATTTTATTGAAAATCTAGAGTTTCCCCATATTATAACATTATAAGATAAGTGCGAGTATGTCATCGCATAGTAGATATTCATTAGTTGTTGTTGGGAGAATATATTTTTGAGTTGTAAGATTGCATAGTAACTGCTACATATCTTCTTAGAAATATGATTAGTACATGTCTGAAAAGAAAGTGATGAGTCGAGAAAAGTTCCAAGGAATTTTGTTGTCTCGGAAGACGTAATGTTAATATTTTCAGTATTCATTTCAAAAGACGTGTTGGGATCATTTGTTATGATAAATTTCATTAGAACCGTTTTCCCGTGATTCAGAATTAAATGATTGTTCAGACACCATTCAGTAAATTTATTATATAGTAAATTTAAATTATCTGCCAGTTCTTCGGGAGAGTTGCCACAGGTTGCAAACGAAACATCATCTGCATATATGACTTTACAGTTCGCTTCCATAAATGCTGGTAGGTCATTAACATATAATATAAATATAAGTGGATCCAGCACAGAACCCTGAGGAACACCCAGATTAACAATAACAATATAAACAACATCGAAATCACCTAACAGAACTATTAACAAAAACGGAAAAAAATTGCTATAAAACTAAGTTTATCAATGCAAAAAATGAGCTATATGAAAGATAATAAAATATAAGGAGAGTATAAACTCGAAAAACTTAGAATCAAATAATGTCCAAAATATAATAACATCAGAATTTCTTCAACTCACGTTTTGCAACAGTTGGGGTGAAAATGGCACATTCATAAAAAATTACAAGCATTCGGATTTTACAATTATTACGAGGATATATTGAAAAATTCATAGCCTACTATAAAACCAAACAAAATTTCAATGTCAAAATATTTTAATACTCTACATATTCTCCTCTTAATTGGATACATTTATTACAGCGAACCTGCAACGTCTCTAGACATTAAAAATTTTTTTTTCTTTTTGCTCTGCAAACCAGACCTCCACAGCTTTTATTTGTCTCCTCGTTGGAAGAAAATTTACGACGTTTCAAACTTTTTTTCAGTTGAGGAAACAGATGATAGTCGGACGGAGCCAAATCTGGTGAATAAGGGGATGTACTAGTAATTCAAACCCTAAATCACGAATTTTTTGCATGGCGACATGAGATTTGTGTGCAGGGGCGTTGTCCTGCAAAAACAAAACACCTTTGGATAGCTTTCCGCGTCTTTTCTCCTTAACTTTTTTCCGTAGAGTGGTCAGTAATGTCAAATAGTAATCTCCAGTTATTGTTCTACCCTTATCCAAAAAATCAATCATGATTACTCCATGGCAAAAAACTGAAGCAAGAACTTTTCCAGCAGATTTTTTGACACGAAACTTCTTAGGTCTTGGAGAACCGGAGTGTTGCCATTCCAACGATTGTTGCTTTGTTTCTGGATCGTAGAAATGTACCCAAGTCTCATCCATAGTAACAATTCGGTTTAAGAAGTCTACATCGTTTTTAAATCGAGCACAGATCGAACGCGACGCTACTACCCTTGCACGCTTTTGGTCAACATTCAAACATTTGGGGATCCATTTTGCAGCAATTTTTCTCATTTCCAAATTGACGTGAACTATATGATGAACGCGTTCGTATGAAATATTCAGTGCTTCAGATATCTGTTTTAGCCCAATTTGACGGTCTGTTAAAATCATGTTATGAACTGCATCGATATTTTCGGGGACTGACACAGAAGCTGGCCTTCCCGATCGGTCATCATCTTCAATGGAAAATTTACCTCTTTTGAAGCTTGCAGTCCAATTTTTCACGGTCACATACGAAGGACATTGATCACCAAGGGTATTAAGCATATCTTCGTAAAACTGCCTACCTCTTAACCCTTTTAAATACAGGTACTTGATGATGGCTCGATACTCCAATTTTTCGATTTTCACAATTTCGGTGGACATATTTTTTCTTTTAATTTATTGCGTAAATCTGGTTTACTTTTTTGACGTCAAACTTTACACTGACACTTCTAATAAGTTATTGTTCGTTGCTATGGTAACGCAATATTTTGTTCATGCAGGGAACTGGTCTAGGCTAACTAGATATCAATACATCCTCGTACATTACTTTCTTGAGATATGTATATCTCATCTACCTCGAGCTATCTAGTAAAAATTAATTTCATTTGCTATACAGTGTGTTGAAAGTTGCCGTGAGAGTACTCGGAAATTTATTTATTTATTTAGTTATTTATTTATTTATTTATTTATTTATTTATTTATTTATTTATTTATTTATTTATTTATTTATTTATTTATTTATTTATTTATTTATTTATTTATTTATTTATTTATTTATTTATTTATTTATTTATTTATTTATTTATTTATTTATTTATTTATTTATTTATTTATTTATTTATTTATTTATTTATTTATTTATTTATTTATTTATTTATTTATTTATTTATTTATTTATTTATTTATTTATTTATTTATTTATTTATTTATTTATTTATTTATTTATTTATTTATTTATTTATTTATTTACAAATGGGAATACAAACGGGACTAATCCAAAAACAGTATTCACAGATAGGTGTTTTCTCAATATACAGAATCAACATATAATTCTAAAGTAAAATTACCGGAAATTACAAAATTGGTGATAGATAAAGAAAATGACAGAAAAAAAACAATAAGAGTATTGAATTTAGTGCATATAGTAATGAGTGAATGAAAACGAACATGGCGTACTTATTCAGTTGAAGTCTGTGAAGCAAGAAAGTGTTTTTTCAAAATAAAGGAAAATTTTGACAATGAGTAAAAGAAAATATCAATATTCATGGAATTCGGTAACGCATTATATGATATGTTGCATCTATGCATGGGAGAATTCAAAAAATAATTTGTTTGCGATTGTTCGTAACGGAAAAGATGCTGATGCCTAGTAGTATATGTAGGAGCATTAAGATAAATGTTACTAAGGATGGCAGGCGAATCAACTAAATTGTTAATGATTTTGAAGAGGAACTTCACGTCTGAAATTTTCCTTCTATTCTCCAGTGTTAATATATTCAGCTCATATCGAACATAGATACGGTTGTTGGGTATGGATGGAAAAAAATTTTTGTTGACATATTCTAAGAATATATTCTGAACTATTGCAAGTTTTTTTATGTAAATGACGTATCCAGGGTTCCATATTACGGAACCATAACTCAAAACACTATTGACGTATGACATATAGAGAGTACGGAGAGTCTGTGTGTTTTTAAATTCACGACAAGTTCTCATAATGAAACCTAACATTCTGTGGGCCTTTTTAGAAATGTAAAATATATGCTTATCAAAAAGCATTTTAGAGTCAAATATTATTCCTAGGTTCTTTATTTCTGTAACGGTTTTCAAGGGTAGAGAAGATATTTGAAAGGAGTGATTTAGAATACTTTTTCGGCGTCCAAATGAAATATGGTAACACTTATCAAACTATATACCAAAACAATCAAGCAAATGAGAGAAAACATTGTTACAATATTAGCACACCTAATAAATATCATTTCACTTTAGGAAAATTACCATCTGCACTGAAGCAATCAATGTCTACAAGAATGGAGATAAAAGTGACTCCAAAAATTATAGACCAATCTTTGTTATATCGATCATTGCTAAAATAAACTATTCAACACTAATTTCGGAGCACCCCAAAATTTTGCCCCTGTTAAAATCTGAATAACATTTTTCTGCTTTAAACAATTTGTATTCTGTTCACACTGATCGCTAGATCAGCCCTTCAGCTATAATCTCGTACATCTTCAAAACACAAGGTTCTTCACATAAAATCACTACTGTGCAAAATTTTGGAATCTTCAAAAGGATCCCAAATGAAAAAACACTTTTTTTACAAGTATGACAGCAAAGGCATAAAAATCTTCTCATCTTCTTCATTCTGGATACGTCCAGATCTTTCCTGCTTTCAGTAGTCAAGAATTGTGCGTCAGAAAACCCAATTGAAACGACTTGTTTTCGAAGAAAAATAAATAAAGGCCGTATTTATACATTTGCAAGTTTTCATGCAAGTTTCATGCTATGCAAGTTCTTTGCAATTCCAATTCAGTCATGCGCATGCGCCCGTGCAAGTTTGTGGCGAGTGTCAAAATAAAATTCGATGAAATTCTATTTTGAGGGCGATTTTTATGCAATTTTGGTTCTTTTTGTGAGGATATTTGTGTTACCAACTGAGACATGTCTCTAATATATTTCACATCAAGTAATTGTATTTTTGTAACAAAAACCGGTTTTTTCGATATTTATGAAGATGTGTAGGGTCAAAAGATATGGCAAGTAATGAATATGTTTGCTAGATGAATACTACTTTCAAGGCTAGAAATTACCCTTCATTCATACAGAATTGCAACCAACTTGCATCAATGTAAGAGACGGTGCAAGGCCAGAGACATGCAATTATCTTTCTTGCACAGAACTTGCATGCCGTAAAACTTGCAAATGTAATACGGCTTTAAATCAGCCAATTTTCGCCTGAAATGCATAGCCCGTAACCAAGGTAACAAGAAAATAAGAAGACAATTCGGAAAATATCTCGAAGAATTGAGATCATCTTCATGCCTCTGCAATCAAATTTGAAAAAAAAAATTTTTTCGTTATTTGGGATCCTTTTGAATATTCCAAAATTTTGCACTGTTTCAGGTAACACCCTGTAGCGATTTTACGTGAAGAAACTCATGTTTTGAAGAAGTACGAGATTATAGATGGCTGGCTAGCGAACGGTGTAAACAGGATTCAAATTGTTCAAAGCAGAAAAAAGTTATTCAGATTTCCACTTGGGCAAAATTTTGGGGCGCACAAACAACATATAATAATATCAACTCGCCAATTTGGGTTCAGGGAAAATCTTTACACAGAGGACGCCCTATTACATTTCACAAGAAAAATCCATTAAAATTTGAAAGATAATAAAAAAGTTATAGGAATATTCAAAGATTTGTCAAAGGCATTCGAAAGCATATCTCATGAAATGCTTTTGCAGAAACTTGAATCTGAGCAGCTCAAAATAAACGAATACTTCAGAGAAACTCAAGAAATAAAATATGGTATACCACAAGGAACTGTTCTTGGTCCCCGGTTATTCCTACTTTATATGAATAGCATGTTGAAAGTTGACATTTCAGGAGATATTAGTTCATACGCCGATGACACTGTGCTACTTTTTACAAGTCATACTAGGGAAAAAACAAAGAAACAGACAGAAAAGGATCTTTTCAAAATCAAATTATGGCTAGATAGTAATCTACTCTACTCTATCAACTTGATTTGACCACATTGAAATTTCACTCCAACTACACACTGAATCCATGTCAAGAAACCGTAGAAACAAGTGAAAATATTAAATATCTAGGCATAATTATTCAACAAAAAGACTGAGAAAACTGGTGAACACATTTCATGAGCTACGGAAATTTCTCCCCATAAAGAAACTCATAATATGGCACAAATCACTAGTTGAATCTATTTTGTCTTATGGTATCATTGAGGTGGTACTTACCAACACCAACTAAAAACACTTATTCTAACACAAAAGTGGATCTTGAAAGTTCTAACTATCGAAACCAAAAAGATTTTCAACAACACAGCTCTTCTCAGACAAAAGATTTATAGACCTACATGAACTTTATGTTTTCAGCGTTTCCAAATTTTTCTGTTTGAAGAAGAATATTCTCCAGTTGTATTATTATCCGCAAACACTGCTTGGAAATGAACACTGTAACGTATGTGTGTACATTTTTCTGAGAAAGTTCTCACATAGGTAGATATACTGAATTTTTCGATATCTCATTTCAACCATTTTTTTATATTTGGGAGTGTTTTTGTGCTTTAATATTTTCTTGATCAACGTTTTTCGATACTTTTATTTCGAGGAACATTTGCGAAGAATTTATTTGGATCTGTGACAATCTCTTTTTTTAATTTTTAATGATTTGAATTATTCTTCCTGTTTTGATATCTAAGATTTCATCAACAGTATTCCATAGTTTTTTTTACTTGCATTTTGTTCTTTTTGAACAAATTTTTTATGATCATTTTCCATGGCAGTCTTTTCTGTTTTCACGTTTCTTTTTTTTTTTTCGTTAAATAGTCATTTAGAGGATTTAGAGGATAAATGACTTCACGAACTTCACGAACAACAGTTTCAATCTAGTATGTAGAAGGAGAAAAACTTCAAACAGTCAAACATCACTCAGCCTCAACAACTTGGGCAGATAGATGCACCTGACCCTTCTGATATCGAAACCTGCTCATATTCTCTGATTTGTTCAACATTAGCTGTAGGATGTCATATACAGCCTTTTAGAGTATGTTGTGTGTTCTGTTACTCTTGTCTTTGGGTAAGAATCTGTGTGTCCCACATAGCATTTTGCACAATTTTCTAATACCTATACTTCATTGGATTGCAAATCGAAAGGGTATTTTTCTGTTTGAAGAAAAATATTTTTCAGTTGTATTATTTGCAAACACTGTGGAAATGTACATTGTAACGTATGTGTGTAAATTTTTCTGAGAAGGTTCTCACATGTATTTTTTTGATATCTCATTTTAACCATTTTTATATTTTGGAGGGTTTTTGTGCTTTAATATTTATTTGATAAATGTTTTTCGATACTTTTATTTTGAGGAACATTTCAATGAGTGCTGATTTTTCATTTTCTCCACTTTGAGGGGATGTCAAATAGTCACCAAACATATATCCAAAGTGTAGTTTGGTATTAGATCACATTAATTTTTATTGATATCCAATAAAAAAATACATGCAAGGTTTATTACGTACTTAGTTTCTAAGTAATCTAGTTTCAGGTATCGTTTGGCTTTAGTTCGATTTCCCTATTTGTATCAAGACTTTGCCCAAAGTACTCTTGTCTTGTCTTGAAAGCAATATTAAAACCTTGCTTTTTCAAGAAATAACCTACTTTATTGTTTGGTTCACCGATATAAGTAATTGTTATAAACCTTTGGTGATCTTTCAGAGGATGATAAACTCCTTTAATTACTTTCTTATATTGCTTCTTAGACATTAAAGACGAATTACTATTATCGTTGACTGCAATTTGTTTGATAATTTCTAATTCTTTATTAAAATTTGATATACTGAGAGGAATGCTAACTAATCTATGAATTATACAATAATTTATTGTAAGCTGCTATTTTATGTTGATAAGGGTGCGAGGAGCTATTGTGAATTGTGATACTTATTTGTATGAGTCGGTTCGTGGAAATAGAAAATTCATGTTTATTTACTTTAGTTGTTGGGTCCAGAAAATTCATCGAATTGTCCTTTTCCGGTGCAATTGTTTATGAAAGAGATTATCATTATTATTATTGTCTTGTAACCGAAAGGATTAGATCTGCCTGTCAAGATTCTCGTGCAGCGTAATTTAAGTCATCGACGTGAATGGTCGAGTCTGACATTGAAGCGTTTTTATGATCAACTATATGAATTAAATTGTATGTAAAAGAAGTGACCTACATCACAGATTTCATGCAATTAGGTAAGTACCGAGAGATAACAGATTAGCGGCGGATATATCGCAATACCTTCAACAATATTTCATAGCGTTCTGAATGTCTTTTTTTTAACCTCTGAATTGACGAAACTCATTAATTAAAAATATGCTCGTTAGACTGTGACGGATTCAGTTACAAAGATAGTTCAATTTTCATGTTCCTCGCTGTTTTCAATAATTTCAGTGATTGAGCCTTCGGTATTCTTGGACTTACCTTATTCTGATTCAAAAATAGTAATAGTGGTAAGAATTGTATGGGTATTCAACTTATACATTGGTCGTGATGGTAGAGCATTCATCAGCAAGCTCACCGGTCCCGTGCATCATACATTAAAAAGCAAGGGCATCGTCCTTCCTAGCTCGCACTAGTCTCTCGAATATTTCTGAGAGTTGCTAGTGAGGGTGTAGCCGGTTGACGGAGAGGGCAAGTTTTCAATAAACAATGTGTAAAAATGAACAAATGAGTTTAAAAAGTTCCACAAGCCAAAAAGACGAAAAAATTCAGGAAGAGATATATTATTGTTAACTGAAAAAATCTATCCAGCCCCTTAACACACTGTTTGCCACGTCACTCAAATACGAATGACACGAATGTTTCCGAAGTTTATTCGTCAGTCACATATGTATGACAGTCCGTGACTGTTAAAACAGCCACAGTGGTACAGTGCCTTGCGTAGTATCTCACAAAGGGCCATTGCTTGAGAGTGTCTAATTATTATTGTTGTGCTCATTGCGTAGAGTTAATAGTGTATATTCATCATTTTGGGTATATTTGAATGATGATTTTTTTTGTTATTAAGTCATTTGCATATGAATGACGTGGCCCAAATGAAAATTTTTTGAGGATTTTTGCGAGGTTAGCCATGTCATCTATATAGCGAGACTGAAATAGCTGCAATATAATGTTCTTTTTTATGCTAAATTGCGAACTAAAAACGCAAACTAAGAAAGCAAGAAAGCGCGGAAAATGGTATGCACTTTCTGCAACACTTGTTCAAATAAACCTTAGTTGTGCTTGGAGTGTTTCTATACTGCCCACAAATAATATTTATGTTTTGCATTTATATAGTTACAATTCAGTGTGAGTTTACTGATGATAAAATTTAATAAACATTTCAGTTTTCAGAGTGGTTTGAAATCATATTTTTCATTTATCTGTAATATCCGTACTTATGCCAGTTAGGCCAAACCAAGTATACACATATGTTCCCTGTGGGCCACACTCTCAACCGTCCATTTGAAACTACATTCCCGTCATTCATATAGAAATGCCATGGCCACTCACCTCCCACTATACGTCATACATATAAAATGACGAATCACTTCTGGAAACATTACCGTCATTCATACATGGATGACGCGGCACTTTAGCAAAAAACACATTTGAGAATATTGCTCGTTGAGAACTTTTACATAATACTTAACGGCAGTCAATGTGTTAAGAGATACCATACATAGATATACATACAAGACATAATTTATATTGTATTTTTTTTTGTTCGAAGCATATAGTTCTATGTAATAAACAAGAGACAAAGTTTTAATGCATAATATTTTGAATTCATAAAATTCAACCATTAATAAGTTCTTGATTGATTTTATCGATACTTGATGGACATTCATAATTACTCGGAATTAAATTTAAAAAAACACTTGTTTTTTAATATCCACAATATATTACTACTTGTAATATGTGACGCTATTTCTATAGCTTTCTCAAACATAAAATAGAATTCAGTAAATGTACAGACATATTATTTATAGTTATTTGAAATCAGGTAAATAGAAGGAAGGTATTATAATTATTAATTATTGATATCGGAATCCATTAATATAGAACATAGAAAACTATAGGTGGGCTAGATTTGAAAATTTGAAAGTTTATTATTGTTGATAAGGGCTATCCTGCTAAAATATTTCCAAGAATGTGGCTTATCCGGTTGTACCGGAAGTGGACCCCAACTTCGTTTTTTTTTAATGGGACACCTTGTATATTATCAAAGTTTTAGATTTTAGAAATAATTCTGAACGTGTTTCATGTATAATATCCTATAACCAAAGTCTAACTATTTTCGAAATATTTCAAATTTTAAGATGAAAATTGCGTTTGCAGACCGAAATTTTTTTTTCTTTATTTCTGGATAATATCATTTATTTTTTATTGTGTATCCATTTATTCGTAGGAGAGGACCCCATTCAGCAGAATTTTGATATCAACTCCATTAGAGTTATACAGGGCTTGTAAGTCCATTTTTTTTCAAATGGAAACCCCCCCATTTTATTTTCTCATTCGAATCGTCATCTTTAATGAAGATAACTTTGAATATGGTTATCTATGCCTACACTCAACAGTTTTCGAAATATTGGCGAATTAACATGTCTCAGTACCAGAAAATCACGTATTCTTGAGTTTACTTGCGAAGTGGTCGAGGTGTTAGAGCGTTAGGCTTCCACCCAGACGGTCCGGGTTCGATCCCCGGTCGTGTGTCACTGAGCTGAAGTGGTTCGAATTCCACTTTTATTTAAACTGTAGGTCCCGGATCTCCCTTGCTCGCACAAGCTCTGCTTTTGAGGGGTTTTCTCCGAAAACCTGGGAGTTTCGTAAAAACAAAATTTACAAATTTTTTACTTATGGTGGATTTATGCAGCAGTCATAAGTCATAAGTTTTAGGTCATAAAGAAGAATATTCATCAATGATTGGTTGGAATAAACGGACCAACCAATCATTGACTAATATTCTTCCTAATGACTGCTGCATGACTGCTGCATAAATCCACCATTATTCTTAGTTGGCCATGGCGCCCGCGGTTGCGTTGGTAACAATCAACTGCCATGGAAATATTGTAATTAATCATACCGGCTTGTTTGAATTATTCGAATGAAGATTACTTGAATCTATTTATTAAGTATTTATGGTGAATGTAATAGGGTTATCTCAACAACATGTGATATATTTGCTATTCGGTCTCTGCAGAAGGAGAAGCACTCACAAAACACTCCTTTCCCTACATTCAAAAACATATTGGTGGTTTCGCTGACTTCGTATAGTAGGGCGTGATTCATGTTATTTGAATATCAATTGATTGGGTGAAAATCTTGAAAATAAGTAAAAATTAGACATCAACAATTTGAATTTGAACATTTATTTTGATGATGATAAATCATTTACAAGTGGTCAAGAATAATTTTTTTTTGTTTTAAAATAGGGGTTGAGGTAAGGGGGAGGTTTTAGATTTTTTTAAATTAAAAATTACACAATTGTTCAGCATATGGTGAATATCACTGGGTAGTCCGTCGTACGACTAAAGCGCACCATGGGCATGAACATTTTCACAATTGCAGCTATTTTTGCCAAGCTGTACCATTCAGATCCGCAGTTATAGCACAAAAATATAAACGAAATCCGAAAAAATTCTCATAGTTGAAAAGAATTGAATTCTGTTTTCAACTATGTGTCACACTCCTACTCCACATGCCATTTAAAACTTTTTAGTTGATGTGCCCCCTTGTCTCTTCTATCAAGCAATCACAATGTACTCCATTTCATAAAGTAGTATCGGTGATACCGTTCAAAATGATTTTTGTTTCATGTTTATACGCTAAACCGTTCAAAAGTTAACAAGGTGGGAGGGGGTGCTAAAAAAAGCTGCATTGTAAGGTGTTTCTCAACCAAAAAAAGTTCATATAAAGCACACCACGAGCTTTATGAGTATCTATCATTGTGTATTACTTTTCAAGTCAAATCTATTTGCGAAGACCAAAACGTTTATTTAAAAAAAAATCATAAATTATTTTACTAGTGACTATAAATCCGCTTGTAAATAGTTTCATAAATACCTATAACAAGTTTCCGTTCACCTGAGTCATTTTCGAGATGTCTAGTTTGAATTACGACGTCAGCAGGTGTTCATAGAACATAAAAAGACAAAAGAAATAATTTAGATCATTCCTTCACTTTATCTTTCTTATCTAAATCAATCTAATGTCTCACACAGCTGAGCACTGAGCATTATATCATCTTGATGTTATTCAACTGTTGCAACTCCTGCAGAATGGAGAAAAACAACTAGTTTTTATCGTGGCCATAAAGGAATGCTAAAAGTATTACGTGAAATGGATTAGTTGGAATATTTTTCATCAATTTTTGCACGGAGATAAGCTGGGCATTATTTGGATGAAAGCGTAACATCACAGAAATACAGGCCTATCCAAGGGCGGATTTGAGAGGGACACGGGGGCACGTGCCCCCCCCCCCCCCCCCCCACCAGACGGTATTGTGTACAGTGGATATTCCATCACAGAAGCAAATCAAATTATCAGAGTTGTTGAAATATATGAATAAAATAACAGGAAGAACATGAGTGAGTGGCTGAAATTGTGAATTTTATTCATTGCATCAATCAGGCTAAGGCCATCGCAAATGAAATTGGTGCAGAAATCACGGTCCGCAGAATCATCGGCCGTCAAATAAATCGGCCGTACATTCAGACTCAGTCAGTTGAAGAATATATTACTTTCAATATATTATGGCGAAGCTGCGGGCGATGCCGGACCTGAACGCTCAGGTAGTCAGCGCGTGACCGCGAATTACTTCCGAGGCGCGTCGCTTCGAGAAGAATCTGGTCTAATCGGAGAACGTTCCTAGGCTTTTCGAGAAATATCTGGAGCATTCTAGGAAAATGAACGGTGTATATAAAAAGAACCACGCAGCAGAGGACAGTCAGTGAAGCGGAAGTCGAATATGAATAGTCCAGTGATTGTTATTAGATAGAGTATTGTGTTGAAGTTATTGAGACATTGTATTTCGTAAAATAAATTATTTTAGAGTGAATTTGTTTAAATATACTACAATATATTCCTTTTCTAGATTATATATTGAGTGAAATGTTATCCAGGTTACCTAGCGCTCCTAAGCAAAGAATCGGACAGTTGCAAAAGTTGCTGTGTCCCGTAACTTCAGCGACAAAGATGTAGAGGATGTTTTGCAAGGCGCTGAAGTATATAGAGAAGACCTTCCTTTATTGTTAGATTTGAAGGGAGAGCTGAAAATTTGGCAATAGGTGAGAGAAAATATGCTAGTATCTCCAGCAGATGCCTACAAAAGAGCAACGGTGCTGCCAAATACTTACTAGAACTCTTTGTCAATTGCTGTGCACGTTTCCAGTGACTACTTGCACTGCCGAGCGATCTTTCTGCACCTTACGCCGATTAAAGTCATATCTTCGCAACAAGATGACAGAAGAGCGTTTGAATTGATTGGCTTTAATGCATATCCATCAAGATGTTGCGGCAAAAATGGATGCTAATGAAGCGATAGACATCTTTAGCAGGAAACATAAAAGAAAACTGTCTTTATTAAACATTTAATTTTTTTTGTTTTGACACTTTCATAAAAATTCCTATACATGCTTGAACTTGTAGAAATAGACTTGAAGTATTATACTTCAAGTTTATTTCTAACAGTTTTTTACCCGTCCGCCCCTTGTGCCCCTCCCAGAAAAAAATCCTGGATCCTGGATCCAACAATCCAAACTACAGAATTTTCTTCACCATACCAGCTGCTGTCACCTGCAGCGCCAATGAACCGTTGTATACGACGATGAATTGATATCTAGTTAGCCTAGACCAGTTCCCTGCATAAACAAAATATTGCGTTATCATAGCAACGAACAATAACTTATTAGAAGTGTCAGTGTAAAGTTTGACGTCAAAAATGTAAACCAGAGTTACGCAATAAATTAAAAGTAAAAATATGTCCACCGAAATTGTGAAAAACGAAAAATTGCAGTATCGAGACATCATCAAGTACCTGTATTTAAAAGGGTTAAGAGGTAAGCAGATTTACGAAGATATGCTTAATACCCTTGGTGATCAAAGTCCTTCGTATGCGACCGTGCAAAATTGGACTGCAAGCTTCAAAAGAGGTAAATTTTCCATTGAAGATGATGACCGATCGAGAAGGCCAGTTTCTGTGTCAGTCCCCGAAAATATCGATGCAGTTCATGACATGATTTTAACAGACCGTCGAATTGGGCTAAAACGGATATCTGAAGCACTAAATATTTCATACGAACACGTTAATCATATAGTTCACGTCAATTTGGACATGAGAAAAATTGCTGCAAAATGGATCCCCAAATGTTTGAATGTTGACCAAAAGCGTGCAAGGGAGAAGCATCGCGTTCGATCTGTGCTCGATTTGAAAACGATGTAGACTTCTTAAACCGAATTGTTACTATGGATGAGACTTGGGTACATTTCTACGATCCAGAAACAAAGCAACAATCGATGGAATGGCGACACTCCGGTTCTCCAAGACCTAAGAAGTTTCGTGTCCAAAAATCTTCTGGAAAAGTTCTTGCTTCAGTTCTTTGGGATTCCCATGGAGTAATCATGATTGATTTTTTGGATAAGAGTAGAACAATAACTGGAGATTACTATTCGACGTTACTGACCATTCTACGAGAAAAAATTATAGAGAAAAGACGCGGAAAGCTATCCAAAGGTGTTTTGTTTTTGCAGGACAACGCCCCTGCACAAAAATCTCATGATGCCATGCAAAAAAATCGTGATTTAGGGTTTGAATTACTAGAACACCCCCCTTATTCACCAGATTTGGCTCCGTCCTACTATCATCTCTTTCCTCAACTGAAAAAAAGTTTGAAAGGTCGTAAATTTTCTTCCAACGAGGAGGTAATAAAAGCTGTGGAGGTCTGGTTTGCAGAGCAAGAAGAAAACATTTTTTGAAAGGTCTAGAGACGTTGCAGGTTCGCTGTAATAAATGTATCCAATTGAGAGGAAAATATGTTGAGTAATAAAATATTATGACATTGAAATTTTGTTTGGTTCTATAGTAGGCTAAGCATTTTTCAATATATCCTCGTATATGTAGATGTTTTTCCCCTACAAAATAGATGACCCAAATGTCCTAGAAATATTTTTATGAGACATTTTTTCAAAGAAAACCGCAGTTTTCGCCCCAGCAAAATCTCTTTGTGGAATTTTTCAAACAAGCAATAGTGAAAAAAAATTCAACTTTCTGGTTTTTTGGAAATATCTCAAAGATTATTCAAGGAATCGTTTTACAGTCAATGGAAAGTAGATATTTATGAAACCTACAAATTGGATTTTCAAACGACCAGGGGGTCTATTCTCAAATTCATGTGAAAACATTTTCGAACGTTTGAAGTGACATAGAGCGATACAAACACCGCGCGTTGGAGAGAGATACAGAATTAAATTCTCATACGTTAAAACTCCAGAATAGACCTCCAGATCGGAGCATTTTCCACTGAGAAAATCCAAAGCTGGACAAACAATATTGCGGAAACTGACAGATAATAATATGTGGTTCAACTGTTCGCAATGTCACGTGGAAATATACTGGGTGTCCCATTTAAAAATCGAAAGTTTGAGTCACTTCCAGTGAAACCGGAAGTTGCATCAACTTGAGCTATTCGTCAAAAAACGCAGATTTATGATACAGATCCTCCAAATTTTATTCCATTATCTCCAAAAACAAAAAAGTTGTAGAGGCGAGTCACTTTCATTTTGTTTCTGAAAGACTCATTTTACGAGTTGTGAAGTCGGAATAAGGCTAATTCCGAGTTTTAAAGTCGGAATTATAGTAATTCTGAGTAGCGAAGACGGAATTAGGCTAATTCCGAGTTGTAAAGTCGGTTAGGGGGTTAGGTAGGGGGCTCCTCCCCTATTCTCGAAAAAAGTTGGAAAACTCGTGTAATTGGAATAATAAAACTAGTGAAAAACATCTGACCGTCAAATATTTTGGTTTTTAAAAAAATTGTTCCTACCCTGCCCCCCAAAAGCTAGATAGAGAACTCGTAGGGTTTTGGAAGTTTTTTTGACGGATTCGGACGTCCAAATTTACAGCGAAGAAAAAACAAAGGTGGGGGGCTCGTCCCCACACCTTTTTCTCGAAAATATTAGGAAAACTCGCGAAATTAAAACCGTAAAAATCCCTAAAAACAGTAAAAAAGATCTGGCCGTCGAATATTATGGTTTAAAAAAATGTCACCCCCCCTGTCCCCCTTCAAAAGCTAGATAGAGAACGCCAAGGAATTCGAAAAATGTTTCAACAGTTTCAGACATGGAAAATAATGATGAAAAAAATAGAAATTGAAAAAATCCGTAAAAATAGTGAAAATTATCTGACCATTGAATGATACGGTTTCAAAAAAAGTTACCCTCTTCCCCCCTCGAAAGCTAGATAGAGAACGTGAGAAATTCAGAAAAATTTCCAACGGTAAATCAACAGGCAAGCTATTAGGACAACAGGCAAGATACATTATTTGAAATGAACAGACTGAGAAGCAAATCAAAAGAAATAAATAAATAAACTTCAAAAAACCTGTTTAGAGAAAAGCTTTTATTTAAATGCACTAAAAAGAAGCAAATAATTTTTTTCTACATTCATGCAAAAAGCAAAACTTTATTGAACTATATTCAGTGGAAAAAGAAGTTCTTTATTGCACTAGTGCAATAAAGTTTTTATTGCACTCATCTGTCATTCTACTTCAACGTGCTGTCATCATGACAAACATAAACGTTTAAACCTACTTCATATTTAGCAGATATTCTGTGAGATTGGCAATAGGTTTCAAACAGTTACATATTTTATATTATTTTGTATTATTTTTAGCAGCAAGAGTTAAACAAACAATGCCTTCCCGAGAATAACTCCATAATCAAATCCGATCCGCTTTATTCTAAACCGTTTACCTGCATAGAGCACACTGTCTGTACTATGACCACACCTAGTGATAACATACGCGCTCACGGCTACTATGATTTTGATTTTTATAATGCAATTGTGGTTATAGAAACGTCAGTCAAAAAGTACTTCACTACGAAATATTCATATTGAAAATTGCACCAATTGTTCATTCACTTTCAACATTGAGGGTAAAAATAAAGTTTGAGTTAAATTGTTCGTAACGTATTAGTTCCTGTTTCAATGCAAATCGATATTAATAATAATAAAGTATTCAAGTTGCGCTTTTCATTTTCCTACACCTAGTGCCGCACCTCAATAAATCATTTTTTGCTTTTTGCATGAACTTAGAAAAAATGTTTTATGCAACTCGTGCAAAAATTGTTTATTGCACTCGACGTGTTGTCCAACTCGGCCTAACGGCCGCGTCGGACAATTTCACGTCGAGTGCAATAAACATTCACTTTTTGCACTTGTTGCATAAATAACTATTAAAGTGAATTGAACCCATCAATTTGTTACATTATAAAATTTTAAATGATATAAAAGCTTGTCGCGAGAATAAATCTTGAGGTAATTTTAAATTTATTTAGCAATAAGAAATACATACATACTTCTCGCGACAAGCTTTCATATCTTTTAAAATTTCATAATTGATGGGTTTAATTCACTTTAAATTTTATTTTCTCCTCTCTAGTGCATTTAAATAAAAGATTTCCTCTAAAAAGTTTTTTTTTGGATTTTATTTATTACATATTATAAGCTTCGATGATACTCTAGGCTGTGGATAAACTTTACAAATTGATGATCTGAAAAAAACCTTCTCCTAAATACAGGCTGATTCACGGTGGATGGCACATTAGACGTTTCTGGTGAACCAGACAACGGATCACTTTGAAAATTTAATGGAGGGCATATTCGGACATTCTCTAGCCAACTAAAATATTTTCGACAATGCGGTGTTGCCGCTTCTATTAGAAAGCAGTAGCAACTTTGATTTTTCAAATGGAACACTCTGTATATAATATTATTTTTGGAATCTCCAACAATTGCCCGACAACTTTTCTTGATATTTCCCTATACCTATCTGTTACCGTTTTCGAAATAAAAATTAATTTCAATTTTTTTCTTCTAAAATGCCGATATCTTTTAGTTAAGAAGTACTATGATATCGAAATTTGGTTTGGAGTTAGGTGATACTTGGACACTTCCCACACGTCAGCCTAATCTCCGTTACTTCAATACAGGGTGGTAAAAAAATACAGTTTTTTCGTTTGCTTGAAAAAGTTGCTGAAATTTGATTATTTTGAATGGAACACCCTGTATATTATTGAAAATTCGGAAAGCTGCTGAAATTTGCTTTCTTTCTATGTATATCATACCTATACCTAACTAGTCAAGTTTCGGACTTATGAGCATTTATTTGTGAAAATGTCCCTTCAGAATGGTATTTTCATTCGGTATTTGGTAAGCAGGCCATGATTACTATTTGACAGTAGCGTTGTGACATTCTCCTAATAATATCGACATTTTCGTCACTTCAGAAGTTGCAAATACCTTCAAAACGATGGAACAAAACTATTCAAACGAAGTTCTTATGAATTTGTTTATTATTTTTGGACAGTGTGACAAAATTATCAGCAGAACATGTAGAAACTTCAATGAAATGTATCCGAATCTACCGCCAATGAACCTCAAGAAATTTATACGAATTCAGAACAATTGTATGATATACATAGAAAGAAAGCAAATTTCAGCAGCTTTCCGAATTTTCAATAATATACAGGGTGTTCCATTTAAAATAATCAAATTTCAGCAACTTTTTCAAGCAAACGAAAAAACTGTATTTTTTTACCACCCTGTATTGAAGTAACGGAGATTAGGCTGACGTGTGGGAAGTGTCCAAGTATCACCTAACTCCAAACCAAATTTCGATATCATAGTACTTCTTAACTAAAAGATATCGGCATTTTTAGAAGTCATGATTTTCGAAGAAAAAAATTGAAATTAATTTTTATTTCGAAAACGGTAACAGATAGGTATATGGAAATAGCAAGAAAAGTTGTAGGGCAATTGTTGGAGATTCCAAAAATAATATTATATACAGAGTGTTCCATTTGAAAAATCAAAGTTGCTACTGCTTTCTAATAGAAGCGGCAACACCGCATTGTCGAAAATATTTTAGTTGGCTAAAGAATGTCCGAATATGCCCTCCATTAAATTTTCAAAGTGATCCGTTGTCTGGTTCACCAGAAACGTCTAATGTGCCATCCACCGTGAATCAGCCTGTATACTGTACAATTAAATCAATGTAAACTTTAAGAAAAGAAACACGAGTTGATTAAAAAAATTAACATTCATAAGTTCAGGAAGCTTTATTTTTGTTCATATCTGATAACCTGATATATTGTTCATTGTATAAGATGTTGAGTTTTTATTGTAAAGGCTCAAATTGGCGAAAGAAAATAAGATCGCAGCGCCACCTATAGCAAGACTTTGAACTACGAATCACGGACAAAGGTTTTTGACTTTACACGTGTTTATATGGCGTTTTGACGATCTGTACTCCTATTTTCAAACAATTTGTGAAAATTTGTGATTTCTCTAACTAAAAAGTGCTTGTGTTTCTATTGAAAGACTCTAAAGAACGTTTCAGTCAGATGATTTAAAGGAATTTCATCTCCGATTAGTTTTGAATGCTTCTGCAATTCAAGGTTGCATGGCGTTTTGATGATCTGTGCTCCTATTTTCAAACAATTTGTGAAAATTTGTGATTTCTTTAACTGAAACGTTATTGTGTTTCTATTAAAAGACTTGAACGATAGTTTCAGTGTAGTTTACAAATATTTTACGTGTTTTTTGAAGTCATGATTTGTGAGTTATTGATCTGATTCATTCTGTTGATTAAGGATATTTCCATACTCGTTTTCTGTTTCTGTTCGTATTTTTTTTTGTTTATACTGTTGATAGACTGCCAAATATGGGAAAATACAATCCTAGTTGTTCAGTCCCAGGATGCAGGACATATGGCAAGAAGGGAAATGTGGGATATCACAAATTTCCCCCAAAAATAAAAGCAAGGTTAAAAAATCACCAATTGGTTCGACCAGATTGAAGAAATTGACCAAAGGAAAGCATGGATTTTGAAACTGAAAATTGGCAAGCTAAATAATATCGAAGTATATGCTTGTTTGACAAACAAACTGATGAATGAATCAGATCAATAATTGATCGCAAATCATGACCTCCAAAAACAAGTAAAATATTTGTAAACTACACTGAAACTATCGTTCAAGTCTTTTAATAGAAACACAATAACTTTTCAGTTAAAGAAATCACAAATTTTCACAAATTGTTTGAAAATAGTAGAACAGATCATCAAAACGCCATACAACCTTGAATTGCAGAAGCATTCAAAACTAATCGGAGATGAAATACCTTTGAATCACCTTACTGAAACGTTCTTTAGAGTCTTTCAATAGAAACACAGTCACTTTTTAGTTATAGAAATCACAAATTTTCACAAATTGTTTGAAAATAGGAGTACAGATCGTCAAAACGCCATATAAACACGTGTAAAGTCAAAAACCTTTGTCCGTGATTCGTAGTTCAAAGTCTTGCTATAGGTGGCGCTGCGATCTTATTTTCTTTCGCCAATAAACTGACAAAATTAACTCTATTCGAACAATATTACGCAAATACAGTACTGTATGCGAGTGAGACACATAACGATGAAGGTGTGGTCAAGATGTTACACAAGATTAGATAGCGAAAGTAAACAATTGTAAAAAAAGATGGTCTGATTCGTGCTTCTGTGTCTAGTGACTATGTCAATGGAACATTCAGGAGAAAAAGCCGTGATTGGAATAACTTTGCAGTTATGCAATAGGAGCGATATTTTTTACAAAGAAATCAAGTCTATGCACAAATTAATTCCTCTCTCTTTGTTGGCAACGGCAACTAAAAACTGATAATCTTAAACAACAGAAACTTGGGTGTAGACGCTAACTGCACACAACTCAGATACCAAGGGCATAAATTATTTGAGATCAATGGAAGAGTTTAGTACAAGTACACAAGTTCACTTTTCCGCACGCAAATGCACACCAACGACGCGAAGCTAAATTTTATTAGGTGCTTGTTCCATAAATCTGGAAACTATACTTTTGTCAAAAATGTTGGTCATTTTCTGACAGTATCCCACATTCTGCTTTTTTAAAAACGATGTTAGCTTGAAATATTGACTCAAATCCACGCTCAAACAAAAAAGTCCTTCTTTACGAATTTGTATCATAAATAAATATTTTTTGAGCTGAAATACGAATAACAAGAATTACGATTGAAAGGTAAAAGAGACACTTGCAACGGCTTATCACCATTGCATAAAATTGTCTACAGGTATAATAATAATAATAATATAAGAGATATAAATTCTCCCAACCAATGGCGTTTTTAAGTAGTTTTACTGCAATCAGTGCGGAAAGAAAATTATCTGCTCGGCGTGCGGAAAAGTGTAACTTTGCACATGCAAATGTATGCGAAAAAGTACAACTTTGAGCACGTTCATAGGAAAAAGTCCAAGAAGTTGGCGAGATGAGAGTTACCTCTTCCACAACTACTTTCCCTGCAGGAAATTCTAACAGATTTAGGACTAATTCCTTGGATATTTTCCATGAAAATTTCACACCTAGTTTTTTTAGCCAATCAAAAACTTGGTTTTTGTTTAGTTGCCATGACAACCCAAAATATTTCCGGAAATTTTTATCCTCCAGGGTACCCCGGGCGAAATGAATAAGTGGAAATTTTTCTGTCAAATATTTGACATGTGATAGTTGACATTTTGCTTTTATGTACGAATGGAATTTTATTTTTCATATGAAAGGAGATAATATTTCACAATTATGTATTTACTAGATATTTCGAAGGTGTCTGAAAATATTTTGAGGACTCCTTGCATTTCAACAATGAATAGGTCCATCGATAAAAAAATGTGTATCTATACTTGACTACATGAATTTAATATTTGAAACAATTTTATTCAACTTATCGTGAAAACTTGGTTGAAATTTCCAGACGCTTTCTTTGTACTACGCTGATTGATCTCTCATTTTTGTTCAAGTATTTCAATTATGGGTGACCTTTTTTATCTTCGCAAAGTACTTCCATTATTTCCATTATTTCTTATCCAATTATAGAGTATTCTCCGCAATATTATTCTTCTGAAACCTTGAAAACAACTTTACAACAATACGAACTAGAAAATTGAGCCTAACAGCATGCTTCAGCCGCTTTACGCTTCATGTGATAGACGGCTGACAGGTCTTCCAGCCGCTACAGATAAATAAAGCGCTTTATTTTCCGCTGGATTTATTTAAAGCGGTTCAGTGGTCTGTAATTTGGAGCGTCTAGTAAACTTGTAAAGCGCGTTTATGCTTCATCCAGCAAAGCGCTTTCCGATTTCCGCTTTCTGATAGACACCATACTTTCAACACACCGCCACAATACGAATGCGTATCTGTCATTGTGTCAACAAAAGCTATTCATGGCCCACTAATGTTATAACTTGTTTTATCTCAGATAATATTAGCATTAATTTAATATATTTTGGTGTGAAATTTTCTTACAGAATCCCCTGTAAGCTTGAATTAATTGCAGGAAATAATTCAAGCACTTGGAAAATTGTAACTGAAAATATATAAATGTGGGTATTTTGTAAAAAAGTATGGAATTGAAGTTTTTTCCTACTTGTACATCTTGGCATTTGACTACGCTGTACTGATAATGATCACCAAGTCCGAAACACGTGTATATAGTGGCTTAACTAGGGGTCAACCTACCTAACTTAATAGGAAATTGAAAAAACTTACAGTCTAATAAAGAATATTTTTGGTGGAGGTAGACTGTAAGTTTTTTCAATTTCCTATTGAATCTCACCTCCACTGTATGCGATGGATCGTCTCCGATGGACTACCTAACTTATTTTACTTTTTATATTTCCCTTCACTAATCCATTTTCATGTAATTCCTTCTCACTGATGGTATACAGTGTGTATCACTTTTCATGAAAGCACCCCCGTAACTTCCGTAAGTAACAAGGTAGAATGATGAAACTCTCAGGACTGAAGAGAATCATGAAAATGGTGCAATGGTGATGGCCTAAGTGATATAAACTGCCCGACAGTCGCGATGGAACAACACATTTTTACGGTAAATCATATTAGGGGACAAAATAGGAGCGAAATTCCATCAGATTCGTGATCAGGACTCTCAACTTATTACAGATACCTACTCCTTTTCCCTGAAAAAAAAACGCTGTCCTTAAAAGTCCGAATTTGTTTCACCTTTCATTCAATTCAATAATCATCAAGGTAGAATGATGAACTCTCAGGACTGAAGGAAATTATGGAAATGCACCTACCGTTTCAATGGTGATGGCCTAAGTGATATACACTGCCCGCTGGTCGCACGTAAAATGGGTTGTTCCATCGCGACTGGCGGGCAGTGTATATCACTTAGGCCATCACCATGGAACCGGTAAGTGCATTTCCATAATTTTCTTCGGTCCTGAGAGTTTCATCATTTTACCTTGATAATTACGAAAGTTACGGGGGTGCTTCCATGAAAAGTGAAACAAATTCGGATTATTCAGGAAAGATTTTTTTCAGGAAAAAAAAGTATTTGTAATAAGTTGGGGGCCCTGATCACGAATCTGATGGAATTCCGCTTCTATTTTGCCCCCTAATATGATTTACCGTAAAAATGGGTTGTTCCATCGCGACTGGCGGGCAGTGTATATCAATTAGGCCATCCCCATTGAACTGGTAGGTGCATTTCCATAATTTCCTTCAGTCCTGAGAGTTTTATCATTCTACCATGATAATTATGGAAGTTCCATGAAAAGTGAGACACACTGTATATGTAAGTAGATATGTACACATTTTTGAAAATTTCACACCAACAATTTTCGACCAATCGAATTTTCTTATTTTGACATATTACCATGGCAACCACATGGATTCTCGATTTTTTTCCTGTAGGGTATCCTGGAAGTGATTGCCTTGGAATTTTTTTGACGTCAGTCACGTGATTAGACATACATACAACATATAATAGACCAGCATTTTGCAACTTTTTAACCCTCATAAATCAACCCTTATTGTAGTTTAATTAAAAAAAGATTTAACCTCAAAAAGATTTATTATTATTTATTAGTGTTTCAATTTAACAACGTTTTTGCTTAAAATATGTACTAATTTCATTTTATAACTTTTTAACCCTCATAAATAAATTTAAAAAATATTTACCATACAAAAAATTAATTGCTTGACAGAGTTTTTTAATTGAAAATGTTACTGCGTAAAATATTACCAATTTCATTATTTTGCAAATTTTCAATCCTTAGAAACCACCCTACAATTGAATAATTCCAACAAACTTGTCAGTGTACATGCCATTTCTTTTGCACTTGACACATGAGCAGAGTTTCTTCACCTGTATTTTTGAATAAATGTGACTGTGGTTTTTTAAACATTGCTCCTTCATTCTTAATGATAGAAAGTTAATTGAAAAATTATTTTGTAGCGTTTTTAAATCACTTAAATACCTTAGTTTTAAAATGGGGTGAGTTTAAAGGGCTCGAATAAGGTGGTGCTTGCTCGTATATAGAGGTTTTAAACGGCCATATCTCGCCAAGTATTATTTATTGTACAGAAAATCTAGCCAAGGGAAAATCTTCGCAATTTAAAAACCTACAATTCGATGCCTTAGCATTTTTTCGAATCTCTAGTATTTTTGTCGTTATTTTGAAGAAAAGAGCATTTTTTACGAAACTGCAGAAAATCGTTTTTCATTTTAAGTTCAAATGGCCCGATGGCGTTGGCCGAGGGCCATCTCACGCCGAAGGCTTTAAACGCATTTTACGCACGTGATACATACAAAATTTTATGCACTAGCGGTTTTATAGAGCGAATCACAAATACTGACTTGAATTGCAATGGTCTACACGTTTCATACGTTATGCATACAATAATTAAGGGTAACATAATATGAGGAATGTGAAACTATAGTAGCTGAGTGCTATATTGCAGAATCTATTTCAAATAAATAGATCATCACCGAAAAAATTGCCAACGATTATGAACAAATGTTAGAAAGAGTATTGCTCTATTGAACTGAAATGATTCTAATTTGTGTTAGGAATTGCATGAAATGATGTGTGAGTATAGACAATTTGAGAATTTTGTCTACTTTACGGCCCGCCGGGCCATAATGCGCCCGCGGGCGGTAAAGTGCCACTTTACGCTTGCTGAACCGGGCGGTAAAGTGTACTTTACCGCCCGCTAGTGCATAATAGTTATTTATGTATCAAGGGCGTAAAGTAGGCGTTTATGGCTGCGGCGTGGATGATGGCCCGATGGCGTTAGCCGAGAGTCATCACACGCCGAAGGCCTTAAACGCATTTTACGCACGTGATACATAAAAAATTTCATGCACTAGCGGTTTTATAGCGCGAATCACAAATACTGACTTGATTTGCAATGGTCTACACGTTTCATACGTTATGCATACAATAATTAAGGGTAACATAATATGAGGAATGTGAAACTATAGTAGCTGAGTGCTATATAGGAGAATCTATTTCAAATAAATAGATCATCATCGAAAAAATTGCCAACGATTATGAACAAATGTTAGAAAGAGTATTGCTCTATTGAACTGAAATGATTCTAATTCGTGTTAGGAATTGCATGAAATGATGTGTGAGTATAGACAATTTGAGAATTTTGTCTACTTTACGGCCCGTCGGGCCATAATGCCCCCACGGGCGGTAAAGTGCCACTTTACGCCCGCCGAACCGGGCGGTAAAGTATACTTTACCGCCCGCTAGTGCATAATAGTTATTTATGTATCAAGGGCGGAAAGTAGGCGTTTATGGCCAGCGGCGTGGATGATGGCCCGATGGCGTTAGCCGAGGGCCATCACACGCCGAAGGCCTTAAACGCATTTTACGCACGTGATACATACAAAATTTTATGCACTAGCGGTTTTATAGCGCGAATCACAAATACTGACTTGAATTGCAATGGTCTACACGTTTCATACGTTATGCATACAATAATTAAGGGTAAAATAATATGAGGAATGTGAAACTATAGTAGCTGAGTGCTATATTGGAGAATCTATTTCAAAAAAATAGATCATCATCGAAAAAATTGCCAACGATTATGAACAAATGTTAGAAAGAGTATTGCTCTATTGAACTGAAATGATTTTAATTCGTGTTAGGAATTGCATGAAATGATGTGTGAGTATAGACAATTTGAAAATGTTGTCTACTTTACGGCCCGCCGGGCCATAATGCGCCCGCGGGCGGTAAAGTGCCACTTTACGCTTGCTGAACCGGGCGGTAAAGTGTACTTTACCGCCCGCTAGTGCATAAAATACAGTTTCATCGCTATTTGACTCTAAATCTCTCAAATTTAGTATTTGACGAAAAAATTCTAACCAAGCCGTAGCTCGGTTCGTATTGGTAGTACAGAAATTATAAAAAAAAAATCCTTTGTTTTTTATAGGCTACAGTTTTTTTGATAAAGTGCATATTTTTTAGAAAAATCGATTAAAAACGTTGAATTTTTCGTCGAAAAAATGTTACTTTGAATCGCGAATAATTCGAAGTATATTAATTTTACATAAAAAAATTATAGGACATTTTTTTAATTAGAATTAGTTTTTCCATCGATTCCTGTGGTTCAAATGTAATAAAAAATTCCACCCCCATTGATAACTATGATTCCTACCGAATTACCCTCGTTCTTTAATTAATAAGCGAACATTTTGTTTGTGCACGATTTTTTAAGAAAATCATTCTTCGTCTGTGATTCGGGATTATAATTTTCAAAAAACCGTGCACTCCAAATATTTCCAGTAATAATTCAAGCACCAGGGAGAATATAAGTGAATATATAACCTTTCAACGAAACGATCTCACACTCTCATTACATAAAATTTACCCACATACATTGAGCTACACCTAGTTGCGATTTTTTCCCTAAATAAATCGAAGTTGTTGCAATTCGGTGCCCAGCTGCTTCGAGTTGCGTAATGAGAGTGTGAGATAGTTAGCTTGATATATTGAGGATATTGTGGAAATTAGGGACATATTGTATTGTTGCTGATTTATTTCGCTACTGGAAGGAACTGTCAGAGGCAGGGCCTGACTCGGGGGAAATTCTGAACGGTTGAAATTACCACAATTAGGCAACATCTGTTTGTACCTTATCTACCTTATCATTTGCTAAACATATTCAAAACATTGTTAAATCCTCAAATCGAATGTTAGGATTCATTATCAGACAAACTCGAGATTTTACAAATATCAATACTATTAAATTATTATACTATTCACTTGTGAGGCCTAAATTGGAATTTGCGAGTCTAATCTGGTCTGGTGAATACCGGTCTACAATCAATGCAGTCGACAAAATACAAAATAAATTGCTCAGGTACTTATATTACAAACAGTATCATATTCGGCCTAACTATATGGAGTAATTAGATCCAATCAACTTAGAAATAACTACTAAGTTCTCTCTTTAGAAACTAGTCTCAATATGATGTATTTTTTGTACAATTTAATAAACAATAAGATAAATGCACCCGGAATCCTATCACTACTGAGATTCAATGTCCCTTTCCGTAGAACTCGAAGAACATATCCATTCAATATTCCTTTGGTGATTACAACGAACAGATCCCCTCTCGTGACCATGCTGCGACTGGCCAATACATGTAGCGTGTTAGTAGATTTAGTAGTAGATTTCGTGGGGCAATATTAGAGTATTTCTTAAATATATCTATATGAAACGGTATATATGTTTTAATCACAAATTTATTAACTATTGAATAACATTGTCTGTCCGCTGAAGCATAGTTTTCACTCAGTAACTATCTTGTATCATCATGAAACATATTGCACAACCAAATTTAAATTTAGAGAACAGTTCATTGCTACTCAACCTCAAAGTTTTTGAATAGGTACACAACTCACTTTATGATTGAGCACTGAAATGTAAAGATTTCTGTATATTTTTTATCCATGTAATTAGACCTTTGATCTGTTTGGATACAAATAAATAAATAAATAAATCTGATAAACGTTTCATTAGGTTTGCTACTGCAAGGTATTCAAAAATATTGAAACATATATTCATTGCGCATGACACATGTTCATATGAACTTTATATCTTAAAATTTGTCAAAGATTTTCTCTTTGAAGTTGGTACAAGTACTTAATAAACACCTTGTAATTCAACTTTAATTTTTTTAAACAATCTTGATACGCCGTTTTTTCAACAAACCTGGACACAAGTCTAGCTGCAGAAAGTGCAGCAGCTACCCTATCTGGGAATCACATGGGCGATATTTACTTGCCCTACAAGTACAAGTACAAGCTCAAGTAGGGTTGAAAAGTATATCGATGTTGAGTAAAATGGGAAATTTACGAGTGGCTCCTGGGGAGAACATATGGAAAAATCAAAAAGGAATTTCCGTTAAATTTTCCGACGACAAAATCTACTTATCCATTCACGCCACTCAAACCATAATGTTTTTCGGTCTAGTGACGATGTAGGTTTTCATAGTTCGATGGGCTTGTGTGGGAAAATCTCGAATTTTCCTTAAAAGATTACGCCCTCATTTTAACCTGCAACACCTTAGGTATTCCGAAACCAGGTTCTATTGATTGATGGTTAGGTGCACACGGCTTGCGTGAAAATATGGACAACATACTCCTTTTCTCTGGAAAATCTGGAAAATCGAATTTTCCATATGTTCTCCCTAGAGGCAACTCGTGAATTTCCCTCCATTCTACTGAACATCGATGTACTTTTCAACACTATTCAAGACTTGTATGCGAAAATGGGGCACCTAAATCTGTCAATATCTGAGGCTAAACCTCCCACCATCGCAGCTATTTGTAATGAAGGAAGCAGCAATCGGTACCTTCAGAATTAGCCAATTTTTTAATCGAGCGTGTTGCATTTATTCTGTTTTTTTGACGTTGTTTTCATTTATACATATTTACTACCTACTTTTATCTATTTTTATATTTATGTCCTTTTGTACAGTTTATTCGTTATATTTGTATTTTGACAATATTTTTTTATTCATCCCATTTTTATCTTTTTATGTTTATTTATTTATTGTATAAACTTGAAACAGAATACGTATGTAATCAACTTCTACACAATTTCTTTGGCATAAAATGTAGCAGCTTATCAAACTTTTCTTCGTTTGTAAAATTACCTCTCTCCATTTTAATGTAGAAGAAACGAAGGCAATAACAACAATAACAACACCAATGAAATTCATTCAAGGCGAAAATTATTAATGGAAGCTGACAACTATGTATGTTGTCATGGATTGTTTTTAAGCCGCCTAAGTTAAAAAAAATTATTAAGCGTTTTTTCTGAATAAAAACATATTGTGCCGTACGTCGTTGCATTCGCAATAAAAAATGCTATGTCTTGATAAAGAAAATAAACATTTCCGAAAGCTCGACCAAATAACGAAGAGTATTCTTTTAAACAGCCCAGTATTTTGACTGCATCCTCAAGACCCATCCGCATTTTTCCTCAACTACTCAGTCAAGACTACCCTTCGCCCTATTCATATTCTATATATTCTACATATATCTCTAATGTAGATAATACAGTAGATAAATAATTCATTATTGAAGAGAAAGAAATCACAAAATCATCTCCACAACGAACAAGAAATGTAATAGTAATTATTATTATTAGTAATCCGGCTATCCGTAATATAGTTACATAATGCATTGAACCACATTACCACAATTAATCCCATATATTAATTAATAATCCTGTGAGCTATTTCGCAGTTCTCCGAATAATGTTGAGATTTGGCAACAATGGATTAGCAGTAGGGTTGACCGTTGGCATTATTTATATAGAAGATAGTCAACCTTATGGGATTATAATTGGATCAAAATGGATGCGACATGTAGATGGCGATAGTGAGCTCGCATCCAAGTCATGTCGTAACTTCAGTGATCTGGCCTCCAAGTCATGTCGTAACTTGATTAAAACAATGGAAAAGCATTAAAATCAGGGTTTTTTGAAGAAACCTGCATTCAAATGACGTCAAATATTCATGTTTGTAACTAATCACGCTAGAAGACACTCGCGTTTGGGTCCAATACCTTTTCCACAGGCTAACTATGTTCTATTTAAACAATGCCTTTGGATATTCGGTAGATATTCCAGAAAACTGTAATTTATTTGAAAATATTATAAAAGATCGCTGTAACTATTGTATGAAAAACATATCTTGTCAGTGCCATCTTACAGTTCAGAAACGCGAAATATTTGACTTTATATGAACCTTAAAAATCCATTTTTTGGAAATTTCGTGTATTACCATATGAATGGCCCTTCTGTGACACAACTTTTTTTCCCATTCATCCAAAACTGTATCTATTACCGTTTCCGATATCTCCATGGTCTTAGATTCTTATCTGGAATGTGTGTGTAGGAAATATCTGACGTAATATTTTCAAGTTTTTTTCAAGGAAGTTTGGTTGAAATCCAATACGCGTTGTCAAATTAATCGCAATAAAAAGTTCTTTTTTCCTAACCTGACGAGCCACCATGTTGCCATTTGAAAAAAGTAAGTAAAATAAACTTTAAAATAAAATTTTTGATAGCTGACATATTTCAACCTAAAACAGTAAAGTTGTATTTTTCCCAAAATTTTATGATCGAAATTAGTGATGCGAAAGTATTCCCTCTAGATTGAAAAATAATTTTCAAATTTATTCCAAAAAGTGGCAAATGATACATGATTATATTCAGAATGTCGTACGGAGACAAAAGAAGTGAAAATATACTGGGTGTCCCATTTGAAAGTTTTTCCAGCACCCAGCAGCTCTTTTTTCCTGGGTTCAGTGACTCAAGAAGATGTTCATAGTGTAGTAAAGTCACTCAAAAATTCCAAATGCTTAGATACCAATGAACTAAATAGTGATACCATTAAAGAGACCTCCGATATATTGTTGCAGCCTCTGTCTGAATTGATAAATGTAATATTCACAATGAGAAAATTATTAAACAACGTCTTTACGCATATTTTGAAAAATATAAATTATTCAACGAATCTCAGTTTGGTTTTTGTAAGGGCCGCTCTACTACAGAGGCTGTTCTCAATGTGGTGAGCGAGGTAGTCGACAATCTCGAGCAAGGTAACCACACAGCTATTATGCTCTGCGACCTCTCCAAGGCGTTCGACTGCGTCTCTCACGACATATTATTGGAGAAACTGTATTATCCCTCATAAAATCGTATTTGTCGAATAGATATCAAGCAGTCAGTAGCAATAATTGCATTTCGAATTTTAAACTTGTCGAAGATGGTGTTCTCCAAGGATTAGTTTTGGGACCACTTATGTTCATAATTCATGTAAATCAGTAATCAGTAATTTCATGCATCCATACAAATCTGTTTTGTTTGCCGATGACACTTCTTTTATTTACTCGGACAAAAATGCAACTGAACTATCTAAAATATCAGATGAAGTCGATGAGAAGACAGAAACTTGGTTCGTGACAAATCGTCTCAAACTGAATACGGATAAAACGCAACAGTTACAGTTTTCAACAAGCTCTGCTACATCAAATGCAGACAGAGTTAAATTACTTGGGTTAGTTGTCGATAGTACTCTCACTTGACACTGTCATATTGACCAACTGATCAATAAACTACGAGGCTTGTTTGGTAAGTCCGTGACTTTTTAAATTTCCCGCGCAGTAACTTTAAATGCAACACTGCTGCTGTCAACCACCATCTTTCAATAGACTACTGTCAAATTTTGAGCAAGCTGCGTCATTTGGTTTGTGTTTGACAGCAATTAGAAGCAGACAACCTCGTGAATTTTAACAAAAATGGAAAAAAGTGAATTTCGTGTGTTGATTAAGCATTATTTTTTGCGTAAAAAAACCATAACTGAAACCAAGGAAAGACTTGATAAATACTATGGGAACTCTGCACCATCAATTTCAATGGTTAAGAAGTGGTTTACTGAGTTCCGTTGTGGTCGTACCAGCACAAGTGACGCCGTACGTTCAGGTCGCCCAAAAGAGGTCATCACGCCAGAAATCGTCGATAAAATCCATGGAATGATATTGGACGATCGGAGAATAAAAGTACGTGAGGTAGCTGAGGCTGTAGGCATCTCAACTGAGCGAGTACATCACATTTTACATGAATATTTGGACATGAAGAAGCTATCCGCGAGATGGGTGCCGCGATTGCTCACACTCGACCACAAGCGCAACCGTGTGACCACTTCAAAGGAGTGTTTGGCAAAGTTCAATCGCAATCCGGGCGAGTTTTTACGCCGTTATATAACCGTAGACGAAACATGGATCCATCACAATACCCCAGAGACCAAGGAACAATCAAAACAGTGGGTGTCAACTGGTGAACGTGCACCAAAGAAGGCTAAGGTGCGTCTGTCAGCCAACAAGGTTATGGCCACAGTTTTTTGGGATGCACGCGGTGTCATTCATATAGATTACTTAGAGAAGGGTAGAACGATCAACGGCGAATATTATTCAGAGCTTTTAGACAGATTCGATATTGATTTGAGGCAAAAACGACCACATTTAGCGAAAAAAAAGTGCTGCTTCATCAAGACAATGCACGAGTGCACACGTGTGTAGTCACTATGGCAAAAATTCATAAATTGGGCTACGAACTACTACCCCATCCAGCATATTCTCCAGATTTAGCCCCTTGCGACTATTTTCTTTTCCCAAACCTGAAGAAATGGCTGGGTGGTAAGAGATTTGGGTCGAATGAAGAGGTTATAACCGAAACAAACGCCTATTTTGAGGGCCTTGAGAAAACCTATTATTTGGAAGGAATAAAAAAACTGGAAAAACGCTGGACTAAATGTATTGATCTAAAAGGAGATTATGTTGAAAAATAAAACGCTTATTTGCCAATTTTTTTTTTCTTTATTCAAATAGTCACGGAGTTACCAAACAGCCCTCGTATCTAGAACACTTTTCTTATTGCGACAGTTGAAAAATGTTACTAGTATCGATACACTGAAAATAACGTATTTCTTCTCTTCCAATCTCACATTATCTCTGGGGCAACTCAAATTGAGCTTTAAAAATTTTTGAATTGCTGAAGAAAGCTCTCAGAATAATAAAGAACTCTGATTATAGAGACCATTGTCAATACCATTTCTTGAAACTTAGAATAATGCCGTTACCCACTTTATTTTTGTACAATGTTTTCATAGACATTCATAAAGAACCAACTTCATTAATTAAGCAATCAGACCTTCATGATCATAATACCAGACAATGACACAAAATTCGCACAAATCGATATCGTTTGAAAAAATCACAAGAGAACACTCTGGATTTCAACCTCTACAACTGTCTTCACGATAATTTTAAAGTTCTTACTATGTGCAAATTCAAAAAACAATTAAAAATTATCTTTTGAGGTTTTGCTTCTATTCTGTCAAAGAATACGTGAACCATTTCAAATGTTTATAATGTCAACAAACTCATCCATTTTTGTTTTTAAATTTTTACACCTTGTATTTGTGTTCTCTTGCTTGTTTTTGTTTGTTTTTATTGTGTTTATTAACCTTCTTAAATTTTATAACTGATCATTACATTTATGTTATTATTTGACTTGCTACAAACGTTTTAATATGTAACGTAGTGAAATAAATAATAAACTAAGTCGAGAATTCATGTCACTTCCGGTGACACCGAAAATTCTAAAATCCTCCAAATTGCATTTGATTATCTTCAAAATCAAAAAAGATACCTTTGAGGGCAAGCCACCTCTCGCGGGGGTAGCCAGTACCGAAAGAATATTTGGGAAAAAAGGAAAAAGCCCCAACCTAGCTACTACGAACTGCTATCTGTTATCTCAAAAATCCTTGAAAGAGCCATCAACATCCAGTGGCGGAGATAAGAGGCCCGCAGAGCCCGCCGTGCGGGGGGGGAGCTCCAGAAGGGGCCCCTTCGACCTCTCTGCTATTTCCAGATTTTATTGCCACATGTATGGATATCCTAACATAATGTGGGGGGGCGAATCCTTATCGCCGCCACTGTCAACATCGAGTTTGTGAAATTGCAATTGATGATCAACAATATGGATTTAAAAAAACGAGAAAAAAGTAAAAATTCACTTAGATGACCATGAATTTAAATCTAGATGTACTTTTTAATGATGAACAACGTTGCCAAATTTTTATAAAAAATAACTCTTTGTCGAAAAGCCCATAATAAAGAAGTTTCCCATATGGTATGGTATACACTGTAATTATAAGCCTGCAATGCACTGTTGGTAAATTATAACTTATTCAGGTGGCATTCAAAATAATGAAGACATACGTTGCATTTAAAATAATGGAGACACACCAACCACTTGATTTGGCAACTAGTAAACGACAAATGACATAGGTCCAACAAAAATCCCATAAATCATCCAAACATTTCTAACCTCTCACTTCCTTTCTTGAAACTGTCAAACGCCTACATAATGGCTCTACACATGAGGAAGTGTATTTTCACCGAAGGAAATAAAACAATTTCATAACATCGATCATCATCGCATAATATGTCATTAAATGCCTATTAGGGTAGCAACTCAAATTCGATATAAATATAAAATAATATAACAATGGATATTCATTTCGATAATTTAATGGTTGATGCAACAGAGTGCATGTGTGTCATACGGTGTACTATTTCTTTTTTATTGACTATTGAAGAAACATGAAATTGCTTTTGGTAAGTTCGTGATCTTTATAATTAGGCCAAGCTGTAGATAAAAATAAGATGTTTTCACACAAAATAAAAGACGCAGACGGCCTATACTACTTTTTAAAAGATAGTTCGTAAATGAAACCCCCGGTTTTTGCCCCAGCGAAATGGCTTTGTGGATTTTTTTAAACAAAAAATAGTGAAAAAAATTGAAACTTTTTTGGTTTTTTGGAAATATCTCAAAGATTATTCAAGAAATCGTTTGACAGTCAATGGAACTTTTGTAGAAATTTATAAAACCTACAAAATGGATGTTTATACGCTCAGATCCGTTCATTTTTCCTGGATTTTCTCAGTGGAAAATGCACCGATCCGGTGGTGTGAAAATCCATTTTGTATATAGGTTTTTTAAATCTCTAGAAACGTTCTGTCGACTGTAAAACGATTCCTTGCATAATCTTTGAGACATTTCCAAAAAACCAAAAAAGTTGTAATTTTTTTCACTATTTCTTGTTTGAAAAATGCCACAAAGCGATTTTGCTGGGGCGAAAACTGGGGTATTTTATTTTGTGGGGGGAAAACTCTATAGCTTGGTATATATGACTTAATTGTTGTTGAGAAGATTATTGGGAACAATCATTACACCTATTTGTAGACGAGTATGTACTGTATTGAGAAAAACGCTCTAGCTTGCCAAATTCCGTTTTTATTTGTGCACGTTCTGAAATAGAATTGATACACTCAAGGCGATTCTTTCTCGTAGATGATGATAATTTAAACGATCGGAAATTTTGCTTTGATTGCTGTCAGCAATATAAATTTTCAATCATGTTTCACTAAATATGCATGGTTTTTCACATGATTTCTTCGAAAAATCTTTTTTCATATTTCACCATTTGAAATGGTTGAATTAAGGTTCATATAAAGTCAAATATTTCGCGTTTCTGAACTGTAAGATGGCACTGACAAGATATGTTTTTCATACCATACTTACAGCGATCTTTTATATTTCCATATAAATTACAGTTTTCTGCAACGGTCAACCCTACTGCTAATGCAATATTGCCAAATCTCAACATTATTCGGAGTACTGCGATTTTTTTTCTTGGTGTTTTGTCATCGACTGCTATGGTCATTAGCCATGTGTTCTGGATAGGCCTTGTTACCAACTCCATACGCAACTTTAGGAGCAGCACTGTTAATTTTTAACGCAACAGTGAATCGTGGAGGATTATTCCCAGCCGACACGAGCCTCAATCGAGGGGGAATCATCTCGCTAAAATGTGGACTCAAGCCGATGGCTGAAAGACTCAAACCGATGACTGAAGCGGAGATTTAATTGACTCAAACGACTCCAAATTTCTAGTTGTATGAGATTTAAAGGAGATGTTCCCCCTCGGCCTCAATCATTCAGACTTTCACATCTGAAAATGAAAAAAGATCGCACCGTCTGGTGAATTTGGTGAGAGTTGTAGTGCCTCTGGTTTTTGTTGGGTGGAGACCTCGGAGACTTCATTATTCGAACTCAGTGTTCCTTGCTGTGTCCTGTTTGAAAATTTCAGGAAATTCGCAGCGCCCTCAGATTTGTATTGGGTGGAGGCCTCATATTTCAAACTTAACCCCCGTGCCGAATCATGTCTGCAAGTTTCGGAAAATTTGCGTACTCTTCAGTTTTGTAATAGGTGTACTACACCACAGTTTTCAGAAACGGTGATGTATTTTCCTTGTCTGCAAATATCCGTTTATTTGCAGAACATCCAGGCTTACCATGGATAGAGACCTCGTTTTGTTCTGAAAGGGGTCATCTTTTGAATCGTTTTCAGTGTTTCCAAAGGTGGGGACCATTTTTTTTTAAGTTGGTTCATTCTTTTTCTTAGATTTTGGTTTATTGATGATTCTTGTGCCAACGGTTTTCCTGTGGGAGGAGATCTTGAGAATCTTTGGTATTGCCGCTTTTTTCCAGTTCACTTGTATATTATTTATTGTATTCATTTCGTTTGTTTTTCTGATATTCGGGGTTGCAGTGCCCATGGGTTAGTTATAGATATAGTCAGTCTGTCCTTGATCTTGCTTAGATTAGATTTATTTTTAGCACAAACAACGATATTGTTGGTAAAATTCAAAAAGAGCAGATAATATGAACAACTCGCTATAATTTATTTTTATCATTATTTTTCATCTTTGTAAGCTGAACTCCGCCTATTATGCCGTTATTTTTTATGTATATAAAATAATGTTACTCAAAAACAACTGGAATTGACAATAAAGACGCTATTACGATTAATATTATTATTTTTCAATTCTGTTTTGCTTCCTGTTTCATTTCCAGAACTGATATTTTAAATCCCAAAACGTAAAACTCATTACTTACATAATTCTTCAATTGTGTCCAAGGACTCCAAGGCTTTAGGCGGACCAATCCAACATCCAACTGATGAACTGACAATCCCCTATCGACGTAACTTTCATTTTCGAAAAGTTAAACAAATTACATCGGTTACCGCTGTATAGAACTATTGGCAACGCTGTACAGTAAATATGACAGTGACAATAATTCTGTGCAATACCTTGTTGACAGTAGCAGAACTATTTTTGTATTTCCGTTCATGTACTACATAGGAATCACTTACTGGAGCGATTTAACGGTTTTTGTCCTAGATTTTAAAAATTACTATTAAAAATATAAATCGTTTGATATTATGTCTGAAAAATAGTATGAATAGTTCCTCAATGTTCAGTCTTCTAAATTTCATATAAATATCACTTGCAACAGCGATTCTTCTCAACTGTCTTTGATTTTATAACAAGATTTTCAGAATTTTTTTTAATTGTGAGAGAACGTCGAGGTTAAAAATTCTGAAAAAAATCGTGATTATCTTTTACCTTGACATTGATATGTTTGAAATGGAATCTGATGAATGGTTTTTGTGAAAACTTAAAAAAACCTCTAAAAATTAGGGTTTTATTTTTTTTCTCGAAAACTGTTCTACATCTCTTTAATGATTCAATTTGAATGCCAGAATAACTAGAATATTTTTCAGAATTTTTAAACTTGCCGTTCAATTTTTCATGGGTTTACATGAACCTTATACTATAGTTAATATTATTGTGAATAGAGATTTTAAAAAATTTCATTTTTTGTACCTGTTTTTTGATTGTTAATTTCGCGCGCTCACAAGTATGCGTCGCTTACCTTTAAGTATCGCCGTCTCTCTCTGACTCATGCGCTGCATCGGCCTCTGTGCCTTGAATCATTATTTATCATTTATCTTAAAAACTATCAAGATTGTTAAAGAGAGGAATGTTATTAATAATTAAATTGTCTACAATTTGCTCCTTATAAGTTACTTTACTCTTGGGTAAAATTCATATCTTTTGACAAACCTCGTATAAGATTGATAAAATTCAATATCTGATGGTTGCATCATGGGTTTTAGATAATGCAAAACTTTTTATGAAGAATAACTTTTTTTCGTAAAATCAATAATAAAAAAGTTTACCATATGTAGCCAACTTAAGCAGACTCACTGTATAAACTACTATTATAAGTAGTACCTATTATTAGTAAGTAAATCTAAAACTTCACGCTTCAAAAATACTTTCTAGGTTATGGTCGTCGTTGTTGCCACCACCATATCATCTTCCAGCTGCACTTTCAAAAAATGGAAAAAATTCTACAAAGGCTTCGAACCATTTTTCGACTTATTCCAGAAGAAGCCACACCACCAAGGCAAGGTGTTCCACAAGGAAACCATCCACCACAAAGAAATACCCATTATCATACCCGTGGGTCACCTGGACAACCATTTTGGCTATGGTGGGCCACATGTACCTGACTATGGACATGGAGGACACGTTGGCCACGGTCATGGACACAAAGGGGGGCACGTTATAATTGTTGGCCATGGTCATGGAGGGCACCTGGGAGGTGGCCAAGGACATGGAGATTTCGGCCACGGATTTGGAGAACACGGTGGGTTGGGAGGTCACTATGATTATGGGGAACATGAAGAATTCGGTCATGGAGTTGGACATCACGAGTATGATTATGGATATAGCGAAGGGCACCACGGTTTCCATGAAAGCCAAGGATTCGATCATTATGGGTATGACCATGAGCACGACTGAACTCCAGACTGTAAAGTGATTGGTGGGGTTGTGAAGTAACCGGTAGATTTTTACATGCCAATTTAAAATTTCTCCAAGAAATTGTAATCTTCAGAAAACCCTTATTTGGGGCTCCCCAAACTCAAATCGTCCTATCTGCTGAAGAGCTGAAGACTCAAACCATGTAATATGAAAAACAAAGTCATAATTACATGGGTTATTTAAATAGTTTCTAGTAGCCTATTTCTTATAAACCGTTATGGAAAAACCAAATTATCTGAGAGTACAGGGTATGGAATAAGAGACACCACCTTAGATCTACTTCGTTCCTATCTCTCAGTCAGATTCCAATGTGTAGAGTTGAACAACGTTAAATCTAACTTCAAAAAAAATTGAACTTGGTGTACCACAGGGTACAGTACTTCATCACCATATACCAATCAATTTTTCTGCGCTCACTTTGCAAATTATACACCGTTATGACAACCCCGTATATGTATCAAATTCTCTGTTGAATCAAATCACTGACACATCAGTAGATAGTCAATTAGGAGCCTGAATGTGTACGAAATATGGAAAATTTGATGTTCAAAAAATTTCTCCCTGTTTCAACATAAATGAAAATAATACCTTAATTTTATTCTGCAGAACAATAGGTAATGAATTAAGGTTTATATGGAATGGGATGCTAGAAAATAAATACGTGAGTTGATTCCGCAATAAATATTGTTAATAAACAAAGCATCAAAAGCACTAGTTAAACATAAATCATAACAAAAACAAAACATTGTAATACAGAAAATACCAAAATTCAAATCCAGTTCTCTGGACACCATTTTCTTCCCGAACGAAATCAGTACACCTAACCTGAAAATGCCGAATTTTGTAAAACACTGAATTTACCGTTTCACTTACCGTTCTTGTCCCTGAAGAGATGCTAAAAATTATTGGGTGATGTTAACAAACACACTTGAATAAACTAATGACTGAAAAAGAATTAATCAGAACACTGAACACTATCACAAATGCTTATAGAATATCCATAGAAAGACGCCATGCCATCAACTCTCTACCCGACTCTCGAAAGTCTCGAAATGAATTCAAAATTCATGTACCTCAAAGCATTTCATTCAAAGCAAACCATTTTGTAGGTACCTCAAAGTGATACTAACGAGAAGAAAGTTGTGAACAATTCATAATATTTGGCATCACAAAGCAGTAATAGCAATGTATACAGGTCATGACTGTTCAGAATATCGGAATTTCTCACCTCAGTAAAAATATAACCGTTTTCGAGATAATGGGCATTTTAAGAATTTCTGGAAAATCGCTATCCAACCTTGGATTTTTGACTGCCATGTATACAAATTGAGACGAATTCAAATATCTTTGCTGCCGAAGATTACTGATGAGTGATGCTTTTAGACGTACAGAACAGTTTTTCAGAAAGTGAAAAAGTTTTTCAAGAAATGAGGGTAAAATGACAGATTTGAGTTTCATCAATTTTTTTTTTTAAAGTTTGACATTATTGTCTGAAAGAAACATAACCAATTGGAAGAGGACATTCATTTCAAAAGAATGCTCATTTTGTCCAGACTCTACCATGGTATAAAACAAACTATAATTATTTTTGGAGAAAGCGATTTCCATTGAATTAGGCGTGGTTTTATTCTAGGCTTCCATCAACTTTTATACTTACGCCCAAAAATTATTTTATTTCGATTTTATCAAATTGAAATGAGGAAATGATTATTGATAATAAAGAATAGACTGCTTGGTAGCATTGAATAGTAGGTATGTCAATAAAATTAAGTTTTCATGTAATTAAGCCTAATAAAATTATCAAAATGAAATGTCGATTATCCGACATATGGTACCGATTGATACGAATTCAAGTGATAAATGTCGCAATTGTCCAACATCCAGATTCCTACGAAGTTTCAGAGTCCGACAGATATACAAGGTGTAACCAAATAAGTGCAACATTTTTAAGGGGGTGAATCCTTGTCAAAAATTAAAAACTTTTCTAACTCCTGTGTTGTTTCCGGAGAAGCAATTGTTTCCTGATGAAAAAATAAAATACAGCATTGTGCATGAACGGATTTTCTGTAAATAGAATTGAAAAAATCTAGTAGGTGGCTGTCACATTTTGTTTGAACAACTTGTGACTCCAGTCGTAGTTTTTTGAAATTATTCCGCTTGTTTCATTCACTGGTATTTATTTCTTTGTCATGCCGTACACACGTTATACTCCCCGAGAATATGCGCATATGAAGTACATTTGTGGTGAATGTGCAGGTAGTGCTACTACTGCAGCAGCGCTTTATGCAGAACGATATCCGATTGCACAATGACGCTCAGAGAATCGCTGATTCGGGGGCTATAATCTATAAGGCATTTGAAAAGGTTCTTCTTGAAAAAATGTCGTCTCTGCGTACGAGTGGATGAAAAATAACATTTTTGTAATATTATTCAGTGCGATGTTGAATAATCGTTATTGTGATTTATAGTGTATGTTGATTCAAGAAAACGTTGAATTAGTATTTACTTGAATGCTTCTAAGCAGTTGATTCGTTATTACTCATAATTATTTAATCATTTCATCTTGATAGGATAAAAATAAAAGACATTACTGACAAAGTCTAATGGAGTTCATTTTAGTTCAGAATAACATCACACTCTAATATTATCGAAATTCTACTCCTTCCAAAAATAATTATCGTATATTTTATACCGTGGTAGAGTCTGGACAAAATGGGAATTCTTTTGTAATGAATATCCACTTCCACTTGGTTAAGTTTTTTTCAAACAATAATGTCAAACTGTTAAAAAAATTGGTGAAACTCAAATCTGGCATTTTACCCTCATTTCTTGAAAAATTGTATCGTTTTCTGAAAAACGGTTTTGTACGTCTGAAAGCATCACTCATCAGTAATCTTCAGCAGCAGAGATATTTGAATTGGTCTCAATTCATCATTCATCATTCGTGTTAAAATTTTATTTGTATAACATTTACTATGATGAATAAAGTCATGTTATTATTATTATTATCAATTTGTAGACATGGCACTCAAAAATCCAAGGTGAGATAGTGATTTTTTAGAAATTTGAAAAATGCTCATTATCTCGAAAACGGTGAGATTTTTACTAAGGTGAAATTCCGATATTCTGAACAGTGATAACCTGGTCTATCACCAGTTCCAATATTGTACCCTGTATATACCCTGTATATATAACTAATATGGTAACCACAATAATCAAGAAAACGACATCGCCTAGAGGTTTGTGTTAACTGGGTAGATTAGCTGTTAGCTGCAAAAATTCATTGAACCTTGATAGCTCAGTCAAAGTATTGGAAATCAAAAAAATTAAAAAGGTGGTAAAAACATTTCTGTTTAGTCGTTGTTTTTAGAATATTGATAGCTGTATTGTCTCTTAATGTAAATAATTTTAAACTTTGATGTCTTTTTTGTACTGTTCTGATCTCTACTCTCTGAAAAACTTAGGATTGTAATATTTTATGTACCCTTCAAATTTGTTTTTTGAATATTTTGTCGATTTCCGTAATATTTCAAATGTAATTTTGTAGTCTTTGAATAATTTTATATTTCAACTGTTATATTTCTATATTTCATAATACCGTTTGTCATTATTGATCTTGAATCAATATTGATTTTGTGACTTGCCATAAATGTTTTTAATATGTACATAACATGTTCAAATAAACTACTCTACTATTACTAAATCAGGATTTTACAACAACATAGTTTGGTGTTTTTCTTGAATGCACCCAATTATGTTGATGGCGAAAAATGAAGTTTTGTTTACAATAATTTTGTTTTGACTGACACTTCCTAGTTGGACAAACCTGAAATTTTTATTTTCTCAAAATATTCGAAAACTGTTAACTTCGCTGAATGCTATTTGTCATAATAGAATATAAGAATTTTAAAAAAAGCCGTAACCAATTGATGTCATCTGTCAAACATTTCATAACTGTAACTTTATAATCTATTGATGTACTATCATTCAATTTGACCAACATAGATCATTCAATGTTGCTTTTTAATACGATTTCTATATCTACATATACCTACCTATACTTAATATTCTTCTACTCTCTGGAAACAATACTGTTTCAGTTTATTTACAGAATATTATAAATGCATATATAAAATATATTCCATGAACCACTGTATTACTTTTAATGTATGTAAATAATAGTAGATTATACCACGAGTCAATAATGATAGCTATTATTCTCGAAGAATTTTTACGAACCGAGCCGCGTTAGCGGCGAGGGAGTAACATTTACGACAAATTTATTTATTTTAGATTTTTAATGAACAACTTTATTTGTCAATAACATTTAAATTAGTGATAGTACGATTAATAAACTGAATTGGTAGTGAATTATGATTAACTTTGGAAGAGTTTTCAACACGAATATTTGGAATTTCGGTTGCTGTAAAAGAAGAAGTTGCTTCATTAATATTTATCTGTTTGGCAATAGTATCTGCTGTCGTTGTTTTGTTTCTCATAGACTGGTTTTTACATGTGACGGACGGAGATCGATGTACTTCTTTACAATATTGTAAAACGTACTGTTTATGGTGAATTTTCGTACAATTTTAGTTTTAGTCTTGGGTATTGTTATCAATAACTCTGTTTGGAAATCCTTCACGTCTTCTATCTTCATTTCATAAAGCTCGTTTGAGCGGCATGCGCCCATAATTCCAATAACTAATATAACCTGAATCAAATAAGAACATGAGTTTTTGAATAGATCAGATTAAATATGAACATTTACCTTATGCAAAAGAAAAATTTCATCAGGAGCTCTGTCAATAAATTTCCTAATTTTTTCCGGGGTCAGAGTGGAAGATTTCTTTGCTTGAAATCCTTCAGATTTTCTTTTTAAAAACGCTCGTAGTTTCTTATATTTTTCCAGATCAACGTCATGGTTTATCTTCAACACAGATTTAATCATTGACCATAATGAAGATGGCTTGTATTTTGCACCCAATTCAGCGAAATAGGCCAGCAGAACATTTTCGGAATAAGAGTTTGCCTTGTTTCGAAGACGCCATTCGTTGAACGATGCGTACGTTTTATTATAAATGGATTTCGATGTTTCTGGTATTAAGGTAGATGTTGTTGCTGCAGCTAATTGTACAATTTCTGGTGGTGTACAAGTGAAAGATTCTTCATTTTCATTCATTTTAATACAAATACACAAACACTACGCGTTTGACACTGACACTTTTGAGTTTGGTTATATTGTTTCCATGGTATTATTTAATTCGAGAAATTTTGTGATAGGAGTACAAGAGGGAATAAAGACTATTAATCCCTCGCCATTATTCCCTAAGGGATTAATATATGGCATTATACTTCAAAAACCACAAGTATAATACTTATATTATATATTAGTCGTAAATAAAATTCATTTTTCTACAAACGTCAAAAAATGACAAGGTTCGCGCATTGACAACAGTATGCGAAGTGGCACTTTTTTTCATTTTCATTCGTTACCATGACACCGTGCGCGAAGTAATGTGCGAAATATATTTCGCACACTGCATGTAAACTATATGGGATTTTCATATTCTAACCTATATGGTCCTCAACTCCTCAATCAAGCAAAAAACAAGAAATCGTTTATTTATTAATGTAGAACAATAATTAAGGCTCAAATTGTGAGAGATATTTTTCTGGCTTTATTTGCTTCACACCACTCTTTAAATTGCTGATATGCATTTTCATACTGCCGCCTCGATTTCTCCGGTAAAAGGTTGGAAATTACGGAATTGGCCGCATCTATCAAGTTAGGTGGGGTACTGCTTAGTTCATCGTCGCTCGAAATTTCCATTCATTTACAATAATAAATATCACGCACGAAATTGACGCGAATAAAAAGTCACTCCAAAATAATTATCAAGAACTGTCACTTTGAAATAATTGTCAACAAATGCCATTTTATTTCCATAGTTACGGTAATTACTTGATTTGGAAAAATTATTTAAGCCAGTTCAATACTATTTTTCATAGTTATTACTTATTTTAGAACAATAATTTTGACGTTTGTAGAAAAAATTTTGTTTGCATCTCATGCGCGAAATACTTTGGTAATCTCCACTATTTTTTTAACTCAGCTGCGCCTCGTTAAAAAAAATCAGTTCTCGATCACCAAAGTAGCATTTCTCGCACTAGATACAAAAATAACTATTATTTATTTTACCAGAATAATTTATTGAAAGCTCGTCACTGTCTATAAAATCGTTTTGGTCCTATGTTTCTAGTTTCAACTGTGCTACACTGAGTTACTTTTTATTTTGAAAAGTCCGTTATAGGTATATTCAAAATTATGGTTTCATTCAAGTCAAAAACAATCAATAAACCTATATTTTAAATGATATAGGTTCTTGTTGAATTCAATAAACACTAACGTATAAATTTATACAAACTCAAACGAATATTTCCACTCACCTCTTTCTTATATTTTTCCTGTCTCAAAAATTGCTGCAACAAAACTATACAAACGGACAGACTGTCATCGGTTTCCTGAAAAACACATTCATCAACATTTCCGAAAACATCGAACAATTATCGCTTACTTTTAGTTTTTCTAGGAGAACAAAAAGCTTGTGTTCTACCGAAGCCATTCTTACCTTCTGTCGCGTGTGTCATCTGGTTATCGATTATTCGGCAAATGAGAACAAAATTCATAAACGGCATGATAACCACAACAATTGCAGCATGCGATCACGAAAAAAAGTTTTGAACTTCCGTGATAGAGCCTACTAGATATCTAATCGATGTTTGGGTTGTTGACTTTCACGATTTCTGCACCATATAGGAAATAATGGCTCAATTGTTTTTTGTTCAAATCTCTATATAATGAAAGTTATACTGAAAATTCAAGTTACATGAGGAATGGAACTATCTGAATGAAGAATATCACCAACTTTTGATTTTTAACTTACGATATGCTCCATTAAAATTTAAAAAACACTGTGAATTTTTTTTTTGATACGTTATAGTTTCCGAGATATTTGATTGTTTAGCTAGGCGTGCGACGACGTAGAGTCATCGGCCGCTGTGACGTCACTTTACAACGGTCGTTCAGTGCCAAAGAGACTAAACTAAAGTAGAACAAAATAATTGTATTTTCTTATTTTCTTTTAGCTGTAATTTTGATTGTATTGATCGCACATTTTATTACCAGGTATGGATAAATTCCTTATTAATAGTACTAATAAATGGTACCACGATACCAACATGGTTCCATTTGAAAATATTGATTTTTACCCTAAAAACGATTACGATGAACTTTATTTGCTTATAAAAAACGCAATTTATTATTTTTGACGGGATTTCGGTTTTTCTAGTATTAGACGAGTCGATTGGAATAAATCAGAACCATCATGGCACACTTAAATGAAAAACTGAAAATTAAATTATAAAAAATTTCGTTTGAAATGTCACTTATGTGGTATCATTGGATTCAGAAAATTATGCAGATTTCAGAAATATAGTAATATACAGGGTGTTCCATTCAAAAATCAAAAGTTGGTATCACTTCCGGCGAAACCGGAAGTAAAAAAAAATTATTTATAGGTTAAAAAGTGCCGCTAATTATGTATATGGGATATTCCAAATTTCAATCTATTACCTTCAAAACTAACGGAGATACGGCGGGTGTACCCTCATCCTGTTACACCCGGTATATTTGTTGATGAGTGAATATGTGCTGTATTTTATCTTGTATTGTTTATCGTATAAAGCGATAGCTGAGAGATAGGAAAAACAGACAGGATGTTCAAATAACATTTTTCAGTCTTATATTTCATTAATTTACTTAGAATTTACTTTATATAGGCCAAGCTGGAGATAAAAATAAAAGACTCTTTTCACACAAAATAAGACACAAACGGTCTAGAAATAATCACTTTGCTTCTGCGACTTACGCAAAAGAAGGAGGAAAAAAATTGTTCTACCTAATGAGGTGGAATTCACTGGCTGACTGCTTACAAGTTTTCATTGAATCGTGGCTAAAACTTCTGAATAGCGAGGAACATAGGAAATCGATGCCATGCACTGAGAGAAAAAAATTCAAATATCTACTTGAAGTGATCTCCCGAAGACTATTTGGTGATTCTGAAGCCTATTTCTGTTGCCATTGATGGGTTTCAAAGGATTGATGCAACCAACCATTTCAGAAGTCGTACAAGTATTCCAAAACTCGAATCAACGTTAGAGAAGACAGATTTTACTTTAAGTCAAATATAAAAATTTAGACACCGATGCGAACAATGCATCACTCCATATCATCTGTTAGCATATCTTCTAGATCCGACAAAACCACAACATCTAATAACATTAGCTCTAACAGACGATGAAAAGAGTTGTGCTTTGAAAGCAGCAAAAGAACTAGTTCCCAGTGGGTTGTTTCCACTAATAATTTAATTTCTGGCAAAATCAGATTCTTTTACCGACATAATGTTTGATGAAGAAATTCTCAAAACTTCAAAAGCTTTAAATTGTTATCTGCTACAGCTTCTTCGGCATCTGTCGAAAGTGTTTTCGACATTTGTTTTAATTGCTACATTCCAAACTTCGAAACCGCTTGGGAACCGAAAAAGCCGCTAAATTAGTTTTCCTGTATTACAATTAAAATCATAAACACTTATTTTGTTTATGTTTTTTGTAGGTTATCCTGAGGAACGTTTTTGTTTACTATAAATATTATGATATCATTAAATTGATGGATGCAGCCGTTACTACGTGGTAGGAAATCATCACGAAAAATGAGAAGTAAAACTTTCTGTTTTTATACCACTTCTATTTGTAACCAACGTTACTGCATTTTCGTCCTATATGGACATTATTAAACAATACAATAATCTGAAATAATAAATAACACTCCTTAAATACCCTTAATTCTACCCGAGACCTGTCTTAGTGACTAACGGTCATTAATGATTTTTACCTGGACTTTGTTTATTCGCGACAATGAATAGAATAGAATAGAATCTTTATTAGAATAGAATCTGTATTTAACCAAGTTACAAAAAATATTGTTTTCGGCAAGTCAATACTATACCACAGTATATGTGTACACTCAAGGTTTACAAAATATAGAGTGGAGAAATACATAAAATATATAGAGATACTTAAAATATTTAAAATACATAAAATTTGAAATCGTTGGACAAACCAGATTTTTAAATAACATTAATTGTTTCAGAAAAAATATTTTTGTCAACTTTGACAATGAAAACAGCAGGTCACATAAAAAATTTAAAAATATGTAAAATATAAAAATAATTGAAATATAAAATATACCGGGTGGCTACGGAAGTATTGCCTACGGAATATCTCAGTTATTGTATGAAGTAGGTTTGTGAAATTTGGAGCGTCGATATAATGACATAAGAGCTAGAATTTGAGCATATTGACATGTCGAAGTTAACTTCCGGTCTGACCGGAAGTAACATCAACTTTCTTATTTTGAATGGAAACCCTATTTTTTTTCTTTTCGCTTCATTCAGCATTCAATTCCCTTTCTAATGACATATCACAAGTTGGTATCTAACCAGAAACTAGATCAGAAAAAAATTATTATTGAAATTCACCGAGTAGGCCGTGGAAGCAAAATGAAAGCCAAAAATTGAAAAGTTGGCTATGGAAACCATACGTCACTTGATAACAGTTGCTACTACTGTGATATTTTATTTTCATTCGTCGGCGTTATAAAAAGCCGCCAAAAAAATATTGGAAAAATTGGGAAAAAAACAATACTCTGTAGGTCCATAACTTAAATAGGAACATACAACTTTTTCTTGCCTGTACTATTCAGCATAACTATTCCTTTCTAATGATATAATAGAAAGTAATTTTTTGAAATTAAATACCAAAAAATCCAATTATTATTCTTCAAATAACGAAAAAACAGATTTATCGAAAAAAAAATCAAATTGATAGGATTAAAGATTAAATAAATTCAAAAAAAATGATCGAAATGCATTCCCTCAGCGTCAATACATTTATTGACTCTGGTGATATTTTCATGTAAAACGTTTCTCAACATTTGCGGCGTGATATCTTGGAAAGCTCTACGAATTTTTACTTCTAGCTCATGTAGAGTTGTAAGCTGTGTGGAATACACCCTATTTTTAAGATACCCCCATAGAAAAAAGTCGCACGGAGTAAGATCAGGTGACCTTGGTGGCCACCTGACTGGACCATGGGTTGTTATAAGTCTCTCTTGAAAGCGATTTTGAAGATAATTTCTCGCTATTCTTGAATTATGCGGAGGGGCGCCATCTTGCTGGAAGTACATTCTCTCAGTTATTTCCGCTGGTAGGTTGTTAATAAATTCCGAAATTTCATTCGTTAAAAAATTAAAGTATCTCTCTCCGGTTAGTTGGCCTTGAAAAAGAATGGGGCCAACAATATGAGTTCCAACTATTCCTGCCCAAACATTCACACCAAATCTCTCCTGGAAGCCGCCTTGTCGAAACCGGTGCTCGTTTGCTATCGCCCAGTACCTGGAACAAAAGACCGTTCACACTTTTAGCACTTTACACTTCGACTATCGACAATAATCCAAATAAAGTACAGTACCTACCTTGTATTATTCCTGTTAAATAATCCATTGTTGGTAAATCTTGACTCGTCCGTAAACAAGATATAATAGTTAAATAGGTGATTCTCAGCATTTTGTCAAAGAAACCAATTACAATATTCCAGGCGCCTTTCACCGTCATGTTCATACAAATGTTGATGCAACTGATACTTGAAGGATTTCAATCGATGTTTTTTCAAAATTTTCCTAGCAGAGTCCTTACTTATAGCTAATTCGGCGCCAATCTGCCTTGAGGAAATTGTGCTATCATATTGTACTAAAGCTAATACATTAATTTCAGTTTCCTCATTAATAACAAATGCTTCTTGGTCTTCGTGAACATCAGGCTCAGTTCTTAATTTTTCTTCAAGCCACTGGAAATACCTTCTTGACGGTTGCTGCCCCCCTGGATATCGCTCTAAATACAATCGTTCAGCGGCATAAGAATTTTTTAAACATTCACCATAAATGAGAAGCATGTCAATTTGTTCGGTTCGTGAATAACGGGGCATTTTTTGAATATTCCACTAACTGATTTCGATTTTCAAACCCTTTTAAAATGGCAGAATCAAAAACACTACTTCGAACGTCAAAATTATATGGATAGCAGCGTTCGTGACAGCTCTCATTTCTTTTTTGTTTCATTCCAAAATACATCTTAATCAGCCTACTTGTTAATATTTTGGTTCGAATGATTATTGCAATGGAATGATTATTCTGAATAGCACAAACATCGTCCATAGGTAGATATTAGAATATCTATGGACGATGGCACAGACCAAGTACGTTTATGTTCCTATTAAACCTAGAACCTACAGGATGTAATTTATCATTCCACATTATTTTTAGTTTTATTTTTGCGTATGGCGATAATCTGTTTTGTTATTTGAAGAATAATAATTGAATTTTTCGGTATCTCAGTTCAAAAAATTATTTTCTATTATATCATTAGAAAGGAGTGGTTATGCTGAATAGTACAGGCAAGAAAAAGTTGTATGTTCCTATTTAAGTTATGGACCTACAGAGTATTGTTTTTTTCCCAATTTTTCCAATATTTTTTTTGGCGGCTTTTTATAACGCCGACGAATGAAAATAAAATATCACAGTAGTAGCAACTGTTATCAAGTAACGTATGGTTTCCATAGCCAACTTTTCAATTTTTGGCTTTCATTTTGCTTCCACGACCTACTAGGTGAATTTCAATAATAATTTTTTTCTGATCTAGTTTCTGGTTAGATACCAACTTGTGATATGTCATTAGAAAGGGAATTGAATGCTGAATAAAGCGAAAAGAAAAAAAAATAAGGTTTCCATTCAAAATAAGAAAGTTGATGTTACTTCCGGTCAGACCGGAAGTTAACTTCGACATGTCAATATGCTCAAATTCTAGCTCTTATGTCATTATATCGACGCTCCAAATTTCACAAACCTACTTCATACAATAACTGAGATATTCCGTAGGCAATACTTCCGTAGCCAACCGGTATAGCTACAGTATATATGCAAATTCAAAGTTTACAAAATGTAAAATCAGGAAATATATAAAATTTGAAACCGTTGAGCAACCCAGTGTTTTGAAACCTTGAAATTGTTTTCGATTAATGATCATCGGTGACAGCAGTTTCCTTGAAAATTTTGTCACTCAACTTCAAAAAATGGTGTGTGAAAATATTCTTCAACTGTATAAAAACAATGAGATAAAATATGTCTTTTGATTGTGGATTTGAATTTTCCAATATTATTCAATGATTTGATACTTCTAGGTAAGAAATTGAATAAATTCAGATCTAGAGAATTTTTTGTCGATTTTGTGAGCCTGCATTGAGGTAATCTCAAATGATCAGCATTCCTTGTCAAATACTTATGGACATCTGCATTGGTCTCTAGGTTGGCTTTGTTTTTATTGATTTCTATTAATGAAACAAAAATATATAATGATGGAAGGGGCATAATATTTAAAGTTTTGAAAATTTCTTTACAGTGGTCTCTGAAACCAGCACCGGCTACGATCCTGATAGCTCGTTTTTGCAAACGGAAAATAATGTTAGCATGACAAGAGTTACCCCACAGCAACGTACCGTAACTGAGATGAGAATGAAACAAAGCGAAATAACATGATCTCTTAGTTTCTATGGATAACTGTTTACTCAAATTGCGTAGCACGAATATGGAGCTTGAGAGTTTTCGGCATAGTTGTTGGACATGACAGGACCAATTTAGTTTATCATCGATGACTAATCCAAGCAGCTTCACACTATGACCTTGAGCAATATTATTGTTCGTTGAGATGATGAGATTCTGTGTTTTATCGTCATTAAGTTTCAAATTATTGGAAGTAAACCATTTTCTAGCTCGAGTAGTAGTTATAAGACTGTTTATCTTCAAATCTTCTATATTCGTGCTAGCATCAACCAAAGTTGTGTCATCCGCAAAAGCAACGGAAGTCTTCGGATACATATTGTGAAACAAGTCATTCACATAAATAATGAATAAGAGAGGTCCTAACACAGAGCCTTGCGGTACTCCATGCATGACAGCTCTATAATCAGATGATGCATTATTGATGCTCACACATTGTTTTCGATCACTCAAATATGATCTGAAGAAGTCGAGCGGCAAACCCCTGATTCCTAAAAACGTCAGCTTTTCGACCAGTATTTCGTGAGAGACACAGTCGAAGGCCTTGGAGACATCACATAATGTAACTTTTGCCACTCTCCAGAACATCCACTATGTCACTCACTATCCTGAACACTGCCTGGGTTGTACTACATTTTTTTCTGAACCCAAATTGGCATTGGTCAATGAAATTATTGGATTCCATATATATCATAAGTCTTGATTTTAAAATTATTTCAAAAAGTTTTGAGAAAATAGGGATTATTGAAATTGGACGGTAATTGTCGATTTTGGCAACGTCGCCTTTCTTGAAGAGAGGTATGACTTTTGTTAACTTGAAAGCATCAGGAAAGTTCCCATCACGTATACATGAATTGGAAAGTACTGTCAGTGGGCGAACTAAAATATCTGTCAAGTTTTTCACAATTTTACTATTTATATTGTACACGTCAGTGCAAGCGGAGTTTTTCAATTTAGCGATAGCTTCAATGACTTCATTTTCAGTGATCGGCTCTATGAAAAATGATTTGCAAGGAGTAGAGATGTCTTTCATATAAATCTTTGGGCAGTGTCTTAATTATATCTTCTGCAATTGAGGCGAAAAAGTTGCTGAAATCAGAATTTTCAATGTCGTGAACAGATCTTTTGGAAGTATGTTTGTTCCTTTCATAATTCACCAATCGCCAACTATCACGAACCTTATTATCAGAATTTGAAATATAACAATCGTAGGTATATTTTTTCTTTTCAATTATTTTGCATTTATATTGTTTTTTTTTAATGTTGTAAACTTTCAGATCACGTGGATCCCTAGTTGAATCAGAAATCGTTTTAATACATGATAATGTATCTCTCATACTTCTCAAATTATTGTCAAATGTGACTGAGCTGCCTTAAAAACCGGTGAATAGACCAAATCCAGTTGATCATTCAGTAGGTTACATCCACAATATTTGTGTTTATGAATTTCTAGGGATTACAAATAATTCAATTTCCAACCCTTGCTTGCATAGTGCAAAATTTCCGTATCGTTCAGACTCGGAAACTTGTGGTTGCATTCCAAGGAATGGTTTGAAAACGTTGAATCATTTTTTCCTAGTCTGAAGGACCTTTCATGTTCAGCGTATCTCTTTGAAAAATTACGTCCACATTGTCACACATAAACACCGTTACACTCTGGACACGTAAGCTTATAAACTCCAGATTTTTCCATTTTTGCTATTCTATCTTTGGCATTGAAAAGAAAATTAGACAACCTGGCATGCGGCCTGTATGCTACTTCTATATTATTATTTTTAAAGAATCCCGCAATAGGCTCTGTTCTTCTCCCGAAGTACGTTAAGAAACTAAGAAATTTGTAACCTTAACGTACTTCAGGAGAAGAACAGAGGCTATTGCGGGATTCTTTAGAAAGAATAATATAGAAGTAGCATACAGGCCGCATGCCAGGTTGTCTAATTTTCTTTTCAATGCAAAAATGAAAAAATCTGGAGTTAAGCTTAAGTGTCCAGAGTGTAATGGTGTTTATGTGGGACAATGTGGATGTAATTTTTCAAACAGATACGCTGAACATGAAAGGTCCTTCAGACTAGGAAAAAATTATTCGACGTTTTCAAACCATTCCTTGGAATGCAACCACAAGTTTCCGAGTCTGAACGATACGGAAATTTTGCACTATGCAAGCAAGGGTTGGAAACTGAATTATTTAGAATCCCTAGAAATTCATAAACACAAATATTGTGGATGTAACCTACTGAATGATCAACTGGATTTGGTCTATTCACCGGCTTTTAAGGCAGCTCAGTCACATTGGCACAAATAAACAAGGTCCAGGAAAAAGTCATTAATGACCGTTAGTCATTAAGACAGGCCTCGGGTAGAATTAAGGGTATTTAAGGAGTGTTATTTATTATTTCAGATTAATGTCCATATAGGACGAAACTGCAGTAACGTTGGTTACAAATAGAAGTGGTATAAAAACATAGAAAGTTTTACTTCTCATATTTCATTATAATATCATTTATGCATTCGTTAATAATGTTTTTGTTATTATTTATTCATGTAGTTAAACTGTTTGTGTTGTTGTAAACTGTTTGTTTTCTTAAGTTTAATTTATGAATATTTACGTTGGACTGATGATGATAAGTTATGTTTTTATACATAATGTATGTAAACACTTAGTTTTAAATAAACTATCTCCCTTTTATTGAATTTCCTGATGAATTATCTGCTTCGGCAATTTGTTTTTACAGCAATTTATATTTCAATTTAAATCATGATTAAAATTGAAAAAAAATGCCTTGCCTATCAAAATCATCTATCTTTAATTTAATTTTTTTTCTTCTGTGATTCACCCGTTTGTTATATAAAGAATATACCTTAGATATATTCCAATCGAAGATGTAGTGTATACAGACAATGATCAGCACGACAGTTTATGGTCATTGTGACCAATGCCAGTGCAGACAGATTCCAGCTACGAACCGATCACGTGATGAATATTGTTCGATTGGAATTACCTACTCTCTGATCATGACTACCTGGCAACCAGATATGAAAAGGCAACCCGGTATGAAAAAGTAAGTATAGGTAACTTCACTGATCTATTAACCAATCGAAAGATATATCAGAAGAAAGATAATTTAATGATGAACGCGATGGTATAGTGTTGCCTGCAATAAACCGTTCATAAAATAGTATTGCCAAGCTTTGAACTTTGAAAATCCTCTATTATGCTCTTTCGCGCATCTCCGATTTTCAAATTTTAAACCCTGTCAATACTATTTCTTGAGAGCCACAATAGGCCTTTGGCCGCATGAACGGTTTATTGCAGGCAATACTATTCCATCGCGTTTATCATTATACTATTTATCTGTGGGTTGCGCGAAGGGGTGCAACCTGTTGACGGAAACAACTAACAAAATCATTCACTCATCCAAACTAAATATCATCATTATACAGGACTATAGTCTATACAACTCCAGGTCAAGACGCGTCAAAACAAATGCACGCTGTTACTTCGTGATCATCGATGTCGGAGTGGTGAAAAAGGCAGGGCCGTATTCAGAACAGTTCTTGAATAATTAGAAGAAATATAATTTTTGACAACTCAACTGAAGTTGTGGTGTAGTGAAATAGGGAAGAAAAACGCCAAATTCTGCAATTCTTTATTTAATCTGATGTAGATGAACTGCTATCATCGAAATCAATTATAATTGGTTCCATTTCAGCGTGTGCTTCCATAACGTTATCTAACTCCCACATCTTTCTTCTACCTTGTCAATAATATGTGACACACAATGGGTAAAATTTCAAAATAATGCTGAATGAAAAAGGGACGGAACGATCGCTTGGTTAATTCGACGCACTTATAAGTAGATCAAAATTAAGTTACAATATATGATTAGACATTTTTTCAATAAAAACGAAACTTCCTTAACTAAATATCATAAACCCCTTTTTTCTCACCACTGGTGTTAATTATCTTCACTAGAAATATCCCTTGTTGCAGTTTAGATGGTGGCTGTCATTGTTCAACTGAAATGGCCACAATTTAAAATAAAATCAGAATTGCATAAAATGGCGTTATTACCATAGCAATGCAATTTTTCAAAACTGTTTCAAATGTGTCTCGAGCTATCGGCCCAACAATTCACACAGGAACTAAAAAAAATTCTATGGTCCCTCACATTTCCCAAATTATTGGTCAAAAATTTGAAATGTTTCCGGCTCTAATTTCTCACCCTGTACGAAAATAACGAATTGCAAAAAAAGAATCCCGACGACAATGGTGCATAGACGAAGGATGACGCTTTCCACCTTTAGTTGAAAATCCAACATCGGCCAAGAAATATCCAAGTTATAGCTAGTCAAAATTAGGCAATTTTTTGGCTGTCCCATTTTATCTGGCAAGTAGTTTATATTGTTATGATATTACTAGTTCAAACTTCACAATACTCAGCATTCAAGAACTGAAGACAAGTCATGTCATGTCGATGGATAAATGGTATAGGATCGCATAAAACCGAAACATTCATTTTTATAAATTAGATAAGTATGATCTCGTAACGAATTTTATTGATTTGAAATGATAGTATTCATTTGTAATTCTGTACGTTGCGCATTGTCACTGATACATATATTCATAAGTATACTTAATCCTGAAGTAACTCATAAACTCACAATAAAATCGATATATAAAATATATCAAATATATGTAAAAAGTTCAATCAAATCAACAATCCCAAAATGCGTCGAGTATCGGCACAACATGCATTATCGCAGAAAAGTCCGTACCTGTTCGAAACGAACAGTGTGTGTTTCTCACTGAAACCTGCCTGAGAAACATAGACCAATAGCGGCCCAACTTTCCTCGATCACGAGCAAAGCACGCGTTGATCACGTCTTGATCACTATTGTTTACTGTCGTGAGTTTAACTTGAATTTACTGTAGGACTGTCTTCTTTAGACTCAGCTTGGTACCTAACCACGGATACCATTTGGAGAGGAGTTTGAAAAAATAAACAAAAGAAAAAAGAGTAGGAACAGACTTATATTTGTGCTAAAGCCATATAAAATAAAGTGAATCTATCATCAAGTAAAAATAAAATACTGCGGAATCACACTGCAACTCCTGTCCTCAAATTGGAGAGGCTATCACCAGGTCTTTTCATCTGGGCACCTAGCGAACTTTCGGACCCACTTCTCTTCACACCGGCAATATACTCAACCTAAAATAGTTATATATGTACCAAGGACGAAAAACTGTCTATTATAGTCGAGCCTGCAAATTGATAGCCGAGGCGCAGCCGAGGATATCAAGCAGGCGAGACAGTAGACAGTTTTTCGCCGAGGTGCATATTACATTTTTTCGTCGACCTCTACATACCTTTATGAAAGTAAGTACTCGCATGTTTGCTGGCCTCAGCTACGTCCAACTCTTCGAACTGCAGACTCGATCATAATTTTAATGAATATAAACAAAATGTATTTGAAGTGTAACAACTCTCTATTTCAACTATACTACAAAATTAAATCAATCTCGAAGATGAATATTGAACGTACAGTTTGTGCAATTATTGATATTAATTCCTGCTGTCGAAGAAGATGCAAGAGACAAGTTTTGATTTTGGGTACTTGTTGATGCAACTTCAGATGCAGGTGCTCCAACAGCACCATTTCCAAAACTTCTCTCTTGAAGTGCTTTACCTGAAATCTAGCGGATTTCGTAAATGACAGTTATTGTCACAGGCGCCTATGTATTAATTAAAACGTGGATTTACGAAAATGACTCAATCGCCGCTCTCGTACCGTGCCGTATCATAGTGACCACAGCGGACGAAAAGAGTTTGCGGACGAAAAGTGTTTGCGGACGAAAAGTACTTGCCTTCAAAAATAGTCGATTTTTCGTCCGGAAATTAGTACGTAAAATGTCATTTTTTGCAGAGGTCGACGAAAAAATATAATATGATTGGTTGGAAAATCACCGTCCTTTGTTTTGAAGATGTATAAATTTTATTCATTCAATGAATCACAGTATAGCACTCTGAGTCAAATATTGGTGAAATATATGAAGATTCAGTTAGTCAAAAAAAAAATCGTATCTCATCCAAACAATAACTTTTTTACTAATTCTGGAGTATTTACTAGAACCCTAAGAAAATCATCATACCCACCTGTTTGTCAATAGCTCTGAATTGCCACGACCAATTAGCTCTGTACAAAAACGGGCGCAAGTCAAATCTGTTGTCTTCAGGACTATAGGATTCTGCGTGGTAAGACGGAGTTAGGACAGTTGTTTTGTGCCTATTGATTGCATAACATCTGCAAGAAACATTAATAAAAAAATGTTTAATGTTATGGCACATATTTCTTTTTGCTTTAACTCTTTCCATTCCTTCAACTCTAGCCCCTCTATGATCTCTGCCACCAGTGGCTCTCTTTCTCGCTCACGTTCCAACCTCCTTCCATATCTTGCTACCCCTTTCTACCTTCCCTTCTCTTCAGCATGCGCTCCAGCCTTTTTCGTGTCTCAATTTTAGTCCGCTCTTCTCTTCCTCCTTCCCTATCCTTCAAACTCACTCTTCCTTTGTCGTCCTACATCTCAATCTCTCTCTTCCTACCTCACTATTTTCCTTCCCCTCTCTTCAGCCTTCTTCTTGACCACTTTCACAGGCTTACTCCCAACTTATTACACATTCCCTCTATTTCTCTATATCTCTCTCTCTCTTCTGACTCTCTCTTTCTCTCGATCTCTTTATTTATAGCGCCTCTTTAATTTTTTGTCCCGGATACCGCCCTCTATCTCTCTCTCCCGTCTCTCTTCATCAATTGCATCTATTTTCCCTCTATCTTACATCTCTCTATTTCTCTCTCAAATACCCTGTTTTATTCTCATACCGTTCTCTCCCGTTCTATTTCTCTTCCTTATGTGTTTTTGTTATTTTGTGTATTTCTCTTTCTCTCTCCCACTCTTAGATAATTTTATCTTTCACCAGACTCTCTTCCATTGGCTTTTTTTTTCAGTCCAGCATCTCACTCTGTCTTTAAAATATTTCATCAATTTCTCTACACTAATCACAGTATCTCTCAACATTCCTCGATTACCTTTCTTTTTCTCTAACTTACCCCTTTTCTATGGTTCCTATCTTTCTCTCACTCTCTCACTTCTCTGTGATATCTGATCCTCTTGCAACTTTTTTCTTTTTAGTGTTTTCCTATTTCTCGACCCTTTCCATTACGGGTAGGTACCCTTCCTTGCTCCTGAGATCGTCGTCAGCCTTACCCTCTATCTGAAATATCACAACCTCTCTGTGTAGCTCCCTCTCATTCTCCATATGTGAGCCCTCTGATATCTTAGTAATCTATTTTTATCCCCTGTTTTTATCTTTCTCCTTTCTCTCGTCTCTTTCACTATCTTTAGTCGCTCTATATCTCTATCTCTTTCTTCACTCTGCCATCTTTTATTCCTCAATTACCCCCTCCTCTTTCCATCTCAATGTCTCCTCTGTTTCTCTCCACCGTCACTCTTTCTTCTCAACATCTTTCCTCCCTAACTCTATCTTCTAATTACCACTCCTCTCTCACTTTGTATTTCTGATATATCTCACCCCCTACTTTCTCTTTCTAATATCCTTCCACCCACACACTATCTTCCTATTATTTCTTCACTCTCACTTTTTCTTTCTAACATCGCTCCAGATTCTTCAATGGTTTATTCATGATCACTTTCTCAGTTCAGCTCTGATATATGATATATATCTTTCTACTTTCTCCCTCTATGGCCTCTTTCCTATCTTTTCTCCTATGATTTTTTTGTACATTTTGTTTCTATAATTTATAATCTTTTCTATTCTCCACTTACATCTGACACGCGTCTTAGACCTTTATCTAGAGCAAGATAGGGCCTCCAGACGTCACTTATTTTCAAACGAACGAAATCTGTACGATTGGGTAGTGTTGGTATGTTCTATGATCGCATACGTACCTGCTGGCTTGGCCAGACGACCATTTTTCAGATATCAGGAAATCAAGGTTCGTAAAAACATTACTTCGTTTAAAAATAAGTGACGTCTGGCGGCCCTGGGATCTTGGACTATTACATTTTGTCAATAATATCCACACTAGCATACTTTGTGATTTTTTTTACCGTACCTGAAGAAATGCTTCACTTTTTCGGCAACCTGCTTCGGCGTCAAAGTGCTCGACCATGTCTGCACCAGCTTGCAGTACATCGAGTAAGGACCACAGCTTTCTATCTTCCTCAATCGACCGTACTGACTGAGTTCTTCATACGACATGCCCATGTCTTCTTCGTCAGTTTGCGCTATTTTCCCTTGTTTCAAAGGTTCCAGTTCAGCGGTGGGAGGGGCGCTGATTATTTCTCCCAGAATACCGATTTTGAATTTCGCTTGTGCATAGATCATGAACCTGGAAATTCGAGAAACGTCAACTTCTTTGTGTATTGGCTGGTAAACTCACTTGTTCCACTTGTTGAAGAGTACAAAATAAAATATTTTTGCACGATAACAAGGAGTTGGTTAGTGTTTAAATTAAATAAAGACATAAAATCTTATGAGAATTCAGAGTTCGAATTTTTTTAGCGGAGATCAATCGAATGATAATAATACTTTATTGATCCCAAGAAACATTTCTGCTTATAGAGGGATGTAAAAAAAAGTATACACTGAATAATAAAATACTTATAAAACACAAATTAAAGAAGAAATTAAACAATTGGTGGAAATTTACAAGATATATCTCAATGTTTCAAAACTGAAAATGATGGAATCAGAAAGGATTTATTATTTGTTCTAAACTCAACTCATTAATCGGATTTTACCATAATTTTTCAATTTATTGGGTAATTCTTTGTAAAATTTTATTACGTTACATAGTATTGAATTTTGACCAAAAATTGTCTTACTTTTATTCATTGTTATATTGTTGGAATATCTGGTTGAATAATTATGTTGATCACTATTGATTTTGAATATTAAATTAGAATGTTTCATATTATTTTTAACTAAATGAATCAGAAAAACTAAATCGTCATACCAGTCTTATTTCTATCACATAATTAATTACCATGAGGTAATGTTTACTAGGAAGTGACCCAACCTGATGCGACAGGTACAACCCCACCCAATAAACAATACAACAAAGGCACTTAATTATTCCTTGACTTAAATGGTTTGGAATTTAATGGACCATCACCATTATTAAGCAAGGGTTTCGAGCCCCTTTTTCGAATAGCAATCTAATTGTCTGTAATCATCAACAGGCTTTATTAATTTTAAATTTTGGGTATTAATTTTGTGATGAATTTCTAATAAATGATCGGCAACACTTGATTTATTTTCTCGCGAATCTTTAGCATGTGCCAAATGTTCGCGGAAACGAACATTCGTAGATCTTTTGGTTTGGCCATAATATTGCAGTTTTGACAGCTAATTACATAGATTCCTGATCTCTCTAAAGCTGGAATTCTATCTTTCGGATTACCTAACAACATTTGAAGATTGTTCGTACTGCTATGTACTAGTTGAAGGTTTGCGTCTTTAGGTTGTTCTAGTGTGGTTATTTCGAAGGCCTTTGCCAGGTCAACAAAAATGCAAATTGCAGGTTTAGCTTCTATAAATCCTATTTGTCAAATTTGCAATTGCATCTTGAGTTGATCTGGCTTCCCGGAACCCAAACTGTTTACTAGATAATATTGTATACTAATGGTGGATTTATGCAGCAATCATAAGTCATAAGTCTTTAGTCATAAGGAAGAATATTCGTCAATGATTGGTTGGAATATACGGACCAACCAATCATTGACGAATATTCTTCCTTATGACTAAAGACTTATGACTTATGATTGCTGCATAAATCCACCATTATCAAGATAACCCAATATTCTTATTTTCATTAGTCCCTCAAATATTTTAGCTAAGGCAGATATCAATGAAATGGGTCTGTACTGGCTACAGTTTTCTTTATTACCTCCTTTATGTATGGGTATTATAACAGCTTCTTGAGTTTTAATGGAAAATAACCAGTAGAGATAGACTTGTTAAAAATATAAGTGAGAGGTACTATGATTTCATCCGCCAAAGCAATTAATGTTTCTGATGTGAGTTCATCAATTCCTGGGGACTTTTTCCTCTTCAGTTTCAATATTACGCTTTTGATTTCATCTTCAGTGATTGGGGAGATCATAATGCTATTTATCCTCATACTGCCCCAAGTAAAAAACTAAAACCAATGAAATTCAAAACCCCTCACCAACCTTTTCAAGTCTGTTTTCGATATTCCTCCTATAGGGTTCACGTCTGCACTCGAGCAATCGTATTTCGTCAGATATCCTCTCAAGGCTTCATCGACGTTCGATGAGCCTAAAACTAAGAGCCCCCCAGGTCTGCCCCTCGTCCAGAGCATTAGTTGGGCGAATAGATAAGACAGCACCATTCTTATCCTGGCTTGAATGTTCTGGAGCGCGAGGTTCTGTCTGGGACAGCCGCCCTTGGCTGCGAATTTGGGAAACATACCAGTAATTTGACTGAAGATGTCCACGCAAGCCGAAACGGCTTTGTCTATCATTATACTCATGTGAAAACTGAAATGGAAAGTTTTTGAGTTTTAAAAAAATCTCTTTACATTTGAATGAAATAAAGATGTATAAAACAGAAACTTTGCATTTCATCATTATTGGCAGTGCAAGAATTTTTCCCTATCACCCTAAGTGGGCACACACTCACCGCGAAACTTGACAGAACAATGGTTTATTGTGAAACAGGCGTGAAATACGTAGAACGTTAGATGTTTCGACATTTTCTTGGGAGATGAACTTAATCTTTGAATAGAACAGTTGCTCAGACATTCGCGAGATGGTAATAATAGTAAAAATAAACCATAAAATGGTGGTTCACTTTTTGTACCACCGCGCACATAGGGGGGAAAGAAAAAAGCTTAGAATCATAGCATAATAACAATTTCTCGTTTTTTATTTCTGAAGAGTAGACAACCTATTTTAGTCGAATGAAATTGAGAATTACACAATATTCAAGATGAGATTGAATGAAACAGTTAAAATAGAATAATTTTGGAATACATTGAGAGTTGAAATTCTGATAAACACATTTATCATTGAGTTTTTTTATGAATGGAGTCAAAAATGACCATGACCATGACAAAAACATCCAAAACGCTGAAAAAATACAAAAGTCTATTGATGCGAAATTGACATTGGGAGATTAGTGCTAATAATTCGAAATGGAAAAGCACATCTGAACCAGACATGAGGAAAACTCACCATCCTATTGAACTTGCCAAAAGATCAGCTCTCATTCTGGTTTCTTTGGAAGAATTTTCGGACGCCATGTAACAAGTAACTAGAAACCGGTTGCAAAGCTCTTGAGGACTCTTTGGAATGTATTCTGGATCTCCGACTATCCGTCTCAAGTCAGACAATAATTTTTGATCTACAAAAAGTCAAAACCGTCACCACAATCGAAAACATGTACATTATAAATTTTCCCCAGTAATAAAACTTTATTACAAAAATAATAGCATTAATTTTTGTATGAAGTAACACAGGTCTCATATTGGCCCCATTTTGTTGAATATATACTTCACACGACAAACAATTTTGTCTTTCTTATATTTCCAGAATGTAAATACATTTAGTGTTCACAAAAGACAAGACTATGATTATTACATCAACTAAATCTGTCGAATTTGTTTTTCCGTTTACAAAGCTGTTTCTATGTTCAGTTAGACGCTTTTTGAAGGTTCTACCAGTTTGGCCACGATAAAAACTTTGGACAACTACCACAGGTTAATTTATAGATACCCTACACTTTTCTTGTTTTTCCACTTTTTTTTGTAGTTTTTAATATGACAGCCAAAAACCATATTTTATGTTTATATACCACGGAAATATTGTTAACTCGCCTACCTTAAGAAGACTAACATATGCAACTTCTGTAGGACCGTGAACGGTCAAAATTCTGATGACTAGCCAGTGCAATCAATTTTTTTTGTATCTGTATACTCCTCATAGGTGAATAAAGTGCTATTCTATTCTATATGAAATACTTGGCATGCATTTCCTTTTAGTTTAGACGCTTTCTGAAAACTATAATCACAGAAACTTTCTCTATACATGACTGGTATCATAGAATGCTACTTCCTTGAAATAAAAAAATTTAAGAAAAGGAACAGACTTGATGTTCCATGCTGTGACGTAGCCACATGAAGAATGACAGATCCTCTACGACCACGCCCGATGATGTACCCGCGCCCAAGTTCAAACCAAAATTGGAAAGTGTGGTAAACAGTAATTTTCCGCCAAAAGTGGCCGCCATCTTGGATCCGCTAGCTCTCTTTCCTTATCTACTATCGAGAAATTCAGCTTTTCCAAAATAATAGTTGTCGTGCAACTTTTACCCGTCCAAAACTATATCCATTACCGTTTCAGGTATCGCCGTTTTTTCCACCACGGCGATATCTGAAACGGTAAACTGAAATTAATTCCAGTTACCTTACCTCCTCCTTGATGTACAGCATCCATGATAAGATGGCACATGGAATAAACTATCACAGCTGTACTAGAAGAGTCTACCCCACCACTCAAAGGCAAGAAGAATCCCCCTTGTCCAGATCGTCTCAGGTAATCCCATAACCAACATGCAGGGCCCTGTAACAGAGTTCTCAATTCTCAACTATCTGTACTCTAGACATAGACCAAACTGACCTGGGATATTTCTTCTTCTGGGGTCAAGAAAACCCAATCGATAGGTAGTGCAGAGGGCAGAGTTGTATCGTGTTCCGGAGAAAGGGAAAAATCTACTAAAATTCTCGGATAACTCTTACTTGAAGATGATAGAAGGGCGTTTGATCTTCGCATATTTCTGTATGAACGAATATCTTCCAAGTCGATGGTTGCCGCCACAACTTCCTAAAAAAACTACAGTGAAATTATCAGACGACAAACAAGCTACCTCCATAAACATAGCAAAACCATTTTGGAATTTCGATATTCTAATCATTCCATAATTTGTTGCTAATTCATTGCCACAATTGAACCTTTGTCACTCGTCTTTTCTTTTTTAAATCCGTGGTCCTGCTAAGTTAATGTGAAGTTGGCAGAACCACTTTGTGCCTATCAATTCTATTTGTACCATAATTTGTTGCTGATTGATCGCTAATAAAAATATAAAATATCGAAAGTTCCATTCATACTTTGCTTCCAACGCCTAAACTTCCCTATTCTAACTGGAAAGTACTACCAGGTATCAAAGATGCAGACATTTTCACGAATTCGTTTGGCTGTGAGATGCTATCATCCATTTCGAGCCACTCCGAGGAAAATGTCTTGCCACACCATTCAGATTATCGAGATTTGTGTGAAATAATGTATCAAATGTATGACATCAATAGTGATCACAATTGTTATCTCTGAGGATATATGATCGTATTTACGTTATCCCTATTAAAGTTCGCTGAGCCTCGTTATGAACACTTTGGAAAACATATTTGATATTATTTTCATAATCAGTTATTAACGTTAAATAAATGAATATTTTGGAACCTTTGGTGTGAATACAATTCAAGTAAAAAGAAACTACCCAAACACCAAAACTACGTCACAATCACACTCGACGCGCGTTTCACCAACAAAGTTAGCATCTCCAGGAGCTAAAAGCTTACTGAACCACTTATCCTAACTTAGTTCTATTTATACCACTATTTCTTAATGGACGTCAAATTATCTAACATTTCGAATCTACCTACTACTTATATGAGGGGCAACCGCACTCATCAAATTTGCCTACTTTTGTTGTTTACTAATTCTAGTAATTTACCTGTACTAAATTAATTTTATGTTAACCTACTTGCTTTTGATTTGATGACACAAATTTCCTGGAAAAACAATAACTTATAAATTTATTGTGAAGAAAAGAAAAGAAAAGATTTTTCAATGCACTACGAACTTGAATAGTGGGCTGTAAGGGATATGACCCTTATCAGCATTCATACTATTTTTACACTTGGCAATTTCCAGTCTCTCGAATGCATCGAGAAGTTTATGGTCATGAACCTGTTTGATTAATTTTAAGCGTGTGTCATCAAATCGGTGGTCGTGATCCAAAGCATGTTGGTCCACACTCGATTTTTCGGGTCTTCAATATCGGATATGAGCAATGTGTTCTCTGTACCGTACTTTCATGGCCTTCGGGTGTGACCCAAAAACTTTTTCTCGCAGTCCCTACAACTGATTTCATAAATCCCCGACTTTTCTCTTTCATCTGTTTTATCTTTGGGGGTACCCAATACTTGTTGAAGTTTACACGAAGTTTTGTATACCACCTTCATATTGAGGGTTCTGAAAATACCTTGAAAACCTCAAGTAACTCGAGCTAAATAAAATTTGTATAAATAAAATAAATAAGAAGTAAGCATATTAAAATCATTCATAAAATTAAAGGGTAGGCATATTTTAATATCGACACAAGGTTACACAACTAAAAAATTCTTTCATATTGTAAAAAGGATGAATGTATAGCAATTATTTTTTTTTTAAATAATCCTAATGCTTCCACTTTCTTCAGATGTAATGGTAAGAAATCATAAATTTATAAATTTCACTGTATTGGGCACTATTTTTTTTATTCCTAAATGAGCTCTCATAGTTGCCGAATTCAGTCTGGTGTACAGGACTAATAAAATTTCAGAAATTGAAAATGATAATGGGGTAATAAATTAGCGACAAATTAGTGAAAAATCAGGGATGGCAAAAATAATGATATTTATTATTAATATCAAAATATCGGATAGACCTACACGATATTAATCAATATTTAATATACCTACATCCAATTTATTTGTGTTTTAACAAAACAACCGTTTTCGATTGCTCTATTCCTTTCTTATATTTAAAGAGAAAGAATCATAAAATATTTCATTTAAAACACGTTCAAACCAATAGTTATGAGCAAATAAACCAAATAAGCTAAGAAAGCTATAAAATACTAAGTCATAATGGTAAACTAAAACATATGCAGTGGTATAACCAATATTAAAACTAATGTTAAATACAAACTCAAAACAAAGTTATTTTTTTATTTTCAAATTTATATTCGGAATATTCATTTCTGAATCCGTGTCAGACTGATCAGATACCAACAAAGGCACCGATTCGATTGTGTTGAATCCTCTGATTCCTGTTCTCTTTCAAACACCCAAGCTGAATTTGTAGCCATTTTGTTGCAATCTTGACTTAAAACTTAAACATCAGAATAAAAAATAGTCCAAAAAAGCTAGCAATACAACCAACACAAAACACAACGTAAAATATTTTACCACAGACTAGCAGGGAAATTACTAGGGGAATTACAGAGGGTCGCAAACGCAGACTATAGCGCCGAATCGAACGTTAACCAGCGATGGGAATCCCTGCGCGGCTGTTTAAATAAACATGTGAAACCCCCAGATTGTTGTACATTTAATACAATATAAACATATTTTTACAAATGGATATATTTCAATCAAATTGACACTTATAGGGGCTTAAATATCAGATATATATATTGCGATATGTATATTATGTATATATATAGAGAGAGAAATATACTTCATTGTCCAAGAACATACAATTTCTTATTGACAAAGCATGGTGTATAAAATGAGAATAAAGTGTATGTATGACATACTTATAAAAATAGATAACAAGTACAAAATAAATTTGTTGACAATGTGGTAGGATTTTAAAAGAAGGGCACATCTTTAACAGTTCATAATATAAAATAAAATAAAACTAATAGTCTTGTAAATGAAGAGGGAATTTTTGTATGAAGTGTATAATTTCTCAAATTTGCAAAGCGCTTTCGACTTTCCTCATCTTCAGTCTTCATAGTCTTGTATAATATGGTTATGTGTTATGTCAGGGTTTCATTAAAAAATTCTTCAGTATTGTAATAAGTATACTTTTTTTAAGAGAGCCTTTTTCAAAAGTTTTCTAAAAATTTTATGATCTTGGATTGTCCTTAGTTCAGTGGGTGTGTGATTAAATATTTTTTTTACTTTATTACAGCAGAGAGTATTTAGTTAGAGCGAACTATCGAATGGGTAGAGCTATTTTCCTATCTGTTCGGGTCGCATGGTAAGTTTGCATTGTAGTCTGTCATATATTTTTTGTGCACCAAACATGCTGTTTCCAATATGAACATGCAGTTCATTGTAAGAATTTCTTTACTCAAAAATAATGGTTTCCATGATTCTCGTTGCCTAAATACTTTATTGCTCTTTTTTGTAGAACAAACACTGAATGGAGGAAAACTTTTGGTACTGTTGTTTTTTCTCATAATTAGATATACAACTAATTTTTAATTGGAGTAATGAATTAGCAACAAATTAGCGACAAATTATGGTGTTATCAGATATTCAAAAATGGCTCTGCTAGGTTTATGGGGGGTAAACAATCTCATCCTCTAGTCCCGGGTATAATTCATGGCATGTATTTTCATTTGACTTACCACTTCTGCCAAGGCAAACTGCTTTGCTCTGGTGAGCATATGCCCATTCAAAGCAATGCAGGACACCCCATCAAAATAAACTCTCTGCCCATCACATCCCCTAAGGTTGCTGTAGACATAGCATCCCCCACACTTCATTGTGGCGTTTTTTACCAAATCCACCATGACATAGCCTTTGCGTAATTCACTGTGGCTCCCTGAGCCATTGCAAATAATTTCAACTCCATCAAGCGACAGAGGAATGTGAGAACTGCTTGAGCACCAAAGCTCTTCGCAAATTTCAAATCCTTTAAAATTAATTATTATAGTATGAGTACCATTTCCAATTATTTGCATGGCCTAAACTGATTATTACTTACCAATACAAGTGTCCAGAGTAGAAATAACACCATCTCCAATGGGTACCAATTTTTGACCAGTTATACTTGAAATCATTCTCGGCAAATGAAAATCCTCAGTCTGTCTTTCCTGTGTAATATCAGTAGAAAAACACTTGAATAAATTCTTTATAGGAAAAACCTGTTTACTGACCTTTTTCCAGCTGGTGAACCATCTGCTTTCCCTATAATTCCCACTATCACAGAGTACCATTTTAGGTCTTATGAGAAGAATCTTTTTGTTCAAAAATATAACACGGCAGTTGTAGGCTACATTTTTATGCATTACAGGCATTCCCACATCTATCAAAATATCCTTGCATAGTGGGGCTGTCAACAGTTCGGCTAGAACTTCCCAGGAGTGTAGGAAAGTATCGCTTTCATAAAAGTGGTCTTCGCAACTGTATCCGCTGTAGAAAAAGCGAGTTAGTTCACATATAAACGTGATATTTCTGGATACTGTACCATATTTCTAGTTCAGGGCCTGTTCTGAAAGTGGCACCAAGTTCTTTAGCTTCTAAAATTGACTGCAGAATTCTGTCGAGGTTTCCTTCGAAATCTAGAGCCCATTGGTTCAAAGTTGAGGCTGCAATTGTCACTTTTCGGCCCATAATTTATCTTTTTTTCTAGCTGCTACTAACTGCTTTTACTGAAACAGTTTCATTCTTATATTTCATTCGATCTAGTTGCGATAAAGCGATCAATTCATATTTTTGAAATGAAGGTCAAAAATATATTACCTGTTTAATTTATGATAAACAGATTAAGGAAAACATACATACATATCAAAAAAATATTATCGCTCACAACATAACCATAGTTACCATAGTACCCGAAACCGATTTAAACCGAAAATTTAACGTTAAAATTTAACTTTGGGTAATTTGGCAACTCCGCAGCCTCAGAGCAATAAAAGAGATTCTGAGCACGGATATGTCTCTATTATCCGTGGATTCTGAGATACCAAGTCAGAATTCTTACTTAGCATCTCGGAATTAGCAAATTCTGAGATACCAACTCGGATTTCTGACTTGGTATATCGGAATTAGCTACTTCTACACCTTCGTAAGTTTGCCTGAAAATGATAATGAAAATTAATAATTTAAATAAATTGTGAAACAAAACACTTTTTTAGTCATTATTACCCTCATTATTCACTAAGAAAAAAAGTACGTAGATCTACGAACTTCATTGTAAATTTTATAAAATCTACGTAATTTTCTAATCCAACCACGTCTTTTTCGAAATCTGAGTTGGCAACGCTGCACAGAGCATACCTACCGGTGCTAACTTCACGGTGGATAAGGATAAAGATAAAACCACAGAACACATACACAATAATACACAATGTGTGCTTTGTGGATAAAACTAGTAAAGTGGTAAAGTGATATTAGATTAGTGATAAAACGAAAATAAATTGCATGTTTTCATTGTTTTTTGGTCTTATATTCTCTAAAAGTTCTTGAGGAATTTCTGTATTGTGTCCGTGTAATTAAAAAAAAGAAACAAGGAAAAATGAGCCACTTTTCCTCTCCAGTTCCGGGTAGGGAATTTCTTTGGGACGTCTTCCAAAGGTAAATATTTATCCATGCAATGATTACCATGGGCGTGATAACATGTTTTCTATTTTTTGCAGAGTTGATAGAGATAGAAGTGGGTTCATCAACGCAGAGGAGCTAGGCTTAGCACTGTCTAATGGTTCATGGAGCCCCTTCAATCCTGAAACAGTTCGACTGATGATAGGTATAGTTAGACAATGTTTTTTTTTCAGTACAATGTTCTCAATGACCACTGTGTATCATAGGTATGTTCGACCACCACAACAGGGGCCAGGTCAATTTTGAAGATTTTGCAGCTCTATGGAAATATGTCACAGACTGGCAAAACTGCTTCAAATCTTTTGATAGAGACAACTCTGGAAACATTGACAAAAACGAATTGAAAACTGCACTGATCTCATTCGGATACAGACTGTCTGACAGTTTGATTGAAACTTTGATAAGGAAGTTTGATAGGCATGGAAATGGAACCATTCTATTTGATGATTTCATCCAGTGCTGCATTATTTTGTATGTGAGTATCAGCAGGATAGAATAGTAAATATTTTTAGCCAACCACTAGCTTCTAGGTTATATCATATGTTTTTTTTTCTTTTAGACTCTCACATCTTCATTCAGACAGCATGACACTGATCAAGATGGCTACATCAAAATCCACTATGAACAATTTCTCAGCATGGTATTCAGCTTGAAGGTTTGAATTATTGTTAAAACTCAGGTGGTGTCAAAAGATATATAATAGAAACCAAGTCATGTCAGATTTGAATCAGATTCTCAAAGAAAATGCTCTTGATTTGAAAAATTACAGACAAATGTAGTTCATTATCATTTTTAACTAACCAGGTGCTGACTGCTAAGTAATCATTTCAGCAACTAAACACAATATCTAGTGATTGATCTCTTTTTTACAATCAAAATATATTCATTCAATTCAATTGAGGCCAATAAGTATAAGGATTGTAGATATTATACATTTTTCAATATACTGTAGTAAACTATAATCTTCCATTGGGGCCCAACACTGTGCTAAACACCTGTAGTTCTCATCACCCCCTCATTCTAGCTATTTGAAAAAACAACTGCATGATTCTGATTATTTTGAATTAAATAAACTGTTAAGATCTAAGTTTTTAGTAATATCTAATTTTGTTTACCTTGTCCAATTTTGAAACCCTCACATTTCTTCTACAACTGTGGTAGACATTATCAAAGGTGATAATTTTTCAATTTATCCACTTAAATGAAACAGAAATCATAGGTGTATCAAGGTAAAGTCACAAAGAAAAACTTACCCAGAGATTAAACTGCTACTTTTCTTCCACTAAAATTTACTTGAAAAAGGTGCGTATTTCTGGGGTATCCATTAACAGCAGAATTTTTCTGTTATCAGTGATAGAGTTCAAATTTGTATGGTGGAAAACATTTATCTGACAGAAAAGAGCATTTAGAACTATTGAAATACTTTAGGATTTAGGATGGATTTAGTCAACTTTAGCACAAGCATTATCATAAACATAACGGTAACATCAAAGGTTTTTAGCATCAATTTAACATTTTTTAATATAAACGATGCCATTTGATATTTGAGATTCAACTTTCGATTTTACATAATATTTAAGCAAAACTTTTAAAGTGGCATTGACTAAATCCACCTTTAGAACTTCTTGCAAAGCCATTGTCAAAGTAGTAAAATTTTGACTGTTGCTGCAATATACATTGAAGAATGTTTTCTTTTTATTAAATATTTATTTTGAATACAATTTGACCAACTCATACAATAAGAGGATACATATACCTTATTCATAGACTGACTTACAGAAAGAAGTGCCAAATATTGTTATATGAATTCTTCCAATAAATTACCAGGACCTATTAAATGGGTCAGGAGCCAGAATCATTTCAGAATAGATATCAATTATAAATTATGAACTGTATATTTGTAGGATGCTGTTTTGCTAAGTGAATAACTGTTATTATTATTAATTCGCAAAAAATCAAGATCATTCCGCACGAATGTGAAAGTTTATCATGGGTGCTGCAGTTTATAGTACGAATTGCACACTATACTTTTTCTATAACAACCTACTCACATTCAGTATTCTATGAAGATCGAAATAAAGAAATATGCAAATATTTTCGTTATTGCTTTGATGACTCGAAAATAAGGAAGTATTAATTAAAGTTGAAGATGCAATCATTGAAAAGCATTCTTGGAGAACTTGTGGAATTCTGGACACTTATATTTTTTTTCAAATGGTCAGTTTGTCTTTGTTAGAATTGTTGGAAAAATCGATTTGATGATGGGTTGATATTGCTCGGATTTGAAACCTGTGATTCTGCATTTATATAGTTTTTTTGGCATAACTGTGTGCAAAAGCTTGATCTTTCATCCAAGAAGCTGTAGAACTACAAAAACATCTCATAAATTTCAACTAAAGGAAGGTTTCAACCTGAGCAAAGCCTGGAAATGAACACCTCTGAAAATGAAGCCGGAGGAACCAAACAGGAGGTTCTCTTTGGCAGGAATAAAAACATCACCAAATAACTTGTTATCATATATCACCCCGGCGAGTACTTTGTACTTTGACTATTGTCACATCGCCCTTGAAAATATCTGCCGCAGTTGTAGACGAAACATCAGAACATTACCTCATCAAAGATGAAAGGCAGGAAACTGCTCTAAATTTGAAAATTATAACTTGAATGCCTACATTTTCTGTTGTTTGGTATAAGTATGTATTTTGCACTTATACGGTTTTTATTTTCTAAAAGATTGCACTCGCGTTCATCTTCCACAGGTGCAAATCTGATTAGTTTGTTTATGACTTCATATTGTTTTTTGTTAAATATTTCAAATTATGTTGTTTTTATACTCTGTACCATGAAATAAACGCTTTCAAATAAAATGTATTTTATTATACGACTGCCATATTTATACCCTTGCGAATATTCTTAAGGGTAAAAATTTACTTTCAATGTTTATCAATTGCGCATGATTCCGACAATGCCTTTTCTTAGCATGATCCAGGCTACGATGTAAATAAATAAAGCTGGTATCACTCAAAGTGACTGAACTAACAAGTAGGGTTTAATAAGCTCTAGCCAATCAGAATCTTGTAGCATCAACGCGTTATAGTGACGTACTTGGATGTGAGTACAGAGTCGAACCAAGCAACAAAACTGTCAGCAGTAACTCATATACCAAGAGCTAGTCCGTCACTGTCAATAGAGAAGGGCGGCCATGACACGTCCAACTACGCCACAAATGTTCTTTCATCTCTTTCTATCAGTGTCCCCATAATAATAAAACATTACAGACAAGATCTGTACCGCTCCTCCTTCATATGACACCTTTCTACGATTGAGTTTCTACAGCGTACTGCTTTCTGATGGGCCACCTTATGAGAAATTCTCAAACAACTTCTCATTAGAAAAGAATAGAACATTGAGGCGTGACCTTTTACCAATTTTTCTAATCCTCAAACAAACATGGATGTAGGGGCGTGGCGGAATGGTAATAGTGTCCGACTCTGGGCCGAAAGGTCCGGACTTCGAGCCCTAGTTGAGGCTGGGATTTTTTAAATTTAATTTGACTGATTCATTATTAAAATCTCGTGGCTCGACTGGGGTGAGTCCTGCACGATTAATTGTTGCGTCCCATTTCCAATTAGCAGTGCTGCTCCTAAGGTGGCGTATGTAGTTAGTAACAAGGCCTACTCACAACACAGAGGCTAATTATCAGAGCAGTCGATGCCAAAATAAACACAGCAACTACCTGCGCGACAAAAATTTTTGACATTTTTCCGCTTGTTTGATATACTGGGGCAAAACTGTAACTTGTAAATTTAAACTATGGGAGATATTGGATAAAGTGAACATATCGTTTGCAACGTGCAGGTTAAGCAAAGATAAATATAAAAAAGTGAAATTTAGGGATTATGAACTCGTTCTGTCTGATTTTTATTTGACAGAACTATCGATATTATCAAATGTTTTCGAAAATATCGGACACTATCAATGGCCAAAACTCGATGTTTAGTGAACACCACCCTGTTCGGCCCGAACCACAGAACAGAAATTACAGGACAGTAGGACACCTTATTCTATCTTGGGGAACTGGGCCACAAATTACAGAAAGTTGTTTCTGTATATGTGGACTGGGCGTAGCCAGTGAGTAGCCTAGCCACACACCCACCTGTATATAGGGCTTTTCGGAAACCTACTCGGGTTGATGAGGTCCCTAACCTGAGTTACCAACCCGCGTTCGGAAACTTTAGTGTTTCATACGCTGATCACTGACTCGTGTTAATTTTTTGGATCGGGTTAGTAACCCTGAGTAAGTTTCCGAAAAGCCCTTATGTGTTATTCTGTGGCGTAGCCAAGATGTATAGAAACCATGGTGTTATCACTGATTCGCTTTTGTTTCAACAAAGTTGTTGAGACTGTAATTGCACTGATACCGTTGGCTTCATTCGTCGATGGATGGCGTATAAGTCGAAAATAACCGAGTTTCCAACATTCCGAAGTACTGAGTCATAATTATTTGATTAAAATTTGAATGTTTACAAATTATGGTTAATGAATATTACAACAAATAAAATTCAATGTTGAAAATTACATAACATGACACTTGTCCAAGCGTCATCATGAATCTGTAATTTTGCCGCCATCTGTGTGCTAAACAGGTGAAACGGTATCAACGCAGTAAAAATATCACGAATCAAGTAGGTCGTACCTTAACACTTTTGTATGTCGGTTTCACAGCTATAAGAGAACACACCAGGGTTTCTATGTAGCTATGGAAATGGACGCACAGATTACAGAAACAAGTTGCTGTAATCTGCATGGACGCCGCAGTCAAAAATTCAGCTCTTGGTTCTTGCATCTTGAAAACTGGCCAAATTTGTCAAATATCACCAAGTAAAAAAACTATTCACATTATATAAAAATTGAATTATATTTTTAATATGTAAATCATTGCATTGAATTCTTTATGTTCTGTGAGTTGATGTGATTGAAACATTATTTTACTTAAATAACAATATTTATTCAAAGCTGAACTTACAAAAATATGGAACTTAAACTATTAAAATATATTCCACCTAAGAGACAAATTCTACAAAACTCAACGTCAATTAGTTTTATCCCAAAAAGTATTGAATGCAAATAACAATTTTATACAGGAATGTGGAATGATGCAGAGGTTGATTGGAAGTATTTTAACAGATTCCAGTTTTAAAATAACTTGAGGTTAAGGTTGTAGATAATTTGCCCCTCCTCATAATATAAACAGCAATACCTAATATAGTGCTAAATCAAATCACCACAAACACAAATAAACAGATATACTATACTATTTTTGTTTTTATAATGACAAGATATGTGGTGAAGACAACATCAAAGAAATTTTACACAAATATTACAACATATTATTTTATTTTCAAGAGGAAAAATACAAATCACAGATAATTTTATTAATGCTGTTAAAGAAAAGGATCAATTTATAAAACTATTTATCATTTAAGATTTAAGAATCTATGAGTGATAATTGGCCCTCATGAATAATACAACAGAATTCAGCCATGGGTTCTTAAATCTTGAGTGATAAATGGATGACAAATATTTTTATCAATTGAACCTTTTTAAGAACTAAATTTAATGGTGAACAAATTATTAATCATTGAACACCAATGTTTTCCTTATAATGAACTGTGAAGAGCATTGTGCACAAAATACAGTGAAAACAGAATACATGGAACTTAGTTAATACAAGAGTAGCACTCACTGGTTTTGATTGAAATCTGAGCACTAAATACATGCAGATTGTTAAAATAGAAAAATAATCTGAAAATAGCTTGTAAAATTCCAAGACAAGTCTGAGTAACAGGACAGGACAGGACATTTTTTCAGAAGCAAACATCAGAACAATCAGTAGTTACACTTTTTGACAGTTGAGAACATCCACAAAGAGAAAGGTCCAAATTTCAACATTTGACAATAATATTTTTGGTCATAGTTACTTACTTTCACCTATCGTTTACTGTGGCACAAGTTTAATTCAAGTAGTTGGGGCTGGGGCTTCAAATTTTCAAACTGAAAACCATACTGAGAAACTGCTCGTAGTGTATTGTGATAAAACCATCTTGATCTGTGTCATATTGTCTGAACGAAGATGTCAGTGTCTGAAAGAGGTACAATTATCCAAAGCTGTTGAATGAATCATAGAAAATTACTCACATATAGTCCAATACAGCACTGGATAAAATCATCAAACAATATCGTTCCCCTTCCATGCCTGTCAAATTTCCTCAGCAAAGTTTCAACCAGAGTGTCAGATAGCCTGTATCCGAATGATACAAGTGCTGTTTTGAGTTCGTCTTTGTCAATGTTTCCAGAGTTGTCTCTATCAAATGATCTGAAGCAGTTTTGCCAGTCAGTGACATATTTCCATAAAGCACCAAAATCCTCAAAGCTCACTTGTCCTCTGTTATGGCGATCGAACATTCCTTCAAACGATGATTTACTTTAGGTGCTGTTTTTTATCATATGGTAGTATAGCAAATACTCACCAATCATTAAACGCACAGTTTCAGGATTGAAAGGACTCCAAGTACCGTTTGACAGAGCCATCCCTAGCTCATCTGCGTTAATATATCCGCTTCTGTCTCTATCAACTCTGAAAGTAAAGGATTATATTTGGAATTCCCAAATGCGACTGTTTTTACCTTTGAAAGACATCCCAGAGAAATTCCCTACTAGGCATTGGAGAAGAAAAACTCATTTTAGAGTAATTAAGGAATACTATCTAAAAAAACGGTTTCACAATTTACACTTTTCGCAACGGTATTTCACAATTGAACGTAAATTTCTCGAAAATATTTTATTCTTTGAATGGAAACACGGAAACACCCCTACGTCATTACGGTTACTGACGGCTGACCGGGCTGACGTTCGTGACATTGACGTTTTGACATATGACGGCGCTGCAAAAAAACGGAAATCACGTTAAGGGCTAATTTTCATGATTGCGATATCCGACGACCCACTGGTACGAAAATGTTTTGATTGGTTAAATTGTTTTCGCGCCAATTTTCATCCAAAACATTTCAACTTTCATCCGACTGTCGTACGAGTTGAAATATTTTCAACCTTTCTGATAATCGTATGGTTGGTTTTTAACTTCAGGGGTGCAATTACTAACACTCGATCCGTAGTAAGTTTGACATGTGTCAGATTTTTGCAATTATGAAACAAAATATATTGCAACTTGAGTCGATATCAATGGTCTATATGGTAGATATAATTCCATTCTATCTCTATTCAAAGAAATTTTTATTGTTCTCTACGTTTAAGATGTATAAAAACCCTGGTGTGTCGAGTGATTCGCTTTTGTTTCGATTTTTCAGAAGACAAACAAATGAAATAGTGGTCTGCTTCTTCACTCGGTCCCAGAGATGGCGCCGTTATAGAATTTTAGTCATGTCAATATTCCAGGGATATGGTGATTGACGAATGTTGTCAATTTTATGGAATTTCAGCAAACGTCAAATACTGTTCAAAAATAACTAGTTGTGACGGAATCTAAATTTCATAGTGCAATTTCCCTGTATTATTAATGTGTTTGTCCATTTTGCTGCATATTTTCTTAGAAATTCATCATTCATTCAATGATAATTCAATTTGTATGATTGACTTGATGAAGATCCATAGTAATTGTATAAAATACACAGAAAACGATTCGATCTCCACAAACTTTATTCAATCAGACAGTGTGTTGGCGAAACATTGAATAAAATTAGTGAATATCTAATCGTTTTCTGTGTAGTCTGTACAATAATAATTTGATCATGTTCCGTCTTTATATCATTTGTGGGCAATCCACAGAGACGAACCAAATAATTCATCTATATCCAGTACCGAAAGTGAGTACCACCATATTATGAAGATTATCACATAGTATCTTGTATTATTAGAAAACATTTTAATGAAAATAATGGCACGAATATATCTCACGGAATCCCGCTATTCCTGATTATATTAGCACACGATTGACAGAGGTGCTAATGGTGAATTTTCATGAAGCTTAATTTCGAGACTTCCAAATGAAATGCGTGGTTATTATTGTAGTTAATTGCATTTCAGTAAAAAATTATAAAAATAAGTTGAAAATCTAACAAACAAAACTGATTGGTGATTGTGATTCAGCTAATTTCAATAATTAGGTTTCTTTATTCAGTTCATCCGCCGACAATACTTGACAACTTCTGTGCTTGTAAATTTACCCTAACAGGAAAACCGACCGTGGCGGTACACGCAAATGCGGAATATTTGGGAAACAGGTCACGATTTCATTTGTTTTCTCTTAATCAAGCTAGCGAATTGTCTCCCGTTTTATCCCACAGTTTTGCAGGTATGAGTCGACACACCATGGTTTTTAGACATCTTATCTACGTTCCTTGGTTTGCATGGGAAGTGTGGCACTTCAATATTGGAGTTATCGGACAAGCTGATTTAAGTTCTACCGAGGTTTGTTTGGATCAGTTCTTGTCAAGAATGACATTTGTGACGTCATCACTTTCCTCGTATAGTGTGTGTTACTTAACACCGTACTACACCGAGTAATAACGAAAGGACCTCTGTTTTTGTGGCTTTTTTGTCCCTGACGATCTACAGCTCAACGCATGCGCATGTCAGTTCCTTAAAGTAATGGTAAATAGTGTGGTTAGGTAAGCAAATGTTTACAAAAATGAACTGATAGTAGTGTAGTTATCCGAAAGCACCTGCACTTAGAGCTTAGCACCTGTAATGCAAGGATCGTTCGATAAGCTTCATCACTGCACCCCAGGATTCAGCACGATGGTATACTTCATTAATTTATTCAATTCAAATGACTTTCCGCTCTCATTCATTCACTTGCTGTTTTAGATTGGTCATCCTTGACCTATTTACCTGCTATTATTCATGATTATAATTATTATGTTAATATAACAAGATTAACAAACTCATCTATATGTAGGTACCTAAATAACAACGATTCTGTAATCTGTAATAGTCTGTAGAATAGAAGCAAGTAGAAGTGTGAAGTAGGTAGGTAGTGTTTCAAGTGGCCAACTAGCCAGTGTATACCTAAGTTTCTATAAAATGCATGTTCTGATTTGTTTTAAATTAATTTTACGCGAAAAACTGCAATTACAATCATTTTGAAACAATTACTCGAAAATTGTCAAAATGTACTAACACACCTGTGGTGTGTGGTGGTCCTGGAACATTGCATAAAACAAAGCTTGATTTATCGGGAGAAATGGACCCAAAACATGGTCGTTGGTTTTCAGATTTTTTCTGGCATTGTATTTTTTAAAAAATTTTATGCGGACGATTTTTTTTTAATTTAAAGCAGAGTCGATTTCCAGTATTTTGATAAAAGAATTTGTCAATTTATAAAAATTATTTAACATTTCCGATTTAAGGATCTATGAATGCTAATGGCGTTTTTGAATAATATACTAATAAGGCCAATAAGCGTTCATAGATTCTCAAATCTTAAATGTTTTCATTCTTTATTATCTTGAAGTTTTGACAGGGACAGCAGATAAGTTTATTTCAGCATACAAACGTGTGTAGACTAGACAGCCTAGAGTGACATCATTTTTTTGTGTGTCGTCATAATTATGTCAGTTTTGAGTTTTGAAGTCATCGGTTATCAGTGGCGAAGCCATAATTTTTCTGGGGGGCTTGTATAAGAAGTCCATTACATAATCTGTAAATGAAGCAATTTGAATTGGGTTAGTCAAAATAAGACAAATTCAGGATCAGAATGTATTTATGGGAACTCGTTAACATGTCCAATTATAATCTTATTGACGAAAGTACATTACGTGTATACGGGGAATGGTCAAAAAAGTCGCTTTTCCGGATTTTTATTTTTGCACTATTCCAGAACCAACAAGTTATATTTTGGCAAGACATTATAGTTTTAGTCTATCCTAGCTGACAAAAACGTGTTTTGTTTCTTGATGATTCTCTCTGTTTGGAATATGAATTTTTTAAATTTTGGATTATACCCCTATACTGAAAACAATTGACTGGTCGTTTTTTACTACAAAAAAATTATTTATTATTGCTATTGATTGAACAGAAGATAAGGTAACTTTCTGATGAATTCAGTTGTTCAATATTACCTTTCATTTAGATATAGCTAGGGTGCGTTACATTTTTTAGTCAGGTCATTTACAATGCTTTTATCGAATATCTCAAAACTGTTCCGTTAATTTGGTCATAATTTTACTCATACTATTTTGAGAATGTTGACTATTATACAGGGTGTTTCTTAAGTACGTGTAGAAAATTCAGGAGCGTATTGCTGACATCAAAAGAAGAAGAAAAGTTCCTATAAACATATGTCCACAAGTTATTCGTTTCTGAGATACAGAGTGTCAAAGTTGAATTCTAGTTTTTATTTTTTGTGAATAATTTCAAAATAATTTTGATATTTGGGTAGAGTTTGGTAACTGGGAATATTTATTATTTAGTTTGTGTAAAAAATATATTCTTGATAGAAGTCACTGCGAGCAACTGTTTTCGAGTTATTCAGATTTGAAATAATTGATGCAAGTGATTTTGAATGACAAGATTATTTAATTCAAAATAAATTACTTTACTCGAATATCACAAATATTTTGGCATTTAATCACAAAAAAACAAATATAATAATTAAACTTTGACACTCTGTATCTTAGAAACGAATAACTTGCGGACATGTGTTTATGGGAACTTTTTTTCTTATTTCGACGTTAGCAACATGCTCTTGAAGTTTCTACACGTACTTAAGAAACACCCTGTATATGAAAGTTTTATCAACTTTGCATATTGCGTTTATAAGATATGCATTTTCAAAGTTTACTAGGAATATTATGATGGGTATATTACTATCGATTGAACCAAACTTTAGGGAACCTTTCGATAAATTTAATGCTATTACAAAACTTGTCCAAATCAATCGTTTGGTACTATAAACAACGCAAACTACACTCAACATCAAGATTGCATCAATACACGCAAACTTAAGAACATATTATAATTAATGAATTCAACAACCACATAAATCGTAATACCGTTAGCTTTAAAAATTAATATCTTAGAGACGCAACATGCAAAGTTGACAAAACTTTCACATATAATAGTCAACATTTCCAAAATAGTGTGAGTAAAATTAGATACAAATTAACGGAACAGTTTTTGAGATATTCAATAAAACATACTAAATAACCTAAAAAGATGTAACGCACCCTGTATCTAAATGAAAGGTGATACACTGAACAACTGAATTCATCAGAAAGTTACCTCATATTTTGTTCAATAAACATTGGCACTAAATAATTTTTTTGTAATTGTTTTCAGTATGTGGGTATATATGATCCAAAATTTAAAAAAAATATATTTCAAACACAGAGAGTTATCAAGAAACAAAGCACATTTTTATCGCCCAGAATAGACTGAAACTGTGATGTCATACCAAAATATGACTGGTTCTGAAATAGTGCTATAAAAAAATCTCAAAAAATTACTTTTTTACTATACCCTGTATACATCCTAATGTACTATCATTGTTTAAATAGAAGTAAGATAGTCAATGCCTGTGGAAAAGGTATTGGACCCAAACGCGAGTGTCATCTAGCGTGATTAGTTACAAACATGAATATTTGACGTCATTTTAATGCAGGTTTCTTCAAAAATCCCTGATTTTAATGCTGTCCCATTGTTTCAATCAAGTTACGACATGACTTGGAGACCAGATCACTGAAGTTACGACATGACTTGGATGCGAGATCACTGTCGCGATCTACATGTCGCATCCATTTGAATCCAATATAAATCCGATAAGGTTGGCTATCTTACTTGTATTACTTCTATATAAACAATGGTACTTTCATTCATAAAATTATAATTGGACATGTTAACGAGTTCCAATAAATAAACTTTCATCCTGAAATTGTCTCATTTCGACAAGGAAACAGTTTTTTTCATTGTCAATATTACCCAAGTACCATGTTTTTGCGAACTTTGGCCGCTTATATCTCAGAAACGACACAATCAAAATCATTTAAACTCACACATTTTTTTAATGACTCATCCCACTATTATAATATAATAAAATATCAGCCAATTTCACTGAGGGCCAATTTCCCATATGTTTTCGTGCAGAGGTCCTTTAATTCAATTAAACAATATTATTATTATTCATTTCATGTAGAAATAACTTGCCTAATGATCATATTCTGATCAGATTGTAATATTTACTTCCGAAACTCATTCGTACAGCCTACATTATTCACCCACCTCGTATTTCAAAAATTAATGGGTACCTTCACTACGGTGGGCAATTAGTTGAATCAAATTACGTTACATTGTTCAGACGTTGTCTACTGTCGTCAGTCTCGTTGCGTACATCAAATTCGAACGCATTTCCAGTACCAAAATCAGTCAAACTCAAAACCAGTTAGATCGATGAATAAATTCAGATTGTAGATTATGGTCCAGTCTCGGGTTTAATCCAGCAGCGTGTAATTCTTTCTCTGCGGATATAGTCATTATGTCAGTACGCAAACGATACAACATGCAAACGGTATGAGTTTCAACGGGAGCTGAACCATTATCGTGCTGCATTGTTTCTGTTGAATAAAATGTGTCCATCTCGTTGATTTCAGTAAAGAAGTCTTTGGTGAGTACCTCGAGTTTTGATGATGTAATTTTGATGGGCTGGTTAACCTCAAGAAATAGCTGTGATCTTAGTAGTATAGTGAAAGAGGTCAAAGTTGAAGGAAGTGGGAAGAATAATATATACAGTGGGAGACAAAATGAAACCACAAGGTTATGGAAGTATTGGGATATATTATTATCAACTTTGGAACTTCAGAATCCGTTGCCATTCTGTCCGGTTTTTAGTGCTATCACTGAACTCTAAAGTCCCTACCCTAATACATTTAGATCTGCATTAATTCCTTCAATCCACTATGCTCTTGGTTGACTTTTTCAAATGATTCCAAAGTTAGCTTTTTGAAAACTGCACTGTCCGACATTCGTATTGAATATTGTGCCCATCATTGTCCTTGCTTTTGATTTATGTTACTATATCAGATTATTTGGTTTTCAAAAAAAAAATCCTAAAAACCGTCCCCTTCGCCATAATTTCAGTAATTTCGGTGTTTTGCGGCGTCAAAATATAGAGATTGATAGAGATTTATTTTCGTAATCCCATAATGTTATTGTTATTTAACGGTATTCAGATGACAATTGAAACGATGAAAGAACAAACCACGTACCTCGTAATTCTACAGAAAAATCCCAACATCATGTTGGCTCGTTTCGGAATTTCTATCCTCGAGAATAATAGCTATCATTATACGCTCGTTAAAGAATATACTAATAAACAACGTCAGTTTTTGTGTTCGCGAGTTCGCTTTAACAACGACCATGGATGAAATTGAAGAAATTGAGGAACAAAATCAAATTTCTTTAAAAACATTGGGAGAATCATGTGCCGCGAGTGTTGATTGACTGCCGAAAATAAATCAAGAGCGATATCAAAAAGAATATGAAAATTTTGAAGAGTGGCGTGAAAGCAAGAATGTAAAGTGTAAAGGTGGTTGATAAAGATGTATATTATTAGCATATACGAAAGGAAAATCAGAGGTTTATTCTCCTAACTCGCTGTGGACCAAGATTTCAATGTTGAAACTTGCTTTGAAAGTTTATGACAGCAATGACATTTCAAGGTTAGTTATTTTAAATCGTACACATTAGATTATTACCTGCAGAAATGGTATTTTCAGATTTGGAAAATTATTTTTGTTCTTGAGACGAAAGTTTGATGGATACACACCAAAGAAAGCAAAAATTTTGTCTGAAGAAGAACTAAGTTTTTGTTGGAGTTTTGTTGGAGATGATCATACATGGTTGCTTGAAAAGGTTGTATTAATGTGTGGTATTTTTGGCGCTTGTAGACGAACTTGTTAAGCTGACTGTGGATGATTTTGAAAGCACCAGTACCAGAGTTTTGGTTACATTGAGGTATACTAACCCTGCTTTACCCGCACTACAAATAATGACACCATTGCCCGCGGGTGAGCGCTGCGCTCATGTTTACCTACAATCCTAGATTATAATAATAATAGAATTTTTCTAGCACAGAAAAGAATCACACGTCTAATGTTTTCTCTTGACTATCGTGAGTCTTGCAGAGATACCTTTAAGCAAAATAAACTCTTGACATTCATAGGCATATACTTACATATATAAAATTATCTGTCACACTTACACATATAAACATACTTTATGCACTAGCGGGCGGTAAAGTACACATTACCGCCCGGTTCGCCGGGCGTAAAGTGGCACTTTACCGCCCGTGGGCGCATTATGGCCCGGCGGGCCGTAAAGTAGACAAAATTCTCAAATTGTCTATACTCACACATCATTTCATGCAATTCCTAACACGAATTAGAATCATTTCAGTTCAATAGAGCAATACTCTTTCTAACATTTGTTCATAATCGTTGGCAATTTTTTCGGTGATGATCTATTTATTTGAAATAGATTCTCCAATATAGCACTCAGCTACTATAGTTTCACATTCCTCATATTATGTTACCCTTAATTATTGTATGCATAACGTATGAAACGTGTAGACCATTGCAATTTAAGTCAGTATTTGTGATTCGCGCTATAAAACCGCTAGTGCATAAAATTTTGTATGTATCACGTGCGTAAAGTACGTTTATGCACTAGCGGGCGGTAAAGTACACTTTACAGCCTGGTTCGCCGGGCGTAAAGTGGCACTTTACCGCCCGTGGGCGCGCATTATGGCCCGGCTGGCCGTAAAGTAGACAAAATTCTCAAATTGTCTATACGCACACATCATTTCATGCAATTCCTAACACGAATTAGAATCATTTCAGTTTAGTAGAGCAATACTTTTTCTAACATATGTTCATAATCGTTGGCAATTTTTTCGGTGATGATCTATTTATTTGAAATAGATTCTCCAATATAGCACTCAGCTACTATAGTTTCACATTCCTCATATTATGTTACCCTTAATTATTGTATGCACAACGTATGAAACGTGTAGACCATTGCAATTCAAGTCAGTATTTGTGATTCGCGCTATAAAGCCGCTAGTGCATAAAATTTTGTATGTATCACGTGCGTAAAGTACGTTTATGCACTAGCGGGCGGTGAAGTACACTTTACAGCCTGGTTCGCCGGGCTTAAAGTGGCACTTTACCGCCCGTGGGCGCGCATTATGCCCCGGCGGGCCGTAAAGTAGACAAAATTCTCAAATTGTCTATACTCACACATCATTTCATGCAATTCCTAACACGAATTAGAATCATTTCAGTTCAGTAGAGCAATACTCTTTCTAACATTTGTTCATAATCGTTGGCAATTTTTTCGGTGATGATCTATTTATTTGAAATAGATTCTCCAATATAGCACTCAGCTACTATAGTTTCACATTCCTCATATTATGTTACCCTTAATTATTGTATGCATAACGTATGAAACGTGTAGACCATTGCAATTCAAGTCAGTATTTGTGATTCGCGCTATAAAACCGCTAGTGCATAAAATTTTGTATGTATCACGTGCGTAAAGTGCGTTTATGCACTAGCGGGCGGTAAAGTACACTTTACCGCCCGGTTCTCCGGGCGTAAAGTGGCACTTTACCGCCCGTGGGCGACCATTATGGCCCGGCGGGCCGTAAAGTAGACAAAATTCTCAAATTGTCTATACGCACACATCATTTCATGCAATTCCTAACACGAATTAGAATCATTTCAGTTCAATAGAGCAATACTCTTTCTAACATTTGTTCATAATCGTTGGCAATTTTTTCGGTGATGATCTATTTATTTGAAATAGATTTTCCAATATAGCACTCAGCTACTATAGTTTCACATTCCTCATATTATGTTACCCTTAATTATTGTATGCATAACGTATGAAACGTGTAGACTATTGCAATTCAAGTCAGTATTTGTGATTAGCGCTATAAAACCGCTAGTGCATAACATTTTTTATGTATCACGTGCGTAAAATGCGTTTAAGGCCTTCGGCGTGTGATGGCCCTCGGCTAACGCCATCGGGCCATCATCCACGCCGCAGGCCATAAACGTCTACTTTACGCCCTTGATACATAAATAACTATTAAGGCCTTCGGCGTGTGATGGCCCTCGGCTAACGCCATCGGGCCATCATCCACGCCGCAGGCCATAAACGCCTACTTTATGCCCTTGATACATAAATAACTATTTACACTAAATATAGACATTCACAAATACCGAACAAGGGAGAACGCTTAGAAACGATTAAGTACACAAGCCATAAAAAGTCACCTAGATATGCTGGGCCCTATCTGTTCAATATGTTACCTGATGAATTGAAAAAGCAGCATAATCTCTTCAGGTTCAAATCTCAACTGAAAACTTTCCTTACCTCGAATGTATTCTATAATATCAATGAATTTACTGCTCCGTGCCAACATTCTTAGATAAATTCTTAGATGAACACTCACAACTACTATGAACTATAATTATAATTATGTAGGTACTTATAATTAATTGCCTATAAACTTTTCATTGACCGGCCAACGCTTTTGACATGAGATTCATTTCTGGCCTATTCAATTTGTGACATTACTTTATCTAATTTTAATATGTTTACGAAATGTATTTTATACTTGTATCTCTTTAGAGTTTTTTTTAAATTTGTTATTTATACATTTTTTTACCCACCAATTGGGTTATATCCTACTCTGACTTATCAACCCGATGTACACGTTTGACAATGATCAATGAATGTCTATCTAGCTATCTATCTATCTATCTATTGCATAAAATGACGCAAATATGAAAAAACTTACTTTGTCATTTAGGTAAAATAAAATAATTTATATTCTGAAATAAAAACAAACATCGTTTCATTATGTAAATCTAAAACAAAACGTTAAAACGTGAAAATATTCAGATAAAAATTGTACTTTGTACACTTTGGTGTCTGGTCTCCCCTTTTGAATCCATTATAATAATACTCAAAATTCACCCTATGAAATTATTATAACAATTATATTTCCTCAATGAACTCGCAAGAGAGCGGATCGCTCACTTTTATTACTTCAAACAAATATCAAATGACAATACATACATTTATCCACAATCACCTTATAATTGAAGTTTTATCCACACTTGTGAACCGTATAAAGTACCACTTTATCCACTAGTGGAATAATGAAATTACTTTATTCCACTAGTGGAATATTGAAAAATACAATCTTGAATATCAATCACATTTTACTTATTTTCACCAACTTCACAAATTTTTACAAATGGAGTCGATAAACAATTGAAAATACATAGCAACCATTCAACACCTCCCGATATTTTTGTATGTTATTTCAATGATTTTTGAGGAGGTGAAAGCCGCTGTCAGAGCAAAACGTCAAATCATTTTGTGATGAAAAATTTCCGCGATTTTGATTCTAAATGAATGTGATTGTGAATAAAACGTTGTATTGCATGCGTGTTTTAGATACATTTTATTTGCTTAAGAAATTTAAACGCTCGAGCTTCGCTCTCGCGTTTAAACATTCTTGCGCAAATAAAATGATATCTAAAACACTTATACAATAAATAACTATTATTACGGCCTAAACGAGACTGAGGGCCAGTTTCACAGGTCCCAGTTAACCTTTAGATAACTAACTGAAAGTTTAGACGGTGAATGACATTCTTTCAATGGCGTTGACAGGTTCACAATCTAACCATTACTTAATTGATATGGACTCTAACTGGAACCTGTGAAACTGGCCCTGAATGACTTGGAATTTATGTTTCTAGGATCACCTAGATGGATAGGTACGTACAGTATTGGAAATTTGTGTAAGTTATCGCACATTTAAAAGAAAAGTGAGCGCCGCGCTCACCGTGCGGGTAACGCAGGGCCAAAAACAAAAACAACAGGGTATTTGTCATTCCCATTTGTTATGTACTCGAAAAATACCCGGCAATAATTCAAGCACTTGGGAGATTACAAGTGAAAATTGCTATTATCTCGGAATTCTGGCTATGTAGGTATAGGAACATGATATATCAATTCGAAGGGAATTTAGTCATCTTTCATGATATTTCATAATATACAGGATGTTCCATTTAAAAAAACGCACTTTCAACCCTTTTCGTATCTAGCAGTAAGATCATGAATTTTGAACGACCCTGTATAACGCAGAACAAACTTCTGTATACAGAATCAATGTACATGATTCTGATGAACTAAACACAAAATTGCAACTTCCTAAGAATTCAAACACCGCAGAAATAAACATTCAATTCGAGCTATGTTTTGGATAAAAAATATGGAAAATAACCAATATCTCAAAAACTGTTAGAGATAGGTATAGGGTAGTATATGACAGAAATAATCAGAAAGGAATGACAAGTTCAAAAATGCGGTAATATACAGGGTGACCCATTTGAAATAACAAAGATGCTGCTACTTTCTGGTATAAGCGGCAACGCTGCATTCTGAAAATATTTTAGATCGATAGACCAAGAGCAACTACTTGAGAAACCAAATTTTCAGAATGATCCTATGTCCCGTTCTCCGTAAACATCTAAGGTACCATCGACCGTGACCCACCCTGTATATAAAAATCAGCCATACAAATTCAAGTTATGTACCTGCCCAGGTGTCACAGAACGAACTCCACAAGCACGCAGGTATTAAAAGTACATGAGACAGAACCTAAAAGTCTTCATCTTTTCAAAAATAAATTATGTCTGAAGGCCCTGGGATTTTACTCATAAGGAAATCTTAAAATCTTTTATTTACCAAAATTCTGTTTTCTTTTTGAACAAAAATCCTCCCTGAGTCGAAGCCGTTTCCAACCGAGATGGCTAACCCTTGTGTGATGCGTCTGCTGGGTTTAAAAAAAAAAGAAAAAAATGTTGCAGACGAGATTTGAACTCGGAGCTCCGGGGTGGTAGCCAGATACTCTGTCCACTGATCCACCATGAGTTATAGAAATAATTCTGTAGACTGGCAATTCAACTAAGTGAGTAGTGTTTTTACGTATCTTGATTCCCTAATATCTGAAGAATGGTCATCTGGACAAGCTAGCAGGTAGGCATGCGAACATAGTACATACTAACACTACTCAATCGTACACATTTCGTTCGTTTAAAAATAAGTTATGTCTGACGGCACTGGGATCTTGGACTATATTAGTAGCAAGATGATATTTTATCCACAATCACCTTATAATTGAAGTTTTATCCACACTTATGAACCGTATAAAGTACCACTTTATCCACTAGTGGAATAATGAAATTACTTTATTCCACTAGTGAAATTATGAAAAATACAATCTTGAATATCAATCACATTTTACTTATTTTCACCAACTTCACAAATTTTTACAAATGGAGTCGATAAACAATCGAAAATACATAGCAACCATTCAACACCTCCCGATATTTTTGTATGTATTTCAATGATTTTTGAGTAGGTGACAGCCGCTGTCAGAGCAAAACGTCAAATCATTTTGTGATGAAAAATTTCCGCAATTCTGATTCTAAATGAATGTGATTGTGAATAAAACGTTGTATTGCATGCGTGTTTTAGATACATTTTATTTGCTTAAGAAATTTAAACGCTCGAGCATCGCTCTCGCGTTTAAACATTCTTGCGCAAATAAAATGATATCTAAAACACTTATACAATAAATAAATATTATTCTCTGTTGTTGTTTGGATACGTGGTTGCCATGACAAAGTGGTTTTACCGGCTCGAAAGCTAGGAACTGCGCATAATCGAGGCATACGTCCCTTATTGGTCCTAATATTGCAGGAGAGAAGGGTTTCATACGGCGAGTGAAATTATCGTTAAAATAATTTGAAGGTTGGTATTCCTCTGCGGTGGCGGAGTCGCATATTGAAAATTCACTTTCAAAGAGAATGAAGAACTATTTCATAGTAATGAGGCCACACCGACAACAAGTTCAAATACTGGTGCTATAGATAGTAAATCTCTCATCGATAGAATAGAAATTTCAAATAATGGCAATTGTCAAATTACTTCTCAAATTTATAAATAGTTGGTATTGTTATAATTATTGTTATTGTAAGCAGAATTAAGTTTAAAAAAAAATATTTAAACAAGTGAATTCTTAACGAACGCCGGCCTTAAAAAAATCTTAACGGACGAAGGCTGTCAACAGTAACTTTTCAATTGTCATCTGAATACCGTTAAATCAAAATAACAGTATGAGATTACGAAAAATCTAAAACTGGTTTCCATTAGATGAGAATCGACAGTAACCATATATGATGGTTCAAAATATAGTAGTCCTATATTTGACAGAATACTCGACATTCTTGAAAGGTTCCAAAAATAAAATGGTAATGAATATAAAATAGCTATTTATGATACAAGTTCGTAAAGTAAGACTTTTTTGTATGAGCGTGTATTTCAAAATATTACTATTTTTTGAATGAAAAGAAGGACAACATATGTAGAGCGGCTATTTCATTTACTTATTCATTAGTCCTGAAAACAAATTTTTTATTTGAACCCGTGATCCGAGATAAAAAATGTAATGTCTCGAATGGCTGAGCCATATTGAGGTAAATTTTTAAAATATCCTATAACCATTACTCATTCTATGAGGCGAATGTTAATTGTAAACATCGTTAATGAAACAACTGGAAAATGTGGCACATAAAAAATAATTTTTTTTATAAAAACTCACGCACGCCACTGTCTGAATCAAATTACCATATCGCTCAAAACATCTAACTGGCTACATTCCATGATTGAGGTGGACACAAAAATATGAAACACACTGTACCTATCGAGAGAGTTGAATAATATCAGTACTACTGAAATGAGAAAAAAACAAGCTTTCTAACGATACTAAACATGACATGATTCCATTTAAAAAAATGCCGATGACGTCACTACTCGACTAATGGCAGTTCTAAAAAATATTTGAATTCATAGAAAGGTGCAGAGTGAAATACCCGTCAACTTTTATCTCAACTTTTTTCGATAACTCTCATATTAACTGAGGTCCATACATTTGACTAACTCTGTATGTATAATATATTTTATTGTTTCAAAAGCTTAAGTGAATATCATAATACCTGATAAACATGAGTTTATTACTTCAGTTATTTTATAACTAAACTTTACGAGTGGAACGAGATTAATATTATTACGATATTTTTCATTTCGTATCTACAGAAAATACTGGACAGTACTAGATTTGATTGTAGTGCAACATTAAACAAGATAACTCAACTATTCAACTCGAGTACACTGCTAAACTACCTGGCGTACTCCACCGGATTCTAATTTGAAAATCAACTTGTCACTTCCAAATAACTTGTACTTGATTCCAACTTAACCTTTCTACTTGCAGAAAAAATCATGGTTAAATCAACGAAATATCATTCAACTCGAATAATAAAAGTCGATCGTATGATTTGATAGTTCAACATTAAGTACCTTACAATATTTCGATTTGAGTTTGATTCGAACGAACCAACAATAGCTATTTATGATACAAGTTATACTAAAAAAGCACTTTACGAAAGGGTATCATACAAAGTTTTTTCTTCGACAGTTATTATATTGCCAAATTGTAGTGTCTTGAAAAATAGGGGTCAGAAAATGTCTGTTGTGTCCCACGTTCCGCGCCATGTCTTGAAAAATATGGGTCACGTCTGGGCAAATAGGCTTAGCCTGAAGAGGGGGGAAGATGGAAGCTCTACTTGAGTTTGGCGGTTTTCACGAGCTTTTCTCATTTGTTTGAATTCCACAAACCACTTCCATTCCTCTTGTTCCTCATCAGACATCACTTGCCGAAAAGCAGGGATTTCACTATTCGTGCGGGCCGTTTGATGAACTTTTCCGCGTGCAAGTGGACCCCTTTCAAGGCTATTCCCGGTGCTAGCTCGAGAGACATTGAGACCCGAAATTACTGAAATATTGTCAGGAGTTCGGGGGCGGTTTTGTTCAAACATTCTCGCTTCATTCATTCTCGACTCTATTTGCGAAATACTGAGTGGACTGGAGGTCTCGAACGTAACGTATTACGTTCTAAATTCTGGAATGCTTCCAAAATTCGGCGTGGAGTGCCGGTATTTTTCGGGGTTTGAAATTCCCCAGCGGGTTGACCGCCGAAAGTCAAAAAACTAGGTGAGGCCCTCAAAGGCCTGTTATCAAAATTTTGAGCTGAAATTTCCCTCAGACTCAGATCACGCCTCGTATTCTGATTAACAGAAAAAAATGTTTCGAGATTCATCATCATTGTATTCACTATGACAGCCCACAACGTGACTTTTATCCACATTCACATCATCCATACTACAATGCGCAGAGTTTAACCTAGGAGATGCAAATAAATTTAAATGAAACGCTTTTTGAGAATCCAGGTGGTAACTAGATTCTGTAGCGTTATTTTCGACGCGACGCGATTCAACAACTAATTGTGAGCGCTTCGGGAAAAATGCGTTTCTATTTATTGTGGGGCTCTCCAAACTAGAACCGAAAGAAAAATTATGTTCAATAGAAAATGTACCAATTATAGGAGCAGTTAGGATGGGCTGTAAGGCCGGATGTTTCTCAAACAGAGAACAATCAAGAGCTTGGTTGGATATAAAACTCGTGAAATTTTCAGTGGGGTGAAGTACACATGAAGTTGGTTGAACTTTTGTTTGTCTGCGAGTCCTCGGGCGTGAATTGTAGGACATTAGGGGAATGTCAAAAGTGAAGTTACTTCCTAAGAAAAAATAATCGCGTACCGTGATTTATACTTAGTAAATTCCCCTAAGACAGAACTAAACAACGCGTACAATGCTAAACCCTATATTCAAATAATCACTGAAGAAAATAAAATTGGTGAATATCACCTGTGCGGAATTCGCACACAGGAACTTATATGCAGGAACGCTATATAAAAATAGTACCCTCAAATATTTGCTGAAAATAAAGGTATAGTTATATTATCCGCTCTGTACTCGGGAACGCTAGTGCCAGGTACGCTACATATACATAAAAAAATACCCTCAAATAATTGCTGAAAGTAAAAGGTATAGTTATGTTATACGACCTGTACTCAGAAACACTAGTGGCACAACCAACAGCGCCATAAAAAAAACCTCAAGGAAATACGCAACACTGCACTGCAATAATCGCAAACCGCAATAATACTCGCACAAAAATTAAGCCGTGGCAAGAACTCTGTCTCGTTGACGGACAATAATCACTCAAAAAAAAATATATAGGGTGTTTCATAATAAATGCGCAGGACTTCAGGATGTGATAGCTCGTCCAAAAATATGAAAAAAGTTTCTATTAACTTACCCTCTTAAATGCACCATTTTCGAGATACAGGGTGTTGGAATTTTAAAAAAATAATCGTTTTTTGCGAATATCTCTGGAACCGTTTATCGCACAGAAAACAGATTTCGTAGGCATTTTCTACTCATAATAAGCTATGTTTCGTGCGGATTTTTTATTTTTTTAAATTCATTATTGGTGAAGATTTTGAAGAGGTAGTGGGTGTTTTTTTCTCCAACTTCTACGCCACTGGAAAAAGTACAGTTTTGAGCCTCCTATATGAACCGTCAATGTTTTCTACACAAAAAAGGTATTCTTGGCAGGGTTCGGAGGATATATATCCAGTGATATATATCATGATATATATCACGATATATATCATGATATTTATTACTTGATATATATCTGATATATTCGATAATTTTATTTAATAAATTAAAAATTCAATACGTTCAAGAGGCACACAGTAAAAATAATATTCTGTAGAATATGTAGATGCTTTCAGACCCTCTGTGAGTACATCTTTTAGTCCGAAAAAACTCAAATATCCTGGAATAGCTAACAGATGTCTTAATCTCTTTTTCTAAGCAACCCATTTCGTGTTCCGTTTGAAAAAGGTGTCCGTTCTCCCTAGGGTGGCCATAAACCAGCAACGAGATTCGGACGAAATTGGTAATGTTTTAAAAATGCGTGTGAAATGTTTACTGAGTGATTTTATATTTCGATATCATTCGCGGGGAGATAATTAATATAGATTTCCACACGACAGTAGCAATTATATCATTAATTTGAATGTTTAATGATATGAATTGTCGTCGTATTATCAAATAAATAAAGACTTCCGACTTATATTTGACGCAAAATACTGTATTTTTCAAAAATGCATAAATGTATGAACAGTGTGTAAAAAATTACTTTACGCACAGTTGATGATTTTACGCACAGGTGATTTTTTTACGCACTTGTGCGAAAAAGTATTACTTTTGGCAGTGTCAGCAGTGCGTAAAAGCTTAGTTTACGCACTGTCGTAAAATAGTATATTGTGTATATAGTGCGTGAAGTATACTTTTTTACGCGAGTGTGGACGTTTGTGGAACGAGCCGCAGGCGAGTTTCACAATCCGCACGAGCGTAAAAAAGTCTTCACGCACGTGGTGCACACTATACTTTTTCTACGACCTTTTACTTAGAGATTGAATTAAAGGAAAATTTGACTAATTTTCTTTATTACAATAATAATTATTATGAACAGTTATATTGCAATTTTGTAAATTGTCAAAATGTACATTTACTTTCTCTTTCTCTACAAAATTAGTGCTGTTTGTACTGTTGGTATTGATACAACACAACTACGATGGTTAATAAATATTTTTCATCGGGTGCCTCTTTGAGAAATTTTAATACGTGTTCCTTTTCCAAAACGCGCAAGAAAGCGCGAACTTTCGGATAATCACCAATTTGTACATTGTACTTAACACTAAGGGTGCTTTTCAACATTGACTAGTGACTCCATAAGGTAGAAGATTTAACCTTTGTTGATAATTCAGATAGGTAGGCTAATATTACCCTTTCGGAGAATGATTGGACGTTGTTTGTATTGCGCCATTGCATAAACTTTTCCAAAGTGTTTTCATAAATTCCCAACGATTTTTGTGGCAATAACGATGAACTTGCTTCACTGGCTGCTAAAGTTATATTTGGAGGAGTTGATGGGAGTACTTCAATGCTGTCCATCAGGAATTTGCGTGAAATACACGGCTAATCGGTTTAAAAAAAAATTTCGTCGTACTATTTATTAATTCGGAGGGTAATTAATTACTATTTACGGTCTATTAACTGATGTAACTCTGAACTTCACTCTGCGGGAACTGTCATATTTGTCAATTTCTCTCGCCACCGCTACCTAGACCAGCGACCGGTGTGTGAATTTGTATTGACTCTTATGGCACCAGTGCGTGAAATAAATCCCATAAGAAAAGCATGGCACTTCACACACCGATTCGTGAAATGAAGCTTTACACATTTTTATCGATGTGTGACGTTAGTAATTCACATACGGGAGTAGAAAAAAATATTTTTTTAACACATTCAGTTCATCTTCGGATCGAATTAAAGAAGTACTGAAACAATTCTTTTTGTTCAACCAAATCATTATATTTCGAGGTAATTCACTAGTTAGTTCATTGAGCATAATATGTATCAAAATATTTGTGATCGTCAAAACGATTCACATAAAATGTCTAACTAATTCTGACACTCATGTCCGATATACGAAAAAGTATTCGACCGAAGTACTTATTTTCTCAAAATAACAAAATATTTGAATAAAATATTCGATTTTTCACACCAGCACCATGAAACAATTGAAATTTTCAACGTTTTCACGAAATTTGTTCAGCCCGATTCTGGAAATAAGGAACAGGGAGACGATGGACTGGGTAGATTTCAAAAATCAAATAAATTTTCATTAGCAAAATTAAATAAATAAAAGTGTCCTACTTATAATGATTTCATAACTGAAAACGATTTGTATTTCTAACGATTTCTTAAAATGAAGATGTTTACTTGGGTGATAAGGGAGACAGCGTCTATAACATAATAGGTAATATGATTCAGTTGTATTTATCTTGTGTGTGTGCTGTGTATATTCACGAATTCTATCGTAATTTTGGGTTTTGAATAAAATTTGCTGAGAATGTAATCAACACCTTTCCATGTTATGTAGACATTTTAGTGAGTACTTTCATAATACATTATCTTTCTGGTCACGTCGTTGCCAAGTTTTCATTTTTTTTACGTGTTCCAAATGAAGTTCGGAATATCATCTGAGGTTAGGGCAGGTAATTGTGGGAAGTCCAGTAAACTTGGCAACACCGCCTTAAAATCCTATCGTGACGTACAAGCGAAGAAAGATAACAGTGTCGGCTTCTGAGTTTTGGAATTGTTAGGTTTTAGCAGTTGTTGTTCAGGGAAACTGTGTGAATCTGGATAACACCAATATATTGACAACGACACAGAGGCAAAAAAAATCTATGCGGACTTGAATTTGGATCATAGGTCCATTATAAAAAAAAAATATGACATTGATGTCAACATGTTAATCAAGGATAGGGAATTTTATCGTTTAATTTATTTTTCCCTAATTTGAGTACTCTGACTGAAAATGTGGCTACACACACATACATCAGGATTTGTCGTTAAATCTATTAAAAAATTATTATCAAATGTAGAGTATGTTTGTCTACTCTTGAAGACATTACAGAATCTTCTGCAGATGCAGAAAACTTAAAATTATTGAATATAAATAATAGAGGTGGTCTCATAAGACCATCACAAACTATTATAGATAGTTGTATTTTCTTCGAGAGAAAAATCCGGCAGGTTCTTGCAAAAACTGTTAATTTTATGCGAAATGAAACGAATTTTTTGGAAACCATCATACACCAAACTTCATCAATATTATTTCAGGATGAAAAATTATTCAGCTCTATAAAAAGTCACATTTTCGATATATCTCCCTATGAGGTGAGTCACAAAATGAAAATGATAAAAGCAGTAACAAGAATTTACACCAGAATTAGATCTGTCAGTGTTGCAATTTCGCAAACTGAGAAAATTAAAGGAGAACTGAAGAGAAAAATACTTACAAAATTGATTCTATTTTTCCATCAATAGATTTTAAAACAAAATGCCTCAATTTTCGTTTGATAAAAATGAGTTTGTAACATTACAAAATAAAATGTGTTGAGAATTATTATATTCCTTTTTCCTCCAATCCTACCAATTCTCCTTATTTAAAACAAAGTGTAACAAATATCCTGTAACAATTTGAATTTTTGACTTTTTATATTTATTTCTCTCAACATTCGATAATCTACTTCTTATTACAATAAATGTCATTTGAATTTAATGCGATTCAACAACATTTACCACGATAAATGACCGAATGACAGGTTTTTTCCCAATTTTATATCTCCAATCAACTTCAAATTCGTGTTCAAGAGGCAAAAATCATCACTACCAGCAAACTATTTTTCTCGGCGGTTATGAGGCCGATGTGAAACGAGATTTATCTATGCAAACAACTGTCCGTCACATACTCAATCCATATTTCCTCAAGTTTACTGAGATTTTAACCGCTTTTGGCAGAAAATTGATTGATGAAACTCTGGTAGCAGGTAACAGACATTTTATTATTAGAGTTACAAATGGATCAATGAATAGCTTTTTTAATGACTCGAAGTTTAATTGACCGTCTTGCATAAGTCTCATTCATCCACATTATAGAAAAATGTTAGCCCATTTTGAATATGGGACGGTTGACAATGTCAAAAGAAGTATAAAATTTATGACATTTCTCGTAATTCAGAATTCGGCATGCGCAATAGTTTCCCAGCGCCCGTTTGAGAAAAGGTAAGATGGATATTTTTGGCTTCAATTTGATTACATTGCGTCTTATGGCGTGTTATCAATATTCGTAGTTAATAGATATATGGGTATCCCCGCGCCTGAGTACATCCCAACATTCTCTATTGTGCTCCTCTACTATTACCCGAACTTCGCTTTGCATCGATCGGATAACGGCTGCGGAATAGTATATTTCATTAAGAGTTCAGGAAATAGGCTTTTTCCGTGCGTGCGCGACAAGTTCTCGTGGGAGGCGAAGCCGAACACGGGAAGTCGTGCAAGCACGGAAAAGGCATTTATGGACGAGTAATGAACGATATTTTTCATTATATCTACCTGAAAACCACAGATTGTTAAGAAACATTTATTTTTAATGATGAAGAAACAAAAACATGTATTATCAATTGAAATATTTATGGTACAAAAATATCCAGAAATTGTCACAAAACAAGCGTTATTTACCCTGTTGGTTAAGAAACATACAAACAATTTGCGATTTCTAGAGAACTGTCAACAACATTTTATTTAATTTTGACATGTAGATAGGCAGCTATGTCACCAGCGCACGGAAAAATTTTCCGTGCGTGCGCACGAAAAAAACCCCTTTTCAGTATGCTAAATAAGCATGTAAATATAGTGTTTGCAGATAGGTATAATGAGAAAGGTATTCTTTCCTTCCTTAGGAAAACTGTTTTGAACCCAATCAAATATTTACATTATTAACCTTGACTTGTGCGAAATATCCTAGACGATAAGGTAAAGCACTAAACGAAAACATCCGGTAATTAGTTAGGTGAAAATCCTCAGCCACAAATAACGTCAAAACAATTTGTGTTTTACTGGTTATTCTAATTGTTATGATAACATTAAAAATCTGAATTCACAATTGTCTGCTTTGAAGTTCTACCTCGTTAAAATAAGTGGCCTTCGTGGAGTTACCACTGAAATAATAATTGATAATGATGGTAAAACAAAGCCTGCATTCAGTTGGAGATAAGGAAGGCACTATCAGCAGTATGTAGCACCTTGTGAAACACCGGGTTTTTTCAACTAATTCACTTATTTCATCAGATTAATACTCGCCTGCTATAAGAGCTAATCAGGTTTCGTAGAATTGGCCAATCAACTGTCAAATTGATGGTAGCAGCATTCCAACAATGAAAATGTCCAGAAACTTAGTACTGAGACTGAAACAACATAGAACTGAAATATTTCGAAAATCGACTATTGCACCTGGACGTAAGTTCTTCAATTGCTTGGCTTCTGACATTAAGGAAATGCCAGCTTTCGTAGGTTCCAAAAAGAAAGTTAAAAACTATTTGCAGGAAGAAAGTTTTTATTCTGTGAAAAAATTTCTCCAAAGGAAAATGTGAAGTTTTATTTGCTAGACTAATGTTTTTAAGTGATGGATGTTCATTCTGGAAGTGTTTTTGGAAGTTATTCGCTTCTCCTTGAACCTCTCTGTTGGATTAGTCACCATGTATGAACTTACTTCTGGTAATCTAGAATGTTTAAGATTAAAAGAATTTACTAGAGAACAACCACCCCCCAGAGTTAGCCTAGACCAGTTCCCTGCATAAATAAAATATTGCGTTACCATAGCAACGAACAATAACTTATTAGAAGTGTCAGTGTAAAGTTTGACGTCAAAAAAGTAAACCAGAGTTACGCAATAAATTAAAAGAAAAATATGTCTACCGAAATTGTGAAAATCGAAAAATTGGAGTATCGAGCCATCATCAAGTACCTGTATTTAAAAGGGTTAAGAGGTAAGCAGAAGATATGCTTAATACCCTTGGTGATCAATGTCTTTCGTATGCGACCGTGAAAAATTGGACTGCAAGCTTCAAAAGAAGTAAATTTTCCATTGAAGATGATGACCGATCGGGAAGACCAGTTTTTGTGTCAGTCCCCGAAAATATCGATGCAGTTCATGACATGATTTTAGCAGACCGTCGAATTGGGCTAAAACGGATATCTGAAGAACTGAATATTTCATACGAACGCGTTCGTCATATAGTTCACGTCAATTTGGACATGAGAAAACTTGCTGCAAAATGGATCCCAAAATGTTTTAATGTTGACCAAAAGCGTGCAAGGATAGTAGCATCGCGTTCGATCTGTGCTCGATTTGAAAACGATGTACACTTCTTAAACCGAATTGTTACAATGGATGAGACTTGGGTACATTTCTACGATCCAGAAACAAAGCAACAATCGATGGAATGGCAACACTCTGCTGGAAAAGTTCTTGCTTCAGTTTTTTGGGATTGCCATGGAGTAATCATGATTGACTTTTTGGACTTCAAGAATGAATAGACAAAGTCTATTGGTTTATATAATATGAGGGAAATTGTCGTACAAATTCATAATATTCTGAACAAAAATCATAGACATCACTACTGCTGTCTCAAATACCCACATACACACTATCCATTGCTAGGCAACGGAGAAACATCTATCGAATCATTTGAATGTCAACAAACGTCAAGAATAAAATATTCGTAAAGTATTCTTGTCCCGTCATTTTTTAATGAGATTGAACTAAAATGGATAGCGACAGTTCTGAAATTGAAAATACTAACTAGAACTAACTAGAACTAAGAGAACAAGTTAATTCATTGTCATTGAATTTACTACCTTCAACTTCAAGAGGAAAATATTAGAATGAGTCACTGACATTTCATTCCGTCTTATAGTATAGTATTATTTTTAGCAAAAAGGGTGTTGTAGAAAAAGTATAGTGTGTAACACGAGCAGAAATGCAATTTCTCACTCGTTTGAATTGCAGCACTCGCTTGCGCTCGTGCCGCAACTTTTTCAAACTCGTGAGAAATTAGCACTTTTCTGCACTTGTTGCACAATATACTATTTCTTCACAAGAATAAATAGAAATCTTACTCTCCAAACTACACTAACCGTGTATAAAACTCTATAATACTACCTCACTTTGATTACTGTGCAGTGTACTTGGACTGCTTAATGGAAATAATATTGCAGCCCTGCAAAAACTGCAACTGCAATATCGATGCTTCAGACCTCGGATTGGATTTCTGTTAAAGACAGATTGTCTTATTATTCAATGATTTTGATCTATAAGATTTTATCTGGTGACGCCCCTCCTTATTTCGACCAATTCATTGTGTTCCAAAACCAAATACATAACTATCCCACCAGAAGAAACAATAATTTTCATGTTCAAAGAACAACTTATGCTCGCACTTCAAATTCATTGTTTGATAGAGGCTTGTTAGAGTACTATGCTCTACCGAATAAAATCAAACAATCCCACTCACTCAATGAGTTCAAGCACCAACTAATGTTAAATATTTAGACAAATGGACCTTTACATTAAAGAAAAATAAATTGCAAAACTCTTTTAAATCGATAGATTCTAGTCTGAAACGTCCATTTAACAAAGAGTTCCACTATATTTTTTTCATTTTGAAAAAATATCTCATTTGAAAGTGTGACGTCACGTTCATCGGAAACAACCCCCACCACAATCCACATTCCGAAACATTCAATACCGTTTTCCTCAAAAATATAGATTCTAGCTTGGTATAGGCCATTGAGAAATAATTAAAACTTCGTCACTTGATCGGCTACTTTTTATTATAACTTGTTTGAATGATGATCTATTTATTTTGCGGAAGTTCATGATGAAATAAGAAAAGGAAGAAAAAATATAACTTGTCCAGTTTCCACTAACACTTTATTACGACCGGTTTCGGCTTTTACACCATTTTCAAGTAACTACAGTTACTTGAAAATGGTGTAAAAGCCGAAACCGGTCGTAATAAAGTAGTAAAGTGTTAGTGGAAACTGGACAAAAGTTATATTTTTTCTTCCTTTTTTATTTACTTTTTATTGCTTTTGTAACTTTCAAATTTTCTGAACGGACCATCCTTTCGATGAAGACTGAGCATTGACAACACTGTAAATCATTATGACAGTTCTCATGCAACAAAAGTGATCTCGAGATTTGAGGTTAAGTTTGTTTTTATTTACATTCAACATTTAACTGATACATTCATTATTACTGAAGCGAGGTGTTATTATGACCGATATGGTGTGAATTTATTTGTGTATTAAATATGAAAGGGCATCGTGAAGGGAAGTTCGGATAATTTACCGAGGGTAGATTATGAGATGATTGACAAATATGAATTTATTTTTTGCAATGACTAAAATTCAAAATCGTTCCTTGAACGCTGCTTGAATACAATAATATTCAGTTGGAAATGTTCTTCGCAAAAACATAATTATATTTCCGCTTTTTACACAAGGTTTATTCATTGCTTCGAACCACATTTCACAATGCGCTTCATGTGTAGGAGCATAAAAAATTGTTTCAGACAACCACAGTTATTGCAGGGATATAGATACTGGAATTAAGAAAAAAATTTAGAGCACAAACAATAAAAATATTTGAAAACTGTGAAAACCGCATTAACCTCAAAAAATCAAGAAATCAAGTAGGGCCTGTTCGTTTGCAGCATACATATTTGATGGAACTGCTCTACTTGTATTAAATATTGAAGTAGGCAAACGAGTTAAACAGAGACAAACCATACTACACAATCCATTCTAATGAGGATTTGAGATTCCATGGTGCACAAGTTTTCCAACGTTGCCAAGTCTAGTTTTGATGAACGTGACGTCACGAAACCACGTTTCTTCTGATTATAGAGAAAGTAGCGGTCAGAAAAAATAAATAAAAAATCCCGAGTGATATTAGCGTATACACTTTCTAATTACAGTGTTCTCTCATATGTCGTGGAAAGGTGAGCGCGTAAAGGTTGGAACAAATTCGTTAAACGCTTGATATTGCCATTAGGAAAAATAAGCTCAGACAAGTCGATTTTATTTTTCAGTTACGCATTTTTTGATCTGATCATATTCTTGATGACGTAATCACTGTTCGAGTTATGACGTCATTATATATTTTTTGAAATGGCATTACCCTATTTTGATAATACTTTCAAAAAGAACGCATTTTTCTGTGTATGAATGTCATATTTTTTCTTATGTTACATAACCTTATGTTCGAGAAATAAAAGATATTTCATGATTCATAGTAATGTAATATTCGATCTGTTAACGTAAACTTTTGACTTAATTAAGGGATCCCCACAAAAAATCTAGTGGGGTCAGATCATGAGATCTAGCTGGCCATTCTAAAAATCATCGACTACTATCGAAATCATCTTCATTAAGTTCATGATTCATATGAGTATTTTCTTGGAATGATAGTACTTAATACATCCAATTGATGATCTTCCGTAACGTATAATTATCACCTACATTGTCAAAATTTCTAAATTTTGCTTCGACTTTGATCGCTGTCCAATGTGTAATAGGTCTATCGGGATATTTATAGTTAAATGAGCCACAAACCTCAGCGTACTATAGTCTTATCCCCATAACCTGCAATCATTAAAATATCTTTTCGTCATTTTTCGCTTTTCGCATGGTGTCGATAACTTATTTATACCACAATTATTTGATAGCTAACTATTATTGTTAAGCCGAATTTTAGAAACATATTTACGTAGTCAGTGTCTAGTTGCATTGGAGCAATCAATGTGTCAAACGTCTGTTTTAAAATGACTAAAAAAGAATAAGTGGCACCCATATGAAGTGAAAGTAATTCATGAACTTAATGATAATTTCAATCGCAGGATTTTTAGAGTTTCCAGCTAGATCTCCTGATCTAACCCCACTAAATTTTTTTGTGGGGTTACCTCAAGTCAAAAGTTCATGTTAACAGACGTAATATTACATTATTGTGGATAATGATATATCTTTTATTTCTCGAACATGCGGTTATGTAACATAAGAAAAAGTATGACATCCATACACAGAAAAATGCGTTCTTTTTGAAGGTATTATCAAAATAGGGTATTGCCATTTGAAAAAAAATTATGATGACGTCATAACTTGAACAAGGATGACGTCATCAAAAATATAAGTAGGCAAAAAAATGCACCACCGAAAAATAAAATCGACGTGTCTGAGCTTACTTTCCCTAATGGCCATATCAAGCGTTTAACGAATTTGTTCCAACCTTTACGTGCTCACTGTATATGAAATAGAAGAAATCCAAACTTAGGTTTAGTTAGAGCTATTTAATTTAATAGAAAAAAATGTTGATTGATCTTAATTATTGATGAAACAAATGAAATAATTTTTTCTGTAATTGTAACAGAATGTTTGTATATTAGGTTTGCCTATTTGAATAAAGTAAATTAATCATTTCATTCCTAAGTTTAACTTATGGATTTGTGCAGCAATTTATAGTCACAAAGAAGAATATTCGTCAATGATTGCTTGAATCAATCATTGACAAATATTCTTAATACTTAAAACTGCTGCATAAATCCACCATAACTAAAAACCACCATTTCTAACACTTGTTTCGGTACGAGACCGCCAATGACATGTTCCTCGGCTCGACTTCTTCTCGACTTCCCCCTGTAATTCGATCGAAAAACGATCGTCGACTGTCTGCCTCACCTTGAGCACAGCCATCCCGATGCGAAACTACGTGAATTTCCATATATTTATATGAGTGATGCAAGCATCCGACTCATTCATATAATATTATGATATGCTTCCAGATGGTGCCACGCTATGGAAGATGACGATGATTTCTTCGACACATTGTCAGTCGATTCCGGGCCGGAGAAAAGGTTGTTCAACAACAAGGAGTACCTCAGTTTGTCCAGACACACCATCTACAAGTCCGCGATGGATCTGGAGGACGGGAACGATCTGGAGCTGGCGTACCTCGACCAAAATAAGGTGTCTTGTAGAGTTAGGGATGTTAAGACGTATGAGCAGTGGAGAAATAGGGTATTTTTTTGAATTTTTTAGTGTCGCACTAGCATGATATGCAATTTTACTTTTCTCGCCTTATTTCAACACTGGCTACTACCTCTTTGGGCTGTGATTGGTGGTGGGTTTTGCGTCTGTTATACACAGTGTCATTTTTGATAGTAATAATATAACAATGATAATAATAATAATATTTATGAAATTGTAAAATCCATTTTTTTGTTGATGGCACTTTAAAATTTATTTCTTTACATGAGACCCAGTGCTTTTGGTACAAACTCTCAACAATTCGATATATCAAATACAAGAATGGTGCTGTGGAAATCTGCTAAAAATGAATGGTAATAAAACTAAATTCATGCTAATTGCTAATGAAAGAAATTATAACAATTTTCTCATAAAAAACATGGAAATAAAAATTGGTAATGAAATAATCGAGCGGAAAAAAAATTAAAAAATCTTGGTATTATATTTGATTCTAGACTAACTTTCAAAGAACATGTAGACTATTCAAGATATCTCAATCAATGGACCAAAAGGATTATATACAACACTATTATACTTCCCCATTTCACTTACTGCTCAACTATTTTGTATTTGCTGAATCAAAATCATATATATATACCGGGTGTCAATTTGAAAACTTCCCACCCTTAATATCTTCCTTCCAGTAAACAATATGAGTAATCGAAAAAACAGGTCAATTTTATTGTCAAGGGGGACACTTTCAAGGACTATTTGTAGCCCTCGTGGTTCAACCCCCTAGGAGGGGTAGATGTTACCCTTCGAATTTTAAATGGGAAGGGGGGTCAAGTGGCACATCATTTTGATGGGCGTTCAATTCTTGTTCCAATGGTACCCTGACTTATTATTTTGTGATGAGCATTTTCCGAAAAATTGCGTTCTAAACTAACAGAAGTAATTATTAGAACGCCTATACTGAGATGCATGGTTTGGCCAGAACTGGTTAGAATATTAGGTGGTACCGTTCCAACCCTTTATTAGGGGTAACATTAGCCATTAGCTCCAAACACTTTACATAAAAAAGTAGTCTAATAGTAAAACGTAGATGGTAGTAAAGTTGTGTTTATTAAATGCTGAATTTTTAAGTGTCATCGCAGAAATTGTACAGATAGCCTTCCTTTTTTGCTACTTCTGCTGTAAAAAGTTTCTGTTTTCCGGCAAAAAATTGGTTAGCAAATTTGAACTATGTGGTAGTATTGTGAATACCGTTGTACCTGTTGGGCTGTTTAGGAATTACTTTAATAAGTGTATAAAAGTGTAAAAATGGTTTACATTCAAGACAGAATTGAAATGATTGTAATTTATGGCGAAGTTGGAAAGTGCGCACGAAGGGCGGCATGTCTTTTTAACGAAAGACATCCAAATTGTAATGTAAGTCACCGGTATGTGCTTGATTTGGTGAATAAGTTTTACGAAACTGGTTCAGTGACAAATAAAAAAAGAAATAACCCCAGAGTACTAAATGAAGCAGCTCAAATTGAAGTTTTGGGAACATTTGCTGCAGAACCCACGAGCTCCTTACGATCAGTATCAGAACAGACGGGAATGTCACGCGAGACTATAAGAAAAGCATTGAAAATGCATAAATTTCATCCATATAAAATGCAGATTCTTCAAGAGCTCCACGAGGATGATTATGATAGAAGAATAGAGTTTTGTGAAATCATGTCTCATCGAGTCAATACCATCCCTAATCTTCTGTTAAACATCTGTTTCAGCGATGAGTGTTCATTTTTTCTGAATGGCAATGTTAATAGACAAAATTGTCGCTATTGGAGTGACGAAAACCCACATATTTTTCGGGAAGGGCATACACAACACCCACAAAAAGTTAATGTTTGGGCTGGTATTCTTGGAAATGCCATTCTTGGTCCATTATTTCTGGAAGAAAACTTGACTGGCAATCTGTACCTTGATATGCTTGAAGAGACTATCGATCCTCTTATAACTCACGAGCTAGAAACTCAAATTGATGCAGAAGGTAATGAACTTTTGCAGGAGGATCTGTTACATTACCAGCAGGACGGTGCTCCACCTCATTATTTTCTTCCCGTCCGACAGTGGTTAAACGAGATGGATGGCAGAAGGGGAGCAGTTGAATGGCCTCCGAGATCACCGGATTTAACACCCTTAGATTTCTTTCTTTGGGGGCATCTTAAATCCGTTGTTTATAAAACACAACCTTCTGATATTGACGAACTTAAAAGACGAATTACAGCAGCATGCCGGTCAATTCCTAGTGAAGTTTTCCGTAATGTTAGAGGGGAGTTCGAAAACAGACTGTATTACTGTTTAGAGCAAAATGGACAACATTTCGAACAGCTAATAAGATAAGCGTAAGTAGATTTTATATTGGAAATGTCTTTCTCGCAAATTAAATTTTATTGTGTAGAAGGAAAATAACCACCAAATAAAAAATCCCATGCGTAATAAATTTATTCCTGTCATTCAAGGGTTGGAGCGGTGCCACCTACTCTTCTAACCATTTTTATTAAAGGGAGTCAATACAATAATGCATCTCAGTATAGGCGTTCTAATAATTACTTCTGTTAGTTTAGAACGCAATTTTTCGGAAAATGCTCATCACAAAATAATAAGTCAGGGTACCATTGGAACAAGAATTGAACGCCCATCAAAATGATGTGCCACTTGACCCCCCTTCCCATTTAAAATTCTAAGGGTAACATCTACCCCTCCTAGGGGGTTGAACCACGAGGGCTACAAATAGTCCGTGAAAGTGTCCCCCTTGACAATAAAATTGACCTGTTTTTTCGATTACTCATATTGTTTACTGGAAGGAAGATATTAAAGGTGGGAAGTTTCCAAATTGACACCCTGTATATATATATATACAGGGTCCGACAGAAAACAACTACTTCTCTGGCTAATACCTCGACAGATATTGAATTATATCTATACAACGGTATAGTGAGTTCCTAAAGGATTGTTTTCGACTGTTTTACAGTCACTGGAACTTATATATATATATATATATATATATATATATATATATATATATATATATATATATATATATATATATATATATATATATATATATATATATATATATATATATGCTGAATACTTGTTTCAAGGAGCAATAAATGTTCCAGTGACACTAAAACAGTCGAAAACAATCCTTTAGGAACTCACTATACCTTTGTATAGATTGTATGGCATATGTCCGACAGAAAACAACTACTTCTCTGGCTAATACCTCGACAGATATTGAATTATATCTGTCAGACATATGTGCAAAGATCCTTACTTTGAAGGAACAACTTTGCAAGAGCTCTCAGAGACAGACAGCAGGACACCGCCTGATCCAAACAAGGAACCAACTGCAGACCGGTTTCGGGATGAAGTCCCTCATCAGTGCAGTCCTGGTTATCACGGTTGTATACACGCGGGACTTCATCCCGAAACCGGTCTGCAGTTGGTTCCTTGTTTGGATCAGGCGGTGTCCTGCTGTCTGTCTCTGAGAGCTCTTGCAAAGTTGTTCCTTCAAAGTAAGGATCTTTGCACATATGTCTGACAGATATAATTCAATATCTGTCGAGGTATTAGCCAGAGAAGTAGTTGTTTTCTGTCGGACATATGCCATACAATCTATACAAAGGTATAGTGAGTTCCTAAAGGATTGTTTTCGACTGTTTTACAGTCACTGGAATATATATATATATATATATATATATATATATATATATATATATATATATATATATAATTAAAATTGCAAAATCGATCAATGCGCACAATTATCTCGTGCAATAGACGTACTCCTATTACAACAATGTTGAGCAGACTAGAGTGGTTCTTAGTAAAATAATTTTTATTGTATCAGCTAGGAACTCATTTTTTTATTTAAAATAAGAAATATGTCGGGGCGTGGCGTAGTGGTTAGAGCGTCCGACTTTGGGTCGAAAGGTCCGGAGTTCGAGCCCCAGTTGCGGCTGGGATTTTTTAATTTAATTTTACCGATTAAATTATTCAAATCTCGTGGCTGGACTGGGGTGAGTCCTGCACGATTCACTGTTGCGTTCCAATTAACAGTGCTGCTCCTAAGGGCGCATGGAGTTAGTAACAAGGCCTATCCAGAACACGTGGCTAATGACCATAGCAGTCGATGCCAAGACACCAAAGAAAAAAAATAATAAGAAATGGAAGAGTACCAAACTTAAGTAGCCACCCTCGTAACAAATTTGAACCAGTCTGAACAATTTCGATTTTCTTTGCGTTTTCCTTATCTTACAATTTTTCTAATAATTTGGTGAAAACTGAAAACACCATTTATTTTGACATGAACAAAGATTTTGACTGCCCAGAACTCAATTTCACGGAAATCAAGTATGTTCGCTGTGAATTCTTGAATTCATGGTTTATGTCTTGTTTGAACAACAAAAAAATGCTGTAAGACTCAATGAAACTGTTTCAGAATTCGAGAGGATTGATCTAGGAGTTCCTCAGGGTTCCGTACTGGGTCCCTTCATTTTCATTATAGTTATGAATGACTTACTTATCTATGCACATGGAAACCGATTGTCTGGTATCATATGCTGAAGATGTATCACTGACAATATACAGGGTGGCCCATCGAAAACTTGACATCGGGGTTTTGGGTGATAATATCGCAGATGTGGAAAAAACGGATTTTAGTTTCGAGGGGGACAGTTTGTTCTCCTACATGCACCACCGTCACGGCAACACTCGAGGTGTGGGGTGAACAACCCCTAAAATTTGAATAGGGAATAATGGTGGTGTGGCACATCTTTTGAAAGCCCGTTAAGTTCTCTATCCAACGGCGTCCCGATTTTGAAGTTGGGATGAACCGTTTGGGAAAAAATAAATTCAGGAATAAACCTGTACGAAAGTTAAGAGCTTACTTGTACGTCTCTGGAAAACTCATTTGCCAGTTTTTGCAATCTATCATTTATTTGCTACGATACTGTGAATGTTTTTGCTCAGTTTTCTTCGCGGTACCCATGAAATTTTTTTAATAAAATAGAACAAACAGATAGAGCATGCAGTTTCTGTTTTTCACGTGTGTACTACAAGTGAGTTTCATTCGTGTGTGGTATCGTACGTCGAAATTAAAACGAAACAATGGTGTATACAGTGGCAGAGAGGGTTGCGTTGATTGAACTGTATTATGAAAACAATAGATGTGCGAAAAGGGCTGCGGAACGGTTCAATCAACAATATGGCAGGACTGTGTCGCGGCAGTATGTCTGAATTAGTATCAAAATTCCGAGAAACGGGATCGGTAGCAAATAAAAAACGGCAAATCGAACCGCCAGTAAGAAATGAGGCGACAACAGTGGCAATTTTGGGCCATGTTGAGGTTGACCATACGTTGAGTACAAGACAGCTAGCAACTGTTTCCGGTATCTCAAGAACTAGCATTCAGCGTATTTTAAAACTACATAAATTCCATCCTTACAAAATTAAATTAACACACGAACTGAATGAAGATGATTTTGATCGGCGTTTACAATTCTGTGAGGTACTAAGTGAGCAGGCGATTGCAAATCCTCAGTGTCTGTTCAACATTTGTTTTAGTGATGAATGTTCTTTTTTTTTAATGGTATAGTTATTCGCCATAATTGTCGATATTGGGCTGATTCGAATCCCCATATAATTCATGAGGTACATACGCAATATCCTCAAAAATTAAACGTATGGGCTGGTATTTTTGGGGATCGTATCGTGGGCCCCCTCTTCTTAGAAGGCAATCTAACAGGGGAAATGTATCTGGAACTGCTTGAAGACACAATTGAACCAATGTTAACGAACATTATTGAAAATTACCATCATTATCAGGAAGATCAGTTGATATTTCAACAAGATGGTGCTCCTCCGCATTATGCTATGCCTGTTCGGCGATATTTAGATCACCACTTCCCTGGTCATTGGATTGGTAGGCGAGGTTCTATTGAATGGCCCCCACGATCACCAGACCTGTCTCCCTTTGATTTCTTTCTGTGAGGTCATTTGAAAAGCAGAATTTATGCTACACCACCAGCTTCACTAGCAGATTTACGGCAACGAATCACATTAGAATGTCGCCAAATCACCCCAGACATGCTCCAAAATGTACGAGAACGTTTTCAACAAAATCTGTATCATTGCATGGAGGTGCGCATTTCGAGCATTTGTTACGATGAGACTAATGTAAGTGAATTTTACTCTTAACTTTATTATGGCTCATTTCCGTTAGAAAAACTGCCGACCGTTTTGTTTCGAGAATTCAACGGGCTTTCCAACGATGTGCCACTCGACTCCTATTCCCTATTCAAATTTCAAGGGTTGTTCACCCCACTGCTCGAGGGTTGACCTGACGGTGCTGCCTGTAGGAGGGCACAATGTCCCCCTCGAAACTAAAATCGACCTGTCCGAGCGTTTTTCCAGATCTACGATATTAGTACCCAAAACCCCCATGTCAAGTTTTCGATGGGCCACCCTGTATGCTGAAAACCACAATGAACTTGATTAGAAGATAAAAACTCTTCACAACAAATTCAATAACTGGTTTATAAATAATCGCCTCATAGTTAACAATAAAAAAAAACTGTTCGTGTAATATTCAATAAAAAATAGAAGTATAACTACAGAAATCGAAATTTCTAATACTAGAGTCCTGCACGATTCTCTGTTGCGTTCCAATTAACAGTGCTGCTCCTAAGGTGGCGTATGGAGTTAGTAACAAGGCCTATCCAGAACATATGGCTAATGACCATAGCAGTCGATGCCGAAACACCAACGAAAAAAAAAAAAATAAAGGAGTCAACAAAGTTTTTGGGTATGTCTCTTGATTAAAAAAAATTGATATTTCCGTCAACCAATTGCACTCCTACGCGCAACCCTCAGTAGTTTTCGAAAGACTTGTGTGGGCTAGGGAAGACGCAGCCCTTACCTTTTAACGTGTGATGCCATGCACGCGACCGATGACTATGTGGAGATTTGAACCCTCTGCTCTTCGTTCCAAAGGCGAATGCTCTACCAGCACGGCCACCACGACCCATTCCATCTTTCAAAAATTGTATCGACCTGTTCAGTACTTTTGAAAGGGTCATGAAAAAATAATATGATTTCATGTAAGATTACGAGGGTTGCTATTTATGTATTGAGAACTGGCAACACTGGTGTTGCTAGGCTCGATCCAACTGCGCTTTCGCAAAGTTTGACATTTTTGTATACGTATACGTAATCAGAACGTTTTGTCATACGCTATTTGTATTGTTAATAGACATTTGAAAATTTTATCTCGGCCAAAATATGGAGCTATATCGTGAACATTTTCGTGGCATGATTTTTTACGATTTTCGACGTGGATTATCTCAACAGCAGTGTGCCGATCAACTTACTGCGATTTTTGCTGATGAAGCACCATCCAAGGCAACAGTATATCGATGGTTTAGTGAATTCAAACGTAGCCGTACTTTGCTGGCGGACGAAGTTAAAGATGGACGTCCAAAATCGGTTGTTGTGCGAGAAAACATTGATGCTGTGTCCGAACTGATAATGCAGGATCATCATGTGACATATCACGAGATCGAGGCATCCCTGGGCATTAGTATGACAAGTATACATAAGATATTGCATGAACATTTGGCAGTCAGAAAGATTTGTTCTCGTTGGATTCCGCACAATTTGACAATCGATCAAAAAAAGACTCGTGTAAATTGGTGCAAGGAAATTATTACAAAATATGACCGCGGTGCATCAAATGTAGTTTATAACATATACACAGGTGACGAATCTTGGATTTATTGTTATGAGCCCGAAACTAAACAGCAGTCGACTGTATGGGTCTTTCAAAATAAACCAAATCCAACAAAAGTTGTTCGTGCTCGCAGCACTTCGAAGCAAATGGTGGCCTGTTTTTTCAGTATAAACGGTCATGTGGCAACCGTGCCTTTAGAGCAACGTAGAACGGTAAACTCTGAATGGTACACTAGTATTTGTTTACCAGAAGTCATCAATGAAATAAGGAAAACGAACCGTCGACGAAGGATAATTCTCCATGATGACAATGCGAGCTCACACACATCGGCTCAAACAACCCGCTATTTGAGCTCTCAAAACGTTGAATTGATGGGTCATCCGCCGTACAGCCCTGATTTAGCTCCCAATGATTTCTATTTGTTCCCTCAAGTGAAGAACAAATTACGTGGTCAACGCTTTTCGACGCCACAGGACGCTGTTTATGCATTCAAAAACCATTTTTTGGAGATACCCACTTCGGAGTGGAAAAACTGCGTTGCCAATTGGTTTAATCGAATGCAAAAATTTGTAGATTTGAAAGGAGAGTATTTTGAAAAACATTCTCAATTATCTTTCATACCTAACCTGAATAGTTTTTCAGATATTGACTTTTTCAAATAGTAATTCTCATATCAATGCATTCTTTGAATCAAGATAGCTTTGACACGAAATAGATTTGTCAATGAACTTCGTTCAATTCTATTTGGGGAATAATAATTGACCTATCCTCGTATAATCAACTCTACAGAACCATGACTTATCTTGGGTTCAACTTATGATTCAGTCAGCAGCAATTAAATTTATCATAATTTGTTATATGCCGGAAGCTAATATTCGTAATCTTTTTGGGTACCTTCTTAGAGTATTTAGTTTATCTGAATGTTTACGAATGTTAGGTACAAATGAAACGACAGCGAACGTTTTAATAGTAATTTATAATTTATGTGTTGTGTTGTTTTCTTTGCATGAAAACATATTTTGGAAGAACGATGATGATGGTAGGCTGACGTGAAGTGTTCGCATTGGTCGAAAAAAGCTCAAAAATTTCGCGTGACAAAATCGGTTTTAGCTTTTGTGGTTATGTAAAATCTAAACTTGAAGAAGCCGTTGTAGCAAGTGGATAAACTTTTTAATAATAATAATTAACATAAAATTAAAACAATTAATGGTGAATAAATTGTACAAATACTTACGAAGCAGATATCTGCTTGTGTGTAAGGAAAAAAGTAAATCAATAGTAACGTAGTAATATTAATACATAAATAATTCTAAGATTAATTAATGATAGTTTGTACATGGATAAGTTGAACTTAATTAAAACACATTTAATGCGGTACTTATACAATAGGGTTGATAATAGGATAAAAAAATATTTATAAGTTTTGTTTTACTTCTCCATGGAAACAATTTTTAATTGTCGTGTGAGTTTGTTGCAACCGCACGATGTACCCTAGGACGCGTTGCTATCAACAAAGCCAAATGTCAAAAAGTTTTCCTACTTTTTGTTACAAACTATTGTTTTTGATTTAAACGGTAGATTTGGTAGTGCAACCAATGTCATAAAACGGCTAAACTCCGTTATTTACATTTCGAGATGCGATCATAAACTAAGAACAATTTTAATTGCCGATTGTTTCGCGGAAAATAATTGCCAGTTAACCCAAAAGTCGGCAAAGCTGAGTTTCTGCTGAATTATCTGCTTCTATACAATGTATATAAGCAGATAATTGCCGTGAAACAAGCGGCAGTAAAAATTGTGCTTAGAATGTGATTTCGAGTACTTCAAAGAGGTTCGAGAAAAATAAATATTTCGCTGCAAAAAAACACTTCTAATTGAGAACATAAAAAGGTATATTTCCACTATATTTTGCGACAAACATGCAATATTCATAAAAAAAATTAAAACCGCATTAAAACGGATTTCTGATTTTTTGAAAAATTTGAGGTTATGTGAAAAATCTTGATTACAGATGTTGTAGATCTTTTTATTGCCAACAACTTTTTCGTTCAACTTTTTTTTGTAGAAGGTTAATTTTCGCTGCAAATCGTAAGAAACTATTTTTACTCCCAAAAGTTCAACTCCTTTCGCCCTTCTATCATAATCAAATCCTTATTTATGTCCTTGTTTATTTTTTGTACCTATTAAGGTAACATGAAATTTTTATTCTCGAAAGGTTTCAACTATTAATTTCAATAGTTTCAATAAATAAATATGAGTTTAGAACAAAAATTTTAAAAACTGATTTTTGAAAATATGCTTTTTTATTTTTTCGCGTTCTCTGAATTTTTTTTCACAGTAGTGCTGCTCTTTCATTACATAATCTGAAAGTAGACGTTTCAACAAAAAAACTGGCGATCTTGAAAAGACGAACTTTATCGGTGAAACTTTTCAGTTGAAAATGAGGTTTTTTTTTCAGAATTTGACGAAAAAAAAAATTAAAAATTTGTATACCGTTAAAAAAAATTCAGCCTACTTGAAACATGTTAAGTTATATTTCCACCAAATTTCGTGAAAAAAAAAATTGATTTTTGCTCGAGGAAAAACTTAAAAACTGAAAATTTGGTTTTCTCGATTTTCCCGGAAAATTTGAGGTAATGTGGAAAAATATTTGATAGAAACAACTTTGCAATTTAACTTTTTTTGATAGAATGTCAACTTTCGTTGTCAATCACGAAAAACCGTGAAATATCGCTTTCAACCATTCTCCATTTTTTCGACTACAATTTATTTTTTCCATCATTCGAAGGATATTGTCATCCTCTTCCAGCAGGCCTCATGTTGTTAATAATTTTTCCCGCTTTTATATTTTATAAAAATTTAACCGTCTTGTGATTTAATCACTAATCTAGAATTTACTAAAAAAAATGGTGGTATCTCATTGGTCTATTTCATGATGAGAGAAATAATCCATAACAATAATTCGAATGAAATTTAAGCAAAATACATAAGGCTGTATTTTGGAACATGTCTTCCATAACAAGAGAAGAATGAAAACTTTCTAATGCCAAAATAAATTTCACAACAGCCGTGGAGAAAAAGTTTTTCAATTTATTATTTTTTCTCTCAACAATTTTGTAGGTAATGAGAGTAGACTTTTGTTTCGTGTTCAATCAACCAAATAAAAACCTAGGTACATATTGATCTATGAAATTGATTGACTAAAAGCATACCAGGTTTGTTTCAAAATGTTGGTAGGTAGATAAAAAATTTAACAGAATAACCTCCACAACTTGGCCGCAATAAAATATATTAATTTTATAGTATAAACAAACTTATCTGTGGTAATAATATTATAATCAGAGATAAATAATTACTATTTCCAAATATTTACTCACTGCTTTCACCAATATTCTAATCTTGGTTCACCTTCACAAATATTGGATATATTTTTAGCAAAAATTTGTTACTTTTGTCGATTTTTTTCAAATTGTTCTATTTGAATCCGTTACGCCTCTTTATAATAATATCCTGGTTTTATTTTTAACAGAGGTGGAGAAATTTTTCGAATAGTGACCTGAGCGTTGATTTTGTCCTCGCGTATGACGAACAAGGCCACCTTGATGCTGTTGAGAAACGGAAGACGTTCGAAGAAAACTTGATAGCCACCGGACTGGCATTGGAACACGAGGAAAACCAAAGGATACATTTCGTCAAAATTCACGTGCCTAAAGAAGTGTTATGTCGATACGCAGAGATTCTCAAACTGAGATTACCAATAAAAGACGTAAGTTTCAGTTCTTTCCATTTTTCCAGTCATTATAATTTTTCCAATTCTTGTTTGAAAGTGGTTGACAATGTTTCACTTTGAGTAAGGTTATTCTGGACTTTCATTGTCTAAAAAAGAACAAAGAAAAATTCAATTCTCTGCAATTTTTAATCACGACGTTTCAACTGTTAAAATCTACAGTCGTTATCAAGTGTATAATGCGACAATCTCAAGGATACTTCTTATATATGCTATGGATAATTATGTGTCAGTAGCCAATGGGTAATTTGGCGGTATTCAGGTAAGATTGTTGATTACAGTGCCAGGCCCCTCCGGTATAGCATTGTTAATTCTTATCGCAATTTCAATTGATCCATGCCACTAATTAAGGGTTTCCACACATTACGGATTTCTATGCTAGCTTGACTGAAGACTTTGTTGTTCATAATATATGCACTCTCTTTAAACTTCCTTCTAACCAGCCCTCTTCTTTATGGATGACTTCGGCTTCAGTCCATTTTATGTTGTGTTGGGTCGTCCAGACATGATCCGCTATTCCTGACTTTGAAGTTTCTCCTCGTCGAGTGTTTCTCTTTTGTTCAGCGAATCTAACGCTAAGTGGTCGCTTAGTTTCTCCAAGATAAGCTTCACTGCACAAGGGATGCGGTAGATGCAGTTTTTGGAGTCAATGTCAGCGTTACGTGGTCTCGTCTTAGTGAGATGGCTGCGAATAGTGTTACCTGACTTGAAACATGTCCGTATTTTGTATTTCGACCCAATTCGCTTTATTCTTTCCGATAGACCTCTAACATACGGAACGCACAGGGTGGCTTGTGTCGGCTCGTCTGGTTTCTTGTTCTTATCCCCCCTGCGGGCTAGAACCTCTTCTATATGTTTTTTGGGGTACCCATTTCGTCGCAGATCTTACTTGATATTGTCCAATTCGATGGTAAGACTTTCATCTGTGTTACATAGGTTGTAGGCACGGTCCACCAGCGATCGTACAACTCCTCTCTTTGTAGCACCATGATGGTTCGATTTGAAGTTCAGGTATTGTCCGGTGTGAGTCGGCTTTCTGTATACTGATGTTTGGCACTTATCAATGTTCTTTTGAACTTTCACGTCTAGAAAACCGTCTTGGGTCTCCTTTTCCATCGTGAAGTTTATGGACTTTCTGATGTTATTCAGATGTTCCAAAAAGATGTCAAGGTCCTCGTCTCCGTGGTTTCATATGACAAACGTGTCGTCAACATATCTCAACCACATCTGAGGTTTCTTATGGGCGTCTCTTTAGCAAAAGTTTCAAACCATTCCATATAGATGTTTGCTACCAAGGGCGATAATGGGGATCCCATCGGTAGTCCGTCTTCCTGGGAGAAAAAGCGGTCTTTTTCTTGAAAGTAACAATTTCGCAGGCAACATTCTAGCAGGTCCATAATGCTACGTACTGGTATGTTCGTCCTGTTCTTCAGCTCTGTGTCTTCTTGCAGATTTTTCCGAATAATTTGCAAGGCCTCTTCTACCGGGACGTTAGTGTAGAGACTTTCCACGTCAAAACTGACGAATTGGTCTCCTGGTACTACTCTGACCCCTTCAAGGATCTCTACAAAGTGCCTGGAGTTCTTCACAAACGTCGAGGTATTTCCTTGCATTATACACTTGATAACGACTGTAGATTTTAACAGTTGAAACGTCGTGATTAAAAATTGCAGAGAATTGAATTTTTTCTTTGTTGTTTTTTAGACAATGAAAGTCCAGAATAACCTTACTTTTCCAATTCTGTTGTAGGATGAGTCTGATTTGCCAAAAGACAATGTCCTAGTGGAAACTGCCAATAGGTTGTTGACATGTTGCAAGGTTACCCTGGACCCTAGGAAATTTCCTGTCAAAAAGTATCAACTCACAGCCGAATTTAGTAGAGATAAAAGTTATTTGTGAGTTTTAGTTTTCTTGCCCGGTTCTTCTTTGACAAATTTCCGTTTTCAGATTTAATGTAGATGATCCAGATTTCTTCAGTGCTTCTGTTAGGATAACCGTGGCGTCGTATATACTGGAGAGGGAGAAATTTGGCCTGGAAGATCAAGACAAAGGGATCAAACGGCTCATTGCTGAACACGTATATAAAGCTGCCTACCCATTACATGATGTGAGTAAATGTAATTATTTAGAGGTAGTGGTTTGAGCAGTACAGAAAGGAAGCTTTATTATTTTTATGCAGTTTTATCGTACACGAGGGATATCTGTTCATTTCCTCGAACGTAAACATAACAGAAGGTAAAAGTGTAAAATTGCTTGGTATGTTTATTGATGACTGGTGTCAAGGATGAGCCCCCTCTCGTATCGACCTCCATCGGGTCTGGTTGGATCTGAAGACAGAAGAGGGGCGCTCGAAACCTCCTAAGACGCTGACAATCTTAAGAAACTAGACTTGAGCGGCTAAGTCTAGCTCTTTTCTTTGGTTCGGGAAACAAGGCGCGACCTATACCTGTGATACCTTGGATCCAACAGAAAAATACAAAAATATTTAAATATAAGTATATTAAATGTAGTTTTAAAAAAATTGTTTAAAATTGTTTTTTCCGTTAACCAGCTGTCGTCCCCTTACGAACGGCAGACCACAGGAGTCGAAACTTGTGCGAGCTAAGAGTTAACAAGGTCTTACCTTTTTACGTGTGATTCCTAGCACTTTCTCGGGCCATCAGAAAAATGTCTGCAGTCGATAGGGTTTGAACCTTTGACTGGCAGCCATAAGTGATTGAAAAAATATCACACACAGGTAAACATACAATATAATTACAATTACGGACCTTACGGCCTACCTTTTTATACCTCTGTTTTATACATTACAACTAATAAACCACATATATTAAGCGAACAATATCAATATTCATAACAATACACCATGCAAAACGTATACTAACGGTACATAATTCAAGGATTGTACAAGTAAATTCATTATTCAAGGAATACAAGTGTTAGATAACCATGCATAACACAAGACATCGTAACCAGTACGAACTTTCATAAAAACAATCAAGCTTGTTACAAGCGCAAATATACATTATATTTGCGATACTCAGAACCATTAATTCACAAATCAAAATAAACACTAGTAAATGCTCACACACTTTATATAACTATATCAAACATGGTTGAAATGTAATAACATCTTCGTTGTTACATGGATAACATATGTTAATTCAAGGTTTACCTGGGTTCACACTTGTTAAGTCAAAGGGCATATTTTACAACATAACAATCTCCCTTATCCTCTCATTCAAAATCAGTACAAGTTTGTAAGCTCTGCCACGCTTTCTTTACGGAAATAGGTATTCTCAAGGGACAAGGGATATTTAAAGTCACTGTCCCTTGTATTTCTGATAAATGGGTCAATACCACTAGACGTACGCAGCAAGATTTTCGTCTTTGATTTCTTTGAGTTAAATTATCATTTCGATCCATGATTTAAACCATTGGTTTATTATTTAACCAGTTTTTGCGCTATCGACTAAGTGACTTTACAAGAGTCACCATCATTCCGGTCTAGGCACAAACTTCGGTAATTAAACTCCGGACACTGTACTTGTAACTCAGATCTCTTGTAGAACTTGTTTAGGGTACTATACTGGTCAGGACACTGCCTCTGTTACTTTTTGAAACCCAGTTTATATACCTTCTCCTCTCCCATTGGATGGGTTAATGTATACAGGGTGTCAATTTGAAAACTTCCCACCCTTAATATCTTCCTTCCAGTAAACAATATGAGTAATCGAAAAAACAGGTCAATTTTATTGTCAAGGGGGACACTTTCAAGGACTATTTGTAGCCCTCGTGGTTCAACCCCCTAGGAGGGGTAGATGTTACCCTTAGAATTTTAAATGGGAAGGGGGGTCAAGTGGCACATCATTTTGATGGGCGTTCAATTCTTGTTCCAATGGTACCCTGACTTATTATTTTGTGATGATCATTTTCCGAAAAATTGCGTTCTAAACTAACAGAAGTAATTATTAGAACGCCTATACTGAGATGCATGGTTTGGCCAGAACTGGTTAGAATATTAGGTGGTACCGTTCCAACCCTGTATTAGGGGTAACATTAGCCATTAGCTCCAAACACTTTACATAAAAAAGTAGTCTAATAGTAAAACGTAGATGGTAGTAAAGTTGTGTTTATGAAATGCTAAATTTTTAAGTGTCATCGCAGAAATTGTACAGATAGCCTTCCTTTTTTGCTACTTCTGCTGTAAAAAGTTTCTGTTTTCCGGCAAAAAATTGGTTAGCAAATTTGAACTATGTGGTAGTATTGTGAATACCGTTGTACCTGTTGGGCTGTTTAGGAATTACTTTAATAAGTGTATAAAAGTGTAAAAATGGTTTACATTCTTCAAGACAGAATTGAAATGATTGTAATTTATGGCGAAGTTGGAAAGTGCGCACGAAGGGCGGCATGTCTTTTTAACGAAAGACATCCAAATTGTAATGTAAGTCACCGGTATGTGCTTGATTTGGTGAATAAGTTTTACGAAACTGGTTCAGTGACAAATAAAAAAAGAAATAACCCCAGAGTACTAAATGAAGCAGCTCAAATTGAAGTTTTGGAAACATTTGCTGCAGAGCCCACGAGCTCCTTACGATCAGTATCAGAACAGACGGGAATGTCACGCGAGAATATAAGAAAAGCATTGAAAATGCATAAATTTCATCCATATAAAATGCAGATTCTTCAAGAGCTCCACGAGGATGATTATGATAGAAGAATAGAGTTTTGTGAAATCATGTCTCATCGAGTCAATACCATCCCTAATCTTCTGTTAAACATCTGTTTCAGCGATGAGTGTTCATTTTTTCTGAATGGCAATGTTAATAGACAAAATTGTCGCTATTGGAGTGACGAAAACCCACATATTTTTCGGAAAGGGCATACACAATACCCACAAAAAGTTAATGTTTGGGCTGGTATTCTTGGAAATGCCATTCTTGGTCCATTATTTCTGGAAGAAAACTTGACTGGCAATCTGTACCTTGATATGCTTGAAGAGACTATCGATCCTCTTATAACTCACGAGATAGAAACTCAAATTGATGCAGAAGGTAATGAACTTTTGCAGGAGGATCTGTTACATTTCCAGCAGGACGGTGCTCCACCTCATTATTTTCTTCCCGTCCGACAGTGGTTAAACGAGAGATTTCCGGGTAGATGGATTGGCAGAAGGGGAGCAGTTGAATGGCCTCCGAGATCACCGGATTTAACACCCTTAGATTTCTTTCTTTGGGGGCATCTTAAATCCGTTGTTTATAAAACACAACCTTCTGATATTGACGAACTTAAAAGACGAATTACAGCAGCATGCCGGTCAATTCCTAGTGAAGTTTTCCGTAATGTTAGAGGGGAGTTCGAAAACAGACTGTATTACTGTTTAGAGCAAAATGGACATTTCGAACAGCTAATAAGATAAGCGTAAGTAGATTTTATGTTGGAAATGTCTTTCTCGCAAATTAAATTTTATTGTGTAGAAGGAAAATAACCACCAAATAAAAAATCCCATGCGTAATAAATTTATTCCTGTCATTCAAGGTTTGCAGCGGTGCCACCTACTCTTCTAACCATTTTTATTAAAGGGAGTCAATACAATAATGCATCTCAGTATAGGCGTTCTAATAATTACTTCTGTTAGTTTAGAACGCAATTTTTCGGAAAATGCTCATCACAAAATAATAAGTCAGGGTACCATTGGAACAAGAATTGAACGCCCATCAAAATGATGTGCCACTTGACCCCCCTTCCCATTTAAAATTCTAAGGGTAACATCTACCCCTCCTAGGGGGTTGAACCACGAGGGCTACAAATAGTCCGTGAAAGTGTCCCCCTTGACAATAAAATTGACCTGTTTTTTCCGATTACTCATATTGTTTACTGGAAGGAAGATATTAAGGGTGGGAAGTTTTCAAATTGACACCCTGTATAGTGGATACCGTCAGGAATTTCGTTGACCATCGTGAAAACAAGCACTCAGCCATATTATTGATGGGGCTGACAGTATTTAAAACGAAAACCACTTTTTTGGGAAATTTGCAAATTCTTGCCCAGATGAAATTGCTCAGACATTTACAAAAACTGCTATATATTTTAAGTTTAATTTTAATCTAGTAACTTGCTACAAATGTATCTGAAAAATATGTAAACGTAGTCAATAAATTCTACTCTATCATTATTCGTTCTTCTATTCATTCATTGTTGGTGTATGATATGATCCTTTTATATGAAAAAATAATGTTCGTTTTGTTGTTGTTGATGTTGTACTTGCTGTTAACTTTGATTACTCAGGAATTTTTCAATGAGATCAGCACATCTATTCATAACTCCTTGTTGTGTTTCTTATATTGCCTTGTAAGTCCTTGCATGGTGTACTGAAAGGTAGTAATAGTAAATGTGGTGAAGTGGCTATAGAAATAACAGAGTGGTAGATTTATAAATTTGATAGGCGTCATAAGATGCGACTTCTATGCAATATAGCAGAGTAGTTGTCTGGGAGAAATTATGTGAACCTCTTCAGCAATGCATATCTTCGTTCTACCTTTTTTTAAACTGTTCGAATATTATTGTTTATTTTAAAACATGAGTTGTGTTAGTCCTTTTGAGTAGAGCAGAAATAAAGATTTTATGAATGATTCATTGGTTAGTTGATGATGATTTTATGATTTTCACGAATTTTCAGGGTGATATTCATGACAAATCCTCGATGAGAAACCTCCTTCTGAACGAATGGGCGTCAGTCTCGAAATGTATAAAATTCCAGCCCATCGACGAAATAAAAGACTACTTCGGGGTCAAACTAGCCCTGTACTTCACCTGGTTAGGCTTCTACACCCACATGCTGATCCCGGCATCGATCGTTGGGATCTGCTGCCTGATATACGGTGTTGCCACTCTGAATTCGGACACTTTGAGCAGGGACATATGCTCGAAGAATATCACCATGTGTCCTCAGTGCGATAAATACTGCGATTATTGGAATTTGCAAACGAGCTGTACGTACTCGAAGATACAGCACGTCATCGATAATCCCGCTACGATATTTTTCGCTGTATTCATGTCGTTTTGGGGAACGCTCTATCTGGAATTATGGAAGAGGTGAGTTTCAGGTAACATAAACTATAATTTTAGTATTTGTTTAATTTATCTATCAAAATCTGTGATTGGTGCATAGGCATCCAAACATAAACGAATTCAGATGTTATGGACGCTAAAATGGATATCGACGACAAATGTATGTTACTATAGATGTTGAGGAAACTGCTAAAGTAGCATATTCAACTTTATTGCCAGAAAAAAATGAGAATTTCTTTATTTCAACAAGGGTGAGGTAGACGGAAAAATATTGTAATCAACTTTTATATTAAAATGCGATTAATGATCTCGAAAATTAACGCGCCTTCGCTCATGTGTTAAAATATCTCGATCATTAATCGCCTTCATTAACACACTACACCTTTTTGAATTGTAATTCAGAAACCGTAACGTGTAATTCAGATTAGTAACTTGTATTTAAGTAGAATGTGAGAAAAATTCCTCTAGAGCACTTTGGAAAACTGTTATGAAGTACTGAGTAAATCAAACTCTGATATTATGAATGGAATAAAAAGTAAAGATGGAAAAATTACAAATAAACCTGATGAAATAGCGGAGACTTTTAATGAGTTTTTCACAAATGTAGGAAAAGAAATAGCCAGTAAAATCGTGAAACAGAAAAATTACACTGAAAAAAAGGTTATCAGTTGTAACTCCATTTTTTCTTTCACCAACTAATCCGGTTGAATAGAAAAACATAATCGAACAATTGAAAAAAAAGAAAGCTCCTGGTCATGAAGGAATCACATCAGAAACTTTGAATATTATTGCGGATTACATTATAAATCCGTTATCAGTAATAATTAATAAATCATTAGAAGTAGGGCACTTTCCAAATTCTTTCAAATTATCCATCGTTAAACCTATCTATGAGAGTGGAGAAAAAACTGAAGTTACAAATTACAGCCCTGTATCACTAATAACTACTTTGGCGAAGATCTTTGAAACAGTAATTAAAAAAAGAATGAACGACTCTCTAACAAAATATAAATTGTTATCAAACTCCCAATTTGGTTTTCGTGAAAAAAGATCAACCCAAGACGCAATCAGTGCAGTAACGAACGATATGGAGTTTTCTTGGACCTAGCAAAGGCCTTCGACACCGTGGACCACCTTCTTCTTCTCGAAATACTTGAAGACTTGGGGATTAGAGGTAAGACCCATGATTTTTTCAAAAGTTACCTCACAAACCGAAAACAAAAAGTTCAAATAAAAAACATTGTGAGTGATGATAGAGAAATCACGTGTGGTGTACCTCAAGGTACAGTGTTGGGACCAGTGCTATTTACTATATATCTCAATAATCTTTTTTTACTGGAGAAGCAAGGAAAGATCACAAGTTACGCGGATGATACAGTTATAGTCTATAAAGACAAAAACTGGAATGATCTGAAACGGAAAATTGAAAATGATTTAACGGGTTTGAAAAAATGGTTTGATTATCGCCTTTTGTCAATAAACTTCAAGAAAACAGTATATATACCTTTTAGTAACTACAAAACATCCCTTCCTAACTACGATATTAACATACAAGCAAACTGCATAATACGTCCTGAAAATGAGATTAAATATTTGGGCATTATATTGGATAGTCAATTAAGATGGGATGAACATATCAAGTACCTGATTAAAAAACTCAGATGTATTTTATTTAAATTCAAGCACATAAACCATTTCCTATAACATTAGCAAAAAATTATTATATACAAAAGCTTGGTAGAATCGCATTTGAGCTATGGTATAATAGGATGGGGGGCAGTAGCAAAACCTACTATCACCAATTAGAAGTATCACAGAAGCGATTCTTGAAAATTTTGCTAGGGAAGGATCGTTCTTTTTTCATAGAGTGGACTAATGGATCCAAGACAAATATTTTTCACACAAGCCACTACCAATCAGAATTTAAATCGAACAAGCTTAAAAACAAAAGTACATGATTATACCACACGACAAAAAGACTTATATCTATTACCACAAATGAATAAATCGGTCGGACAAAGAAGCTATATGTACCTTGGACCTAAATTAAGGAACAACCCTCGATGAGTACATTAAAAAAAAAACTGAAAACGTTCGATAGAACTCATGAGAGAGGAACTATTCATCGTTTAATAGAAAACTATGTATGAAACTCAAAACTTATATATAGGTATATATAAAATTGTGTAAATATTTTTAAAATACCACGGCTAAGCAAATTTAATTTCTAAAAAATAAAAAAAGTAGTAGTTTTTTTCACTATTATTTCTTGAAAACTGGAGTTTTACCTTATAAAATTTATTGTAGGCCATTTGCGACTTTTATTTTGTGAGAAAAAAAATCTCTATAGCTTGGTCTCGCTTGGCTCTAAAGCGAGTTGCATGTTGCTCTACAGACGCGAGGCAACACATTGTAGTGGTACAGCACCGAACCAAGAATATTTTTAATATTTTTCAGGTACAGTGCCGAGATAGCTCACAGATGGGGCTTGACAGGTTTCGATCTAATGGCAGAATCTCCGCGGCCTGAATACCTACTACGATTGTCGAACGCGAAGAAGAAGAAATTCAACGTTATTACTCAGTTGCAAGAACCGTCGGTGCCTTTTTGGAGGGTAAAATTGCCCTCCCTAATACTCAGTTTTACGCTGGCGTTCTTTTGGACGTTGGTCGCTTTTGCCGTTGTGGTAGGAGTTGTGATATATAGGATGTCTTACATAACGTCAGAATCATTGTACAGGTAACTACAAAAATGTATTTGATTCGTTTCACAATCAATATTACCATTATCATACTTGTTTGAGTGATTACTCTTTACAATATTCTACGTATAACCAGTTTCTGTATTTTTCAGCGATAGATCGAGCTACCGCATTTACGTGGTGCCCATCACTGCCGGTCTCATAAATTTGGTTTGTATAGTTATTCTGAATCTTATCTACGACAAACTGGCTGAATGGTTGACCGAAATGGAACTACAGAGAACGCAAACGGAATTCGATGATAGTTTAGCCATCAAAATTTACATGTTTCAGTTCGTCAATTATTATTCCTGCATCTTTTACATCGCATTCTTGAAGGGAAAGTTCGTAGGATACCCAGCGAAGTACAACAGGGTTTTTGGCTATCGACAGGAAGAGGTAAGTTGGTAAATATGTGAATGAAAACAATGAGTGAATAAATAAATTGATTGCTACTACGTGGTAAGAGATCTACCCATGGAATTCTCTCGTCGTTCATAGTAACATGGCCCTCGGGTGTCCTACGTCGCCTCGTGAACTATATGGCCTTGCTTTCGTCTGCATTGATTCCGATCTTCCTACGATTGAACCACGGTTCCAGCTTGTTGATCTGTTGTTGCAGCTTCGATGTTACTCCTCTCTCATGGGATGACTCAGCAAAGATTGCCGTGTCATCTGCATAGGGTGCCAGTTTGGTCATGCGGTGTAGATCGAAAACAGGTGTGGCGACAGTACTGCTCCCTGTGGTACTCCTGCTTCTAACCTCCGTTAAGAGAGAGCATTTCCAACTTTGCATCGGTAATGTCGACCTCTTAGGAAGGAGTTTATCACCTTGAAGTTGTGGTGTAACCGGCATCCACTAGTTTTGTGATCAGCCCATCGGGCCAAACTCTATCGAAGGCCTTGGAAACGTTTAGGAAGATTGCTCCTGAAAGGTGTCCTTTGATCGTGTGGTTCCAGCTCTGGATGGTGACGTCCACTATCCGGGTGACCTGGAGTTCTGCTGAGTGTTCGTGTCTGAAACCAAATTGTTCATCTGGTAGGATGTTCAATTCTTCAGACATTGTCTCAAGTCGAGTCCTGATCTCTCTTTCTGCAACCTTGCTCATCGCAGGTGTTAGGCTGATGGGGCGGTGGTTTTGCGAAAACGTGTGGTTCTTGTTAGGTTTCGGAATCATGATGACCGTTGCTTCTTTCCAGCTGGAAGTGGAAAGTCTGAATACAGCGTTTATGATGTTTGTCAGGGCTGCTAGTCCTTTCCTAGGTAAGGCTTTTAGTGCCCTGACTGGTACGTCGTCTGGGCCCGGTGCCTTCCTGGTTTTGGCGTATAATTGTATATACCAATACACTTGCATTTTATACCTGACTTTTCTCATTCGCTAATAATGACAATTTAACTCTATAAAATAAAAAATGTCTACATTTAAGTAATTACTATTATCCTTGTACCTGAAAATGTGTTCATGAAGAACAATGTGGAAAGGCTACATTAAAAACGGGTGAATATACTAAGTCTACCTGATCAATGAGTAAATTACATCCACAATATTTATGTTTATGAATTTCTAAAGATTCTAAACAATTCAGTTTCCAACCTTTGTTGGCATAGTGCAAAATTTCCGTATCGTTTAGATTCAATAATTTGTCCGTGCAGTTCAAGGAGTGGTTTGAAAATGTAGAATCGATTTTTTCTAGTCTGAACGACCTTTCGTGCTCGGCATATCTTGTAGAAATAGCTCGTCCACATTGTCCCACATAAACACTGTTACACTCTGGACAGTTAAGCATATAAGCTCCAGATTTTTCCATTTTATCTTTAGCATTGAAAAAGAAATTAGAAAACCTGGCATGTGGCCTTAATGCTACTTCTTCCTTGTTTTTTCTTAAGAATCTCGCAATAGTCTCTGTTCTTTTTCCATAAAATGTTAACGTTACATATTTCTTAGGTTCTGACTGTTTGACTTGTGGGTATATTAATTTGTAAGTGAATTTGGGGCGTCGTTTTCTTATCAACTTTGAATTGTGGTTGCGTTGAAACCACGAACAAATGTTTTTGTAATATCCTAGATCTATTTCTCAAATATACTCTTCAACATTTATGGTCACTGATCTTTCCAACAGTTTGTGTTTTACTCAGAGAAAATTCAGTTTTTCGCAAATTTCCTATACAATAGGAGTTTCGCCTGCAAGCATTGAACAGACCAATGACATATTACGGCTAGACTCCGTTATTTACATTTCGAGCTGCGGTTCGCGGTTTCGCGGAAAGTAGTTGTCAGTCAACCCAAAAATCGGCAAAGCTGAGTTTCTGCTGAATTATCTGCGTATATACAATGTATATAAGCAAATAATTGCCGCGAAACTAGCGGCAGTAAAAATTGTGCTCAGAATATGAATCTGTCTCGACCGCAGCTCGAAATGTAAATTTAGGAGTCTAACGGTAATATGTCATTGCCATCAGAGTCATCTATAGGACCACAGAATCAAATCTCTCTGAGGAAATTGTTGTCCTTCGCTAAGGACACCCAATTTCACGTGTGAAATATTTATTTATTTCACATGATGACGCAGCTAATTTTCATTTGAAACGGTTTCTATAAAATACTTTTGCCTCTGTATATTCTTCATTGACTTTGGTGATTATTCTGCCATTGTTGATTTTTTTTTCATTAATCAAAATCACACACTTTGGAAAGTTGCGGGGGTGTTCATCAATACGAAGGGTATTTGCAGATGTTCCATACGTACCCTTTTGTTATCGAAAATATTTTTTCAATATTGTATTACTCCATATCATACCATTCAACATTGTCTTCGTTCATTCATTTCATAACATATCGCAGTTTCAGAAGACCATTAAAGTAGACAGCAAAGTTTACATACGTGATTCCTCAAACATCCTACTAGGAAACGTAACGAGTACTTTTGAGTAGACCAGAAATTTTTCTATTTATTTTTCACTCATTATTGTTGGTAACTTTTCAGATGCGTTTTTTAGTCCAAAGGCCATTCACATATATTTGTGACTACTATAAATATTGTTTCGACATCTTTTTCACTTTGATGAGCTACGTATTCAAAAGCATCCATCATTCTAACTCAAAATTATTCAAAAGTCAACAGCAGATTTATGTTTGAGACGCATATTTTCCAGTCATATTGTCGAAAATTAAAACAGCTGTCACATATCTCAAACCCTGGAAACCGAATTGATTACTTTTCAGTATTTTAATAATTTTTAGCTGAAGATGTATTTCTATAAGTTCAAAAATACAGAAAAATCCTGAACACCAAGAATATGGAGATAATTATTTCATTTGGAAAACCTCATAGTGCATCGTTACTATTTCGAAGTTTTTTCGTTTACGGAATCAACAAGCATTCAACAATTATTATTATTATATTTGTTTTCAGTGTAATCCAGGCGGGTGTCTCATGGAACTGACGATACAGTTGGCTATTATCATGATTGGCAACCAAGCTGTCAACACTGTTACGGAAATGGTCATACCGTTGCTCATGAAGATGTACAACACTTTCATAGTAACGATGGGCATAGAAAAAGCCAAAAAGGAAGAAGTAGCTCTAATCAGTTGTAATCAATGGACTGAAGATTACAAGTTGGGAGATCTGGAAACCAGGACGTTGTTTGCCGAATATTTGGAAATGGGTGAGATTATAATTATAATAATTTTTCTTGGAATGACTTGGTTTTAGTTTATTTAAATTTTTATGTTTTTGTTGATTACATTTTATCAGATATTGGATTTTAAGCATAGCATGTGTTGAATGAGTGATTTACTTAAAAATTCCTTACAACAAACGTCTCTTTAGCAGCGGGAAAAAAGGTTTCCAAAACTTAACATTACATGTACTAATTCAGTCAACGGACTAAGAATTTCATATACATGTTATTTTTGCTGATTACATAACTTATAAATTGTCTTATTGCGGTATCGCGGGAATGTAACAAATTAAAATGAATGCATTTTCCAAACACTAGATATGTGAAAAATAAATTTGGCATTTCATTTAAATAGAATTCGTGAAAAACTAGTTAAATGTATTTTCTATAAAAAATTTATGTCACTGAGAAAATTTAAAATAACAGAAAAATTGTTCTTCCTTGAAGCTAGACATAATTCAACTTCACTTATGAGACTTGCAGTGACTAACTAAAACTTTCAATGCTCATTTGGAATAAAAACAATACTCCAATTGAATTTCAAGTCGAGATCTAAAAATGCAATTCTTTAAAGCGCTCAGCGAAGCGGGCGGGTAACAGCTAGTAATAATAATAAATAACCAGTGAGGCCAACCAGCATCTGAGGTCTTGGTGAGTTGGGACACAAAATCGGATCGGAACACTGGTGGAAAAAGACGACGTTTCCTTTTCTCTTTCCCTCCGATGTTGGACTAGGTTAACCCCATAGAGAAACGAAAAATAGAGTTTTTAATTGATGTAGCCGATACTTGAAGTAAATCCATGTTGATATCTATAATCATTGTTTATATAGAAGATTGTTAGTCAACCTTATGGGATTATAATTGGATCAAAATGGATGCGACAAGTAGATGGCGATAGTGAGCTCGCATCCAAGTCATGTCGTAACTTCAGTGATCTGGCCTCCAAGTCGTGTCGTAACTTGATTGAAACAATGGGACAGCATTAAAATCAGGGTTTTTTGAAGGAACCTGCATTAAAAAGACGTCAAATATTCATGTTTGTAACTAATCACGCTAGATGACACTCGCGTTTGCGTCCAACACCAATTACACAGGCATTGACTAACTATCTTACTTCTATATAAACAATGCTTGAAGTAAATCCATGTTAATATCTATAATGAAACTAAATTAAATGATTTTCACTAAAAGAGAAATATTGTCGAAGAAACAAATTCTTATTGACAAAGCTTGTAAAATTAAAAATTAACTAAATATCAAAAATGAACAGCTTGCAATTTAAACGCAGTTTCACGAATATGTCATAAAGTTAAAAAATATTGGTAAAAACATATATATGTAAAAACAGACATTGTATAAGGTTTACAAAACCACGACAATCGTTTCGCTGTACAACAGCTAGCTTCTTCAAGTGGAGAAGATAGTCTAAATTACAACTTTGCTGTGTTCTCTTGAATACTCATCGTGAATTAATTACAGTTGAAGTGTATACCTGCCTCCAAATACATCCCTGATAAATACAAATATATTATTGATTGTATTTTATCTAGCCTTTCCAGGAAAATATATTAAGTAGGGGTGAATTATTCAGTTCTAGTTGGTCATTAAGATGGTTGTGAGAATTTTTCCGTTTATTAATCTCCATACTTTCTAAAAGATTAAACCTCGTGCCCTTGTTTTGAACATAAAGGATTTCAAAATTATTATCGAAAGTATGGTTTTCGGCTAATAAGTAGGTAGCATATGTTGAATTTGTTTTTCCGTTCACGAACCTGTTTCTATGTTCGGTTAGGCGCTTTTTGAAGGTTCTGCCAGTTTGGCCAAGACAAAACTTAGGACACCTACCACAGCTTAATTCATAGACTCCACAGTTTTCATGTTGTTTCACTTTGTCTTTGTTGTTTCTAATATGTTTGCCCAAAGTATTATCTGTCTTAAAAGCACTATTGAAACCTTGCTTTTTTCAAGAAATTACCTATTTTTCTACTTGAAAAAGCAAGGTTTTAATATTGTACTAACTTTTCTACTAGCAAGTCTTAACCGGTGGATTGAACATTTAAATAATTGAATATAAGGTTAGAATAACTCTCGATGTCCCCTCCCTTTAATTATTTATACATATAATTCAGAGCGCTGGTTGTTAATGTGTGAATTCTTTAAGCTAGTGAAATAATAAGTATTCTTCTATTCTGTCCAAAATACTCTCATTTAACAAACAACTTCACAGAATGACACTTTTGTGGAGATTAATTCAGCTATAAAACCCTCATACGTGATCTCAATCGTAACAATGAACTTTAGTCACGCAAATACTCCCGTCGGCAGCTCTGCTCTATATTGGTCACAGTTTAACTTATCGAACGTGCACCATTAATTAGCCCAGTCATAGCTGATTGGTTCCACAAATTCAGTAATTTTGGTTTAGTTCAATTATTGACTTAACTCACAAAGTAAACTCGAGAAATAGTCTGTTTTTCATTTATTAAGGCAAAAGCAGAGAAAATAAATATAAAACTTTATAAATATGAGACTAGAACGTTAATATTTACGAGAAAAATGAAAAAGAGAATTTACTTTCTTCAATAACGTCAAAATAGTGAGGATTTCAATGATTATACTAGAACAGACTGAAATCAATATTTCGTTAACTCAAAACAAGGACCTATCTAATTGACAATATAATATCTAGCATGTTAGCTCACCAAGACCATCTTTAAATACGAAAAACTGGTTAGAAACATATACATACTTAAGAAACCCTTAATCTCTGAGAAAATATACCGGATATGTTCCAGGTCAAGGTGAGGCCTTGACCTCAGGATTTAAAACTCGACTTACTGGTTCAGAAACAACATTTCAACTGCCTCTTCTCAGATCTCAAATGGTTCAAAACTATAAGTCGTTAAAGATAGAGGAGATGATCCCACCCTCAAGGTTTTACTTGTAAGATCTTAAGGTAGGTGTCGTCTTGACTGGTCTTGGCATTCTAAACCCTAATCTGGTGTTCTACTGTCCTAATCAACTACATATGAAGGGTCCAGTGGAAAAACGATGAGGTTCCATTTTTTCCGAAATCGACATTTTAGCGGCATCTGTTAGCTTAGTATGCAGTATCTACATACCAAACCTTACAAGGGACAAACAATGAGATTCCATAAAAAACTGCGGTCGAAAGTAGGCAGCACAGTGGAAAAGCGCTGGGACTCCTTCATTAGACTGCGCTTTTCTAACTGTCAAAAGTGGAACCGCAACGTTTTTCCACTGGACCATTCATATAAGTTTTCCTATTACGTGACATCATATGGGTGATCGTACAAATAGGACTCCCGCTGAATGTGTTCATCTTTATTGGTAGAAAACGATAATAAAACTACCTTCTTCTCTTTGCTCGTCCTACGTCACTCTGCCTTCTTATTTCTAAAATAACAATAATTTGCATACATTTACAACGAACGACCTATTTCCATATATGTATTATTTGAGACAAAATTAATTAATTAAAAGATCAGAAGTATATTGGGTTGGTTCTAGAAATTTATCTGTTATCGAAATGAGAGGTAAATAATTGACTATTGAGCTATTCAGTCTGCAATTACCAAATTTTACAATATCTTCAAAGATGTCCGAATTTTACACGAAAAATATATTGTTCATAGCACGTTCCTCATAAATTTGGAGTGCTATTAATTTTTGTAACTAATCCTATCGCCCAACATGTGGGATGCAATTTTTCTTATTGAAATGGATTCCGTCACACGATCAGTGGCGTCACAAGATTTTATTACAATATTGCTTTTAAGACAGACATATTAAATATATTAAAAACAACAAAGATAAAAGTGAAAAAATAAGAAAAGTGTGGGTTTATACAGGGTGTCCCTGGACTTCATCTTTTCCTCTTGGGAACGTATAGATTGGGTCAAAATATCACCAGTACTTCATATAACATTTTTTCCTAAAGGCCTTCGTTACCAAGTTACGGGCCCTCAAAGTTACAAAATGAAAATTTTTTACTTTGATAACTTTCAAAGTGAATATGCAAAATAATCTAAATTTTGGTGATTGACTAAACAAATGAATTCCTTCGATGAGCGTTCATGCAGGAATCAGTTGTTTTGCTACAAAGTCAGGAACGGACTACCCCCTATGGTCCACACCCCAAAACTTTGAAATGACAGATATTTTTCATTATTTTTCAACAACATAAAGTTGCGTAGACAATTTTCTGAATAAAAGTACTCGTATGGAAAGTCGATCAGAGCAACGATTCTTGATAAAAATGCAGTTTTACTCGACGATATCAAACCCGAACGTCCACCATTATTTGAAATTGAAAATTTTCACAGCAGAAATAATAATACTAACGTTAATCAACAACATTTTACAACAGGAATAATACAAAAATGCTAAAATAAAGTCCTAAACAAAAAGTACAGTACCTAGTTGAAAGTTTCATTCACAATGCAGATATTTTTTCAAATGAAATATCAAGATCTGTAGATTCGTGATGTTTTTGAACTAACAAGCTACTCCACTATGAAATATCGAATTCTTATAGTATAACAACCTTTGACTGTTGTGCTTTTATTTATTTTTACTCCGAAATGACATATTTACTCATATTATATAATAATAATAATATTTATTTACCAGAAATACGATATAATTGACATATAATAAAGATAGTGATTATAAACATTAAGGCAAATAAATAACAAATCCACAAAGGCATAGCCTGTACGTGGAGATTAGATATGAATTTGGTAAAATGATTTTTAAAAGATATAATTTGTGAAACGGGCATGTTAAATAAAAAGACTTAAAAGTGATACAATTTGTAACATCGATTATAACAACTATTACTTATTCAGTATATCAACATAACATTTTTTTTAACAGGAAAACACTACAGACATAATTATTTTCTGAACCAATATTAATCAATTAATCAAAGGATTAATCAATTAATCCAAGGATCAATACATTATTCAATTATTATTTAGATCAATTAGTTGATGTATTTTTTTTCTGGGTGTATCCAATATCCATGTTTTTATTCTGGATTTAAAAAGCGATAACGAGTTTATTACTTTGAGATAGGGAGGAATAACGCCATATAACTTGGGAGCCAGATATGAATAGCTTCGTTGTCCAATAGTCTTCAACATTCTTGGTATATCAATAGAATTTAATCTAGATCTGGTGTTATATTCATGTTCAATACTTTTAGCTTGATTTATATTCTTGCGCTGGTATACCAACAGCGTTAAAGATATTCCACAGATTATTCTTATTACTCCTTTTCTATTAATTGTTTGATTTCTTCATTAATTTGTATTTCGTATGTATTGCCGTTATTCATTTGTGTAAAAATGTAATCCCTCTATAAACAGATATGTTCCTAAGGATCATTAAATAAGGTAAATAACTGAATTTCTAGTGCTGCAGTACGGATTCGTCACAATTTTCGTCGCAGCCTTCCCCCTAGCGCCCGTGTTTGCCCTGATAAACAACATACTGGAAATGCGTTTGGACGCCAAAAAATTCATCAAGTACTACAGGAGGCCTGTGCCGCAACGAGTGAAGAACATCGGAGTGTGGTACTCCATCCTGGCGGTCGTCGGGAGATTGTCGGTCGTTTCCAATGCGTTCATAATCGCCTTTTCTTCCCATTTCATTCCGAGGCTGGTTTATACGTTGAAGGAATCGGCCGGCGACACCGACGAGGGTTTCCTGGAACACAGTTTGGCTTGGTTCAATACTTCGGACTTTCCGGTGGAGTCTGCGCCGGTGTCTCCCTCAATTAATGTGTCGGTGTGCAGGTAAGTAGTCTTCATACTTGTTTTTTTCGTTTTCTTTTAGCCAGAAACACACTGATCGACCAGGACCGACCGTCCACCTACGACCAAAAATTGTACTAGATTAATGAAAACTTTCAACCTCACATTGATGGTTAAGGCTTTCGCGGACGAAGTGTTCAGTGTCACAATTTTCACTCGGGTTTGAAGGCCGTGGTTTTTTGGAATTTCTTCCTAACGTTTCGCTAGCGCGAGTGGCTAGCTTCTTCAGAGGCTTATACATCATGAATAATCTCAGCTTTCTGGAGATTCCGTCTGCGAAGATTGTAATAATTCTGATTTCGGTAGTCCTGTTGGTTTATTACCGTATTTGGATTTGGTACATTCTCACTAAACCTAATTGACCCCTTTCTACCTGTCGGCTTAATTTCGTTGATATCCTTTGTTCTTTCAGAATTGCTTATTCTCGTATCTGGGTTAAGCATATTTTCGATAACTGTAATTGACACTTTTTTGCCTGCTGTCTCAATGTCGTAGTTTTCTTTTGTTACTCTGGAATTTCTAAGAATGGAATTCCATATTCGGTTGAGGTTAACAGCTTCTTCTTTTCTGTTGAAATTCTCCGTGTGTTTGTGGATCTCTATTGCCTCCCGTACAAGTCGGCTATGGTATCCCTGGTTGGGGGCAAGAAGTTTTACGTCCTCAAACAGAACACGCGCTCAGTGAAGGAAACCACAAGATTGAAATGGTCAAACAGTTTTCGTGACAGCAGGATTTTTCGAAAATTCTGTATTTTGTCAGGATATTATTACTGATTATTTCACGCACTTGCCAAATGAACCAATCAGGAACTCTAGTCAAATTCGGATTGCTGCCAAGTGAAACAATGGAAGTTTCCATCATGAATGTCCCATAAGAAAATTGGCATAAGGTTTGCGGATGTCGAAGAGAGGTTAAGTGCCGGAATTGAATTTTTTATATGAAGGCCACGCGTGACCGCTCAAAGGACCCCGCAAACTCCTTATGGAATTTGGGTCCCGGTGGATTTTTTTGAATTTTTGGTATGATGTAGTCCATGTAATTCTTAACCAATGTTACCATTGCGCCAACCCAAAAAAATGAGCAGTTTTGCAGCTAGGGGGCGTTGAAATCACCCCTTGCGCAGATTAGACTATTTATTTTTGAGCCTGGTAACAACATTTTCACTTGTTTCATTATTGCTAATGTTGCACAATATTGTGCTGTTTTATAAAAAAAATTCTTACCCCCTCCCCTTTTTCCCCCAACTCCTATTACGGAACGCAAAAAAAATATTTCTCGAGTTCCTTCAAATGTATCGTCTAATGTTTAACTATGCCTAAATAAGGAAAATAGCAGTTTTTTATGATTATCCCCCCACCCCCCAAATGACACAAAACGAAAAAATTTCGGTGGATTTTTCTGAATTTTTGATATGATGCAGTTCAAGTTATTTTGAATAGAAATAAATCGGGTGACAAACCTCAAAAATGAACAAAGTGAAAATATTGTTACCGGGTTCAAAAATAAATAGTCTAATCTTCGCAAGGGGTGATTTCAACGCCCCCTAGCAGCAAAACTGTTCATTTTTTTGGGTTGGCGCAATGGTAACATTGGTTGAGAATTACATGGACTACATCATACCAAAAATTCAAAAAAATCCACCGGGACCCAAATTCCATAAGGAGTTTGCGGGGTCCTTTTTCGTCATTTTGGACAGAATTTTCAAATCTTTCACTGGTCTCAAAGGCAGAAACGAGATAATCGTCACGTAATGTGTCGACAAGAAGACCAATTGAAATCGTTCAAAACCTAACTTAGACCTAACATAGACCAAACATAGACCAAAAGAGAGCCGCAGTTAAAAAAATAATTTCCGAAATAACTCAAAACTCCATCTCCATCTGTTTGGAAATCATATACTGCAACATAAATGGTCTCATGTACTATTTAACCGAAACTATAGTCAACTATTGCCGTTTCCGCCGATATTACCACGACGGACATCTTTGGACTCATTATACTTGCTGATCACTTTTATGTGCCACAAAATTTTGAAAAAATTACGAAAAAAAAGTAGTGGTAGGGTAACAGAATATTCAAAGAGGTGGACAATAATGAAACATCCATGGTGGATCATAACATTTCTCATTTCGCAAGGAACGTTGTATTATCTCTTCCAAAACACAATCCTCATAAAATCTTTCCACAGTTGGTACCATCTCTTATTTCCATAAAATTTCGTCCTCTTTTATTTCTTCTATGAATATTTCGTGGTGATCTCCGACATACACAACAAAATAGCAAGAATTTCTTTTTGTGATATTCAGCTGACCCTGAACCTGCAACAATATACAAGTTAAATACTTACCAGTTATGTATCTCAAAAAATTTGTCATAAAACACTCTTTACCTGCCTAAGCCCTAAGGAGGAAAGTGAAATCTCTGTGAGCTGTTGAAACTCACAATGGTTTGCCTGAAAGTGACAGCTTCACTTAGTCATATCACAACACTCTGTTTTGTCAGTGCTCGTTATTGAAGACCTCAACCTTCAGCTTCTGCCCTCAAACATTACTCGCGCTCATTGCAGTGTGTTGATTTTCAAATAACTATTTCACCATTATAATTAGAAACAAGAAATGTCTCTCCGGCCACTGGCAATCAAACATTACCCACACTTATTGCAGTTTTCTGATTTTCAAATAATTATTTCTCCATATAATTGAGAAACAAGAAATATCTACTTACCTACCACGATTACATTGATCACACATTTCACTTAACGGAATTCATGTTTTTTTACACCACTCAAAACTTAAATATCCTAAAATAACAATCCCCTCATTTTACACAAATAATTGAAACACTGCACTGATCAACCTACAAATCCGTTGAAATGAATCATATACAAATGAAATCTTCAATTGCAATCTGTTAAATAAATATATTCGAGGGTGCAGAAAGGGATTAGGGATTCCCAAATTCCTTAAGTACTTGTTGCGAGTCCATACAAATGCATGTTGCCAAGCATTTATAAAAATAAAAATCTTTGAGTTCATATTTCTTTCTTTATCCAGGCTTGTACTACAAAACATGGGAACATGGGAGTTGATATTTCAAGAACATTATACAACGGTATTTGTGTCAAAAGTCATATCTATCTAGATATTATTCAGCCAGAATATGAATTAATGAATGAATTTATAAAATAAAACGAGAATAATTGTGTCATCTGACATCACTGCTCAGCGGCGTGATATTTCCATTTTACGATCATAGTGGCAATTGATGCCGGTAACAATGCTTGTCAAGTCTGATCAAACGGACACCTTAATGAAAATAATGGAACGAATATGGCTGAATTCCCACAGATCCGACGTCCGATGATACGATGGTACGAAAATGTTCTGATTGGCTGGCAAAATGTCCTTATTGGTTGATTTGTTGTCACACCTACCAATTCAACCAATCAGAACATTTTCGTACCATCGGATCATCGGACATCGGATCTGTGGGAATCCAGCCTAAGTCTCACGGAATCCCGTCATTCCTGCTTTTACACAAGATTGACAGGTTTTAATGGTGAATTTTCATGAAGCTTAATTTCAAAACTTCCAAATGAAATTCGTGGTTATTATTGTAGTTAATTGCATTTCAGTGAAAAATTACATAAATAAGTCGAAAATGTAACAAATAGTGATAGTGATTCAGGAAATTCCAATAATTACATTTCTTCATTCATTTCATTCGTCGGCAATACTTGAAAACTTCTGTTAAAATTGTTGTTGTTAAAAATTGTTTTTTCCGTTAACCAGTTGTCGTCCCCTTACGAACGGCAGCCCTCAAAAGTCGAAACTTGTGCGAGCCAAGGATAAACGAGGTCTTACCTTTTTACGTGCGATTCCTAGCACGATCCGAGGAGAATATCGAAAGGAGGTCCGTAGGTCACCCATCCAAACCACGGCCACGCATAGCATTGCTTGGCTTCAGATAGCGGTGAACCGGCGCTCTCCGTTCGAGCTATCCCCGCTTGTAAATTTACCCTAACAGGAAAACCGACCGTGGCGGTACATGCAAATACGGAATATTTGGGAAACAAGTCAGGATTTCATTTGTTTTCTCTTAATCAATCTGGCGAATTCTGCCAAATTTAAGATTTTTTACTTTTTACTTTGTTTGTGAAATAGTCTAATAAAATTCCACTCGTGATTGAATATCTCATAAGTCTGTCTTTTATTTCTGAAGTCAACTGAATTCAGTTTCGTTCAGAATCGGCAGACTTATCGCGACAAATCAATCACTTGTGGTATTATTGTTGACAATTTCCCTCACATTATATAAACCAATCAAATGTCATAATTTTCTCAATCTAAACCAATGACGACAGGACGTGGTATTTTCAAATTGGTGTTTCGACAATTCCTGAGTTCTACAATTCCGTAGTTTAACTTCGTGTATTCATCACTGATTTTTTGAACATGTTCATCATATTGAAACTCTGCTCTTTCAAATTCCTCCCATTGCACTCATTAGCTCTGGACACAGTCAAACCCTAACTTCGACACATGATCAAACTTTCAGTGGGCTTTTTGATAACTCATGTTTTTTGTTCATGGTACAGTTGAGCACAAGTTGTGTTTGAAAATGGTACAACTTCATTCACGTACTGAATTATAAAATGTAAAAACGTTACCCACTTACTGAATAATAACAAAATATTTTAATATCCGGTATGTTCGATACATTTTTGACAATCCCGTTCTTGCAGATATTCCGAATATAGGAATCCCTACAACCACCCTGACCCTGGCCTAAAATACAAACGCCCCATCATCTACTGGCACATTTTAGTAGCTCGTTTGGCGTTTATAGTCGTCTATCAGAATCTGGTTAGCTTTGTGATGACGGCCGTCCAGTGGATAATTCCGGACATGAGCAGGAAATTGAACGACAGGATCAGGAGAGAGGCATACAGAACCAACGAGACCATCATCCACCACGAGACTGAGCGAGCTAAGAGGAGGAAATCAAGTAGGTAGACAGATTAAGAGAACTTTCTTTGTAGTTGCCAATGTACAATTTTCCTAACATGGTCATTCATATTGTTCGATTATGAGGAAAAAGCGACACTTTCACTAGAGTTAAAAAATTTAAACTTTTGCCCGTTAATAAGAAAAATTTTAATTTTCATCATTTTGCGAAAAGCAAGTTTGCATTATAGTGAAAAGTATAATATCGCTCTAGTGCAAACACTATTATGATCTCGGCCTAGTAACATACGTTAAATTTTCTAACTTCAGCCCTTTCAATCTTGGCACTCAGTGGACAGCATTTAATCAAATATAAAAACCGGGTAAAATTCAATTTTGACCCCCGCTCCGCTCTACATGTTTGCATGCAGGCTTTATTATAAATTCCGCATTTCTCCCTGAAAACACTTTCTTTGAACCCAAAACCTAAAATTGGTATTATTTATCGACCACCCAATGTAAACTATTTAGAATTTTTCAAAATTATCAATCACATTACAGGGATTTATAAAAGCCTTATTTTATTAGGTGACATGAATTTAAATTTATTACAGAAAAATTGTGTTGTCGATGAATACAAAAGCATATACAGGGTGTTATTTAAGTACGTGGCCAAACTTAAAGGGGTGATTCTTTGAGTGATTCTAAGACGAAAAGTTCAAATAAACATAGGTCCGGTAATGCTTCGTTTTCAAGATACAGGGAGTCAAAATTTTTAAAAGAAATCGTTTTTGTCGTAAATATCTTAATAACCCTTCAACCGATTTTATTGAAATTTGGCAGTGTTATTGAAGGTCGTAAAGGGCGAATTTAACCCTAACTATATCAAAATTATCATGTCCAGTGGCGTCCCGGAAGGCACTGTAACCAATATTTTTGACAGAAAACATGTGCGCCACTGATTTTTTTGCAATTTTTGTATTTGTTTCACATTGAGCAACTGAAATTACAACTTTTTTATATCTAGAATTTTTTTCGTATCTTGCTTTGTTTTTGAGAAAAAACATAAAAATCACTTCATTGCACGTCCCTGGCACAACACAATAAAAAATTGTTTTTTAGGGTTTTTAATGATTACAGGTGAATCTGTTATGCTTAAAAATTGTTTGTTTCATTTGGCCAGTGCGTGCATAGTGGTAACGCCGGAAATGCCAAAGCAACATCAAACAAGAAACACCCTTTATTAAAACCACACTGAAACAAAAATGGTACCTAGGCAATTTGTTTCTGTAAGAATACATTCAATAATAACTAACACAAAACTTACAATAGTTCCTCAAAATGTCCTCCTTCAACTTCAATGCAAGCATTAACTCGTCTTAACATGAACACGTTGAAATATTTCCGGCGTATGTCTTATCTGATCACATGAATCCCGTATTCGTTGGATTAATTCTTCTTCAGTGTTGACTGGAGTTTTATAAACGAGGGACTTTAAATGTCCCCAAAGGAAAAAATCCAAGGATTTAAATCCGGTGACCTGGGCGGCCATGACTGTGGACCTGCTTGACCGATCCAGTTTTCTCCATAAGTTTCATCCAGAAATTGATGTGCTACTATGCTGAAGTGAGGTGGAGCCCCATCGTGCATGAACCACATTGCTCCTCTTACTGCCAGTGGGACATTTTCTAGTAGTACAGGTAATACAAATTCCAAAAAATGACGATACTCTTGACCATTTAATCTCGGGGGTAAAAAATGAGGTCCAATGAGATAATCGCCAACAATACCAACCCAGACATTCACGGAAAACTGCTGTTGATAATTATTTTCTATAACCGCATGGGGATTTTCTTCTGCCCAGATATGGTTGTTATGAAAGTTCATAATTGAATTGTGGGAAAAACACGCTTCATCGGTAAATAATATACTGGATAAAAATGTCGGAGATGCAACCTGTTGTTGCAAAAGCCACGTAGTATAAACAACTCGCTTGGGAAAATCCGCAGGAAATAACGCTTGAACACGCTGTATGTGGTAAGGATACAGTTGGTACTCTTTCAAAATCTTCCATACAGTAAAGTGAGAAATGTTTAATTGTTGTGCAATTTTGCGTGTGCTTGTATCGGGGCAACGCTCAACTTCATGTAAAACTTCTTCCTCCAGCGCCACTGTTCTTACCGTTGCAGGTCTCCCAATAAGAGCAGCCGACCTTTGAAAGGTGTCTGATTCGCACAGCCTTTCATGTATTCAAATGTTTGCCTATTTGGAACATTTCGATGAGGATATCTTTCTTGATAAATGCGTCTAGCCGCTCTGGAATTGCCTTGGGCCATTCCATAGACAAAATGCATATCGGCCAATTCCGAGTTTGTAAACCGAACCATTTTCAGATATCAGTAACAAATTTTATATCTCAAAACTCTTGAAAACACTTCAAATAATTACTATCAAATAATTACGTATGTACCTTTTCAATTTGTGACAGTTATGAAGTTAAATTTGTTTGAACATTTGTTGTTCCTTCCATGGCCCTCTTACTTTAGTTTCAAAACACTGCAGTAATACATAACAACATTATTTGTTTCATCGAAAACAGGTAATATGAGCGAAAAAAATTAAAAGATGACTTCCATATAATATTATTGTTTAATCATAAATAAAAATGTCTTTATTGCATGTCCATGGACAACAATGAGCCCATTTTGCAGCACGAGCCGAAGCCAAGAGCCGAAGGCAAGTGCTGCTATTCATACATACATATTTTTTTTTTTCATTGCATTAATTTTGATAGAAAATTCTAAGACTAGAATAGAGTATTGATATGAAAAAATATTAGTAAGGCCCCAGTTTTTGATGGTTTAGAAGTTGAAATGTTTTATTGTGTTGTCACAGGGATGTGCAATGAAGTGATTTTTATGTTTTTTCTCAAAAACAAAGCAAGATAGAAAAAAATTCTAGATATAAAAAAGTTGTAATTTCAGTTGCTCAATGTGAAACAAATACAAAAATTGCAAAAAAATCAGTGGCGCACATGTTTTCTGTCAAAAATATTGGTTACAGTGCCTTCCGGAACGCCACTGGACATGATAATTTTGATATAGTTAGGGTTAAATTCGCCCTTTACGACCTTCAATAACACTGCCAAATTTCAATAAAATCGTTTGAAGGGTTATTAAGATATTTACGACAAAAACGATTTCTTTTAAAAATTTTGACACCCTGTATCTTGAAAACGAAGCATTACCGGACCTATGTTTATATGAACTTTTGGTCTTAGAATCACTCAAAGAATCACCAATTTAAGTTTGGCCACGTACTTAAATAACACCCTGTATATAACTAATGGTTACAAATTACTCAACATAGTCGATGAACACCATTTTACTAGAAAAAATCATAATAATGCAAAATCAATTTTGGATCATATTCTAACAAATATCTCAACAGATCATTCTGCATTTCTTATTGACATATATTGAAATATAAAAACAAAAAAAAATTATCAAGATAAAAACAAATTTCGAGATTATTTTTCTGAGAGTCTACATTCCTTATGTGATACAACATTTCAAGAACTCGCTAATATTATAAAAGAATCTAAAGAAAAATAGAGCATTTTAAAAAAATTCAGGACAAGGGAAAATAATAACTGGATAACATAAAATATTCCAAACAAAATGAAAATTCGGGATAATTATTATAAAAGATTGAAAAAAGATCCTAATAATAGCGAATTGAAAGATACGTATAAAAAATTAAAAAATTAAATAAATACTTGTTGCAAAAATTCAAAACAAGATAAGTTAAATAAACAATTTGAAAGTGCTGGGACAAACCCTAAAAAAATATGGGAAGTGATTAATAATAACATTGGAACTAATAAGAAAAAAAAGCAAATACCAATCAACCAAATTATGAGTAAGACCGGTGTACTACTGAATAATGCAAATGATATATGTAATGAATTCATTAACTTCTTCACAGAAATTGGTTTAACATTATCTAAACAATTCAAAACTGTATTGAAAAATTAGTCACCATATAAAAAGTCAATTTTTTTGAAGCCAGTTTCAGATGAAGAAATTAATAAAATAATTATGACTCTCAAATCGCATACAGCACCTGGTGAAGATCAAATTACTTCAAACAATTTAAAAGATATTGTTGATCTAGTAAGCTTACCTTTATCCTTAATTACTGATAATTGTATAAAAAATGGTACTTTTCCAGACTATTTGAAGAGAACAATTTTGAAACCTATTTATAAAGGAGGTGACAGAAAAGACATTTCAAATTATCGTCCAATTGCACTTTTGAATGTGTTTGCTAAAATTTTTGAAAAAGTGTTGAAAATCCAATTAGTTGATTTCATCAATGCTAATATTGTTTTTGATAAATTCCAATATGCATTCCAACAACATTCCAATACCCAAGCAGCAGTTACTGACTTTATAAGGTAGTATTCATGAAACTTTAGATTCAAGTCATTATGGTGTTGCAATATTCATTGATCTTAAAAAAGCTTTTGACACTGTCAATCATACAATTCTATTAGACATCTTAAATAACCTGGGTATAAGGGGACATGCATTGAATATATTTCAAAATTATTTCCGAAATCGTGTACAATATGCACTTATTGAACAATATATAAGTTACGAAAAAGAATCAACATTTGGAGTTCCGCAGGGTTCTGTTTTGGCACCAATTCTTTATTTGATTTATGTTAATAGCATTATGAATATCAACCTAATTGGTACGCATTTTTCTTTTGCTGATGATACTGTACTCTATCACAAATCTAAAAATGTTCAAACCTTAAAAACAAATTTGGAAAAAGATATTAAAACAATTGAAATATGGTTGAATGAACTTAATTTAACTATTAATTCAGAAAAAACTGTCTATATGATATTTAAACAAAAGAATATGGAAAACATCAAATTAAACATTATAATTAAAAACAGAACTATTGCTGAAGTTGAGAAACACAAGTATTTGGGTTTGATTATTGACAAAAATTTAAATTTTGTGAGTCATATAGAGAAAATAAAAAATTCTATTATTCCTCTGATAGGAGCTATCAGAAGAATACAATTTCTAAGAAAAAATATTGTTAATATACAACGCACATATTATCTCTCGAATCAGATATATGATCACAGTGTCATCATGTAGTCAAAAACAAAAAGAAATTATTTATAGATTGATGAATAAAGCAATAATAGTAATATTTGGTAAACCTTGGGATACACCATCTTCAGATTTGTACAAAAACAACAATAATATGACATTGAACCAACTTATTAAATTTGAAAAAGCTAAATTTGCATTCAAATTAACCAAAAATATTCAAAAGAGTAATACAACAATTCAGAAAAATTCCAAATTACGTAGTCATAATACTCGGATTTTGAACCACTTTCACTTGGACAATATCCATTCCAACAAAGGAAAAGCAAATCCAATTTTCAGCTCTATAGAAACATTTAATAAATTACCAGAACAAATAAAAAATTCAAAAACGATAATTTCATTTTCCAAAAATTTGAAAGAAATGTTACTATTGAAATGATGTTCATAAGAATACTACAAAACTTTATGAATTATCTGTATTATTTGATAATGTATTAGAATTAGATTACTTTATTTTATCATTGATGTACATTCAAACTTCCTTTTACCAGAACTTGTTCTGACTGGAAGTTTTTTATACAATAAAAAAAAAAAAAAAAATGAACACCCTACGCAGTTTTTGTTCTGAGAAAGAGGCCATTTACCGAATGTCGTGGACCTGTTTGTTCCTCGTTGTTTTTTTTAAATTTTACGTAGCAGAGTGTTTAAAAAATTGTTAATTGTTTAAAAATAGTTGTTATTGATATAATTACTCGAGTTCATTAAATTTTTTAAATACCTTGATATTTTGCCCGCCTGAAAACTTGTGTATTATATTGTACATCAGGACTAAGTACAGTAAGTACTACATACATATTTTTTTGAAAAAACTTAAAAACGCCCTCGCTTAAGATTTTTGCCTACAAAGTGAGTAGAAAAGGGTTAACCTATGAAAAGTTATTAAACTATTTAGAAAATTTTGACTCTGACATTGACATTCTCAGCGACGAAAATAATGTATGGGAAGAAGATTCGCACCAACATAGAGGTATTCATAAAATTTCAGTTATTTTTGTTGTTTGTAGACTTCCTTTTCAGACATGTTTGATGAACCGAATGAATCCGAAAAGTTTTGCATCCAGGTGCAAATGCAAAACTCACGTAATGAGCCAAAAAAGTATGGTTCATCTATGCATTTGCAAAAAACGAAATTGTTTTTGACTATATCATGCTTTATTATTATTATTACCCAAAAATGAATAAAATTAATAATTATCCGAAATGTTTCCTTTAGAAATCATTATTATACCCTTAAGTCCCAGTGTCCACTGTAGTGCACATATCAAAATTCAAAAATGGATAAACTTATCACCTTCAAACAAGTACCAAAAATATAAGAAAAAATTAAATAATCTGATGTTTTCATCTGTTTTCATCTGTTCTATTAGAGAGAGATATCTCAATACTGCCGACTAGGCTGTGAAGCGCCATCTGACGTATTTTCCAGTTTGATAGGGGTGTTGACACTGCGAGAAAATTGGATACCCTCCCTGACAATGTCATTTATATAAAGGAGGAAGAGTACTACCCTTATTGTTTATTAGTTCAGAGGAAGTGACGTCGTTGACTCTAGTCACCTGTTTTCTGTCACGGAGATAGTTTTCAAACCAGTTAAGAACTGTACCTATAATGCCATCTTTTCGAAGTTTCAAGAGTAATCTTTGCCTGTCCACTGTTTCAAAAGCTCTCCTTAAATCTAAGAAAACTGCTCCGATCATTTTATTTCCATCCATCCACGTCTTCCAGTCGAATACGAGGATGTATTGATATCTAGTTAGCCTAAACCAGTTCCCTGCATAAACAAAATATGGCGTTACCATAGCAACGAACAATAACAATATTCCAATTTAATTGACCAATTTATTTTTTATCCAATAGCCATCGAAACCTATGGCTCTTTTGGTAGTTATGCTTCTGAGTTTTTCAAACTCATTGGTCATAAACTTATAGATAAAACCGATGATCCTAGAGCAAGGACTTTTCTTTTACAAAGAATAAGTATCGCAGTCCAAAGAGGAAACGCCGCATCTGTCATGGGTTCCATTCCATCCTCTCAAAATCTGAATGAAATTTTTATCCGTCCTCAAACATTGAGATTTCTGAACATGTCCTTTCACAGTTCAGCATATCCGTTTTCTACTTGCCCACTTCCTCCGCAAGATATGTCCAACAACCTTAACTCAGGTTCGATATCACGCCACTATAATAAAGACATGAACTCAATTACAGACCACTCAGTAAAAGGTGTCAGTGGTGAAAGCAGCAGAAAGCCTGTGATACATAGTTCTGCAAAAACAGTGAATACTCTCGGTCTTAATGGGTTGAAAAATATTGGTAACACTTGCTTCATAAACAGTGTTATCCAGTGTTTGTCGAATACTAAATGGTTGCTGGAGTATTTGAAGAAGGGCGCCTACACAAGAGACATAAACACAAGTATCTCTAGTATGAAGGGAGCCTTAATAAAAGCCTTCGCTGAGGTGATAAAGGAGCTATGGTCAAATGATTCTTCTGATCGAGTGGTAAATACAGTCTCTTTAAAGAGTCAAATACAAAGATTCGCACCTCGTTTCATTGGTTACTCCCAGCAAGATGCCCATGAGTTCTTGCGATACCTTCTGGAGGGTCTTCACGAAGATGTGAACAGAATAACGGAGAAGCCAAAATCTATTCTGACGGAGATAGACGAAAAGTTAAGTGACGGTGAGAAGGCGCAAGAATCTTGGTCGAGGTACTTAAGAATGGACAATTCCAAAATCGTTGATAATTTCGTTGGCCAGCTAAAGAAGGCACTAAATCGCACCTTCGAGTTCTATTTTTATTTTTATTATATATTGTTAATTTTACAAAATGTCTAATGAAAATAAACTGACTTATTAGAAGTGTCAGTGTAAAGTTTGACGTCAAAAAAGTAAACCAGTGTTTCGCAATAAATTAAAAGTAAAAATATGTCCACCAAAATTGTGAAAATCGAAAAATAGGAGTATCGAGCCATCATCAAGTACCTGTATTTAAAAGGGTTAGGAAGTAAGCAGATTTACGAAGATATGCTTAATACCCTTGGTGATCAATGTCCTTCGTATGCGACCGTGAAAAATTGGACTGCAAGCTTCAAAAGATGTAAATTTTCCATTGAAGATGATGACCGATCGGGAAGGCCTGTTTCTGTGTCAGTCCCCGAAAATATCTGCAGTTCATGACATGATATTAACAGACCGTCGAATTGGGCCGAAACGGATATCTGAAGCACTGCATATTTCATACGAACGCGTTCATCATATATTTCACGTCAATTTGGACATGAAAAAAATTGCTGCAAAATGGATCCCCAAATGTTTGAATATTGACCAAAAGCGTGCAAGGGTAGTTGCATCGCGTTTGATCTATGCTCGATTTGAAGACGATGTAGACTTCTTAAATCGAATTGTTACTATGGATGAGACTTGGGTACATTTCTACGACCCAGAAGCAAAGCAACAATCGATGGCGACACTCCGGTTCTCCAAGACCTAAGAAGTTTCGTGCCCAAAAGTCTGCTGGAAAAGTTCTTGCTTCAGTTTTTTGGGATTGCCATGGAGTAATCATGATTGATTTTTTGGATAAGGGTAGAACAATAACTGGAGATTACTATTCGACATTACTGACCACTCTACGGGAGAAAATTAAAGAGAAAAGACGCGGAAAGCTATCCAAAGGTGTTTTGTTTTTGCAGGACAACGCCCCTGCACACAAATCTCATGTTGCAGTGCAAAAAATTCGTGATTTAGGGTTTGAATTACTAGAACACCCCACTTATTCACCGGATTTGGCTCCGTCCGACTACCATCTCTTTCCTCAACTAAAAAAAGTTTAAAAGGTCGTAAATTTTCTTCCAACGAGGAGGTAATAAAAGCTGTGAAGGTCTGGTTTGCAGAGCAAGAAGAAACATTTTTTTTTTAAAGGTCGCTGTAATAAATGTATTCAATTAAGAGGAGAATATGTTAAGTAATGAAATATTTTGACATTGAAATTTTGTTTGGTTCTATAGTAGGGTAAGAATTTTTCAATATATCCTCGTAAAATATTTTGCACCGCAGTTTCACAACTATGATCTAAATCCTGACTGATTTTCTGAGAGGATATTGTTTTTATCAATGAAATCTCTTTCTATTAATGGGTCTCAAGTCACTAGCTTTATTGGAGTTTTTAACTTTTGGGACTGGTACTATAGTCGAAACTTTCAGGATGGATGGAAATTCGTCAGTCTCTAAAGAACTATTTACAAGATTCAATAATGGATCCTTTATATTGGGGTATACACCTTCCAATAAGTCTGTTGTGAGATCATCATTACTTCCTTTATTTTTAATTGAAAACAATATATCGTGCAGTTCTTTATAATCAATCAATTGAAAGTTTTTCAAAGAGATATTGCAATTGTTAGAAATTTTGACATCGTTTGGTGTCTTACCATTGATTTCATTAAAGATTTTGTTGATACTTTCTGTAAGGAAATTAACTTGTTTTCATGACTTTAAAAGTGTTCGTATTTATAATGAAGTTTTATTGACTACGCCACTGGAACTATTTGCTTTAATTCACATTTAATTCACATTATATCAAGGTGGCAGATGTTATGATGACATGTAACGTCAAAAATACATGTAGTACAGAAGTCAAAAATATAGTTCAAAATTATCAATTCAACGAACGTATTTACTTCTAAAACCAAAATACTGAACAATAATCCAACACTTTCGATGTAATATGTTATTAGTAACTATGGCCGTTTTTTTTCAGTGCGAAGGAAAAGGGAATCTCTGCAGTCCACTATTACAGTGTACCATGATGCCCTGAACGGGGACGCCAATCCAGAAAGTCAAATGTCTGGTGATCAAAACATTACGCATCACGATTCGTGATCGGTTGTCACGAAGCAGCTTGCGAACTTTTATATTAGCGGACATACAAATTGTGGCCTTTTTCTTGCCTTACCTTATAGGGTGACTAGTCGAAATGGAAAGGATCCACATTATATATTGATATTTTTGTAAATATGTTGTCTAGTTGCCTATACAGTGTGTCCCACTTACCATGCTCACCATGGGTATCTTTTTAATGGTGAGAGATACGAGGTCGGTTAAATGACACCAAATGTGGAGTTTATCAAGGCCAACCATAATGTGAAAAAATATTTTGATAAAATCCATTCGTTTTTGTTTTATACGCACAAAACAGATTCTGATAATTTTCATGTCTCCTCCGTAACTTATTTATTTATAAAAATATTCGAATAGGAATTTCACATTCTCATGGCAGTTTTTCATTGAGATTTCGAAAAAAATATGAAATTTATACCAACTCTTCTAGAATTTGAGATATCAGCACCAACTTTTATTTTTCAAATGTAGGTCATAGCTCACTATGACTTAGTTATAAATAACTTTTTTTTCTCTTACAGATGATATGTCACAGTAATAGCTTTTTGTTGATAACAACGGAGTTATCGTCATTGATACAAAAATAAGAACTATTTTGAAGTCGCCATTTTGAATTTATAAATTTTAACAAAAAAATCATGATCTCCGACCTCAAAAACCCCCACATACCAATTTTGAATGGAATCGGATCATAATCACAAATCTCGTCCGCCATATTGTAGGAGCCGCCATTTTTTATTTTTTATTTCAATAAAAATTCCTTAGTGCATCGTCACCGGAATTATGTACATCTGCCAAATTTCAAGTTATTATGACCGCCAGAAGTGGGTCAAAATTCACTTGCAAGAGACATGAAAATTATCAAAATCTGTTATTTGCATATAAAACAAAAACGAATAGATTTTATAAAAATATTTTTTCACATTATAGTTGGCCTTGATAAACTCCACATTTGGTGTCATTTAACCGACCTCGTATCTCTTACCATTAAAAAGATACCCATGGTGAGCATGGTAAGTGGGACACACTGTATACTGCTTGATTCTAAGGTTAGATGTTTTGTTTTCGTAAATTTTAACAAAAGTTTAAGCGTCGTTATATGTGCTGTTTTTAAACTACAAATAATTGCAATTTATTTTTTACTACTCTATCGTATTGATAGTGTGAGATATTTTATGACGTAATATAGTATAACTATAGTTTTAATAACTATCGAATTTCTGAATTTTGCTTGATTTTGTTGAAAAATCTAGGCTGTGAACCAGATCAGAAAACTTCACTGTCCTACAGGATACGAGGGTGCATCTGAAAATTCCTGAATGTAGCGAAACAGATAGAGTTCAAGGAAAACATTTTTTGTTTTTAATACTTTCACTCATTCGCTGTCTGCGTTGGTTGGACACCGAATCAGTCAGGCACAGACGAACTACTCGATCGCTTGGTCTGTTACCACAGCGCCTTTGAAAATATCTACCGCAGATTAACACGAAACGTCCAGTAGAATTACTTCGAGATCACGATCAACAATACCGGAAAAACCACCGAAAGTTTGGAGACTACCGCTCTTGAGAGTTTCTTAATTACCTCTTTTACCCCTCTCGAATACGCCCTCGGTAACGGGCAGAATGTGACGTCACTCTACGATTGCCATAACTCCAACAATGTTGCCACATCTGACAATTTTCGGAGCAGCCCTCGCACAATAGGCGGCTGTTAATGTACAAACATTGATTGGAAAACAACTTCTTTCCTAACTATAGTGCCTCGCCGAACATTGGATCATATCCTACCTACGCTCCATACAACCCGAAGAAAAAAGTAAGAGAACCTTATCCATGAAGGTATTTGTTTTCAGATCGCGATATATTCATAGGCAGCCCAGCCCACCTATTGTATTCCCCCCAAACGGTAATATTGTTCTGTCACTGTTTGCAGACCAGATTGAGCAGAGTCCAGCTTTTCAGTATTTATTATTGATATATTTTATGATTAGGATATACAAATTAAGGATGATTTATTTTTTTATATCGAGCTGTTATCCTACTATTGAATTTTATGAAAATTATCGTAAAGAACAAAGTGTCTGTTTTGATTTCATGATCATCATCAACCGCAAATTGTTACTTTTACTCTTTTTTTGTTTTTATCGAAAAATTTGATTTGATATAACACGACAGTTTTTTCTCCGGAAGTTCATGATAGCCTTAAAGTATGAAAACTCTTGAGAATACGTGTTTTTGTGTATTTTGGTACCGCTTCAACTGTTTTTTTAAAACAAATTCATTACATTTCCTTATTAGTGCGACAATATAACAAAGTGTTAGGTATATAATATAATAACTCAGGTGTCCTAATCTCAGTTTTGTACTTGTACTTACTTGATATTTCAGTAGTTCCAAGTAATATCACAGTAGTTTGAAGTATCTTTTTGTAATAATGCTTGTTTTTAATAAATTGTTTTTGTTGAGCCGATATTGTTTAATTTCAAATGCTAACTTTGAGGACGGGAAATTGCTGATAAATGAAAAGTTGTTTAAAAAGTTATTGATGCACAGTTACATCGTTTTTTACAGAAATGTTTAAAATATTTTGCGGTGCGTTCCATTTTTAGCACATATCAGAGTTGTACTTTTTCAAATGTAAGTTAGGTTAGGTTTGAACGTCAGTGGCACGTATCAGGCCCTCCACTGCGGCCAATGACCTATTGTGGCTCACCCTATGGTTATATTTCTCCCAGTATATTCAATCTCTTGACGAAATTGAGGAATGTATTGGGAGAATAATTTACCAGGTTTTCTGGCCTTACTGTCGTATCGCCAAATATTGAGAATCTGGTTCTGGCCGCTGCAGGGCATGTACACAGAATGTGTTTAGCCGTTTCATCATCCTTCATGCATAGCCGGCACTCTGCATCTTGTGCAAGTCCGATTTTATGCATGTGATGTTTGAGTTTGCAGTGGCCAGTAAGCAAACCTACTATAACTCTGAGATGCGCTCTACTGAGTTCTAGCAGTTTGTCAGAGTCCTGTTTTTTCCTTGTACAAGCAATAAATGCTTTGGAATAGGCTAGGCCCGGTAGACTACGCCAGTACTCGAGTCTTTTATTGTCTGCCCAAGCTGTTATGACATTCTTGGCAGTGCTATATGCTAAACCGATTACCGGTTCTGGTCCAGTGAACGTTGTTTCGGCCCCTCCTATTGCGTCCGCTATTTCGTTTCCTTCTAGGCCTGTGTGACCTGGTATCCAGACTAGGGTAACGTTGTTGCGTTGCGCCAGTCGGTTTAAGGTGTCTCTGCAGTTCCTTACTGTCCTAGATTTAAAGTAGTTGGATTCAAGCGCTTTAAGTGCTGCTTGACTACCTGAAAATATTTTTAATGTTTTTCGTGTGTGGTGTCGATTTTCCAGCTCCCTGGCACACATTTCAATGGCATATACCTCTGCCTGATATCGTAGCTAGTTTAACCATACTGAACGAGCGTTTCACTACTGGGTTCATCCTATATATTCCGGCTCCGACGCCTTCCTGAGTTTTGGAACCATCGGTGAACCAACGTTCATTTGCCCTACATAGGTTGGTTTCATTCCGGACCCAGTCTTCTCTTTCGGGAAAGACCACAGTGTAGGACGTGTGAAGCTTGATAGTTTTAGGCATGATGACTGAGGGCATTCCTAGAATGTTGTGAGCATGCTGCTGCCTCTCATGACACATGCCTGCGGTAGAATAATGACCGCTTGGTAGAGTCTATATGTTGCCCATCTTGACTCTCCCGAACTATGTGGAGACGAAGTAATCCAAGGACTTCCATTGCTGCCGTTGGCGTGGAGCGAATGCTTCCAGTAATCGCCAGGCACGCTTGTCTCTGTAGTCCGTTGAGTTTAGCAATGGCCATTTTTTTATGACCCTTGCTCCACCAGACTATAGAGCCATACGTTATCATTGGACGTATGACGGTCACGTACAACCAATATACGTGTTTTGGTGACATGCCCTATGTTTTGCCACATATTCTGCGGCATGTCCATAATGATAGGCTAGCCTTCCGGATAGTCTTTTCCAAGTGCAAGTTCCAATTAAGTTTTTTATCCAGGGTTATTCCCAGATATTTTGCTTCACTCGCAAAAGGAATTGATGGAAGGAGGTATTAAATGTTCCCGCTTCCTTTTCCTGGTGAATGGTACTATGACCATTTTGTGGGGGTTAATTGACATTTCCTCCCTCTAACACCATTTATATAATGGTATCCAATATATCCTGAAGGACGTAGGAGATCGCCTCTTTGGATTTATCGTTCATTACTAGGACCAGATCCCCTCCCTGGTGACAGCTGGCTTGAAGTTGACACTTTCCCCCTGTAGAGAGGTCGTTATAGTTCTGTTGTGAAGCATAGTTCTTATCCAGTCACATAGTATCTAGAGACAGTGGCCTCATATAGGGAGTGAGGTAGTGCATTGTTAAATGCTCCTTCTATGTCCAAGAATGTAGCGACTGCTACCTACTGGCGTTCCAGGGCGTCGCTTATTCCTGAGACAAGGTTATTGAGGACAAGTTCTGTTGATTTGTCAGCCTGGTAGGCATACTGGTGAACATTGAGGGGGTGCTTTGTTAGTGCCCCACACCTTATGTGCCCATCCAGTATTTTCTCCATGCTTTTCAATTGTAACGCCCAGTTTTTATTTAATATTTGGATAGATCACTAAAAAATGAACAAATTAACAACAACAATGAAACAACTACTCATAGGTTTTGGTCGTATGTTGCTTATTATAGTTTATGAAATATATAAAAGATATGAACTAAACTCATTAGTAATTACTTATGTTAATTTTTTTCAAACTGGTCTATCCAAATATTGAATGAAATACTGGCTGTTCTATTGAAAAAATGCAACTCTGACCTGTATCTGAAAAATGGATACCAGTCAACAAACTTAAGATTGGACGTCTACCAAACAAACATCTTTCAACGTGTTCCCTTTTTCATCTTTCTTATGTTCAAAGCCGCCTTCGTTGAAGAATATCCAATTTCACGACTCTCATTGTGAATCGTCCTATATCGTCGGTTCCATTCGGAATTCTCCAAAACTATTCACAATTTTTTTTTTGATAATTGATGGAAATATGAGAGCTGGAATACATGTGCGTAAAGGCGATATAACGATGTTACATCAATGATACATGTGCGTAATAGCGATGTTACATGTATGTTACGTCAATGCTACATGTGCGTAATATCGATATAACGATGTTACATGTATGTTACGTCAATGCTACATGTATGTAATAGCGATATAACGTTGTTACATGTATGTTACGTTAATGTTACTTGGTTGTTACTTTAGGTTTGTAGCAAAAATTATATACTTTGGTAATGATATTTTATAATACAAGAAATTCGTTCCTGGAATTATTTCTTAAAACGAGGACTGGCGGCGGAATTCTTAATAGGTAGCACTAATTATCCTGTTATGGTACATAAATATAAAGATTGCAGTTACAGAACTTTTCCTTTGTGCTATTGTTGAGATGTACAGTGCTACTTATATAAGTATCATTAATTTATATTATTTTGTTGCTTTAATTTACTTTAGTTGGTGTGTTCCTGAATAAAGTTATTTGTTAATTTAAATCGGAGAAAAACAAAATATGACCCCAAAATAGTTCTAAGAGGCAGACCCCTAAAAGTCACCAAAAATGCACAATCGTCAGATCCACTTGAAATGTTTTGTCAGGATTCATTATAGTTGGTTAGAGTGCTTTTGCCGTTATGAAATAGATGCCTTATTTCCCAGAAGTATTTATCTTACAGGTTGGGGTAATCAAAACCAATAGTCAGATCAATATGTATATAATTTATTTGTATAACAACATTAGGAAAATTACATATTTTGTTCTATATTAAGTAATAACTGAGCATGAGGGTATAAATACAAAGTCGAGTTACGAAGTATCTGAGACGAAGTTAAAGCTAAATTTTAAATACAAAGCTCGAGATATCCTTCTAAAAAACTCAGTTCCATTAGTTTAGTAAAATATACAATCTAGAAAATCGTGAATACTGTGACGTAAAAAAAGAGATATAAATATTATCAACTCATTCCAACATTCCTAGGTACACTGGCAAACATAAATAGTACACGCTAATATGTCAAAAAGTTCACTATAAGATAAAAAAGGTACTTATAGCAAATAAACTAAACATTTCTATGTACAAACAGTATTTTCAACATTCATACCAAAATAATAACAAATTCTCACTTTAACAAAAACTAAAGTATTGCAAAAATTTGTTCGTTGTAATAGAGATAAGATCACAACATACGTTCTTTACATCATTCTAGGATTCTGTAGCACCATAGTTCTAGAACGTTCTCTATGAAGCACCAGAATGGGAAAGGAACGAGTTAAAGTTTAGATTATTCTCACCCATGAACTTCTGCACGAAATGATAAGCGAAACTCGGAAAGGTGTATTTCCAATTCAAATAAATTAATGAAAATGGTTAATTTGTCAGTAATTTCTCCAAACTCCAAAATAACCGTCAGACAGTTCAACACCCTGCTTCTTCAAATAACAATCGAAAAAATTACTAACCAAAATTCTTACAAAATAATAGCCACTCCCTTCAGAGTTCGTTCCTGTTGATAGAATACCAACTGCCATTGCATAATTAAAGAAACTTTACCAAAAAAATGTCACCAAAAAATGACACCAAAAATAATCCCGTCCCTACAGGTGAGTGACAGATCCAAATGACAGTATTGTACACCATACTATTAATTACGCCATATCTGTGAATTTGTGTTGTAGGTAAATAAAAAGTATCATTATTATTTCGTGGAATATAAGGAAAGAGCTCTGGGAAAGTGACCCCCTCAAAATAATACATTCTGGTCCCTCCAAATAACAGCCCACCCCATGTAAGAGGTCAGTGAATTTGTCCGAAATGACAGTTAATTTCTCCATAATGACAGTTAATTCCTACAAAAGTATGTTTACAATAAGTCAGGGTCCAGGTAGAATATGTATATTACCTTAAACTCAGCTGATTGAAAAGTCAGAGAATGTCCGAAATGACAGTTAATTTATCCATAATGACAGTTAATTCCTCCAAAAGTATGTTCAGAATGAGTCAGGGTCGTGATAGAATATGTATTTTACCTTAAATTCTTCTGATTAAAACGAGACATATAGTGAATGGAGTATACAGACAACTGTCTGCAAACGAATGTCACACCTCCGAATGACTGTTACCTCTCCTCAAATGTATATTGTTATTCCATAAAAATTCAAGTAGAACACACAAAATGCAAACTACGGCTTCAAGATCAATGCGACGATCTACTATCACCGAGCCTCTTTGAAATGTCAATAGTTTCAAACTAGTTATCCATACTTGCCTTGGGCGTCAGCTAACTGAAGGCCTGAAAGGCTGTTCAGGGCTGTAACATTGTCAACAGTAAAACTCTACGAGAAGACAGTTATCTGTAAAATGACAATTCTGAATGTCACCATGACCTCCAAACGACTATTAATTTAACTATTGAACTTTCATAAGTGACTGTTAATACCCACAGTTAATGACTGTTAACGCCTCCAACTGATTGTTAATTACCTCCAAAATGAGTGTTACCTCCGAAAATGGTTCTTAATCTCAAGAAGTTGACGTTGAAAAAACCTTCATTCTTTAAGTTACCTTTTTAGTTGAATTTTGTATCGGATACCTGAACAAGCTTTCAAGAGTTTCGTTTGTCATCAATGAATTCGTCGGACCACTTTAATATGTGCGTCCCGTCAATGCTCTAAATTCTAACGTCGTTCCAGTACTATACAGTTTGACCTAAGCTACACTTACTTAAGTAACCCAGTTCCTTCCACCTGATTGCACAAAAAACCCGATTTTTATTATAGTCTCCGCTCGAACAGTTAAGCGCGCGGGTGCGTGTGTGAGAGGCGCTTTATGCTTGATTCTTCCTTTTTGCTTTCCATGTTCCGCACATAACCTCCCGGTTATCAAAATTGTAGTTGAAGAAGAGATTATTTAAAAAAACAATGTATTAATTATCACAGAAAAGATTCGACAGATCCAATGCGTCTAGAAATGAATTTTTCAACAGACTACCTTCTACATTGGACGGATAAGTTCGAATTGATAGTCACGTTAAGTACGTACTTGCAAGAGCATGTTCGCAAAATTCGAATTCGTGAATTTAAAGTGCCTCTTGTCGTAGAATTTGAGCAATGCAGGGCTGTAGGGGTGTTTTTCCTTGAGGTGCAAGTAGTGCACTTCCGGTTCGTTCGTGGTGTGACCACATTCTTCGCAGACGTACACCTTGGTTCGCCTCTCTTTGTACGCGTACGCGTGTTGGACACCGTGGACTTTCAGACAGTGAGATTCCAAGGAACAGCGTTGCGTGAAGGACTTCTCGCACAAAGCACACTTGTAGGGCCGCACACCTGGAAGAGAAAAAAGGGGTTGAAAACGAGCTTTCAAAATGGTCAATGCTTCATAAAACTCTCACACATCTTCACATAAAAACTTTTTGAATACTTCTGTCTTGAAGTATCAATAGTGATTACTTGTATTTGGTACCAAGCACGTCTGTTTTGATATGACAAATAATACATGCTGGGTCGTATTCTACCAACGTAAAGGCATTTCAATAAATATTTTGTAAATATTGGAGCTGAATTATCCAGAAATATAGCAGATACCCAAGATAGATTTTCTACCAGTTCCTCTCCCTTTTCTATGTTCCTGAATCCCACCAAGTACCAGGAAATTCATGAAATAATTGACGAGCTAGACAAAGAGAAAGCAGTAGGAATTGATGGAATTAATGCCAAAATTATCAAAGCAGTCAAAGATGAAATAGTACCAATTTATTAAAGAAATTGATTAATACATCCACTGACAAAGGTATATTTTCAGATGAATTAAAAACTGCTAAGTCAAATCAATATTCAAATGTAGAAAAAAATTACAGGAAATTACCGTCCAATTTCAACTCTGCCAATATCTTCAAAAATTATTGAATAGATAATGGATAGAAGGTTAAGAGAATATCTGAAAAAATCCAAATTTTTGTATGCAGAACAATATGGATTTCGGAAATCTAGAGATCTGCCGCAATCTGCGGCAGTAGACACAATCTCCAGAATAAAACTGGAATTAGATTCGACAAAAAAATGTGCATTATCACTAGATTTGCGGAAAGCCTTTGATATGGGTAGCCACAACATTTTATTAAAAAAAATATGATATTGAAAAGGGGAAAAATTCACATTTGGTTAAAAAATTATTTGTCAGACCGAAAACAACTAGTATATATCAAAAATACACTTAGTTCAATTAAAATATGAACTGTGGGGTGCCACAGGGATCTATACTTGATCAGATCCCTTTTTTAAAATAGATAAAAACTTGATATCAGAAGAAAGGTCAATTTAACTTTTTGCTGATGATACAACAATTGTATATTTTGCAGAGATGAATTCGAAATTCGATCTAATATTGAAAAGGATCTTCAAATCTTATCTCATTGGCTACTCACCCATAAACTATTGATAAATTTTTCGAAACCATCAATTATGTTTATTTCTTAACGAAGTATTGCAACTGATTCTCTAAGACCAATAAAATTCAAAAATTCACCAATTCAGAATACCAACAATACAAAAAGTGGTTTACCTATCAACACTCTCTTGATCCAATCATATCAACAATCTGAAACAACTCTCACCTTTGATTGGAATACTATTCAGAATAAAACAATATACCCCACTAAAATATTTGAAAATCATATATTTCAGTTTAATTTATTCAAAATTTCAATACCTCGTTCCTGTTTGAGGCTCAGCCAAAATTTCTGTTATGAAACCACAACAAACTTTGCAAAACAAAGCTATAAAATGCATATACAAATTATTCTTTGTAGAACCCTTAAAAAAATTATATAAACCTATTAACTTACTAAAATATCATTCATTATATGAATTCAAAATTTCAATTTTCATCCACTACGTTGATACGGAAAAAAGCATTCGGATCTTACTATTGATCATATTTCGAATATCCATTACAATAAAACAAGAAATGTAAATAATATAAATGCATTACGTTGCAAATCAAACTATTTTTTATGAAGGAATTGAGATATATAATAAAATACCACAAGCAATAAAAGAAATTAGGACTAAAACTAAATTCAAAAATGAACTTAGGAAATGTATACTTAACATATGACTTCAATTCCTATTAATATAACAATGTTTCGCCTTTGACTGTTTTACTTTGATATGACTCATTTTCTTATATTTCACAGATTATTGTGATCACACGTTTTCTTTTAATTATTTCATTTCTTCATCAATTTGTATTTCATATGTATTGTCTTTATTCAAATCATGTAAAAAATGTAATCTCTCTATAAACAGAATTGTTCCTTGAAATGCACTTATGTGATTGTGTATGAGATACATCATTGTTTTATTATTAATATAACTTACATTACTTAGAATATTTCAACTAATAATATCATAAAGGTGAGTTCTGACAATTTATTGAGGAATAAGTGATGTATATTTGGTGTCCGGTGTGGGGTGAAGATCAATTCACGAATAAAAAGATTTTGTTAAGAATTTTTATGTTTTTGGTAGCGAAACACGTGTGTATGGAGAGCAACGGTAAATAAACTAATAGCATAAAGGTGAGTTTTGATAATTTATTAAGAAATCGGTGACGTACATATGGTGTCAGGTGTAGGGTGATGATCAATCCATGAATAAAAAGATTTTGTTAAGAATTTTTATGTTTTTGGTAGCGAAACACGTGTGAATGGAGAGCAACGGTAAATAAACTAATAAATAAAATATAAATAAAAAATAAAGGTGAGTTTTGATGATTTATTAAGAAATCGGTGACGTACATATGGTGTCAGGTGCGGGGTGATGATCAGTCCATGAATAATAAGATTTGGGTAAGAATATTTATGTTTTTGGTAGCGAAACACGTGTGTATGGATAGCAACGGTAAATAAACTAATATCATAAAGGTGAGTTTTGATAATTTATTAAGAAATCGGTGACGTACATATGGTATCAGGTGTGGGGTGATGATCAATCCATAAATAATAAGATATCGGTAAGAATTTTTTTCAGCGAAACACGTCTGTATGGAGAGCAACGGTGAATAATAATACTGGCCGTATCACTTATGTGATTGTTTATAAGAGATAATTGATTTTCTGATGATTTGCCTATAATTTGAACGAGGAAACACACTCACCTGTATGCGTCCTCGTGTGCCTCTTCAAATCGAACGTGTCGTTGAACCCTTTTCCGCAAAACGTGCAGAGATACCTCTTGACGTCCGAATGGCATTTCATATGTCTGTTCAGAAGACGTTGCAAGGCGAACGTTTTATTGCAAATCCTACACGCGAAATTCGTCTGTCCGTCCTCGGTCGTGATCGACGCTACTTTGGCTTTGTCTTCAGTTCTGGAGGCGCTCCTCGTCGTCTCTTGGCTGGCCAGGGGGTTCTTGATGCCGTGCCCGCCGTTCACGAATTCCAACTGTACCTCCGCAGGAAGGCCCAACTGAAAAGGAAATCGGGGTTACGGCACGTGACTTGTATCAGTCAGGAAAGCAACGTTTTGATTCGGGCAGTGCTGAAAGCCGAATATTTCGGTGAAGTTTGTCGTGTAGGAAGAGATAGATGGTTTCAGAGTGCGATTTCAATTGTTACTTTCTTCAGATTGGTTTTTAGTACCAACTGCAATAGTTATTACCTCTTGGTGGATTAAAGTGAGAGAGAAACTGGACAAGGTTTTTAGAAAAACGTTTAAACTCTTAATAATTGGAAAAATAATAAGTAAAATATTGCGTATAATTCAAAACTTTTGGAAATTTCAGTTGGAATTACTCATTCCATGATTACTGAGAGTTAAAAGACTGAATGAAATTAAAGTGTAGTTTTGAGAGGATATTCTTTAAATGTCGATGTATTGTTATATATCCAGAAAAATCATTATCAACGTTAGAAATTCCAGTTCAAAGAAGAAAATCTTTGAAAAAATTAAGAATATTTTGAATGGAAAATGATTTAAACATTGCCATCAAATGGTTGAAAAATACCCTAAATAAACCTTATTTGTTCTCTTTGTGCTGCAGAAATATGTAATTTAGAAGTTGAGATGGCGAACGAATATGATATATTCGTGAAGTGAGTTTGACATTGACTAAATGACATAATTCACCCTCTGAAATTATTACTCTTGATAATAATGGGTGATATGTCTTCGACTTCCATAGATCGCACATATCTCTCAAAGATTTTAAAGGGTTGAGGTTGAAAAATTTCAAGTATTAATGAAAATTTTTTGAATGCAAAAAGTTTGAAACAGTATGAACTGTAAAACATTTCAGAGAAACGTTTTTAGATCATGTATCAAATCGGTTGTTGAAAAATGGAGTTGGAAATTTCTTCAAGCAAAAAATTCAGTTGAGATATTTGAATGGTATATCTTATGAATATATAGAGTCATTTTGAAATAAAGGCTGAAATTTGGTTTACTGCAAATCTGATATGGAAAAAACAATTTAATGTCGCGATTGTGGGCCCTCAGCCAATTGTAATAGTGCCATTTTTGTTTTGCGGAAATGCCCTGTTGCCAAGTTCGTCACTTCGGATTAGTGGAAATCTGATATGAATTGAACGTTTCGATTATGGACCCTCAACCTATTCTAACGGTACTTTATTTGTTTCGATTAAAAGCGCCGTTGCCAAGGTTTGATAACTTCAGACTCCTGGAAATCTGAGATGGAAAAAACAATTGATTATGGACCCTCAGCCCATTGTCATAGTACTATTTTTGTTTTGCGGAAATGCCCGCCAAGTTTTGTTTTTTTGCATTACTGGAAATCTAATATGAGGAAAGTTTTAAGTGGATACCATATATTCAACCAAATGATTTTTTTTTACGAAATTTTAACCTTCAGAAATGCGCCACTGTTGCCAAGTTGAAGGCGCGAGAAATATTTAAAAAAAGATTCATGTACATTTTGGTCAAAGAATATCAATATAATTAATTTGTAAAAATAATTTTCCAAAAATACTTTTGAAAATCTGATAGCGCAGAGTGCAAAAAAACATTTGTATTTCATTTAGTTAATCTCACTTTAAGTTCAAATTATATACGTTAGAAATTCTTGAAGATTTGGATTCTCACTAACAAATTATCATACTACAGCTCATGGACTACAAATGATTTGGAGTTTGACATCAACTTCATTTCCATGGAAACAAAAGTTATAGCGTGTCTCTTTCTTCTGATAATTTATATTTCACCTTTTCATACTAATTAGTGATCGAATTACAAGCAACTTCGATAGCTAGGTTAAGGAGAGTTTAAATAGCAAATAAAATAAAATAAGTAACAAAATAAAATAAGAAAGTTGAACATGTACATTTCTATGAAAGCGTTCATCAAGAATTAAGATAAAATAAGAAATAAGAATAACAATAAGAGATGGCCATCTTCTATCTTTTTGTGTTATTTTATTTTTTTTGGAAACTGATACTGCGCATGACCGAAATCTTTTCTGTTCTAAATGTTCCGAGTTTACTTAACCTAAAAATGACATTTGTTGTTGATTGTAATTGTTGTCATTTTCTGGCGATATTGAAGTTGAATAAAAGATGAATAGACTAAGCTCGGGGCGATGGCTCGGAGCGACGATGTTGTTGATGGCAGGCACTGCGGCTGTAGCCTTATTACATATAAAGCGAAATAGGCGTTTCAAAGTTCGACCCTTGAATAGGAACAAAAAGTTTAATGTGTACAAGAATTTGTTGGAATATCCATCTCACTGAGAATATATACAATATCTAATCTCCAAGGTTTAAAACTTCAATATAGAATTTTCAAAAAATGTGAATGTTATTTTTGGCATCGGTCAAAACGAAAAAGTAAAATTCACAGAACTTGCGAAAAACACAAAAGTCTTTCTCAAAACAGCTGCAATTTGATCGGTTCATTTTTATTTCTTATTTTTATTTTATTTATCCAATGTTTTTTGCCCTTTTTCTTAATTTTATTTGCTGCTTTAACTCTTCTTTAGTAAGGTTACGTTAGGTTGTGTCCAAAATGTCTATGAAACTTCTCTGAATGATTTCCCGTGTCCATAACTTGGCATCAAGGATATTGTCCATATCAATTCACATTTCCAGGTATACGGTAATCTCAAGTGACTATTTTGGCAACAGCACATTTCCTCAAAACAAAAATGGCACCATTAGAATCGGCTGAAAATTCATATTAATTCTATCCATTGAAAACCTCTATAAAGCTTTTCTGAATGATTTCCCGCATCCATAACTTGGCAACAGCGCATTTCCGAAAGTCAAAATGTCATGGCAAGAACCATCTGATTGGATAGAATCTTCGATCCTTCTCCATATCAGATTTCCAATAATCCGATGAAGTGACCAACGTGGCAACAGAGCATTTCCGCAAAACAAAAATGGTACCATTAGAATCGCCTGATGGCACAAAATCGCGATGTTCATTTTTTTTTCATAACAGAATTTCAGTGAACCAATTTTTTACCGAAATGAATTACCAATAATAATTTATTGTGCCTTGAAGTTCTTGAGTGAAAGCATATTTTTACTTATTTATTCACCAAATTGTATAAAACTATGAAACAGTTTCGTTTAAAAAGTGTTGTTCAATTATTTATTATACGTCTACTAAAAATGTAGACCAAGCTATGGAGGGATTTCCCCCGCAAATGGCTTACACTAATTTTTATAAATCGCTTTGTGGAATTTTTTTTACAAGCAATAGTGAAAAAAATTACAACTTTTGTAATTTGTAATTTTTTTAAATATTTCTTGTTTAAAAAATTGCACAAGGCGATTTTGCCGGGATGAAAACCAGAATTTTTATTAATGAACTAACTTATAAAATGAAAAGTAGTATAGGCCTTTTGCGTCTTTTATTTTGTGTCAAAAGAGCCTCTCATTTTTATCAACAGCTTGGCCTGACGGTTTGGTGATTAAAATAAATGTAGAAAACTATGAAAATTTGTCAATTAGTGGAACGTTCATGGTGGAAGTAGGTATTTATTATAGAGTAAAATATTTCAACTGAGTTTTTTGTTATTCAATATCTGAAACTACTGTCAATAAATCGAGGGGGAAGTAACTAGCCATTTTTTGTACACCTAATGAAAATAATGCAGTAATTAACTCTAATGAAAAATAATGAAAAAGTTTTAGGTGTTAATGAAAAATAATTACCATTAATGATGTTATACTATTCATCGGAAAATCACTGATTAAAATCCGCATCTGCTCAGCGATCACCGAGGCGATCACTTACCGATTGTCAGACGGCATAAATTTGCCAACTTGGAACCGAAAAAAATCATATCACGGATCCCCAGAAACATAGATTTCGATTTTAAGTTGAATATGAAATGATTAATGAAGTAATGAAAATGTTATGATGTACACCCAATGAAAGAGTTACTTCCCCCTCGCAATAAATCAATGAAAACTGTAGTTGGTTCTAACTATTCATCCCTTCGCATTTATGTTTTACTTTGGCAAGTTATGTTATTTTTATTATTCTAATATATATTATTATTCCTCTAACCACTTGACAAAACCATCTATCACCATTCCAATGTTCCAGACGAAAACAAAAAATCTCGCTTTGCCATAAATCAAACCAATGCTTACCCTGTGGAGGACATTAACCCCGCCTCGAATGGACGGTGCCTCGCTGCTCGAGCTATCCCTCCTACTACCCCTTCTGCCACTCACGTTTGCCGGCGGCGTGATGGAGCCCCCGTCGTGGGGCCCGTCCAAGGAACAGCTGGCCGCCCCCGGAGACGGCAGCGACATCGTCGTCGGCGAGTCCAGGTCCAGGCCGCTGCCGTTGAACGACAGGCTGGGGGAGAGCATCTGCTGCGGGTGGATGTGCGACTGCAGAGATTCCGTGTTGAGCGGGGATTGGTATGGGGGCAGCGGTTCCTGGTAGATTTTGGTGAACTGGTTGTGGTTGAAGCTACCTCGGGTTTCGTAGTTCCTGGAAGAAGAGAAAAATCCTTCAGAAACAACAATTTAGAAAATCTTCAAAATAAATCTCTTATAATTGATATATTTTCTTCAAAATAAGATATTACATTCCTTTGAAATATCTAAAAATGTTATACTGCCATCCTAAACCCAAAGGACGTTTCTCTATTTTTTCCATATTTTTCTGGCTACGGCCTTGCAAGCTGTTGAATTCGATGGCAAAGGACCCCGTGTAATTTTTTGAATTCTTGATAAGTTGTAGAATTGATCATTCTGATGAAATGTTTCAAAGGGCGCAACACCATCCTATGACTAGTTTTAGAGATCCCAAGTTTTGATTTAGTTCGGATTTATCTTTTGTGGTATCATCATTACATCCTTGTATGATGAATTCATGAAAAATTCATTTCCAAATCTTCTCGTAGTACAGGGCGATTTCACTTGATTCTATTTTGAGACTTTCACAATTTTACTGTTTTATAGAGTGAAAATACGAAAAAAGGTATTTCTGCGAATGAAACAAGTATATTATGACTTCTGAGAAACACTAAGCATGGAAAAATTACTTCTCTCTTGAATCGCCTACTAGACGATGCTGCAGATAATAATTCGAGTCATGGCTTTTTTTCGATTGATACGGTACGCTATTGTACGGTATTATAACTGATAACCATTTCATTGAAAAATCAAAATCTTGAATAAAAGAGGCCCGATGAGGAAAAACTATAGCAAACCCGCCGAAAACTGGAGTGAAAACATAGCAATGGAGAAATGTACAGATCTTAGATTGTTTCACACATTTTTCGTCTTGTATATGAAAAACCCGTCATAGGATTCCGATGAAAATTTTCTACAATATGGATGAATGTATTTCAAGTTTTTCCATGAAAAAATATCGCTACCTTTTCGGACTCCCTTATGAGCTACAGGGTGATGAAAAAAATTATTTAAGTCCAACTAATTTTCCAAATTGACATCATTCGACTCTGTATACGATGAAACACATCATTCAACATTCTTCACGAGAATTTTGTCATTTTAGGTTGGTTTATTGCTACAACGTGGCCCAAAAACCAAAATTCGTTATTTTTTCATATTCGTGAATCACCTTGTATAAATTGTAATAATTGTGATGATAGATGAAATGAATTTATAATATTATGTAATACTTCTACCTTTTTTCGTATTTCCTCTTTATAAAACAACAGAATTATGAAAGTCTCAAAATAGCATTATTATCAAGTGAAATCGCCCTGTACTACGAAAAGATTTTGAAATGAATTTCTCATGAATTGGTCATACAAGGATCTGATGATAATACCACAAAAGATAAATTGAAACTAAATCATAACTTGGAAGATACGGAGTGATGAACAGTGAATATTTATTATATATCTCGAAAACTAGTCATAGGTTCGTGTTGCGCCCATTGGAACATTTCATCAGAGTGGTCAGTTCTACAACATATCAAAAATTCAAGAATTTTGACGGGGAGCCATTTTCCCATATAAGGTGTGCGGGGTCCTTTGAAGTGGGTGTTTTCACCTTGATCAAAAATTAAATAACTCACCTATTCAACATCTGTTCGCTGAAGGCGTCGATATTCTGGTCAACAGCCTGCAACTGGGACTCGGGCGTCATCGCCGGCGAGTGCATATTACTAGTAATGACGTCATCGCTTTCGTTATCCTCGCTGGGCAGTCTCTGCAGAAAGTTGGACAGATCCGTCGCGTCGGAGAAGCTCTCCAGCAGAGCGTTCTCCGCCGAACTGGAAAACGTCAGAGTCGCCGTGAACTGCAGCGGGTCCACCACGCTGCCGCTCACCAGGTCCACCATCATCGAGTCGTCGTAGCTGGAGTAGCCGCCGGGCAGCAGCTGGTTCATGGGGTCCATCTTGGAGTCGTACAGGTCCAGGTCGCTCTCGTCCTTCATGACGATGCCGTACGAAGCGTTCTGGAGAGTCGAGTACTGCTTGGGCGGGCTCTGGTTGCCGCTGATGGTGAGGTTGGCCAGCTCTTGACCGGTGTCGCAGTCCATGGTCTGCTGGTTGTTGGACAGGATGTAGTTGGAGGAGAAGTTGCCGTTGGCGTTGTAGTTGTTGCTGTTGTTGCCGCCTGGAAAACAGAACTCGATGAGTTTCTACTGGCCTCAAATCACATGCTTGATACAAGAAGCAAATCACAAAGTACAAGTATGTACTGTATAGAACCACGATACCAAGAATGGGATGAAGGAATACCAAAACACTTTCTCAGAGGGATGACATGGTTCACAGGTCGGTCAAGGACTAACAACGGGACAAATTTTTAGGTATCGTAGACCGTGAGCGCTACTGGTTGCACTGATCAACTGAAAAATGTAATATACCCAAAAGCACTCAGGTCCCTAGACCGTGTGCGCCTGTATAACAGAACCCGGTGAGTTTCTACTTGCCTCAAATCACATGCTTGATACAAGAAGCAAATCACAAAGTACAAGTATGTATTGCATAGAACTACGATACCAAGAATGGGTAAATCAGGGCTGTACGGCGGATGACCCATCAATGCAACGTTTTGAGTGCTCAAATAGCGGGATGTTTGAGCCGATGTGTGTGAGCTCGCATTGTCATGATGGAGAATTATCCTTCGTAGACAGTTCGTTTTCCTTATTTCATTGATGACTTCTGGCAAACAAACAGTAGTGTAACATTCAGAGTTTACCGTTCTACGTTGCTATAAAGGCACGGTTGCCACATGACCGTTTATACCGAAGAAACAGGCCACCATTTGCTTCGAAGTGCTTTTGTTAGATTTGGTTCATTTTGAAAGACTGTTGTTTAGTTTCGGGCTCATAACAATAATTCCAAGATTCGTCACCTGTGTATATGTTATAAACTGCATTTGATGCACCGTGGTCATATTTTGTAATCATTTCCTTGCACCAATTTACACGAGTGTTTTTTGATCGATTGTCAAATTGTGCGGAATCCAACGAGAACAAATCTTTCTGACTGCCAAATGTTCATGCATTATCTTATGTATACTTGTCATACTAATGCCCAGGGATGCCTCGATCTCGCGATATTTCACATGACGATCCTGTATTACCTACCAGTTCGGACACAGCATCAATGATTTCTCGCACAACAACCGATTTTGGACGTCCATCTTTAACTTCGTCCGCCAGCGAAGTACGGCTACGTTTGAATTCACTAAACCATCGATATACTGTGGCCTTGGATGGTGCTTCATCAGCAAAAATTGCAGTAAGTTGATCGGCACACTGCTGTTTAGATAATCCACGTCGAAAATCGTAAAAAATCATGTCACGAAAATGTTCACGATTTAGTTCCATTTTTTGGCCGAGATAAAATTTTCAAATGTCTATTCAATACAAATAGTGTATGTATGACAAAAAGTTCTGATTACCTATACTGTCAAAAATGTCAAACTTTGCGATAGCGCAGTTGGATTGCGCCTAGCAACACCAGTGTTGCCAATTCTCAATACATAAATAGCAACCCTCGTATGTCACCGTAGGCTAATAATCCCAAAACTCTTAGGATATGTTAAACAGTGTTGTTTGCATTCCCTAGATTGAAGTCTGAATCCATCCTCCTTCTTTGGAGATGATTACAGAGTTGACAATGTTTTTCTTATTTCGCATCGGTTTTCAGATTCAATTGAAGCCACTCATTGATGATTGTGTTTCACCCATTTAGGATATTTTATGAGTTTTCCTTGTACCAAGGATTCGTCTTATCTAATGGTTGCCTAATATTTTCTTCAAGTTCCTCCACACTTTTAGCGTATAGTAGAATTTCTTTGATAAATCGGTGATTGACGTTGTGTTAAAATAACAGTGACCCACTAACTGAACCCCGTGGAACTCCAACAGAAACATGAGTTTCAGGAAATCGAATGTTCACGATATCTGCCTGAACCAAGTAAGTTAAATTTTTGATATTTAGGTATTAAAATCCTATTGATAACCAGAGTGGGTTCATCACTATTATACTATTGTTCGGGAACATACCTTTCAACGATTCGTAAAATGGGGGCAAACTGCCAGTGGGGGGACTACTAGGTCCGTAATTCTGCCTTCCGTCCCTTCCGGGATTCATCCCTCCTCCTCCCGTACCGCCTCCCATGGCACCTCCGGCTGCACTTCCGGACGAACCTCCGCTGAAGTTTATAGTACCGCCGCCACCAGATGGGGTAGAGTTCGTTTGATTTCCTCCAGATTGATTTCCGGTAGAGCCTCTGCTATGTCCTGCTGCAGCCGACATGGTTACCGGGAGCTTCCCAACTATGGACCTGAAAAGAAAATGGAACTCCAAGATACTAAATAATGTAAGTAAGTAATTTATTAATGCAACACACACGGCTGGGTTGCGTTGTGCCCACATCTCATTACACCCACATTTCGTTGCACCAACATTTCGTTTCGCCCACATTTCGTTATGCCCATATTTCGTTATGCCCATATTGCGTTGTACCCACAGCTTCCGAACATAGCTGAATCAAGCGCTGTTGCCAAATGCTGACATGCAATTCTCTAAAAAATTTATTGTGGGCCTAATGAGACATCTCATTACACCCACATCGCCTTGAACTCTAATTTCATTACGCCCACATGTCGACGTATCTGAATAACTGTCATCTGTCAATTGGTATACATGGGATATGTTTCGTAAATCAACTTGGTTATAAGGTTATACGGAATAATGATTCAGATCGAAAGTGCTAATCCATGGAACACCACATGGTTAACATTCTTTCGGCTGCTTTGTCACCGACTCACTTTCGCGACGGTGAGGAAGGAACATCATTTAAGATACGTATGCCACTCGTAGAAAACCTACAACACCTACCAGCGAACTGTTAGGCAAGCCAGTAATTTCATTGAATGTCTCATTAGGCCCACAATTGATTTTTTAAAGAATTGCATGTCAGCATTTGACAACAGCGCTTGATTCGGCTATTTTCGAAATGTGGGCAAAAGGAAATGTGGGGGAAACGAAATGTGGGCGAAACGAAATGTGGGCGAAACGAAAAGTGGGTGCAACGAAATGTGGGTGTAATGGAATGTGGGCGCAACGACATGCTCCCACAGACACTACACTACAGTATATAGCACAAGTCATAAAAAAAGGTAAAAAATAATACAACATTACGATAGCGTAGAAGGGCCACAAAGAATTAAAAATATAATTCTGACTCTACAACTAGGAATTAGTCTAATTCCAACTTCGCAACTCGGAATTAGTATAATTCCTACTTCTTAAGTCGGAATTAGTATAATTCCGACTTTACAACTCGAAATGAGTATAATTCCGACTTTATGGTGAAATTTATGGCAGAATTGTTCAAACGAATACCAGGTACGAAACATATCTGAACTTGGTAAGATGGGGACTGCTTAAATTCATAAAAATAGAGTTGAGGTTAGCCCCCGAAGAACGAAACGTTCTATTGAAAATCGAAGTACAGTACATGGATGAAAATGAAAGACAGAGAAGAAAGTTTCCCGAACACATGTCCATATCCCTAAAAACAGAAGCGCCAGCGCAAAGACAAAAAAACGGGCCATATCGATTTTTCCCGTATATTTTGAGAACGATTTGTAAAACTTTTCCGATTTGGAAACATTGTTTCATTGTTTACTGAAATGGCAACCTTTGTCTAATTTACCAACTTCGTAACATTTACGATAGTGGTACGACATAAAAATACGGCCTGTATAATAGTTATCACTTTTATTTTTATTTTTTTATTTATTTAGCAGCTTGGGGACACATACAGACGAGTCCAAATATAGTGTCCACTAAGTTTAGATACACTGCATTGATAGTGTTTATTGTAATCAACAAAAATATACATACAGAGATAATAAATGGAACTGGGGAAAAATATTTTACATCCAATAATAATCGACAAATCTAACGAATCTATGGGGGTTCAAACCTCAATTATAATCATGCTGTAACACTAAGATAATTTGTACCAATATTTGTCTTTTTCTTTGGGAAATTGAAAAATTCCTTTCTCCGAAGGTTTCTTGTAATTGTGACAGTAATTCCTGCGATTCTATTTGGTTTTTAATGATTTTAGTTAAAAATAATACGTTACTGAGAAATCTTCAGCCAGTTGGAGAATATTGAGTTTTTTCCTGATAACGTAGTTGCTATCTTGTACAGGAGGATTAGTTTTATATCCCTAAAAATTGAAAATTTGTTCTGAATATTTTCCAGTCTGTTGATATGTATGTCATGATATAGTGGGTTCTATATTATAGAGCAAAACTCTAGTTTGCTTTGAATATACCTACGCATTTTTAAAAGAAATTAATGTTTTAGGATTCCTAAAATCTCAACTGTTCCTGATTACAAATCCCATAATTCTATTTGTTTCATTTGCAATATTGTTTAAGTGTGCTTTGAAACTAAGTTTGTCGTCCATTACGATCCCCAAGTTCCTTATCTCGCTAACCTTCTGAATTGGTTTTTGGATGATTGTATACAGTTTGTTTTTATTATTATTCGTGAAGCGTATGTGATGACACTTTTTTAAATAATATCACAGAACTCAGAAAACGTATTCAAGTCCTCCTGGAGGACTCTGCAGTCACTTTGATATCTTATCCTGTGAAAGATTTCAAGGTCATCTGCATACTCTGAACATTTTTAGTTCGTGGAGCATTTGAAAACATCGTTTATTTATATGATGAGCAGTAAAGGACCCAAGTAGCTACCTTGAGGTACTCCAGAAGAGCACGAAAACGACCTATATTCAAATCCGTTGATTGTAACTAATTGTTTATGATCTGTTATGTACGATTGAATCCACTTAGATATATTTTCGCTTACACCAACTTCAGAAAATTTGTTCATTAGGGTATGGTGATCTATTCTGTCGAACGCATTTCTGAAGTCGGTGTTTATTGCATCAATCTGTATACCACTGTCCATATTCACTCTTATGTATTCAGAATAAACAGTTAAGTTGGTTTCTTTAGATCTTTTGGGAAAAAAAACCATGTTGCTGTTCAATAATAACATTTTTAACTTCATATAATAACAGACCTTCAATAATTTTTTAAAGGAGTTTTCCGAATATATACAGCTTGCTGATGGGCCTAGTTTTTGACATTGGATTTGTCACCTGACTTGTGAATACGGGCGACATAAGCTATTTTCCACAATATAAGGAAACTTGAAGCGAATATGTTGTAGAGAGGTTTGCTCAGGTGCAATGCGCCTTCAAATATGAACGACGCGACGGCGGAATATTGTCTGGTCCTGGGTATTTATTTATATCCAGTGTGTTGATCAAATCAAGTACTTGGTTTTGGGTAACTTTTGTCACTTGATGTTAGATAGATAGATAGTTGTTCGGATACGTCCTTTATTTTTAGTGAACCAGTGTTATTTTGTTTACAGATAGTTTTGGCAGCAGTAATAAGTTCACAGATAAAAAGGATTTCTTCAATCAAAAATATACATACTCTTGAATAGAATAATCTTCTGAAAAGAATAATCATTTCTAATCAATGAATATACTCCTATTTCAAGCTGATTGAGATGTTTGCTTCTTTACATAAATTCTCTTGAAATGAATTTGCTTGCAGTGAAAACATTTTACTCATTGTAGAAAACATTCACATTGACTCATTGTGAAACATAATCCTCTTAACACAAGAATATAATTAATTCCTTGGTAGATATCACTATACCCGTGCCACGTGACACATTCAACCAATGAGCAATCAAAGCAGCTGGCGACACCGCGACCTGTGAATACGACTTCCATTTCGACCATTTCATCCACTTTGACCATTTGGGTTGGAGGTTATGAGACTATGCGTACCGATTTGAATATTAGTTTTGTGCCTAGTGGAAACTGTTCCTATACAATAAAAATGCAATATCGAAAATTGAATTATGCTCATTACGGACCAGTTGTGAAAATGAGTGAAATATATTTTGGTCTACAGTCTACAGTTTTGTGTCTAAAAGCGAGTGGCATTGTTTATGTATTCAATCAAACTGCAATATGCGTCACTACTAACTGGTTTTATTGAGAATGCAGTTATTAAACTAAAAACTATTCTCATATAAAACCATTATTTATACCTACATTGTTCGTAGTTGTGAATCTATGCTTTGTTCAATCTATTCAATGTTGCCAAAATGAGAATGGCTTCCATTCTATATTTTATAACCAAGTGCAAAGTGCAGATTTGAACTCAACCTCCAAGTTGATAGAAGAATGGTATTCATTATTGAAATTGCAAAGTTCTTGTCTCAACCTCTACTCCCATGATTCAACCAAAAGTGACCAGTATTGAAGCTAAAATATTATTGCCTCAACCAACTTATGAAGCAAGTGTTCACTTGTTTCAAAATATTTTTCTTGTAAGTGGCCAAGAGGATTCCGTCAAAAAATTAAACTAATATTTGGTTGGACCTATTCAAGAATACAATCCTTTTTATCATTGATTGTCTTTATCTTTACGAGAGTTTAATTTGACGATTATATTTACAATTTGGTTATTATAGTTTCTATTTACGGCGACTCTACTGTCTATTTTGTAGTTATTGAACTATCCAATCTCATCTAAAATGTGACGAAGGTTCTCGCCTTTTTCTCCTGGTAAACCAATATTTTTCTTTACTTTGTCGCTTTCAAAACATTGTCAAACTTTCTTATCGAGCGGCAAAGTAATACTTTGCGCTCTCATTATACAAATAGCTATTTCACTCACCTCACAGAAATCAACGGTTTGCTGACTTTGGAACACTGGCTCCTCCTCTGCTCCCTCAGCTTCTTCTCCTCCTCCTCGTTCTCCGTCTCCCCCCGCCTCTTCGGTATGTGGTAGTCGATGGGTTGTTCTTGTTCCGGTTCCTGCACGACCAAACTCGTCGGCAACCGCGTGTCCGTGTCTTCCTCCCTCTTCGTCGTCGGTTTCGGGGTGCGCTGGATCACGGAGAAGTGCCTGACCGGGGCCACGTTCTGAGCCTTGGGGACGTCCTCGGGGGGCTTTTGAGCGGCAGGGATGGCGACTTTCTCCTGTTTGAAGGCGGGGTACTCTTTCCGCTCCGCCCTGGTGAGCACGTGGCCTCTGCTGCCGTACGGCTTGTCGCCTCCGAGGATGGAGGAGATGAAACGTCGGGGCGGGCCATTTTCGGGCTTTGACGGCTCCGGGCTGGGCGATTTGGGTTTCGGGCGATCTTCTGGTTTCTTTTCGTATTCTGTAAAATTAATTTGGAGGATTAATTTGGTATTCTTTCGTTGGACTGGCAAAATATTAAATTTATAATCATAGATGCCACAAAATAGAAAATAATGAAGAAACTAGAAGAAAACAAGAAAAATTACACCAAACAGATGGACACAGGTAAGATTTGTAAAATGGAAAAATTATACGAGTATATTTATATTTAAAAAAATTTTATCTATAAAAACGGGCTGGCAGTCTTTTCGCTCCGTAACGACCAAAATTAAAATTTATTTCTTGTATATCTATCAGTCAGTTACTAAAGTCAATTATTATTATTATCTCGGAAGTCTACGGATTAGCCTTATGACGCTTTTCTGTGCTAAGAAAACTCTGGAAAAATCCCTTGCCCTGTCCCAGGCCATAACATTTAAACTTAGATGAGAATAGACCAATCTCCATCAATTAATCGATGAACCTACACGATATAGATCCAATCAAACCCCCCCGCTTATCGACTTACTTATAACGAATGATCCCAACCTCCTATACTACATTAAAACTGGTCCTCCAATCGGTTGCTCCGATCATGTCACAGTTACGTGTAATCTCCAAGTGATAACAGACAAAGATCCTCGAAACACCATCTTGAAACACAGAAGAATAAACCAGAATGATCTTGCTACCACTTTGGGTACATTCAACTGGGAGGAACTTTATCAATACCCCGATGTTCTACTGCAGTTCACTTCTTGATGCCATCAATAACTGTTCCTACGTTATTTCTAAAAAAAACCAACAGCAAAAAACCATGGATTGATGAGACATTTATCCACCGCTCCCATAAGAAACGTAAGCCTCTGGAAGAAATACCTATCAACTAAGTCCCCTGAAGATTTTGAGACCCACCGTTCTCACTCCTCTAATTTGTCTCAAGACCTAAAAACGGCCAAACAGAACTATGAATCAGACCTCGCGGGAAAAGGTTCCAAGGCCATCTTTAAATATTGTAGAACCAAGCTGTCGTCGAAGGTCTCTATACCAATGATTCGCGACAATAATGAAAATGTTTCGATAAAACTTTCTCGCCAGTTCAAAATACAGCGTTACCCTAAGTAATGTCACCAAGATGCCAAAACTCTTTAACCCATGTGTATTTTCCACCTGAAATAGTGGAGGAAAAACTGAGGAATATCAAAACAGATGTCTCACCTGGGTCGGATAATATACCAGCATTCATTTTGAAAAGTCATGCATCCGTTCTCGCAAAACCCCTCCATCCGTTCTCGCAAAACCCCTCAGCCATATTTTCGAATACTATTTTTTCCATTCCTGCCTTCACACCCAATGGCGGTTAGCCTCTGTCACCCCTATCTATAAAAAAGGATATAAACTCGATCCTGGAAACTACAGACCAATTAGCCTGGTAAGTATCCGTATGTGCCAAAATTATGGAGAGAATAATTGCTTTTTTTGCTTGGAAACGATGTGATTCCCCCTACACAACACGGTTTCATTCCTGGAAGATCAACAACAACTAACCTACTTTATTGCCTGAATGAATGGACCAGACTCCTCATCCCACGTTGACATAATATATCTCGATTTTTCCAAGGCGTTTGACAAGGTTCCACGAATTAAGCTTCTTCACAAACTTGAACACTTCGGAATAAGAGGTCAACTGCTCAACTGGATCGAAGCATTTCTTTCTGACAGGGTTTTCAAAGTAAGGGTTAGCTCCAGTCATTCTGATCTACATCAAGTCATTTCGAGTGTTCCACAAGGTTCTGTTTTGGGACCCACTCTCTTTTTGGCATGTCTCAGATCTGCCCACTGTACTCCATTCAGACCACTCGAGCAAGCTCTCGTGGTGTTTCTAAGCAACACAGTTTTCGTGACAAGGTGAAAGTATTTTTTGAAAATTCTGCATTTTGTCGGGATATTACTACTGAGAATGAACCAGTTCACACTTTGAAGAAAATCAGGACAGCGCAGCGTCAAAACTGTCAATGCAAATATGGTGCGAAACTGGTGCAAAACTGGTGCAAAACTAGTTTTACCAATGGAATTATTGGAATTTGCTATAAATTGTTTGCATATAGATACACACCAATTTAAGTAATAATAATAATAATAAATGATTTTATTGCAATAGATAGATAAGGCAGAGTTCGCACTTCTACAACTGTGAAGTCAAGAAGCGGCGCTCTTACACTCAACCTATAAGTCATAACTCATAGTTTCTCCTGACAACCATATTGTTAGGGTAAGACTGATTGATATGAGGGACAATCAATTCCGTTTTCACAATGTGTATTCATAATGAATGACGTTTTCCGAAGAGTTTTTTATTCTTGAAATGTAGAATACATTTCCCGTAATAATACGTAAAAATAAAAATTTATATTTTTGAATCGATTCACTTGTTAATTTGCTCTGATTACTTCTAGAACTGTACAATGAACCGTTTTCATCGAGTAGTCTTTTTGAAATTTTAGATTTGGGATATTTGACCTTTTAATCGATAGTTACATCTATTATTCATGAATTCTATGATAACGGAATTTGTTGAATAAGTTACCATCAGAATAGATTTTCAAGGTTTTTGCAGCAATAAAAACTTGTTTTTTCGTATATGTGTGTGGGGTCACTGAACGAAAACTTGAAATCCGTGCTTTATTCAAACTTCACCGCAACAGGTTGTGAAGATTTAATTTATATTTGCTTTAGAAAATATGTTGAAATTTTAATGGGTGGGCGAAGGAAATATAGCCTCATGGCCACTTGTTAAAGTATGCCAATGTATCGTGATAAATATTGCGAATAAATTCAAGGTTCAAAACGAATAAACCGGGTGTCCGCGGAAAGTGACTCGTCCCTGTAACTATTTAGTTTATGAAGAAAATGGAATGAAACATGGAGGATCTGTATAAGATATAAAACTACAACTTATGAAAAGTAACTCAACTTCATGCAACTTCCGGTTTCACCAGAAGTTACATATACTTTAGATTTTCAACTGAAACACCCGGTATATTTTCACTTCTCTTGTCTTCATATGACATACTGAATACAACCATGAGTTACTTGTTACTTTTTGTAAACGAATTTTATTTTTATTTTGAAATTTATTTTTTATTGTAGAGGGCTATTAATTGATATCTTCAAATCACTAATTTCTATATATTCAGGGCTCCCAACGACTCACTACCTCAAAAAAAGAGAAAAAGGGACTTGTGACTACAAAAAAGGGACCAAAAAGGGAACATTTCATACTGATTAGTGATCGAATTACCAGCAACTTGGAAAGCTAGGTTACATTGTGTCCCTTTTTTACGTTGAGGAATTCGGTGGGTAGCCAGAAGAAAGAGACTAGAGGTATGCCGAAGGCTTGCTTTATATTCAAACCAATTTAATAAGACAGTCTTATATTCAAGAGCTTTTTTTTTCGGGTGGTTTTCTATTTGATAATAGTTTTTTTTTAGAATTAACAATAAATTTTTTTCGGAATCAAATTATATTGTGGAATTGTGTTTTGGTTTATCTTGTACCGGGTTTTTTTATTCCAGGGGTTTTCTGTTCCGATGGTTTTTCGTACAGAGGGTATTTTTTACAAGGGGGGTTAATGTCCCGGGGGTTTATTGTCGTGGGGTTTTTGTCAAGGGGGTAATTTTCCTAGAAGCGGACTGAGAGTATTCCCGCTCTACAGGCATTTATATGGGAAAGTGCGAGAGCTACCTTAACCAGGACGGCCACATTAGGGTACTTGGGATCACCAGCATTAATATTTTTCTAAAAAAAATGCATTCAGTACTTGTTTACAGGCACACCATTAGCGCTTGTGACGCGAGTAGTTTGAAAACCTTTTCCTGACATCTTTGACATGGTTACGCACGTAAGTAGCACATCTTATTCAGCGCAGAACTAAACCTCATAAATTGTGAGCAGCGAAAAAAGGTAATAAAAGGGACATTTTTCAAAAAAAGGAATAAAAAGGACCGAGCTCTAAAAAAGGACTAAAACCTGGGAGCCCTGATATATCTATTGAAATATCTCGGTTGGTGCAAAAGAACTAGACCTGCTAAACGTTTCCCAGTCATGTTTCATCTAAGCAACATTTATAATCGCTTTAAAACCTAAAAGGACCTTTCTGCAGAAGTTACAGAACAAGGAAAAAATAACAAGAGTTATACGTTTGGAAATAATTCTGAATAACATAATTTGAACAAATCCAGTACACTCAAATCTAGACGATTTTCGTTTTTACATTCATAACTCGAGCGTCATAGACTATTGGGTTGCAAAGCTTAGATGATACGAAGAAAATTTTTTATATAATATATACCTTTTCATCGGTGGGGGAAGCGGCTATAGATTGTTAAATATGTAAAAAAATACTGTTGCATGGACATTCTCGAGCGCGTCAGATATTGATAGCATCAATGCCCTACGTATTTTTAATAATGTACGTATGTTAATCTGATCGTTTGTATGATGCGGGTGGTTGTACGTAAGGGTTGAAAAAGAAAAAAACAAAAATTTAATCGAGTGCGTCAGATTTTCTAAGAGAATGTTAAGTGCACCAAAAAAAAAGCTCTCATTCACTAATCTGACGCTTTCGATTTGACGCAAACTCGCGGCCATTATTATAATGTGCAAAAAAAATTCGCCATCTCCAAGCGCGTCACATTAAGATATATATGGTTCATCTTTATGTTCTTAACGTGCTGTCTCATAATCTGACGATTATCTAGAGGGATTCGCCTAATCTGACAAAAATTTTTTTTTTTAATCATTGAACTTAATTAATTGAAAGCTCGATTTCATCCTCAGATTGCGTATCTGTAACAAAAAATCATTAAAATTTTTAACAATTTTTTTTATGAACAACGTGTTTTTGTAATTAAGTATTGGAGAAAAGAAATACCTGATTCTGGTGTATCCTCAAGAATATCAGGTGTTATGACTACATCTTCGTATACGCTTTCGGCAATTGATCACCTGCAAACCAGATCATTTTGAATTTTCCGTCAACAACTTTCCATCCATAGTCCGTTGGTAAAAGATCAGCAATGTTTGCATTATGGGCATTACTCCACAAGCATGCAATGAGTCTTGTGCGTAACACTTGCTGGAGTAACTCCGATTCACAGAGTGGCAAGTTGCACGCATCGTAATTCCGGACACTCAAGGAGAAGGGTTATGATGTGTCTTTTACCTTGTACGTCCTATTGATGATGACAATCCTGGCTTGATTGACATCGTCTATCTTTTTCAACCCATACAAGTGGCAAGTAAAAGACTGTATGATGTTAAAAGAATCCTGGAAAATTTCGGAATTCATTATTAGTAATTGCAAAGGTTTCTTTTTCCCTCGTCAATACAATGCTGGGTTGAAATCGCAAAGCTGGAAGCGCTTTCGAAATTTTTGGGCATATTGTAGAGAGCGGATACGTCGATATATCGGCGTGCATTGCCAACTCCAAGATCCATCCAAACTTCTACTCTTGCTTGCAGGTGTTCCATATTCGCTAACATGATGACCACTATATCAGTGAGAGTGGAATAGAAACGCGGAGAGGGAAATATAGGCATCACGCAGCTGCACGCATTTAACTTTATCGACGAATTTTTGTTATTTCGGCTTGAGGAAATCGTCACATTATATACTTTTCGTTATCCTTGAATTATTTCCTTCAACTTAAAAAAAAATTTAGCTACGCTCGAGAATGTCGAGATGACGTTTTTTTTACAACTTTGCTGTCCTCCCCTTTCTTCGTACGTCACTCTCAAATTGTCAGATTAGTGGAATATACCCTTTTTAGCATGTATTTAACGCACCCTACCTTTATCTGACGCGCTCGAGAATTTCCGATGATCAATATTTTTTTACTAATCTGATCCTTTATACTTCACGGGCGGCCTTATATATGGGGCTCATATTTGGTGGAGGTACTTAACCGGGTACAAGGTATCCCCCTGTATATTAATCTGCCGCGCTTTAGTAAATCCCGAAGACCCCGCTTGGGCTCCCCTATTATTAATTGAAATGTAGCCTCCTCTTCAAATTTTTATAAATAATGTTTTAAAATGTAATGAGGAAATATAATTGAATCTTATTGATAATTTCACTCGCCGTATGAAACCCTTCTTTCCTGCAATATTAGGACCAATAAGGGACGTATGCCTCGATAATACGCAGTTCCTAGCTTTCTAACCGGTAATACCACTTTTTCGTGGCAACCACGCATCCAAACAACAAACGGATAACTTAATATCATCTTGCTACTAATATGAATGTCAGTCTGACAGACTTTATGTCTTTCAGGCATTATCTATAACTATCTATAACTATTCACAATGAAACTTTTTTTAATTTTTTGGTTCGTGAAATTATCTCAATAAACACTACTCGTGCTCACAATACTATCGATAATTCTGCCGGAAATCTCAAACTCGATCAAATTGCTCTGAGGTAACACCACTCGTCCAAAAGGACTCGTGGTGTTACCAAGCAATTTGATCTCGTTGATTTCTGACAGAATTACTATCGATAGTATTGCGAGCACTCGTGGTATTACCCCCGAATAAAATTGTAGTTTTCAAACAATGATATTTCCTGCGACTCCGTATCCCTATAATTAAAAATCATTTTCAAAGCTTCTACGATAATAACAAAACATGAACAACATTTCTAGAAAGACTGATGACGTTCTATCCAGCGTGTTTTACATTATTTAATTTGATGTTTGTTATTTAATCACTGAAAAAAGTTGCGCTAGATGATTACTGGAAAAAAAATAAAAAATTCACAACATATGTTCATGTTCACTTCATCAACACCTTGTATGGTGTTACCTCTATTTGCATAACATTGTTGCTGTTGGCCAGTAGGTATCGTATATTCCCTGTTAGACTTCCCTCATTACTTATTCCTAACATTACCCATAAAATTTCAAATTCATGAACGAATTGACGGCTAGTACCACTCTTAAAATTCAAGGATGTACAATGAACCTTTTTTCGGATTCAGAGAGCTCTTTATTATGCTTACTGTACCGGACACGTGACTATAATAATAGTTCGTGATCAAGATTCCATTATGCGGTACGACAATGTGGAATATGAATCGGTTTGTCATTGATATGTGAGAAAGAAGTCGTTCGATTTAATGGAATGGATGATCGATACCGTCGATGCAAAGTAATTTACGATCGTTTACGATCATTCGATAATTGCACGTTTTTTCGACCCTGTCTCAAGGAAAAATGAATCAATAGTATATTTCATTACGAGTTCAGAAAATAAGCTTTTTCCGACATGTTCCCGTGGGAGGCGAAGCGAAGGAAATATTCAAACAATTTGCGATTTCTAGAGAACTGTCAACAACATATCATTTAATTTTGACATGTAAACAGGCAGCTATAATGACACCAGCTCACGGAAAATTTTTCAATGAGTCAATGAGACCAATTCTACGGATATGAAACTCAATGCAGGGCAAATGACAATTTTTTGCATATCTAACATTGATATGATATAGACTTAGAGTCCCAAAAACTGTTGCAGTATTTTCTAAGAATATCTCATTCAGAGTGCATCTGATGGTAATAATGCATATTTACGAAATATTGGAAGAGTATGCATCACATTCGTTTTTCAACATTGATATATCTACAGTTATGTGGTCCAGTACTCAGTTTATCATTGTTATTTCTATGCCACAGTTTTGTTGGTAATCTTCCCCTGACATTAATGTTTGCTACATCAATGATGTATAGTACGCGTAAAAGTGGACGAAGAACTGATCCTTGTGGGAACCCACAATTAACTGGTTGATACTTCGAATTTCCTTTCTAAGCGATACTATTTGTGTGCATCGATAAGTATGATAGGAACTATCTTCAAGTAACATCTCTTACATTGTATATTTTTCACAGATATATTTTTCAAATATGTGACTGTGATCTTGTATTCAATAATAAAGTTTCGGCAATAGAACAGTAATAATTACTGATTTCACCTGCAGAAACTATTGTTTTCTACTTTTATTAATAATTGTCCAGCTCTTTTTACACATATTGTTGGAATTACCAATTAATTTCCCAAAATATAGTTAATTAGCTCCTTTAATTGTCATTAAAGGAGCTAATTCGAAATGTCTTTCGATCTATTCTCCTAAGATGTCTAAAAACCCTGCTGTGTCGACTCGTAGCTGCAAAACTGTGGGATAAAACGGGAGACAATTCGCCAGCTTGATTAAGAGAAAACAAATGAAATCGTGACCTTTTTCCCAAATATTCCGCATTTGCGTGTACGCCACGGTCGGTTTTCCTGTTAGGGTAAATTTACAAGCACAGAAGTTTTCAAGTAGGTATTGCCGACGAATGAACTGAATAAAGAAACCTAATTATTGGAATTTACTGAATCACTATCACCAATCAAATTTAATTGTTACATTTTCGACTCATTTATATAATTTTTTAATGAAATGCAATTAACTACAATAATAACCACGCATTTCATTTGGACGTATTGAAATTAAGCTTTATGAAAATTCACCATTAGAACCTGTCAATCTAATACAAGCAGAAATGGCGGGATTCAGTGTGAGATATATTCGTGCCACTATTTTCATTAAAATGTCTTCTAATAATACAAGTTACTATGTGATAATCTTCATAATATGGTGGTACTTACTGTTGGTACTGGATATATAGATGAATTATTTTATTCGTCTCTCTGGATTGCCCACAAATGAGACAAAAACGGAACATGATCAAATTATGATTGTACAAACTACACAGAAAACGATTAGATATTCACAAATTTTATTCAATGTTTCGCCAACACAGCAGCTTCTTCACTGTCTGATTGAATAAAGTTTGTGTAGATCGAATCGTTTTCTGTGTATTTTATACAATTACTATGGAAATTCGTCAAGTAACGGCCGAGTCAATCAGACAAATTGAATTATCATTGAATTAATGATGAATATCTAAGAAAATATACAGTAAAATGGAGAAACACATAATGATAGGAACAAGGAAATTGCACTATGAAATTTAGATTCCGTCACAAGTATTCATTTTTGAATAGTATTTAAAGTTTGTTGAAATTCCATAAAATTGACAACAGTCATCAATCACCAAATCCCTAGAATATTGACAGGACTTAAATTCTATAAGAGCGCCATCTCTGGAACCGACTAAAGAAGCAGACCAAAATCGAATCTCTCGACACACCAGGGTTTCTTAGGCATCTTATATTCTCCTACATTTAGTTTTCAAGAAGGTTGAATAATTCTATAAAGTTTACTGTCAAAGTCAATGTTAAAATCACCTGCAAAAAAACTGGACACTTTTGGAGATAACTGAGACAGAATACCTACTTAAGCTTCCAAGAAAATATCAATTTTGAACAAATAAGTAATTGAATATACCGGGTGACCCGGAACCAATTTACCCCCCTGTATCTTCGTTGTTATTTTGTATGGATGTTTGAAATATTCGGTACTTCGATTTGATGTTATGAATGTACAATTTAGCAAGTATCAATCCAAATATGACACTTCCGGTTTGACCGGAAGCGCATCCAATTTTTATATTTCAAATGGGAAGTATATATATTTTTTTAATTACAATTCGGTATAGAATTACCTTTACAATGATATATCACAATCATACTTTCAATTCACAATCTGCTGATATTTTATAAAAAAATTACTTTTTGTGTTCCCCTCGTATCAACAACATATCAACCTTTTCAGTTTGGGTAAATCGGTAGTAGTTGTTCATTTCACAAATGATTTTCTTAGACAATTCAGAACACTCGAAATGTCAACAATTTGGCGTAAACACAACAACAGAACAATTCAACAAATTTAATTCCATGGCCAACTAACATGAAGTTGAATTGTTCAATACAATGTACCAGCATGGAAATTATCTTCATAAAAAATAATTAAGAAACAAAATTGTAGAGGTTTTTTAATTTTTTGTATTTCAGGTATGTACTTATTTGAGTTTCTAACCAACATTAAAAATTCCTATGTATTGATGTTGAAAAATGAAGTAAAATTAAAATTATAAAAATAATTAGTCTGCATAAAACTTATTGTGTAAAAAGTTTGGCCATGAGTTATTGTTACTTATATGATATTGTTCAATCTTCCACAGCATACTTTCATGAAAATGTTCCGTTACGAGGGGAACACAAAAAGTAATTTTTTTATAAAATGTCACTTATATCAGCAGATTGTAAATTGAAAGTATGATTGTGATATATCATTGTAAAGGAATTGTAATTTTCAAAAAATATATATACTTCCCATTTGAAATATAAAAATTGGATACGCTTCCGGTCAAACCGGAAGTATCATATTTGGATTGATACTTGCTAAATTGTACATTCATAACATCAAATCGAAGTACCGAATTTGAAACATCCATATATAATAATAACGAAGATACAGGGGGGTAAATTGGTTCCGGGTCACCCGGTATTATTACGATGACCGTGATCTCTTCATCAGTAGAATTACTATGACAATTTAGTAATTTTTATAGTAGTTGTCGGCTTTCTGAACATAATGTGATGGTGATGATTTTTCAGACTTCAATTTCTCTCACGAATTTTTAAACTGAATTACATCTTTCATCTTCAGGTAATCTAGTTGCCATAAAATGAGTGAAGTACCCGGGAAAATATCAAGAAAAGTAGTTCTTAGCCTTAGCGACAATTACTTGCAATTTTGTTTCGTATATAGAAATTTAAATGAACAAGTACCTTTTTTCGAATTGAGCAAAAAAAATCTTCTTCCTAAATCATTGCGACAATCTGAACAGACCTGACCAACAATGTTGGAAATCAATTCCCAGTCACCATCCATCAAAAAATGATAACATAATTTGTTAAATTGAATGAACGTATTGTTCGGCTTGTCATTTCCATCAGACCTTTTTCCCTTTGTCCGCCTACCAACACTAGAAATATCGAATAACCTTTCCATTGAAAGCAAAACATCCCATCTACAACATCGATTACATCAGAGACCCAGGTGAAAGAAATGCACTAGAAAAGAAAGTTCATTGGCAAGTTCAAGGCCATAATCGTGCGTTACGCAATTATAAATGCGTGTAGAAAGTGAGAATTCCTTTACAGAAACTTTCTCCAACGATGTAACGAAGTTATCTCATAGTTTCTGGGTCAATATCACTGGGTGAATGTTACAGATTTCTAGAGCTGCTTACTTCCATGATGTTGAAGAACGTTTTATTTTCTATAGTGTAGTGGTATCTGTAAATTGTGTATTATGATAAACGTCTATAAGTGAGCCTTTAAAGTATGCGTAACGAGTTCAAGGACACGAAAAAATTTGCATTATTTCCGATCCAAAAACAAAAAAATTATAGGAGGTGATAAAATAAGCATTAAAATAATAAAAACTCTAAAGGAAACGATTGCTGAACTTTTAGCCTAAATAATTAACTGGTTAATTGATACTGGTGTATTTTCAACGTATTTGAATCTGGGCAAAGTTATTTCCATATATATATGAAAAAAATGATAGTACCTATATGGAAAATTATAGGCAGGTGACCATTCTGAATCCTAATTTCAATTTTTTTTAACGTTCGTTTTGTGATAGTCTAAGAAGCAATATAAGAAAGCAAATCAAAAAATGTACCGCCCTCTAAAAAACCACAAAAAATTATAGAAGAGTTTCACTGTAAAATTCCTTAAAACTGTAATATGCTTTTTTGAGTAGTTTTCATAGATCAGAGAGTCTTTTGCCAAGGTGGATTTCGAAATAGGGAGAAGCATTTTATTTTCCGATGTTTGCCTTGTTGCATATTTCGTTTGGTTTTTAGTGTTTTGTCGTCACATAATATTCTTAGGAATTTTGAATGATTTTTGTTTTATAAAGTGTAACCGTTCAGGCTCAAATCATTCACAAAAAGTGCTGAAAGTACGTACATTTGTTTTATTTGTATTAAAATATAAGTAATTGGAATCGCACCATTTTGTAACTATTTCAAGGTCTCTAGTGAAAGTATCTTTCAATTGCTGGGCATTTTTTTCATGCCAGAGGATGGTAGTATCATCTGCAAAAATTGTAAAATTTGCTCTAATTGGAATGAAAGCCAGACCATTCAGATAGGTATAGAAGAGAAAGGATTGGACCCAGAACAGATCCTTGCGGGACACCCGAATAGATCTCTTTACTGAGTGATAGTAGTCCATTCGATTTAACTATTTGTTTTCTATCTCTTAAATAGGAGGCAAACCAGTCATAACAAACAGCTCTGAAACCATAGGAGTAGAGCTTCTTCAAAAGGAGTATACGATTTACACAATCGAAAGCTTTTGAAAAGTCACATAGTACTGCTACTACAGGTTCCCCGTTGTTGAGGCTGGTGTAAGCATGCTCAACCAAATGAAATATAGCATCATGGTACTTTTTGAACTTTGAAAACCAAATTGAGTATTAGTTAAAATTTTATGATGGTCTAGAAAGGCTAGTACCCCTTTTTCACAAGTTTTTCAATTAATTTTTAAAGTGTTGATTGGTCTGAAATAGCTTGGATCTTCTGAATCTCCACCCTTGAATATTGGAAACACCAGAGCTGTTTTGAGACATGTGGGAAATTTTCCTATTGCAAAGGATTTATTGATAGCTCTGACCAGTGAATCTTAACCATCATCTGGAAGATTTAGTAGAATTTTTACAGACATTTCATCAATGTCAGTAGAATTTTTGTTTTTTATGTCCTGTAGTATTTCTTTCAATTCTAATGAACTTGTATCCTCAAAGTGGAAAGTGTTGGACATTCAATGTGCTTGGAATCCGACTGCGGTTCTAAGGTAGATGGTAGTTTTTGAGCAACTGTGCAATAATCATTAAGAGTTTCGGGCTTTATGCTCATATTATGAACTCTTGGTGAGTTTGGTTTACCGATCAAACTGTTCACTATAGCTAAGTGATTTTAAAGTTCATTATTTCTATATTCACGGTTGAATCGAAAAAAACAGATTTTTTTAATTCTTCAAAAATATCGTGATTTTTGGGAACTCTGCTTTTAGGTAACAGCCCCCCCGCTTTTGGTGCCGGCGTCGGGCTGTTACCAAGCAACTCGCTTTTGGAAGTATGCGACAAATTATTTCAAAATGATCAATAGTCTTGGAATATTATAAGCGAGATTAAGAGTATACGTTTACAATAGAAGAACAAGGCCCAACCTAAGTAGCAAAATCATTGCTTTATGGAAATGATATAATAATAATATAGTGAGTTTGACTGCGACATCTTTGTGTTTGTAGAAAAATATTTTTATAACATTGTCGTATACAACTCGCATTATAAAATTGAAGCTTGCGTTGGGCTTAAAATGGTTTTTAAACGCATTATAAGACCGATTTAAAACCGTTTTGAAAGAGTGTTTTAAGTGCTTTATAACTATTATAATGTTTCTGTATAATACCTGCGGTAAAAAACAGTATTGTAACAGTTATATACAATCTGTATAAAAGCTTTATAATGTGATGAATAAAACAGTTTTTATGATAGAGACAATTGCTTTATAAAATAAGTATAAAATTGTTTTATAGTCTACCAATGAAGGCGTCGATTACTCGGTAATAAACAGTTTAGAGAACAAAATAGTAGTATTTGGAACAAAAACGTTACAGTGTGCGCGCAATAAATACTATATAAAACATTTTTATAAAAACCGTTTAGTGCCCAAGTTTACCCAATGAGACAATGGAAATATATCATGTAAAAAAGCATTAAAATTTTTTCAGTGTCTTTTACATGATCACCCCTAAACCAGGTTCAAAACAGAACAATATGTGGCAACCTCTGAAATAAAAAAAATCAAGATAGGTTTGTTTGTTTTATAGTGCCATTCAAAACAGCTCTATAAAATCATAAGGTTCTATAAGGTTTCTTATAGAATAATTTTTTTTAACGTTTTTATTGACTTATAATTATTGAACAACGCCATATTTATTTCCGGGTTTGAGCATTTACAAGTGGCCGCCATTGTTCACGAAAAATATTTTCGAATATAAAAACATATATTTGAAACAATTATGTATCTTTAATAAAAATATAGGGCGTTATACTCTATTTATCTAATTAAACGATCATTATACAGGTATTTCTGATCAAAATTAATACCTTCGAAAAATGTAAAAATTCAAGGCGCTTCTATTTTTTAATATAAACAGAAAATTTCGCTGCGTAAGGAATTTCTTGGTGCTGAACAAATTTCGGGAGTTTTATAAACCTAATGATATCGCATATATATACACGTTTTTTATGATGGCGACTGTTTTACTTTCATTTTTTCGAACTATGACAATCATTTCGGTGAAGTTATGTCAACGTTATTCGATATATCATTGTAAATTGCGTCTCTAAAGAAATAAAATATCTTATAAAATTTCACTTTGGTTCATCTATAGGACGCTGACCAGACAACGTTATATCATTCTTATAAAACAAGTTTTTTTTTTGTTTCTATAGCTATTCTTAAAATAGTTTTAAACCGCATTATAAGATCCTTAAGAAATATAATTATAATGGTTGTGAACCGCATATTTGGATACAGTGTATAAATAATCAAATAGATAAAGTGGTTTTTTAACTATTACATAGAAACATTTTATTGAGAGGATATAATTAGTTATAAACCATACGTTAAAGAATCAATATATTTTATAATTTGGGCCTTTTTTGGTTGTATACGTACTGTATCGGGCTGTAAAGGGCGTTATAGGATATTTATAGTTTTATTAGATTTGTTGTATGGCAGTTCATACGTAAAACTGTTATAAAACAAATGTTGCTACTTGGGAAGTACAGCCAAAGGGGGTACAATTTTTTCACCTGTATATGGAGAAATGCAGGTGAATGAATTGCTTTGATTAACTAAATTAAAGAGATACCACCAAGTTCTCATGTATCTTTGGCTGGTCCTGGTGTAGTCTTTTACGAAATCAGTCTGCCGTGAATCACTCTTTTTCGAAACCTTGACTATGGCTCCCCTTCAGCATACTGCGTGAAAAGCTGCCAAGCGTTGCCAAGGCCAACTCGCCTCATAATTCCTCAAGAACAATGCCCTGTTATACTCCTCTCATTTTGCTTCACTTGTTGTACCTGATATTTTAATTGAATACGGTTCCTCCGAATGGTGCCTAACAAAAGATCCGATATAACATGTACCGCAATACGCAATCCGAAACGACGGCATTGTCCAGCTCAAGGGCGGCCTCGTTGGTGGCTTTAGGTAAAGCTTATACAGGGCGATACCAAGCGTTTTTGCTGTGAAGATTTCATAATCGAATAAATTTTTTAATTAGCGTAAAGCGAATTTTTGGCACCTCGTAAGGTCTAATTCTCCAGACGATTCGAAAGAATCGCACCTGTTATCTTCTGGTGTTCCAGACTCGTTGGTCAGAGATAAATCCTTTCATAAAAAAAAACCTAGATATTCTTTACAAACTCTTTTCAGACAATGCTTATCCACCTAAATTACTGAGAAGTATTCTGTTCAGCACACCATTAAATATTGAAACAAATATATCTAACAATCTTAACATATCCACTAATGGCAATGTTGCTAATACTAATCCTACAAATCCTTCAATTCCTACATTTACTTCACTTCCATATATAAAGGATATTACACCAAGATTGTCCAAGCTCTTTCATTCAGTGTGTAATGTCAAAATAGCAAATAAAACTATTTTACCAATTAGATCAATTTATTCAAAAGTAAAAGATAAAATTCCATTAACTTCCACTTCAAATGTAGTGTATAGCATTCCTTGTCAGGACTGTGATAAAAATTATATTGGCCAGACTTCTAGATGCCTGAAAAGTAGAATTTCCTCACATAAAAGTGATTGTAGACTTCATCCTGAAAGATGTGCTCTTGCTGATCATGTTAACAAATTTGACCATTGAATAAATTATAATTCAACTAAAATATTAGCTAAAGAGACTCATATGACTAAGAGAACTTTTTTGGAAATGGCCTTCATATCTCAAGATAAAAAATATATGAATGAAAGAACTGAAATAAATCATTTGAGTGAGATTTATTCCTTCTTACTATCGTTAGACCACACTCTCCCTATGAATAATAATATCTCCATAACTACTCAATTGGAAATGTAATTTTTTCCTAACTTACAAAACAACAGTCGTATATTTCAATTTTCAACAGTTGGTACAAGATTACAGTTGGTAACATTGACTTGAAAATTACAGATTTCTTTTCTATTGACAGTTGACACCTGATGTATATCGCTTAGATACAATCAACAAGTCTTTTGTTTTTCGACTGAAATTTTAAAATTTTCTATTTATTTTTATTCGTGAAGTCTCTTTTTTCATTAATTACAATTTTAAACTGTAATATCACTATACAAAGCATTAAGAACATGTCAAACAACCTCACTATAGTTGTAAGTACAATTTAATAACATCAACATGTAAAATTGACAAAATAATTCTTTGTAGTTCCCTGAAGATGTAAATAAAATTTACGAAAGCTTGGAATTAACTCTATAAAAGAGTACACCTTTGACTTTGCTGCAATCCCCAATATTAACTGGTTTTATTCTTAACTAGTCAATTAAAATATATAGATGTCATAAGTAATTTTCTGTTATATATATATATATATATATATATATATATATATATAAGTAGAAAAGTTATTGGGTATAACCCTCAAAATGTTCTGCAACCGTAGACACGTGTTTCGAGCTTAAGCTCTCATCAGTACGGTAAAATCAAGTGCGAAGATGTACAACACTTGGATGTAAAAATTGAAACAAAGGAAGTGTTGTACATCTTCGCACTTGATTTTACCGTACTGATGAGAGCTTAAGCTCGAAACACGTGTCTACGGTTGCAGAACATTTTGAGGGTTATACCCAATAACTTTTCTACTTATATTTTCATATATTGCCCCTCGCTAAATCCATCCTTATATATATATATATATATATATATATATATATTTAATTGATGAAGCCGATACTTGATGAAAATCTATGTTAATATCTATAATGAAACTGAATGAATAATTTTCACTAAAAAGGGTTCACAAAACCACGACGATCATTACGCTGTACAACAGCTTCTTCAAGAGGAGAAGATAATCTAGATTACTATTATGCTGTGTTCTCTTAAATACTCATCGTAAATTGATTAGGGTTTAGGTGTCTCCAAATAAACCCCCGATAAGTACCAATATTACTAATTGAATTTAATTTAGCCTATCCAGGAAAACATATTAAGTAAAGGTGAATTATTTAATTCTAGTTGGTCATTAAGAAGGTTATCAGAATTTTTCCATTTATTAATTTCCATACTTTCTAAAAGATTCAACTTCATGTCCTTGTTTTGTTTTGTTAATAAATGGGCAGCATAAGTAGAATTTGTTTTCCCGTTAACAAAGCTGTTTCTATGTTCGGTTAGACGCTTTTTGAAGGTTCTAGCAGTTTGACCAAGATAAAACTTGAGACTACTACCACAGGTTAATTTATAGATTCGTTTTTCGGCATTTTTTCTTCATGTCAGGGTTCCTGGCAGCCTCAGGAACCCCGTAATATGATTGAAATTGTTCATAACGACGGAAATATTGAGATTTTCCATAAAATACAAAACACTAGGGACTTTAATTTTGTTTAAGGATTTTTCTTTCAAAATGGCGCTAAATTCAAAACTAGAGCTAGAGTATTGTCATTGAAAGAGGTATTGTTTAGTCTAGGCAGTGCCAGATAAAGCCACCTTTGCGCCCGTAGCAAATGTGAACAAGAGCCCCTGATTTGCATTAAGTATTAAAGTATGGAATATAAAATAAAACAACACATTTACAAAAAGACATTCCGTGATTTAATCTGGGCAAATTTGAAGATAACACTCGTCAAATCAATATTTCTAAGTTAATCACTTTCTATATTTATTATAGTGAGGTCGTTTGACGTTCTTGTCCCATTGTGGTCCTTAACACATTTTTAAAGCGCTTCAACGTTGAAAAAGAATGTTCTCCGGTGTACTTGGTGATTATCAAAATCAAATAAATGCGAAACACTATTCCAACATTTTGGAAACACGATTCCAATGAATTTTCCATTAACAGTTTATAAACTTGAAGTTCCTGAGCCTCGTGCTTTTTATTTTTGCTGCAAATATCAGCAGCCACATCTGTTTTCAGTAGCTTAGCAAACTGCACCAGTTATTGCCCAGACTGTCTTCCACATCGTCTAGGAAAGATTTGACGATAATTGGAGTTCTTTTTAAGATATTTTCTGCCGAAGTATCCCAAATACACTAGTCACTTGATGGTAATAAAAACATGAATTTCAAAACCTTGTCCAGGTGTAGTAGAACCTTCTTTTATGCGAGGTCTGAGAGTAGAGCTGCTGCTGAAATGGTCTTACTATGTATTTCGCTTGCGTTTTCTTAAAGTCGATTGCTGATATTCTTCACAGCCAATTAGGGCTTTGGCTTTTGCCTCTATATCTGAAAATTTGGATCGTATTGCTTGTAATCATTTATAAAGAGCGTATCTCTTGTTAAGATCTTGATCAGACGACTGCAACGAAGCGTTAGTCGCTTGCAAGTGTTCTAGAATTTCAGTCCACGCTATAGTTATTTATCCCATTTCTAACTTTATTCATTTTCTGTAGGTGGTATAAAAAACAAATCTTGATAGTTTTTTTTACTTTGCGCACAGGCGCGAGGCTTCCAGGCGCGAGGCTTCCAGGCGCGGGGCCCGTAGCAAGCATTTGCTTACTGGCTAATTTGCTAACTGGTGGGGTTATTTCTTTGTCAGTGTATATTTGTTTCATGAAAAAGTTCAAATCTAGAAATGATATTGAATCATTTTAACTAACTGTTATGATTAAAATGTAACAGTAACACATACCAATAAAACTGATACAAGTTCTGTGATGATGTAACCTCAAAGTTTATTGAATGAAAGGCTGAGAGCATTTTAATCAAAAAGGTAATAAGGTTTGTTTATCCGTGAAAGTTAACAAGCTCAGAATATTTTCTACATCGATTAGTTATTTGGCAACTAGGAAAAGTTTAATACGAATTTTTTTTGCGTCATTTTGAAAGAAAAATCCCTAAACAAAATTAAAGTCCCTAGTGTTTTGTATTTTATGGAAAATCTCAATATTCCCGTCGTTATGAACAATTTCAATCATATTACGGGGTTCCTGAGGCTGCCAGAAACCCTGACATGAAGAAAAAATGCCAAAAAACGTGCCAGTAGTTTTGAAGCCAATAATTGTGTGGTTGCATGACTGCATCCTTATCCGAAGTCCTCTATTGTCTAATTGTACCTGTGAAACCTCCCAAACTATCATCAACATACCTATACCAATATATAAAGTTTTTGAACATTTTATTACCTTTCAGGACAGTTTAGGTATAATAATAATTATTTAATCACTTAAAAGAGGATTACAGAAAAGCATAAGGTTATAAAGATTTAGCAAACAAACGAAATATCACAGAACCAAAAAATGCTTGTTTGTGATTGACATTAATCAAATTGAATCTGGTAAGACCACAGAAGCATCAGATGCTTGTATGTTGCCCAAATGTGAAAAATATAGTCTAAATTATAGATAAAAATATGAAATTAAAACACAGAAATCTATATATAGAATCACGATAAAAAAATTAAAACCACTCAATACATAAATATTGCTATTATTAGTAAGAAATATGAAATTAAAAACGCAGAAATATAAATGTTAAATCACAGGGATAAAAATAATTAAAATCACTTAATCTTTATAATCAAAAACATTGCTAATATCACTTAGAAGTTATGAAACTAAACTAACTAAAAGAAACAGAAATATTAATATAAAATCACAGGAATAAAAATGTTTGAAATAACTCAGTCAAAATTATAATCTGAATATAGAATTAAATGTGTGAGTTTTTGTTTAATGTTATTACCAGAATCCAGTACCGTAAAACATAACGCTGAAACCATTTTCATACATTCGGTTGTCTTTTCATCATCAGAATTTACACAATTCACGTCAGTGACAGATATGTTGTGGCGATCTAATTTCTCCGGTGAAAAATTTCACGAATTTGTTCACGGGGAGTACTTGAAATGAATGCATGTATGGCCTCTTTTAATCTTGGAAATGATTCTGAAGTCTGTATGTTTTCTGGTAGGAAATTAAATGCTGTGGAGCCCAAAAAACGATATGACCTCTGCCCTATAGTTTCGATTGTGAATGGAGTTGTATATCCAGTTCTGTTGCGTGTAATGTAGTAGACTTGGCTTATTGAGTTTATTCTTTTCCCTGTATTGACACATAATAATTATTTTGTAGAATAATTGTCTCAAATCAACATACCTGATTCTTCATATAACTTGTTAGTGCTATAGCGGGAAGATTTGTTCAGCATTAGTTTCAGAAATTTTCTCTGGATCACCTCTAAAGGGTGTGGGTAGGTTTTTGGTACCCCTCCACATCCTATTATGCAATATAATAGATGACTTTGTTCTAGGCTATAATGATTATTTTTTGTTTTATGTCTAGCATATCTCTCAGTTGACGAAATTTGTAAAGAACAGTTAAATTTCTTAACTAGGTAGTTAATATGACAGTCTCATCTCAAGTGAGACTCTATGATGACTCCTAAATATTTTATGTGTGTTGTTGACGATATATTGAGTATGCTTTCTATTGTAATAAATTGTAAATGTGGCACAAAGAAAATTTGTAGTTGCGGAACGGGACGAAGTAGGTTTTGCTACAGTTCAACGAAAGTTCTTCATGAACGAACCAGTTTTTAATAAATTCCACACCCTTCTCTGCTTGTTCTTTGACTTATATCCATGTTTCTCCAGAATAAAACGCAGGAGTGTCATTTGTAAAGCTGCTGAGAATAATTCATTGATATACACACAGAAGAGTACTGGACCTAGTATGGTTCCTTGTGACACTCCACATTTAATTGGTACGATTGGAGTATTTGAGTGGGTTTCCTCTGATTCCAATATTTTCTAAGGTACACAGTAGAATTGAGTGCTTCACAGTATCGAAAGCCTTCGGTAAATCAATATAGACTCCTATTATTGATAGTTTGCTCTTGTCTAGGGTTTTATAGATGAGGTCTGTTAATTACATTACAGCATTCTGAGTTGATTTTCCTGTTTGAAAATCAGATTGGGATTATAAACAGTTATAAGCTCTTGATATACAGGGTGGGTCACGGTCGATGGTACCTTAGACGTTTACGGAGAACGGGAAATAGGATCGTTTTGAAAATTTGGTTTCCCAAGTAGTTGCTCTTGGTCTATCGATCTAAAATATTTTCAGCAATGCAGCGTTGCCGCTTATACCAGAAAGTAGCAGCATCTTTGCTATTTCAAATGGGTTACCCTGTATATTACCGCATTTTTGAACTTGTCATTCTTTTCTGATTATTTTTGCCTTATACTCTCCTATACCTATCTCTAACGGTTTTTGAGATATCAGTTATTTTCCATATTTTTTATCCAAAACATAGCTCGAATTGAATGTTTATTTCTGCGGTATTTGGATTCTTAGGAAGTTGCAATTTTGTGTTTAGTTCATCAAGATCATGTACATTGATTCTGTATAGAGAAGTTTGTTCTGCGTTATACAGGGTAGTTCAAAATTCATGATCTTACTGCTAGATACGAAAAGGGTTGGAAGTGCGTTTTTTTAAATGGAATATCCTGTATATTATGAAATATCCTGAAAGGTGACTAAATTCCCTTCGAATTTGTATATCATGTTCCTATACCTAAATAGCCAGAATTCCGAGATAATAGCAATTTTCACTAGTAATCTCCCAAGTGCTTGAATTATTGACGGAAATTTTTCGAGCGAAGCGACGAGGGGGATTCGGTAAGAAAATTTCACACCGAGAAATGAAAATCATCCAACAATTCATAAGAAATAACTAACGATGGTTTCACCTGAACTATTTATAACCACTGAAATATTGATATGTAAAATACTTAACAAAATTTTCATCAATAAATGTGTTTAAATTTGGAAGAAAAAAAAAATAAAAAAGATATGTTCTTATCGTGGATTGAACCATAATAAGTGATAATTTTTCTGTCAAACATTTGACATGTGACAAGTTGATATCTTGCTTTAATGTACAAATGGAGGTCTAGTTTTCATATGAATGGAGATAATTACGTATTTACTAGATAGGTATTTGGAATGTTTCTGAAAATATTTTCTCCACGATTATTGCAGAAATTGTCAATTCTGAAATCATATTTCAGAAGAAGTTCAATACACCATTTGTCACAAGTTTTTATCACAAGTCCCGTAGCTCAGCGGTAGTGTTGCGGCCGGTCTTGCCAGGCTAAGAGTACATGACAACCTACCCCGCAAACATGGTGGGGTGTTATATGAGTCGCTGGATATCTTCCAGGAGCGCTGGGTAGAACCGGCGCCGTAGGGAATCCAAGTTGAGAATCTAAAACGTCAAGTACTTCAACCCGGTTTTTTCCTTCTAGCCTCTTCCGGGGCAACATCCAAATTATGGTCCTCACAAACTACCAACCCTCAACTTTTTACATTGAATGGGACGACAACACGCGCATAAGCTTTGCAGGATGCGCGAATACTCCAGTTACCACCATTATTTCTGCCAAAGGACATTTCCACCACACATTTGCACCAGCGGAGGCAGTGACCAGCGCCCTCTCTATATGGGGATCCTTGGCAATGTCAAAAGGCATCGTGCACGTCACCAGAGCTGGCAACAGCAGGGTGGCGTGAAGCACACTTGACGTCCTCTCCTTCCTTTCATCATATTGACTGAAGAAAGAGTAGTATTGTAAATAATAACTTTGATAGAATAAACTTTTATTTATTTATGAGTCGCTAGGTCGATGGTTCAATCCACGATAAAAAGATAACTTTTTTTTTTGTTCCAAATTTAAACACATTTATTGATGAAAATTTTGTTAGTATTTTACATATCAATATTTCAGTGGTTATAAATAGTTCAGGTGAAACCATCGTTAGTTATTTCTTATGAATTGTTGGATGATTTTCATTTCTCGGTGTGAAATTTTTTTACCAAATCCCCCTCGTGCTTGAATTAATTGCCGTAATTTTCAAAAAGTTCATGTACTCGAAAAATTTCCGTCAATAATTCAAGCACTTGGGAGATTACAAGTGAAAATTGCTATTATCTCGGAATTCTGGCTATTTAGGTATAGGAACATGATATATCAATTCGAAGGGAATTTAGTCACCATTCAGGATATTTCATAATGTACAGGATGTTCCATTTAAAAAAAACGCACTTACAACCCTTTTCGTATCTAGCAGTAAGATCATGAATTTTGAACGACCCTGTATAACGCAGAACAAACTTCTCTATACAGAATCAATGTACATGATCTTGATGAACTAAACACAAAATTGCAACTTCCTAAGAATCCAAATACCGCAGAAATAAACATTCAATTCGAGCTATGTTTTGGATAAAAAATTTGGAAAATAACCAATATCTCAAAAACCGTTAGAGATAGGTATAGGGGAGTATGAGGCAGAAATAATCAGAAAGGAATGACAAGTTCAAAAATGCGGTAATATACAGTGTGACCCATTTGAAATAACAAAGATGCTGCTACTTTCTGGTATAAGCGGCAACGCTGCATTACTGAAAATATTTTAGATCGATAAATCAAGAGCAACTACTTGAGAAACCAAATTTTCAGAATGATTCTATGTCCCGTTCTCCGTAAACGTCTAAGGTACCATCGACCGTGACCCACCCTGTATAAATTGAATGACGCAACCAGGGATATCGAAAAGAAATTATATTAAACAACAAATGCTCTGGAAGAAATTCCACCCCGTAACAGTCCATACACCTGAGAAGATAACGTGAAAGTGAGTTTTTTGTTCGTCTCTCAAAGTCGTTTGAGTTTTATACCGGTTCAGAGCGTTCAGACCTTGCACGTGTTTGCCAGTCAACAACGTTCGAGCAGTAATATCGAACGAGACATCTTCCTGGGTAGGTACGGCCTTCGAGGCAAGAACTCTTTTAATTACTTTGTCCACAGACGCGCGGTTTTGTGTAAGTCAATATCATTAAAGCTATTTGTTTATCGTAATACATTTCGATTGTGAGAAACCGTTACGAAGAACGTGTGAAACCGATACTGGATATGACTGATGAAGACAAATCCAAACGTTTTGTCATTGCATTTTATAATAATATTGGCTGATTTCTAGAAGACCAGAAGACCCTATAAATCCACTAGTGTTTCTAAAACTTCATGAAAACTTTTTGTGCCCTTACTGGAATTATTCTAGTTCAATATCGAGATAGACCGTTGCCGATTTTGTCTTTATGGCAATTGATTCTCTCACATCCCTTGCCATGAAATAGACCAGACACCACCATTTTACTCGCGCTTAAATTTTTGTCCCCCTTGTTGGTTTTCGTTTTGTCGTTTATCTCTTATCTTACAATTCTTGGAAACATTAATTTCTTAATCGTCTGAATGACCTAATATTGATTTTTTTTCAGTAAAAACTCAATTTTTGATTGAATTCTTGTACAAATATTTTGACATAAGACGAAAATACGTCAGAATTTGAAATATTCACATGCAAACTTTGCCATAAAGGCTACTTTAATGTATATTGTTGGGATGCCCAAAAATATTAAATTGAGGATTTGTTGATTCTAAAAATAAATGTTAGAAAATGTCAAATTTTATTATCAGTTGTAATACCACAAGAGAGTGAGAATGAAGTGAAAATAATTCGACAGATTTTTCGAAAACTTGTTGCCAGGCAATAGATACGAGAGCCCGAAGGGCTCGAGAGGCTATTGCCAAATGGCAACAAGTTTGAGAAAAAAATGTGGAGAATTATTTTCTACTTAATCGAAATCTCGTGTGGTATTCGATAGATTATTTGTTGATGCCCCAATCATAGACACATTCTTTATATAACATTTTTATTCATTTTTCAATTTGCATGCAAACTGATGACAGATGTCAAATCAAAAGTATCAGTAGTTGTCACACAATAAAAACAAAATACCACGAATTATTCCCGAGGCAATAATCTAAGTAGAAAATTCTACTAAAATAATGTTGTGATTGGTTTGAAAGTACATCATAGCTTTAAACTGATGGTTTTTATTGGTTGCAAGATATGTCGAAAAATAATCAATAAAATTCTTTGTTGTTGACTTTAATCTAAGTTATTGAGGAAATAATCTAGCCGACTAGATACCACTAGACCTATAAATTTAAATAGATTAAACTCAGAATATTTAGGGCATGATTTTTGGCAAATAGTTTCTGCAAAATAATTATAAAATAAAAGTCCTCGACCACTTCGCGGTCTCTGGTTTTCATTAAATTATTGTAAATGGCAAATAATAATAATAATAATAGCCGTCCTCTACCCGCACAGGATATGCCTTTGGGTACACTCTTCGATTGTCTATGAGGAAGTATTATTATTATTATTACAGTCAACTATTTTCTAAGCAAAATCATGCTCAAAGTATTTTGAGTTTAAATTCATAGGTTTTGTGATATAATATGTGAAAACCACCCCCAAAACTAGAGGAACCGTGGGGTAGACCCGGTGTTACAAATTATCTTGATGTGTTTACTACACCAAATAATGGCCATAGTAGTAGCCAAAAATCATTTATTTAAAAAAAATCTCACATCACAGATTTTTCATTTTTCAAAATGGTACTCTTAAAGTTTAGTTTTCGGTCAGTCTTGAATCAGGAATCATTTCGTTCTATAATGCGTAAGTAAATAAGTATGTATCAGCCTCAATTTACATACGGTACTAAAGCAGGGACGGGGGGAGGGATTTTTTAAATTAAATTATTCAACGGTCCGATGTTTATACTATTTTTACGGATTTTTCCGATTTTATTTTCGCGATTTTTCACAACTTCTTTCGAGGGGGGAGAACTCCTCGGATTTTATTTCGAATTTCTACGTTTTTTGCTTTAGCCTTCATGGGGACTGAGAGGTAAAATTTTTCAAATTGAATTATTTTCATTTTTGAAGTTTTCCATAATTTTTATGGAATTTTTTGATTAACCTTTCGCAACTTTTTTTGAGAAGCAAAGGGTCTCAAGCCACCCGACCATCATTTTTTTGTGCCACAATTTTCCGCGTCTGAAACCGATGAAAATATTTTGAATTCTTATGCGTTCTTCATTTAGCCTTTAGGGGGGCATGAGGGGTAAGATTATTTTGCTTCAAATCATTCGGCGGTTCGATGTTTTTTTACCATTTTTACACATTTGTCCATTTCATTTCCGTTAATTTTCGCATCTGTTTTCGAGAAGGAACCACCCCTTCCCCGACTGACCTTTTTGTCACCGTAACTGTCCACATCTGAAACCGTTGGAAAATTTCCCACTCGTTCCCTATCTAGCCTTCAGGGAGGTTGAAATATACACATAAACATATATGAAAATATAAGTAGAAAAGTTATTAGGTATATCCCTCAAAATGTTGTGCAACCGTAGACACGTGTTTCGAGCTTAAGCTCTCATCAGTACGGTAAAATCAAGTGCGAAGATTTTACCGTACTGATGAGAGCTTAAGCTCGAAAGGGATATACCCAATAACTTTTCTACTTATACACTGCGGCTTTTTTTAGTCCCCCCCCCCCATGTTAACTTTTGAACGGTTCGACGTAGAAACATGAATAAAAAACCGTTTTTAGGGTTTCACAGATACTACTTTTTGAGACAAAAAATATGGTGATTGCTCGAAAGGGGGCACGGGGTCGGGGGGGGCACATCAACTCAAAAATGTTAAATGGCATGGGGGGTCAAGTGTCACATCGTTGAAAAGAGAATTCAATTCTCTTCACAACCATCTGAATATTTTTGAATTTTGTTGAGAAATTTTTTCTCAATATCGATTTATATGCCATCTGTCGAGTAATTTCAATGTTTCTTCTCTCAAAAAGTAGTATCGGTAATACCCTTCAAAATATTTTTGGTTTCATTATTCCACAACAAACCGTTCAAATTTATCGAGATATGAGTAGTTTTCAGATCCGCATTTATTTTTGATATTTCGAATTTGGATTGTGAAAAAAATTTCAACTAAATTAAAAAAAAATTAGATGGTTGTGAAGAGAATTTAATTCTCTTTTCAACGATGTGACACTTGACCCCCCATGCCATTTAAAAATTTTGAGTTGATGTGTCCCTCCGCGCCCCCTGTCGAGCAATCACCATAGTTTTTATTTCAAAAAGTAGTATCGGTGAAACCAAACGGTTTTTTATTCATGTTTCTACGTCGAACCGTTCAAAAGTTAACAGGGGGGGGGGGACTAAAAAAGGCCGCACTGTATTTTCAAATATTGCCGCTCGCTAAATCCATCCAGATTCATAAACATATATTATATATTATATTATTCAGGCATAAAATTGTTTATATAATTTTAATTGAAATTATTATAATTGGAGTTACGTTTGAACGTGTATCTGGCCCTCCACTGCGGCCAATGGCCTATTGTGGCACATCCTATGGTTATATTTCTCCCAGTATATTCAATCTCTTGACGAAATTGACGAATGTATTGGGAGAACAATTTACCAGGTTTTCTGGCCTCACTATGTCGTATCGCCAAATATTGAGAATCTGGTTCTGGCCGCTGCAGGGCATGTACACAGAATGTGTTTAGCCGTTTCATCATCAGTGCATTCTGCATCTTGTGCAAGTCCAATTTTATGAATGTGATGTTTGAGTTTGCAGTGGCCAGAAAGCAAACCTACTATAATTCTGAGATGCGCTCTACTGAGTTCTAGCAGTTTGTCAGAGTCCTGTTTTCTCCTTGTACAAGCAATAAATGCTTCGAAATGGGCTATTTTATTGTCTGTCCAATTTGTTATGACATTCTTGGCAGTGCTATATGCTAAACCGATTACCGGCTCTGATCCAGTGAACGTTGTTTCGGTCCCCTTTTTGCTAGGGCGTCCGCTATTTCGTTTCCTTCTAGGCCTGTGTGACCTGGTATCCAGACTAGGGTAACGTTGTTGCGTTGTGCTAGTCGGATTAACGTGTATCTGCAGTTCCATGCTGCTCTAGATTTAAAGCAGTTGGATTCAAGCGCTTTCAGTGCTGCTTGACTATCTGAAAATATTTTTAATGTTTTTCGAGTGTGGTGTCGATTTTCCAGCTTCCTTGCACACATTTCAATGGCATATACCTCTGCCTGAAATAGCGTAGATAGTTTACCCATACTGAATGAGCGTTTCACTACTGGGTTGATCCCATATTTTCCGGCCACGACGCCTTCCAGAGTTTTGGAACCATCAACAAACCAACGTTCATTTGCCCTACATAGGTCGGTTTCATTCCGAACCCAGTTTTCTCTTTCGGTATAGACCAGTGTAGGACGTGTGAAGGTTGGTAGCCATTTTTTGATGGCCCTTGCTCCACCAGACTACAGACCCATTCGTGATCATTGGATGTATTACGGTCACGTACAGCCAATATACGTGTCTTGGTGACATGCCCACGTTAATTCTTATATTCTGATGAAGAATTTGTTAATAGAATATATCGTCGGTGAAACATGTTAACCTGCTAACTCCTGTTATAGGTTGAAATGCGGTTCTTATATCGTTAGAAAGAGAAAAAAAGTACTCTATAAGGATGAAAAGCGGCTATCCCCGATAAAATCAAAATAATGTAGGGATCTTGTCTCAATAATACATGCTATCTCCAAATGTTTCGAATTTCAACCGAATCTAGCATTCCAGCAGATTACCACGAGTTTTTCATGCATAGTTGTATCTGTATTATATGTTATTTGATAGCAGACATAGCATCGGACTAGAATATTTTTTTCCCTAAAATATAAAAAAAATTATTGAAAAAATCTGATTGAGTTTTATTTCTTAAGAATGAAAAGCTGCTAAATCCATAATAATTATCCCCGTTATAATTTTTCAGGGTTCCAAAATCTCCAAATTTTGTGTAAAAAAATAAATAAAATAACATACACTGATGCGTTTATTGTAGCTCAATAAAAATTATTCTTCCGTACCTATAATCGAAAGTTTCTATCTTTTACTTGTGTAGAAATTAGTCTGTACGGTTTTAATGCTCTCCTGTAAAATTCGGTTGAATGGATATAGCTGTTTAACAAGTTTCACCATTCAACAATTCTTTCCTAAAAATAGAGGCGCCAGCGGAATGAAAACGTGCCTTTCGGTTTTCCCCGTATATTTATTTTGAAAATGGTTTGTGATACTTCCGATTTGAAAACATCATTTCATTGTTCACTAAAATAGGCAACTTTTATCTAATTTAAACCAACTTCGCATCATTTACTGTTTTTGAGATGCCAATAATAGTGGTGGGACAGTTACGGCTGGGATTTTTTAATTTAATTTGACCGATTAAATTATTCAAATCTCGTGGCTGGACTGGGGTGAGTTCTGCACGATTCACTGTTGCGTTCCAATTAAGAGTGCTGCTCCTAAGGTGGCGTATGGAGTTAGTAACAAGGCCTATCCAGAACACGTGGCTAATGACCATAGCAGTCGATGCCAAAACACCAAAAAAAAAAAAAGTGGTGGGACATAAAAAATGCGGCCTTTTGTGAAAATAAATGGTAAAACAGCAAAAGCTCTAAAAAAACTATGGACATACGAAACTTCGACTCGATCGGTTAAATATTTTTTATCATTGAAAACGTTATTTGGGTTATAGTTTTTTTAAAGTTGCTGTATATAGAAAAACTCAGCTGTTATGAATAAACATAACCTTGTCATAATACTCATAATCTCCATGTTTCAAAAATAACCTTTCCACGTGTATATTGAGATTCAACATACCGCAAATTGCTATCATTGAAATAATTAATATTGATATTTCATAAGAGACACCACTAAAAAAGAACCTTGAGGTGCTACATAATGTGTGTTTCGTAACACATACGTGCGGTAAAAATTGATGGCCGATATTAGTACCCTAATATACCAAAAGGACGATGTGAAAGCGAAGACAGGGTCAAGCAGTTTTCAGATCAAAGATTGCTCATAAACGTTTTCAATATTTTTACCAAGTAACAAGAAAGAATGACAATTTGAGAAAGCGGTAGAAGATAGACTGTTATAATTCTGTCGGTATTTTAGTGCAGTCAACAGGCATTTTCCCGTGGAATTTTGAAAATCAAGATCGATTTCCTTGAAAATTTGGATTTAGGTAGTATTTATAAACTTCTTTAAAATATACCATACGCCGACTACATTTATCTCACAACTTTGGATCCGCTCAAAATGGGTTTGACTTGACTGGATCCGATACACCTAATCGATATACAGGGTGTCAATTTGAAAACTTCCCACCCTTAATATCTTCCTTCCAGTAAACAATATGAGTAATCGAAAAAACAGGTCAATTTTATTGTCAAGGGGGACACTTTCACGGACTATTTGTAGCCCTCGTGGTCCAACCCCCTAGGAGGGGTAGATGTTACCCTTAGAATTTTAAATGGGAAGGGGGGTCAAGTGGCACATCATTTTGATGGGCGTTCAATTCTTGTTCCAATGGTACCCTGACTTATTATTTTGTGATGAGCATTTTCCGAAAAATTGCGTTCTAAACTAACAGAAGTAATTATTAGAACGCCTATACTGAGATGCATTATTGTATTGACTCCCTTTAATACAAATGGTTAGAAGAGTAGGTGGCACCGCTCCAACCCTTGAATGACAGGAATGAATTTATTACGCATGGGATTTTTTATTTGGTGGTTATTTTCCTTCTACACAATAAAATTTAATTTGCGAGAAAGACATTTCCAACATAAAATCTACTTACGCTTATCTTATTAGCTGTTCGAAATGTTGTCCATTTTGCTCTAAACAGTAATACAGTCTGTTTTCGAACTCCCCTCTAACATTACGGAAAACTTCACTAGGAATTGACCGGCATGCTGCTGTAATTCGTCTTTTAAGTTCGTCAATATCAGAAGGTTGTGTTTTATAAACATCGGATTTAAGATGCCCCCAAAGAAAGAAATCTAAGGGTGTTAAATCCGGTGATCTCGGAGGCCATTCAACTGCTCCCCTTCTGCCAATCCATCTACCCGGAAATCTCTCGTTTAACCACTGTCGGACGGGAAGAAAATAATGAGGTGGAGCACCGTCCTGCTGGAAATGTAACAGATCCTCCTGCAAAAGTTCATTACCTTCTGCATCAATTTCAGTTTCTAGCTCGTGAGTTATAAGAGGATCGATAGTCTCTTCAAGCATATCAAGGTACAGATTGCCAGTCAAGTTTTCTTCCAGAAATAATGGACCAAGAATGGCATTTCCAAGAATACCAGCCCAAACATTAACTTTTTGTGGGTGTTGTGTATGCCCTTCCCGAAAAATATGTGGGTTTTCGTCACTCCAATAGCGACAATTTTGTCTATTAACATTGCCATTCAGAAAAAATGAACACTCATCGCTGAAACAGATGTTTAACAGAAGATTAGGGATGGTATTGACTCGATGAGACATGATTTCACAAAACTCTATTCTTCTATCATAATCATCCTCGTGGAGCTCTTGAAGAATCTGCATTTTATATGGATGAAATTTATGCATTTTCAATGCTTTTCTTATAGTCTCGCGTGACATTCCCGTCTGTTCTGATACTGATCGTAAGGAGCTCGTGGGCTCTGCAGCAAATGTTCCCAAAACTTCAATTTGAGCTGCTTCATTTAGTACTCTGGGGTTATTTCTTTTTTTACTTGTCACTGAACCAGTTTCGTAAAACTTATTCACCATATCAAGCACATACCGGTGACTTACAGTACAATTTGGATGTCTTTCGTTAAAAAGACATGCCGCCCTTCGTGCGCACTTTCCAACTTCGCCATAAATTACAATCATTTCAATTCTGTCTTGAAGAATGTAAACCATTTTTACACTTTTATACACTTATTAAAGTAATTCCTAAACAGCCCAACAGGTACAACGGTATTCACAATACTACCACATAGTTCAAATTTGCTAACCAATTTTTTACCGGAAAACAGAAACTTTTTACAGCAGAAGTAGCAAAAAAGGAAGGCTATCTGTACAATTTCTGCGATGACACTTAAAAATTCAGCATTTAATAAACACAACTTTACTACCATCTACGTTTTACGTAAAGTGTTTGGAGCTAATGGCTAATGTTACCACTAATAAAGGGTTGGAACGGTACCACCTAATATTCTAACCAGTTCTGGCCAAACCATGCATCTCAGTATAGGCGTTCTAATAATTACTTCTGTTAGTTTAGAACGCAATTTTTCGGAAAATGCTCATCAAAAAATAATAAGTCAGGGTACCATTGGAACAAGAATTGAACGCCCATCAAAATGATGTGCCACTTGACCCCCCTTCCCATTTAAAATTCTAAGGGTAACATCTACCCCTCCTAGGGGGTTGAACCACGAGGGCTACAAATAGTCCTTGAAAGTGTCCCCCTTGACAATAAAATTGACCTGTTTTTTCGATTACTCATATTGTTTACTGGAAGGAAGATATTAAGGGTGGGAAGTTTTCAAATTGACACCCTGTATACAGCGTTCGGATTGGATTGAATCACACAAGTCAATTCCATAAAATATAGGATTGGACCCAACCGATCGCCTTGAAGAAAAGTGAAATTACGAGATAAACGAGTTTGAAATTGACAAATGACAGGTAAAAGTATCCAAATTCAGATTAGTGTTTATATTGACAATTGTCTTTCTCAAAATGGAGAGCAAAATAATAATTAAGAAAAGAAACGCATGGTCCAAAGAAGAGAGCAGTTTTTTCATTCAGCTGATTGAGGAAAAACATATTATATCGTGATTTAATTCGCAGAACACAAGAAATTTAAGGTTACGAAATTCGACATTTTGCTGTGAAGTTAGCTTTTTTCAATCGGATTGAAGAATAGGATTCCTCGATCAACTTAAATATTACGATATAACCTGAAGGGTGGTTTCACTCGACTCAATGCTATTGAATTTGAAGCGGATAGAGATCGTCCAGATAAAAGTAGTCGCCGAAGCAGACTTCTGCCCTGGGGGTGAAAACAACCCCATCTAGGGGAAGTCGATAGAGTGACCAATTATGAGCAACTTTTGTACTATAAAGTTTTTTTGTAAAGTTAAATACTTTCCGAGTTATTAGGGATTGAAAAAGTCCACGTTTTTTAACCGTTTTTCGTAAATAACTTAAAAAAAACAACTTTATCGAAAAAATAAGTTCGAAAAAAATTGAGATTCGTTTCCGAATGACCTAAGTATATAAACCCAATAACGACGGAGTTATTGCTCTTTGAAGGATGGTTATTTTCGAAGAACCCCGAAATTAAGAACCTTCAATCTCAAATAACTCGAATATGGTGAAATTGTTGGGGAAAACTCAGGAGACTCTTTTTAAAGTACATTGAAAAACCTTTCAAATGAGTTCTGATAAAAGTCTTTTGCCCAAAATAAAGTCACTCCGTTATTTTTTAATGTAAAAATTGAACCCTCGTCATTACAACCTTAGTAGAAATTAATGGCTCTCCACTTGCAATTAACTTTATTTAGGTATAATTAAATAAACCAAAAAGTATTTTTGATATGAAAAATTGTTTCAAATAATATTTGTAGGATTTTTTTTACTGAAAATGTTGCTTTTTTCATTTTTGTATCATAAAAGTTAAAGGAGATGTGGCGGCTCGAAGTTTGCATTCATACACTAGTTGTGTCTTACTCAACCCCTTTGAACTCACCCCTTTTTAAAAATAAGGGTTGCAAACATTTTTAATTATTATGAAATTCTCTATAAAATGCTTTTTTCAAAAAGTTATTTGCTTAAAGAATTAAGGAGTTATCGTAGAAAAACCAACTGATTTTTTTTTAATTTAATGTTAATGAATGTAATAATACTTATGCATGGCGCTTCTTTTAGGGGCAATTCTTTCATCATATTATAGTGTGTACATTCAAAAATACTATGGACCAGCCCACTACACGTACGGTAAGGTTGATTCTATTGCGAATATGTGTCAAAAAAATTATAACCGCAAGTTTAACATTTTCGGTCTTAAGGGGTAGAAGGGTTGAAAAATTAAAATTATTTCTAATTATGAAAAAAAAATCTTTAACAAAGAATAATTTTTTAATAATTCATATTCCCAGGGGGTGGTTTATAAGGGTTGAAGCATTTGGGCAAATAATAATTTACTTCTAAGAATAATTCAAATTTAATGACGCAATTTTCAATCGTTTCAAATTATAATAAACAACTTTAATACTAGTGTTGGAAATTACTACCCCTTAGGGGATGATTTACAGGGATTGCATACGTCTGATTGATTATAAACTAGTTTGAGAATGTCAAGTAGTCTACAAATAATGAATTTGAACTTTATATTAACCAAGTATGCTAAAATCTACGATTTTTATTTTTTTGCATAAGGGGTAGTTTTCACCCCTAAAAAATAAAAAGCCTGGTTGGGCACAGGGTAGATTTTGAAGAAGAGGGTCATGATAGCTTAAATCCAAATTTTCATTAAAATCGGTGTTGATTCTCAAAATTCCACGGTTTTATAGTTTTTTACCGCTGATGACTAGAGTATTTGAGTTTTTCAGGGTACTTCGTGCGAAAAAATCATTCAATTACAGAAACAGACTACGTTTGACCTCACTTCAACAAAAACATATTTTGATTCGACGGTTATCAACAATGCCTATAGAACTAGAACAGGCATCGATTGTTATGTATGAACTGAATATATAACCCCACCTTGAAAGTATTGAATCTTAATTGGGAGTAAAATAGGCCAAGAAATTTATTCGTGAAATGACACAGATTACAAGCATTTTTCAATAGAATTAAGTACCTAAAAACAACGTGGAGTGGGGTTGCAAATACTGTGATCTATTTGTCAGATGACGATACTAAAACTTGTTAAAGATCGAAAAACTTAAATAAGTACTTCAGCAGTCCAGGGATCCAGAAAAGTGCATTTTTCCTGAAGTTAATTGGGCTAGGTATCAATTATTAAAAAAAAAACTAGTACCTGACACTTGTTTGAAATTTGATAAAATTATCCTCATCGATTTCTAACAGTCGATTTTGTATTTGTCATTATACATTATTTTCATCATGTGAAATGGACAGAAAAATAAAATAAACAGTTGTGATACTCATCAAAGAATCAGTGCTTCCTTTTTATAATAAAATAAATAATGATGAAATATTATATCAATTAACTGACAAGCAAAAAAAGAGGAAAATCAATCAAACAAATATTTATTGGTGCTACTACAACAGAAAAGCGTTTACACAAGTCATTTAAATTGTAGATATAACAGAGAGAAACGCATATGTTCTGTTTTCGACTCGTTGACTTTCAGTTTATTTTAGGAAAAGAATGAACCGGACTCGGTTTTCTATAGGAAAGACTTTATCAAATTAAAACTTTCTGAGTGGAAATTAAAATATTGAAGTTTTTTGAGTGAAACCTCTTGTGAGACTCATTCAAAAGTCTAAGTAATTTGCATAAATAAAATCCTTGTTTTCGAAACCCTTATTCACCATTTGTGTCAATCTGCTAATATCCGAAGTAGTTTATTGTTTTTTCCTGAATCTAAATTGTTCTTGAATGACTGTTTTTTTGTTTCAAAATGCGATATCACGTGAATCTTTGGAAAATATTTAAATATTTTTGCAAAAGTTGGAACACTCGAAATTAGTCTGAAATTTGATTTTCATGGATATTCTTAGGACGTCAGAAAGTGTTTACCTCTAAAAAAGTATAAACGCCATGTTCAAACTTTTTGTTTCTGTTCTAGTTCTCGCACTGTAACTAGCTTTCTAAAAAATGAGATTGTTCATCTAAAACTTACGTGCTTTTTAAATAGAAAGTATGACAGTATTCTCTGACATGTCCAACAAGAGTTATACAGTGTGGTCATTTAAGTGTGCAACATATGGGAATCTTTTTAATGAATTGCACAACCAAAATACAAATAGTGCCAAAAGTTGGTGCATGCTCGGTAATCATTTTAGGTGCACTTAGAATGGCTGCAAGTCAAATAGCATACAGGGTAGGTCAAAAAATATAAAAATTGCTCAAGAGTAAAGTACCCTTATTTCAGAAAATTCAGCAAAATGTTATTGAGAAAAGTTGTTTACAATTGAAAGTTATGCCCAAATACCAAAATATGGCCTCCCAAGTGATTTTTAAATTTTTTAATTTTTTTCGTTAATGATTTCCAAATTTGTAATTTTTTTTATAATCACCCTTAGCACTTCCATAAAGTAACCACAACCAAATTAGTTGAGCATAGCTTTGTTAAAATTCAAGAATATTCGTGAAATTAACTTGGATTTTTAATTTTTAGGGATTCACAAACTTCATGTTTGTTGCAACGATATTCAGCTTAAGTTTAAAATTTCGCAAACCATATTTTTAACAAGGTAAAACATCATTAATGATAATATGCATATTCAAAAACTTTCATTTAATGTGAACATTTTGTGTTTGAAATGTTTATGAAAAAGCTGTATAAATTAATCGACAACCATTAAATCCTTTTAAAATAATCACGGATACCCAAAGAACAAAACAAATGAGTGTTGACAGTAAACATTATGACAGTTTGGTGACATTACCTTCTCATTCTCGAAGAATTATTGTTCGATTATTGAGTTTATTTGATTTCAAATGCCTCCTCCAAGACAGTTAACGTTAGCCGAGAAGGCAGAATTAGTTTTAATATGTGGAGATAACTATAAACCAGTGCGTGAAGCAGCAGATATATTCAATGAACGTCATCCAGACAAACAAGTGCACTATTTCACTGTAAGCAGAATTTTAAATAATTTCAAACAGACTGGCAGTTTAGATTATAAATATAAAAATGAACGTACGAAACCTCTATGTAATGAGGAAAATCAATTAGAAGTACTTCAGGCAGTTGTTGAAAACCCTAGAAGATCCACCCAAGAAATTTCCAGTTATACGGGTGTAAAACAAAGTTTTGTTAAGAAGATTCTTAAAAAAAATAAATATCATGCCTATAAGCCTATGTTTATTTGCACGTTTCAAGAACGAGACTATGACATACGGTATGATTTCTGCATGTGGATTCAAGGACAAATAGAAGATCAACATGATTTCCATAAACACATTCTTTTTGGAGACGAATCTACGTTCACAACAAATGGCGTTGTCTCTTCCCAAAATTGTAGGTGGTGGTCGGACGAAAATCCGAATTTTGTGATTGACAATAAAAACCAATATTATCAAAAAACAAATGTATGGTGTGGTATTGTTAACAACAAATTATTGGGGCCGTTTTTTTTTCGCCACAACCTAACTGGTGATACCTATTTACAGTTTTTGGAAAACGAACTAACGGACTTTTTGGAGAATATGAGCTTACAAGAACGACATAAATTATGGTTTGTACATGATGGATGTCCTGCTCATTCTACTAGAATTGTTTCAGAATGGTTAAATGGGAAATTTGGTGATAAATGGTTAGGACGAAATACTGATCCACGATGGCCTCCTCGTTCGCCAGATCTCACCCCATTAGATTTTTTTATGGGGATATTTAAAGCAAAACGTTTACAAGGATCGACCATTTAATAATGCTGAGGAGCTTGAAAATTCGATACGACATCATTGCAGAAATATTCCAGGAAGTGTGTTGCGATCTACTATTCGTGAATTTCATGATCGGACAATAAGATGCATTGAACGAGAAGGTGGACACACAGAGACCCGTCGATAAATCTTTCTTCACACATTTGATAATGGTTAAGTTATGATAAAAATAAGCCAATAAAAATTGTCAAAACCATCGGCACCGCCTTCAAATACAATTGAAATCATTGTATTATTCCTTTTTGATTATTTTGTTAATATTTATTAATAATAATGTTTCCTTTCAACCCTCATTTTTTTTGTTCCTTGGGTTTCCCGATTATTTTAAAAGGATTTCATGTTTGGCGATTAATTTGTATAGCTTTTTCATAAACATTTCAAATACAAAATGTTCAGTTCAAATGAGAGTTTTTGAATATACATATTATCATTACTAATGTTTTACCTTGTTAAAAATATGGTTTGCGAAATTATGAAGTTGTGTTGAATATCGTTGCAACAAACATGAAGTTTGTCCAAGTTAATTGAACAAACAATTTGAACAAAGTTATGCTCAACTGATTTTGTTATGATTAACTTATGAAAGTGTTTAGGGTGCTTATAAAACAAATTACAGACTGGGAAATTATTAACGAAAAAAATTGAAAAACCAAAAAATGTCTTAGGAGGCCATGTTGGTATTTGGGCATAACTTTCAATTGTAAACAACTTTTCTCAATAACATTTTGCTGAATTTTCTGAAATAAGGGTACTTTACTCTTGAGCAATTTTTATATTTTTTGACCTCCCCTGTATGCTATTTGACTTGCAGCCATTCTAAGTGCACCTAAAATGATTACCGAGCATGCACCAACTTTTGGCACTATTTGTATTTTGGTTGTGCAATTCATTAAAAAGATTCCCATATGTTGCACACTTAAATGACCACACTGTATAAGGCTCTTGGACTCTTTCGCGTGTTCTGTTATTCTGTCCTATAGATAACAATATGTTTAACCTACATAGTATTTTGGAGTATTGGATCTGGTATACATTGCAATGTTCCTACTGATGATGGTAACTTGGTTATCGAAACGCGCATCTAGGAGTGTAAATACTTGTGTGGTAAAGGGGAAAAACGATTTGTTCTCAGGAAAATATTAGTTTTCTCGAATAATAATTATTGTGATATTTACAGGTAAAGTACAGTACAGTACACAAACAAAGCAGCAAAACGTAACACTACAAATGTTTCCCGGTAGGGGTCGTGACCGAATGCTAAACTCTCCTCATTCATTTGCGTATCTGGATCGACCGACGGCCTACTTCCCAACGAAAACATGTGAATAACGCATGATCGTGAATCCCTTAGACGAGGATTTCACTTTTAAAATGCTCATCAAAAATTTGTTATTGTAAGTAGAACGTGAAGCAATTTGACCCTTTACAATTATGACACACGACCTACATTTCGGTTACACCTCATTTGGAGCTGACATACAGAGTCATTCAGAAGAGCGTTTTGATAAATTGTAATGGACTAGTTTGGTGATGTTGAAAATATTTGACGCGATGGAATTAAAATATAGATCAGTGGTTTTTTTTCAATCCATCAATAAATGACTGAGATAGATTATTTAAGTAATTTAGCGCGGAACGTCCTTAGCCGCGCCAAGGCACACATATGTGGTACTTTTAGGTCCAATTAAATCACGCCTCATTAGTTTGCACCACTTCTTCCTTTTATTCATATCATGCAGCTACCTCACAAAAAATATTAGATCTCATTATATGTTCACAAGATTTGCGCGTAAAAAGCAAACAAGTTATAAGCTGTCCTGATATATCGGATCATTGTTTAACAGCATGTGAAATAGGAGAATCTCATGAGAAATTCGCACCTTTTAACTATACCTACCGCGATTTTAAAAATTTCAATACAGAATATTTTTTCAACCATCTACAACTTTGTGATTTCTCAACTATACTAAGAGTTACAGATATTAATTCCAAACTTTCGATTCTGAATCAACTCATACTTCAGATATTCGACTGTCATGCCCCTATCAGAACCGTGAGAATTACAAAAAAAAAGAGTCCGTGGCTTACATACACTATCAGAGCTATGATGAAATTGCGAGATAATGCATTAATTAAATTCAGAAGAACAAGTCTTCCCCAACACTGGGATTATTATAAAACCCTTCGCAATGAAGTCAACAATGCAGTAAAAAGAGAAAAAAAGGCCTTTTTACAGTTCAGACTGAATAATAACCATAACATGTGGAAAGAACTCAGTAACTTGGATGTTTTCTCAAAAAAAAAGGTAGATATTCCTGCAAACGTCGGCAACTCTAATGATATCAACAATTATTTTGGTGAGATTACCTCTAATGGACAAGAATCGCCTGACAATGATACCTTGGAGCACTTCTTTTCTAATAAACTCACAGAAGTAGGCACATTTACCTTCACCTTGACCAATGAAAACGAAATATTCGAGAAGCTACTGTCTATATCGAATGCTATAGGGGTTGATGGAGTTAGTATCAAGATGATTTTACACTGTTGTCCTTTCATCCTACCCTATATCGAACATATTTTCAATTTTTGTATACAGAACAACGTGTACCCTGAAATTTGGAAGAAATCTAATGTAATCCCCCTGGCCAAAAATGCCAAGCCTGCTGGACTGAACGATTTGCGTCCAATTAGTATTCTGTGTGCCTTATCGAAATGTTTCGAAAAAATCATGGATACGCAAATCCGTTCTCATCTTGATGAGTTCTCCATATTACCTAGCACACAATCCGGGTTTCGGAAAGGACTCAGCTGTACTACAGCATTGTTAAAGGTGACTGATGATATACTCGCTGCCCTAGATAACGATGAACTGTGTACTCTCGTATTGGTTGATTACTCCAAGGCCTTCGATAAAATCAACCACCAACTTTTACTGGCCATTTTGCATTTCATAGGATTTTCCGATAATGCCGTGGAAGTAATCAAACAATATCTATCTGAAAGAGTTCAGTCTGTGATGTTCAAGGGGATCCTTTCTCACCCAGCCATAATAAAAAGAGGTGTGCCCCAAGGATCAGTCCTTGGGCCACTTCTATACACTATCTATACCTCTCAATTTCACAAACACATTCGATATTTTTCTGTTCATTACTACGCGGACGACACGCAACTGTACATGCGATATTCATCTGGCCTGTGACCATATGAACTCTGATCTTCATACTTTGAATTCTTTATCTAGGAAGTTTTGTTTGGCGATAAATCCTATTAAGTCGAAAGCCATGCTATTTGGACGCAAAGGAGCACGTGAAAGAAACAGGCATAATTTAAACCTATTTCTTGACAACGCTCCATTGACACTATCAAGTTGTGAGAGAAATCTTGGGCTCATATTGGATGACGAATTGAAATTCACTCAGCATGTCTCTTTCGCTATCAAAAAAGCATTCAGCAACCTGAAGCTCATTTATTCTAATCGACATATACTAACTAAAAAATGTAAGATTACACTTTGCGAATCACTTGTCCTTTCCCACCTTAATTACGCTGACTGTGTATATGGCCCTGCTCTACTGCAATCTGACAGTCGTCGACTTCAACTGATACAAAATTCTTGTGTCAGGCTTATATGTGGTCTTCGCCGACGAAGTCACGTATCGTCTGCAATCTCTGAAATAGGTTGGTTGAATATGAAACAAAGGCGCTCACTACATTTTTGTTCTCTTGTACAAAAAATCATGTTGTCAAAAAAACCGCTATATCTTTATAACAAGGTGAGATTTCGCTCACAAATTCACGATGTGAATATCCGTCTAAAAAATCAGTTGACAATTCCACGCCATAAAACTTCTCTTTTCAAGTCATCTTTCTCCTACAATATTGCAAAAATTTATAATTGTATACCAACCGAAATAAGAAGTATTTCTTCATTACCATTTAAAAAGTTAGTCACTGAACTTATAGCAAATAATCAGTTAATTGTAGGTTAGTTCGTAGTAGTTGGAAGTACATATATTTTTCTATAAATCATAATGTTGATAAAATAAACTTGGATCTGTATTATTCAATAGCTTGTAATTTTTAGGGAATTCTGTATTGGTTTTCGTTTTCACTGGGTTGAGTGGAAGAGCGCGTCCTCTCGGTAACTTATCTTACCGTCAAGACCGAACTCTGCCTTTTGTCGTCAAACTCCATAACCTCTGAATCTCACAATTGTGTAAAATGTAATACATGTAGTTTGAGGCAATTAAATCAATTATTATTATTATTATTATTTGGTACATGAAAAAACAATTTATTGGGGTTTTTAATTTTCGTGCTTTTACACATGGGCACAATACAATACTTGTAGGATATTTTATCAATGTCAGTGTAATGAATAATACACGAAACGTACATGTGGCGTGACGTCACACGCTGGAGCGCTGCGTACTATGAAATTATTCTTCCAAGCGCAACTTCAAAGTCCCATAAATTTTTCATTTATAGAGATATTTCAATGATTCTTCCACATTTTTGTTTCATTTTACTTAATTTTTTAGAATTAATCCATAATAAAAAAATGAAAACTAGTCCATTCAGCAAAGAATTTTTTCTCAGCTTTAGCTTTATAACGCATACAGAACAAACAATAGAATCAAGAAGAAAGGGGGTCAACTTAGAGGCTCTCTAGCTATAACATTCGTCTATGGCTTGAAATAATGAAATAAAAGGTGGGACGACAGAACTAGATGGGTAGGTATCAATGACAAGATGGCAGAAATTTGACACTTAGCGAACTGAGGTATACAGAGTTGCCATGAAAATTGTTTCGGAACAATAAGGAGGAATGGCGCAAGTCTAGAAAAATTATAAGTATAGAAAAATGATATAGAAAAAACCGACAAGCAGGCAAAACATTTTATTGTAATGAAAATGTGCAAACCTCAATCACATTTTATCCAGCTGGAGTAGGGCTTCGCGAAAAATAAATAAAATCTTGGTCTTGAAACATCAAGACGAGACTAGCTCAGACTTGGACTTGGTCTTGAAAGTCTTGGTCTTGGATCAGAATGCGTCTAGAAATTTTATTTATTCACTGTTTTTCAATAAATCAATATATTACCTACTTTCTATTTGGTAATTTTAAATATTATTATAACACATATACAGGATGAGTTAATAAAGCTGCGGTAATAGGCTGTGAAAATTGCAAAATGTCACTTATCACCTGTCATTATGTCAAAAACAGTTGAAGGTAGGTATAGAATATTAATAAAATATTTAACCTAATATTCAAATAGGTTTGCATAAAAATCCAGGATGATTTATTTAAAAAAAGAAATCGTTGCAAGGTTTAGCTGGAAGTGACAACAACGCAGTATCAAAAATATTTCCAAAAATTTCAAATTCAAACCAATTAACTGTTGTATTAAATTTTTATCTTCAATAGTAGGAGGAATGGACCACTGCGGCCTTATAGCATACACCTATTTGTTCAAATCAACCAAAAATTATGGCCTGAAAATAATTTGAAAATTCCAAAGTGGTTCTGCTAGCTACGGGAGTATAAAAAATACTGCATCAATGCATTTCAAGCTAAGTTTCATGACTGAAACAGAATGGAAATGAAATTTTTCGCTTTGTAGAATTCTATTATTGATATAAAATCTGTAGACTGGGAATCACTGAAGACTATTGAACATTTTGTTTGTACTCTCTTTTACTGTATACAAGTTTTTGTAGACCTCCAACGCAAAATCCATATAATCGCATTTGTGAATCATTAATTTGTATTTATAACTTTTTACTCAGAAGTTGATTCGTACATGAACATACATGCTATTGGTCTATTTTCTCATTACATCGAAATTCAGGGAAGTGCCGATTACAAGAAATATAAAACCAGTATTTGTTTAGTATAGACTCAGTGAATATCGCATTATTTATATAATTTATTTCGAATTCAAAACGTTGAAAACGTTGATAAAAATTCATCAGGATGCAAAAACGGGCAATAATCAGAGTATCGATTCTAAAGGAGACATAACTGAATTTGTAGTGGAGTGCAGACAACTCTCCAAACACAAACAAACAAAACGATCCCCATCCAGATTAGATCGGGTTGGCGCCTTTCAACTCATGGAGTTGACGATTTGAAACAGCTGTTGACACGAAAGTTTCTATCAACAAACTTGCTTTCCAACACCTTAAAACCCAGCCGAAGTCTAACCAGAAAAAAGCTTTTTTTGTGGTATCTTCCACAAGGACAATAGGTAGGATTTTGAAGATACACCTAGGTTAGGTTAGGTTTGAACGTAAGTGGGCCCGTATCAGGCCCTCCACTGGCTCACCCTATGGTTATATTTCTCCTAGTATATTCAATCTCTTGACGAAATTGAGGAATGTATTGGGAGAACAATTAACCAGGTTTTCTGGCCTTACTGTCGTATCGCCAAATATTGAGAATCTGGTTCTGGCCGCTGCAGGGCATGTACACAGAATGTGTTCAGCCGTTTCATCATCCTCCATGCATAGCCGGCACTCTGCATCTTGTGCAAGTCCGATTTTATGCATGTGATGTTTGAGTTTGCAGTGGCCAGTGAGCAAACCTACTATAGCTCTGAGATGCGCTCTACTGAGTTCTAGCAGTTTGTCAAAGTCCTGTTTTTTCCTTGTACAAGCAATAAATGCTTTGGAATGGGCTAGGCCCGGTAGACTACGCCAGTACTCGAGTCTTTTATTGTCTGCCCAAGCTGTTATGACATTCTTGGCAGTGCTATATGCTAAACCGATTACCGGTTCTGGTCCAGTGAACGTTGTTTCGGCCCCCCCTTTTGCTAGGGCGTCCGCTATTTCGTTTCCTTCTAGGCCCGTGTGCCCTGGTATCCAGACTAGGGTAACGTTGTTGCGTTGCGCCAGTCGGTTTAAGGTGTCTCTGCAGTTCCATACTGCCCTAGATTTAAAGCAGTTGGATTCAAGCGCTTTAAGTGCTGCTTGACTATCTGAAAATATTTTTACTGTTTTTCGTGTGTGGTGTCGGTTTTCCAGCTCCCTGGCACACATTTCAATGGCATATACCTCTGCCTGATATCGTAGCTAGTTTACCCATACTGAACAAGCGTTTCACTACTAGGTTCATCCCATATATTACGGCTCCGATGCCTTCCTGAGTTTTGGAACCGTCGGTGAACCAACGTTCATTTGCTCTACATAGGTTGGTTTCATTCCGGACCCAGTCTTCTCTTTCGGGAAAGACCACAGTGTAGGACGTGTGAAGGTTGATAGTTTTAGGCATGATGTCTGAGGGCATTCCTAGAATGTTGTGAGCTATTATGCCCTCCAACATGCTGCTGCCTCTCATGACACATGCCTGCGGTAGACTAATGGCCGCTTGGTAAAGTCTGTATGTTGCCCATCTTGCCTCTCTCCCTACCAGTATACGTGTTTTGGTGACATGCCCCATGTTTTGTCACATATTCTGCGGCATGTCCATAATGATAGGCTAGCCTTCCGAATAGTCTTTTCCAAGTGCGAAGTTCCAATTAAGTTTTTTATCCAGGGTTATTCCCAGATATTTTGCTTCACTCGCAAAAGGAATTGTTACACCATTGATGGAAGGAGGTATTAAATGTTCCAGCTTCCTTTTCCTGGTGAATGGTACTATGACCATTTTGTGGGGGTTAATGGACATTTCCTCCCTCTCACACCATTTATATATGGTATCCAATATATCCTGAAGGACGTAGGAGATCGTCTTTTCGGATTTATCGTTTATTACTAGGTCCAGATCGTCAGCATATGCTTGCAGATCAACCTCCCAAAGCGAGAGAATGGCCAGCAGATCATCCACCAGCAGTGACCATAACAGTGGGGAGAGGACTCCCCTGAGGACAGCCCCTGGCTGGCTTGAAGCTGACACTTTCCCCCTGTAGAGAGGTCGTTATACTTCTGTTGTGAAGCATAGTTCTTATCCAGTCACATAGTTTCGGTTCAATCCCTCTAGAGACAGTGGCCTCATATAGGAAGTGAGGTAGTGCATTGTTAAATGCTCCTTCTATGTCCAAGAATGCAGTGACTGCTATCTCCTGGCGTCCCAGGGCATCGCTTATTCCTGAGACAATGTTATTGAGGGCAAGTTCTGTTGATTTGTCAGCCTGGTAGGCATACTGGTGAACATTGAGGGGGTGCTTTGTTAGTGCTCCACACCTTAGGTGCCCATAATAACAATATATACGATCAACAACCATCAGACTTTCAAGTTCTTTGGATCCCCTAAACAGACCATAGCTAATTATTAATCTCAGGAAATATATACAAATTTTCAAGTACATACATAGGACAAACTTACAGGCGTGTGAGCAGTAGAGTGTATGACATCAACTTGAAGACTTTTTAACTTTTAAGCTTGAGTCATTTGAGAAGCAATTGAGATTTCGAAGTGTCCGAACTATCTCAACAAACGCAATGATAAAAAATCCCAAGTGAGTACATAGGTATACCTGAGGAGTAGGCAGACATATAGACCCCAACCTCCTCTATTGAAGAAGCGTATATACTTTAAATTCTTCAAAAATATAGCAGTAATCATACAAAAATATACTTTCAAATCAGTGGAAACAAGTCATAAACGGAACAGAATATTCCTACCCAATGAATTATTGAATATGAAACTGGTAGGCCTGAAGTATAGATGAGAACGGTAATAAATGACTGAAATGATATGCTAAATTTGCGATCCTGAAAATATTCAACATTAAAGGTTTGCTTGTAATCAAATAGTTGTAAAATGCCTACCGTCGATATGTGATGCCTGGAAGAACAAATAATTGAATATATAGATGGAAAAAATCAATGTCTGATGTAAGGCAATGAGGAATGAGTTGGCAAACGAGTTTCGTTAAGAAAAATACTCTGAACAAATATACAATGCTGAATAGCTGAATATTGAATAACTTCAGATTACCTACAAGATTTCATATACTGTATAATATGTTCGGAGACATAGATCAATCAAATAACAAAGTTCACGAAAAAAAAAATCGAAGCACTTAAATCGAGGGAAGTCGTTTTCAAGGCACCTTGATTTTTCACATGCAATACAATTCTCAACGTACCTAGGTTCTCCTAATATAAAACATTTACATTTCACTCACGTAGTTATATACGTTATTTTCCAGTATTTAATTTATTCAAGCAAGAAAACAACTGAAGCGGTTATACTAAATTTAGATAAATAAAAAGAAGGTTTTTCAGGTAATACGCAGAAATGCGGCTGTTGACGAAAGACACTCCTTAACTTGTGAAATAATTCAGTGCTTTTTCTAAATGTTCTCTCCTTGGATATATGATAATGTTAGGAAAACTTTGAGTTACTGAACAGCAAGTAATTTTTCGCATTAGTCACATTGCAAAGTCCTATTAGACTAACTTGCAGACATATAATTAACATTTGGAATACTCTTGTCTCGCTTGTGAAACTATACTGCCCAAAAAAGGCAAAAGGCAGTAAGTGATGAAACATTGAAAGAAGATAAATCAATATTTTTGAAATTGAATGGCTTTACTTATTGCGGTTTGCCATCTTGAATTACTCGTCTCCACGTAGAATTTTCGAGGGTTTAGTTAACAAGGTGTGTCACATACTGTTCTTTCGTATTCAGGAAAAAAGTAATTTTTCAAAAATTGTCACTTAGTGCCTTTTGCCTTTCTTGGGCAGTATACAGGGTGTTTCATAATTAAATGATGATCCTAAAGGACGATAATTTCTGTATGATTATAAGAAAAATTCTTCATATGAACAGGGTATCAGTTCCTCCCCAATATCTTTAAAACCGCTTCGGCTTTTTTTCAATTTTGGTAAATGCAGTAAGACAATTACAAATCCATTGCTCCTTAGGGAATGTGTTATTAGTCACCATTTCAAAGACATTGTTCAGATACACAAATACCCGTACAGCAGGTACTCTCGTTCAATTTCAACATTTTATTCATGCCTTTGTTAATAGCATTTAATTACGAGCAAATCAAGTTTTTCCCAATTACGTAACGAGCAGAAAACGTTCTTGTATGTACGGTATTTCTTTTCATGTAAAGGTCAATTCCTGGTCGCGTTCTATTCCTTCTGAATGTAAATGTACTTTAAAAGCCAAGGTTAATATCGCTAAACTTCAATTAATAAGTCATATTCGTAGTCAGTTCTACTCGTATGGTGCAACTGTAAAAAGCGTGCTTCATAGTAATGAGTAGAAACGTCTGTGTCGATGTGAACGGTGTTTCAATATTTTATATTTAGGTTTCAAATCATGTTTGCTACCTTGAGACGAATACTTTTATCAGCAAGTACTTTTTATTGGTTGATTAGCCATTTTGGCTGCATATCCTTGTGAGTCATAGTTAAGAAAAGTTTTCAAAGGGCTCAGTGTTCCAATACTTTCCTCCATTCCTAAATATAATGTATACTTGACTGAAAGAAACGCACCGACTTTATCGAATGTTCATGACAGAATCCTTGGTGGAAGTTTTGGAAAGGGCTAATTAATTGGCGAAGGACCTTGTTTCAAGAGGAACTCTCAGTAGATAGATTTGGTCCAAGGAATAAATCAAATCGAAAAGGACCAAGAGATGCATTTGTGAGAACCTGTAAACCGTTATCGATAACATACACCATTCAGAAAAATTTCCACTAGCATCAGTAACAATCAACATGTAATAGTATATTGTTTTATTAGGAGTAAAAGTATAACTTTTTGTGGCGAGTCTGAATGTTTGATGGCCGAACGTTAGTGAGGCCGACAATTTCAGACGAGCCACAAAAAGTGCTTTTGCTCCGAATGAAACATGCTATTTTTTCCGCAAACGGTATCCAGACTATAGAACTAATTAATATTTGAATAAAAATTCAAAACGAATGCAACGAAGTTGATAAATTCAGAGAATAATAATTATAAAACTGCGCACTACATTTCCGTGGTTACTGGTTTTGTGATTGCCAAGTCAAAAACAAATTTGACAGTTCAATAATATTTTATAATGTCAGAAATATTGTAAGTGATTTAAAGCAACAATTGGACTGTGCATTTTTGGTAAGTACTTGAGCATCAAAATTTCGTTTGTTGTAGTAAAGTGTACTGAAATTTTCTTTTAGATTATATTATTATGTCGGATTCAGAACCCAACTGTACACCGCCCGACGTTGTTGACATTGCTAAGGCAGCTACGAATGATTTAATTCCAACTAATTCAAGTAGAGTTTATAATCATACTTACGAAAGATTTCTCACATGGTGCAATGATAAAAACATTTCAAACTATTCGGAAAATGTGCTACTAGCTTATTTTTTTGAAATGACAACTAAATTAAAAATGAAGAGTTCAACAATGTGGTCTCAGTATTCCATGATAAAATCATTACTGAATATTAAACATGGATTAGATATAAGCAAATATATTAAACTACGTGCTTATCTGAAGAAGCAGAATGATGGGTATACTGCCAAAAAGTCAAAGGTATTCACAAAAGACCAGTTTGAAGATTTTTTAAATAATGCACCTAATGAGCAATATCTAGGAATTAAGGTTAGTTATAATATTCTAACCTGCATAAATACAATCAAGTTTTTAAATACATACTACTTTTAGGTTGTTCTAATAATGGGCGTATCTGGAGCATGTAGATGCGATGAAATGGTGAACATGACAATAGACGATATAAAAGATTTAGGATCTGTTATTCATATAAAGATTCCTGATAGTAAATCTAAAAAGCCACGATCGTTCACAATTATTGGAGAAAAATATATAAATCTTTACAGAAAATATACTTCTTCACGTCCACAAGCTATGGAAAGCCGACGCTTTTTTTTAAATTTCCAAAGGGAAAATGTTATCGCATGGTCATGGGAATTCATACAATTAGTAACGTACCCAAAACAGTAGCAACTTATTTAAAACTACCGAATTCAAAAGATTACACCGGCCATGCGTTAAGAAGAACTTCAGCTACTTTGCTTGTGGATGGAGGAGCTGATATTACTTGTTTGAAACGGCATGGAGGTTGGAGGTCGAGCACTGTCGCTGAAGGATACATTGAAGACTCTTTGTCTAATAAAAAACAAACTGCAGAAAAAATCTTGATAAGAGGCATAAGATGTCCGGAGGACTGCTCATTGCTAATATCCTATACAATAGGAAAAGTTGGATCGAAAATCCATCAGAAAACAACTACTTTCCTGGCTAATGCCACGACGAACATTGAATTACATCTGATGAAATTTCCGTGCAGAGTTCCTACAAGGTTATCTCTGCAATTGCTTGGTTGCATGGGAATGATCATAGAAACATTCGGACCACCTATATATCGATTTTGGAGTGTTGCTCCTCATCAGTATAGGGTAGGTCTAGCAGTCAATAACTAATGACTGCAACGAATGAATCTACGACCATTCCCATTTAAAGACCGAAACTGAGATCGCGCCCGCACAGTGGATTAACTCCAAACTGCGAGCGCCATCCCAGCGCCGGAAGTCCAACCAAGCAATATCCGTGCTCCACGATCGTCAAGACCGTATATGAAACGGAAAAGAAATCTGTAGTTCACAATGAGCTTATGACAAGAGGCATAAGATGTCCGGAGGACTGCTCATTGCTAATATCCTATACAATAGGAAAAGTTGGATCGAAAATCCATCAGAAAACAACTACTTTCCTGGCTAATGCCACGACGAACATTGAATTACATCTGATGAAATTTCCGTGCAGAGTTCCTACAAGGTTATCTCTGCAATTGCTTGTTGCATGGAAATGTTCATCGAAACATTCGGACCACCTATATATCGATTTCGGGGTGTTGCCCCTCATCAGTATAGGGTAGGTCTAGCAGTCAATAACTAATGACTGCAACGAATGAATCGACGACCATTCCCATTTAAAGACCGAAACTGAGATCGCGCCCGCACAGTGGATTAACTCCAAACTGCGAGCGCCATCCCAATTTCCTATTGTATAGGATATTAGCAATGAGCAGTCCTCCGGACATCTTATGCCTCTTGTCATAAGCTCATTGTGAACTAAAAATCTTGATGTCGAATTCTTCTTCACTGTACCTGAATGCAGCTTCTCATGAGCGAAATTATGTCGACGTTGATGTAACAGAAGCAACAACAAGTAAGGAGTCACGGGAAATTTTGTCGATGAACTCTTTCAACTCTGCACAAAATTCGCTTGAATTGGAAGTGAATAAATCAGGTAGTGCATTAAATATGTGCGGTGCAACCTTAAATAACTGTAATTTTACTATTAATAATTATTATCGTTAATAAAGTTTAAAAGTTCAACTAATAATTATTTTCCCTGTTAAAAATTCTACTTTTTTGTACGGCCGTCAGCGTACAAAAAAGTACTTTTTTGTCCGCTCACGGCCGTACAAAAAAGTGGCGTCTGTGAAATCATACTTCAACACCATGAATTGACGTTAATAATGTCTACTTTTTTTGACGTTTGCGGAAAAAATCATTTCACGAACGTATTCATTTATTTCATATCGACTACAATCCACTTCAAAACTGTTCCAAATTGAGAGACATTCAAACGCCACATTTTCGCGTGCTGACGTCACTTGTATTATTCTAAACGTTCTTGATTGAATCCTCAGATGAAGCTTTATCAGTTTAAATCACAGTGTATACCAGATTAATCTTCTTTCGATACTATTCAGTCGAAGTTAATGGAAAGGTACACTTGGTTTTGACAGCAGATAGACAAATAGGCAATATATGGAGATCTTGACGTCACTTGTATTGGTCTAATGAAATACCGGTAATATTTCGCGCGAATTCAGCTAGTATTTGAATTTAACATCGTTTTTTTCTTCCTGATAAACTCTAACGAAAAAAGTTGAAAAGTCCTTTCTTCCCTAGTTTGACTTGTAAATCTTTGGATTAAAAAAATGACCAGTGTAATTCCCTATTATTAATATATTTTTATCGTATGGCTTGCCATCCCAAGAGAGAGAATTGAAACGGCTATTTTTCAGAGAGTTATTCTCTATATATTGACTTGTAGGACTGATTAAATCTTGTTTACTTTTGCGGAGCTTCAGTTAGAACAGCATCATTATCAAATTAATGAGACCGGTAACGATTGACGAAGACTGCTTTGGGATATTTTTATGATTATCATTGAAAGATGCCGAAAGAGATCTACGGAGGTCATTTGGTTGTATTCAGAGAATCCTTAAAAAAACTAAATTTCACCCATAAATATTTCCTCAATTAGGTCAATGACTCTCTGGACAAAACTTTTGGTGATCAGTGGATTGCCCATACTGGCCCATATACACCGTTAGCCACCACGTACTCCTGACATGACTCCATTTGATTTTCTCCATCTGGAGACATGTTACAAATGTTGATTATGCTGATCCACTAACAACAAGAATTACTGCCAATAAACGTTGAGGAGTACGACAGATAGAAATATGAAGAAGTGAATTTTCAAGTGACTAGTATTAATGGAAGCTACTTTGAACATAATTTGTAAAAATGTACTTTATTCAAATTATACATAAACCGTAACACCGTTATCACTGATGAAACAAAAATACCTCAAATAAGGTTTGTTCTAGGCATATTGGGTAGTACGAGAATGTATTGATATCTAGTTAGTCTAGACCAGTTCCCTGCATAAACAAAATATTGTGTTACCATAGTAACGAACAATTAGAAGTGTCAGTGTATAGTTTGACGTCAAAATAGTAAACCAGATTTACGCAATAAATTTAACAAAAAAATTTGTCTGGAGCCATCATCAAGTACCTGTATTAAAAAGGGTTAAGAGGTAAGCAGATTTACGAAGATATGCTTAATACCCTTGGTGATCAATCTTCAAAAGAGGTAAATTTTCCATTGAAGATGATGACCGATCGGAAAGGCCAGTTTCTGTGTCAGTCCCCGAAAATATCGATGCAGTTCATGACATGATTTTAACAGACCGTCGAATTGGGCTAAAACGGATATCTGAAGCACTGAATATTTCATACGAACGCGTTCATCATATAGTTCACGTCAGTACATGAGAAAAATTGCTGCAAAATGGATCCCCAAATGTTTGAATGTTGACCAAAAGCGTGCAAGGGTTCGATCTGTGCTCGATTTGAAAACGATGTAGACTTCTTAAACCGAATTGTTACTATGGATAAGACTTGGGTATAAATTTCTACGATCCAGAAACAAAGCAACAATCGATGGAATGACGACACTCCGGTTCTCCAAGACCTAAGAAGTTTCGTGTCCAAAAATCTGCTGGAAAAGTTCTTGCTTCAGTTTTTTGGGATTACCATGGAGTAATCGTGATTGATTTTTTGGATAAGGGTAGAACAGTAACTGGAGATTACTATTCGACATTACTGACCACTCTACGGGAAAAAATTGAAGAGAAAAGTCGCGGAAATCAATCCAAAGGTATTTTGTTTTTGCAGGACAACGCCCCTGCACACAAATCTCATGTTGCCATGCAAAAAATTCGTGATTTAGGGTTTGAATTACTAGAACACCCCCCTTATTCACCAGATTTGGCTCCGTCCGACTATCAACTGAAAAAAAGTTTAAAAAGTCGTAAATTTTCTTCCAACGAAGAGTTAATAAGAAGCTGTGGGGTCTGGTTTGCAGAGCTAGGAGAAATATTTTTTTTGAAAGGCCTAGAGACGTTGCAGGTTCGCTGTAATAAATGTATCCAATTAAGAGGAGAATATGTTGAGTAATAAAATATATTGACATTGAAATTTCGTTCGGTTCTATGGAAGGCTAAGAATATTTCAATATATCCTCGTTTATACATTTCCACATTATTTCTATGATATGTTCGATGAGAAAAAGTGGTTATTCAATTTGGAAATATTTGGAATAAAGTTTTTTCGAGATGTTATATTTTGATACGCGTTTTGAAGCTCCCTGTACGTATTTTCTCGTGATATTTGTCATATCACATCCATACTTTCTTCAGCATTACTTCGTTAATTGATATGTGATTCTAAGAACTGTATGCATGAAAGCTGTAATTTTGAGGTGCTGTAATTTTGAGGGCTGCAACTGTGTAGAAAAAAAAGTTTTCCTAGCTCCGTTGTGTATAGGGTTGAAACCACTTTCTTCACTCAATTGATGCTTTAAAAATGTTACTTTCCCCCTAGGGGCTCTAGTAATTCTCCCCTTCCCACTCACAAGACTTCTGTGGCAACAACTCTGGAGACTATGTCACTCTTCCCCTATACAGTGTGTCCCACTTTTTGATGGTAAGAGATACGAGGTCGGTTAAATGACACCAAATGTGGAGTTTCTCAAGGCCAACTATAATGTGATAAAACAAAAACGAATGGATTTAATCAAAATATTTTTTCACATTATAGTTGGCCTTGATAAACTCCACATTTGGTGTCATTTAACCAACCTCGTATCTCTCACCATTAAAAAAATTCCCATGGTGAGCATGGTAAGTGGGACACACTGTATATAGGGAGTTTTCGACTTTTTCCTAGCAATAACTCTGAAGAAGAAGCTATGGCGTAGAAAACACTATGTGTTCAACATTGACAACCACTCCGGTCGGAAATGCTTTATTTTCTTCCCGTGATATACAAATAGCTATTTTTCGAAAACCGTATATTTAGAACTTTATTCATAAAGTAATTCTATAATTTCGTAGGGATTTCCAAGGAAAAAGTCCAAAATAGTATCTCAAAAAAATGCACAATTTTCAGTATGACTTACCGCACTCGGAATTTTCATTATCAAATCAATATTTTTACTTAACAATGGTTAATTGATACAAAAGTTTCTGGTCTGATCTACCATTGATATCTCTCGATTTCAGTTTATTGTCGAGATTTCTATCTGAAATCAAAATATTCTGGGTTGCAGCTGGTGTTTCCCAATCTGTCGGAAAACCAGTCCCTGTTGATATAGAGACATTAGTTGAGAAAAAATCTAACGATCTACTCAAGCTTGGTTCCCACGGTTTTGTTTCCTGATCATTATAAAACGAAAATATATTTGAATAAAAAACTAAAGGGTTTACTTGTTAGGATATGACCAAACCTCTGACTGAAGCTTCTATGATGAATCAAGCCAGAGGAATGCTGAAAATAACCTTTTTTTGTCAGTAATTTCCGTCTGTTTTTACGATTCCAGATGCACTGTAGTCATGAAGGCTTATCAAAAACGAATGGAAAATGGTGAAAAACGAAAAATCAGATAGAGTAACATTTTGGAAAATATGGAATAGAATCTATCTTTCTTGAACACAAACATTTTCAATGAATTATGTTTGTAATATTAATAGTCTGGGAAATATTCTAAAAACTAATAGTGTCTAGAGATACAGATCCCACTAACAAAAAACCGAAAAACTTTAGGTAAATATAATTTATAATAATAATAACAGTATTTGGTTTTATAGATGAGGCTTTAGAATATCCCCGCCGTTTTCTTTATGAGTATAGCTGATTCGAGTTTATTGACATTATTTTGCTTGCCTTTAATTGATATTTTGCATTACTTACTCAGTGAATGTACAATTTCCTGGAAATCTCATGGTTACTCCGTTGTTTCGGTCTGAATTATTTCATTGTAGCACCTATACCTATAATAATTCCGAGAACTTCTGAGTAGCTACAATTATCTTATCAAAATTTTGGACACAATCTTTTTCTCTTAAATCCTTATACCTGGTTTCACCAAAACTTTAATCCCGATTTAGGATAGTTCCAACAATTTTAATCAGGCGTATTGCTTAACTGGCCATCATTGGTGAGTTGAATAGGCCATAGAGCGTGGATTATGCGATCTAAGATTACTTCTAACTGACCAAAAACAGCCGATAGAGCATGTTGAACTATGCACGTACAGGGTGTTTATTAAGTACTTGTTCAAACTTCAAAAGGCAAATATTTGATTAATGTTAAGATAAAAAGTTTATATATATATATATATATATATATATATATATATATATATATATATATATATATATACAGTGACCGCCAAAAAGTATGTACCATATGGGAAAAAATTTTATTATTGGAGTATTGGAAAAAATATTCTGGGGAAAAGTTTGTGCATGTTCGATAACCTAAAAATCGATTTTGACACATGTCACGTGATCGCTAGAATGGCGGCAAAATGAAAAAAATTGCAATGCAAAGGAAAAAAAAGGGGTAAGATGTCAAGATATCAAAAAAAGTTATTTGAAAAAGTCACTTAGAATTCAATTTTATACACATAAACGAAGTTTCAAGAGATAATTAAAAAAAAATTGAAAATAGCAATTTTTTAAAAATATTTTCCCATCTATTTAAAAATATTTTTTTTTTCTTATGAATAGCTTGACTATACCGAAACATTTGCATCCCAAATATTGTCAAGTTTGTTTCTAACAGGTCAGCAATAGACTGCCTCTCTTCTCTCTCTCTCTCTATATATATATATATATATATATATATATATATATATGTATTGAAAAATTCTTAGCCTACTATAGAAATAAACAAAATTTCAAAGTCAAAATATTTTATTACTCAACATATTCTCCTCTTAATTGTATATATTTATTACAGCGAACCTGCAACGTCTCTAGACCTTTAAAAAAAATGTTTCTTCTTGCTCTGCAAACAAGACCTCCACAGCTTTTATTACCTCCCCGTTGGAAGAAAATTTACGACCTTTTACACTTTTTTTCAGTTGAGGAAAGAGATGATAGTCGGACGGAGCCAAATCTGGTGAATAAGGGGGGTGATCTAGTAATTCAAACCCTAAATCACGAATTTTTTGCAAGGCAACATGAGATTTGTGTGCAGGGGAGTTGTCCTGCAAAAACAAAACACCTTTGGATAGCTTTCCGCGTCTTTTCTCTTTAACTTTTTCCCGTAGAGTGGTCAGTAATGTCGAGTAGTAATCTCCAGTTATTGTTCTACCCTTATCCAAAAAATCAATCATGATTACTCCATGGCAAAAATCTGAAGCAAGAACGTTTTCAGCAGATTTTTGGACACGAAACATCTTAGGTCTAGGAGAACCGGAGTGTCACCATTCCATCGATTGTTGGTTTGTTTCTGGATCGTAGAAATGTACCCAGGTCTCATCCATAGTAACAATTCGGTTTAAGAAGTCTACATAGTTTTAAAATCGAGCACAGATCGAACGCGATGCTACTACCATTGCACGCTTTTGGTCAACATTCAAACATTTGGGGATTCATTTTGCAGCAATTTTTCTCATGTCCAAATTGACGTGAACTATATGATGAACGCGTTCGTATGAAATATTCAGTGCTTCAGATATCCGTTTTAGCCCAATTCGACAGACTGTTAAAATCATGTCATGAACTGCATCGATATTTTCGGAAAATTTACCTCTTTTGAAGCTTGCAGTCCAATTTTTCACTGTCGCATACGAAGGACATTCACCACCATGCACCCCCTAAGGTTGAGGCCCGGAAGGATGAACGCCCCAGCACTCGTACGTACTCGAAAGCTCACCCCCCCTATCCACCACCCCCGCTCGTTAAAGCGGTTCCTCATCCTGATGATTGGCGATCAGCAGAATAAAATCTGATCGTTTGATATGGAGTGCTCGGCCGATTCTCGGCCTGAAACTCTCTTATATCTGACATGAGTTTAATTTGATTTTACAATGACTTTACTTAATGTGCATGGTGCCCCCCTGAAACTGGCTGAAGGCCTGAAAAACACTTGGCTGAGGGCCAAGTGTTGTGTATTGAATTTACTGAGTTTACCACTTGGTCGGTTCTTCTTGGAATCTGAAACATAAAAGCATGATTATCGAATTTTAAGCCTGTTGAAGTAGACGTTGGCGTCGCCGAAGGTTTCGCTTCCGTCTTACTTCTTCAGGGGTGTCGTTGTCTCCCTGGTTCACTGGTCGTCTGTATTTGTCTCTGTCTCTATCGTCTTGCTCACGTCTGTTCTCGAGGAGCTCCGTGAGCAACGGGTTCGTGTGGGTCTCTACTCTGTCTAGAGTAGTCCCCACGTGATTCCTGATCAGTCTGTCAATGTAGTCCGGATGGATGTCTAAGTCTCGATATATAAACCTGTTTGGCATATATCGTGGTGCGTCTGTTGCCATTCTCAGGCAGACATTGAAGAAGGCCTGCATCCTCTGCCTGTAACTGTTCGCGCATTGCCCCCAAGCAGTAGACGCGTACATCATGATTGGCAGAAGGATTGTCCTGATGAGGCGTAGTTTCAACTCGAGTGCCATGTTGCTCCTACGCCCGATGAGTGGATACAGCTTATGCCTCGCGGCTTTCGCTATAGCCAATCTGTGGGAGACGTGCTTCTGAAACGTGAGTTTCTTGTCCAGGGTTACTCCTAGGTATACGGCTTCGTCTACCCATGGAATTCTCTCATCGTTCATAGTAACATGGCCCTCGGGTGTCCTACGTCGCCTCGTGAACAGTATGGCCTTGCTTTTGTCTACATTGATTCCGATCTTCCAACGATTGAACCACGGTTCCAGCTTGTTTATCTGATGTTGCAGCTTCGATGTTACTCCTCTCTCATGGGATGACTCAGCAAAGATTGCCGTGTCATCTGCATAGAGAGCAAGTTTGGTCATGGGGTTGTCCGACATAGGCATGCCTGCAGTGTAGATCGAAAACAGGTGTGGCGACAGTACTGCTCCCTGTGGTACTCCTGCTTCTAGCCTCCTTCGTGAAGAGAGAGCATTTCCGACTTTGCATCGGTAATGTCGACCTCTTAGGAAGGAGTTTATCAGCTTGACCATTGGTGTGGAGTATCCGGCATCAACCAGTTTTGCGATCAGCCCATCGTGCCAAACTCTATCGAAGGCCTTGGAGACGTCAAGGAAGACTGCTCCTGAAAGATGTCCTTTTCTCGTGCGGTTCCAGCTCTGGATGGTGGCGTCCACTATCCGGGTGACCTGGAGTTCTGTTGAGTGTTCCTGTCTGAAGCCGAATTGCTCATCTGGTAGGATGTTCAATTCTTCAGACATTGTCTCAAGTCGAGTCCTGATCACCCTTTCTGCGACCTTACTCATGGCAGGAGTTAGGCTGATGGGGCGGTGGTTTTGCGGGAACGTGTGGTTCTTGTTGGGCTTCGGAATCATGATGACCGTTGCTTCTTTCCAGCTGGAAGGAAAATGTCTAAGTCTGAGTACAGCGTTTATGATGTTAGTCAGGGCTGCTAGTCCTTTCCTAGGTAAGGCTTTTAGTGCCCTGACTGGAATGTTGTCTGGGCCCGGTGCTTTCCTGGTCTTTGCGTGTCTAAGTATGTCCTTGATTTCCTCTGGAGATGTCGGCTCTAGAAGAATGACTGAGTCGTCAGTTCTTCTAAGCCGTCTGATCGTCTGGTCTACACGAAGGACATTGATCACCAAGGGTATTAAGCATATCTTCGTAAATCTGCTCACCTCTTAACCCTTTTAAATACAGGCACTTGATGATGGCTCGATACTCCAACTTTTCGAGTTTCATAATTTCGGTGGACTTATTTTTTCTTTTAATTTATTGTGTAACTCTGGTTTACTTTTTTGACGTCAAACTTTACACCGACACTTCTAATAAGTTATTGTTCGTTGCTATGGTAACTCAATATTTTGTTTACGCAGGGAACTGGTCTAGGTTAACTATAGATATCAATACATCCTCGTAAACATGCATCCGCAAATGCTTCGTTTCGAAGATACAGAGGTGTTGAAGTTGAAGTTATTTTCAATTATTTTGAATAACTTTTGCAAAATAAAAATTTTTCTCACAAAATTTGGTGAAGAGGGTAATTTTGAGGTGATACAATTTTGTATTAATTTTTATATGGCACTGCTGCGTACGCTATCATAATTTATTTTAATTTGCCCTAACGTTTTTGAAAGTAAACTATTGGAATTTTTTATATTTAAATCCTATTCCTACACCTTTTCTATGGAGAAAAGGTGCACCCACTCAATAACACTAGGGGCAACCGTTTTTGAATAATTTGCAAATTTCTGAATCTATGCAGGTTATGGGGCACCATATGAAGTTGCTCAGAACTTGACACAAAGTGAGTATGTGATAGATCTCGCTAAAATAAACGACTTTTTTTCTACGAAGATGAATCGAGAATAATTCATTCTCAAGATGCAAAATGTTGAAAAACCGATATTTAAAAAAAATTTCAACACCCTGTATTTTGTATTTTGAGATCGAATCATTTTTCGATGCATCATGATAGAAAAAAAGTTATTTATTTTGGCGAAAAACGGTTGCCACTAGCGTTATTTTGCTTAGAAAAGGTGGAGGAATAAGTGTTAAATTTAAAAAATCTCAAAATTTCACTATCAAACATGTTAGGGCAAATCAAAATAAATAATGATAACGTACGCAGCACCCTCTAAGTGCTACATACAAATTAATACCAAATTTTGATTTCTCACTTCCAAAAAAACATGTTCACCAGATGTACAAAAAAAAAATTCTGCAAAAGTTATTCAATATAATTGAAAATAAAATTCAACACCCTAAATCTCCGAATCGAAACATTTGCGGATACATATTCATATGAACTTTTCATATTAAAATTACTCAAAGATTTACTCTTTGAAGTTTGTACAAGTAGGTACTTAATAAACAACCTATAAACTATAATTCAGCGCTAGAAGCATCCAAATCCTCATTAGTCGTATTCCGAGTAAAACATGAGGTAGGTATTATTTTGGCCAATTTCTTGTCGTTATGACATTTTTGAGCAGTTTTCAGAGTTCAGTGTAAAAAACGTGCAAAAATTACTTCAATTTTACGCAAACAGCAAATGTTTAACCGATGTTGAAAGTTGCAAAATGAATAACTGTAATCACAATTCAACGACAGAATTGTCACGCACCAAACTCGGTAACAAAAGAATCGCACCGGTCACAAACGATCCTTTATCCTCATTCTAATTGACAAATGAATAAACGAACCAAGTGTCGGTCGCAATCAGTCACTAGTTACGCATACCTGTATTGCTGAAGAATTTCAAATGAAAAACTAACTCGGCCTTCTCCGTTTGGATAGTACAATGTCATTGTGTGGGTCTTCATGTAGTCTAGCAGCACACTTGTTTCGCATTTGCATATCTGGCGTATTCGTCTTTTGTTCGTGGTTACGGTATACGGTTTTCACGCCTAAAAAAATTCCGAACGGATTCGACAGGGTGGATAGAAGCGCAAGTACATTTTGTCGGTCAGTTGGGTGGAGGTGCAGAATGTGGAAATTTGACGAGAGCGCAGGGTGATTTTCCACCACTTACGCAAGTTAAATGGGGTGCGAAAGCACCTGTAAAATTTGGGAGCTATACGTGATGATTTGAACAATTTTTTTGCACGTGAACAGCTATGGATACGCCACTGCATCACTTAATTTTTAGGAACCATCTAAGTGAAAACACAATCGTGCTTCTGTGAAGGATGTCATGACTACTGAAGTATTGCAGTATTGCAGTGTCACTATCTCTGATGGTTGTTGTCCCCGATTCACCTTGGTTGTACACGTATTACCGAAAAAATACCCACGGCGTATGAGGAAACAACCAACATCATCCCTCGCTCGACATAACCCGTTTCCTGCAGATAATTCCATTAAGAAGCGTAATAGTCCTAAGTACAGAAATTTGAGAAGATTTGTCACTGGTGCACGTATGTATGTCGTTAAATTTTGGATAAGGGTGCAATACGACTCCAAAAGCTGGAACCTACCTAATGGAAAAAGATCCAAGTGATTTATTGATCGTGGTAACATCTATATTGATGACAGTGCCAAGCGCCATATTAATGCAAACAGGTTTCTCGTAAAAATAACTTGACTTTATCAAGACATTACCCAATAACAAAATTTGGCGCTTGGTGCCTTTTAGTAATGAACTAAAAGCTACACCAGCATTTATGGCACACTCCAAAAATAGTATATTACGTAACAAGAGTTGTAAGTAACCCATTACACACGAAAAGAAAAAGTGCATAAATTATAATATATAATATATACAGGGTGATTCAAAAGTATTTTGACAAACTTCAGGAGGTGATTCCTCACAATATTCTAATATGAATTGCCCAAATAAATATATGTCTGGAAACACTTCGTTTCCAAGATACAGGGTGTTAAAGTTTTATTTTTATTTTGGTTTTTTTCAAATAACTCTTGAAATACTTAACTTGATTAAACGAAACTTGGTAATAAGAGGTTTTTGAGGTGTCGAATTCGAACCTGATGTTATTATTTCTCTTACTCGTAGGGGGCGCCACCTACACATCTTTTTCTTTTTTGAAGATTCATAACTTTTTTGAGCGTACTTCTAGCACATTTTTCAATAAAAAAATCGATTCCTCTATCATATCTACGTAAAAAAGCTACCCTTGTTAAAAGTCGCTGTAAGCACCCGTTTTCTAAATATTTGGACTTGAAAATTTCAAGTCAATTATTTGATAATCGATGCATGTTGAAGTTATTACCAATATTTTGCATTTTTCACAAGAATGCTTTGGAAAAGAATTTGACGTTTAAGTAAGTAGTTTTGGTAATTACATATGTTGTGACAGTTAAACGTTTAATTAAGTTCAGTATTTCAAAAGTTATTTGAAACAAACGAGAATAAAAATAATACTTCAATACCCTATATCTTGGAAACGAAGCGTTTCCGGACATATATTTATTTGGACAATTCATATTAGAATTTTGAATCACCTCTTGAAGTTTGTCAAAGTACTTTTGAATCACCCTGTATAATATAATATAATTATAATGCATAATACAAAAATCATGGAATTGAGAAAAGTGTCATTGTTTGTTTGGCACCTATACTAAACACGGCCCTGTAAGCTAAATCATTGGTCTTAGATGATTGGGCCCATGAGAACATTTGATCAGAAACTCAATACCAATAACATTGTGAATTTCAGGCAAATCCCACTGTGGGCCATTTTCCTATGCTTTTGTGCGGGGTCCTTTGTAATAAATGTGTACACAATTATGTAATATTTTGTTTCGGAGTGTGCCATGAATGCTGGTGTAGCTTTCGGTTCATCTTTTAGTTTCAGTTCTTATAGCGTAATTTGAACTACACCAACCTAAGTAGCTACATCTGCAAGGCTATACCTATCACGTGGGACGGTTCTGGAGTTACATACGTTCCACCCATATACAATGTCTTCTAGTAACCTTCAAGAATTTGGTGGTGATGACCCAGATTTGTTAAGAAATACTTGCAGAATGTTCTCTTCATTTGAATGATAATTTTAAAGAATGAAACGTTGGATACTAAAATGTTCAGAACCTGCTTGTATACAGCGAGTCCCAAAAGGTATGCAACAAATGGAAACTTATTATTGATTTCACAAAAAAAATTATTCGCGATGAAAGTGGGCGCTCATCGAGAAACTCTTAATCTATGATTGAAAAGGTATGACACGTACTTATGTGGATTCTGAAAGAAAAATCGAAATGTTATCAAGAAAAAAGTACTTTTGTATTTTAAAATACAGCAAATGTTAATTTAATAAGATTTAAATTGAAAATATTTTCATTAACATGCTACAAAATTCAGATATTGTGCAACAAAAAAACATAAAAAATTAAAAAGCAAATTACCTTTTAGATTTTGTTATGAATTCATGATATGGCACCAATATTTCAATATCCAGAGGATATCTCATCGTAAATAATTCGAATGGAAGACTTGCAGTGGTGTGTAAACGAAAAAAACTTTGGTACCTTAATCAATTTAATGTCTCTTTGATATTCAAAATTTGAATAGTTCATTGAGTGTGAATAAAATCGACAAAGTCGATGTACCCTTCTCTCTAAATATTTCCACAAAGTGGAAAATGTGAGGTAAAAATCTGACAGAAAACAACTACTTTCCTGGCTTATTCACGACGGATATTGAACATCTGAGAGAAATTTGTGCAACGTTCTTCCAAGAAGACTCAATTGCAAGTCCTTATTGTAAACAAACAAAAGATTATTCTTAATTTTGCTGGGGATGACCACCTGCAGACAAGTTTCGAGGGTCTTGCCTCTCATCAGTGCAAGGGTAGGTCCGACAACTTTGAGTTGGCTTGTCCCTGCCAAATGAATTATAATCTATTGTTTATCTAATAATTTCCTACGGATGAAGCAGCGACTTACAGTAAAGTCAGTCGCAGCGCCAGCAGCCAGGAAAATCCAGGAATGTTAATGTTATAGTTCATTTGATGACAATGACATTTTCCCAATAAATATTCTGTATTTTGAAATACTTAGAGGTAAGTACTTATTTTATTATTGATGATTTTCGAAAAAAAATATCAAATCACGAACTTGACATAAATTTTCGATCACGTGCATTACAAATTTGTAGAAAAGCACCAACGTGATTATTTTTCACCATTTTTTTGAATAAGTTCTGTTGAGTGATTGAAGCACAAGACCTTTTTAAGCACGAATAAATATCTGTTCTCCATATTGGTTTTCACAATTTTTGGGAACATTTTATAAAAAAGCATTAATTTCTTAATAGTTTGAATGACCTAATATCGATTTTTATCAGTAAATATCCATATCCATATTTGATTCTTAACAAATATTTTGACTCGGGTGATGAAAATACGTCAGAATTTGAAAAGTTTACATGCAGATTTTGTCATAACGGCCAGCTACTTCAATGCATATTGTTGCAATGCCCAAAAATATTAAATTTAGGATTTGTAGTTTGTAAAAAAAAATAGAAAATTTCAAAATTGATTATCAATAAAATTCTTGTTGGCTTTAATTCAGGAAATAATCTAGTCATATACCACTCGACTACATTTAAGTGGATTAAACTCTCAAAATATTTTTTGAATGATTTTGTTTTTTGCAAATAGTTTCATGCATACTAATTTTAAAATAAAAACCTGTGCTGGGATGGTTTTCGATCTCCTAACTCCTCAATGGATAGGAGTTTTTAAATTAGTTTTCCATCGGAAAGTGAAGTTATTTTCAATTTAGCATCTTCCAACTTGACATATGCATTGTCTGACAGCGGATTTAGTAGAACATCACGAACTTGTGGGCGAACCAGTTTATATGGTGCCAAAATTCTGGAAGTTTGAAATTCATGACCACCGAAATTTCTTCAGTCGATTCTACCGGAGGAATGGTCATAGTTGAACGTCGGGTTCACCAATTTATAGAGAATTAAGAAATAAAAGACGTGACTGTAAATTGTAGAACCGTTGGATTATTGTTCTTATTATCTGGTTTCCTGGTGTCAATTCCACCTACATCCACAATGATAAATAAGCTACAGTTCATAAACAAACTGTAAGATACTATAGAATATAATCGTCGATATTGTTAGTATCGAGAAAAACTAGTGAACCAAAAAATATAAAATAAATTCAATGTAGAATCAAACAAATTTATATTATATATTTTGCTTAAAATAATGCTAACTCTAGCTAATTCTGGATATTTTTTCCAATATCAAGTAAAAACTCTCTTCTGTTTTCTATTTTACTCAAATATCACAATAGTTATTTGTGCAACTAGTGCAACAAATATATTGTTTGCAAACATTGAGAGCAACATTTTTCTAGGATCTAATTAACTTCTTTTTTTGTTCAATACCTATTTACACATGAAATTACTAATTCTCAGAACAGTTCTAAAAAACTTAAAAAGCCTCACCTATTTTTATATTTCTAGTCACTAGGTTTTACTATTTTTACAATTTCATTTTCAGGAATTGTCTTTACAGCGTCTGTTACAAACTTCGTTGGCTTTTTAGCTTTTTCTGGTAGGTAATGAGCGGATTCATTACCATGTAAGTGCATCAATTATGTCTTGAGAAGCAAAACTTTTGGCTATAAAAATAATGTTAAAGTGGGAACTGCTTGTTTGTAGAAAGAAAACATACATTCAACCTCGCATTCAGCAATATGCAGATAATTATTGCTGTTCCAGAATAACGAAAAAATACAGTCAATCAAATTCAATTTTTTCACAAAAGTTGATAAAAGGATTAGGTATGTTCATAAAATCCTAACAAATAGGTATTATTCGTCTTTTCATTCACACTCTAAGAAATACCTTTTATTTTTTGTGCGGAACTAACTCTAAGGGCCAGTCTTTTTAGTTCCAGTTGAACTCTAGATTAATTAACTAATGGTTAGAATGTGATCCTTCAAAAATCATTTAAAGAATGTCATTCACCATCTAAACTATTAGTTAGTTATCTGGAGTTTAACTGCAACTGAAAAGACTGGCCCTGAGAAGAATGAAAGAAACATTGACAGCTAACCTTACTCCACCTGACTACTCCAGAGGAAATCTTCAACAACACTGTCCACCTGTTATGTGTAGTTTTTCATTAATGGTTCTGTCAGATTTTAAAAAAAAGGCACGATAACTTACCATCTCTTTTCTGCACAATCAGCGATAGAGGTTGGGAATCTCCGATTCCCAGCTCATTTTTACCGATACCACCGTTCTGAGATTCGAGTCTCAACTGTTGCTGGTGCAACCTGTTTTTGATCAAAAATATTTTAGGCATTTTGCCTCGAGTCACTCAAGTACCATCAATAAAAATCCACACCAACACCGTGTCTTCACTGAGTTCACATCACAACACAAGAAAATCCTTCGGCGTCAAAGCGTCCTTGCACAAGATATCCTCGACAGTCCTTTATACAGGATAAACAGTTAAAAAAATCCGTACACTACGTTACGTGTCAAACAGTCTGAAGTCCTTGTTAAGACTGATGACCGCTTGTAGTTCCAACGATGTGAACCGTTGTGTGGCCCCCCGTCCCCCCAAAACCCCTCGGCCATCATGGTGAACCTGTAGAGGTTACCTATTCCAACTGTCATGGCATTGGCGCAAGGATAACGGTGGTGGGGAGATAAGTCTGAGTACTCAGGTACTAGGCGGTACGTGTGTGGTTTTTAGGGGCTTACGCGTTTTGGTGCTGAGATTTTGAGTACCGAAGATAAGGAGGCATTGTTGAATTTGTATAGACGCTTAGTTTCAAAAGAAAAGCTCATGTCTCTTATACACTGAGTTGTTTCTATGGAAACAGTTCCAAGTGAATCAACAAAATTTACAAATTATAAGATGGTTAAGTTTTGATTGTACCTACTTGCATCATAATCCTTGTCAAATCCACTAAGAAGCCTGAAAAATATCCAGGATTAAAACACGTCGTGCTAAAATTAGTATATTGTGCAACAAGTGCAGAAAAGTGCTGATTTCTCACGAGTTTGAAAACGAGTGAGAAATTGCATTTCTGCTCGTGTTACACACTATACTTTTTCTACAACACCCTTTTTGCTAAAAATAATACGGAATGAAATGTCAGTGACTCATTCTTATATTTTCCTCTTGAAGTTGAAGGTAGTAAATTCAATGAAAATGAATTAACTTGTTCTCTTAGTTCTGGCGGACTATTTTCAATTTCAGGACTGTCGCTATCCATTTTAGTTCAATCTCATTAAAAAATGACGGGACAAGAATATTTTACGAATATTTTATGCTTGACGTTTGTTGACATTCAAATGATTCGATAGATGTTGCTCCGTTGTCTAGCAATGGATAGTGTGTATGTGGGTATTTGAGACAGCACTAGTGATGTCTATGATTTTTGTTCAGAATATTATGAATTTGTACGACAATTTCCCTCATATTATATAAACCAATAGACTTTGTCTATTCATTCTTGAAGTTGCCTGATCGAATATCCCTTCGAAATGCAGAATTTTCAAAATATACTTTCACCTTGCTGTCACGAAAACTGTATTGCTTAGAAATTAGGTACTGAAAAATGTTGGCACAGAAATGTCACTTTGTGGCACAGAAATGTCACTTTGCGGCACACTAATGTCAAATTTCAATTATTGTGAGAAATAATCATGTTTGCGAACGTAAAACTATGCCTGGCAGAAAAGCATGTTTTGGAGTGTGGTTGTAGAAAATAGTTATTTATGATACATGTGTGTATAGTGAATGCAGAACTCGGCTACACTCGTTTTGCAAACATTCACACCTCTGCTTTAAAACCAGTTTTCACAAGTGTAGGTATCATATGATAGGTACATATTTTTTGACTGGAAAGTATAATTTAAAAAAAGAAACACGCAAAATTTTGAAACACCGGGTATATATACAGTGTCAAGTATAAAGTTCGCAACATACGGGAGTTTTTTTAATTAATAGATATAATGAAAATTTGACTTCGCAACAAAAACTAAAAATTTGTTTTAAAAGCCTACTGAGGGAATATTTTGTTTATAATAATAATAGTAATAATAATATCGTTTTCATTGGATTCAAGTTATACAGTGTGCCCCTCTTTGAACAGCCACACCCTCATATTTCATTGAGAATACAATAATTTGAAAAACATTTTTTTCATATTATAGTACTCAGGAGTACCTTCCTTCATGTTGATGAAACATTCGAATATCCATTTTCCACGGCTAACTATGACCAATTGAAAAGTGAAAAAGTAGGGAAAACATATTAGAGATTTTTTCATCACAAAATTAACATCAAATTCTGTTTCAGAATACCCTCTAACTCTCCAAATCTCAATGCTTGAATTAATTGAATATACAGGGTGTCATTTGTAGCGGGCAATAAGATGAACTCTTTTTCATTAGTAAAATTTGCCTAATTTACAAATTTCTTTTCTATTCACAAAATTCACATAATATTCAAAGAATACTGCGAAAAATAACCGAATACTACTTGAATAGTGAAAAATTAGGAAAAAATATATCAAGGATCTTTTATTGAAAAATTAACCCCAACTCCTGGTGGTGGAATGATCCATAACCCCAGAAATTAATAATGAATCATTGAAATATACAGGGTGTCATATGTAGCTGGCAATATCACCAACTCTTATTCATCCATATTGCTTAGGGTAATTTCGAAAATGTCTTCTGTTGTGACGAAGCGCCCAGAAATATTCCATCAATACTGCAGAATGTAAAAAAGGATCACTTTTCCATGGCAAACTATGATCAGCTGAAAAGTGACTGAACTAACTTAGATCTTAATCGCCGAGTCATCTGCAGACACCAATATTATGAATTGATGTGAATTTGCAGCTGGGGAAAAGGAATAAATTGATAAGCGCAATAATTTTGCTGCAAAATGGATCCCCAAATGTTTGAATGTTGATCAAAAGCGTGCAAGGGTAGTAGCATCGCGTTCGATCTGTGCTCGATTTGAAAACGATGTAGATTTCTTAAACCGAATTGTTACTATGGATGAGACTTGGGTACATTTCTACGATCCAGAAACAAAGCAACAATCGATGGAATGGCGACACTCCGGTTCTCCATGACCTAAGAAGTTTCGTGTCCAAAAATCTGCCGGAAAAGTTCTTGCTACAGTTTTTTGGGATTGCCATGGAGTAATCATGATTGATTTTTTGGATAAGGGTGGAACAATAACTGGAGATTACTATTCGACATTACTGACCACTCTACGGGAAAAAAATAAAGAGAAAAGACGCGGAAAGCTATCCAAAGGTGTTTTGTTTTTGCAGGACAACTCCCCTGCACACAAATCTCATGTTGCAATGCAAAAAATTCGTGGTTTAGGGTTTGAATTACTAGAACACCCCCCTTATTCACCAGATTTGGCTCCGTCCGACTATCATCTCTTTCCTCAACTGAAAAAAAGTTTAAAAAGTCGTAAATTTTCTTCCAACGAGGAGGTAATAAAAGCTGTGGAGGTCTGGTTTGTAGAGCAAGAAGAAACATTTTTTTGAAAGGTCTGGAGACGTTGCAGGTTCGCTGTAATAAATGTATCCAATTAAGAGGAGAATATGTTGAGTAATAAAATATTTTGACATTGATATTTTGTTTGGTTCTATAGTAGGCTAAGAAATTTTCAATATATCCTCGTATATAATATATTTTTTCCAATTTTTCACTATTCAAGTGGACACACTGTGCCATGGAAAAGTAGTATTTTGGTTGCTTGGCAAATTGGTGATTGCTAAGGATTGTGGAGATCTACTGGTACTGTTTGAGTCTAAGTATCATGGACTGTTTGAAAGTTTGTTATATACTGATGATATCCTGAAGATATTCCGTTTATTCGAACAGGCTTTTCTTGACAGACACGTCAAAAAGAAACTTCCACTATCTTGGTGACTTTACATGACATGGAATTTTTACGAACCCTAAAATACTGTTAACGATGAAAACTGGGATGAACCCTTTGAGGTATCGAAGATGACTAATCCAGAAGAATTTGTGATTATCAAATTCAGCACGAAGAAAAGAATTCGTCATTTTGTAGGACAAATCCTCGAAGTGTGCCGCCCTGAGATGCTCGTAAAATTTTTAAGGAAAAAAAGAAAAAATCAGTTTCTCCTTTCCTGACGAATATGACATCTCATCACAAAATGAGGATGATATTGTCAACAATTTGAAAGAGCGTCATGTTAAAAGAGGTCTCTACAACTTAACTTTAACTATTGAACGGTTCGAAGTACAAACATGAAAAAAAATCATTTGAAGGGTTTAACTAATACTACTTTTTGAAACAAAAAATAGGTGATTGCTCCACAGGGGGCGCGGGGGAACACATCAACTCAAAATTTTTGAATGGCATGGGGGGTCGAGTGTCACATCGTTGAAAATAGAATTCAATTCTCTTTACAACCATCTAAATATTTTTGAATTTAGTTGAGGAATTTTTTTCCCAATTTCGATTTTTATGCCTATCGAAATTTTCTACTTGATGTGCCCCCAGCGCCATCTGTAGTGTAATTGCAATATTTGTTCTCTCAAAAATTAGTATCGGTAATACCCTTCAAAATGTTTTTGGTTTCATTATTCCACAACAAACCGTTCAAATTTATCAAGGTATGACTAGTTTTCAGATCCGCATTTATATTTCGAATTTGAATTGCCAAAAAAATATTGACTTAATTAAAAAAAAAATTAGATGGTTGTAAATAAAATCTTTTATTTACCAATATTCTGTTTTCTTTTAAATTTCCCCAGAGTCGAAGCCGTTTCCAACCAAGATAGCTAACCTTAGTGTGATGCGTCTGCTGGGTAAAGAAAAAGAAGAAAAAATTGTTGTAGACGAACTCGGAGTTCCGGGGTCGTAGCCAGATACTCTGTCCACTGATCCACCATGGGTCATAGAAGTATTTCTGTAAACTGGCAATTCAACTAAGTGAGTAGTGTTTTCACGTATCTTGATTCCCTAATATCTGAAGAATGGTCATCTGGACAAGCTAGCAGGTAGGCATGCGAACATAGTACATACTAACACTACTCAATCGTACACATTTCATTCGTTTAAAAATAAGTGATGTCTGACTGTTATCTTTTGCCAGAAATACTAAAGTTTTTGAAGTTTTGGAAAAATACTCAGAGAGTATATCTGGAGGCGAGAGCTCTAATAGGCACCGCCTACCAGTACTTTTGCGATACCATTGGCCGACTTAAATGTTCGGCAATGGTATAAATAAATGCTCAAATGGCTGTTTTAGGCAGTCATCCAGGAGCTGCCCGAGGGCTCGGAAAATTCCCAGGAGAGAAGCGCTCACTTCTGGATGGCTCAGTAGTGTACAGTAAATTGTAAATAGTATTTCTGGTATTTTTAGTGATCATCGGCCTGGCATGCGAATTAATGGAACCTCGTTGGTTGGCAACACCAACAAATCCATAAAGAATTCGTATGTCAGACACGTTCCTGCTGGTTTTCCAAATAAATGAAGAGTTCCGGAGTTGCTGAGATTTTTGCGACGATGCTGTACTTCGGATAGGATGCTGAGCTAGCCGGAAGAGGTGAAACACCCTACTTCAAATTGACCGAGTACACGCATTTGTTGACATGACGGCCCTGGGATCTTGGACTATATATGGCCAGGCATAGCCGAGTGGTTGAAGCGACTTGTTTCAATCACTTAGGCTGCCAGTTGGCGAAGCTTCAAACCACGGCGACTGCAGAAATTTTTCTGATGGCCCAAGAAAGCGATATGAATCGCACGTAAAAAAGTAAGACCTCGTTAATCCTTAGTTCACACAAGTTCCGACTTCTGAGGGCTGTAGTTCGTAAGGGGACGACAGCAAGTTACAGAAAAAACAATTTTAATCATTTTTTTTTGTTCAGTTTACAGAAAACTATGATACTTCGGGTTTGTTTGTAACTGAATTATTGATCAGAAAAATTATCAAACTGCGGATAAAAATCTATTAAAAAAAGAAATACGAGTCTAATAAGAATGAAGAGAAATTCGTTTATTCGATTACTGGCATCCACACATTGAAAATCCGAGTTAGTTTAACAATGAAATGAAAAAACTAGACGAACTTTGCAACAACAAAAACGAATTTCTGGAGATGCATTTTTTTTTCTGGCAACAGGCCAATGTGACTTTCGGACTTTCGGTTCAGGATCTGTTCTATTTGATATTCATCACTTTCATGTAAAACATATTGTTTTTGTGATTAACAAACTATTTTTAAAATGTCATCCGATTTATAGGTATTCAATGAATCAATTTAAGATCAACACATGCCTATAAATGAACAGTGAATGCCAGTTGCGTGGATGACAATTGTTCGACTGAAAAGCTGGTCAAAATCAATGTTTTAGATCCTACAAAATATAACACCTTCCAAAACATGATAATAATTTATGAGATACCTACCCACTTTTATCATTCAAAATTTCGAATGCAATTTGTTACCAGTTTACTTAGAATTGTCGAATAATCTGGTTTTGTCATCAATAGCTGGTTTAAAAGGAATCAATGATGTAATTGAAGATTAAGTCAATAATAACTGGAAAAAAAGCAGATGTAAATGGGAATTATTTGTTTATAAGCCGCCCATCTTCTTTACTTTCTGGGTACAGGTTGTAGTTATATTTCTCTTTTTTTGAGGTTGGAAATCAATTTCTGAGATGGATTTGTATAAACACAAACAGTGTTTGAAGTCACTGAAGTTTTCAGGTATATCGCACAGTAAAAAGTGGGTGGAAAAATACATGCCAAAATGTAATATATACATAATCCTGCTAGTATTATGACTTGATTGCACTGGTAATTTAAAATTTTAATGTAAAATTAGGTAAATGTCCTCCATTTCTCCCGTGTTTTACAGTGAGCATGTAATTCGATGCTTTAAATTACATGTAATTTCCGCTGGTTTACACGATGACTGTAAATGAATCTGATAATCAGTAAAACAACGTGTTGTTACAGCGAAATGACGCCAATTTACAGAATATTACAGGAAAAGTGCACATTCTCCTTTGTTTAAAAGTAATTCTCCATAACGCTATCGCCATGCGCACCTACCGGCATTCGGCCAATCCTCATTCACAGTTCATATTGGTAGGATGAACATCGTTGGGCATCTGGCGAAGGTAGGTTTTGAAAACAAACAAGCCGACTTTTGTGTTTTATGTAAGTGAGTATGTGGGTGCCAAAATGTCATCGGATTATATATCAGGTGAGTAAATAGGTACTGAGAAAAAAATATGAAACATTCATCATGAAATTATAGTCATTTGTTCATTTAGTCATTGTTCGCTCCATAATATTATGAATAATACCAGTATTTTCATAGGAAATTGTTTCGAAACTTCCGTTGTCGCAGACCCGGCTCTGAGATAATTTTGAGAATTTATTCTACTTTCAAACCTCAACTGGATAGATATAATCTCAATTCGAATATGAAATCGTAGAGTGAGAAATCTTATAAGGTAAGCTGAACTATTTAGTAAATTTTCAAATTGAAGTATAGAGTAATATATTTTAAATTATTTTTTCAATAACATTCAAATAATTTGCGAGTTTGAGTAATTTTCCTTAAATATATGACAATATATTATAATGTTATGATGAATAAAGTATCATTAATACTGATTTTATGTATTTTTTTGCAGATTTCCCCCCTCTCTATTATTAAGGAATTATAAGCCTATATATGTAAAGTTAATTGACACTACTTGAGAACAATGGTGAACACACTTGAACAGACATGTAACAATTTCCGTTAAATCTTCAATTAAGGAAAAAATCACATGAAAATACAAGTGGTTATCGGGGAATATATGGAAAAGCACATTTTAAGTAATTGAAAATTCATGTTAATCCAAGTTTAATTTACAACAAAAATTCTATTTTTCTGCACAAATACTTGAATATATTTCTAATAATACATACTAAGTAAAGCATGTATGTCAATTGTCACTACTTGAATATAATGGAAAAAACACCTAATCAAACATTTAGATATCGCCATTAAATCTGGAATAATGGAGAAAATTACATAAGTATACAAGCGATATTCCATGGAATATAATGGACATTTAAAGTCAAGTTATGACTTCACATTATATTACATGAGGTATGTAACTTTACAAGTATATGCATGGCAACGCATTACCCATATGGCATCATGTAATCTGATGGAAACAATATTTACAGTGCGTGTGACAAGGAGGTATTTTATCAGATAAGTAAACATACACCTTTCTATATACCGACCTACCCAACAGACACATTCCTATTGGCCCCTTCATATATCTCCCTCGAACGGAAAATTTATTCATCGTTTCTGTTGTTTCTCATGCCCCGTATAGGTATCCTGGCCGATTTGCATTTTTAAAGAAGCCACAAAGGCAGTGTGCACCGTTTCCTATGCATCCACCTGTAGGACGTACCTATATGTTAAACGTACTACAGGTGTCATTATAATAAGATAGGTATTAATACACGGTTGCCAGATGGACCAATGGATTGTCATTGGAAATACGTTTGTTTTGAATCCTTATAGAATTGTTGATTATATTTCGATTTACTCGTATGCAATTGCTTAGTTTCAGGTGGTAGTGAATAGTTATTGATTCTCTTTTGTTAACATTATATTCTTTCCCTTTTCGGACTTACTGGAACAAAATAATTCGTAATGTTCGGAAAATATCATGAAATTAATCAAGATCGTGAGTGAAGTATATTGACTAGACGAATAAAAATAAATTTTGTGAATAATTGGTGAAGCCTTGGTATTTATTCAGCTGCCTAAATCCTAAGTCAGAAGTGACAAAATGTGAAATTTCCCTGCACGATACAGAAGGTTCACGTAGTTTTGATACTTTAGAGGCATTTTGGCAAAGGACGTCATGTATTTTCTCACGGAAATGTATTGCAAACAGCTTTTCGGAATTTGAAAATTTATAGTGACGTCTGATATAAAAACGCTGGGCCTGAGATTGGCGTTTTTGAAGAAAAAATAAGTGTGGGCATTATGGACATGCGTTTATTTCGACGAGTAATTAGATTCCAATTGTAGAATTTCTATCAGGTCCATATTGTTGAAGACTTTTTTTATTCACATAAATAAAAATACCGCGGTAATTGATCTATAATAAACCAGTGCTAACGGACGACAAAAAATACAAAAGCGGAAAAATGTATTTACAGCATGAGACCTACTGGAAGAGGAGCAGAATTTTGTTCGAATGACGGGAAAAATAAATTGGAGTCGAAAAAATGGAGAAGGGTAGAACGGGGTGAACTTTTAGGGGTCGAAAGCGATATTTCACTGTTTTTCGCAATTGACCACGAAAGTTGTCCTCCTATCGAAAAAAGTTGAATTGCAAAGTTATTCAAAATAAAAAGTTCTACAACTTTTGTATAAAACATTTTTACACATTACCTCAAATTTTCCGGGAAAATCGGAAAAAACAATTTTTCAGTTTAAACTTTTTTTTCGCGCAAAAATCAATTTTTCTTCACAAAATTTTTCCTTTTTTTCTCTACAAATTCCGAAAAAATGACATCATTTTCAACTGAAAAGTTTCACCGATAAAGTTCGTCTTTTCAAGCTCGCCAGCTTCCAGTTTTTTCGTTGAAGCGTCTACTTTCAGATTGTGTAATAAAAGAGTAGCACTACTGTGGAAATTGTTTCCAGAAAACGCGAAAAAATGAAAATACAGATTTTCAAAAATCAATTTTTTTAATTATTGTTCTAAACTCAAATTTATTTATTAAAATAATTGAAATTATTGAAACCTTTCAAGAATAAAAATTTCAAAATTGTAGTACCTATATTTAAACAAATTCACTCTAAAATAATTTATTTTACGAAAAACAATGTCTCAATAACTTCAACATAATACTTTAATTTATATAACAATCACACTGGACTATATATATTCGACTTTCACTTCACTGACTCCCAACTCTGCTGCGTGGTTCTTTTTATATTCCCAGCTCATTTTCCTAGAATGCTCCTGATATTTCTCGAAAAGGAACGTTTTCCGATTAGACCAGATTCTTCTCGAAGCAAAGCGCCTCGGAAGTAATTCGCGGTCACGCGCTGACTACGTGAGCGTTCTGGTCCGGCATCGCCCGCAGCTTCGCCACAATATTAATTTCATGATAGAAAAAATGAACAATGACACAAATAAGGATTTGATTATGATGGAAGGAAGGTGAACTTTTGGGGGTAAGAATGGTTTCTCACGATTTCCACCGACAAGTTCAAAAACTGGTGCTATAGATGGTAAATCTCTCATCGATGGAATAGAAATTTCAAATAATAGCAATTGTCAAATTACTTTTCAAATTTATAAATAGTTAGTATTATTATAATTATTGTTATTGAAAGCAGAATAAAAGTTTGGAAAAAATAGTTGAACGAGTGCTTTCTTCGAAAAATCTTAACGGTCGGAGGGTGTTAACATTATTTACCGTTAAATCAAAATAACAATTTGGGAAGAGGTTGCAGTATCTGAATCGTTTGAGACACATTATGTTCCTTATATGCTAGGAGGCAAGTAATTGTACATTTTGACACTATTGTGGATAATATAATCTTTTGCCACAGTGTTGGTATACCTAGGTCTTAGAAATCTAGTGCAACTGTTTTGTCGTGTGTCGTGTTGGGAATCAGTTGTTTCAAGAAGATATTTGTTTTTATGGCTGAGGCTGACTGATTCCACAATATGAATGGATCCAACTGTTGATATAACATGTGTTCTCTGAATAACACTCTATTCGATCAATTGAGATGAACTCACCAGTTGCCGTATCTTATGAAAGCCAAAAATTCAGACAAGATGAATTTGGCAAAGAGCGCCGTTCGCATATCCCTGTCTCGCGTACTTTTCAATATCTGTGGCAACACCGCGAAACTACAGCTCTTCAAATGTTATTCGCGACAGTCCAAGCTCAAGCTACTCCGAATGAAATATACCTGGGAATTGTTCTTCATCTGAAGTAAGAATGCCAAGATCACGGTCTACGTCGGCCGATGTTGCCTTGTTCCACTCGATTTTCACGGTTATGGTTTATTGAAAGGTAACCCGCATCAGTCGTTAGGCAACAGCGCGAACTTGGCCGCAATATTACAACATAATGTTTGCATGCTGCTGGTAACCGTTCTTCTAGCGAAATATTTTAATTGGATGTTTACTTTTTGTTTGCTTCGGTTCTCTATGTGTCGTTATTTGTCATTTTGTTGTTGGCAGGTTCGGCCACCCACTTTTGCACTTTTGCGCGATACTGATGGGAAAGGTTTTTTTCATCAGGTAACAACAACGTCTGGGTGTTTTGTTTTTGTCATGTTTATGGTCATGTTTACAATGATATCATGTGTGATGATATTGGAATGTTTAGGTTTTTATTTTCGAATTTACGTTTCTTTTGTCACCCATCATCTAGATCTCCATCAGGATTTGCTTGAATCGGTACACTGGACGTTTATCTTTTATTCGACTAGGTACTTGATTTTTTTAAATCTTCCTGAATCTGCTCTGAGTACTCTTGCTGTTTTGATAAATGATTCATTTCACAATAATAATAATAATAATATACGTCTTTATTAATTTCAAAAGAATATTACAAAAAAATGGTATAAATCATATTTGGTGAAAATAAAGTTCAATTAATCCAGAGAATAACTTCGCTAAATGAATTGTTCTTTCACTTAACCCATATATGTCCCTTCATACATTTTTCATAATAGTATAAAAAATAATAATGAAAAAAAATTCCTGATAAAAAAGAATACATATTTGTTGATGCAGATTTTTGTAATACTAAAACTAAAGAGAGAAAAAAAGAATAACTCTTGTCTCTTCTATTGTTTTGTTTCAAATAAATAATTTTTGAACATTTTTCTGAAAGTTTCTAACGTTTCTTTCTTGAAATGTGGGGGGATGAGATTATACAATGATGTAATTTGATAGCTGAAAGAACATCTGAATGTTTGAGTTCTGAAAGAGGGAGGCGTGAGAGTTCCCTTGTATCTTATGTTCAAGTTGTGGACATCGGTTCAGTGAGCGAATTTGCGATTCAAATAAGAGGGCACCTTCGTTACTAAAATTTTATGATATAGACAAGCACTGTGAAGAACTTTCTTGTTTTCCACGTTTAACCATTTTGCCTCGCGAAGTTTATGAGAGATACCTTTCCTTTTTCGAATTCCATAAATGAGCCTAAAACATGAGTTCTTAACTTTCTGTATCTTGGTTTTGAACGTGGTTATTAGATTAGAACTAAACAGGATGTCTACATAATTGAACAATGATAAAACAAGTGTCTCACACTACTACAACTAAGGTTGGAAGAAGATGTCTGTTGCCATATATGAGTTTAATTGATGACTACGCTCGTTGAATACCCTTGGTAACGTGTTTTTCAAATCTCATGTCGACATCTAGTGAAACACCAAAATATCTAGCTACCTGTATACTAATGTCAGTGATTCATTGTTAATTTGGAAATCAATTTCGTTCGTAAGTCGATAATCATTTCTGGGTGTGAATACCATCATATTAATTAGTAAGAAATTATCAGCTGCAGATTTGACAAATGATTCGAGGTCTCTATTGATCAACGTGGATGCATTTTGGGCGTCATGTTGAGGAAAACTGTAATAAAGCTTCGTGTAATCTGCGTATACATGGATTGAACAATTTTTCAAACATTTCACTAAATTTGCTGTATACATTGTAAATAACAAAGGGCCTAGAATGGATCCTTGAGGTACTCCTGATATAAGCGTCAAATATGTAGAGATAGTTTTATCTATATGAACCTTTTGTTGTCTATTGTGGAAATAGGACTTCATTAAAGTTATGGAATTGCGTGAAAGTCCCGAGTAGTGAAAAATTTCCAGCATCAATTCATAATTAATTGTGTCTAAAGCCAGACTGAAACCAAGTAATACCAGTGCAGTAGATAATCCTTGATCCTTTGCCCTGACTATATCATCTGTTACTTGAAGCAACGCAGTTGTGCAACTACATCCTTCGCGGAATCCGGATTGTATTGAAGGTAATAAAGAATATTGCATGACGTGTTTCCGAAACTGAACTTCCATTGCATGCTCCGCTACTTTGGAGACAACAGGAAGAAGGCCTCTTAAATCTTTCAATTCCGTTGGATTTGTTTTTTTCGGAATAACTTTGACGACAGCTTTTTTTCCACACTTCGAGATATATATTTTCTGTTAAAGTAGGAAGTTTTTGTGACTGATTATAATATGAAGTAGTAAATTCGTGAGGATGCAGTCAATTGGTGAGCTAATTAGAAATACTCTTTGAAATTTGTCGAGCTTTCGACAATGTTTATTGTCTTCTTCAGGACGACTACAAAATGTATGGTTTACAGTTGGTATAAATATAAATATTAATGGCTACTTACTAACGTGAGAATTAAAATGAAATTGGGACCAAACGAATAGAAAACATGATATTAGATGAATGACAATGATGATGACAATTTAAATTTGATAACTAATCAAGAAGGAAAATTATGATACAGGGTGAAATAGATTATTTATTTAATTTGAGGAGGTAGGTATAAATTTGATTGAGATTATTTACATCTGTTTTTTTGTTCATCGATTCTTCATTTTCATTGATGTGTATCATTTCCAGAAATATCCTTTTTGTTTGATTACTTTCAATATCTAAAATAATTGTATCATTATAGTTCATTTTATGGTCATTTTGATTTACATGTTCCGATAAGGCACATGAGTTCTTATTACATTTACAGCCACTTTTATGTGAAATAATGCGACTGTTGAGACCAACATAAGATTTGGAACAATCCATACAAGGTATTTTATAAATGACATTGGATTTTTGTTTATTTTCAATGGGATTTTTAACTTTTGTATGTAATTTTGAAATTGTTTTGGCATTTTTCTTTGTAATTACAATATTTTCGTATTTTACTACATTTGTTAATTTTGGTGTAAGTTCCTGGATATATGGTAATGACCGGAAAACAGGGATTCTTTCATCTGAAGTGGAATTATGGTGTTGTGTTTGAATAATTGATGAATGAGTTGTAGTAAAAAGTAATTTATTTATTAAGTGAGGCTGTCCCGCTGAAGCTGAGTTGAAAGGCCACTCTTTCAAGGTGGGGGGCATGTCCAATTTCCTTCCCAAGTCGCCGCCCATGACTGCTCCTGGCGAACGTGACGACGGATAACAAATGCATTCGGACAATGTCAATAATTAATTTCAATTTCTCTGAATTGTCAAATTTTACATCTTTGTGAAATATAAAAAAAGACTGAAAAAAACTTCGAAATCTGAACGGAGTTGGGTCACAACATGCATTCATTGAGGAAAGTAATAATCTTGAGGAATTACAGAAACCGACTCAAGAAGAAACCGCAACAGAACGTATCAAAAATCTATATAATCAATGTTTGAAACAGTACAAAAGGAATAACAAACATGGCACCAATTGAATATATAACAAGGAAAGAATACAAAATTCAAGAAACAGAACTAGGGCAAAATGGAAAATAATAAATAGAGAACTGGGATATGAAGTCAGAACATATGAGGAAGAAGTAACCATTATGCATCATTTATAGTACATTAATCTAAGGGATTCAAAAGATATTGCAAATGCATTTGCAGATTCTTTCTCTATATATGCTGATGCCTCTAACGCTTTGATGAACCACTTTGATGGATTGAAATCTTCCTTGCCATGAACATCAGATACTTAGAATCGAAAATTATAGGCAGATATCTATATCAGCATCGCTATTTACAGATTTTGAAAAAATAATAACCAATCGCGTATTACATCTTCCCTCGAAGTAAATAATCTATTGTTTGACAGTCAAATGGTTTTATGAAAGAAAGATCTAGACACATGATGTTTCGAATAAAGTTGTATTGAAATTCACAGTAGATTCTGAAAATGCAATAAAAAACAAGATGTTCCATTAAAAAAAAACAATCATTAATTGCATTTTAATATAAGAGTTGATTACAATATTTTTCCGACTGCCTTACTTTTGTACACAATTGTACAAACTAGGTAGGTACACAAGTTGTAGCCATTCATTACAATTTATGCATAAACAGTACACATGTTGTTGACATTCGTCGCACAACATACCGATTAATTTTGTATATTTTGTGTATATCATAAGTAATAATGCACAAAGTGGTGCAACAATAGAACAGAAGTTTATTTTTTAAACAAAACATTTAGTTTTCATTCATTCCTTGTATACGGTAAGTACATAATATTGGTTGATAAAATTAAAACAAAACTATTCAGAATAATACAACACTGAAGTGAATAATTTATACACAATATCTCTAATACAGTATTATAGAAGAAAAATGAACAAATAATAATAATAATAAGTGTTTATTTCAGCCATAAAACTGTATAGAAAATGTCACTGCAAGAGAACGAGGGAAAAAAATATACACACACATATACATATACAAATAAACATATTTGACAATTACGACAAATAATCTTTAACATCATAAAAACAATGTTCTGTCAAGAAATGCTTCAACTTTCTCTTGAATACATTAGTGGATCCACAACATTTCAAATCCGTTGGAAGGGCATTAAACAATCTAGGTGCCAAATAATTAGGTGATTTATACGTTAAGTTATATTTAGCAACTGGTACAAAATAGTTTTCCCTTTGACGGGTGTTCAAATTATGGGTTTCTTTATTTTTAATAAATGTAGATTCATTACTTGTGTAAACATGTACCATAATTGATATATGAAGAGGCAAGCCAATGTTAATATTTTCAGATTTTGGAATATAGGTCTGCATGATTCACGATTCGAAAGGCCAATCATAGAGCGTAGAACTCGTTTTTGAGCAATGAAAACATCACCAGCCGAAGTAGATAAGTCCCAGAACATAATTCCATACCGGAGCCTACTTTCAATCTGGGCGAAGTAGAGCTGCAACAACAGACAGAACACATCGCAGATTTCTCAACTGGAAAGAAATTGAATTCAACTTGGAAACTAGGTTTTGACAGTGTTCTTTCTAGTTCAGATTTCTGTCGATCTGAAGACCTAAAATTGTGGTATGTTCTAGGTTAGTTTAGACTAGAGGACACTGTTCATTCGTTCTGAACGCTATGTCTTCACACGTTTTTTACACATGATGAAATCTTAGCGCTTTCGTTTTATCAACGTTGAGGTATGACTAGTTGAAAACCAATTATTGAGGCCACTCAGTACTTCACGGCACATATCTGTCAAGGAAGGATCTGATGAGTAAGAAATAACAAGTGAGGTATCATCAGCATACATCGTGCTGAAACAGGAAGCTGATCTAGATCGTTGATGTATAATATAAAAAGTATAGGGCCGAGTACGGAACCCTGAGGTACTCCTATATCTGTTGTTACAAATTGAGATGGATTATCGTCAACAACTACGAACTGTTTTCTATTGGAAAGAAAAGTTTTCATCCAGTTAAGGGGACCTCCTCTAACTCCATATTTATATAGTTTCTCCAAAAGAATATAGTGATTCACACAGTCGAATTGGTGCTGTCAACTTTTTAGAAACAAATTGTGCTGAAATAATTCACAATTGTGCAGAAAACATACATTTATTTCTCTCTGTGTGCAACATCATGCATTTATAGAGAAATCGACCATTAATGACAAATCGGCCATTTATATGGGTCGTTAATGGCAGATTTCATGTTCATTGTAGAACATTAAACAGGCATAGACAGAAAAATAAATAAATAAACTAGTTAATTTGAAGGTAGTATATCCAGCATAAAAATGATTGACCTTTCCTGCAAGTAAAGAATAGTTTGAAACCATGAATCTTTCTGCACTCAGAGTTGCGTGAGAAATCAGTTCATTTGCAGCCAGAAAAAGAATCATGCCGTGCAATTGGAAAATAATTTGTAGTAGGCAAGACCGATAATTTCCTTCTATGAAACTAACTAGCCATCAGTTTGCAGAAGCTTCATTCTTGTGAATTGTCGATATAGCCACATCTGGTTCTAATGAAAACTTGATTGCACGATGCAAAAACTTGGAATTCACATAGGGATTCATCAGCAACATGCTCTAGCATAAGCTACAATTCGTGATTATTTCCTTTCATTTTTCTTTATGTAATCGTCGTTTAAGTCGTTCTACCAGTCGAGTGCACATTATAATCACGTTTTTTCCTACGATAGAAAAATCATGATCTCGTTCATTATCTTATGTAATGAATGATATAAAATTGTTAAATTTCATAATACAAGGCATAAAATTATGCTGAAACGGGAAAAATCAAGCATTATTTCATGTAATACGCAATGTTTTCTGTTTAACCTGCTGAGGTGGTTTTTTGATCATTCGAAAGTTGAAACTGAAGCCAATAATCACCTATACTCAATTGTTTATGGTAATGAAACAATTTTTATTGTTGATCAAGGACTTTCTTACTTTTCAAAAATCACATAATTGTAATTAGGTACTCATTTTTTATAGAACTGAATAGTTGGTTATTAATCGTATTCAAAGTAATGGGTACAGAAAGGATATTTTCAGAAGAAAATATTTGATGACACTATACTTGGCAGAAGCCCATTAACTAGTAATAAACATGGATTAAGCAATCCAGACAACTGAATTTAAACTATACAATATGTATAATCGTTGGCAAGTCTCCAACAGAAAACAACTACTGCCCCCTACGACCATTGAATTATATCTGTCAGATTATTGACAATGTATTCTACAAGAACTACTTTGCAATGTTCTCCCAATCTCAACGCCAGAACATGTCTCAACCCACATGGGGAAACACCTACGGACCGGTTTCATGGTTTTTCATCATCATCATCATCATCAGCGCAGGGCAGGTCACCCATCGTAATCGATAAACATTTCGACCCCAAGATTCAAAGAGCACTCCGACTATGGTGTTTTGAATATTTTTGGATTGTTTGTTGATTTTAATTCTTCTGGCAATATCTGGTAGAGTCGTGGGGCTATGTATTCAACGTTATTATGCCCTATGGTTTTTTCACAACGGGTCCCTTTCAGGAGTTAATTTCGGTTTTTAGTATGATGGGAGTGAATAACTGTTTCCAGATGAATGTTTTCTTTCTTTATAGTGTGGCGAAGCTGCGGGCGATGCCGGGCCTGACGCTCACGTAGACCGCGCTTGAGCGCGAATTATATCCGAGACGCTTTGCTTCGAGAAGAACCTGGTCGAATAGGAGAACGTTCCTAAGGCTTTCTAGAAATATCAAGAGCGTTCTCCTATTCGACCAGATTCTTCTCGAAGCAGAGCGCCTCGGAAATAATTCGCGCTCACGCGCGGTCTACGTGAGCGTTCAGGCCCGGCATCGCCCGCAGCTTTGCCACAATAGCGTTCATTATGCTCGGACAAAACAGTTGGCGGATATTCAGTACTGCAGCTTCCTTGTTCACATTATTACTAGAGTAAGTTTTTCCTTTATTGAGTATAATATTCAGTACCCATTTTTGAATGACATGTAGGTTTGTGAGGTAACAGTCATTCACTCCTCCCCACCCTATTATATCATAAGAAATTTGAGATTGAACAAGTGCGAAATAAAGCGTTCTTAAATGCCACATGTCCAGGAAGTTTCTCAAACATTTAAATTTGGAAAGAGTATACCTCTCAACTTCCTAACCGAATTTTTCGTCTGTAAATCCCAGCGCAAATGTCTATAATGATTCCTAAATACTTGAAGGATTCACTTTCAGGAAAAGAATATGCATGGACAATCTTCAGGGGTTCCTTGAAACATGAAGTAAAGGGTAGATATCTGTTTTTTTCAAAATTTATTGTTAGCGAACCATCTTTCGATTTTCAAAAAGTCGTCTTCGGTTAATGCTTTCAATTGTTACCAGTTAGAGTCTATGTATAGAATCGCTGTATCGTCAGCAAATCTCAATATTTTCCCCTCCGTTTGTAGAAGCAGGAGTTCATTCGGATAAATTGTGAAGAGGATTGGTCCCAGTATGGTTCCCTGAGGAAGTCCGAATGTCTTTATTTCAGGTCTGCTTAGAGTATTGCGTTGTTTTATTTATACTTGAAAGCTTTGTCGATAAGTGGAAAAACTTCTGAGATTAAAGTATATTTTGACTTTGATCACTCAGATAACTTTAGAATAAGTCATTATGTTCTTCCCAGTATTGGCTGTACTCCACAGTTTTCCAATTTTTTCAAGAGTTTACAGTGGCTAACCGTATCGAATGCTTTGGAGAGATCGACAAAGATGCACATTATTGGATTTTATTATATAGGGCTTCATATCATTTATAAGATGTTAAAGCTTGTATCGCATCTTCTGTCGATTTCCCCTCACGAAATCAATACTGCTGGTCAGCAATCAGTTTGTATATCACCAGTCGTTTTTGCAATATTTTCTCGATAACTTTTGTACTATTCGAGATCAGAGTTATAGGACTATAATAGTTGGCCATATTTATCTTGTTTTCGCGTTTTCATATAAAGGTTTGATTTGAAAAAAATTCCGATAGTATCCTGTCTGAGGAATGTAAGTGGTCTTTTGATTTGGTTTGAAATTATTTTGAGGGTTTCTGACCGAATTCCGTCATTGCCTGGTGATTTTTTTGGTTTCAGATTCATAATAACGGCATGAAAAAGTAAAATATTTAGTGTTCAAATACTGTATTATTCTTTTATATCTTTTTTTCGTATTTACCATCTGGCGGCAAATATTTTTATCATCATTTGAAAAAATTAGTAATTTAAAAAAATATTCAATGATGTCTTAACTGGCACAATGATGTCTTAACTGGCAAAGAATTATCTATAAACACCTGCAATTTTGAAATGCATCTGACTGGGCAATTTTTCTTCTTTAGATCTGTAGGCTAAAGAGCTCACTAAGTAATCTCCTTTCAGATGCAATGCAGTTTAGACATCAAATAAAAGTGAAACCTTTTGCGAAATGTTACGAAGATCCCAGGAAGGGCTGGATATATAATTTCGTCGGCAATACGAATGTTGTGTCAACAATGAATTATGCCTGATGGACCAACAATAGTAATAATTGTAAAAGGGGTGTCATTAAGCAGTTACCTAGATACAATAAAATAACCCTTGCCATTGGTAAACAAACCCTCATTAAAAGTTAGGAGATTCAAAATTCGGCGTTTTCAAAGGATTTGGAAATTTTACTTTCAATATATTCATTTATGAACTTATTCTCTGTGTAGTAAAAATATTGTGGATTGAAATTCATGGCTGGACAATTTGTCTTTGTTTTCTTGGGAAAAGTTCGAAATGTGAAGAAAATGAAGAGACTCACCAATAATCCATAAATAAAATGATACCAGAAGATTAAATCGACAGTCAGCAAAGTTAATCTTGTTAGTAGTGGTCATTATGCAAATTAAAATGAGAAGAAACAGAAATCTACTTAATATTATAGGACTTGAAAATATTTTGGGTATGTTGAATGGTATAATAAAGGGTTATAAAGTAATATAAAGCATTTTCAACCAGAATTATCACACCCATAAAATTTTGCGAAGATAATAATAAAACTACAGAATAGTCAAATCCAATTTGGTAATTTGAAATAAATTGGGACCCGAAAAAAACCTTTTTCACCATTTTTAGTATAATTTCAGGTTTTCAGGTAGAATATTGTATGGATGGTAATTAAAAGAGTTATTCTTGGACTTTGTGAGTCGATATCTAAGTACTATAATTTTATCCGACCCTCCTGTATCATGCTCATGAATATCATCAGATTGAATACTTTAGTTCGGTCAATTCTTATCGAATCAAGTTAGGTACTAAAAATAAATACATAATTTTTAGCGTTTTGAACAACCCAGGTAGCACATCATATCGGCTGAATCTCGGTTTCATATTGGGCCAATATAGATATACTGTAAAAGAAATAATAATAATGGTCCACTATGGGTGAATATTCAAAAAAGAATATTATATTCATAATATTGTTTGAACCTGTTCTGAATGTAGATTGTCACTTGTAATATTAGGTCAATATCATTTGAATAATTTCTACCAATAACGATAATACAATATTGTCTACATACTGTTTTCAACATCTAGAATTCTAGGGATGAAAACTATATTGTATTTTCTAGTTTGATAGCAACTTGGTTGAATATCATTTCAACTGTATTCAACAAACTATAATAACTCGTATTGGGTAAATATTGTTTCAATGATATTTACCAATATCGACCAAATAATACTGCCTTCATATTGTTTTCAACATCTAGAATAAATATTATGCAATCCCAATATTCCTCTCATATCGATTCTAGAGATAAAAACTGTATGGTATATTTAAGTGTGATTACACATTGGTTGAATATTATTTTGCCAATATTCAACAAATCCTATCAACATATATTGGGTCAAAATAAGTTCAATAGTCAGGGGTAATATAATAAGTGGTATGATTATTACCGATAATTTTTTGGAATATTAATGAAATGCAATCCCAAAGCTGAAAATACAACGAGTCCGCAGGACGAGTTTTATTTTCTTGCATTGGGATTGCCAATGAATTGATATTCCAAAAAATTATAAGTTATTAATCATACCACGAATTATATTTAGGACGACAATATATCGATTTGAAATTTAAAAAAAATCGTGTCACTGTTTTAATTTGAAGTAATTCACAGAAATCAAAATGTAACAACGTGAACACTAAAGAGAAAAATTGGGGTCATATTACAGGATTAATCTTTCAAAATATCAGCCAGCTCCACAATTGTGGTATTCGCATTGACAATATAACCCCTGTTTGTGCAAAAATTGTTGAATCGCCTGGTAATTGATTCTTTATTTCTGGCCGTATTCAACGGAATACTCTTTTCCACTGCTTCATCTATGATACCAATAGCCATTTGTCCCCAACGATCGCTCATATTGATTAAGAAATATAACTAGTCAAAACACAAAGATTTGACGTTTATAATTTAAATCATTATTTTCACTTGGCAGCTAGTAAAACAAAAACTAAGCAGGTTTATCACCGTGAAAATACAGCGACAAGCTATATTTTCACTTGTAATCTCCCAAGTGCTTGAATTATTGCCGGAAATTTTTCGAGTACATGAATTTTTTGAAAATTACCCGAGTCGCGCAGCGACGAGGGTAATTTTCTTAAAAAATTCATGTACGAGATAAATTTCCTGTAATTAATTCAAGCACGCGGGGGATTCGGTAAGAAAATTTTACACCAAAATATATCCAACAATTCATAAGAAATAACTAACTATGGTTCACCTGAACTATTTATATGCATAGTACAAAAAAGATGCATGAAAATATTGATATGTAAAACACACTTAACAAAATTTCAATTTGATTTTTTTAAATTTAATAAAAAAAAAAGTAAAAATGGCTCTGGCTCTTGCTCCACTGGGAATTGAACTAGTGACCACACGACCACGAGGCGGACACTTTACCGACTCGCCACGGGGCCTTTGATTTACATGTAGAGAACTGGTGTATTGAAGTGTTTCTGAAATTTGATTTCAGAATTTGCAAATTTTGCGATTATCGTGAAGAAAATATTCAGACACATTCGAAATATTTAATAAATACATAAATATGAAATATTATCTCATTTCAAATGAAAAATACAATTCCATTTGTACATCAAAGCAAAATATAAACTATCACCTGTCAAATATTTGACAGAAAAATTTCCACTTATTAATTTCGGCCAGGGTACCCAGGAGGATAAAAATTTCCGGAAATTTTTTGGGTTGTCATGGCATCTAAATAAGAACGAATGTTTTGGTTCTCTCTAAAAGTGAGGTGTGAAATTTTCAATGTAATTCCGATTCTATTGGCTGAATTTCAAAATTTGAAATAGACTGATTGGTTGTTAAGCAAGGAGATATATTGTCGATAAAACAGTATTGTCTCCATATTGTTTCTAACACCTAGGATAAGATGAATTTTGAATATAGGCCGAATAATCAATGAACCACATTATACTTCCCATAACTTGTTTTCAAAACATCTTACTCAGTGGTTATGGCGACCAAAAGTTAGGCTCTGCTGTGACCTTGATCAACTTCCACTATCCAAATGATACTGTACCAATATCGATGAATGTTTTGAGGCCATTATTGCTTTAAAAAAACTCCAACAATAATATTTTGTAAATGTCTAAACAATATTGTACAAATATCGCTGAATATTTTGAGGCCAATATTGCTTCGAAAATATTTTGCCAATATCATTCAAGTAATATTGGACCAATATCACCGAATGTTCACATTTTCTCGCCAATATTGCATTTCAAATATTTTGTCAATACCTATGTTCAAAATATTGTACCAGTTGTAAAGAGAAACATTCTCAATTGAAAATTGAACCAACACATGGCTCCTCTGGAAATGGAAAAAACCTACGATAAATTGAAGTTACTTTTTTGTAATATCCAACAGAAAACAACTACTTCCCCGGCTAAAGCCACGCTGGACATTGAACTACATCTGATAGATATTGAGAAAGACCCTATATAACTTGAGAGAAAAAATCTGAAAGTGAAAATTTGCATTTTCATATAGATAGTTGATTATTTATTAAGTATCCAGTTTCTATTGGAGATTCTTATCCGTAAATGAGATAAGGGAGACTGTTATTCAGAAGTATTATCACTCACAGAAAATCGCTCATTTCATTGATGCGTGAATTGCATCTCTTTCGCTAGGCCTCCAATACATTTTGGTAGACAAAAATCTATTTCACTCTTCTAAGATCATCAGGGAGGTTGGAAGAACTGGAAAACATACTCTTCAGAAGCAATTTCACACTGTAATGAGGAATTGTTGGACTATTTCTTGTGCGGTGAAACTTTGAAAATATTTTTCTGACATAAAACCTGTCATGGGTATTTAACCATTTCTTGTATACAAAATTCCACAAAATGATTTTGTTGGGGAGAAAACCAGGGCTTTCAATCACGAACTATCTTTTAAAAAATCATTCAGATAACCCAACGGCATATCAAGGTAAAAGAAATGTTACATTCGGGATCAAAAATAAAACAATTCATCTCTTGTTATGAATTCATGATCAATAATCCGCTTACTAGAAGATACCTTATCAAAAATCATTTGAATGATGAGACAGTGACATTTTTTTCACAAACTGAAAACTTAGCATGACTTGTTGATCACGCATTATGAGTTTCTTGATAAGCACCCATAGTTTTATAACAAATACATTTTTTGGTAAAATCAACAATAAAAATTATTCAAACTTTTTGGGACACACTGTATAGACAATAAATATAACGTATTTTTTATTCAAGTAGAGTCTATTCGATTTTGATCTACAACAGGCTATATTAATGTGGAATAGGAAGCGGTAAGTAACAGAAAACCTCTGTGGTTCATCTATATTAAAAAAGTGGTATAAATGATGCTTCACAACTCTTCAATTTTTTAATGTATTTTTTCAATCTTCGTCCATTTTGCCAAAATTAATGTTTCTCAATTTCTTCTGCTATTAGTTATGTATTATTTTCATTCATCTCAACAAAAAGTACCTAATTTCACAGGCGAGTTAGATCTGCTTCTTTATCTTTGACTGATTTTTTCCACTTAAGCCGCAACAAAAGTATAACCGTTAGAGCATATAAAGGCAGTAATCTTCAATACTTCCATCCGATCAAAGACCTTCGGATATTCTCATCAACTTCACTCGTGTGTGAAATGCTCGCAACATAAATATAAAGAGAGCAGATTCTTCTGCTACTCCTGATTATCAACTAATGTATAGCATTAAGCAATTACAGCGCCCATGCTAGCCATATGTAACTTAACTGTTAAATTCACACAATGAGCACCTATATCTCACTGAAAAATCGTAATGTCTACCTATTTGCCCGTTGAAACGGAGGATACGTTGAGATGCATTTAATTGATCGGCGATGGCCATTCGTCATGGTGAATGCCTCAGAATCGATCTTTCGGTAGCTGATAGTTGAATGGGAATATAGAGAAAATATTTTTTTTCTGGAAAACTGATACGGATACGCTAAAATAATATTGGGATCGCAACGTGAATTTGCGAAGAAATTCACTGGAAAGTTTACAGACCAATAACTGTAAAAATAAATTGCAAACAAATACAAGTGATTTTTTACGAGCACGTTGTGAAAATAATGTGTTTTTCAGAAATATTGTGAAATTACATATAAGTAATAAAAAATTTTTTTTTCAATTGCTACACAAAATGTAAAATCGCAATGGAAAATCACACATGCTTGTTAGGTTTTTAAAATGTACTGTATGTTTACAATCTTTATGTGTTTTTACAATCCTCTTTATGAATTCACATTTTGAAAATACAACTGATTCACCACTCTCCTTTCAAAAAATCAAGACCTGAGGAGTAAAATCAAATTTATTGTTAATTTACCAATGAATTGTGAATTTGCATCCTGATCACATTGCGATATTACATTGGTAAGAATATCATACTGTATGCATTTTTGGATCACAGTAATTGTGTTGAATAAAAAACATGACATTAACGAATGTTTTAATTGCTTCCACACTTTTTGAAAAATAATTGAATTTTTAGTTTTTGCTGAAATATTAATATTCAAGAAAATTTATTAGCGAAAAAGTCATTATCATTGTACGTGGTTGTATGGTTCGAATGAAATCATTATCTTCTAATTCAAACAGTGATTTTGAACGATTCTGTGAAATTGAAAATGGTGTATTAGTTTTTTCCAAAAAGCTGACCACTTAAAAATTAGAGAATGTCAGTCATGTAACCTTGCCTCAATTGTAGAAATGTACCATGTGAAAACAATATGGTTATCAAATTCTCAAATAGAGCAATTCGTTTTCAGAATTCTCCATATTTGAGCTTTTGTTGCCCTTTGGCAGAAATCCGCAAAACACAGGTATGTGAAAACACGTTGTAAATTCAAGATCAACGTGAATGCTCAACAGATAATGTTTCTATACAATGAATTAATACAAGCTCCTTGTACATTTACAATGTCAAAATATTTTATTACTCAGCATATTCTCCTCTTAATTGGATACATTTATTACAGCGAACCTGCAACGTCTCTAGACCTTTCAAAAAAAATGTTTCTTCTTGCAAACCAGACCTCCACAGCTTTTATTACCTCCTCGTTGGAAGAAAATTTACGACCTTTTAAACTTTTTTTCAGTTGAGGAAAGAGATGATAGTCGGAGGGAGCCAAACCTGGTAAATAAGGGGGTGTTCTAGTAATTCAAACCCTAAATCACGAATTTTTTGCATGGCAACATGAGATTTATGTCCAGGGGCGTTGTCCTGCAAAAACAAAACACCTTTGGATAGCTTTCCGCGTCTTTTATCTTTAATTTTTTCCCGTAGAGTTGTCAGTAATGTCGAATAGTAATCTCCAGTTATTGTTCTACCCTTATCCAAAAAATCAATCATGATTACTCCATGGCAATCCCAAAAAACTGAAGCAAGAACTTTTCCAGAAGATTTTTGGTCTTTTTAGGTCTTGGAGAACCGGAGTGTAGCCATTCCATCGATTGTTGCTTTGTTTCTGGATCGTAGAAATGTACCCAAGTCTCATCCATAGTAACAATTCGGTTTAAGAAGTCTACATCGTTTTCAAATCGAGCACAGATAGAACGCGGTGCTACTAACCTTGCACGCTTTTGGTCAACATTCAAACATTTGGGGATCCATTTTGCAGCAATTTTTCTCATGTCCAAATTGACGTGAACTATATGATGAATGCGTTCGTATGAAATATTCAGTGCTTCAGATATTCGTTTTAGCCCAATTCGACGGTCTGTTAAAATCACGTCATGAACTGCATCGATATTTTCGGGGACTGACACAGAAACTGGCCTTCCCGATCGGTCATCATCTGCAATGGAAAATTTACCTCTTTTGAAGCTTGCAGTACAATTTTTCACGGTCGCATACGAAGGACATTGATCACCAAGGGTATTAAGCATATCTTCGTGAATCTGCTTACCTCTTAACCCTTTTAAATACAGGTACTTGATGATGGCTCGATACTCCAATTTTTCTATTTTCACAATTTCGGTGGACATATTTTTTCTTTTAATTCATTGCGTAACTCTGGTTTACTTTTTTGACGTCAAACTTTACACTAACACTTCTAATAAGTTATTGTCCGTTGCTTTGGTAACTAGATATCAATACATCCTCGTACAAAGGAATTGTAATCCATTACTGTGAATTTACAACCCATAATCATAAGCTTCAGGTAATTTCACAATAATTTGTGAACTCACATTATTATTGAAATTTTAAATTGTGATTCTGCCATGACAAATTTTTAATTGATGTAATTATACAAGAAATAAATACATTGTGAATTCGCCATATTAAATCACTCTCACAATTTACTTTCACAACACGTTTACATAATTAGTGGGTACATTCACAAACATATTGTGAAAGTAACATGTATTATCACAATACTCTTTGAGATGAACTGTGATTTTTACATTGTCATTCCACAAGTTTCAAGTAATTTCACAACGTAGAAATACAAATATGGATTTCACAGGAGTCTGCTTAAGCTACTATTCAATTACAGTGAAAATCTAGGGCTAGTAATAACCCATGATTTTGACTGTAATTCCAAAATACATTTTTCAGAGTTAGTTATAAACAAAAAATATTATTATAAAAGGGCGATTCTAAAAATTTGTTAATATACGGAATGTTCTATTCAAAAAAATTAAGTTGCCAGGACTTTTTGATAAAAGCGGTAACGTCGCAATGCTGAAAATATTTCAGATCTTCAAAACAGGTAAGAAAATGTAGGATGTGGAAATTTCTGTAAATTTCTGAAAAATCCTGCGTGTGTTGCGTTTTCAATAAACAACTAACCTATCAGTCTGATTAACAAGTTCAAAAACGTGTCAATTATTGATCCAAGCTCTTGAAAATATGAGCGATTCGAGACGAGATGACGTCTAGAAAAATGTATCGAATGTGATTATGTATTAGCACATAATAAATTGCAATTAAGATGAAAAAAAGATAGCAATTCGTTTTTTGTTAATAACTCAAAAATTATTAACATTTAAGGAATTTTGAAAAAAGAATCTTAAAGAGGAGGAAATTTCCAAGAAAAAAGACTGCCGGAACTCTATCTCTATTATTTATAATTTTAATTTAACGCCAAAAATAGGGCTCTGCCCAGCCGTAATGACCGCTAAATACAGTGTACCTACCACATAAAATAATTATTTTTTAGTAACAAATATTAATTTAAAAATTTGAATGAATCATGGTATCATCTAGGTACTTGAAAGAATAAATACCATTGGAAAAAAATTATGTAAATTTTTCAAAAAGTTATCCAATTTTTTCCAATCTCTATATTAATTGACTACATAAAAGTTTAATAGTTATTTATGCAACAAGTGCAAAAAGTGAATGTTTATTGCACTCGACGTGAAATTGTCCGACGAGGCCGTTAGGCCGAGTTGGACAACACGTCGAGTGCAATAAACAATTTTTGCACGAGTTGCATACAACATTTTTTCTACGTTCATACAAAAAGCAAAAAATGATTTATTGAGGTGCGGCACTAGGTGTAGGAAAATGAAAAGCGCAACTTGAATACTTTATTATTAATATCGATTTGCATTGAAACAGGAACTAATACGTTACGAACAATTTAACTCAAACTTTATTTTTACCCTCAATATTGAAAGTGAATGAACAGTTGGTGCAATTTTCAATATGAATATTTCGTAGTGAAGTACCTATTGCCAATCTCACAGAATATCTGCTAAATATGTAGTAGGTTTAAACGTTTATGTTTGTCATGATGACAGCACGTTGAAGTAGAATGACAGATGAGTGCAATAAAAACTTTATTGCACTAGTGCAATAAAGAACTTCTTTTTCCACTGAATATAGTTCAATAAAGTTTTGCTATTTGCATGAATGTAGAAAAATAATATATTTATAAATTTTTGGCTTCGTGGAGCCCTTCTTATACGTATACTCAACAAGATCACGCTATAAAAGTAAATTAAAGTTTATCATTTTGTTAATAATGATTATTTAAATTTGACAGAAAATGAAAAGTCCATGAAATATCGTTAATAAAATTTGTTTCACCAATTATTATTCTATTGCTGTCTTTGTATCCAACAATGGCAATCAGTAAAGTTGAAATTTTTGTTTACATCATTTGTTAAACAATTCTTTATAAACAAATAGAGAAGATTAATATTTTTCGATTTTTTTACCACTCTATGGTCCTGGCAAATTAATTAATGATTGAAAAAAAGTTTCCTAAATAAATTTTTTTATTGTTTAAAATACTTTTATAATTTTTTGAATGTTTAAATAATTACTCTAGAAATTATTTTCTCTTTAAAAATCGTAGTTGAACAAAAAAAAAATTCTTTATCAATCTATGAAGAAATGCCTATTATGATTTTTAAAGAGAAAATAATTTCTTAACAATCAAAAAATTAAAAAACGGTTATAAACAATAATAAAATGTATTTAAAAAAATTCATTCATTATTTCGCCAAGACAATAGAAAGGTAAAAAAAAAATTCTCGAAAAATATTAATATTGTCTATTTGTTTATGATTTTTTTTAAAAACATGATTTAAATTTTTTCTCCACGTTACTGAATGCCATTGTAAGATACAAAATCAGCGATAGCATGATATTTGGTGAAAAAAAATTTATCAACAACATTTCTTGGACTCTTCATTTTTTGTCAACTTTAAATTATCATTATAAACAAGATTATAAACTTTTATTTACTTTCATCACGTGATGATGTTGAGTACACGTATAAGAAGGGCCCCACGGAGCCAAAAATTTATAAATATATTATTTAAACTTTTATGTAGTCATTTAAGATAACAGAGATTTGAAAAAATTGATTAATTACCAAAATATAACTTTTACATAGATGTTTTTTTCCAACGGGGATTTATTCTTTCAAGTTTCTAGATGATACTATTATTTATTAAAATTTTTAAATTATTATCTGTAACTATTTAATTATTTTATGTGGTACACTGTCTTTAGCGGTAGTGCGCCTATGTCGTTACGACTGGGCGGAACACTATTTTCGGCGTTGAATTAAAATTATAAATACCAGATATAGAGTTCCGGGAGTCGAAACTTTTTTCTTGGAAATTTCCACCTCTTTAAGAATCTTCTTTCCAAATTCCTTTTTCCTTCGGATGCTGTCATCAGCTGTACCTCAGCTTCTTGGGCTTTTTGTGCATTCTTTAAATGTTAATAATTTTTGAGTTATTGACAAATATCGAAATCGAAAATCTTTTTTCATCTTAATTTGTTAATAATAATTGCCAATGTCGGGGCGTGGCGCAGTGGTTAGAGCGTCCGACTTCGAATCGAAAGGTCCAGAGTTCGAGCACCAGTTGCGGCTGGGATTTTTTTATTTGATTTTGATCGATTAAATTATTAAAATCTCGTGGCTCGACTGGGGTGAGTCCTGTACGATTCACTGTTGCGTTCCAATTAACAGTGCTGCTCCTAAGGTGGCGTATGAAGTTAGTAACAAGGCCTACACAGAACACATGGCTAATGACCATAGCAGTCGATGCCAAAAAACCAAGGAAAAAAAACAATTGCCATTTTTTATGTGCTAATACATGGTTCCGATGCATTTTTCTAGACGTCATTCCGAATCGAATGAGCCATTGCTCATATTTTTAGGAGCTTGATCAAGAATTAACACGTTTTTGAACTTGTTAATCAGACTATACCATCGACCGTGACTCATGCTGTATACTATAGTTGTACTTAATACATTTTTTCAGTGTACTCCTTCACAACCTTTTCTTCAGTTTTGACTTTGTATATATTCCTGTACACTGTAGGAGTTACAAAAAATTGTACAACGTTAATTCGATGCAATGTGGCGTTAATTGCACCATAAAACACGCCCTAAGGCAAGAATAATATCACTTGAGTAATTCTTATACATAATCATAATCCTGAATGTCATTGAATTTAAATGTAAAGCGATTATAATGATATTACATCATCAACTGTAAATCTGAATACCTGCTCATATTTTCTTCATGTTCATATCTCACAAGTATTCACTAAAAGGTATCAATTATACTTAGTACTTCTCTGTATACTGTATAGTATCTAAGTAGTGAGAATATTTTTACATCAAACCTGTTTATTCACTAACTGATAAGTTCTCCTGAATTGGAACCATCTCTAATTGTTCTGCCGATGCATATATTTCTATTCGTATGATCATTCTCCACGATCAGTACCCAAACCAGCAAACATAAATTATTGAAGATAAATAGGACACATAGTTTAGGAGTATGAACGGTGAAAACGAGGTAGGTAATTAGATTCATCAATAATTTTCAATATCACGAAAGTAATATTCAAATATCCTTCTAGAAAAACACCTAGTATGCTAAGATCGAATGTTAGACTGTTCTTATTGCAAAAAATTCTACCTGGCAATATCGGTTTCAACTCAAAGTACAAGTACAAGAAAAAAATCAATTTCCGTGAGGTTATAAAAGTATACATTTTTTCAAGCTACAATGTTTTCTGAATCCATCAAAAACTATAGTCATAGAAAAGAGCTGAAAATTATACAGCTTCTAAATAACAATATTTTGAATAGAATAATGAACAAAAAATACAAACCTAACGGTCATTATTCCAAAATACAGAGCGATGAAAAATAATGTGGTTTTCCGATATTTTCGTGTGCTCTAGTTTCCACAATGACATATCTTCAAAAACTGGAATGAATACAATTTATCAACTCAAACATACAAGGAGGGAAAGAAAACTCAAGCGAAATTGATTACGGTATACCACAGCATTCGTGAAACGCCTTGTATTATTGAGACATGGGATGATATTACATGAAGCGACAACAAAATAAGCTGTGATAATTTTTATCCTACAAGTGTTTCCAAACCATGTAGCATCAATATTTCGGAATTCGAAAAATCGCAAGAGTATGAATTGAAATCACCCTGTAACGGTAAAGAGTTCTTGAGTTTTTTTATGGGGGATAGTTGCCAAAGGATATTTTAAAAATACTGCAAGCAAAAATTCAAATATATTGATTTTCTCCAGAGATACAAGATGGGGAAAAGACGTCATTTTCTAACTTTAACACCCTGTATTTCGAAAACTAGTCATAGGATCGAGTTGGGCCCAGACATATTTCATAGGGAGATTGGCTCCTCCAAAATACCAAAAATTTGGAACATTTGACTGAACGCCATTTTATATAGCAAAAAGTGCGGGGTTCTTTGTACCAGTTTGTTCTGTCCTTGGCCAAAGTATGTAGTAGCATTGTTTATATAGAAGATAGTTAGTCAACCTTATGGGATTATAATTGGATCAAAATGGATGCGACATGTAGATGGCGATAGTGAGCTCGCATCCAAGTCATGTCGTAACTTCAGTGGTCTGGCCTCCAAGCCATGTCGTAACTTGATTAAAACAATGGAAAAGCATTAAAATCAGGGTTTTTTGAAGAAACCTGCATTAAAATGACGTCAAATATTCATGTTTGTAACTAATCACGCTAGATGACACTCGCGTTTGTGTCCAATACCTTTTCCACAGGCATTGACTAACTATGTTCTATTTAAACAATGGTAGTAGTGGCAAGAATCGACTCCAAAACCACAGTGAACGCTGACTGTATATGATTGGATTTGAAAAATTCAAAATAGAATCTTGTCAATATTGGTACAGGATTCAAAGCTCTGTCCACAACAATGTAATCCCGTAATTACCCTAGAATTTGAAAATAATTGATGTTTTTCAAAAGCTAACTCCATTACTGTTGTAAAGAAATATCCCTCTTCCACACATTTACAGAGTAAGTTTGTTTCAGATCCTCTAGATACAAATGTTTTTATTTCCAACAAATGGTAGATACTGGTACTGGTATCAACTCTGTATGGGGATGTTGACAAAAAAAGGATTCCTGGGTTAATAACAATTGTTAAATTGTTTTTGTTAAATTGTTTTTTCCGTTAAACAGCTGTCGTCCCCTTACGAACGGCAGCCCTCAGAAGTCGAAACTTGTTCGAGCTAAGGATTAACGAGGTCTTACCTTTTTAAGTGCGATTCCTAGCTCTTTCTCGGGCCATCAGAAAAAGTTCTGCAGTCGCTACGGTTTGAACCTTTGACTGGCAGCCAAAAGTGATTAAAACAATGTCGCTTTAACCACTCGGCTACCTGGCCCCATAAACGGTGTTTTCCCAATCTTTCACTCTACTTGAAATGATATCCAAAAATTCTTTTACGATTAAAGAATTCTAGTTCGTTGATGGGAAGGTTCCAATGGAACAACGATTTTCGCGCACACATTCCAGCAAAATGGAACACAACTTTTGCAACAAGCTCGATTTTTTTGCGAATATTTTTTCAATAAATTCAAATTTAAAAAAAATGAGCTTGACAGTGTTGACACATGTCAGTGTATCGATTCAGTGTTTCAAACATTTAAAAACAAAATTTATTACCAACCTGACAGCAAAAAAAAACGATCACCAAAATCCTGTGGAATATTGACAATTATCAGCTATAATATCCCAAGGACATTGATAACTAACGAAATAATTTTATCACAGTTTTCGAAAGCACGTTATTTGGTAACATCCCGACGCCGAAGGCGGAGGGATGTTACCTAAAATAACGTGCTTGAGGAAGTTGTGATAAAATTATGAGTTATTTATCAATGTTCGAGGGATATTCCGTGAGAAAATTGTTTGCAATTCGAATAAAATTATTTATTGAACATACAGTTATTAAAAGAGCAATTGGTATAATGATATTCCGTTGATCTAGCTGTATTCGCCTCGGTTACTGCATAGGTGTTTCCACGCATACTATTGATTATTTGGTTATGATGTTCCTGATCAATATTCAAATAAGGTTTTATGGAATTTCCATTATTGTGCCCAGTAATTTTCAACAATTGTTGTTCTTGAACTCCACTCTTTGCTAGTTGACTGACTGCAGTTGCTTTATTAGAGTGATTGGTTATTTTCCTCTGTTTCGTATCCAAGCCAATTGCTTCAGCAGAAGGTTTCGTCCATCCGTTGATTATATTTCTACCCAGAGGCATATTGTCGTACCAGTTATCGCTTTCTGTCGTCCAGTGACGATTTGGCCTTAAAAATAGTCTATTTGTCTTGATATTTGTGCCTCGTTTTGATAATAATTTAATGAATAATCTGACAGGACAAGCATTGTTATCACTATTTTGAACTAACCATTTACTAGAGGCGCAGTTCTTTGAACCCCCTTGGCAGGTTTTACTGAAAATTGGATTATAATCTATCCTATTAGTTGGAGATCCATTGTTGACCTTTTCGAACTAAGCAAGCAGCACCTTCACCATCTCTCCAAGCCAATTCCACCGCTGCTATGTGATAAAATTTGCGTAGGAGTCCTATAGGGGTATTTTCATCCCAAAAGTTTATAATTTTACTCATTTCCGTTGAAGTTAATGGTACTGAGCTTGTTTTGCGTTTAGTGGGATCTGTTTGTAAATTTCTTCGTGCTGCGTCACGTGCATTCCGCGCTTGTTTGAATGCAACACTTTTAAAGGGGTCTAGCATGATATTATACTCCTTGTAATACTTTTCTTGTAATAATTTGCTTGTTATATTCCATACAGTTTTAACAGTAGCCTCCTTAAACTCTGTGCTATCCTTTTTTCTCATATTAATCGCCCAATCCTTGAGTATTAATGCAAGTTCTTCGAGAGTACGATTTCCATCCAATTCATATTTTCTGGCGTCACAAAACTCCATAAATATTTTCCAAGTGTATTTTTTACTATTGACAGTATTTTTTGGTGTGTTTTCTTCAATGATTTTGTCAATTGCCGCATCATTTTGAACACCAAAGCGAGGAAATGACATTTTCGAAATAAATTGAATTACTGAAATGTCAAACAACTTTATTGTGTTGGGTGCTTAGCAATGTCATGACATAAGTGATAACTATCCGTGAAAACTATCCATGGGTAGTTATCAGTGTAATGATGGTTTCATTGGTTATTTCGACACACATGACTAGAAATAGACAAATTTGATAGGATAACATTTTGAGCAAAAAATTTTCAAAGAAACTATATTTTCACGGACGAATCTAAATAATTATATCGTAGCAATCCTAGAAATAGGTTAATACAACCATACATTCACAGTCTGTAAAATTGCATCGTTTTTATCTAGTGAAGTTGTGCTGTCCTTATCATCGGCGTTTTCTTTTTGATCAAGAAATGACGACATTAATAATTATTGTTATTGCAATTTTTCCATGATGTAATGAAAGACACGGGATTTATTTCTCTCGTTATTCCACTGGTAGGGAAACTTTGGTAACTAGACGACCGTAGATATCAAAAAGTGCACAGTTCCGCTCAGTTCCAATGACGCTATCGTTTTTCATTTTAAATGAACATTGAATTAGTAAGTGACTGGATTTAAAACGTGAATTTCATTGAAATGTCCAATTAATAGTAACAAGAAGTATAAAACTATTCTAGTTTTTCCCAGAAAACTTGATAACGATGTGCGACGTTCATAATTATTTTCCAGCAACCATGGAAAAACTGAACACCGATTATTTCTACCGGTTACTCCTGCTGTATATACGAGGATGTATTGATATCCAGCGATATCAGCGAAGTGGTCGAGGTGTTAGAGCGTTTGGCTTCCACCCAGACGGTCCGGGTTCGATCCCCGGTCGTGTGTCACTGAGCTGAAGTGGTTCGGATTCCACTTTTATTTAAACTGTAGGTCCCGGATCTCCCTTGCTCGCACAAGCTCTGCTTTTGAGGGGTTTTCTCCGAAAACGGGAGTTTCGTAAAAAAAAAAGTTAGCCTAGACCAGTTCCCTGCATAAGCAAAATATTGCGTTACCATAGCAACGAACAATAACTTATTAAAAGTGTCAGTGTAAAAGCGAGAAACATTCTCAATGGAAAATTGAATCAATACATGACTCCTCTGGAAATGGAAAAACCCTACGATAAAATTGAAGTAACTTTTTTGTAATATCTAACAGAAAACAACTACTTCCCCGGCTAAAGCCACGCTGGACATTGAACTACATCTGATAGATATTGAGAAAGACCCTATATAACTTGAAGAAAAAATCTGAAAGTGAAAATTTGCATTTTGATTCAGATAGTTGATTATTTATTAAATGTCCAGTTTCCATTGGAGATTCTTATCTATAAATGAGATAAGGGAGAATGTTATTCAGAAGTATCACTCACAGAAAATCGCTCATTCCATTGATGCGCGAATAATTGCATCTCTTTCGCTGGGGAAGTAGTTGCTTTCTGTTAGATATTACAAAAAAGTAACTTCAATTTTATCGTAGGGTTTTTCCATTTCCAGAGGAGTCATGTATTGATTCAATTTTCAATTTGTTTCTCTTTAAAACATGAATCCCTTCCAAGAGAGGTTGTCTTGTACAATGGAAAATAGCGACTAAATTCCAACTTTCAGTCGCAGATGATTCCACAACTGACTTTATGAACATCCTGTTCATATTTTCAATAAAATCAACATGTCAGTGTAAAGTTTGACGTCAAAAAAGTAAACCAGAGTGGCAATAAATTAAAAGAAAAAATATGTCCACCGAAATTGTGAAAATCGAAAAATTGGGGTATCGAGCCATCATCAAGTATTTAACACGTTCGCGGACAATGACGTGATATCACGTCATTGACCTTGTTTATGTCAGGTCACATAAAAAATTTGGTATGTGTCAAAAATGACACACTGACAGCATACTTATTTTTTGACATAGAAACGTGAAACTTATAGCTATGAAATTGTAATAATCAAATCAACAATGTAGCTTTGGCTAAAGTTTATGCGTCATATGACGGCATATGCCGCTGGTAAACGAGTGTTTTTTTCCAACTAACTATAAACACGAATTCGAAAAAAATATCGATATTTTTTATTAGGTACTAAAACTACACAATAATTATTGTTAAATTGTTAGAATTTTTAACATAACTAAATAAAACAATATTATTCTTTGACGCGGAATAAAACTATCAACTTATTCCATACTTTTCAATAAATTTTTCATGCCACTCTTGAAAGCAACTTCCTACACAAAGAGGTGGTTTTCCAATGCAATCTCGACATTGCCAGGATGTTTATTTTCCTTTTTTCTCGAAGTAGCATTGCTTACATCGTTTGTAGAATTTTCCTTTCTCTTTACATGTTTCTGGTACTGGTATAGATTCAAGAACATGTCCTGTATTCATTCTGGCTTTTTTAGACGTTCTTGTTTTAGTTTTTATTGGTAATTCCATGGCAAATTCTCGGCCATCCTTCTGTTCTGGTGAAACTCCTAATAAATTTTTGATTATATCATCTCTAAACTCCTGAAGCGTTTTTTTTTGATGATATTTTCTATAGAGATAATGCGAGTTCCATACGGCAATATCTAAAAGGTGGAATATTACCTTCTTATGCCATCTAATTGTCTTCCTAGGGCATGAGTAATAGCTGACCATTTGGTCTGCTCTGTCTATCCCTGACATGTAGTTGTTATAACCGACAACCTCTAAGGGTTTAATTTTCTTTCGTCCGTGTTTATTGGTGGTTTCAATAAGTGTAGGTTGGTAGCCTGTTGTGATAGCCAAAACATCTCGTTTATCACGCCACTTAGATACATATACATTGCCACTTCTTTTCCAGATATGCTCGCCAGTCTTCAGTTTGGCTTGTGTAATCTCCTTTGGATTACGTTTTCTGTTGGAGCGTAATGTTCCCGTGCTATGAGTTTTTCGTTGTAACAATTTCTCGGACAGTTGAACACTGTTGTAGAAATTGTCCAGGAATATATGGTGACCTTTGTCCAAATATGGTTCCATGAGCCTTAGTACCAAAGAAGTCACCTTGGTATGTCCTCTTGCATCATCTCTGTTGCTTTTCCCTTTATAAATTTCTATATTTAGGACGTAGCCATCGTGTGAGCATAATTCGTAAAACTTAATTCCGTACTTAGATTTTTTATATTTGATGGATACCCGGAATTTCAACCTGCCCCGAAACAGTAATAAGGACTCGTCAAGAGACAAGGTCTCGGGAGGTGAAAATATACTTTGGCTCGATTCTAATTTTTTTTTCAACAACCAGCTTATTTTATATAAAGGATACATTTCATTTTTGTCAGTGGAACTGTTCAAGCATCTTAAAATTTGCTCGAATCTCCTTCCTGACATGGTAGCCAGAAATATTGGATGGTAATATAATGGATCAAGCGAAAACAAACTTCGGATAGAGCGAAATTTCAGTTGACCATTTAGAAGACACAGGCCAAAGAATTTTTTCATGTCATCTAAGGTAATGTGTCGAAAATTTCAGTGAATCGCCATATTCATTAGTTCTGTTCAATATGAAGTTCATAATTTCTTCAGTCCATATCAATTCAAAAACTTCCATTGGAGAATTGTTCTCAATATTTTTGTTAGGTCCGACTGATGAGTGGTCAAATGAAAAATTTTTGATATCACAGAACGTATCTTCCCACTGGTCATTTTCTATGTCTGACGGCAAATCAGGGTCATCTGAGTTCTCGCTGTCTTGATCTGCTTCTGAAAAAAAACGCTATGCTATTATAAACTATTATATATAAAAATATTGTTTCATGACTGTATCGTGTCTATACCGTCTTAACTTTAAAACTTACGCAATGCAGGGCCAGAATCATTTTCGTTATTTCTGGGAACAAGACTTTTCCTTTGTCGTCGTGATGGACCAGCTAAACAAAAAACAAATATATAGTCAAATCAATGACGCAATTCAGATTTACGGGTTCCTTATGATTATTTTCACTCTCGTTAATTTCTCACTCAGATATATCACTATTAGAACTACTTTGGATATATTCAGGGTCTCCTATGGAATCATCTGTACTGAAAGGATCATGTATACTTGATCTCTCATCACAGCTGCCATCCTCACTTTCAATTTCGTCATACCACTGAAGCAATTGTTTTCTCTGCTTTTCTTCCATTATTTTCGCGGTCAAAAGGCGTGAAACTGACATACGTTTCTCTCAAGTTGCAAATAAGCACTGAATAAAAAGATCTACATTACCCCTCTGTCGATCACATTCGCACCCCCACTACAACGGTTTTAGAAATATTCCGTTGATTTTTTAGTATGTATGTGGTGTCTACGGGGACACCTCGTATCCCAATACAAGTGAATTTGTCGTGAAACAACGCAAAACACTTTTGTAGCGCGGAGTGCATTTGTCGGCAAATGCCGCTAGTGTCGAATTATGCACACAAGCCGATGCGGCATATGTCGTCACTGTCATTTTGGAAACTCACTATAAAATTGAGAGTCCGCGAACGTGTTAAAAGGGTTAAGACATTGTTTATATAGAAGATAGTTAGTCAGCCTTATGGGATTATAATTGGATCAAAATGGATGCGACATGTAGATGGCGATAGTGAGCTCGCATCCAAGTCATGTCGTAACTTCAGTGATCTGGCCTCCAAGTCATGTCGTAACTTGATTGAAACAATGGGACAGCATTAAAATCAGGGTTTTTTGAAGGAACCTGCATTAAAATGACGTCAAATATTCAAGTTTGTAACTAATCACGCTAGATGACACTAGCGTTTGGAGTCCAATGACTTTTCCTCTGGCATTGACTAACTATCTTACTTCTATATAAACAATGGTTAAGAGGTGAGCAGATTTACGAAGATATGCAATACCCTTGGTGATCAATGTCGTTCGTGTGCGACCATGAAAAATTGGACTGCAAGCTTCAAATGAGGTAAATTTTCCATTGAAGATGATGACCGATCGGGAAGGCCAGTTTCTGTGTCAGTCCCCGAATATATCGATGCAGTTCATGACATGATTTTAACAGACCGTCGAAATGAGCTAAAACGGATATCTGAAGCACTGAATATTTCATACGAACGCCTTCATCATATAGTTCACGTCAATTTGGACATGAGAAAAATTGCTGCGAAATGGATCCCCAAATGTTTGAATGTTGACCAGAAGCGTGCAAGGGTAGTAGTATCGCGTTCGATCTGTGCTCGATTTGAAAACGATGTAGATTTCTTAAACCAAATTGTTACTATGGATGAGACTTGTGGACATTTCTACGATCCAGAAACAAAGCAAAAATCGATGGAATGGCGACACTCCGGTTCTCCAAGACCTAAGAAGTTTCGTGTCCAAAAATCTGCTGGAAAAGTTCTTGCTTCAGTTTTTTGGGATTGCCATGGAGTAATCATGATTGATTTTTTGGTAAGGGTAGAACATTAACTGGATATTTCTATTCGACATTACTGACCACTTTACGGGAAAAAAATAAAGAGAAAAGATGCGGAAAGCTATCCAAAGGTGTATTGTTTTTGCAGGACAACGCCTCTGCACACAAATCCCATGTTGCCCTGCAAAAAATTCGTGATTTAGGGTTTGAATTACTAGAACACCCCCTTATTCACTAGATTTGGCTCCATCCGACTATCATCTCTTTCCTCAACTGAAAAAAAGTTTAAAAGGTCGTAAATTTTCTTCCAACGAGGAGGTAATAAAAGCTGTGGAGGTCTGGTTTGCAGAGCAAGGAGAAACATTTTTTTTGAAAGGTCTAGAGACGTTGCAGGTTCGCTATAATAAATGTATCCAATTAAGAGGAGAATATGTTGAGTAATAAAATATTTTGACATTGAAATTTTGTTTGGTTCTATAGTGGGCTAAGAATATTTCAATATATTCTTAGAAGCAATAAAATCACACAGTTTGAAGTTGAGATTCGTGAGGATCGAGCTTTGCATGAAAATTCGTTCACAAATGAGTCTTATTTAAAACCTGACTAATAACTTAGTAGAGATGTCAGAAAAAAAAAAAACAAAAAAAAAAACAAGTGTATTGCCTCTGAGAAAAACACCGATTACTTACATTTCCTTCCCAGCACAATTCGACGTGCCATATTTCAGGTCGAGTTTATTTGTCAATTTGATGGTCAATACTCCTGAATACATTTCCTCGGTTTGCTCAGGTCATTTCAGTCTGTTAATAGATACGCAGTTTGAAACGTACGCTAACAAGTAAAGTATATTAAGAGTTACATCATTCACACATTGTGTAACATACAAACAGACTAACTGTATTATTTATTTTCACTCGAATAACAGTCGACCGTATACAAGAAGCAGACTGATTAATAGTTTCAATTTCAATAAATTCAATGACACAGGTTTTCATTCTTCCGTAATATTCCATTAGCTATTTCACCACTCGGTCCAGTGTTATTCTGATACCGAGTGTTTGTTTCTGTTGGTCTAGTGGCCACATGTGATAATAATAATAATAATAATGATAATAATATGTTTATTTATGTTAATAACAAAGTAAGTACAATATAATATAAAAAATATAGTACAAAATAACAAATGTAAAGAGAAAAGACTAGGCGATGAAAACGTGTTTTGTTTCTTGATAACTCTCTGAGTTTGAAATACGAATTTTTATAATGAATCGCTTCGAATACGTCTTCGTAAGTTCCACCGATAGTCAAAACCGTTTTTTTCCAACTTGATTAGAAAGTGGAAAAAACTTGAAAAAATTTGAGAAAAATTACAAGTTTGTGTTTTCCCTCTAAAATCTCCAAAACTCGAAAACGATACAAGATATCACAAAAATCAATAGACAGTTTTATTTTTCTTGAACAGCTCTACAAAGAAATATGATCAACTTTTTCCATATCTTATATAAATAAACTCGTAAACATTGACTGAACCTAAAAAAAATGAGCATTATTCGATTGAACTTTTTTTTCATATATTGAAATTTTTTTTTTGAGATATTGACTTAAAATTTCCCGTCTTTATTAAAATCACTAACAACTCGAAAACGAAACGAGATATCGAAGACATGTGTGGAAGCAGTTATATTGCTCCCAAACAGATTAATAAAGAGTTCCCATGAAATTTTTTAATACCTTGAAAAAAAAATTTGAGGTGTGGACTTTGTGAAATTTTCCGTCTTTTTTTAAAACAGCAAAAATTCGATAAAGAAACGAGATATCGAAATAAACGTATAGAAACAGTTTTATTGTCATCAAACAAGTTAACAATGAGTTCGCATTAAATTTTTCCATTTCTTGAAAATAAAATAAAATTGATTTGTGGAAGAATTTTCCGTTTTTTTTATTTTTTTAAGCACCAAAAAATCAAACACGAAACGAGATATCAAAAAGATGTATATGAACTATTTTATTATGCTCAAACAGATCTACATAAAGTTACTACGAAATATTTTTATATCTTAAAAAAAAAATAGATGTGGAAATTTCTTTTTTCAAACTAGGTACCACAATCTCGAAGACGAAAAGAAATATCGAAAAAATGCATATGAACAGTTTCATTGTCATCATACAGATCTACAAAAAGTTTTCATGAATTATTTTCATATCTTGAAAAAAACATTTGAAATTGGGACTTTATGAAACTCGAATACGTAGAGTACCGTAACCGGTAGTAGTATCCAATTATTAATGTTCATCAATTATAGTTTCAATAAATTAGAGTGATTCGTGGACAGGTACCATGAAATAGTAGTATTCACGTTTCTGTCTTAGTATCAACATTTGAGTCGTAGTATTCAAAACTTCTAGGCCCTTCAACTTCTAAGCTTTCCGCAGATCCAAGTACTCACTATATTTATATTTGTTTTGTAGAAATTAATTTCAACCAAAAAATTGAGGTTTATTCATACTTGATCAGTGCCCGTTGTGCATTAAACACGCCAGTAACTACTTATTCAGCTGAAATATTTATAATTTTGATTCATAACTAGAGGTAATCGAAACTGGGCATAAAAATCAGTTTTTTTCCAAAATATTGAACCAATTTGACACATTGAATTATACAGTGCGCCGGAATAAGTGTATCCTACCCCTATTAACTTCTTTATTCCTATTAGTTAGCCAAACACTCGGTCAGGTCGACTTTTGTTCTCATTTTTGGGTTATTTAAAAAAAAAATCGAATATACTTGTAGGAGATGTTATAACGTTATCGACAATTTTATTTAAATGGAAACCTCTAATTTTTATTGCGGATCATGAAATAGCAATTTTTTCACGTACGATAGGCTAATTTTTGGTTATACACGGTGTCCAAAGAAACCAAAGAAAAATACATAATTTTCAGATGTTGGATGACAAAGAACTGTCTAAAGAATCTGAATTGATATAGCAGTGGACGCAATTTTTTGACTAGAGTGTTCATATGTTCATCCCACCTTGAATGGCAGTCGACCGTTATACCTAGATATTTTGTTGAGTTCACTGCTAGCTGATATCTTAATTTAATTTTCATCTGCTATTTTGAATCGATTTTTTTTGTAGTTGGGTAAATGACTGGAATGAAATGAGAATGGAAGAAAACATGTATTTTTTTCATTTACCTATTGTGAGAATCTTCTGTCTGAAGAACTCAATGATTATTTTGAAGTATGTTTCAACAATCTGATTCAGTTCATGCTAAGTGTCAGCTTCATAAAATAAGCCTGTGTCATTGGCAAAACATTTGATTTGTGCACGTGTTTTAAGACCGAATAGATCATTAACTTATAGCGTGAAAAGCAGAGGCCCTAGTACAGTATCTTGAGATACTCTAAATGTGACTGTCCTGAATTCACTTTGGCAATTACCAATTTCAACACATTGTTTCCGATCCGATAAGTAGCTTTTCAATAGATAATAAGCATTTCCTCTAAAGTCATTCATTTCTAAAGCAACCAGTAGATTTTTATGAATAACCGTATCGAACGCTTCAGCCAGATCTAGATAGATAGATAGATAGATATATTCTTTATTGCCTGATTTTCTATTATACAATAGATGAGACATTGTCGAAATAAATAATTATATAAATGGGAGTGGTTACTTACATAAAATATACAGACGTATAAATACATAATACATACCTAATAATAAAAATAATACACAGAACATAATAAAAATAGCATTTAAATATTGCTAGAAGAGTGCATCTCCTAATTGTTACGAACGTAACTTTCAAACTCTTTCAAATTGTAAAAACATTCGTCATGAAGGACCTTCTTTAATCGTCTCTTGAATATACTATAGGATTCACTATCCTTAATGATAGCCGGAAGTTTATTATAATATCGAATGCCACAAATAATGGGAGCTTTTTGATTAAACGAATGATTTCTTCTTTCTAAAACAAAATTGTTTTTGTGTCTTGTATCGTAATTGTGGATGTCACTGTTACTCATTAGTTTATCTTTATTCATGTAGATGTAACTGAACAATTTTAGTAAATATATTGAAGAGACAGTTAAGATTTTATGGCGTTTGAAAGTTTCGCGACATGAAGATCTATAGGGTAGATTGAAAATTAACCTCAGAATTCGTTTCTGTAAAACAAAAACTCTTTGCACATCACGTCCCTAACCCCAGATTATGACACTGTAGGTGATAGCAGAGTAAGCATAAGCATAGTATACGTTCAAGAGGGTGTGTCTGTCTAGCATGGATTTGAGTACGGTCAATAAATAATAACATTGATTAATTTTTTTACAGACACCATCAATTTGTTTCCCCCATGTAAAATTACTGTCAAACGTTGTTCCCAAAAATTTCACCGATTTAGAGGTTTCAATAATGGACTTATTGAATACAATTAGACATTTCAAAGGTATTTTATACAAGCTGCAATATTCTATACATACAGTTTTCTTCAAATTTATAATAAGCCTATTTCTAGAACACCAGTTTTCAAATTCAATAAAAGAATTGTCAATTTTTTTTAGAAGATTCTGTTCCGAATGATCAGTTATAACCATGCATGTATCATCTGCATACATAAAGACTTCAGCTTGTGTTATATAATGAGGTAAGTCATTAATGTATAATAAAAAAATTAGGGGCCCAAGAACACTGCCCTGTGGGGTACCAATATCAATATCATGGATGTTAGGCTGTGAGAAGAGTAACAAAAGAGCTAGGACTCACAACAGCAAAACAACTTACTATGCCTTGATAGAGTCCTATCTAAGATACGGAATCCCCTTTTGGGGAGTGTGCAATAAAACTCATATGCAAAACACACTCATCTTACAGAAACGAGCAATTAGATACTTAACCACAGCAAAGACACGTGATTCCTGTAAACCATTATTTGTAGCCCATAAAATACATACAGTCATTGCCATCTTCATCCATGAGACAGTATGCTTGATAAAAAAAACATTTCAATCAGTGTAATACTACTCCTTCCCATTACTCAATACGCAAGCAAAACAATATTAACCTACCAAGGCCAACCTCATCCCTAGTGAAGGACTCACTTATTTATACTGGTTGCAATATGTTTAATCATTTACCTGAGCATATAAGAAATATAAGCAATACCGACCTTTTTAAAAAGGCTGTGCATGTTTTATTATGTGATCGACCTTATTACAGCCTTGAAGAATTTTATTCTGATAAATTTTAATGTCTGACTACTATTTTTGATTATAATCCTAACTGTACAACCATATACATTTGCTGTTTTGTTTTTTCCTCTCTCCCAATGTTCATGTCCCTATAATATATTTATAGATATAGTTTTTAGATTAACGTAAACACTTTGTCCATAAGAATGTATTTTTTCTTGATGACAATAAAGTATATATTGATTAAGTATACAGGGTGTCAATTTGAAAACTTCCCACCCTTAATATCTTCCTTCCAGTAAACAATATGAGTAATCGAAAAAACAGGTCAATTTTATTGTCAAGGGGGACACTTTCAAGGACTATTTGTAGCCCTCGTGGTTCAACCCCCTAGGAGGGGTAGATGTTACCCTTAGAATTTTAAATGGGAAGGGGGGTCAAGTGGCACATCATTTTGATGGGCGTTCAATTCTTGTTCCAATGGTACCCTGACTTATTATTTTTTTATGAGCATTTTCCGAAAAATTGTGTTCTAAACTAACAGAAGTAATTATTAGAACGCCTATACTGAGATGCATGGTTTGGCCAGAACTGGTTAGAATATTAGGTGGTACCGTTCCAACCCTTTATTAGGGGTAACATTAGCCATTAGCTCCAAACACTTTACATAAAAAAGTAGTCTAATAGTAAAACGTAGATGGTAGTAAAGTTGTGTTTATTAAATGCTGAATTTTTAAGTGTCATCGCAGAAATTGTACAGATAGCCTTCCTTTTTTGCTACTTCTGCTGTAAAAAGTTTCTGTTTTCCGGCAAAAAATTGGTTAGCAAATTTGAACTATGTGGTAGTATTGTGAATACCGTTGTACCTGTTGGGCTGTTTAGGAATTACTTTAATAAGTGTATAAAAGTGTAAAAATGGTTTACATTCTTCAAGACAGAATTGAAATGATTGTAATTTATGGCGAAGTTGGAAAGTGCGCACGAAGGGCGGCATGTCTTTTTAACGAAAGACATCCAAATTGTAATGTAAGTCACCGGTATGTGCTTGATTTGGTGAATAAGTTTTACGAAACTGGTTCAGTGACAAATAAAAAAAGAAATAACCCCAGAGTACTAAATGAAGCAGCTCAAATTGAAGTTTTGGGAACATTTGCTGCAGAGCCCACGAGCTCCTTACGATCAGTATCAGAACAGACGGGAATGTCACGCGAGACTATAAGAAAAGCATTGAAAATGCATAAATTTCATCCATATAAAATGCAGATTCTTCAAGAGCTCCACGAGGATGATTATGATAGAAGAATAGAGTTTTGTGAAATCATGTCTCATCGAGTCAATACCATCCCTAATCTTCTGTTAAACATCTGTTTCAGCGATGAGTGTTCATTTTTTCTGAATGGCAATGTTAATAGACAAAATTGTCGCTATTGGAGTGACGAAAACCCACATATTTTTCGGGAAGGGCATACACAACACCCACAAAAAGTTAATGTTTGGGCTGGTATTCTTGGAAATGCCATTCTTGGTCCATTATTTCTGGAAGAAAACTTGACTGGCAATCTGTACCTTGATATGCTTGAAGAGACTATCGATCCTCTTATAACTCACGAGCTAGAAACTCAAATTGATGCAGAAGGTAATGAACTTTTGCAGGAGGATCTGTTACATTTCCAGCAGGACGGTGCTCCACCTCATTATTTTCTTCCCGTCCGACAGTGGTTAAACGAGAGATTTCCGGGTAGATGGATTGGCAGAAGGGGAGCAGTTGAATGGCCTCCGAGATCACCGGATTTAACACCCTTAGATTTCTTTCTTTGGGGGCATCTTAAATCCGTTGTTTATAAAACACAACCTTCTGATATTGACGAATTTAAAAGACGAATTACAGCAGCATGCCGGTCAATTCCTAGTGAAGTTTTCCGTAATGTTAGAGGGGAGTTCGAAAACAGACTGTATTACTGTTTAGAGCAAAATGGACAACATTTCGAACAGCTAATAAGATAAGCGTAAGTAGATTTTATGTTGGAAATGTCTTTCTCGCAAATACAATTTTATTGTGTAGAAGGAAAATAACCACCAAATAAAAAATCCCATGCGTAATAAATTTATTCCTGTCATTCAAGGGTTGGAGCGGTGCCACCTACTCTTCTAACCATTTTTATTAAAGAGAGTCAATACAATAATGCATCTCAGTATAGGCGTTCTAATAATTACTTCTGTTAGTTTAGAACGCAATTTTTCGGAAAATGCTCATCACAAAATAATAAGTCAGGGTACCATTGGAACAAGAATTGAACGCTCATCAAAATGATGTGCCACTTGACCCCCCTTCCCATTTAAAATTCTAAGGGTAACATCTACCCCTCCTAGGGGGTTGAACCACGAGGGCTACAAATAGTCCGTGAAAGTGTCCCCCTTGACAATAAAATTGACCTGTTTTTTCGATTACTCATATTGTTTACTGGAAGGAAGATATTAAGGGTGGGAAGTTTTCAAATTGACACCCTATATATATATATATATATATATATATATATATATATATATATATATATATATATATGTATTGATTGATTGATATTCCTTGCAAATCGACGAAGTTATTTCCATGGAGATAACTTCGTCGATTTTCACGACAATACAAGCACGCATATATCATCATCCGTATATCACCCCTCTCGAAATCCAAATTGTTTATTTGAAATTAGATTATATGTCGTTAATTCTGCTTTTCAAGATTTTTTTCAAAAATTTTCGATAAATTCGAGATTAGTGAGATACTGCGATTTTGAAAGTTGTTGGAAAAATGCCTTCATCAATTGACTATTGATATTTTGTAGTGTGTCTGTCTTGATTTTATCTATGCCTGGGTAATTTTTTACTATTAGTTCATCGACTCACTTTATTAATTCCTGACAAAGAAAAATTGAGTTTTTCAGAGGTGTGGGTATTAAGCATGTTCTCTAAAGCCGTTCATTTCTAAAGCATCCAGTAAATTTTTTTGAATAACCGTATCGAACGCTTCAGCCAGATCTACAAGGATATTACTAAAATATTCGCAAAAGATTTTTGAAATAATATTTTTCTCACTAGTTTCTTTGGCATCCTAACCTTCGATTTGTTTGATTTAGTCGTTTCTTTTGTGATTTGGATTTTGTATTTCACGTATAGTATTTCACATGTGTTTTGAGGTAGAGTTTTTCGTTTTTTTGTAATATCTTACTTTGGCATTTTCAATTATATTTAGTCGATTCCGATATACTTTGTACTTCCTGGAAATGTCTTCGTTAGTTTTTTTGTTTCCATAGATTTAGGGATTCCTTCAGTTATCCATGCTTTTCTTTTGATCATGTTTCTTTTCAAAATAATTTTATTTGTGCAAAGAAGTTATTCAATGTTTCAGTGAAATTGTCAACTGCATTATCAATGTTAGGTGCTATATAGATATTCAATCATAACTCTTGTTTCAAGACGTCCCCTAATTTTTTATAATCAATAAAATACCTATATCTCACCATGTTATCTTCACTTTCGCGATAATTTTCCGGAAAACCACAACTGTGAAATAATAGGATAGTGATTAGTGGTTCAAAGTTAGTTGCTAGTGGAAGGAATGAATCCAGACTAGTTTTTGTTTTCAGAAAGATGTGATCTAAACATGAATTACGTTCACCTGGTACTGTAGTGTGTGTTTTTTGCTGATACATATCCTTGAAAAAAGAAACAATTTGAATTTTCAGGATCCACCGGTATCCATGCATGGATACTTTTCAGGAGCATTTTCACACTCTGTAAATGCGTGAAACAAGAATCGGTTTCATACGCGAGGGGGAGAAAGGGGGGCTTCGCCACGGGGCAAGTCCTGACCTTGACATTGAGTGTTTACATTCTCTGGCAGGGGCCCTCGCGAGGCGTTTTGCGTTTGTTCGGGACAGCGCCCACTCTTCAATGTTCTTCAAATTACTCACGATCTTGTTATTTAGCGGAATTATCGGTTTTTACATATCGATCTGGCATAGACGCAGTTCACGGGAGTGGGCAAGGAAACATTATTCGATTATAATAATAGTTTGATTGCCACGAATTTCCTAGGCAACATCAGCAACGTGCAACGTCATATAAGGTAGATACTATTATGCAAATATACAGTGTGTCTCACTTCTCATGGAAACACCCCGTATCTTCCGTAATTTTCTACGTAGAACCACGAAATTTCCAGGATCGATAGATACACTATAAATGAACTTACTGCACAGAAATGGTCATTCTACGTAATATACACTGCACGCCAGCAGCAAAGGAACCACCCATTTTTCCAATCTTCCAAAGGAAATAAAATCTTGTGATTCACTCTTCCTTTTTAAAAAGAGACTCAAATTACATGGTGGTTCTTCGGGTTGTAAGGCCGACGTATGTTAAGAGAAGATCTCGACGTTCAAGAGATATTTTCAAGGTTTCAAAGGTTGCTTAAGTCGCTGTCAAATGCTTGACATTTGTTATACGTTGTCTCAATAAATACCTGTGATTTGACGTTCTTACATCTGATTGGTCCATAGTGTTAGCTGACATCATAGAATCGTTCGTACCGTTATTTTGTGGGTAGGGAGCTAATTAAGAATTTTTGAGAACTAACGCTATGGACCAATCAGATGTAAGAGCCATGTTGTTTAATAATAATAATAATAATAATAATAATAATAACTCGTCTTTATTCATCAGATGCAGGAACAAATAAAAAAAAAATATAATAACATATAAATAAATATATAAAAATGATAATATGAAATTACCTTAATGCCTAATCTGCAAATATGAAAGGCAGAGTATCAGCAGAATGCTGTTTTTCAACTCAACCCAAAAAGTACCTAAATAATGGTGGATCAGTGATCGTACATAAAAAAGAAAACAACAAAAAATTTAGTTTCAATAATAAATAAATATAGCATGAAAATATGACAATAGTGTTTGGAGCAGTGGTCAGGTGGCAGTGCTAGTTTCAGAAATGAAATATTATAAACCTGGATAGAATGATAATCTTCAATCTCTTCTTGAAATTATTAAGAGTGTAAGATCTAAACTCTCTAGGAAGTGGATTATAATGTTTACATGCATTATATGAAAAGCAACGTTTGAAAATCGATGTATTATGTTTTGGAATGGCTAAAGTAGACTTGTTGCGATTTGAAAATTGGTTGATATGTGAGAAAGTTTTCAATCTTTTGTGGAGATATTCCGGTAAACCAGTTTTCAGAACCTTGTGCACTTGAGTTAGTAAATGCACATATCTCAATTGTTCTAAGCTCAACCAACCAGAAGCACGCATCTTTGCGGATATGTGGTCATATTTTCTTACTCCAAATGAAAACCTCAAGCATGAGTTTTGAATTCGTTGCAAGCGATCGGAGTCTGTTTTTACTAAAACAGGGCCATAGATACTATCACGATAATTTCGAGAAAATTAGGGACTCGCATAATTTCAGTTGACACGTGAGAACTTCTTCGGATGGTAAAGTAATGCTATATTAGGTACCATTTGTCGACGCTAGCTTGCTGTCGTATCTGTCCATCACAAAGACGCAATGTGGTTAAAATGGCAACTATTTAAATGGGTGGATTTGATAAAAATATTTAGTATAATCAGCCGATTTGAGAGAATCCTGATGGAGAACTGATTGAAACCTAGGGTGCAAATTTTTTCAGACATCGACATCAACGACGATTATTTTAATATAACCTTCCGCTTCGTATAGTTATAATAATAATGCACTTACAATAAGCCATGTTGTTTACACGTGAGAACTTCTTCGGATGGTAAAGTACTGCTATATTAGGTACCACTTGTCGACGCCAGCTTGCTGTCGTACCTGTCGATCACAAAGACGCAATGTGGTTAAAATGGCACTAATGATTTTCCATAGATATTCGGTGAACAGATGTTTATCTCTATATGTGTGAATGAACTTTGTCGATGCGAGAACATTTCTTTGTTGTGGTACCGAAGAAAAGTAATATTAATTAACAATTTTTAAATAGGTTTTGCGTTAGTGGCTATATTAGAAATGTTATCAGTCACCATGGTACTTCTAGTAAATTTTCTTGAAACCGTAGTTGTGCTCGAAGAATTTATCCTTCATCGTTCCTTCATTACAACAGACATTTTTCCTTAAATAGGGTGATAAAAATCCAGTAAGCAGTGTTGAAGCAATCTCTGGGGATAGCAACAAGAACATGCTGATCCAAATTGAGTGTGTATACCATTGGTAACTCTCCAGTTATTGAAAAAGTGAAAATAGAGTATATTTCGTTTTAATTCCGAGAGTTCCAACCTTTGACAGCTGTTTCGTGCTCACGCACTCATCAGAAAAGATTTATGGAACTTTCTGTTATTGAAAAATATAGAATTGTTCAAAGTAAGAGAATAGAAGCATTCTTCAAGATTAAAAAAAATAAAGGAGCATAGCTTTTTCGAAGCTACGGAAACAGGAAAAAAAATTACCAACTCCTTTCTAAACAGTCGTAGAATATGTACCAAGAATTCTCATTTGTATTGATACTGAGAACATTGCGTAGCAAGCTTTTGAATCTGTTACTAACAGAATGACGTGACACACCTGAAAAATTATTTTCTCCTTTTTGGTGCAATGCATTGAAAGGTTATCTTTAAAGAGATTTTTATATTAATACATATTAATATCTTTTTGTGTGCAATATTTAAATACATTTCAAAATTTGTTCATTGAATAAATATTTTTTTAAATCTTAAAATTTATTTATTTATTGTTAATAATACAATAATATAAAATAAATAATCTTATATCAAAATACACATGATGAAAATCCATGATATAATACATACAACGAAAGGAAAATAGCAAAATGAACTTAAATGTATGCCTAAATAAAATTCTTCACAATTTATACGGCTTGAGAGTATAAAGACTTATATCACAATTTATTCATTCATCAGTATAGGTACATTACATGATATAAACATATTTCAGGTTATACAAATAGTTTACAAAATTTTATAATTCTACATACATATAAAAAATAAAATTACATATAATTGCTATGATAAATTTACTCATGAGATTTTGTACTGAGACTCCTAATCAGCAAAGACGCTGGTATCGGAGTATGTTTATCTATGTGGTTTATGTGATTATTAGGATCGTTTTTTAGTTAGTTAAAATTATATTTCATTTGTTATGTGTGCTTTAAGTTCTATATTAAATTGCCTGTAACTATTTATATTTCTTATATTGATCGGGATTGTATTAAATGCTTCCATACATCTATTTATTGGGTTATTTAAGGCTAGACTTGTTCTGACATTTGGTAAATAGAGGTTGTTACTACTCAGTTGTCTTGTTTCATGCGAGTGTATATTATTTACACAGTTGAGAGGGGTGTTACATTTTTGTTGATTTGTTATAACTTTGTATATGAACTTACATTGTTCTATTTCCAAAATTCTATTTATTGGTACTATATTTGTTTCTCGATAAATTGTTTCTGTTTGTGTCCGGTACTGATAATTGAATAATATTTTTATTATTTTGTTTTGTAGTAGGTACTTGATTTTGTTTAAAATTTGTTTTGCCTCATATTCCCCAATTTGTGACCAAATACCGTAGATTTGAGAGAAAATACGCATTATATATTAAGTAGCGGTTCTTTGTATCCAAATATTCTCTACATCTATAGAGTGCACCAATCATAGGTACTGTTTTGGAAATCAAATGGTCAATATGTTTTTGCCAGTTAAGTTTATCATCAATGACAAGTCCCAGATATTTGATATTTTCGACTTTGTCAATCTCGCCGCCGTCAATTTTAATCGTTGTCTCCCCAATTTGTGAATTTTTTTGATGGAATGTCATATACTTTGTTTTTTTAACATTAATTTTGAGTTTGTTTTCTAGCAGCCAAAATGAATACGTTTTCAAGTCCTCGTTTATTGTTTCCTGTAATGTTTTTTATCTATGCCACTATATACTAATACTGTATCATCGGCAAATGTGTAGTAGCGTCCACGCAGTTTTGTCAGCCGTAAGCTCAATACATGTAGTGCATATAATAGAGGCCCCAAAACGGAACCTTGGGGTACTCCGCAGTTATTTACAACCAGTTCACTAGATTCTGATCCAATATTAACATATTGTTTCCTATTCCATAAGTAGCTGCGTAATAGGTTATAAATTCTTCCCCTCAGCCCCATGGATTCAAGCTTATTTAGGAGTACCTTGTGGTCCACTACATCAAACGCCTTTTGGAGATCCACAAATACAGTGATAACACATTTTTTACTATCAAGTTCTGTGGTTATGTGATTGACAAGGTCTATTGAAGCACTTTGTGTATTGCTTTTGGGTTGGAATCCATATTGATATTTGTCTGGTTTCACGTATTTTTCAATAAAGCATGTTATTCTTCTTTTAATGATTTTTCAATTATTTTTGATATGACGCTTATGACAGAGATTGGCCTATGATTTTCTGTTTTATTTTGTGGACCCGACTTATGAATTGGTACGACTCTAGATACTTTGAGGATGTCTGGATATACACCGATTATATTTTTTGCCGAAGTTATATTATTAATGTTTATTCCATCGCTACCTGCTGCTGAGTTTATATTGATTTCAGTAATTACCTCTAAAACTTCCCTCTCATCTGTGTGATCTAGATACATGCTTTGGTCACAGAATACCTCTTCAAAATTCAAATCAATTTTTTTACTGTTTCGTTCCAACTCAATTGTGTTGACGATTTTTTGCCCAATAGTTGCAAAATATTCATTAAACTCATTCACAATTTTTTCAGGATTTGTAATTATTTCTCCATTTATTTCCAACATTATATCCTTTTCTCTTTTACCTTCAGTTTTTTTAATTATTGAATTAATGAACTTCCATTGTTTTTTGGGGCATGTCCCAGCATCATTCCACTTTTTTTCAAAATAATCTTTTTTCAGTTGTCTTCTCTTCGAGTTTACTTTATTTTTGATGGATTTAAATTTACTTTGTATATATTTATTGTTCAGATTTTTTATCTTTAATTTATATAGTCTATCCCGTTCTATAACCATATCAATAAAATCACTTGTCAACCATTCGTTATTTTCTTGTGCTTTAACGTTAACGATTTTAGTAGAATCATTTTTTGCTTTTTGTATTGTGCTTATAAGTTTTTCAAATGAATTTATTGGTATATTTCTTGATACCCTATTTAAATTTTGTACATAACTAGCTTCATTGAATTTCTTTAGCGTAAAGTTTACTTTTGGACGGAAAATCTTGGGTTTTTCTAGGATAGTGATTTCTAATAGATTATGGTCTGAGTATGAACATGGTTTGATATTTAAACTACAGTCTATTTTATTAACTAGTACGTGGTCGATGATTGTCTTTGATGTTTGTGAAATTCTTGTTGCACTATCTTCACATATTTTGTTTGCAATTTTGTAACCATACAAAATAATGGTGTTTTGATATTGTTGGATTTTTTGAGAAGAGTCTTTGAGCAAATCTAAGTTGTAACAGATCATTCAACAACGATATTGAATACAAACATTTTTGAGGATACCAAGTCTAACTATAGGGAACTTGTTATAAAAAATATAAATTTCACAAAATTAAAAAAGGATCTGAATAATATCAACTGGGATTCATTGTATAACATTAAAGACGCACAAAAAGCTACAACCTACTTTATAACCAAAATTGAGCAAAGTATTGAGAAGAATACCAAAACTTATAAAGAAAAACGAAAATACATAAAAAGAAAGATTGGATTACGATAGGGCTAATAAAGTCTATAAAAAAGCGCGACTATATCAAATACAGAAATCAATTAAATAAACTCATCGATGTTACCAAACTCAACCATCATAAAAATCAAATTGAACAAAATAAAAATAATTCGCGAAAACTCTGGAAAACTATAAAAAATATTACGAACACCAACAATAAACCTACCATAATAAAACAGCTCAAATCAAAAAATGGCAAGTACTTAGACTCCAATATAGAAATCGCCAATACATTTAATGATTTCTTCTCCAACGTAGGGCAAGAACTGGCACAAAACATAGAAAGGCCCCCTGTTTCACCCTCACCCAGAGTGGTAAATCCCTGCTCATTCTTTCTCAAACCTACGGACGAAAAAGAAATTAGCAAAATTATCTTATCCTTAAAAAATAATAAGACACCTGGTATAGACGATATTAAAGCAGAGACATTGAAAGCAATTAATAAGGAAATAGCAAAACCCCTATGTTATATTATCAATAATATGATGGAAAATGGAATCTGCCCTACTGAATTTAAAATCGCGGTAATAAAACCTTTGCACAAAAAAGGCAACAAAACCTTACCGTCAAATTTTAGACCAATATCTCTGGTAACTAACTATGCTAAAATCTTCGAGAAAGTTATTAAAATTAGACTCGAGCTGTTTCTGGGGAAACATAAAATAATTGCTGAAAATCAGTTCGGATTTCAAAGCGGAAAATCTACAGAAGGAGCCATTGCGTCACTAACTCAGAAACTATATGATGCAATCGATAACAGCCAACCTGCCATCGGCGTGTTTCTGGATCTTGCAAAGGCGTTCGACACTGTCGACCACGAACAGTTGTTGGAATCCTTGGAAGATATAGGAATACGAGGACTGGCTCATGATTTATTCAGATCATATCTGTACGATAGGAAACAATCTGTCAAAATTAACGATACATATAGTAGATTTAAATTGGTTAAATGCGGAGTGCCGCAGGGGACGGTCCTCGGACCAATTCTTTTCATCATATACATAAATAATTTACTCACCATTAGAACCTCTGGACACATTATAAGCTTTGCCGATGATACCGTTATATTGTATACATCAAACAGTTGGAATGACCTAAAGCATAAAATTGAATCAGAAATGAATAATATTATTGATTGGTTTAATTATAAATTACTTACCATAAATTTTGACAAAACAATGTTCCTCCCAATAACAAGCTACAAAAACAAACTACCTCACTACAACACTCTAGAGATAAATAATCACAATAAAACAATAACAATAAAACTTACTGAGAATGTAAAATATCTAGGCATTATTATAGATTGTCATCTTCGTTGGAATAATCACGTTAATAACGTTGTTAATACAATCAGAACCTTTTTGGGACGATTCAAATACCTCACAAAAATCTTACCTTTACACCTACTCAAAATGCTTTATTTTACTCTTGTAGACTCCCGTATAGCATATGGATTTATCGGATGGGGTGGCATCACGAATGTATATCTAGAAAAATTGAACACACTACAGAAATATTTCTTGAAAATCATATTAAAAAAAGAAAGAACCTACCCATCAGATAACCTATACAAGGAAGCTAGGACACTAGATATTCGACAGATATTCTTTCTTAAATCAGTGTGTTTTTTACACAAAAATAGGAAACATATTGACTTTCTTTCGCATAATTACCCAACAAGGGCTAAATATTCGAAAAAGGTTAAAACTACATCAGCGATAAAAACAGTGGGTACAAAATGTCTTGCGTTTCTAGGACCAAGATTTATAAATATTATTTCAGAAAGCTCCCTTTTGAACATTTCTAATTCTGAAATACATTATAGGAATAAGGTTAAGTCATTTCTATTAAGCAACCAGAGACAACTTATTCATAACTTCTTTAACTAAAAAAAGCCAAGATAATTATATTTACATCAACTCAGTCATATTCTTACATAGATCATTTTTTAATTTTTGTATATGTATGTAGTAATTATGTTGATATATAATATGTGTTTGAGTATATGTGTGCTTCTATTTAAGATATATTAAGATACGGACAGCAAAATTCTTGTTCTTCTTCTATTAATTTCTTTGTGTCATAAAAACCTATATCTAATTCATTATTATGTTTATTATATTATATCTATTGTGAGTATTTCCATTTCCGGTGAGATTCAATTATTTTGTTAAGTCATTATTAAATACCTCTTAGATTATAAGTATTTTATATTGGAGAAATGCTAGTGAAAAATAGACATTGCAGTGACTAGTTCAACCTCAATTCTTAATTTTTATTAACTAATTTTATGTATACACATTTGCACCACGGACAGCCTATGGCTTTGTGGTTCTCCATGTTTATTTGTAAATTTCTTTGATGTAACTTATATCCATTTTATTGAAATAAACAAACTTATTATTAAGTCACCGACAATAATACATTTTGATTTTTCATTGCTTAATATTTCTTCAAAATCTGTTAGAAATTGAGTATATCTCAACAAAACGTAGATATTTACTATCGCAATTGTAAAAATTGTTAAAATTGTTTTTTTCGTTAACCAGTTGTCATCCCCTTACGAACGGCAGCCCTCAGAAATCGAAACTTGTGCAAGCCAAGGATTAACGAGGTCTTACATTTTCATGTGCGATTCCTAGCACTTTCTCGGGCCATCAGAAAATATTCTGCAATCGCCATGGTATGAACCATCGCCGACTGAAACAATGTCGCTTTAACCACAAAATTACAAAATTCTAATCGCCTTTCTGGATCACCTGGATGCAATTTTTGAGATATGTGTATTTTGTAACATTTTAAACCGCTTTTTTTGAGATGTCTCCAAGCACTTGTATGACAAATATTCATATCGGAGGAAATTTGACGTGTAGATTTCCCCGGGTTCATGTTTATCTGCGAATTATTAAAATGTCAATAGGAAAAACTTGCGAATATGAACCAAACTCGGTGAGATTTTGATCCAATAACTTGAATATAGTTCGATGTGTTGTCGTCTTTCGGGATACAATTTTAAATTAATTTCCGATTTCCTAACACTGTTTCTATGGTATTTGTAATATATTTGTATCATATCTCTTTTCTTCATTCGTGAAAGCCATTTTTCGCCAAAAATTCAATGACTTACTTGTACACATAGAAATATATATTATATGTATACTTACTCTAGAATGCGAATTCCGCCAATTTCCACGGCAAAAAGCATGCCGCGTATGCGACCCGTTTACGATGTGCGCATGCGCGTCATCAGTGTAGTTTGGGTAGATCGTTGCCAAGTTTGAAAATAATTTGGTGTTCCAATTCTGAGCTTTTTGTTATGAGGCAATAAAACACATGTCATTTGGAAGAGAGAAATTTGACAGCGCATTTAGGATTTTTTTAAACCGAAAAGAACCTTTCAGAAATAGATTACTCCGAATTTTAGGCGCGAAAGAAACTTATTTAAAACAATAATGTACCCTACGCTACCGTAATTATAATGACCGTGCAACAGTGCTTTTTCATCAACAGGAAGACTTGTCACTAAGATATGTCACTCTTGTCAGAGACAGAGACGGTTTTACGAATTTCAGATTTTCTCTTGTCGTTTTGTGTGGTGTTTGTTATCGTTGGTTATTCTTTCATCTTTCGTGAATTTGCATTAATATTGTTCCTTTAAAGATAATTTCTAATGAAGCCGTTTCTTCCTAAAAATAAACAATGAACTGATTAGTGTTGTGTAAAGGAAAAACATTATTTTAGCTTGACAAAAAAGGCATGATTTTTGGTTTTTGTTTTTAAGAAGAGACCCTAGCAGAACATTTGAGCGAGAAAATTGTAATTTGTGGCAGACATTTTCCTCATGAAGATTCATGTGAAAACGACAATAGAATAATTTGAAACCTAGTGCAGGAGCAATACTGTGTCTGCGTAAGCATGCATGGCGAGTGATACAACTTTCTACCTCACCGCTTACATTATGAGTTCTAGATTCCTACAAAAAGTACTAAACATACACAGAATCGCCTCAGAAAATTAATGTCAATATGGAAGTGCTTTTCTTTGATGGTAAGGAAAATGCTTCCGTCCTCACTTTTTCATGCACCCCCATTGTGGAAATTGCACTAAGGTAATACAACCAGAAATACTCGTAGAAATAGTATGTTAATTCCTTCAAATTATTTAAATTGAATGCAGTTGCATCCAATTTGAGTTGAAATTATTCATGATAATAGCTGAAATAAATTTTCATATTTTTTTGTACTTTCAATTTATTTTCCAATCCAGTGCGTCCTTGAAATTCGCAACGACGATTTGGGGTGGTTCCGTAGGTTTTTCTTGGTTAACTACAGCTGAAAAGTAAATGTGATAACAAAAATCAGTCGCTTCAGAGCGGTAAATAATAATAATAACAGAACTCTACTTTCTGACGGCCTTTGCTGACTATTATGGATCAAAAATATGTGAAAATATGTATTCAAATCGGCTAAATATAAATAACAGGTATAAGCATAATGAGGTTTCCAACCTTATTCTCCGAGATTCAGAATTAACAAGTACCATAATATTTTACTGAAACCGGGCCTGATACAAAAATCACTAATGACGCGCTTGCGCATTGCGGACTAGCTTGAACTTTTTACAACACTTTTGACATGGGGATTAGCATTCTAGAGTAAGTATATAATATATTTCTATGCTTGTACAATAACAAAAGTCATTGAGTGTAACAAATTGAAAGTCAAATTTAGACATTTTTTTTGAAGAAACCATCCCGCAGGAAAACCTTGTGAATAATCTCCAGGAGTTCATTAAGAGATCCGGAGTACTGATAGCGGACCTGTTAGCGGGGTGCAGAAAGGTTCTATACAGAACTACCTGCACTTCAGCCACTGGCTAGCCCCGCCATCTAATAACAATAAAAATAAAAATAGAAACGCCAAAGTCAAAGCCTATTATGATGAAAAATATTTTTTTTTCAATATCTCCAATTTTTCGAAAAAGAATGATAACTTATAATACATCATTGAAAAGGTAAAATCTGGTTCTATTCAAAACAGAAAGAATCCAATGTAGCACCTAAAAGAAAAAATAAATTTAATGATGATGGCCGGAAGACGAAACGTCGGATAGCAAATCTGAAAACACCATTTATGCATCAGGAAAAAAGTGGCAATGTGAAAGTGCAATTTATTTTCGAATCCTTCGAAAAATAAAGCCAGAAAAAAATAAAAACCATTTCCAGAAATTTCTGTTTTTTCTGGATATCTCCGGATATACTCCATAACCATCTTCGTATCTCTCATATTTTCCGAGATCCCAATTGAGAGGATCGAATTTGAAACACCCTGTATATAAATCCACATAGAGCCCATCAGAAACAACAAAGTTGACTGTCGGATGATTGTGTCATTGAAAACTGAAATTATAGAAAGGAGGAAATGAGCTGAAATCAATTCACCTTTTCTCTAGCAAGTAAAATCATCATGTTGAAATGTTGATACATTTCCATGTATTTTTCAGTTTTTTCTTTCGCCTTACGATTGATCGTGTCTTCGGCAGCCGTCATCCATCATCATACTTCTTTACTAATATGGTTACTTAAATAAATTGAGTCACCTTTCCATGGCTGACGCATAGATAGGATAATTATAATAATTATTATTCTGTTAACAGTTAGTTATTGTTGTCGTCGAAATCTTCATTCTAAGAAAATAATAGTATAACGTGTCCGTTTCCTGGTTCCTGACATACCACAAAGATAACTAACCGCTTGCTCTGAAATGCATATTATATTAGAATGAAAAATAATCATAAAATTACTATTATATATCGTATTTATTAAAATCTTGTACTGAAATGAGGTGATATTCAATCTTTATGTAAATAGTATAATTATAAAATGTAATTCATCTTACGACTTCGAGAAGAGATATTTCATATTTTTTATGATAGAGGCGGAGGAAGTCGCTTTGCTTGTTGATAGGATGCATAAATGTTTAGGTAACATTTAGCGCGATTGACGTTAATTGGCCTATTTCCATGAAATGTATACAATTTATGAACAACGCGAGTACTAAACTGAAGTATTTGTCGCATCAATTACTAAGTTATGTGTTTTTCTAAGGAGGCCAAAAGTGATGTCAGTGATGTCCTGCATCTTGGTTGTTTGTAGTCTTTTGTAGTAGTTTGGAGAAAAATGAAGAAGTTCTTGTTATTCTCAGTAAGTGACGCACTGATAACACTGACTTGACGAAAAAAACATTAAATTAGTGGTAATATAGTGGTACGAATGTTTATTGAGCTATATAGCAATGAAATTATACAAGAAGGTGAATCAAAGAGTTAAAAAAAACACTCCAAAATGACATAAGAATGGCAATAGTTAATTTTGTAACTAGTATACACCCAAATTGGATACTTTTAAAGGAAAAGTATTGTTTTCAAACCAATCATACCAGATAGATGAAAATTGATAATGAGGGTCCATTTTTATGACAAACTCAATAATTATTTCTGAGTTACAGCATGTTTTTCGAAAATGTGCATTTAGAAAAGTTGTTTTAACTTTTTCTTTGTTTTTATGAAGACATTTCCCAAGCACTTCTTTAAGTAGAATACAATGATGCGAGTAATTTCATATTTTCAAATTGTATATCAATATTTATTAGTGACAAAATCATTTTTGTAAATGAGACAACCTGTATATTCTGTCATATTTCAATAGAGCTAAAATTAACAAATCATAATGTAGCACCCTTGATGTTTTGCTAGAATCATCTTCGAAATGCAGAGCTTTTATTTTTTTTAATCTAGACTTTGAAACGCAAACTTTGAACAAGTAGGCGTGGATGACGCGAAGATAAAACAGAAAGCAAGTGTTTACTAGTTGCAGTTTGTAGCAACACTGTTGAGAAAGCTGTTCACAGCAGTAATAAAAATTTACTACTAATAAATTAAACTCCAACAATAATAATAAAGAACAAACAAGAACCAAATATTTTTCTAGAGGAGGTGTTCGAAAGGCATACCAGTTTCTCATATAGACAGGCGGCACCTTCTCTGAACATTTATTGCCTAATTATAATAATATAATAATAATAATAATAACTTTATTCACACACAAAAATTAATACAAACAAGACAATGGCTACATGGTGGAATAAATTAGTTTGGCGATAAGTGCAAAGCACTTGTTTCGCGAAGAGATATTACATAAAAATATAAACTTAAACATATATCAATGTGAAAATATAAAAGTATAAATCATGAAAATATGAAAATTTAAAGATTATATGTACAATTTTTCTTTTAAATATATAGAGATATAAAAACATTTAAATATAAAAATGTAAAGATTATGAATATAAAAATATAACAAAATTAAAAATATAAATGAATAAGTAAATATAAAGATTCAAAAATGTAAAAATGTAAAAATGTAAAAATGTAAAAATGTAAAAATGTAAAAATGTAAAAATGTAAAAATGTAAAAATGTAAAAATGTAAAAATGTAAAAATGTAAAAATGTAAAAATGTAAAAATGTAAAAATGTAAAAATGTAAAAATGTAAAAATGTAAAAATGTAAAAATGTAAAAATGTAAAAATGTAAAAATGTAAAAATGTAAAAATGTAAAAATGTAAAAATGTAAAAATGTAAAAATGTAAAAATGTAAAAATGTAAAAATGTAAAAATGTAAAAATGTAAAAATGTAAAAATGTAAAAATGTAAAAATGTAAAAATGTAAAAATGTAAAAATGTAAAAATGTAAAAATGTAAAAATGTAAAAATGTAAAAATGTAAAAATGTAAAAATGTAAAAATGTAAAAATGTAAAAATGTAAAAATGTAAAAATGTAAAAATGTAAAAATGTAAAAATGTAAAAATGTAAAAATGTAAAAATGTAAAAATGTAAAAATGTAAAAATGTAAAAATGTAAAAATGTAAAAATGTAAAAATGTAAAAATGTAAAAATGTAAAAATGTAAAAATGTAAAAATGTAAAAATGTAAAAATGTAAAAATGTAAAAATGTAAAAATGTAAAAATGTAAAAATGTAAAAATGTAAAAATGTAAAAATGTAAAAATGTAAAAATGTAAAAATGTAAAAATGTAAAAATGTAAAAATGTAAAAATGTAAAAATGTAAAAATGTAAAAATGTAAAAATGTAAAAATGTAAAAATGTAAAAATGTAAAAATGTAAAAATGTAAAAATGTAAAAATGTAAAAATGTAAAAATGTAAAAATGTAAAAATGTAAAAATGTAAAAATGTAAAAATGTAAAAATGTAAAAATGTAAAAATGTTAATATGTAAAAATGTGAAAATGTAAAATTGTAAAAATATTTATATATAAAAAAGTAATAATTTAAAAATGTGAAGATCTAAAGATGTAAAAATGAAAAGACATGAAAATATAAAAAAACGAAAATATAAAATGTATAATTAAACTAATTGTAAATATAAAATGTAAATGATATTACTGGACGTCTTCATAGATATCGATGCAATTATAATCAGTAGGTATTTATTATTTCAGTTCATTTTCTTTGAGGTACGATTTCAATCTTTTTTTAAATGCGAACAGACTTGTGATATTTTGTATTGCCTCTGGAAGTGTGTTGTATAAATTTGGACCAATCTAATTATATGATCTTTGGCCAAGGGACTTCGACATATGCGGTAATGAGTATTGATACTTTTGACGTCTTATAAGTATGTGATGGCAGGTTCGCGGAGTGTTTCCTCTGATGATATCTAATAGCAACATTGTAAAAGTGTGTTTCAGGTCGAAAGCCATTGCTTCCTCCTAAAGTCGTTCTGATGGGTATATTGGTTCTTTAGTTTGAATTCTTGAATTAATTAGTTCAATGGGAGTGAGAGAAGCAAAACTTTGCATCACTGTCGCTTCCAGTTCGTATCTAGAGCTGGTAGGCAATTTAAAAGGTAAAAGTCCATAGGCGTTAGGTCCGGTGACCTGGCCCACCAAGGTTGGGTCCTTGGTTGGCTATCCAATTATTTTGAATCCAAAAAATCCGCGACAATTGCAGTGTTGTGATGCGGAGCCACTTTTTGCTGAACAAACATTTTCCAACAGTGGAGGGCCTGATACGGGCCCACTCACGTTCAAACCTCTGATGCTTGGGAGTGACATTATGAATGAAAGTGGCGGTAATTCCACCCCTCTAAAAACACATGCACACACACTAAATCCAAATCTTGCTTGACTTCTCTGCTCCACAATAGAATGAGGATTTTGTTGTGCCCAAGTATAAAAATGCCGTCACTGCTTACATTAGCACAAGTTAATGGAAAATCACGCACTGGGTTACAACTTTCCAGGAACCACTTGCAAAAATCCATGCGGCATTCAAAATCTCCTGGTCTTAGTTGATGAACTGTTCTGGTCCTGTAGGGCTTGAAATTGTGCTTTTTCAAAATCCGCCTAACGTTAGTTCTTGGTATGCTTGTTGATATTTTTAAATTTTGTTTTGGGATTATTTTTAACAGCTCCTAAAACGACTATTTCTTCCAACTCCCTATCCCTATTTGATGCGTATAATTTTTAACTTTTTTTAAATTGACCACCATCAATTAGATTGTGTCGCATGCTTGCGAAAATGCTTCAAAAAGTTTGTCTTTTTTCTGGATACCTCTCAAGGTACAAATTGCTTGCTGCCTTTGCATTTTTCCCGGTCTGTAAAACAAATATTACCATATCCAATTTTTCATAATTTTCATTCCAAACGTGTTTGAAAATTAAACTAAAACCACGAATTTAGGAGCGCTTTTACAGCTTAAATCAAAATTTGACAGCTGCCAGTAAACATTTGCATTCTGTTTTATCAACGCGTCGCATCGTCCAAAGCCTACTTGATAAAAGTGTGTGTTTCAAAGTCTACATGAGAAAATCTAAAAGCTCTGCATTTCAAAGATGAATAGCAAAGCATCAAGTGTGCTATTGCATGGATGATAGATATCGATATGCGGTGTTCTCACCATTAAGTTTGTCACAAAAATTGAGCCAAAGACAAAGCCATCAGTTCTCATCTATCTATAGTTTGAAAACGGGACTTATCCTTTGAAATTGGCCAATTTGTCCAACTCTGTATATTTGCACATGTTGCACACAACATTTTATCTACGATCGATTGAATTTATTTCAAATTTCATTAAAGAATAATTTAAAATACAAGAAATATTATTAATTCTTAGAATAGTTCTAACAATAAGATGGACAGTTTAAACTAATGTTATTTAATAAAATTGGTTATTTAATTTTTTCATTTGATATCAATTTTAATATCGTATTTACAACAATTCAATGTGGTATTTTTGGACAAACTTCATTTTCAGTAATTTTTTTTAATATTGTTTTCGTTCTTGCTTGTGGAGGTCTCAGGTTCTTCACTTAAAAATTTCCAGATTGATGTTTTAGACATGGACATATTGACCAGTACTAAAGATTACTTTTCATGAACCTCAATTTGAAGATTCGTATACGAAATGATTTTTTTTCCGGAATTTTGGCATCGACACGAAATGTATTAGTAGTGCTTTTAGTTAGTTGCATTCCATCAAAAATTAAAACTACCTAGGGTAGTTATTCCGTTTGTTCCACTTTTTATTTTGCTTCATTCATTTTATATTTTTACGCAATACTTTAACCTTCTATTTATGAAAACTTACCTTAAGAAGAAAATAGACTCTTAGATTAAACTAGTAATCACTAGATTATTATCAAATAATTTTTTGAACTATTGCAAAAAAGTTAAATAGTAGCACAGTAGATAGTGCAAAAAGTAGTAACTTTTTGTACGATCGTAGAAAAGACCGATTTTCAATTCTTCTTGATGTACAGGGCGAGTCACAGCGACTATCCATTATTAATATTTTATTAACAACTTTATTCATTCAATATAATCAATATACATATAAATAATTTGTTGTATTGAACAAAGTAGAAATCGATAAGTAATCTATCACTTGTTTCGATATTTACAAACAAAATAAAAACGGGTATGTATAAATAAAAATTAGTTCAATAAAATCAGAATAACCCAAGTAGCACACCTATATTGGTAAAATATTGGTACAATATTGTGAACATATTTGCGAAATATTTGAAATGCAATATTGGCGAGAAAAAAAATGTGAACATTCGGCGATATTGGTCCAATATTACTTGAATAATATTTGCGAAATATTCTTGAACTAATATTGGCCTCAAAATGTTCGGCGATATTGGTTCAATATCGCTGAAACAATATTGTGACAATATTGGCACAATATTCAAAAGTTATATTGTCCAGAAGTAAAATGTGAACATTTTGCGATATCGGTCGAATATTGTTTGAATATTTTAGAAATAAGTTTTGGTGAAATATTCTTGAAGCAATAATGGCCTCAAAATATTTATCGATATTGGTACAATATCATTTGAATATATTGGTGGATGTCAATATACCTTGGTAAATTATTACATGTATTTTAGTTGATGGAGGTGACCACTGAGTGAAAACAAGTTATGGAAAGCATTTAATATACTTTCGTAGGTTTTAGAAGACGTTCTATATGTGGAGCCACCTAGCGGATTTTTATCCAGGTTTCAATAAGTTTCATTGAATATTTGTCCAATATTCAAATTTCATCTCAATCTAGATGTAGGAAACAATATGAAGACAATATTGTTTTAACGATATCGATAAATATTATTGAACCAATATTGACCCAATATTAATTGATAAGATTTGTTGAATATTGGCGAAATGATATTCAACCAATGTGTAATCACACTTGGAGATATAATATAGTTTTTATTCCTAGAATCGATATTAGGGGAATATTGGGATTGCGATATTTATTCTAGATGTTAAAAACGATGTGAAGACAATATTGTTTTATCGATATTGGTAAATATCATTCAACCAGTATTGACACAATATGAGTTATTACAATTTTTCAAATAAAGTGGCAATGATATTCAACCAATATTCTAACAAACTTGGAAATACAATACAGATAGTTTTTTCCCCTATAATCGATGTGACTGGAATATTTGGATTGCAATTATTATTCTAGATGTGGAAAACAATATATAACCAATATTGTATTATTGATATTGGTAGAAATTATTCAACCAATATTGACCCAATATTTCGTGTGATAATCTACATTCAGAACTAGTTCAACCAATATTCCACCAATATTATTAATATAATATTGTTTTTTGAATATTCACCCATATTGGATCAATATTGATTTTTAGTTTACAATATAAGTATCTATATTGGCCCAGTATGGAACAAAGATTCAGCCGATATGATGTGCTACCTGAGAAGATAACACACTAAAATGATACAAGGTTATAAAATTAGTAATTAAAATTTAAACGTTTACAAGATATAATTCATATGGGCTGGTAATAAAAGTTTGAAGGATACACAGTATAAATGGAATATGGAAGTAAAATCGAGTACTTGAGCTAACAACATTATAACTCAAGGGTTAGGTTTTGAATGTTCGTTGTATGTACTAGATGAAAAGTTGAGGTATTGTTGCATTTAAAGAAGTAAAAAATTCAACTGGGCAACAAAGATAAGACACTTTTTTCACAGCAGTTGGTGAGAGATGCCTAGTAATATATATTCCAGCGATTCTCACATCGAAAGAGGCTAGTTTATGGAATAAGCGAAAAACCAAGTATGTATTGGAACAAAAAGTCAACCATTACAAAGTAACTGAAGATACAAAATAATATTATATATAAACATGAAAATCACAGCAAATCTTCAATAAGATGACCATCATTTTGAATGCAGAGTACGACTTGTTTCAAACATGTCTCCTACATTGTGTCACATGTTGATAGTTATCAATTGAAATGCGTGCCTAATTCTTAATTTTGTAGGAGAGTTACCTACTATTAACCTTGTTTTCGCATAACCCCATAAAAATAACTCAATAGAAGGCAATCCTAGGCATCTAGGTGGCCGAGAATTTTCTTCTCATTGAATTCACTCCTTTTAACTGATAGATTTCCAGGATCGCTATCAAATTGCAAACCCATTTTTGACTAATATGCAATAAAACGTCTTTCAATCGAGCCCAGAAATATCTTTATACAAATCTCTAAACTTTACGCCAATTCAAATGACATTCAAGGAAATAAAGGCTAATCGTCTATACTCTCTCCGACTACACAATAATACTCCACCGTTTCTGATGATTTCTAGTGCGGAACATGTGGCGGTTTTCAGTATCGCGGTTTTCAGTATCGCATAGTAATTCGTCTGTAAACAGTACATTGTACATTATCTTTATTTACCTACTAACTTTTCCAATGCCTATATAGGTATAGGTATAAACAAAAAACTAACTTTAAAAAAACAGTTCAGTACATGTTTTCTTAAAATTATGTGCACACTAGACTAATGCCTTAAACAAGTATCTACTATACCATCTTCTTTCTGAAATGAATTTGACTTAAAAAATAATTGATTTAATTTCTTCAAATGTGCGTTTTTTTTTGCAAAACCGACAAATCCGGAGTTGTGTGTGTTCTTTCTCAAACTCTGTATATCGCGCGATTTCCAATGATAAGATTCCGAACTGAATACCAGTTGATGATTTCATCTACCATCTATTTAACTGCCAACAATTAGATACTCGTTACTATTTTTTTTACAAAAAATTTATCTGTAAACATCACCGCTCACATATTTACATAACTGCACCTCGACATGATGCAAATTTACCGAGAATAAATATACGGCTGTACCACACAAATGCATCTAGCATCTCCTAACGAATCTAGTCATCTCTGAATATGATCCATGTCAATAGCAAGTTCAATGCTACATTGTATGCTAATACATGCTATTGTGCAAGCCTTGTTTATGACTTAATCAATGGGTTTATTGGCGATCCTGAGGATAAATGCGCTATTTTCTTATCGGGTGGAATGAGTTATTGTTTATCAAATGATCTTCGTAGGCTAAGGGCAGAACCGGCTTCACAAGGTTGGTAAAGAAATGAAAAGACGGGAATAAATCGAAAGTAAAGACAAGTTTTCATTCAAATGCACTATTTATTATTATTATTATTAGATGGCGGGGCTAGCCAGCGGCTGAAATGCAGGTAGTTCTGTATAGAACCTTTCTGTACCCCGCTATCAGGTCTATCTCGTGAGTACTCCGGATCTTTTAATGAACTCCTGAAGATTCCTCATAAGGTTTTCCTGCAGGATGATATCTTCTGCACCGCAGTGTTCGAAGATATCCATCCTCATACGAGCCAGAGCTTCGCATTCAAACACTATGTTGGAGGCTGTTTCGTCCTCCTCATCACAAAATCTGCATTGTGTGGACTCTTGATTTATCCCCAACAGTTTTCTCAGGTGGCAGTGGCCTGTCATCAGTCCTACCACCTTCCTGAGAGAGTCTCGGCTAAGTTCAAGAAGGTGTCTAGATAGCCGGTCGGTTGGCCCCATCATCCATAATTTTTCCGTGAGTATTGCCTGAGGCACTCTCCCAGAGAAATTGATGATGGTTTTTAACCCATTTCTTTGTGTCCTGCTTAATATCCCCAAACGAGATTTCGCAGGCTGTTTCTGGTCCAATGAGAGTTGCTGCTGCCCCCACTCTTGCTAGGGCATCTGCGCTCTCATTTCCCTGGATGCCCTTATGACCTGGTACCCAGACAAGTTTTACTCAGTTCTACGCTCTCAGGTCGTTAAGGTTTTGATGTGCCTCCCAAACCAGTTTGGAAATAAAGCTGCGTGAACGCAGTGCTTTAATCGCCGCCTGACTGTCGGAGAGAATCGCTATGGGTTGGTTTCTAGGACCCCTCCTTAGAATCTCTCTCGTGCAGATGGAGATTGCCATTTCCTCGGCTTGGAATATAGAGGCTTGAGTACCGAGGCTTAGACTAATGTCTTGCCTTGGTCTCTCCCCGTATATTCCAGCCCCTACTCCTTTGCTAGTCTTTGAGTCATCCATGTACCAGATTTGCCCTCCTGACAGCACTAGTTTGGCTCTTGATTTAACTTCCCCATCTTCTATGATGGTGGTGTATGTTCCATCAAAGGAGTATGTTGGAGTCATTTCGTCCGACGGCATTTCAGACGTGTCAATTCTTATGACCTCCAGTTTGCTGGAGTGGCCTTGGTCATTGCCTCTGCATTGGCCCAGACATTTTAGCCTGGATGCCTCTGCTGCAATATGCAAATGCAGCAGCACCTCCAAGCTAGGTAATCCTAAATACACTAAGAAAGGAAGCCATTATTATTATTAAAACTAAAATTTGAAATGGAAAATCTTCAGTTCATGCAAATGCTCTATAAAGGAAACAGCTTACTGTAAAACTATTGCGGAAAATAGGATATTTCACACGAGTGTGACGAGATCATAAACCACGAGCCAGTCGCCCGTAAAAATGGGTTGTTTCATCGCGACTGGCGAGTAGTGTATATCACTTAGGCCATCACTATTGAACTGATAGGTGCATTTTCATAATTTCTTCCATTAATGAGAGTTTCCTCATTCTACCTTGATGATTACGGAAGTTACGGGTGTGCTTCTATGAAAAGTGAGACAAATTCGGATTTTTCAGGACTGAATTTTTTTCAGGAAAAAGGAGTATATGTAATAAGTTACGGGTCCTGAACACGAATCTGATGGAATATCGCTTCTATTTTGCACCCTAATATGATTTACTGTAAAAATGGGTTGTTACATCACGACTGGCGGGTAGTGTATATCACTTAGGCCATCACCTTTGAACCGGTAGGTGCATTTTCATTATTTCCTTCAGTCTTGAGAGTTTCATCAATCCACCTTGATAATTACGGAATTTACGGGGGTACTTCCATGAAAAGTGAGACACACTGAATTTTTTTATTTTTTTTTCGCTGTAGAAAAAAAATATAATGTTTGTTAGAATTTGTTAATAACAAGTTGTTAAGTTAATAAACAATGAAATTATTTATAAAAAAAATATTTTTTTTGTTTACCTATGAAAAAATGCATATTATGATTTTTCAAGAGAAAATTATTTCTTAACTAATTATTCAAGCAATCAAAAAATGAAAAAAAAAGATTTTAAACAATGAAAAAATAAAAAAATAGTTATTTATTATACAAGGGAAAAAAGTATTAGATTTTTTTCTGTGGCGGGAAAAACGACGATTCAATAGTGAGAAAAACATATTATCACAATATATTGAAGTCAGAATATTATCGATATGAAATTTGAATTTTTAAACTAGTAAGCTGTTGTACGAATAGCAACAATTAGATCAGCGTTGCTAAGGAAAACTTCAAAGTAATCAAACATCTGTCAGTTTAATTCTGTGATTTGATTTGAAAATTGCGAACTCAGTAATTGTTTAATAGTTATTTTGAATAATATAAAGTTGAAAAATGTCTGATTCCGAGTTTTCTCTGACTCCACCGGAGTTGGTAGAAGCAGCGAAAGTAGCGTCACGAAAATTATTGCCAGCTAAATCGCAGAAAATTTACGAAACCGCGTATTCAAGATTTACGGAATGGAAGATGAGAAAGACATGCAGTTCTTTCTCGGAGACGGTGTTATTGGCTTATTTTTCGGAACTGGCACAACAACAAAAGCCATCAACAGTGTGGTCGAATTATTCAATGATTAAAAGCATGTTATGATCCATTAATAATGTAGACATTTCAAAATATTTCAAGCTGATTACATGTCTGAAACCAAATGGGAAAAGTTACACGCCCAAGAAAGCTGCGATTTTTACGAGTACACAAATTAGTGATTTTTTAAATAATGCACCCGATGAAGTTTATTTAATGGCCAAGGTTGTTGTTGTATTTGGGATTGCAGGAGCTTCTAGAATTTGTGAAATCAGCCAGGTAACATTAGATGATATCGAAGATTCGGGAAAGTTATTAGTTGTGAAACTGAAGCAAACAAAGTACGATGTAAACAGAAGATTTGTAGTAACTGAAGAATATATTAAATTTTACCGAATGTACATAGCCCTTCGTCCAGCAGCAGCAAAGGATCGCTGCCTGTTTTATGCATATCGCAATGGAAGAGTATCAATCAGGTAGTGGGTAAAAATCAGTTTTATAAGGTACCTGAAACAGTAGCTAATTTTCTTCAACTTGAAAATGCTAGCTTATATACAGGTCATTTATTTCGAAGATCGTCTGCTACACTTTTAGTTGAATCTGGGGGAGATTTGATGACACTAAAGAAACATGGCGGTTGGAAGTCATCAACGGTCTTTGAGGGCTATGTTGATGAATCGGTGGCACACAGGACAGAAATTGCTAATAAAGTGTTCAAAACGTGTGGCAGTGCTGAAATAACACCCGATTTGCGACCAGGTACATCAACGGCAGTTGTGTCCATGTCAGAAAAAAATATTATTTCAACACATGCAAGAAAATCCAACTGTTGTACCAAATAGTTCAAGGAACATGTCATTCATGCAATGCACATTCAATAATTGTACTTTTAATATAAAGGAAATGTAACTTGTGTTCAATAAAATATTCTAAACTTAAGTATCTTCCTTTATCTATGTGTGAATATGTCCGGGAAAAAAGTACTCACTTTTTTCCCGGGGAAAAATGTAATTTCATGAAAAGTTATACTTTGTTACCTGGCAACAGAGATAAAATGTCAAATTTTTTTCCCGCTACAGAAAAAAAATATTTTTTTTTAATCATTATTTTGCCATGAAAAAATATTCCATTCCATTTCTTGGACTTTTAATTTTTTGTCAACTTTAAGTACCTAATCATTATAAACAAAATAATAATAATTTACTTTCATCGTGTGATCTCGTCAAGTATACGTATAAGAAGGGCTCAACGAAGCCAAAAATGTATAAACATATTATTTGAACTTTTATGTAGTCATTTAAGTTAACTGAGATTGGGAAAAAATTAAATAATTAACAATAGTATAACTTTTTGAAAAATAGACATAAAATATTTTTTACAACGGGTGTTTATTCTTTCAAGTGTCTAGATGATTCACAATTTATTCAAATTTTTAATTTAATATTTGTTACTAAAAAAAATTATTTTATGTGGTGTCTTTAGCGGTAGTACGCCATTGTCGTTACGGCTGGGCGGAGTCCTATTTTCGGCGTTGAATTAAAATTATATAAATAGAGAGTTCCGGAAGTTGAAACTTTTTTCTTGGAAATTTCCTCCTCTTTAAGAATCTTTTTTCAAAATTCCTTAAATGTTAATAATTTTTGAGATATTAACAGAAAACGAAATGTTATTTTTTTCATCTTAATTTGTCAATGACAATTGCAATTTTTTATGTGCTAATACATACTTTCGATACATTTCGCTAGACGTCATTCCGAATCGAATGAGTCATCGCTTATATTTTTAGGAGCTTGATCAAGAATTAACACATGTTTGGACTTGTTAATCAGACCATCAGAGCAATTTGAAAAGAGACGTTGAGATTTAATTTCAGGAAGAAAAGTGATTTGGATTATCAAACTGCGGATGAAGACATTTCAAATCTTCAGTCGACGACCTCAACATTTAAAAAAATAGCGAAACGACCCGTTCAGCACAAGTTCATTAACAATGAAGACGTAACTGAAGACAATCCATTGAGTGTTAGATAATACGAATGTAATGCCAGACCTCGGAAAGCATTTCTTTCTCGCCTCGCGAACCGTCTAACGGTACGCGGCAACCGGAAGTTGAACAGCGTCTTTCCAAAGCATACTAGAGTACAAGGACTTTAACCTCTCGCGCCATTCTATTAGTCACGAACAGACAAATGGCGTAGCAGGAAAGAAAAACCGACGCTGACGGTTGGTTGGCTGCCACGGCTCGGCCCGCCTGATGCGAGCGACGTGTTTGCGTTGTTCACGGCTTACTGCGACCACGCCGGGAACTAGCTGATCAGGAATTGCAGGAAACCATTACCGGGTGACATTTAGCGTTTCAAGGACTCAATTCGCTTCGAGTCTGGGCTCCTCGAGCGCGAGTTTGTTGACAGGAAACGAAAACTGCTGAAATTAATTATTGCTCTGAAGTATAGTAATTATAATAGTTAGAGAGCCGCGGATCTAAAACCGCAATGAGAAGATATACCTATGTCTTTCGTTTGGTGAGATGAAAGTCCAGCATCCCTCGAAAATTTCAAAATATTTTTGAAATCGGGCAGGGCCGGAAATGTTTATCGATTTTTTCGGCACCGATTTTTTGGGGCACCGAAAACGAAACAGATCAAATATCTTCAAAAATGCCAAAAAATTAGTACTTAATAGAATTAGTAATAGAAATTTTAAAATGAAATATTGTATATCAGATACTGTTTGAACATAAACCTTCGATAGCTTATATTTTTGAGCTTGGTGTTGATTCTGTAACGGTTTGGAATAGGTAATTGATGAGTTATTTTCTTTATTCGAAATACAGCACTTCTTGTCAATTACAATTCTAAAAAGGTATGTAAATTTGAGTTTGACTTATGACTATCAACAAATTATTGAAATAATACACATAATTTATGTGGTAACAATTTACCTCATACCAGGGATTATTCTTAAATCAGTTGAGCTGAACTGTAGCAGAATTATTAGCTCAAAAAGATAGAAATCGAAAGCAAATAAGTTATGAATTTCTTGTTGGAGGAAACAAATAGTAGTTGTTTATTTTTCCAAGTCACCAATATGACATATGGTTGGATGAAAATGGCAATTTTAAACAGCACTTGTTTAGCATTTTGAATTTAAATCTTTTGGTAATGATGGCAACAACTACTCATATTATTTTCTTTTTCTCACCACTTCATGAAAACTGTAATTATCTAAAAAAACAATAATTTTTCTTTAACTTGTTTGATTGATGATCTATTTATTTTGTGGAAGTTCATGATGAAATAAGAAAAGGAAGAACACTTTACTACTTTATTACGACCGGTTTCGGCTTTTACACCATTTTCAAGTAACTACAGATTTCATCAAGTTCGTGAATATTTATACATAAGAAAGTAATTAAAGAGAGGTTGGGTTTAAATTACCTAACTGATGTTTCAAAACAAGTTGGGAAATACCTAGAATCTACCTGATGAGTCAATTTAATTTATCTAATAGGGGTTCATACAATCGGTGGGTCCAACTTTGTTATCAAAAGTCACAAATTCAGAAGTGGAGAGCTACATAATTCTAACTGGTCATTAAGGGTATCAAAATTGGGGTTTTTATTCAATTTGTTTATTTCCAAGGCTTCCAACAAGTTCATTTCTCTTCCTTTATTGCACGCATGAAGGATGTTCATGTTATTTTTATTTATTGTATGATTCGTTTCTTGTAAATGTCTATATATAGCTGATTTTTTATCTGATAACACATGTTCACGGTACCTTATTTCAAAATTTCTTCCCGTTTGTCCTGAATAAGCTGCTGTACAATCACCACATTCCAGTCTATATATACCTGATTTTTTCCATTTATCCTTTTTAGGTTTTGCATTGAATAGTATATTCCCTAAATTACTCCTACTAGTGAATGAAGTTATTATATTAAATTTTGAAAAATAGTTCTTAATATTTTCTGAGAGTTTTCCCGAGTAGCTTATACTAGCATATTTTTTATCTCCTTTGGGTCCTATTTGATTTGGATATAATTCATTCCTGATCATTGTCTGCTGTTTATTGGAGATGATCTTATCAATTAAGTAGACTGGAATTTGGTTATTTATTGCAATCTGTTTTATGATTTTTATTTCTTCCTGCAAAGCCTTATCCGATGAAGGAATCATAAATGCCCTATGTATCATTGATCTGAATGCTGATAATTTGTGTGATAATGGACTGAAGGAATCTAAAGGTATTGTACAATCCGTAAAAGTATCTTTTCTGTATATGTTGAAGTGAAAATTATTATTAATGTTTGTAATAGTAAGATCTAGAAAATTAATTTTATTGTTTTGTTCTATTTCGGCCGTGAATTTTATCTTATCATGAAGGGTGTTAAGGAAATTCAAAAATTGATTTATCTGTCTCGTTGAGCCATTAAAACCTACGAGAATATCATCAACATATCTGAACCAGAATGCAATATGTTTATGAGATAAGGCGTTATTTAGGATGCGGGTGTTTTCTAAGTTATTCATAAAAATATCGGCTAGTAAGGGACTTAACGGAGAGCCCATTACTAAACTAAATTATTTTAAATTCAAAAATAATGTTTACCTGCAGAATTCGGGTCTCCCAATGGGCTCTCCGTTAAGTCCCTTACTAGCCGATATTTTTATGAATAACTTAGAAAACACCCGCATCCTAAATAACGCCTTATCTCATAAACATATTGCATTCTGGTTCAGATATGTTGATGATATTCTCGTAGGTTTTAATGGCTCAACGAGACAGATAAATCAATTTTTGAATTTCCTTAACACCCTTCATGATAAGATAAAATTCACGGCCGAAATAGAACAAAACAATAAAATTAATTTTCTAGATCTTACTATTACAAACATTAATAATAATTTTCACTTCAACATATACAGAAAAGATACTTTTACGGATTGTACAATACCTTTAGATTCCTTCAGTCCATTATCACACAAATTATCAGCATTCAGATCAATGATACATAGGGCATTTATGATTCCTTCATCGGATAAGGCTTTGCAGGAAGAAATAAAAATCATAAAACAGATTGCAATAAATAACCAAATTCCAGTCTACTTAATTGATAAGATCATCTCCAATAAACAGCAGACAATGATCAGGAATGAATTATATCCAAATCAAATAGGACCCAAAGGAGATAAAAAATATGCTAGTATAAGCTACTCGGGAAAACTCTCAGAAAATATTAAGAACTATTTTTCAAAATTTAATATAATAACTTCATTCACTAGTAGGAGTAATTTAGGGAATATACTATTCAATGCAAAACCTAAAAAGGATAAATGGAAAAAATCAGGTATATATAGACTGGAATGTGGTGATTGTACAGCAGCTTATTCAGGACAAACGGGAAGAAATTTTGAAATAAGGTACCGTGAACATGTGTTATCAGATAAAAAATCAGCTATATATAGACATTTACAAGAAACGAATCATACAATAAATAAAAATAACATGAACATCCTTCATGCGTGCAATAAAGGAAGAGAAATGAACTTGTTGGAAGCCTTGGAAATAAACAAATTGAATAAAAACCCCAATTTTGATACCCTTAATGACCAGTTAGAATTATGTAGCTCTCCACTTCTGAATTTGTGACTTTTGATAACAAAGTTGGACCCACCGATTGTATGAACCCCTATTAGATAAATTAAATTGACTCATCAGGTAGATTCTAGGTATTTCCCAACTTGTTTTGAAACATCAGTTAGGTAATTTAAACCCAACCTCTCTTTAATTACTTTCTTATGTATAAATATTCACGAACTTGATGAAATCTGTAGTTACTTGAAAATGGTGTAAAAGCCGAAACCGGTCGTAATAAAGTAGTAAAGTGTTAGTGGAAACTGGACAAAAGTTATATTTTTTCTTCCTTTTCTTAATTTTTCTTTAGATTTTTGTTTTGTTATTTCTTAATTTTTTATTCTACTTTGTTATTATACTTCCTTTATTTTATTTCATAAACTTATATACAGTGTTAGCTTATAACAACGTGTTATCTACAATCAGCATACTTCACTCAGGGTTAAGTGGAAGAGCTCTTCTTCTATGAATTGGGCAACCAATTCGAGGAAGGCGAACTTTGCCTTTTGTTGTGCAGGTTTTTCAGCGTTATTGTAATTTTATTGTAATAAGGAACAAGTACATGTAAACCTGCTGCAATAAAAATGATATTATTATTATTATTATTATTATCTTATAGGATGATTCCTAATATTCTGCCTAAATTCTAAATAATGTTATTTTCAAGAAAAACTCACCGGTGTGTCAAGCTCACAAAAGACAAGTTCAATTATATTGAATATACTCACGGTAAACACTAGGTGTTGTCTTTATGAAAATAAAAGATTGTAGGAAAACATAAGGTTGTGATATTTATTCTTCATTCAGAATAACCGTTGAAAACTACCAATTTGTAACAGAATAGCAACTAATTCAAAATTATACTTCAACTGACTAGTTCCTACTGTGTTAGTCTGTTTCTGTTTAGAACCACGTTAGGTTTTTTTCTGGTTAAGCCGATAGTGGCGTAGCGGCAAAGAAATTGGAAAATAACTTCAATTTTAAGGGCCCCGCAAATTCCTTAGAGCGTTTTCACTCACACCGGTAAAACCGGTGCCGGTGACGGTGCCGACACCGAATGCAATGTAATCAAATTATAATTTTCACTTATATTTTTGATGTCAATACTGTTCGAATTATTGCGTTATCATGATTTTTTTCAAATGAAAATACCCTATTTCATAATATTTTCAAAAAGAACGCATTTTTCTGTATATGGATGTCATATTTTTTCTTATGTTACATAACCGTATGTTCGATAAATAAAAGATTAGGTCTGTTAACGTAAGCTTTCGACTGGAGGAATCCCCACAAAAAAAATCTAGTGGGATTAGATCAGGAGATCTAGCTGGCCACTCTAAAATCCTCGTCTGCTATCGAAATCACCTTCATTAGGTTCATGAATTACTTTCACTTTATATTGGTGCCACTCATTCTTTTTAAGTCATTTAAAAAAAGATGTTTGACATATTGATTGCTCCAATAGACGCGTTCGGTTTTCACATATCTGTTTTCTCGTTTTCCTCTGACAGCTCTGTTGAATCTGCTCCGCGTTCGTTAACCACCGAGGGCGAGCAGAGGGTGATCTGTTTGCTCTCAGCAGGGCGAACGAATTTGATCCTTGTCAGGTGTCACTTTATGGTTCTGTGATTGTTTATAGTTTTTATTGTAATGTTTCTAATTTACGAACTTTTATGTTACTACATACCAGAAAAATTAATAAAGTTGCCGCAAAAAACAAAATCGGATGTGACAGGTGACATATCTCAAATTGGCTCGATTACCTCTGTGATCATGTGGTTAACATCGAGATCTGCTCGCTCGGCTAGGAATTTCATTGACCGAACTCAGCTACTGCAACTTGACCCTGACTGTTAATATGTTTGTCAAATTCGACCAAACAATCATACTTAGCTATCAAATAATTGTGGTATAGATAAGTTATCGACATCATGGCCCGAAAAGCAACGCATACAGATTTTATTGATGTTAGGTTATGGAAATAAGACGGTGAGCAAAGTCGAAGCAAAATTTTGACAATGTCGGTGATCGTCCAGGCGTTACGGAAGATCAACAATTGGATGTATCATGTTTTATTATGTGGTGGCCGGTTGTTCAGCGGTTTGATGCATTGGACGAATATTCGATGTGTTGGCCGTTGAATCTTCCGCTTGCATCTGACCCGGTTCGAATCCGTAGTATGAGATAATTTTTCTCTAGTACATCGGTATCGATAGACGACTCATACCTTGTTGTAAAGCAAGTGCGATGAGAGTTGCCTAGATACCAATTCCGATACCTAGTATTTGCTCGAAGTGTGGAACCGACCACCTGGGGTGGTGCTGTCGGTTTTCCGGGTTTTCCTACAGCTGAAAAGTGAATACGCCCCAGAGCAAATAGTAATAATAGCCGTTTTCTACCCGCACAGGATATGCCTTTGCGTATACTCCTCGAGTTTTCATGAGGGGATATTATTATTATTAATATTATTATCATTGCAAGAAAATCCTCATAAACTTACTCTTCAAGTTGCATTGGAGCAATGCATGTATCGAACATCTGTTTTGAAATGACTTAAAGAAGAATAAGTGGCACTCATATAAAGTGAAAGTAATTCATGAACTTAGTGAAGATGATTTCGATTGAAAACGAGAATTTTTAGAGTGGCCAGCTAGATCTCCTGATCTAACTACACTAGTTTTTTTTGTGGGGATACCTTAAATCAAGAGTTTACGTTATCAGACCCTATATTACATTATTATAAACGAAATATCTTTTATTTCTCGATCATACGGTTATTCAACCGAAGAAAAAATATGACACCCATACACAGAAATATGCGTACTTTTTGAAAGTATCATCAAAATAGGGTAATGCCACTCAAAAGATATTTTAATGACTTCATACTCGAACAGTGATGACGTCATCGAAAATATGAGTAGACCAAAAAATGCACGACTGAAAAATAAAATCGAAGTGTCTGAGCTTATTTTCCCTACCGGCCGTATGAAACGTTTAACGAATTTGTTCCAACCTTTACGTGCTCACTGTATACTAAAACAGATAACGGCACCGATATGCCGGGCTGTGTGAAATACGCTGTTGTCCGGTACCGAAACCGGTACCAGCACCGGCACCGGTTTTGCCGGTGTGTGTGAAAACGCTCTTATGGAATATGGGTCCCGGTGGAAAAAAAGTCTTACCTCCCCTTCTTCCCCCAACTAAATATTCCTGAATAAGGGAAATAGCAGTTTTTTATGATTATCCCATTTCCCTCAAAGGGCAAAAAACGAAATTTACGATGTAGAAAAACTCAAAGTCATCTCCACAATTTTAATCTCAACCTTAAAAGTTTATGCATCAGGTGGAATAGCGACAACTATCTGTCAGTTGAGCGGTATTATTTAGAGTAAAGTACATGTTTCGAACCTAAATAGGTTCATCTTCAGCTAATTTAAATTCTACAATAAAGGAAGAAATTATCACTAAAGGTAATCTAGTACAATATAGTAGGTATTACTTACATGGAGAAGAAAACATTGTTATATTAAATTATATGTAGAAAGAGCAAAAAAGTGTACACTTTTTTAGTCTTTTTTTTTGAAATTTCGACAGCTTTTGATGTATGCCTAGATCAGAATTATTTGCAATTCAATAACAATTTTTATAAATAGGATTTAGGTTTACCAATGGGTTCCCCCCTTAGTCCACTTTTACTTGGAGACCACTATACTAAATTCCGAACTTGGTAAAAAACATATTCATTTTTGGTATAGATATGTTGACGATATTCTTGCCTGTTTCAGAGGTATACCACACGACAGCTAAACCAGTTTATGATATTTATAAATAATCTAAATAGTAACACACAATTCACACTTGAGACAGAGATTGAGAGACAAATTAATTTCTTAGACCACGCATATTCATAATAAATTTGAGTTTAATGTATTCAGAAAACCGAGCTACACGGACATTACAATCCCAAATGATTCTTTCCATCCCGATAGTCAAAAATTAGCAGCATATAATTCAATGTTACATAGAGCGTTCTCGTTACCTTTGCCTGCTATAATAATCTAGATAGAGAAATTAAAACAATCATACAGATAGGACAAAATAATGGTTTCCAAGCGGACACAATTCAAAAGTTAGTCAGAAAACATCGTCTTAAATTTTCGCTCAAATTAATATACCCCCAGGTCAAACAATCAGAAACTAAGAAATTTGTAACCTTAACGTACTGCGGGAGAAGAACAGATGCTATTGCGGGATTCTTTAGAAAGAATAATGTAGAAGTAGCATACAGGCCGCATGCCAGGTTGTCTAATTTTCTTTTCAATGCCAAAGATAGAATAGCAAAAATGGAAAAATCTGTAGTTTATAAGCTTGTGTCCAGAGTGTAACGGTGTTTATGTGGGACAATGTGGACGTAATTTTTCAAAAAGATACGCTGAACATGAAAGGTCCTTCAGACTAGGAAAAAAGGATTCGACGTTTTCAAACCATTCCTTGGAATGCAACCATAAGCTTCCGAGTCTGAACGATACGGAAATTTTGCACTATGCAAGCAAAGGTTGGAAACTGAATTATTTAGAATCCCTAGAAATTCATAAACACAAATATTGATGAATGATAAACTGGATTTGGTCTATTCATCGGTTTTTAAGGCAGCTCAGTAAAATTGTCGCAAATAAACAAGGTCCAGGTAAAAGTCATTGATGACCGTTATTCACTAAGACAGGCAGGCCTCGGGTAGAATTAAGGGTATTTAAGGAGTGTTATTTATTATTTCAGATTATTGTATTGTTTGATAATGTCCATATAGGATGAAACTGCAGTAACGTTGGTTACAAATAGAAGTGGTATAAAAACATAGAAAGTTTTATTTCTCAATTTTCGTGATTATTAGTTAGGTTATGTTTATGATCGCAGTCACGAAACAAAACAATTGCTATTTGATATAAAAAAAAGGAAAGTTCAAACGAAACTGAACAGCCGGGAGGATCCGGACTATCGGGAGAAACTAAAAAAAGTGGGACAAGAATGCTCCAAAACTTCTCATCTCACTAAGACTCCAAAAAGAGGATACTTTTTGTAATCCAAACTGAAAGAAAACGAAACTTTGGGATGACATTTCTTTGAGTATGAGGAAAAGCAATTCTAAATTTTCTGGGAACGAATGTCATGCTAAATATAGGAATCTTCAAAACTATAAAAATAAAAAAGACAAAAGATTAAACATTACAGAAGGATCCAAAGTAACTTGGGAGTATTTGAACAGTTTGATCAAGTTTTGGGCTATAAACTCACGACTGTTCCGACAGAAAATCTGCTTTCGACAAGTATTAAAGTTGATTCAGAATCTACGGAATAGGTAACACCAAATAAAGAGAACAAATTACGAGATAAGAGTAAGGAGAAAAAACTTTCGGTTAGTCAATACCTGTGAGACAAAAATGAATCAAGAGCTACCCGTGATGACAAAGATGATTTGCGCTGGGAACAAAAAAAAGTTTTAAAAGAAAAGGAATATCAATAATCTTGTTGATGCTATCATGGGGGACATTGAAAGAAGAAGGGCCTATATATTGAGATTCTGAACTAATTTTAAATATCTAATTGTGTTTTGTTTTTCAAGAGTTTTTGTTTTGTTATCCCATAAGAAATACTTATTTTATGTCAGTGATCTCATGTTTTGTTTTGGTTGTGAAGAATTTTTCGGTTTTGATTTTTATAGAAAAAATCAATTTATTTCTGTTATATGATTTCGTTTTTGAACAGATATAAATACTTGATAAACATTTATTTTAATGTACTCATTATACAATGCGCGGCTTTTTTTAGCCCCCCCCCCCTGTTAACTTTTGAACGGTTCAACGCACAAACATGAAAATGAAATCGTTTGGAGGGTTTTACCAATACTACTTTTTGAAATGAAAAATATGGTGATTGCTCGAGAGGGGGCGCAGGGGGCAGATCAACTCAAAATTTTTAAATGGCATGGGGGGTCAAGTGTCACATCGTTAAAAAGATAATTCAATTCTGTTCACAACAATCTATTTGAATTTCGTCAAATTTTTTTTTGCAAATAAAATTCGGAATATCGAATATAAATGCGGATCTGAAAACTACTCATACCTCGATAAATTAGAACGGTTTGTTGTGGAATAATGAAACCAAAAACATTTTGAAGGATAATACCGATACTACTTTTTGAGAGAAGAAACATTGCAATTACTCGACAGATGGCGCTGGGGGCACATCAACTTGAAAATTTCGAAAGACATAAAAATCGTAATTGGGAAAAAATGTCTCAACAAAATTCAAAAATATTCAGATGGTTGTAAAGAGAATTGAATTCACTTTTCAACGATGTGACACTTGACTCCCTATGCCATTTAAAATTTTTGAGTTAATGTGATCCCCGCGCACCCTGTCGAGCAACCACCATATTTTTTGTCTCAAAAAGTAGTATCGGTGAAACCCTCCAAACGATTTTTTTTTTCATGTTTGTACGTCGAACCGTTCAAAAGTTAACAGGGGGGGGGTCTAAAAAAGCCGCACTGTATGATTTTTCTTCACATTGGAAGTCACAGGTATATTTTCTACTAAAGGTTGCTCTTCATCATCTTCCTCCTCAGTATCACTTTGATCGTACTCATTTTTTTATACCAATGTTGTGCAGTATACATGCACCGATCATGATACCTATATATTGTAAATTTTATAATTTATTGGTATTTGAATATTTTAATATCCGCCACATTCCTTTTAATCTGCCAAAGGCCTATTCTATGACTACCCTAGTACTGCTTAGGGTTTCATTAAATTTATTTTCTTGTCTACTAGATAAGTGTCCATTGTCTTCAAATGGTATCATGATAAAGTTATCCAAACGATAGGCACTCTCTCCTAAAAGATGGAAGGTAAAAGGTCATTGATCAATTTTTCGTAAATAGGAGAATTTCTCCACACTCGTGCATCAAGCACAGACCCTGGCCAGCCACAATAAATATCAATGAACTCCATTTTTGAGTTGCAAATACCCTAAAAATGGTATGGTATGGATCCCCTTCCTATTATAGAAGGAATTGTCTCCTTTTGGTCCTGGGATGGGTAAATGTGTTCTATCAACAGAACCAACAACATTTGGAAAGGATTTATTTTGTCTCAAATTATTGAAATCTTGTATTGTCCTTCTCAATTCGTCACCTTGTGGCCAATAAATATATTTATCTTTGAACGTGCAATTTTTTTTCCAAGTTTGCATGAAAATTGTGCATGTCCTCTAATGGATCCAAATCTATCAGCTACAGATCTGAAACATTCCTGGTTTCCCAATACACTTAGCCGTATGCATAGTCAATTCCAGCGACTCGCCAGGGTTTCGCCGCTCCCTACACAAGAACTATAATGCACAGTCGAGCTCCAAAATAGTGGTACATCGCCAGCGTTTCTCCAAAATGTGACTTATCGCCTAGTTGTCACTTTTTTGGAGCTCGACTGTGCATTATAATCCTTGTGTAGCGAACGGCGAAACTATGGCGAGTCGCTGGCGATTGACTATGCATACGGCTAATAAAGTCATAAGGTATGCTTCAGCGGCTGTACTGGTGGCCTTCCAACACAGGATGTTATGGAGTCAAAATGAAATTCGATCAGCATTTCTTCAACGCCAGACTTTATAAATCTAAAATGCGATTTGAAATCCATGTCTCTGTATTTCGGAATAACTGATTTGAAGTATTTCGTCATTTTTACATGCTTTTCTGGGCTATCATAAACTCTCAAAATTAGTTCATCGTGGGATGATTTTGAATCAGAGGAGAAAGATGATTCAGAAAATTGTTTCACCAATAGTAGAAGAATACATTTCAACAAAAGTAATAGTAGTGTAGTAGTTTCTGATCCTATTTTAATTGAAATTTCAAATATTCAAATGTCAAACTGTCAATGTCAGATTCAGTTGTTAAATGGTGAACCACCACATTACTGCACTGTAAATATATTTACCATTAGATTACATGATCCCATATGGGTAATGCGTTGCCATGCATATATACATGTGAAGTTACATACCTCATGCAATATAATGTATAGTCATAACTTGACTTCATATGTGAATTTCCAATACATTCCATGGATTATTACTTGTATAATTATGTTATATTCTCCATTATTCTTCCAGATTCAATGGCGATTTCTACATGTTCGTTTATGTGTTTTTACCATTATATTCAAGTAATGCCAATTGACATATATGATTCAGTATGTATTGTTGGGTAAATATTCAAGTATTTGTGAGGAATATCAATCTTTGTTGTAAACTAAACTTGGATTAACATGCATTTTTAGATAACTCGAATGTGATTTTCCACAACTTTCCCGATAATCACTTGTACCTTCATGTGATTGTCCCTCTAATTACAGATTTAACGGAAATTGTTACTTTTCTGTTAATGTGTCTTTACCATTGTTTTCAAGTAGTGTCAGCTAACTTCACATATAGTCTTGTAATAACTTAATAATACAGAGGAGGAAGGGATCTGCAAAAAAACTGGAATTAAAAATACTTTATTCATCATAACATTGTGATATATTGCTATATATAGGAAAATAACTCAAACTCTCAAATCATTCAAATATGGTACCACAAACAATTATTTAACAAAATATCTTCATACTTCAACTTTGAAATTAACGAAATTAGCTGACCTCATAAGATTGCCCACTCTCCGATACTATGTTTTGGAATCGAATTGACATGATATCTATCCACTTGAGATTTGAAAATCGAATAAATACTCAAATTTATCTCACAGTTGCGTCTGCTACAACGGAAGTTTCGATTCGATTTCCTATGAAAATTCTGGTGTTATTTATTCATAATATTATGGAACAAACAATGACAAACTGAATAAGTGACTATCATTTCATGATGAAGGTTTTAAATTTTTTTCTCTGAACCTATTTACTCACCTGATATATAATCCGATGACAATTTGGCACTCACTTACACAAACCTACCTACCTTTGCTAGATGCCCAACGATGTTCATCCTCCCAACATGAACTGTGAATGAGAATTGGGCCGAATGCCGGTAGGTGAGCTTGGCGATGGCGTTACGGAAAATTACATTTAGACAAAAGATAATTCACATATTCTGTAAATTGGCGTCATTCCACTGTAACAATACACCGTTTTACTGATTATTACATTAATTTACAGCCATTATGTGAACCAGAGGAAATTACATGTAATAAAGCATTGCATTACATGCTCACTGTAAAACACTGGAGAAATGGAGGACATTTACCTAATTTTACATTGAAATTTTAAATTACTTGCACAATCAAGTTATAATACTAGGAGCAGTATGTATATATTACATTTTGGCATGTATTTTTCCATTCACTTTTTACTGTGTGGTTGATATGAGGTGGATTTCATGAAAAATTACGTTTTCTGGTCCATCATCATCCACCATATTCCAACTCAACCAATTAAAAAACACGTCCTATGCTTGTGCATCATAAATTATTTTCCAATGTCAGCCTGTGAAGTTTCATGAAGTTCATTGCATTGTATTCATCTCGATGACATCGGGTTCTCGCTTGATCGCCCGTTGAAATCGCGACAACATAACCGTCTCGTTCGGCTCCCATCATCGTTGCGTGCACGCCGATCGGTTAGGAAGATTTACAACGATTCTGTCGCATGCACCATAATGGCTGTTCTTCGTGAAAATATTTCGTTTTTGCCGTGGCACTTTTGATGCTGTATTAAATCGGTATTTTCCGCATTCTGATGCGACGTGAGATTATCCTAGCATAACTGCGGATTGAATTACATTCTTTGTGATCGCTTTGTTATACCAGGGTGTTCCTGTGAAAACGGGGTTTCCCGTATAGGATCAAAGGTTGAAAAACATGTTCCCAAATATTATTTGAGAAATGAGAGCGGCAGTAAAGGACCCCGCAAGCTCCTTATGAAATTTGGGGCCTCGTGGTATTATTTTGAATTTTTGGGATGATGTTTTCCATGTAATTCTCAACTAATGTTAGCATTGCGCTAGAGGGCGTTGAAATCACCCCTTGCGCAGATTAGACTATTTATTTTTGTATCCGGTAACAATATTTTCACTTGTTTCATTGTTGCTAATGTTGCACAATATTGTGCTATTCTATAAAAAAAATCTTACCCCCTTCTTCCCTCCAACTCCTATTCTGATACGCAAAAAAATATTTCTCGGGTGCTTTTAAGTAAATCGTCGAATGTTTAAGTTTTTTTTTTCTTTTTATTCCTAAATTTAATTTTTTTTCATGTTACGTTTTAAAATGAAATATTTACAATGTATTCTATTATATATTATAGCACACAGAGCAAGTTAAATAAAAGCTTTTAATAAGGTATAAAGCAATTTTTTTTTTGATTATCCCCCCTAATAATTTTTGGGGTTTGTCACCCAATTAATTTCTATTCAAAATACTTCGAACTGCATCCATATATTGAAAATTCATAAAAATCCACCGAAATTTTTTCGTTTTGTGCCCTTCGGGGGTAGGGGGATTATCATAAAAACTGTTACCGGATTCAAAAATAAATAGCCTCATCTGCGCAAGGGTTGATTTCAACGCCCCCTAACAGCAAAACTGTTAATTTTTTTAGGTTGGCACAATGGTAATATTGGTTGAGAATTACATGGACTACATCATATCAAAAATTCAAACAAATCTACCGGAACCCAAATTCCAGAAGGAGTTTGCGGGGTCCTTTCTACAGTATAGTTTACCAAAGAAGTCAAAGATCTATTAAAAGGAAAGAAAAAGTACAGAAGGTTGAGATGTGTGTGTGTGTGTGTGATTTTTATGAAGAAAAATTTAAAGAACTGAGAAAAAATCTTAAGAAGTGATTAAGAAATAGAAGATGGTTTGAGTGAGGACATTAACCAATTTTGGAACTATTTAAAAAAAAACGGAATGACACAAAATCTAGTACATTTGTTTTGGATAGCAAGCCAATAACAGAAGAACATACTGCACAGACGCATTTGCGAGTTTCTTCTCTTCTGATGTATATTCACTTCCAGATAGAGCTACATATGATTTGAATTTTTATTCCGACACAAAAATATGTAACAAAAATTTCTCAATGGAAGTTGATTATGATAACACAATAAAAAAATTTACGCCAAAAAAGTCGGCTGGGGAGGATGATATGTCTCTATATTTGCTTAAAGCTTGTAGTGAATATTTAAAACGGCCGCATAATCATATCTACAATCTCATTATGTCAGCTGCTATATTTTCAACGAAATGGAAAACTAGTCTATAGAGACTCCTATCTTTAAAGTGGGTAATCAAATGAATATGGAACACTATAGACAAGTTTCAATAATGTGTGCTCTGGCCAAACTTTTCGAACAGATTATCTACTCCACCTTATATAATTATGACGAGAAATATATTACACCATGAATCTTTGCATCATTACCAACTAGGTAAGTGAAACTTTGGAGTACTTATAAGTCACTGATTTCCGAAGCGTTTGACCAAGTTGATCATGATGTATTATTGCAGAAGCTGATGGGTAGTATTGAATGAAAGTTTGTTTTTGTGGATGATATTCGTTTCTTGACATACCTTTTTGGGAATTTTAACCTTCCACAGTCTGAAAATGAAAAAATGTTAATTCAAAGAAATCTGTACAAGTGTAGAGGGGCAATGGGTCAACTTTCGTTTAGCTGAAATCAGTTATAGAAAAACCGTTGCCATGGCAACCGCTGCTATGGTAACAAGAATACAGAAAACCGATTCCTATGGTGCGGAAATGCGTGGTTGCCAAGTTGGACCAGTTATAGTTTTGCTGAGATCAGTTACGGAAAAGGTGTTGCAATAACAACAGTTTCTTTGATCACAAGTAAACAAAAACCAAATTTCCATGGTGCGGAAATGCGTGGTTGCCAAATTTTCTGCTTCATTTTAGTTCAAATCAGTTAAGAAAAAGTTGATGCCGTGGGAAAATCGTTGCTAGGATTAGTGAAAAGAAAAACCCGATTTCCGTTTTGGAAAAGTGCGCGGTTGCCAAATTATCAACTTGAAATTAAATTGAAACTTGAAAGGGGAAACATTCTCAATAAAAAAACCATGACTCACTCCACTGGAAATGGGAACAACCTACGATGAAAATTAATCTATTTTTTGTAATATGTAACTGGAAACAATTATTTCCCTGACTGAGGTCACGCTGGACATTGATCTACATCTGATAGATATTGTGAAAAGACCCTTTAACTTAAAAAAAATTCGGAAACTGAAAATTCGTATTCTCATTCAGATAGTTCAAATTAAATGAAGCTATTTTTTCGTAATATCTAACAGAAAACAACTACTCTCTCGGCTAAAGCCACGCTGGACATTTAACTACATTGAACTAACTAAACTGATCCTTATTGCTTCGGAAAAGGCAAATTCACTGTTTGCACCAATTGCGGGTCTTTGATTTAGGAATAGATCAAGAACGTATTCACTGTAAAATAACAGCTTAATTCAAAATCTCATGTTCAGAACACACCAAACGCGAGCGAAGCACTTGCGTTCTTGTTACTACTTTGTCAATTTCCTCCAGGTAATGAAAAAACTCTTTCCCAATCTTAACTGTCCTGAAGTAACTTAACTTAACCTTGATGTTGAAATTGTTTCGGAAGAGACGATGTTCACGGTGGAGAATAATCTATTTATAATTCGGTCAAATGTTGAATTTATTGTGAACCCATACAGTAATTTGAGATATTAGGACAAAACACGCGAGCGAAGCGAGCGGGTCCGGCCGACATTTCGCAAATCCGCGTGCGCGGATTTGCGAAATGTCGGCCGGACACCCTCGTCTTCAAGTTACTACTTTGTCCATATTCTCAAATTTATGAAAAAGATCATGATCGTTTATAGTGTGTGGCCTGTGGGGCAAGCGATTGCTTTGCTCATTTGTGATCAAAGTAAGATTGACAAATGTAAATACTTATATAAATAATCTTTTTGAAGGATGCGCCTTCAGATGAATAAGTATTCATTTTAATATTATTTAACAGTTATTTCCACAAATCTTTTTCAAGCACCCCTAACTTGGTAACAGCAATAATTTGGAAACCGTGCATTTCTGTACTCGCGATCATAGCAATGGTTGTCACACTTTTTCCATAACCAATTGCTGCTAAACCATAACTTTCCCAACTTGGCAATCTCTCATTTTCACCATATTGACTATCATGGCTATATTTTTTGCATAACAAATTTCAGCCAAAGGAAAGCAGACAATTTGGCAACCATATATTTCCGCACCATGGGAATCGGGTTTTTGTTTACTTGTGGTCATAGCAACGGTTTCTATGGCAACAGTTTTTCCATAACTGATTTCAGTTAAACTATAACTGGTCCAACTTGGCAACTATGCATTTCCGCAGAACGGGGATGGCATTTTTGTTTACTCTTCACCCTAATAACGGTTACCATGGTAACCTTTTTTTCATAACTGATTTCAGCTAAACTAAAGTGGACAACTTGGCAACCACGCATTTCCGCACCATGGGAATCGGGTTTTTGTATTGTCGTTACCCTAGCAACGGTTGCCATGGCAACAGTTTTTCTGTAACTGAGTGGTCATCATGTTAGCGAATATGGAACACCTGCAAACAAGAGTAGAAGTTTGGATGGATCTTGGAGTTGGCAATGCACGCCGATACATCGACGTACCCGCTCTCCACAAAAAATCATGTCCAAAAATTTCGAAAGCGCTTCCAGCTTTGCATGCATTCACTGGTTGCGATTTCAACCCAGCATTTTATTGACGAGGGAAAAAGAAACCTTTGCAATTACTAATAATGAATTTCGAAATTTTCCAGGATTCTTTTAACATCATACAGTCTTTTACTTGCCACTTGTATGGGTTAAAAAAGTTAGACGATGTCAATCAAGCCAGGAGTGTCATCTTCAATAGGACATACAAGGTAAAAGACACATCACAATCCTTCTCCTTGAGTGTCCGCAATTACGATGCGTGCAACTTGCCACCCTGTGAATCGGAGTTACTGCAGCAAGTGTTACGCGCACAAGACTCATTGCATGCTGTGGAGTAATGCCCATAATGCAAACATTACTGATCTGTTACCAACGGATTATGAATGGAAAGTGGTCGACGGAAAATTCAAAATGATCTGGTTTGCAGGTGATCAATTGCCGGAAGCGTACGAAGATGTAGTCATAACACCTGATATTCTTGAGGATACACCAGAATCAGGTATTTCTTTTCTCCAATAATTACAAAAACACATTGTTCATAAAAAAAAATTGTTAAATATTTTAATGATTTTTTGTTACAGATACGCATTCTGAGGAGGAAATCGAACTTTTCAATTAATTAAGTTCAATGATTTAAAAAAAATATTTGTCAGATTAGGCGAATCTCTCTAGATAATCGTCAGATTATGAGACAGCACTTTTAGAACATAAAGATGAACCATATATATCTTAATCTGACGCGCTTGAGTATTTCAAAATGGCGATTTTTTTTTGCACATTATAATAATGGCCGCGAGTTTGCGTCACATCGAAATCATCAGATTAGTGAATGAGAGCTTTTTTTTGGTGCACTTAACACTCCCTTAGAAAATCTGACGCGCTCGATTAAATTTTTGTTTTTTTCATTTTCAGCCCTCACGTACAACCACCCGCATCATACAAACGATCAGATTAACATACGTACATTATTAAAAATACGTAGGGCATTGTAGCTATCAATATCTGACGCGCTCGAGAATGTCCATGCAACAGCATTTTTTTACATATTTAACAATCTATAGCCGCTTCCACCACCGATGAAAAGGTATATATTATATAATATATATCTTCTTGTCATCTAAGCTTTGCAACCCAATAGGTCTCTATGACGCTCGAGTAAATCCCCATTTAGCATCGTGGGCTCCCCTACTATATATGAATTGACACGATCCTGGTGTATAATAGACTAATGGTTTTCATGATAAATAGTATTGTAATCTACTCCAGAATGTTGCGAAATGTAATCAAACAGTATTATATCTAACACCAGCTTGGTATTACTTTAAATCCATTTCGAAATAACAAAATTCAACTGGGAATGCTAAGAAATAACACCAAACACCGGTGCTCTACAAATAGATCTGGAGTAACAAGAAAATATGCAGGTCCTCTAAGGAAATCAGTCGGTGTTAGCTGGTGTTAGCTGGTGTCACCTGGTGTTCCAATACTTCTTAGAGTGTATCAATGATTCACCTGATGTTCTTGAATATTCTGAGTGTCTCATGTTTGAAGGTATCTTGTGATATCATACACGAAACTAATGACCATGCTGGGATTTGAACCCTCGACCCTTCGCTTGGGAGGCGAACGCTCTACCATCACAGCCACCACGGCCCATGATATGAGATACTATTACTCTTTATGAGGCCATAGGACCATTAAATATGGATTTTTTTGTTTTGTTGCCTATAGGTGGCTGTGACCTCGAATCTGAATACTGTTTTCAAATTAATCAATTTTTCTAAATAAACTTAGTCAATAATGTCCAAAATTAGGGTAGTTTACTCTTGATCAAAATTTCTAATTTTTGTTTTCCGCGACACCGTTAGAAAACTCATTTCCAGGTTTCCCGCAATGCACCAATTTTTATCAGAAATAAAAGTTTCTGGAAATAAGTAATAAAAAAATTCCCATATGCACTGTAAATTTTGTTTCCATCAGATAACATGATCCCATATGGGTAATGCGTTGCCATGCATATAAATGTAAAGTTACATACCTCATGCAATATTAGGTATGTAAAGTCATCACTTGACTTTGAATGTGAATTTCCAATATATTCCATGTATTATCACTTATACTTATCACTTATACTAACATCAAAAATTCTAGAAAAAAGCGGTATCCCGATTTGCAGATGGAACACATGTCTTCTCGGTAGCTCAGTTGGTAGAGCACCAAACCGGCAATCTGGAGGTCGTGGGTTCGAATCCTGTTCAAGGAGAATCTTTTTTCTGGAATTTTAAAAATCTGTCTGAATGCCGCAAACCTCTATTATATTTATATCACAGACATAAACTCCCCATTCATTTTTCATGTTCGAACAATTAATGTTTGATATTTTTTCCTCAGTACCTATTTACTCTCCTGATATACATACAATCTGATGACAATTTGGCACCCACATACTCACACAAAATAAAAAATATGGCTTGTTTGTTTTTAAAACGTATCTTCGCCAGATGCCCAACGATGTTCATCCTATACCAACATGAACTGTGAATGAGGATTGGGCCGAATGCCAGTAGGTGCGCATGGCGATAGCGTCACGGAAAATTACATTTATACATAGGAGAATTCACACATTACCTGGAATGTTCTGTAAATTGACGTCATTCCGCTGTAACAATACGGCGTTTTACTAATTATCACATTCATATACAGTCATCATGTAAACCAGCGGAAATTACATGTAATTAAGCATTGAATTACATTCTCACTGTAAAACACGAGAGAAATGGAGGATATTTACCAAATTTTACATTAAAATTTTGAATTATTTGTGGAATCAAGTTATAATCCTAGGAGGAGTATGTATATATTACATTTTGGAACGTATTTTTCCATCCACTTTTTACTGTGTGGTGCAAACTGTTTTAAACTCACTGTATATCAATATATCAGTCAGTCTTTGAAATCAAATCTTTTGTCATCTTGGGAATTGCAAATAATGAACGTTATTACGAATTTCTCAAGAATTGAGCATCTGAACAATCGCACATCAGCACATACGCGACCATGATCTTACAAACCCAGACACAATTATCCGCAACGCGATAACGGAGTTATTGTTTGTATTGTGGCTGCAGTAACGTATACGATGCGATAGATTATATTACGTTATTGTTTTATCGTAATTAGTCGCGTGTCCGCCATTATGCTGGTACTTGTAACTAGTGGTTCTGACGAGGTACTGCTGCAGGTCGTGATAACCTAATCAAAGTCACTTCCGTGTTCATACATCATGGTATCATGTTATTATGCACGAGAGGCAGGCAGGCAGGCGCTCGTGCTCTTTTTTTCTTATCTGTTACGCTTTGTGATCAGCCAATAATAATCTATGAGGAATGCTCTCTGATATATCGGTCAGGAATGGTAAAAATTCTGTGTAACGATAACGATATACATTACCAACTGATAATTCAAGATATAAGGAGGAGATAGGTATAAAAGTTATTGACAAAATGATATACGAATTAAAGATGGTCAGAGAAATTCTGAAAAAAAATTAAGCATCAGTCAGACCCATATCGAAAACGAGCAAACCATGTGACTTCAAAGACCTACGACCCATTAGTATTTTACCAATCCTTTCGAAAGTTTTGGAAGAAGCTGTGGAAAAACAACTCAGGTCATATGTTGCTGAAAATAATATCCTCCCCGAATTTCAATCTGGTTTCAGACCATCTCACAACTGTGAAACTGCTCTGTTACAAATAACCGATGATATTCTCAAAACACTACCTTATGTTGGTACACTTCTCAAGAGCATTCGATACCATAAACCATGACACCCTGCTGGCTATTTTGAAATCCATTGATGGTCTCTCAAAATATGCGGTAAACTTTGTCAGAAGCTATCTGTCGCACAGAACGCAAAGAGTGAAAGTTGATGAAATTTTACCATCTGCTCAAGTTTCTTCAGGCGTACCACAAGGATCAATACTAGGCCCTTTATAGTACACTCTATAAACTTCCAGTATTGGTAGTGCCTTCTGCAAGATGCATCTATACGCAGATGACACTCAGTTGTATCTCTCGTTTTTTCCTAAAAATATAGCCCACAGCAGAAAGAGAATTGAATGAAGATTTTGTCAATATCATTAATTGGTCGAAAAATCATTCGCTCAAAATCAATCCCGCAAAAACTTCTATGTTAGTATTCGGTTCGGAAAATGCGAGAGCAGAAGTATCAAGACAAATAGTTATACGAAAAAGAAATCTGTAGTTCACAATGAGCTTATGACTTGCTACAAACATATAACTTATGTAAAGTGGTTAAATAAAATCTATCTATCTATGACATGAGGCATAAGATGTCCGGAGGAGTGCTCATTGCTAATATCCTATACAATAGTTATACATAATGATGGAAACCAAATTATACCGGTAGAGAAAGCGTGAAATCTCAAATTCAAATATCATATCAATAATTGCATCCGCATGGCCTATGAGAATATCAAAACGATATTTCAAAATAGGCAATATCTTAACAGGAATGGTAAAAAGATGCTGTGTGAGGCCCTAGTTTGAGCAAGTTAAACTTTGACGATGTTGTATATGGGCCATGCTTGAATGCACCTGATATAAGGAGAATTCAAGTGGTACAGAATTTTTGTTTAAGGGTTATCTGTGGAGAGAGAAGACGTCAGCATGTATCACATAAAAAATAAGGATATGAGGTGGTTGAACATGGCGAACAGACGACTTCTACAATATAAGTTCCACCACACGAACAAGGCATGTTTGGAATTTTTGGAATTTTTGGAACACTCATCTGTGTTCTTTGCTTCTGTGTCTTTTCAGACTTTCCTGTACATAAGGTATGATGTTGGTTGCTGGATGTGTATTGGGATTCAAATTCAAATTCTTTATTTTCCTTAAAATGACAAAAACAGGTTTTGTATAGGAATAGTCATAAAAATAAAATCAAAGGACGAAACAATGTAAAGACTAAAAACACAAAAAAAAGTACAATAAAATTCACAAACACTTTAAAATTACTACTCATTTTAGGCTAAAATATTCATTTAGTGTATAAAAACATTTACTCAATAAAAACAATTTCAAAGTATTCTTGAAGTCTGTCAGTTTATTGACAGATTTTATATAACTTGGCAAACTATTGAATACTCTAGGGCCCATGAAATCTGGAGAATTTTGAGTTGTTTTGAACTTGGCAGCAGAATTATGTATAAATTCCTTTTTCCTGTTATCAATATTGTGAATATCTTTATTGAGTTTGATATCGCTTTTACTGAGAAAGATATAGATAGCTAACTCATATATGTATAGGCTAACAAGGGTTAAAATATTATAAGTCGTAAAAAGAGTTCTGCATGAATATCGCTTTGGAGCATTGAATATACACCGTAAAATGGATTTTTGTACAACAAAAACTTTTTTGCTCATGGTTGAGTTGCCCCACAAGCAAACACCATAACGTAATCTAGATTCAACCTGACCATAGTAAATGCTTTTCAGTTGATTCTTATCTAAAACTAATCGTAGATTTTTGAACATATATTTTACTGAGCTCAATTTGGAAATAATTGTTTCACAGTGTGAATTCCAGTTGAGATGCTGGTCTATACTCATTCCTAAAAATTTGACTCCACAGTTGGTACTGCGTAGACTTGTGTTATTAATATTTAATTCGAGGCCTTCAATTTTGCTTTGATAATTATGAAAACGTATCAGTTGAGTTTTTGTCGTATTGAAAAATAAGTCATGCTCATTGAAATACGTGGAAGTTGCATTCAAGAGATCTTCCCCAGGTAGCATATCATATCGGCTGAATCTTGGTTCCATATTGGGCCAATATAGATATATTGTAAATGAAAAATCAATATTGGTCCAATATTGGTGAATATTCAAAAACAATATTATATTAATACTATTGGTGGAATATTGGTTCAACTAGTTTTGAATGTAGATTATCACATGAAATATTGGGTCAATATTGGTTGAATAATTTCTACAAATATCGATAATACAATATTGGTTATAAATTGTTTTCCACATCTAGAATAAATATTGCAATCCAAATATTTCAGTCATATCGATTATAGGGAAAAAACTATATTGTATTTCCAAGTTTGATAGCATATTGGTTGAATATCATTTCCACTTTATTCGACAAATTGTAAAAAAACTCATATTGAGTCAATATTGGTCGAATGACATTTACCAATATCGATAAAACAATATTGTCATCAAATAGTTTTCAACATCTAGAATAAATATCGCAATCCCAATATTCCCCTCATATCGATTCTAGGAATAAAAACTATATTGTATCTCCAAATGTGATTACACATTGGTTGAATATCATTTCACCAATATTCAACAAATCTTATTAATTAATATTGGGTCAATATTGGTTCAATAATATTTATCGATATTGTTAAAATAATATTGTCTTCATATTGTTTCCTACATCTAGATTGCAATGAAATTTGAATATTGGCCGAATATTCAATTAAACATAGAATTATATCATAATCAACCCTGGATAAAATCCGCTAGGTGGCTCTACATATAGAACGTCTTCTAAAACCTAAGAAAGTATATTAAATACTTCACATAACTTGTTTTCAAGACAGCTCACTCAGTGGTTATGGCGATCAAAAGGCAGACTCTGGTGTCACCTTCATCAACTAAAAGACATTTAATAATTTACCAAGGTATATTGACATCCTCCAATATATCCAAATGATATTGTACCAATATCGATAAATATTTTGAGGCCATTATTGCTTCAAGAATATTTCACCAAAACTATTTTTGAAATATTCAAACAATATTCGACCAATATCGCAAAATGTTCACATTTTACTTCTCGACAATATAACTTTTGAATATTCTGCCAATATTGTCAGAATATTGTATCAGCGATATTGTACCAATATCGCCGAATATTTTGAGGCCAATATCAGTTCGAGAATATTTTGCCAATATTATTCAAGTAATATTGGACCAATATCACCGAATGTTCACATTTTTTTTCTCGCCAATATTGCATTTCAAATATTTCGCCAATATGTTCACAATATTTTACCAATATAGGTGTGCCACTTGGGCATTGGTATTTGAGAGCTTCTGTATTTTCATGGGAAATCAGTAGTGATATGTCATCTGCATATGCAGTAAATAAAGAGTGGGATATTTCTTTATCTATGTTGTTAATATACAGAAGGAACAAGACTGGCCCCAGAATAGAACCCTGGGGTACCCCAGACCAAACCTGACTTGTTTCTGAAGTAGAGGTCGATGTTACACCATGAAGTAATTCTGGTGGTTGTGTTGTTTGGTGTATTACTGTTTTCAATTTCATGTATAGTTTTTTCCACGAATTGATCTGGATAAGCGTTTTCCTTGAGAACAGACTAAAAGATTTAATTCTTCTTCTAGATCCTGGTTTGAATTGAAAACTATTTGTTCTCTATTGTGAAGACATTTCACAATGCTTTTCTTGGCGCTGGTGTGATGTTTAAAGGTATAGTTGAGATATCTGTGTTTTCTTTTGATAAACAGTCTTATTGACTCGAGATGTTGATTTTTTATCAAAATATTGTAGTATATTTAAACTCTAATTTACTCTAAAATAATTTATTTAACGAAATACAATAATTCAATAACACAATACTCTAATTTATAATCATGGAACTATTTATTTCGACTTTCACTTCGCTCTGACTGCCCGGCCGTCTGCTGCGTAGTTCTTTTTATATCGAACGCTCACTTCTCCGAAAGCTCATGAAATTTCTCGTGAAGCCTCGAATCTTCCAGATTCTTCTCGGTGCATAGCGCAACAACAGTCACCCGCGGCCGAGTGCCGTCTACGTAAGAGTTCAGGTCCGGCATCGCCCGCAGCTTCGCCACAATATTAAAGAAAGGCAGTTGATTATATTTTTTCTGTTTCTAAAGTGAATTTTATTTTTGGTTTTTGTTTATTGATATAATCTAAAAATAGGTTTAGGTCATCTCTACTTTTATTCCAAATGGCACACATCATTAACATACCTCCATTATACCCTGGGACCAATGAAACATTCTTCAAAATGTTCCCCACGAAAATATTACTCAAAACGGGCGAAAATGGAGAAGTCATAGCCATACCAAATTCTTGTTGATAGAAATAATTTTTGAACTGGAAGTATGTTTTGAGAGTTTTATGATGAAATTGACATTCATATTTGTTCTGGTATTCAATGATATGTATCTTTCCACTTCAGTTTTAACAATTTTCAAAGGATTTTCGATTGGTAGGTACATTCTTGAATAAGCTCTCAACATCAAAACTCCAGAATATCTCCATATTGGATTGATGAATCGTTTAATTTTTCTAAGAAGTGGGGGGTACATTTTATAAAACTATTTACATTTTCAAATAATGGTCTCAGAATATTAAGGAGGTATCTGGCACTCTTTTGACATGGAGAACCAAAGTGGAACTCACGATGGTCTCAAAGGATGTGTTGGTTTGTGTATTTTTGGCAGTCCGTAAAAATGTGGGGGTTTACTTTGGTGAGACTCTAGGTTTGTGTGCTCTGCTTTTGTGAGCATATCTTTGTATTTTACGAGTGTTTGAGATATCTTTCTCTCTATGGATAGAGTTGGGTTGCCATTTAGTTTTTCGTATACGTTTTTTACTGAAGAAGTAGTGTCGTCATTTAGTATTTTATAAGTAGTGTTAGAGATCTTTTGGGTAAGTTTGTCTTCATAATCGTCTGTGTCAATACTCGCAGAACCCCCGGTAGATCAGCGCAGCGATATAATTACTTTCTTGAAAAAGGCCTCGCAGAACTACCTAACAGGAAGTATACAACGGGTAAAGATTGGGGATAAAATAAGTCATGATGAAGAAGTGCAAACAGGAGTACCACAGGGAACAGTATTGGGTCCGATACTGTTCCTGGTGTACATTAATAGTATAACTAAAATAATTGGTATGCAAGGCCATGTAATATGTTATGCAGATGATACCGCCATAATCTTTAATGGATCAACGTGGAAAGAAATAAAACAAACTGCAGAAAGAGACTTAAAAAACTTTTAAAAAACCACGCTTGGCTAAATAGCAACATGTTGTCCTTAAACATTAAAAAAACAAAGTTTATAACTTTTTCTCCTACGATTCGAGATCAACCTGAAGACCTCAAACTCAAACTGCATATTATTTCTTGTAATAGTACAGATAATTGTAGATGCCATTCTATAGAAAAATCTAGTAGTATAAAATACCTCGGAGTCTTCCTAGATCAGCATTTGAAATGGACAGAACATATCAATTACGTCACAAAACGACTACGAGTTCTTATGCATAAATTTTACGAATTACGTGACATATTATCGAAAAAAAATGTAGCCATACTATATACCTCACTTGCAGAATCACTAATACAGTATTGCATTCCGGCCTGGGGACCAACATTCAAAACCCATCTCAGCCCATTGCAGATTGCACAAAATTTATTACTAAAAATTATTTTTATAAAACCTAGACTTTTTTCGACAAATCAACTATACCAAGAATTTAAAATATTAAACGTTCACTCAATCTGTGCTTATCAATGCTTAAAAAGAATCTTTCGAGATCAACACAAATTCACACAACAACACTCACGTGAAACACGATCAGTAACAAACTCAAATATTAAAGTCGAATTAAAAAAAAAACTGTTACAAAAATACATTTTTTCACTACGGACCAAAAATCTACAATACCCTCCCAAAACATCTTAAAGAAATGATAAATTTTAAAAATTTCAAAAAGGAAACGAAAAAATATATATTGAGCCACCCCGACCAATTTTTCTAATAATTCACAATTATATATGAAATTAAGAATTTATGATCAACCAGCTCTGTGACTTTCGTCCAATCTTCCTTCCTTAGCATGAATATCATGAAACAATAACTGATATGTATTTGCCACCTCAAAATAAACCACGTTAAGCATTGGGTGTCATACATAACAGAGATCACAAGACAGGCTTCAAGTCTAGTGTGACTATGTTTTGTAAGGCACCTAGTAACCGAAAAATTATTAAATAGCAAATAGTACACAATATGAATATGATTTATTTATTAGTTGAATGATGAATACATTTGTACTTACATGGAATTCTGAGAAATAAATTGATTGATAAATTGATTGATTGACTTGCTAAGGACGGCTCTGTACATGATTTGGTACTTTTTTCAGTTGTCTACAACGAAAATGTACTCTTTTGTACTTCATCAATTGATGGAACCTGTAGGAATACTAAACAGACTATAGTAGTTGATTCATTTGATTGAAAATCCACTAAAAGGCTATCGTTTTAGCAAATATTTGAAATTCTGGTGCTATTACAACAAGAACCGGCTTCCACGCTTGACTGCCATTCGGTCCTGGTAGTTGAATAATTAGAGGATTTTTACTGAAAAAAGCTGTTAAAGCAACAATGTTCTTATACGGTACAATAAGTTGTTGTTGCTTTTTTATGCAAGGTGGATAGTCTTGTTGATGTAGATTTACACGGTGAGTTTTGAGCTATGGGAAACGACTCCCAGTGTGCGTACCACGATATAGCCACGATATTGTCAAAAAACAAAACAAAAATTGTTGTTTGTTTCGCATATCCGAGAAACGATTATTGCAATGAATGGAATTGAATTAGATTCAGAAGAATGAGGCTGGATTTGGGAAAAGTGATGATCCATTCAATTTATAAAACAGTACTGATTTAATCTCTTATACAGTGACATTAAAAAAGTATGCAACGAATGGAAACAATCTTTATTTGTGATATAAAAAAAAATTGTCATCTACTTAGGCTCATCTTGAAACCGACTTAGACCCTATCAGATACACTGAATGATTTACAGTTTCTGTAATTATTTGTGATAGATGTAGGTGAAGGTAAAGTTATCGGGTTCATTCTCAAAAAAAAAGTGAAACTTACGTAGTTTTGTCTCCTGAACACGAATTTTGTGGGGGTCTCAATTACTTTAGGAGTTATAGCCATTTTAAAGTCGAAAATTGTAGATTTTCAGACACGAATTTTGCAGTCAAAATTTGCACAAAATGCCTCCTTCTTTTTGTTGACACTGTCATTAAACACTAATCTATCCATATTTCACAAATACAAACACCAAAAATTAAAATGATACTCAAAAACTTGACCTCCTTTTACTAGCGATTCTAACCCAACTTTTGTTTGGTTTTTAGTAATTTTCATGATTGCAGTAGGTTGGTTTCCTGAGATTTGCGCCGCCAACTATTCAAATTCAAATATGAGCAATAACTTTCCCTTCATTGTTATGTTCAATTGTTTAATTTGCGCCATGACGGCGCAGATTCAGTGATACCAACTTCTAATGAGCATGTAAATAACTAACAAACATTCAATCTGGTTACATCAGCAAAAAGGACCAACTGTCCACAAGACAGGAAGGAAATCAACAAGCAGTGTCGATGACACAAAATGATGATACGTATTTGTATAAGAACCTTACAGGAAAACTCAGCTCTTGCAGGACAATGTACATTTAACTTGTCAAGTTTGACAAACGGAAGATCCCAAATTCAGATTTACCGCTGTTTGGAGATATATTTGCGTGGATCTTGAAACATTCACTCCACAAACTCTATTTATGGATTCAGGAACATATACGAGGGCTGTTTGGTAACTCCGTGACTATTTGAATAAAGAAAAAAAAAATTGGCAAATAAGCGTTTTATTTTTCAACATAATCTCCTTTTAGATCAATACATTTAGTCCAGCGTTTTTCCAGTTTTTTTATTCCTTCCAAATAATTGGTTTTCTCAAGGCCCTCAAAATAGGCGTTTGTTTCGGTTATAACCTCTTCATTCGACCCAAATCTCTTACCACCCAGCCATTTCTTCAGGTCTGGGAAAAGAAAATAGTCGCAAGGGGCTAAATCTGGAGAATATGCTGGATGGGGTAGTAGTTCGTAGCCCAATTTATGAATTTTTGCCATAGTGACTACACACGTGTGCACTCGTACATTGTCTTGATGAAGCAGCACTTTTTTTTTCGCTAAATGTGGTCGTTTTTGCCTCAAATCAATATCGAATCTGTCTAAAAGCTCTGAATAATATTCGCCGTTGATCGTTCTACCCTTCTCTAAGTAATCTATATGAATGACACCGCGTGCATCCCAAAAAACTGTGGCCATAACCTTGTTGGCTGACAGACGCACCTTAGCCTTCTTTGGTTCACGTTCACCAGTTGACACCCACTGTTTTGATTGTTCCTTGGTCTCTGGGGTATTGTGATGGATCCATGTTTCGTCTACGGTTATATAACGGCGTAAAAACTCGCCCGGATTGCGATTGAACTTTGCCAAACACTCCTTTGAAGTGGTCACACGGTTGCGCTTGTGGTCGACTGTGAGCAATCGCGGCACCCATCTCGCGGATAGCTTCTTCATGTCCAAATATTCATGTAAAATGTGATGTACTCGCTCAGTTGAGATGCCTACAGCCTCAGCTACCTCACGTACTTTTATTCTCCGATCGTCCAATATCATTCCATGGATTTTATCGACGATTTCTGGCGTGATGACCTCTTTTGGGCGACCTGAACGTACGGCGTCACTTGTGCTGGTACGACCACAACGGAACTCAGTAAACCACTTCTTAACCATTGAAATTGATGGTGCAGAGTTCCCATAGTATTTATCAAGTCTTTCCTTGGTTTCAGTTATGGTTTTTTTACGCAAAAAATAATGCTTAATCAACACACGAAATTCACTTTTTTCCATTTTTGTTAAAATTCACGAGGTTGTCTGCTTCTAATTGCTGTCAAACACAAACCAAATGTCGCAGCTTGCTCAAAATTTGACAGTAGTCTATTGAAAGATGGTGGTTGACAGCAGCAGTGTTGCATTTAAAGTTACTGCACGGGAAATTTAAAAAGTCACGGACTTACCAAACAAGCCTCGTATTATGCTTTTCAGTTGCAATTTATGAACGTTTTCTCATCAAATATAGTGCAGTTTTTAAACGTAAAAAGGAAGCGTCAGAATATTTGCATTCTATTCACAAGACATAAAGGACCCCGCAAACTCCTTATGGAATTTGGGTCACTGTGGATTTTTTTGAATTTTTGGTATGATGTAGTCCATGTAATTCTCAACCATTGTTACCATTGCGCCAACCCAAAAAAATGAACAGTTTTGCTGCTAGGGGGCGTTGAAATCACCAATTGCGCAGATTAGACTATTTATTTTTGAACCTGGTAACAATAGTTCGACTTGTTTTATTGTTGCTAATGTTGCACAATAATGTGCTGTTTTATAAAAAAAATTCTTACCCCCTCCCTTTTTTCCCCCAACTCCTATTACGAAACGCAAAAAAAATATTTCTCGAGTGTCTTCAAATGTATCGTCGAATGTTTAAATATGCCTAAATAAGGAAAATAGCAGTTTTTTATGATTATCTCCCCACCCCCAAAATGACACAAAACGAAAAAATTTCGGTGGATTTTTCTGAATTTTTGATATGATGCAGTTCAAGTTATTTTGAATAGAAATTAATTGGGTGACAAACCCCAAAAATGAATAGTTTCGGTGCTAGGGGGCGTCGAAATCATACCTTGCTCAGAATAGACTATTCATTATTATAGGCGGAAACAATATCTCTACGTATTTTTGTTTTATTTTATGCCGAACAATTGTGTAAATTTTAAAAATTAAAAATTGAAAATCTAAAACCTCCCCCTTACCCCCAACCCTTATTTCAAAACACGAAAAAAATTCATTCAGGCACCACCTCAAATTCAAATTGTGGATGTCTAATTTTTATTTATTTTCAAGATATTCGCCAAATTAATTGATATTCAAAAAACATGAACTACGCCCTACTAAGAAGTCAGCGAACTCCACCAATATTTTTCTGAAGGAAGGGAAAGGTGAAATTAAACAACTGTACGATTTCTTTAATTTGAGCCGATTAAAACATTTATTTTCATAGAGCATTTACAAGTAGTTGGGAATTAATTTTTTTCGTGTTTTAGAATAGGGGTAGGGGGTAAGGGGGAGGTTTTATATTTTCAATTTATAAAAAATTAGACCTTTGATCAGCATAATCTAAAGTAAAATCCGTAGAGCTATTATTTCCGCCTAAAATCATGAATAGTCTATTCTGAGCAAAGTATGATTTCGACGCCCCCTAGAACCGAAACTATTCATTTATGGGGTTTGTCACCCAATTAATTTCTATTCAAAATAACTTGAACTGTATCATATCAAAAATTCAGAAAAATCCACCGAAAAACTGATAATTTCTTTATGGATGCATATTTAAACATTCGACGATACATTTGAAGGCACTCGAGAAATATTTTTTTTGCGTTTCGTAATAGGAGTTGGGGGAAAAAGGGGAGGGGGTAAGAATTTTTTTTATAAAACAGCACAATATTGTGCAACATTAGCAACAATGAAACAAGTGAAAATATTGTTACCGGGTTCAAAAATAGATAGTCTAATCTGCGCAAGGGGTGATTTCAACGCCCCCTAGCAGCAAAACTGTTCATTTTTTTGGGTTGGCGCAATGGTAACATTCGTTGAGAATAACATGGACTACATCATACCAAAAATTCAAAAAAATCCACCGGGACCCAAATTCCATAAGGCGTTTGCGGGGTCCTTTGACACACGCACACTTGATTCCGCTATACAAAGCCCAGGCATGCAATTGAGCAGGATTGGCTTTAAACAATTTTATAGGAACTTTTCCAACAGTTTCTTAAAAAATGCATTTTTTAAAATTAGCAAAATCTCTAAAGTTTTATTTTTCGGAAAATGAGTAACATTTGAATGAAATGTTTTGAGGATATCTTCGTTGGAGCTCATTAAATAATGTGAAAGTGAATTTTTCTTGACATTTTACAATAACATATTTTTATAATTTTTAAAAATTAATTATAAATTTCGTATATCAGGAATTAATTTGAAAACTCCGCTTGACTTTGAGGAAGACCTCAGCTATGTTATGATTGGCAAAACCATTGAAAACTGTCAATTATTCCTTAACAATGGGAATATGCATAATTTTTTTTATTTGTTTAATCAATTTTTTACTTCGTTACAACATAGTAAAAAATATAAATACGGTTGAAAGTCTTGGAATTAATTTTTAAAATAATATATAAAATACCGATTGAATTTGACCTATTTGAACGCCTCCATTTTCGCGCGATGTGGATGACGTCACATGGCGCTATCAGTGTTGTTCTTCTTCAGTGTCGTTCGTTGAGACGTACTCTGATTGCTCTACTTGCTTTAAGTTGATAAAAGAGTAAGACAAATGCAGTACAAGTGTTAGAGAGAGATGAACATATGTGAAAGTGATCTCGATCAACCAGAGCAGTCTTCAATGAACAAGCCTTTCTATAGTTATGGCCATTGACACCATTGACAGTTATTAATTAGGTTAGGGATTTTCAGTTTTAATCGCTATTACGATAATGGAAAATGCAAAAAAAACATTTTATAGGCATTGTCTAGTACTGGAATGTCAAAACACAATTATAAGTACACCAAGTAACAATGGTGTAAGGTTATGAGAAGAGGCGAAGTATCTCCAATATCACATTTACATTGTCGTGAAGATCATTTCAATGTGAGTACATTGTATTTCGATAGTTAACATGAAGTGAATTGATCAGAAGTAAGTTTTGTATGCATAAATGTTTTGTATATACCTGCCTCATCTAAATTACAAAAGGAAAACTATCATTTCATAAACTATTACTACTTATCAGTTCAGGTATTGTCGGATTGTGCTTTGACAAAACCGCTTTCAGTCATTGCTCTTGATAATTTACAATTCTCACTAGACCAAAATCGAACTATGTAATGGAAAACACTACAAATATAAAAATAAAAACAAATTTTCTATGAAAGACGACTAGCACAGTATGAATATCAACTCAGATAAATTTCATAACGTGCCATGTAACGTCATTCTTCGTTTCGCAAATTTGAATTCCGCGCGCTTATTATGCACTTTTTGAATAAAGTTTTATGGAGTTAAATACAAACTAAATGATAAACTAATGGTTTAGGTGTAATTTCAAGACAATAAAGTATATGAGGTAAAAAAATCCAGTGAATTTGCACTTGCATATTCCCTATTCATAGAATTCATTCGAGAGTGGATTTTGTGCAAAAACGAAAGGTTTTTGTCGCAAAAATTAATAATAAGTTCTAATACCGCGATGAGAAGCTGTACGTCTTCCGTTTGGTGAGACTAAATTCCATCCCTCGAAAACCCCCAATTCCAAATATTTTTTAAATTCAGCAAGGCCCACTCCAGTATATACGAAGAGAAAATGACTATCGACGTTTTCGAAGATTTCTATAAAGTTATTAACGTTTCAAGGCCGATATGTAGCAAATAATGGATGAGGTTACCGAATCCGTTATTTGCGTATCGGACGTGTGTCGTTCAAGTCTTTTCGTAGCTTGTAGCGCCCGGTTAACGGAATTTTACCATTTTTTCCTCAAAGTTGGAACCTCAACAACACTTTCCACCTGGTCCTTGCCTGTTGCGTTTTTTTTTAATTTTTATCGTTTAAAATTTGTTTTGGCACCAGTCATGGAGTTTTTGCCAGTCAGGTTTTTCAAATCATTATGATTGTAGCAGTAGTAGTTTTGGAAACGGGCCCCTAAAGTGATAAAAGTCCCACCATGTACCGGCTCATTACTGACAATGACATCAACCTGACATTGGCCAAGTCGATTCGGGTCCGCGGCGGCTCGGGACCTTGGCCGATCGAATGGGGGGCCCCGGGGGCCGCACGACCGTCGCAGGTTCAACGCACCTGACGGAATGGCGAGCCGGCGTACCGTTAACCCGGCAGCGGCGATAATGGGTTCCGCTAACGCTTCGCAGGAACTTATTCTGCATCTGGCGGCGAATTAGACAAGTCGCAGGAATACTCCGGAAGAATAAAGCTGAAATACTGACGGAGTTTCGGAAATATTCCGCTTCATTATTAATTGATAGGCAATAGCTGTGATTACAGCAACAGAATAGTAGTTGATTCAAAACCGAAATATGACATGAGCTGTCATTATGACATTCGGAGGTGTTATTCATCCTTTGCTCTTAACGTTGAGATTATGTACATTCGTTGGAAACGTCACCTTTTTATGCAGATAAACAGGCGTGTTATTATTATAATAATAATAATTATTATTATTAAGTTCCACGGGATAGCGCTGATTTAGCCTGTTCATTGATCGTTATATTTATAACTATCGAAACCCTAAAGGGCATACGTTATAAAATCATTACACATTTTGGCAGAGGACTGACAGGCTATGTTATAAGTGAGTTCGGTATAGCACATCTTTCACGTCGATTAGCTCGTTTTGCTCGAAAAGCGTTCGGCATTGTCATTTCTTTCGCTCCTTTGGATCGACTCTGCGTTCGGTTAAGACAGATTCGGATGTAATCGAGTAACTCGATTCGCCCCTACGTTAGAAAGCGAGCTAACAGAGAAAAATTGCAAATAGCTGTCAAAACACAGAACATGTCTGCCGTTTTATGAAATTTGATGTGACAGATCATGAATCAAATGAGTCTGAACAAATAAGAGTCGTTATAAATAAATAAATCACATTAATCATCTAATAAAGTTAATTGTGAATAATATAATTGTACAGTATTTATCTGTACTATACTGTGATAAATGATGGCCGATCCAAATTGCGTTGTTGTTGGAGTTATTTACGAAAATGAAGAACTTCACAAAATTAATGAAACGTACTACATTTTTAATAAAAAAGGTAATTGGTTGATTTTAGTTTCCTAAAGCATTTTGGTTTCACCTTTGTTTTGTTTCTTAGAAAACACATATCAACCAGCAACTGTTGCTGAACAAGTTCCAGAAAATATAAATCCCTCAACAAAAAATGTTTCTACACCAAAAACAGAGAAATTTGAAGAAAAAAAATGGACATCCGACTCTACTTTGATGCTTATAGACCTCTACGAGGAGAACGAAGAGAACTTTAAAAAATGCGTGAGAAAACATATTTGGCTTAAAATTGCCAATACAATCAATAGCAATTTAAAATTGAAGTTTACTTGGCAACAAGTAGACACAAAATGGAAAGGTCTGATGAAAACATATAAAGAAATCAATCAATCACTGGGAGTACTATGAAAAAATGAATAACCTAATGGCAAAAAAACCAGAGATAGACCCAGTGGCAACGTGCAGTAGCTCTTCAGGATTGGTTCTTCAGCCAAATAAAAGTAGTTGTCAACAAGAATTAACAACAACTCATATAAACCATCAAGAAGAAGCAACAAGCTCATTGTTTTCTAAAAAACGGAAAGCTGCAACGGTCGCAGTTGAGCGCAAGACATAAAGAAAAGATGGAAAGACAGGACCGCTTTTTAGAATGTTTTGAGGAGTATATAAAAATTGTACGCAATAAAGAAACTTGAAAGTAATCTGATGATTTGAGCTATATTCAAAGATGACTTATTATGCTTGTTTGATCGAAATATTTTGATATTCTTGCCGTTCTTGCCTTAGTAAATAAGATGTTTCATAGAAGTTTGACAATTCAGTATTACTTGTTACTGACTTAGAGGATTTGTGATAATTTTTTTTAGGATTTGAAGATTTATGTTTTGTTATGTACTGTTAATAAAGTATCCACTTAATATATTTGCATTTTTGTTTATTACCTATTATAGATGAAGTAATTTATTTTCAAATGAAACAACTGACATAGATGCTGCTCATAAACTTTTCCAAAACTGGAAAAATGAAATGAGCCATTTAATAATAAAAATACAGGATAGCCCCACACAAGTTGTAACACAATCAAATTTTCAACTTGTTCAAAAACAAAAATTCAAAACAAATTTGAAATAACTTTTATTGATAACTTTACAAATTATTGGCTATTTGCAACCAGTTCATAATATCTAATCTTTTTATAATGCCATCATCCTCATCTCTATCATTCACATATTCATCATCACCAATCTGTTCATTGATTATTTGTACTAGTTCTCTTTCATCCACGATTTGTTCTGGCAAATCCCCATTCCAAATGCAAATGTTGTGCAGAATACATGCAGACACAACTAATAAAACAGTCAGGTCAAGCCTAACAGTCTCCATGAATTTAAGACGCCGAAACCTCCCTTTCAAATATGCAAAAGCATTTTCGATAATAACCCGACATTGGCTTAATTTTTTGTTATAGTTTTTTTGTCTGTTCGTTAACACACCTACATTCTTGAATCCAACAAGTAGATTTATTGATAACTTATAAGCAAGATCTCCAATAAGATGGCTATCATCTGGAAACTGAACAGTACCATTCTGAATGCTGCGATACAAATCAGACTTTCTAAATAATCTCATGTCGTGTATCGATCCAGGCTCTCCTGCGTAGACATCCAAAAACAGCTTTCGATGGTCACACACTCCTTGCAAAAGCACAGAGTGGAAATTTTTCCTATTACAGTATGAGTTTGGATGTTCCTTGGGTTTTATTATACGAATATGGCATCCATCGATACTTCCAACAATTCCTACAATGATAATGATTGTTGGGTTGTTGAAGTTCAGCTCTTACATAATTGCAATCACTACTCACTTGGGAATCCATTAATTTGTTGAAACTGTCTCATAATAGTTTGTGCCCTCTCTCGACTTGGCCAGGATATCAGTTTATATTTTGAATTCACTTTCAACAAATTCCTACATGTTCTATAAAGGACATCCCAGCATGTACTCTTACTGATACCAAATCTATCTGCAACAGAACTGATTTTATTTGTTAAGTTATTTCAAATATAGCCTTTTACACCACTTACCGAAGTGATTCCAAATTAGCCAAACACCAAATAGTAATCATAAGCTGCTTGTCTAGAGGCATAGGAATATTATTACTACGGACACGACCCTCTATTTCAGCAGCTAATATTTCATCATTAATCACGCTTTCTAGTTTCTTCAAAACATCTTCAAAAGTACCAGGTATTAGACGAAAATGCTTGAAATTGTTTATCCGAAAATCTCGGCACAATTTCCTCTGCATAGTTTTCTCCTTTTGGCACTAAGTTAGATTCCTCATCTTCTTCGTCTGAATCAAAAAACACATTTCTTGCCATTCCAAATATAATTATCATAGCGCCTGGGTCCCCCATGGTAAAAAAATATTAATTAATTATTATTTCACATTAACCAAAAGAATAAAACATTGAAGTGACAAATGACAACAGGAACAGATCGTTCGGACACGGCATTTTCAATCCCAACTCTTAGTAATGACGTGACCAACATCGACATCTGCTCGCTCTCATCTGCGATGTGCAATACCGAACTCACCTTATTATGCCAGGAATTCCTTTCTTTACAACGTCCCACGACAGAGTTGTTTTTGATGCCAGTACCACTATTACCATTTGTTGGAAATGATAACATTTGTATCTGGAGGACTTAAAAAAAACATACACTGTAAAGCAATGTGTAGAAGTAGAACAGAACTATTTCCGTGGTTTTCACTACATGGTCTTAGTCGATTCTGGCCACTACTACACACTTTGGCCAAGGACAGAACAGAATGGAACAAATCCGGGAAAAACGAAAAAAACGATTTTTCACTTTTTAATTTTTTTCTCGCTCAAAAATAAATTTTTTTCAAGAAATCTGGTGGAAATATAACTTATTATGTTTCAAGTATGCTTGAATTTTTTTGTAGCAATATACAAAAAAATCATATACAGATTTTTCCTTCTTTTTTCGACAAATTCCGAAAAAATTACCTCATTTTCCACTGAAAAATTTCACCGGTAAAATTCGCCTATTCAAGCTCGCCAACGCCATTTTTTACGTTGAAGCGTTTTTTTTTTGGATCATGTAATAAAAGAGTAGCACTACTATGGATTTTTTTCCAGAAAAATCAATTTTTAAAATTTTTGTTCTAAACTCATATTTATTTATTAAAATTATCGAAATTAACAGTTGAAACCTTTCGGGACTATTAATTTTATATTACCTTAATAGGTAAAGAATAATCAAGGACATAAATATGGATTTGATTATGATTGAAGGGCGAAAGGAAGTGAATAATTGTGGGTAAAAATGGTTTCTCACGATTGGCAGAGAAAATTTACCTCCTACAAAAAACCGGTTGTTGGCAATAAAAAGATCTACAACTTTAATATCTAACATTTTCCCACATAACCTCAAATATTCCAGGAAAATCGGAAAACCGTTTTAATTTAGTTTTAAGTTTTTTTGTGTAAAAATTATATGTTTTTCGCAAAATTTACCTTTTTATGTTCTAAATTAGACATATTTTTTGCATCGGAATATTTATTTTTAAGCCTACCTCGTATGAACATGTCTGTTTGATATTATTCAATGCAAATGAAATTGTTCATTAATATGGGTCATTAATGAACAATTTTTTATATCGTCCATTAATGATACCTATTAATGAACGATTTGTCATTAATTGTCAATTTTTCTCTAAGAATGCATGATTGTTGCGTAGGCAACCAAACATAAACGAATTCAGATGTTATGGACGCTAAAATGGATATTGACGACAATCCCATTCATGTATAATAATTCCCATTTGTGAATACAAAAATCGTAGTTTGCTGTCGGCTAAATAGGAAGGAAGAGAGTTTGCAAGTGGATAAAAATATCGGATAAATTACGTTACCGTAGCAACCCTAGCATTTAGGTACTGTCTGTTTACCAAGCAATGCACGTCAATTTGACAATTATAAATGTCAAAAACAGATAGAAAAACAGCATATAACAATTCCAAAAAGTATGTCGAGATTTGGAAATATTTGCAAGGCAGAAATAGTAAGGGAGATTGAAAAATCAACTCCAGAAAATACCAAAAAAACTCATTCCTCCATATGGAATCAATTTAGTGAATTTTGTAAACAACGAAACTTCAATTTGGAAACCAGTCAGTGGAAAATGTGGCAGAAATATTGATGGACTGGGGCTTCAGGCAAAATCACTCGAGCTACGCTCTCGTGATTTTGCCAGAACAGCTCTCGTTAAATTGCCAATGAAAGTAAGTATGAGAAAACCACCGGAAAAAATATCCGGCCAAATCTGAGCTCGCGTGGTATTACCCCCGATAAATTCATGTTGCCTGATATTGCAGAAACTGCTAAAGTAGCATCTTCAACTTCAAAAAATTAGAACTCCTTTATTTCAACTAGAGTGAGGTGGTCGAAAAAATATTGTAATCAATTCTTATATTAAAATGCGATTAATGATCATAAATCACCTTTATTAATACACTAGTTGATTAAATAACTATTTCTCAAACCCCTTTTCCTATTTTTCTCAGTTCACTCTCTCGAACGTTTATTTTTTTCCTTAAATTTTAATGTAAATACCATATAATAATACGTTTTTGTAATAAACAGTTTTCTACTTAATAAACGTGATTTGAATGTAATGATAAAACTTCTTCAAATTGCAAAATGAAACGTCTAATATAGAAAATAAAAAAGTATATTTCCACTAAATTTTGCGACAAACACACATTTTTACACAAGAAAAAAATTAAACGATTTTTTCCGATTTCCCCGGAAAATTTGATGTGGAAAAATGTTGAAATCAAAAGTTGTAGACCTTTTTATTGCTAACAACTTTTTTCTTTTTTTTTGTATGAGATTAAGTTTCGCTGCAAATCGCGAGAAACCATTTTTAGCACCAAAAGTTCACCTCCTTTTGCCCTTCTATCAAAATCAAATCCTTATTCATGTCCTTGTTCATTCTTTGTACCTGTTGAGGTAACATGTAATTGATATTCCCTATTTCAAATATTAATTTTGATAATTTTAATAAATAAATATTTTTTATAAATAGTTTAGACCAAAAATAAAAAAATAGATTATTGAAAACCTGTTTTTTATTTTTTCGCGTTTTCTGGTAAAAAATTCCATAGTTGTGCTACTCTTTTATTACCTACCTAATCTGAGAGTAGACGCCTTAACGGAAATAATGGCGGCTGGCGAGCTTGAAAACACGAAATTTACCAGTGAAACTTATCAGTTGAAAATGAGGTCGTTTTTTCGGAATTTGTCGAAAAAAAAGAAGAAACCTGTATTTTGCTTCAAAAACATTACAGCTCTCTTGAAACATAATATGTTATATTTTCATCAAATTTCGTGAAAATAAAATTAATTTTTGTGCGAGATAAAAATAAAAAACTGAAAAATCGGTCTTTCCAATTTTCCCCGGAAGTTGGAGGTTATGTGGAAAAATGATGAGTGTAAAAGTTGTAGATCCTTCAATTATCAACAACTATGTCATTTAACTTTTTACTATAGGATGTCAACTTTCGATGCAATTCGCGAAAAACCGAGAAATACCACTTTCAACCCCTAAAAGTTCACCCCGTTCCATCCTTCTCTATTTTGTCGACTTCAAACAATTTTTCCCGTCATACTGTGGTCTAACCCAAGTAGCACACCTATATTGGTACAATATTGTGAACATATTGGCGAAATATTGGAAATGCAATATTGGCGAGAAAAAAAATGTGAACATTTGGCGATATTGGTCCAATATTACTTGAATAATATTGGCAAAATATTCTTGAACTAATATTGGCCTCAAAATGTTCGGCGATATTGGTACAATATCGCTGATACAATATTCTGACAATATTGGCACAATATTTAAAAGTTATATTGTCGAGAAGTAGTATGTGAATATTTTGCGATATTGGTCGAATATTGTTGGAATATTTTAGAAATAGTTTTGGTGGAATATTCTTGAAGCAATAATGGCCTCAAAATATTTATTGATATTGGTACAATATTTATCGATATTGGTACAATATTTATCGATATTGGTACAATATCATTTGGATATATTGGTGGATGTCAATATACCTTGGTAAATTATTAAATGTCCTTTAGTTGATGAAGGTGACACCAGAGTCTGTCTTTTGATCGCCATAACCACCGAGTGAGCTGTCTTGAAAACAAGGTAAAGGAAGTATTTAATATACTTTCGTAGGTTTTAGAAGACGTTGTATATGTAGAGCCATCTAGCGGATTTTTATCTAAGTTTGATCATGATATAATTTCAATATGTTTCATTGAATATTCGGCCAATATTCAAATTTCATCTCAATCTAGATATAGGAAACAATATGAAGACAATATTGTTTTAACGATATCGATAAATATTATTGAACCAATATTGACCCAATATTAATTCATAAGATTTGTTGAATATTGGCGAAATGATATTCAACCAATGTGTAATCACACTTGGAGATACAATATAGTTTTTATTCCTAGAATTGATATCAGGGGAATATTGGGATTGCGATATTTATTGTAGATGTTAAAAACGATGTGAAGACAATATTGTTTTATCGATATTGGTAAATATCATTGAACCAATATTGACTCAATATGAGTTATTACAATTTGTCAAATAAAGTGGAAATGATATTCAACCAATATTCTAACAAACTTGGAAATACAATATAGTTTTTTCCCCTATAATCGATATGACTGGAATATTTGGATTGCAATATTTATTCTAGATATGGAAAACAATATATAACCAATATTGTATTATCGATATTGGTAGAAATTATTCAACCAATATTGACCCAATATTTCGTGTGATAATCTACATTCAAAACTAGTTCAACCAATATTCCACCAATGTAATTAATATAATATTGTTTTTTGAATATTCACCCATATTGGACCAATATGGAACCAAGATTCAGCCGATATGATGTGCTACCTGGGAAATATGTAGGACGGCATTTGTACAAATATTTCTTTTTTCAAAACTCGACATGACTTTACTTTGCTCCTTCAAGGATTTTCGCAATAAAAAAACTACAATATTAATTTTCATGAGTATATTTAATTTTGATGGAGTACAATAGAAGATGGAACTACCAGATGAGCAAGCAAGGTGTACCGCAGAGACTTCACAAGATAATAACTTCTATTTCGTCGATGCGCTCTGTGGACAGGTTGTTCAACTTTTTTCATGAGATTTGCTTCGGCGGCAATGGAGGAAGATGTTTAAGAAGGAGCAAGATCACTTTTCATCAAGTAGATATTATTTTCATAGATAAGAGAAGTCACCTAAGATTGGGGCCATCTTAACAGCAAGGCATGCGAGGCACGTGCCTTGGGGTAACGGCCTCAAGGGACATTCAAAATTTCTATTGATCACGGCTTGTGAAAAATTCAACAAAATGATAAAATCTGTCTGCTGCAGCAATTGTCACGGGAAAACTGGTCTAACTCTAAAATAAAACTATTAGAGAAAATCGGCGAGATTTATGACGAATGAACAACAAATGTTCAAAATAATATTGAAATCAAAGATCTGGGTGAACTTGAGGAACTTGACAAAGTCGAAGACCTTATCGAAGATTCTGAAGAACCAAAAAATATATTGAGTCTGATAATGACGTAGAGCAGCTTCCCAAATAATGAAATGAATTTGGATTATGTATATGTACTTTGTAAATTTATTCAATGTAATAAATGTGATTAACTTATTTTCAATGTATTTGTGTCCAAAAAGCATCCACAAATATTTTCTAAGCTAAGTACGGCTATTTTCATCCAATTCTTATGTAAAATTAAATTTCCCTCATTAGATATTACTTTAAAATTACCGTTCTCGTCACTTTCACCACTTCACCACTTCAGAAAAAAAGTGTTTTTTTGGTTTTCCCATTCTTTCCACATTAACAGTATAATTATTTACATCATTTCAAAGTAGTGGTTTCAACAAAAAGAACACACTGAAATTTTCATACGTCAAAATTTTGCCCATCAACTTTTCTGATTAGGAGTATGGCCCTTTTTCAAATTAAATTCGCCAGAAGAAAACAAAAATCAATATTTCGCTTTAAAAAAATTTTATGTTATTTTTATTCAATTAAAGAAATAAAAATTTCAAGAAATTCTATCATAATCAATTGATTTTTGTGGAAGATGAGAATAAAAAACAAAATATCGGTCTTTGGTGCTCTTCTCAATATTTTTGAGGTAATTTGAATAAATAAACTCTTAGGCCAGCCACACACTGGAAACTTTATAGTCTTGGTAATTAAAATATCTAGTCGGTTGAAAGATGCCCGCTGTTGTTCCATGCGCAGACTGGCACAAAATAGTTGCCATCAGTTTCAAAATGGATTTTGTCGAGAATGCATGCATTTGTGCTATTGTTTTAAGAAAGAAAAAAAAGGAGAAAATTTTAGGTCTATCCATTGATTCGCACAAGGCTCATAGATGGACAATTTTATAAATTGTTTGACAGTTTTAAAAAACATGCAATACATATTTTAAATTATTTTTGCATGAGCGAGAATAGTTTTGAGACACTTTTGCTGTTAGTAAGACCTCGTATCAAGTACTAAGATACACATTTACGACCTGGGGAAAGATTGGCGGTAACTTTAAGGTAGTAAAGTTAATCAAACTAAATAATTTATTTCAGAACATAATCAAACATGAATTCCACTCCAAAAGCCACTTTTTAATCGCCAGTGTGCGGAGGCAGGTATAAACATGTATTCTATTTTGCCTGCTACAATTGAGTCTCTAAGAAAATCGAACTAGTTGGAATTTTTTAGTTGCCGCAACTAAATAATCGCCTGTGTGCGGGTTCTCATAAGAAATAATGTGCTCTGTTTTTTTGATTGAAAAGTTGCTTCAGAAAAGTTGCCAGTGTGCGGCTGGCCTTACACTCGATTTTTTTTTTATTGAAAGTTCACTTTTCCCATAAATCGTAAAAAACACCCGTACAAACACAGTATTTTGCAACCCCACTCCACTTCCGGTTATTTGTTGCGGACCAATCGATTTTGCACACATTTATATGCTGAAATATTACATTTCTTGACCACCCATATACTACTAAGAATTTTTTAGATTTTTTGTCACTGACAAAGTGTTCAGCACTGCTCTATCAATGGACTTTCATCATGAGATAGATTTAGTTGAATGGAATATGATATCTTTAGGTGTATAACTATATTCGAGTGTTTGAATGTTTTTTTTGTATTTACGTTTCATGTATTCTTTTATTGAAATTTCCTTTTGATATTTTATAACAAATATGTATTGTAAGTACTTGACTAAGGGAAATGAATTATTTATCTTTAGGTAAATACATTTGTCCATTTCCAACTTTTTAAATTTTTAGGTTTATAACTTAACTCTAATTTGTGTTTGACTGGTTTCTTTATCTGAAACTTACTTTATGTACCATTTGGGATTTTTTTACAATTCTGTAGTGTACTAGACAAATAAATAAATAAATACCAAAAGAAAGGTTCGATTGTTTCATAAAATATGTTGGTAGTAAATCAGAACTCGATTTTACTTTATCTTTCCTGGCAGACCAAAAGGTTGTTTCTGATCTGTATCTCTCTGTGAATCTTCCTGTCATTTCTCCATCCTTTTATGAGATATCCTCAAATACTACCCAACCAACATTTAATTAGGGGACAGCTTTGTACCTATCCTCCAATCAATTTGCAATGCCAATTATTTATATTGATTATTAACCTTAGAACATTCATCTAGTATATCTGCAAAACCAATTCAGCAGTTCTGAAAATTCTTCCCAAACTTCCTAACAGATTCAATTTCATCCCTTTGTTGTCTGCAAGAAGTATTTCAAAATCATGTTCAAACGTATAATTTTCAGTAAGCAGATGGGCAGCATAACTGTTATCTGTTTTGTCGTTTTCATTGCAATTTCTGTGTTCACTAATGCGATTTTGGAAAGTTCTACCAGTTTGTCCGATATAAAACATAGGACAAGTACCGCAAGTTCATTTAGAGACTCCACTCCGTTCTAGTTTATTAACTATATCTTCACTGGTCTTGATGTGCTTGCCCAAAAAGTCACTCGTCTTAAAAGTAAAATTAAGACAGAGCTTCTTCAAAAAATGTCCTGCTCTGTAACTAGATTCTCCAATATAAGTATGTTGTTCCTTTAAATTTCTGTTGGTCTTCAGTAGTAGGGTAAACTTCCAAAGATCAGAAGTCTAAATTGAATTGGTATGTTGATTCTGGAATAAAAGGATGTATCAACAGTAAAAACACAAGAGCTTTTTTTTATCGGATAAATTTCTTTTTGTAACCAAATAATTTTGCCAATCAGTAATTTAACGAGAAAAACTGACATGACAAAATCGCGAGACCGAAGGTCGAGCGATTTTGTCAAATGTCAGTTTTTCGAGCAAAATTACTGATGGAAAAATTTTGAGTTAAAAAGAAATTTATCCTTAAAAGAAAAGCTAGAGTGTTTTTTTGGCAAGATAAATTAACGACCGAATATAAATTGTCTCCATATTGACGCTTTAGTATTTTTTGTAGATTGCGGGATTGCTTTTTCTATATTTTTTGTTATTTGTTGAGTCGAAATTTCCCCAAAACGACTCATGTTGTAATGTTTCAGTATCAACTATCAACAATACTTAAATAACTGACGGGCAGACATTAAAGTGACGTAAGCATACTAGATATAGACGCTAAAGAGGAACAGGCGATTTATCGGTGATAAAAAACGATGCACCTTTTTTATCGCTGTCAAAATGACAATACAGTCATCTTTAAATGACACATTTAATTTATCTACAACAAAATATTAAAAACTCTAAAAATTCAACAAAAAATTCAGTGCCCCTTGTTCTTAGTATTCTAAAAGCTTTCGTAATATTAATGTCCACATTTCGATATTCTTCATAATGGCACAACAAATATGAAGTCCAAATACTCATTTTTAAGAAGATGCTAATTGAAGTGACCTATTTTGTTCGCTAAATATCATTAATGGACCCTCTAATGGAAACATTAAAAAACAATTCATTTGCACAATGTCCTAGATGAGAAGATGGTACAAAACAAAGATTCAAGGAAAACCGAATAAAGAGAACGCTGTTTTCAGAATTTATAATTTGATCGTTGACTTCTTTGAATCTACGTTTAGTGCCGTCAACTCAGCAATACTGTAGGTAAATTTTAAAATATTCCGAGAACTGAAGCCAATGCATCTGGTTCAAAATGTTTGAACAAACATTAACGTTGACATAATTGACCCAAAGGAATGAGTCATATATAATCCTTTTGATCATGTGAGAAATAAGTTTTGCCAGATGTTTCACAATGATATCGGACTGTTCATAACGAGCGTTGGAATCTACAATAAACCCAGATAAACGGAAAAGTTTCTAGTAACTACCATTTTAGGAGAATTGAGTATTTCAGCTATATTTTTATATTGTTTAATTGTTTAATTGTTTTAATTGTTTTTTCCGTTAACCAGCTGTCGTCCCCTTACGAACGGCAGCCCTCAAAAGTCGAAACTTGTGCGAGCTAAGGATTAACGAGGTCTTATCTTTTAACGTGCGATTCCTAGCACGATCCAAGGAGAATATAGAAAGGAGGTCCATTGGTCACCCATCCAAACCACGGCCTCGCATAGCGTTGCTTGGCTTCAGATATCGGTGAACCGGCGCTCTCCGTTCGAGCTATTATGTATGTAATAAGCAATATTGGAAAATTTTCGAAACAACAGAATATTGATGTTAAATGGGATAATATTTATTATACCGATTGTATAAGTTTAATGCAGAAGTCCGGATTGCTAATTCCATTTTGATTATTATTAATTGCACTGTGACGACATTTTGAAAGTTTTTACTATTTTTGTGAATAAAACCAAGTATCCTTTTTGCATCAGCAACCATATTTTTGACATGTGTGTCAAATATAAGTTTACTGTCATATGTGATAACAAAGATCTATTATCTCATGTACACGGTTGATTAAATTGTTTTAGACTGCGTGAGCACTCGATTTTTTTGTGAACGATTTTATGTTACATTTCATCAAATTCAGTTATAGACCATTATCATCACACCAAAGTTTGATTATGTCTACTTCGAATTGTACTCGCTGACAATCAGCAATATCAACGATTCTATAATATAATTTAAGATCGCCGGCAAGTAGTAACCTAGGGATATTTAAAGAGTTTGCTCAGTCGTTAATAAAAACTAAAAATCGAAGAGGCCTAGATTGGAACCTTGTGGTTCTCCGGACATAACTACATATGAAACAGATTTGAAGGATTATTATTCTAAAAACTGTTTTCTTTCAACTAGTTATGATTCAATTAAAGTCACCGGTCACAGCTTTCGGTCGTATTTCGGCTCTCTAGAAACCAAGAAATCATTCATTGTTGAAAAGGATAATGAAACCAAGCATTTTCGAGTCTGAATCATCCTGTAATCGGATATTTGATATTGTCATTCCTCAAGCAACGTCGAACACTTCCTTGCATACGGCGTTCAGCGTAGCACGAATAACAATAATATTAATGATTACACTACGCCATATTTTCAACAATAAAACACAAATATACTCCCACTCACGTCTATGACCTGCATAGAGTATAGAGTCGCATAGGCTTGGTTACCTAATGCATTGTTAACCCAATGCCTTGGGTTGGCTCGCATAGTAAAAATTGCATGCACACTCGCTATGATTACGAGGGTGGGTCAAAATACTGAAGAAGAATGAAATGAGGAGAACTGAATTATAAAGTTATCGCGATGTTCGACCGACTTCTCTGATCTCAACAACTATTTTTCCAATGAACATAATTCGTCGATATTCCATATTGGCTGCAGGTGTATTTCCTGATGCATTCCAACTATCACGAGTTATTCCCCTATTGTCGACAACTACCTTCCAATTTCTACGTTTGGTAAAAGTGTTAAAAACATACCAAAACAACGCTTCGCCGTATATTTTGAAAAATATTTTTTTACACCATTCTCAATTTGGTTTTCGTAAAGATTCCTCTACGATACAGGCCGTTTTAAAAGTCGTTAGTGATGTAGCACCACACAGCAATTACTCTCTGTGACCTATCCAAGGTCTTCGATTGCGTCTCTCATGACATTTTACTGGAGAAACTATTTCACCATGGCATTGGGCAGTGTATTTGTCACTAATGAGCTTATATTCAAAGGGTCGATATCAAACTGTAACTACCAATGCTTCTACTTCGAATGTCAAACTTGTTAAACATGGTGATCCTAAAGGATCAGTTTTAGGGCCACTCTTGTTTATCATCTATGTGATTGAAATCAGTTGTTTCATGAACCCACATAAATCTCTTGTGTTTGTCAGACGGGTGTGCCCAATGCGTAATCTGGTTATCAAAAGAAGTGACCTTGGTTTTGATGTCTCGAAGTTTGGCATGTGTTCTATTCCACTCACTTGATTACCAAGGAGTCCATTGACTGCTATCACAAACAACAAAACACTCAAGGTGGATACTTGGGGTACTCCATTTTCTAGTTGGTGTGAATTTGATTGTTTTAACCCATTGCGTATGAATCTAGGCATATTACCCTTTATTCCCCATTTATTTGGAAGATCGAGTACTTTCAATCGCCAGGTTGTATAATAGGCTTTTTCTGAGTCGAAGAATATAGCAACCACAGGACTTTTCTTAGCGAAGCAGTTTTGAGTTTCTCTTTTCAACATGAATAATGAATCAGTTGTGGATCTATGGTTTCTGAACCTTGCTTGAGAGGTGAATAGTAGGTTGTGGTGTTTCCAGGTACCATCACAGCCTTAGACTTACCAACTTTTCTATCAACTGACTGAGGCAGCTCGTTAGTAATATGGGTCGATAACTTGCTGGAGATTTCTGGTCTTTCCCCAGCATAGGGATGATGATAGCTTCTTTCCACAGTTCTGTATATGTTCCGTTCGACCAAATTTCATTATATAATTCCATTATAACGTGCCTTGTTGATTCTGGTGCTTATTTTATGAAGTCGTATTTGATTCTATCTCCGTCTGGTGTTGGATTAGTCATTTCAGCAAGTGCATAATAAACCTCCCAACTAGTGAATGATATGTTGTAATCTGAGGTGATTTCTTCATGGAAATTTATTTCTCTCTCTGAATATTCTCTATGTTGTTGAAACTCGTGGTCCAGAATAACTGTGCCACTGGTAGTTTCCAATTGCTGTGCTATTTTTCTGCGATTTATCCCTTATGTGTAATCATTTGTCCATTCACTATGAGAACTGGAGTGACATCTGATACATTTTTTCCTATAAAGGCACGAACTTTCTTCCACACCTCTGATACATGTGTCTCAGAGGTTATAGCGGAATAGTATATTACATTACTAGTGTGAAAAATCACTTTCGCACGAGTAATGTATACTATTTCTCCTACGACCACATAATTATTTTACCAAATGTATGAAAATATTATAATTAAAGACATGAGTACAAGAAAATCGAATGAATAGTCCGACTGAGAACCATTCTGACTTAATTTATTTTTAATAATTAATTTAAATAAAAAATATTTTCTTTATGATGTAATACCGACGAGATCAAAATCATAATTAGACATCTTTTATTTTTGATAATAATTACTAATCTAATACAATATATTTTCTTGTCATAATATGTTGGTAAGCCGCGGGACTCGACGTGATTTCTGACGAAGAGTACCCGGGTTCGATCCTCGTCCGAGGAAACTTTTTTTTTTAAGAAGATGAAAAAAATTACATTTCTCAAATAGATTGCTTCAAGATTTTGTTGGTAGGATTTTAGATAGTACATATACTGATTTTTGGATAGTATCGGTTGGTAGAGTTTCGGCCTTCTGAATGAAAAAAAAAATCTTTTCAAATAGATTTCTTCAATTTTACATATTAAATAAGTAAATCTAAATTGAAATTATATATTTGACAACTTGACTTCGATAAACCTTAATAGAAATTATGCATTTAACAACTTATCCGCAAGCGTGCGAAATACTTTCCGCATGTGTGCGGAAAGTAACTTTCCGCACGCTTACGGAAAGTCTTTCGCACGCTTGTGGATATGAGCCACTTTCCGCGGGACTGTACGGTGCGATATACGTTACTTTCCTTTGTGGTCGTAGGAAAATATAATTTTCCCATGATTGTCTTTAACTATCACAAAATTTCCGCCTAGCCCTAGCTCGTGCCTGTTTGAAGGTAGTCATTTTTTTTTCTCTTGCGATTTTTTTTTGTTGAATGCTTTTTTTTTTCTCTAGGAGGGCTGTTTCTTCGTTCCACCATGGAACTTTTTTTTTTCCTTTAACGCCATTTGTTTGAGGCACTGTTGTCTGGTATGATCTTATCGGTGACTGTTCTTGTAGCTCCATCGACATCTGTAGATGGCAATTCACAATTTTCCAGATTCTCCCTGAATAAAGCCCAATTTGTATTATCGTTTTTATCGTTTCGGAATGCATTATTATCATTATTTTTATTACAATTAAATAAGGGCTGGAGATTAGAAATCCTGTAGAGCCCATTGATATACAAAATGGACGGTACCTAACATATTATCAAATAAGAAAGTAGAAAGAGAAAAGAACAAGAATTGTCCGAACTATTCTAATTCGTATTGTAATGGATAACAGTCCGCCTATAAAATGCATCAACAATTTTCCTCGAATGCCATTTATGGGTGTAATTTCTTCAGGACCCTTACGAAGTGCGAACTCCACGACTACTGATGCTTTCATGTGTTTCAAATTTCGATGGTAAGCACGTCGAGAATACCACAAGAAAAACCCGAAGCCGGTCGCCCCGCGCGTATTTTCGGCGTCCTAGTTTCCGACTAGCTCCTCGTGAACGAGAATAAGAAGAAGAAGAACCATCGACAGGCAACTTGACCGGAGCGAAGCTAGGTTATTGGCCTCTGTGCACAACTCACTTCCCGGTTTTGCTTAAAGTTCAAAAGAATAGTCATTTGCCACGCCATGGCCACTACACCAAGCGTGGACAAATAACTTGTCTATTCTGTCTGGCAGTGGCGTACACCGACAGGACACAGACATAATCAAGTCCGGAAATACAAATACCAAAATTAATCCATTAGAAAACGGGATGATTGTGAGTTGAAATACAAAGTATAGTGAATATAATCAACCAAGAGATATGGTATCAAATCTATTTAAATTTTCATTTTCTTTCATTGGATGGACCGCGACCCGTTAGAACGAACACACGAGGGATCAACAATATTCGTTAGACAATAAATATTCAACTTGTTAGAAAATGGAATAAATAATGTATTCAACAGTTATACCACAAGTGATTGAATTTTCGCAAAAAGTCTGTCGATTCATTTATGAACGAACTAAATTGCTTCGAGAAAACATCACGAGTCTGCAGGACGAGTGGTGTTTTCTCGATACCTACAATTCAGTTGAGTTCAGAAATAAAAAAAGACTTGTGAGATAAACTCAATCACGAGTGCAATTTTATCAGACTATTTCACAAAGTAAAAAGTATTTCACAAAGTAAAAAATCAGAAATTTGGCAGAATTAGGCGAAATTAGTAAAAAAAGTTAATCTGAGAAATTATTAAAGTTCAATAAATGATCCCAATTGATCGTTTTTAAATGCGTGCATAGCGTCATCACTTATATTTGACGTTTAACTATCACATATTTTTCATCATCTTTCAATTTATCGAGTGATATACAGGAGGTTTCATTTGAAAAAATGAACTTTTGACCACTTTTATGCATTATGGAAATAACAGTAATTTTAGCACGCCCTGTATGATATGGAGTCGAATTCTTGGTGTTAAGTAAACACTTCGAATTTGTCCAACCTATAATCAAAATATCAACTTTCCATGAATTGAGAGTACTGATGTACTAAAGTTCAATTAGGGCTATGTTTTGGACCATATTTAACACAAATTATTTTTTATTTCGAAAACAGATAGAGATAGGTATAGGACATTATCAACAAAAAAGTATTATAATGAAAGAGCGATTCAAAAAATGAGTTAATATACGGGGTGTTCTATTTAAAAAAATAAAGTTGCTAGTTTTTTTTTATAGACGTGGCAACGCCGCAAAGCTGAAAATATTTTAGATCAGGTAACAAAATGTAAGATGTGAAATTTTCAGGGAAATCCTGCTTTGCGTTTACCATAAACGTCTAACCTACCATCGACCGTGAGACACGCTGTATAGAAAGTTTAAGGAAAGGTTCCAAAAGGTGCTGAAAAAAATTGCAAAAGTTAAAACAATGAAGTGAAAAAAAATAGGGCTTTGTTTTTTCTTAATATCTCGTAAAATATGAAAGATTTTCGAAATATTTAAAATGATCTGAAAAGACCAGCAAATTACCTGAAAAAAAGTTCCAACTCCAGGAACTGTACCTCCAATATTTATAATTTTTACAGAGCCCTGAAAATAGAACATAGAGCGTTGCGTCACTCTGACACAACAACAACAACATTTTTTTTAACAAATTAAATATGAATATTGAGGAATGAAAAAGTCATGTATTATTGGGATACATCAGTTAACAATAATCCGCGGTTAAAATTATTTTATCCCAATTTCTGAATGTTAACATAAAAACCCCGATATTTATTGAACTAAAAACCAAGGATTTTTTTCACTTTCTGAAGTTATTCTTAATATACTAACAACAAGATAACCGTAGCAAAAATTGAAAAATTTTGATTTTCCACTTTTTTATTAACAATTGAAAATAAAAAAAATTAAAAAATTAATAGATTTTTTTAGCAACAAGTAAATTTTTTTAAGGAATCGTTTTTCCTTTGAAAATCATTATTTTCATCAATGAATATATAACAATTTTTTTTTGATTTGCTCAAAAACAATGCATTTTATAACAATTTTTCAAACAATGGTGGTAAAATAAAAAAAAATATCATTATGTTGCTTCAAACCATTAGAAATCGAGACATTGATGATATTTGAAAAAAAAATCATTAACTTTTGTTGATAAAAAAGTGGAAAATCAAAATTTCACTATTTTTGCATCGGTTATCTATTTGTAAGCCTACTAAGAATTACTTTACTGAGTGAAAAAAATCCTAGAGATTTAGTTCAATAATTATCGGGGTTTTTATTTTAACATTCAGTTTAGAAAAATTTGTTAATTAGCAAATGCATAATTGGAGAAATTCGGATACAATTTTTAACAGCGGATTATTGTTTATTGATGTATCCCAATAGTACATGAATGTTTTTATTCCTGAATTTCATATTTAGTATGTTAAAATGATTTTTTTCTACGAGAACCTCGATAAATGTTCATTTTATAACCGTAACTTCAATCATAAACAAGCATGATACTACAAACGAATTAGATATGCTCACGCGCATCTTCTCTCGACGCCCCTCCTATCGATGACGTCAGTAAGTGACAAAAGTAGTGATCAGCTGTATGTTGTCTTATGGGTAACGGGTGTTTTCAAATTGTTTTTGCCTCATTTTGAACGAAAATGGTTATGTGCGCCGTTGTAAATTGAAATAATAATAACAATTTAAAGGTCAAAACCAAGTGCAGCTATTTTTCGTTTCCTAAAAATACGACTTTATGCGGAATATGGGTGCAAAGGTGTGGTCAGCGATTTAAATTCAATGTCACCAATGCCAGAATTTGCTCGGAGCATTTTCTAAAAGAGGACTATAGTTTGAAACATAGGCTGATGGATTTTTCTGCAAGGCGACCTAAATTGAAAACTTGTTGGGTATGCAGCAAGTATAATCTTATAACACTTGTTCTAATATTTCGACAAAGTTTATTGTCATCATCAGGGAATGAGTGTCCGTGCGGTTCTGTGCATAGATATTATAAAATATAAGTTAACAATTGCAATGTACATATTAAAACAATTAGTAAGAGTCTTTAAAGGTTGCCATCACCATTAATTAAACTTTTATAGTCGGAAACAACAATAATAAAATTAAAAAAACGTTCAACATAGCTACCTGACCACGCACGTGAAATGAAATGAAAATTTTGACTGTTTTTCCAAGCGCAAATGTACGTGACACTAAGAAATTGAAATTGTAACTTTCTACACATACAAGACCGTTATGGCGCTCACCTGGTGAATTTCTGGCTCTCTAACTCGATCCTGGGAGCTCCCACTGCGACGTATTGTTGTGTTGAATTTTCTTCTCTTCACCAAAACTACCACACAGAGAAATTATGCAAAAAGATTTTAACACTACAATTGAAAAATTCGTACTCTCTCCACACTTGTTCTCCTCGCGATCCTTGTCGTTTCGATACGCTCGGTTCTTGCGCATCTCGTACTTCAGGTTGGCCAACTTAGAAATTGTATGCGTTTTTTAATTTTAATGAAAATTAATTCGTGCGTAGACACTACCTATATTTGAAGCTTAAACTACGACCTCAGGGACACTCTTTCCCAGATGATGACGATAAACTTTGTCGAAATATTGGAACAAGTGTTATAAGAGCAGCTAGTATGCTTCCTGCATGCTGCGTACCCAACAAGTTTTCCTAGCTTTCTCTTAACTTGTCAGCAGAATTCACATTCGTAATGAACATTTACTTTGAGATTCCTGTGGGAAGTTCTTTTATCACAAAGTCTGCATTGTTGAATACATCTTCATATTTAATATAGTAGGAGGGTTTCTATGCATCTAGACTTGGAGATTTCATCTTCTGTGACATGGATACATCACTAATAAATGCTGTGCAGATAAAGCCATACTTTCCTTTCAACACCAAAATTATCCGCTAGGTCATTGTCTCCGACGGCGGCGTTTACTGATTACCATTATCAGTCTCAGATGAATTATACAGAGCATCGAATCCAACAAATCAATATTCAGTGTTTGCTTCACCCACAACAAATTTTGAATATCACTCAACCAAACTTCAATTACTCCTTTCAAAGTATAAATAACAGCTGTAAAGGGGGTAGGTATATATATTGTACACATAAATGGTACATTTTGTCTATTCATAGTACTTGGTAAATGAGAAAACGGATTTACTTGCACAAAACTAAAAAAAGCTAATGTAATCAAACGGTGCAATAAGGACCAAATTCGCATATTTGTCACTTACTGACGTCATGCGCGGCCGTGTCTCAATTGCGTTCTTCTAGTGAGCATATCTTTATATTTTATAGTATCATGATAAACAAGCACATTTTGTAAAGAATTTCATTTTTGCAATCGGTTGCTAGGCAAGCTAGGCAAGCTAAGCAACAAATGCTAAATGGAATATTTCGTGTTAGGTCTAAAATCACGACGACTACGGCTTGTCAAATTATGACGTCCAGCGACAAATTGATGAAATGTCAGCTGATCGTTTCTGTCAAAGTTTTAGTAGGTAACGAGTAATTTCATAGTTGTTTTCTATAAAAGCTATTGATTATAATGGAAACTGATAGTGATATCTACTTAGATTTGACACCTCCGAACATAATAGAAGCAGCGAAGGTAACAACGCTGAATTTATCGTTCGACAAAATTTCTTCGTCTGAATAATTAAATATTTTTACTCACTTTTTAATTTATGTCATGTTTTATCTCCATTACTATTTTCATTTTTACAATGTGTTTATCTGTAACAAATAAGAAAAAAACGTGCTACATTTCAAAATGTTTTTAGTTTGTGATTTTATTGTAATACCTACCCAATTATTTTTATTTACATAGTGTTGAATATTTTTTATATGTACTTGAGTAAGGTATTTATATTTTAAAACAAGTGGTTGCTCACTTATTTCACTTATAGGATCTCTTTTTCGTTAATACATGATACTTATTCTTATTGTTCTATATTTCGGAATTTTCTGGTGTCTCGGTATTCAAACTTACTAACTCGGAATTTTACAATTCCGACTTACTATCTTGGAATTCTGGCTTGCTAACTTGGAATTCATGTCTTATTGAATATACAGTGAATGTCAAAAAGTTTGAAGCATACAGAATGGAGGAATTCTTAGAAAATTTGATTATTTTATCAAACAGACAATTTGGTTTCAGGAAAAGAAATTCCTTCTCAAGATGCCATCTGTAATTTCACACAGATGTGAAAAAGAGGGCCGAAAAAATTGCAAAGGTTATAAACAATCAAGTGGAAAAGAGTAGGTCTTTGTTTTTTTTTGAATATCTGAAAAATATTGAAGATTTTATACATTGCAAAAACTTTGAAAGAAGTGAACTAATTATATTTCATTACTCCGAATTCGCCGCTAATGGGCTTTCTATCAGAATTAAAATATAAATTGAAGAAATATGTAAACATTTTCTAAAACTTTTAAATTTTTTGGCTAAGTTGCCAAAATAAGCCATTAAAACGTTCTCGGAAAACGATTTCGTCTTTTGATCTACCTTCCATTCCAAAAAAAGGTTATAAGCGCGTTGATACATACTCTTCGACGTTTCCGGTAATAAATAGGATTTATAGAGCCATAGACGAAGCTTATCCTGCAATTTGCATTTTTGTTGACCTGTTAAAGGCCTTCGATACTGTCAGCCATGAAAGATACTAGATACTAGTTACCTTGAATAATATTGGTTTCAGAAGAAACAGCTTGAAACTAATGCAGAGTTATCTGGAAAATAGGCAGCAATGTGTTAGAAATTGTCAGATATATAGTGAATTCAAAAAAGTAAATATATATTGTTGAAATTCGACGTTTCGGCTCCGATTTTGGAGCCATTTTCAAGAATAAGAAGGATAGGTATAGTGAGGAAACGTGATTCTACACTGAGGTCTCAGTCTGCCTACTCCTCAGGTATTATCGCGTTAGGATTTTATATATATATATATATATATATATATATATATATATATATATATATATAAAGTGTATTTAAGTGTATATATATATATATATATATATATATATATATATATATATATATATATATGCTGAATACTTGTTTCAAGGAGCAATAAATGTTCCATTGACTGTAAAACAGTCGAAAACAATCCTTTAGGAACTCACTATACCTTTGTATAGATTGTATGGCATATGTCCGACAGAAAACAACTACTTCTCTGGCTAATACCTCGACAGATATTGAATTATATCTGTCAGAAATATGTGCAAAGATCCTTACTTTGAAGGAACAACTTTGCAAGAGCTCTCAGAGACAGACAGCAGGACACCGCCTGATCCAAACAAGGAACCAACTGCAGACCGGTTTCGGGATGAAGTCCCTCATCAGTGCAGTCCTGGTTATCACGGTTGTATACACGCGGGGGCCCGGTGCCCGTCATCGTTCGCTGGGATGAACACTGCAATCGCTTACAGGATCCACCACGGCAACAGATTAGAGAGCGCTCCAGAAGGACATTTCGGATGCGAAATGGTATATGCTGAATACTTGTTTCAAGGAGCAATAAATGTTCCATTGACTGTAAAACAGTCGAAAACAATCCTTTAGGAACTCACTATACTACACACTATACACTATACACTATACACTATAGTGAGTTCCTAAAGGATTGTTTTCGACTGTTTTACAGTCAATGGAACATTTATTGCTCCTTGAAACAAGTATTCAGCATATACCATTTCGCATCCGAAATGTCCTTCTGGAGCGCTCTCTAATCTGTTGCCGTGGTGGATCCTGTAAGCGATTGCAGTGTTCATCCCAGCGAACGATGACGGGCACCGGGCCCCCGCGTGTATACAACCGTGATAACCAGGACTGCACTGATGAGGGACTTCATCCCGAAACCGGTCTGCAGTTGGTTCCTTGTTTGGATCAGGCGGTGTCCTGCTGTCTGTCTCTGAGAGCTCTTGCAAAGTTGTTCCTTCAAAGTAAGGATCTTTGCACATATGTCTGACAGATATAATTCAATATCTGTAGAGGTATTAGCCAGAGAAGTAGTTGTTTTCTGCAGTTGGTTCCTTGTTTGGATCAGGCGGTGTCCTGCTGTCTGTCTCTGAGAGCTCTTGCAAAGTTGTTCCTTCAAAGTAAGGATCTTTGCACATATGTCTGACAGATATAATTCAATATCTGTCGAGGTATTAGCCAGAGAAGTAGTTGTTTTCTGTCGGACATATGCCATACAATCTATACAAAGGTATAGTGAGTTCCTAAAGGATTGTTTTCGACTGTTTTACAGTCAATGGAACATATATATATATATATACATATATATATATATATATACATATATATACATATATATATATATATATATATATATATATATATATATATATATATATATACAGGGTGTCAATTTGAAAACTTCCCACCCTTAATATCTTCCTTCCAGTAAACAATATGAGTAATCGAAAAAACAGGTCAATTTTATTGTCAAGGGGGACACTTTCAAGGAATATTTGTAGCCCTCGTGGTTCAACCCCCTAGGAGGGGTAGATGTTACCCTTAGAATTTTAAATGGGAAGGGGGGGTCAAGTGGCACATCATTTTGATGGGCGTTCAATTCTTGTTCCAATGGTACCCTGACTTATTATTTTTTGATGAGCATTTTCCGAAAAATTGCGTTCTAAACTAACAGAAGTAATTATTAGAACGCCTATACTGAGATGCATGGTTTGGCCAGAACTGGTTAGAATATTAGGTGGTACCGTTCCAACCCTTTATTAGGGGTAACATTAGCCATTAGCTCCAAACACTACATAAAAAAGTAGTCTAATAGTAAAACGTAGATGGTAGTAAAGTTGTGTTTATTAAATGCTGAATTTTTAAGTGTCATCGCAGAAATTGTACAGATAGCCTTCCTTTTTTGCTACTTCTGCTGTAAAAAGTTTCTGTTTTCCGGCAAAAAATTGGTTAGCAAATTTGAACTATGTGGTAGTATTGTGAATACCGTTGTACCTGTTGGGCTGTTTAGGAATTACTTTAATAAGTGTATAAAAGTGTAAAAATGGTTTACATTCTTCAAGACAGAATTGAAATGATTGTAATTTATGGCGAAGTTGGAAAGTGCGCACGAAGGGCGGCATGTCTTTTTAACGAAAGACATCCAAATTGTAATGTAAGTCACCGGTATGTGCTTGATTTGGTGAATAAGATTTACGAAACTGGTTCAGTGACAAATAAAAAAAGAAATAACCCCAGAGTACTGAATGAAGCAGCTCAAATTGAAGTTTTGGGAACATTTGCTGCAGAGCCCACGAGCTCCTTACGATCAGTATCAGAACAGACGGGAATGTCACGCGAGACTATAAGAAAAGCATTGAAAATGCATAAATTTCATCCATATAAAATGCAGATTCTTCAAGAGCTCCACGAGGATGATTATGATAGAAGAATAGAGTTAGAAACTCAAATTGATGCAGAAGGTAATGAACTTTTGCAGGAGGATCTGTTACATTTCCAGCAGGACGGTGCTCCACCTCATTATTTTCTTCCCGTCCGACAGTGGTTAAACGAGAGATTTCCGGGTAGATGGATTGGCAGAAGGGGAGCAGTTGAATGGCCTCCGAGATCACCGGATTTAACACCCTTAGATTTCTTTCTTTGGGGGCATCTTAAATCCGTTGTTTATAAAACACAACCTTCTGATATTGACGAACTTAAAAGACGAATTACAGCAGCATGCCGGTCAATTCCTAGTGAAGTTTTCCGTAATGTTAGAGGGGAGTTCGAAAACTGTTTAGAGCAAAATGGACAACATTTCGAACAGCTAATAAGATAAGCGTAAGTAGATTTTATGTTGGAAATGTCTTTCTCGCAAATTAAATTTTATTGTGTAGAAGGAAAATAACCACCAAATAAAAAATCCCATGCGTAATAAATTTATTCCTGTCATTCAAGGGTTGGAGCGGTGCCACCTACTCTTCTAACCATTTGTATTAAAGGGAGTCAATACAATAATGCATCTCAGTATAGGCGTTCTAATAATTACTTCTGTTAGTTTAGAACGCAATTTTTCGGAAAATGCTCATCACAAAATAATAAGTCAGGGTACCATTGGAACAAGAATTGAACGCCCATCAAAATGATGTGCCACTTGACCCCCCTTCCCATTTAAAATTCTAAGGGTAACATCTACCCCTCCTAGGGGGTTGGACCACGAGGGCTACAAATAGTCCGTGAAAGTGCCCCCCTTGACAATAAAATTGACCTGTTTTTTCGATTACTCATATTGTTTACTGGAAGGAAGATATTAAGGGTGGGAAGTTTTCAAATTGACACCCTTTATATATATACATATATATATATATATATATATATATATATATATATGTATAAATGACTTATTCCTCCTACCAATCAAAGGAGATATCTTGAGTTTTGCTGATGATACTCCAGTGTTCTACGAAGACAAATCCTGGGATGATCTGAAAAAGAAAATTGAAGGAGATTTTGGAATGGTCACTGATTTTTTCAGTCATAAACTCTTGACGGTAAATGGAGACAAAACTTTCTTCATTCCTTTTTGTAGTAACACAAGCGGACTCCCATCATACAGTCAATTAGATATTACTTCGGTTAACTCTCTCATCAATATAAAAATCAGAAAAGATATAAAATACCTCGGAATTTATCTGGACTGTCACTTAAAGTGGGAAATTCAAGCCAATAATATTAACAGAAAACTTAGAAGCCTAATTCCGAAATTCAAGTTATGCAAAAAATTCTGTAATATCAAACGACTGAAGTGCCTATATTCTGCATAACTACAGCCTCACTTGAATTATGGAATTATTGCATGGGGGGGTTTACCGAACTATCTAAGGAACAGAATTGAAGTTACTCAAAAGTGGATTCTCAAAATTATATTTAATAAGAGCTACCGATATCCAACAGACTCCTTATACAATTTAAGTGGCATGCCTAATATATTATAAAACTCTAATAACACAACAGTATCGAAGTAAGAACCAGAAAGTCGAACATGTATATAATACTAGATACAAAAAAATTTCATTAACATTACCTACAATAAATGAGAAGTTTTATTTACATGGGTCCAAAACTTTTTAACAAGTCGATACACTCACAAAAAATGTTCAAAAGTAAAAAAATTCGTATACAAGTTAACGAGAGAAAAAATCCACAGACAATTGGAAATTATTAATTAACTCTTCTATGTTTATATTCGTTCATATTAGTTTATATTAGTTTATATTTGTTTATATCTGTTTACATTTGTTTATACAGGGTGGGTCACGGTCGATGGTACCTTAGACGTTTACGAAGAACGGGAGATAGGATCATTCTGAAAATTTGGCTCCTAAAGTAGTTGCTCTTGGTCTATCGATCTAAAATATTTTCAGCAATGCAGCGTTGCCGCTTATACCAGAAAGTAGCAGCATCTTTGTTATTTCAAATGGGTCTCCCTGTATATTACCGCATTTTTGAACTTGTCATTCTTTTCTGATTATTTCTGTTTCATACTCCCCTACACCTATCTCTAACGGTTTTTGAGATATTGGTTATTTTCCATATTTTTTATCCAAAACAGCTCGAATTGAATGTTTATTTTTGCGGTATTTGAATTCTTAGGAAGTTGCAATTTTGTGTTTAGTCCATCAGGATCATGTACATTGATTCTGTTTAGAGAAGTTTGTTCTGCGTTATACAGGGTCGTTCAAAATTCATGATCTTACTGCTAGATACGAAAAGGGTTGAAAGTGCGTTTTTTTAAATGGAATATACTGTATATTATGAAATATCCTGAAAGATGACTAAATTCCCTTCGAATTGATATATCATGTTACTATACCTAAATAGCCAGAATTCCGAGATAATAGCAATTTTTACTTGTAATCTCCCAAGTGCTTGAATTATTGCCGGAAATTTTTCGAGTATATGAAATTTCTTTGAAAATTCTTGTACGAGATAAATTTACGGCAATTAATTCAAGCACGAGGGGGATTCGGTAAATTTCACCACTGAAATATTGATATATAAAATACTTAACAAAATTTTCATCAATAAATCTTTGATATGTGACATTTGACATGTGACAAGTTGATATTTTGCTTTAATGTACAAATGGAGGTCTAGTTTTCATATGAAAGGAGATAATTATGTATTTACTAGATATTTGGAATGTGTCTGAAAATATTTTCTCCACGATTATTGTGGTGTATGAGTCGCTAGGTCGATGGTTTAATCCACGATAGGAACATAACTTTTTTATTTTTTTTGTTCCAAATTTAAACACATTTATTGATGAAAATTTTGTTAAGTATTTTACATATCAATATTTCAGTGGTTATAAATAGTTCAGGTGAAACCATCGTTAGTTATTTCTTATGAATTGTTGGATGATTTTTATTTCTCGGTGTGAAATTTTCTTACCGAATCCCCCTCGTGCTTGAACTAATTGCCGTAAATTTATCTCGTACATGAATTTTCAAAGAAAATGCATGTACTCGAAAAATTTCCGGCAATAATTCAAGCACTTGGGAGATAACAAGTGAAAATTGCTATTATCTCGGAATTCTGGCTATTTAGGTATAGGAACATGATATATCAATTCGAAAGGAATTCAGTCATCTTTCAGGATATTTCATAATATACAGGATATTCCATTTAAAAAAACGCACTTTCAACCCTTTTCGTATCTAGCAGTAAGATCATGAATTTTGAACGACCCTGTATAACGCAGAAGAAACTTCTCTATACAGAATCAATGTACATGATATTGATGAACTAAACACAAAATTGCAACTTCCTAAGAATCCAAATACCGCAGAAATAAACGTTCAATTCGAGCTATGTTTTGGATAAAAAATATGGAAAATAACAAATATCTCAAAAACCGATAGAGATAGGTATAGTGGAGTATGAGGCAGAAATAATCAGAAAAGAATGACAAGTTCAAAAATGCGGTAATATACAGGGTGACCCATTTAAAATAACAATGATGCTGCTACTTTCTGGTATAAGCGGCAACGCTGCATTGCTGAAAATATTTTAGATCGATAGACCAAGAGCAACTACTTCAGAAGCCAAATTTTCAGAATGATCCTATGTCCCGTTCTTCGTAAACGTCTAAGGTACCATCGACCGTGACCCACCCTGTATTTGACTAAATTTGTTTATACACAAAAATGGAACAGGGAAACTAAATATATCTAGGTGTATATATGTATGTGTGCACGACCGCGAGTGGATACTATTTATCCTATTCATTTATATTCACTGTAAATTTAAATCAAAGTTCTTGTAAAATTTTATATTATTGTTTATTGTGTTTGATAAATAAATATTACTATTACTATCTCGAGTAATGTGAATTTTCCTTATGAGTTTTGTTTAAAAATAATTATGTAATCTCGATGTAGTGCCGCATCAGTCATAAGCAGAATATGAATCCATCAAAATTATACTATTTTTAAAAGTTAATTTCGGTTTTTGCAGAAAACAAAAACTTCCGCTTTCAATTTTTTCCAATTGTTGCTTAGTATGGTATTTAAGCTTTGAAGTGAGAAAAATAAAAATTGACCTGGCTTACAGGGTGTTGTTTTAAAAAAAAAACAAAAAAAATCTATAAAAAGCTAAGTCCTGACCTGAAATTGAAATTTTTCAAAAGCCTATTTTATTGAGCTCATGGTGCATTCTCAGTGTGACTAATTTCATATATCTGAGTTTTTTACTTTCAGAGATATTTAACGTAGAATAATTCACAAAATTTCAAATGTCGCCCTGTATATCCGGCAAAAACGCAACAAAGCATTTTTCAATACCAGATATGAAATGGCCATGGTCCACAGTACTTATGGTTAGACTATGTACAATTCGTCGTGAATCTCCCTGCATAGTTTTGGATTTGTTCTAGTTCTGTCAAAATAGCCATAGGGAAAAAACTATACAACTGGCTTTTTTTAGTCCCCCCCCTGTTAACTTTTGAACGGTTCGACGTACAAACATGAATAAAAAACCGTTTGGAGGGTTTCACCGATACTACTTTTTGAAACAAAAAATATGGTGATTGCTCGACAGGGGGCGCGGGGGGCACATCAATTCAAAAATTTTAAAAGGCATGGTTGGTCGAGTGTCACATCGTTGAAAAGAGAATTCAATTCTCTTTACAACCATCTAATTTTTTTTTAATTTCGTTAATATTTTTTTGCAATTCAAATTCGAAATATCAAATATAAATGCGGATCTGAAAACTAGTCATGGCTTGATAAATCTGAACGGTTTGTTGTTGAATAATGAAACCAAAAACATTGCGAAGGGTATTATCGATACTACTTTTTGAGATAAGAAATATTGCAATTACACTAAAGATGGCGCTGGGGGCACATCAACTAGAAAATTTCGATAGGGATAAAAATCGAAATTGGGAAAAAAGTCCTCAACTAAATTCAAAAATATTTAGATGGTTGTAAAGAGAATTGAATTCTCTTTTCAAAGATGTGACACTCGACTCCCCATGCCATTTAAAAATTTTGAGTTGATGTGTCCCTCCGCGCCCCCCGTGGAGCAATCACCATATTTTTTGTTTCAAAAAGTAGTATTAGTGAACCCCCCAAACGATTTTTTTTTTCATGTTTGTACGTCGAACCTTTCAAAAGTTAACAGGGGGGGGACTAAAAAAAGTCGCACTGTATAAACTTTTTCCCAAACATCTTATCAGTTTCTTCAACAGTAGATATCACTAACAATAAAAACTCAACAAAGACCTTACTGTAAGTAGAACAATAGCCTATCGTGCACATACGCAACGAATTCTCAAAGGCAACAATGAAGTGCATAAGTCTTGTTATGTATGTGGAGATTCACTGTCCCAATTTTCAGGCTAATTTTACCAGAAATAACGGCACTCTTCACGAAGCACGCAAAGAATGCTCTCTGCAGGTTTGTGTTGGGTATGAGCAGAATTCCAATCGCACACTTGGCAGGAACACAATAAATGCCATGGGAAACGTACAGATACAACTTGAACTGAATCAGGTATCTAATTTCGAAAATTATAGTGATGTTGAAGTTTTACTAGAAGGCAATAATGCAAAAAAGGGCAGAGAACACGGACGTATAAATTACAGTAGGTAAAAGCTTTCATGAGAAGTAAAATACCAATAGAAAACAACTAGAATTTATAGCAGAATCGAGAAAGCGTATCGATCTTATAGAGATGCATAATAATTATTTTAAAAAAATAGTGTTTTATATCCTATATTTTTAAAACGGACGTGAAAGAATAATAGCTATTTTCCTCCTACCCCTATAGAAAGTACACACTTTCCTCCCTCAAACCAGGGAGGAAACTCATACTTTTCCTCCCTAGGGAGGAAAGTACTTTTCCTCCCCCTCATTACAAGTAAGTTGTAAACGATGAAACTTGTGAATCTATTATAATCAAATTGTTTCCGTAATTTCTAGAACATCTTATATATCCTGTATTCTGGTAAAAATCAAACATGAATGTTACTTCTACTCTAGTTCTTTAATAGCTATTTGTGCATTTAGAGCGCAAAGTGATTGATTGTTGCTCGACAAAGAGATTAATCTTTGGAGAACGACAATGACACTTTGTGCTCGAAATACACACATTATTTTTTCTACAAGCGCAGCTCTTAGAAAAAAAATGATCGACACTTCATTCAAATAGGCACATAACATTACTTACTAGAAAATCACTCAATAGCAATCCGAAATATATAAGCTATCTAAATGTCCAATAATTCAAATCACTAACAAGAAAAAACTAAAATAACGTTCTTAAAAAAAAAGTTGTAATTGCCAGGAGATGGACCCGGGTCCATCGGATTACAAGCCCAAGACGCTAGCCATTGCACCACCGCAGATTCTCAGTTACACATGACTGTATCTTGTCTATACTTTCCATCAAGTAAGAATAGGTCTATTTGCAAACAAAGTCACAAAAAGGTTTTATTGAGTGGGTAGGAGGAAAAATCATATGTATTGATGGGAGTAAAGTGCCTTTTCCTCATGATATTAGCTGAAATAAATTTTCATAGTTTTTTGTACTTTCAATTTATTTTCCAATTCAGTGCTTCCTTGAAATTCGCACCGACGATTTGGGGTGGTTCCGTAGGTTTTTGACGGTTAACTGTACAGCTGAAAAGTAGATGTGATACCAAATAATCAGTCTCTTCAGAGCGATAAATAATAATAATAACAGTACTCTACTTTCTGATGGCCTTTGCAGAATATTTGGGATCATTAATATGTGAAAATATGTATTCGAATACAAATAACAGGTATAAGTATAATGAGTTTTCCAGCCTTATTCTTCGAGAATCAGAATTAACGTTTGTTAATATTCACAAGTACCATAATATTTTACTAAAACCGGGCCTGTTACAAAAATCACTAATGACGCGCATGCGCATTGCGGGCTATCCTGAACTTTTTACAACACTTTTGACATGGGGATTAGCATTCTAGAGTAAGTATATAATATACATTTCTATGGTTTTTACAGTTATAGTTGCCGTCAAACATATAAGATAAATAAAAAATGGCGCAAAAAATAGTCTTATCTTGTCCATCTATGCCTGGAAAGGGCCATATAATGTTGGGGGCAAGTGGTGCAAGAGTTTGAAATAGCTAAGTGCATTATAGGTAAATTCGCCATGGGTACAAAATTTTTCAATTGCATCAAATTCATTATTGAGATAGGGTTAATTACTTCTTTTTGTTTAGATAAACGAGTATACTAGAGATTGACACTAAGTACATAGATACAAGTAATTTGAAAAATATACTTATCCAGTATAATGAATCGATTTATCATTCATTAAAAAGTTATTCAACAAAAAGAATAACAAATAAAAAAAATTAAAAAATTCTCGTATATACAAGGTGTTCATTCAGTACTGCATTCTTCACGACTCAACATCTGGATTGTCAGGAATTCAGATGTTTTTGTTCATATAATTTAAAAAGAATCAAGAGAAGGGAATTCTCAAATAAGTGCATATACCTACATGGTCTTCCATGAAAATAAATTCAATTTTCCAAATGATCGCCCTGTATTTAACTTATATGAACTCTCTGTAATCCTATGTTTTCAGATCGAATAGTGCGTTGCCACGTTATCATTATTTATACAGATTTTATAGCGAAAAATTACTTCAATTTGAACTGGAATAATACTTTTGCGGTTGAATATTTTCTAATAGATGATGCCATCTGTGTGAATTTCTCTGATGGAAGCTCTCAGTATGGTATGTCAATGATCAATTGTGCTAAAATTCCAAAATTATATTTATCATATGGGTGTCTTGAATGGACTTTTCATGCGACACAATTACATTAAATTTTGGTGCCGAATATGGTTTTCTCGAGTTTCATCGGTGATTTCTATCAAGTTTTAGTGCAATCATATTTATTTCTTACATAAAATTGAATGTTCTTTCATATCCTAAAATCAAATTCGGGAATACAGTGTGTCCAAGATAAGAATGAACAGCATGGGGATTTCGGAAACGGTAAGAGATACGGGGTCGATTGAATTAGAGAAAAGTAGCGCATTTATGTGCCCAACAATATGCCATTTAGAAAGTTTTAATATTCCGAGTAGTTACGGAGATATCCGAGAAAAACCGAAATTTGATAATTTCGTTTTTATTTTCTCCTAGGTTTATTTTCAAAGGAAATATAAAACAAATAGCCTTTTGTCATGGCCACTTTTTAAGGACTACCTGATAAAGTAATCAAAATTTTTCTACGACGTTTCGTCTTTTAGAAAACATCATCAACTTCTTATTTTTATATGGGCCGAAACTAAAGTATACCCTGTATACGACTCCATTTTTCATTGTGAATACAGCAACGTATCACTCAATATGATTTCAGAACCATTTCTCGCGCAAAATGAAATTTAGTGATTACTTAACCTGTTTTTCTTGAATTTTAGATAGTAGGCGCTGATGGAAAAAATGACACATAATAATCTGTTGTCATAATAATACTGTAGTTACCTTATGAATTATTCTGAATAAGCAGATATTGTGCTAGTCCTCACATTTCCTTAAAAAAATTAAGCAAGTTATCGACCACAGAATAAACATTTCTGCCAAAAATGAGTACCTTACCATACGCATCTTATATGGCAATCACATGAGAATATATGCTAAATTCAATGTGAGTCAATATCAATACTTACATACCTTCAGGAAATTAATTCCTATTTTGTCAATAACCAAACACAGTTTTTCAGACAAAAATTGCAATAAATCAACAAACAGAATTATTGACAAATCTCTACATTCATTCAAATTATTACACTTATCGCCCCCCCCCCCCCCCGTAACACTTACCGCAGAAGATCTAAAGGCCCGCACAGCAATTAGGTATGTTTTTTCTATGCAGGGTCGGGCTTAGTTATAATAGAAATCACAGCTGTATGCGGTACGCGCAGCTATTAGCAAATTAGATTTCGACGGGGCAGTTGTTTTGTTGTTTACGTAATCTAAGAATATTAATAATTATAAAAATATGGAAACATTCTTCAGGCCTTGGGAATCAACTGATGGGTCTTTTAATAGGCCAAATCCGCCAAATTACTTATCCAGTTCGGAATCATATTCAAGTATTAATTCAGATACGCAAAATGAAAGACCAGTGAGAAATAATACACGTCAACATTTATGCGAACATTCCAAAAATATTGTTTTAAAAGTTTATCAGAATATTGTTGACAGTGAGGGGAAAGAAAATGCAATTGAAAAAACTTCGTTTTATACAGAAATTCCTGTATCAACTCTTTATAAGTTGATCAAAGATGGAAGTGAACGACCTAAAACTCGTGCAGATAAGGGGAAGAAAAATCATTTGGATCCTTCATTCTCCAAATTATTGAAGAATCTCATATATGATTGTTATAAGTCGAATATAATTCCGACAATTGAAATAATTTTTCAAAAACTGCAAGCTATGGAAGTGCCAATTAATTTTAGTGAAACAACCATGCGAAGAAAACTGATTCGATTGGGTTTCAAATTTAAAACTATAGATAAGAGGGCATCAATTATGGAGAGTCAGCGGATTGTTCAATGGCGTGAAGATTATTTGGAGAAATTGACTTCTTTTCGAATTGAAAATAGAACTATATATTATTTAGATGAAACTTGGTATGACACCCATGACACTGCAAAAAAAGGATGGACTGATAATTCACCATGCTGCCAAGTTAGTGTACCTCCTAACAAGGGAACTCGCTTGATAATATTACATTGTGGATCAGAAAAAGGGTGGGTTCCAAATGCTTTAAAATTGTGCGGCAAAAATTTGGCAGACTGTAAGGTAGACTATCATCAGAATATGACTTCTGATATATTTGAGGAGTGGTTTGAGAAAGTTTTAATACCAGCAATAGATCCGAATAGTGTTATTGTCCTTGATAATGCTTCTTATCATTCTAGACTGTCACTGAAAATTCCAAATAGTTCCAGCCCCAAATCTGACAAACAAAACTTTCTTTTAGAAAATGATTTATATTTTGAAAAAACATATACGAAACGCGAACTCCTTGAAGTCTTAGGTACCAAATCATTTGAAAAAAGATTTATTATAGATGATATAGCTAGTAAGAATGGACATACAGTCCTGAGGCTACCACCTTATTATTGCATATTCAATCCCATAGAACTGATTTGGGGACAACTGAAGAAACGGATTCGCAGAAAAAATTTCACCCCAAAATTTGATAAGGAAGTTATAAAATTAATCAGTGAGGAAGTACATCAAATTCAGGCAAGCGATTGGCAGAAAGTAGTAGAAAAAGTCAAGAAATATGAAAATCAGTACAAGGAATTTGGTGCTTATCATATCAATAATGGTGAAAAATTCATCATAAATGTAGGAGACGATAGTGATGATGACTCGGATGACGATGATAATTTTCAAGCTGAAGAAATGTAATATTGGTTTATTCTTAATACAAAACTAACAGTGCTCTTGTTGAATTAACTTGATTAATCTGCACGCATCATCACAATATTTAGTGGCATATATGTACTAGTCCGACCCTGGTTGGCGGCATGGGAGTCAATTTCGTGCTAATCGACCGTTTTTTGCGCCTTTTTTTATTTATCTTATATGTTTGACGACAACTATACAGACAAACTTTGCGACGGAGTCAATCCTTTATAAATATTTCTAAAATACGTCAACTTAATACCGAAGCATTGTAATCATAACACATTTTTTTCAATTATAAATTAGGAAAGTGTGCAGTGCAAGTGGTTGGTGTGCATACATTTGCGAAGTCGCAAAATACTTAAAATTGCCAAACGAACTGTAGTACACCGGGCATTCTTATCGGCGCACATCTGCAACACTTTGTCAATGCAATATTCTGTCATTAAAACAACACGGAGGATGGAAATCCTCAACAGTCGCCGAGGGATACATTGGGGACTCTGTTCCCAATAAAATAAACATATCGAAATGCATTTTAACAGGTGAAGCACTTCAAGAGAAAAGTTTTGCAAATAGTGCTGCTAGAGCACCTGTATCTGAAGTTGCATCAGCAAGTACCCAAAATCAAAAACTGTCTCTTGCATCTTCTTCGACAGCAGGAATTAATATCAATAATTGCACAAACTGATGTACGTTCAATATTCATCTCCGCGATTGATTTGATTTTGTAGTATAATTAAAATAAAGAGTTGTTACACTTCAAATCAGAATACATTTTGTTCAAATTTATTGAAATTATGATCGAAGCCAGCCAACAGGTGAGTACTTACTTTCATAAAGCTATGTAGGTAGAGGTCGACGAAAAAATATAATCGGCGAAAAACTGTCTATTGTCTCGCCTGCTTGCTATCAATTTGCAGACTCGACTAAAACTGGGATGAAGAAGACGATCTGAGAATTGAAACAAATTTGGATCACATACAGAACGGCAATGGAAAGCGATGATGTTTCGTTTGAAGATTATGTTGATATTGACGATGGTGTACAAACAATGGACTTTCCAAGAGACGAAGACATTTTAGATAACGTCATAAAAAATTTAACTCCTTGTGAAAAAGGTAAATTTAAGATAAAATGTAGCATTTTTAGACACAAATATTTTTCATATATTGTTTCAGGCTTAGAGGAGGAAGAAAACTCTAGTGAAAGCGACGTTGAATCAGCTGTTACCAAACCTACATTTAACCAGGCGTATTCTGCTATCTCTATGAGATTTTGCTTCTTCAAGAATAGTATATTCTGTAACAAGGTTAGAATGAAAATTCGATGCGAGTGGAAAGTTCCGAGCGCGAGCCGAAGGCGAGCGTGAGGAACCACGAGCATCACGAATTTTCATTCTAACCGAGTAGCAGACTATACTTTCTCCACGATCAAAGATAGCAAACGTGACAGCAATAATTTTGACACTTACTCAAATTTTGCCACTACGATGACAATCAACTGCGTCAAGGCTAATGTTATTATTGCTAACCAGTGTGAGAATATTATTCTATCACAAGAGAGAGAATGTAAATACATTTAAATTGCATGGGGGCAGAGGTGTTGCAGATTATTTCTTCAATCTCAAGAGAGAGAATTCCAGCATTCTGTAATCAAATTTGATTTCAGAATTAGCAAATTCTGTGATGATAGTGGAAAAAAAAATGTTCCCAATGCTGTACAGGGTGTCCCAAATTCAAGCCTCATCATTGGGATCTCGGAAACCAGAAGAGATACGAAGTAGGTTAAATGGAGGCAAAGTTGCGCAATATGGTACTCATTGTAACGCCGCTTTCATATTTGAAAAATTCCGAATACTTCCGAAGATTTTTGGAAAAAACCGATTATTCGCGATTTCTTTTTTATTTTTTTGTGACTCTATTTGAATAGATATAACAACACAAATTTCACATTCTCATTGCTACTTTTTCTGTTCTACAAGATGGTGTTATCAGATTTTCAAACATACGTTTCGTATTTGAGCTGCCATCATCAACTTTGTTTTTTTAAATACGGCCCTGGATTTTTTATTATAGATTTTAAAAGTTTCTAATGTCCCAAAACAAATGATATATCGCACTTATTCTAAAGTTTATATTAATAGCATTTTTCATAAAAACTCATGAGTTAGAGAGAGACAAAAATTAGATTTTTAATAGAGTTAAAACAAACTTTTTTTGCAATAACGCACTGCATAAAACTCAAAAACTAACATAAAAGTGGGTGGTTAATAAATAATATAATTGAAGTGTCATCCCTCAAACTCTAGGCCCTAGGCTATATTTACAAAAATAATTGAATTATATCAAAGTGGCTGTGCATCGTGCATTCTGGCTATCTTAGTTCATTTGTTAATGTTTAAATTATCCAATATTTTGACAGTTCTCTGTTCGTTCACTAATCGTTAACGCTTATTAAACGAAAATGACTTTTTCTAACGAAGTAAAACGAGACATGATAAGGATTTATTATATTTCGAATCGAAATTCAAAAACGGCTTGTAAGCGCTATTTGTTGGAATATCCAGAAAGAAGGCAGCCGCATTATAGTTATTTTGCTAATATTGATAATAATTTAGCTCAGTACGGAAGTTTTGTTAAGCCAAGGGTTGAATATGGAACACGAATCGATCCAGAAGAGGAACAAATTATCTTGAACACTGTAAGTTTGAAAACTGTTACAAAGTAGAAAGTAAAATGAATAATTTTGAATTATTTTTTAAGGCCAATAATAATCCTCGAGCTTCAGTTAGAGTTTTCTCAGAAGAAGTAGGATTACCGCGAATGAGAGTTTGGAGAACTTTAAATAAGCGTGGATATAAACCTTACAAAATCCATATTAGTCAAACACGAAGACCTGGCGATGCTGAGAGACGATTAGAATTTTGTAACTGGTTGCAAAATAAAATTAATGAAAATGATGACTTCCTAAATAAAACTATATGGACAGATGAATGCAGTTTTTCAACAGATGGACTATTTAACAGACATAATGAACACTATTGGTCAATAGAAAACCCAAGGCAGAATCAAGAAGTAAGACCTCAGGGACGACAATCATTTAACGTATGGGTCGGTATGTGGCACAATAATATTATCGGTCCGTTTTTTATTAAAGGAAAATTAAATTTCGATAGATATGCAGAATTAATAAGGACCAATATATTGGATTCCTTAATGGAAGAACCTTTGTATTAAATGAATTATTCCGTAATAAATGGATTGGAAACCAAGGTCCCGTACGTTGGCCAGCTAGAAGCCCCGACCTAAACCCTCTAGACTACTTTTTTTGGGGATTTCTCAAAAACCGTCTCGATCGAAACACGCCACAAAATCTTAAAGTATTACGATAAGGGAGATCAGGGCTATCTCTGCAAGGACTATTCAGCGTGCCATCCATAAACTTCACAGACTGACACGAAAATGCATTCAAGCAGGTGGATTACAATTTGAATATTTGCTTTAACTTTCATTGGGTATCCAATTTTATAGTTTTTATTTGACTTTTTTTGGAAAAATTAAAACATCATGCCTATTGTTAAACATCACACATTGTTTTATATCAATTTTTAGGAGCTTCTGAGGTCCTTAAAACAATGATGTTCTTTTTCGAAAAAATTATTTTAACGATGTCCTGCTAAGATTTTACTAAAAATCTATTCTGTGTCTCCATCTAACACATGAGTTCTTATGGAAAATGCTATTAATATAAACTTTTCGAGTAAGTGCGATACATCATTTGTTTTGGGACATTAGAAGATTTTAAAATCCATAATAAAAAATCCAGGGCCGTATTTAAAAAAAAACAAAGTTGATGATGGCAGCTCAAATACGAAACGTCTGTTTGAAAATCTGATAACACTATCTTGTAGAACAGAAAAAGTAGCAATGAGAATGTGAAATGTGTTTTGTTATATCTATTCAAATAGAGTCACAAAAAAATAAAAATGAAATCGCGAATAATCGGTTTTTTCCAAAAATCTTCGGAAGTATTCGGAAGTATTCGGAATTTTTCAAATATGAAAGCGGCGTTTCAATGAGCACCAAATTGCGCAACTTTGCCTCCATTTAACCTATCTCGTATCTCTTCTGGTTTCCGAGATCCTAATGATGAGGCTCGAATTTGGGACACCCTGTACATGCTTCGCTAAATGTAGTGGAAGCTTTTATAGAAAAAGATAACTGGTCCATATTTAAACAAAAAAAAACGGATTTTTTCAAATAAAAATCTACTTTATATTAACTACATATGCATATTTTTTATTATTTTTATGTGATTATGCATACTATGACATTATATATAATATGATCATGTAACTAGTTTTGTAATACATACGTATACATACATATGCACATTTATTTACAGATGTATGTAAATTTTAAATTCCCAATTTAGTGTATTATTCCGTAATTCGAATTTTCTGTAACTCGAATTCAACTTACTGTCCCTTGGAGATTCGAGGTAAGGAAGTTTCACTGTATATACGAATCATATATTGTCCCTGAGAATTCAAAGTCCCGAAAAATCAATAAACCTATTTAAATTAAATGGGAATTAATCAATCAGAGAAGTATGCGTGGCCCCAAAACAGTTCTTTGTGGAATTCCTAAAGAAAACGATAAATCGATGTATTTTTCAGTTATGGATACGTTTTTGGCAATATATGAAAAACTTTTCCAAACTGTAATCGAATGACAAAACATTCCAGATTGGAATATTCTGCATCTACCGCATTGCGTAGAAAACAGCAATACAATTTGCCCGTTTAAGGTAACGCGACAATCCAAAATTGCTCTCTGGTTGTGTAAATCACCACACAAAAAACATTTCTTTGTTTCGTGTAACAGTTCTATTGTCTCCTCCGATGAAATCATCAACACAAGCGAATAAAATAAAAAGATTTTTTGGCGAGTGGGCACGCCGAACGGTTCGTAGCTTCGTCCGGATGTTGAGCTCGAAAAATACCAGTCGCAGCAGAAAGGTCATTATCGCCGAATAGCAAGAACAATCAATGACCTGTCCTTGAATTTGGAAATAATTCTGTTAGAAGGGGACAGTCGGAACTAACAGTGAACAATTCAGTGCGTTATTGAAAAGTATTGTAAGTGAAGGTTTTCAATGATATTGCAAATTTTAAAACCATGAATTGGACTTGGATTCATTCATATGGAAGTTAGCTATCTAAATTTTTTGTCACTGAAATGTACAGAAAGTCACTGATATGTACAACCCAAGTAGCAAAATCATTGCTTTATGGAACTGATATATTCTATAATTATCTTGTAATGCCGAATTGAGGAGTGAGGATTAAGTGAGAAAATACTTAGTGAGTTTGACTGCGACATTTTTGTATTTGTAGAAAAATGTTTTTTTCTACATTCATGCAAAAAGCAAAACTTTATTGAACTATATTCAGTGGAAAAAGAAGTTCTTTATTGCACTAGTGCAATAAAGTTTTTATTGCACTCATCTGTCATTCTACTTCAACGTGCTGTCATCATGACAAACATAAACGTTTAAACCTACTACATATTTAGCAGATATTATGTGAGATTGGCAATAGGTACTTCACTACGAAATATTTATATTGAAAATTGCACCAATTGTTCATTCACTTTCAACATTGAGGGTAAAAATAAAGTTTGATTTAAATTGTTCGTAACGTATTAGTTCCTGTTTCAATGCAAATCGATATTAATAATAAAGTATTCAAGTTGCGCTTTTCATTTTCCTACACCTAGTGCCGCACCTCAATAAATCATTTTTTGCTTTTTGCATGAACGTAGAAAAAATGTTGTATGCAACTCGTGCAAACATTATTTATTGCACTCGACGTGTTGTCCAACTCGGCCTAACGGCCTCGTCGGACAATTTCACGTCGAGTGCAATAAACATTCACTTTTTGCACTTGTTGCATAAATAACTATTATAACATTGTCGTATAAATATTTATACAACACGCATTATAAAATTGAAGCATGCTTTTGGCTCAAAATACTTTTAAAACGCATCATAAGACCGATTTAAAACCGTTTCATGAGAGCTATATTTTGATATAATTTTTAAATATACAGGGTGTTTGGTGTAGGTGCTACAGACCAAAATAGTATTTTTAAAATAGAACGCCCTGTATATTATCACATATTCAGATTCTACGTTGTATTCTTATTTCACTTTTAGATTTTGAAATTCGTTTACGGCGTTGTTGGGTTATTGCTTAAAATGTAAAGTCTTGAGAACGACTATTATTTTTAAAAATATCTCATACAATTATTCTCTCTGCATCAGATCACATAAAAATTAGTCAAAATTGTGGGTGTTCGAAGTAATGGTTTCAATTTTGAGTTGTGGAATTCAGTCAGGAATCATTTTGAATATGAAACAATTGCGAAATTGAAAGAGGTGTATTCGAAAACAAATCGTTAATAACAATGTAAATAATATAACTTGAAAAATCATTTCATAAGAATGGTAGGTGCCTAGATATAAGTCATAAAAATTGTTCAAAGTGACGCCCATTAGATATTATACAGGCTTCGAAACGTCGAATCCCTTCTCTCGTACAAGTCGCTCTTATAATATTAGGCGTAATATCACTGCACGCTAGTCGAATTTTCATTTTCAGATCATCCACATTCAAAGGGGGAGTAGTGAAAACAATATCTTTTAAATAACCCTATAGGAAAAAATCAAGCGGTGATAAATCTGGGGAACGAGCCGGCCACCGAATTGCACCCTTATTACCAATCCATCTATTTAGGTACGTTCTATCCAGATATTCAGTAACAACCTGTGAATTGTGAGGAGGAGCACCATCTTGTTGCCACCACATTCCTTGTCGTTCTGCTATGGGAATATCTTCCATCAACTGGATCAAATCTTTTCTAGAAAATGTAAATATCGCAATCCATTGAGATTTTCATTGAAAAAGTAAGGTCCTATGATGCGGCCTTTGAACAATCCACACCATACATTAATACCCCAAGTAGTTTGAAAATTACTTTCGCGGACCCAGTGGGGATTTTCTTGAGACCAATAGTGACTGTTATGTCGATTCACAACTCCATTATTGTGGAATCGCGATTCATCGCTCCACAAAATTTGACTGAATATGTTAGGATTTTCATGTAATATTACCCGAATACAAGCAATGAATTCAAGTCGTCGTTCAAAGTCCGTGGGTTTCAAACCTTGTACCAACTGAATTTTAAATGGGTGGTATTTATTTTCTTTCATACTGGAGTTTTCGCACAAAGAACACAGTTACTGTTTTGCAAAGAATCACTGAATCGAACTGGACAGTAGATACAATTCAACAACATTTGTTACTATGGCATCAACAAGCATAAGCTACTTGATGAAATTGTGCAATATAAAACAATTCACCCTCAAGTTGGTCACAATGACTACGTTTATCTGGATGATCTCTATCCGCTTCAAATTCAATAGCAATGAGTCGAGTGAAATCACCCTTCAGTTTATATCGCAATATTTAAGTGGATCGAAGAATCCTATTCTTCAATCCGATTGAAAAAAGCTAACTTTACAGGAAAATGTCGAATTTCGTAACCTTAAATTTCTTATGTTCTGCGAATTAAATCACGAAATAATATGTTTTTCCTTAATCAGCTGAATGAAAAAACTGCTCTCTTCTTTGGACCATACGTTTCTTTTCTTAATTAATAGTTTGCTCTCCATTTTGAGAAAGACAATTGTCAATATAAACACCAATCTGAATTTGCCTACTTTTACCTGTCATTTGTCAATTTCAAACTCGTTTATCTCGTAATTTCACTTCTCTTCAAGACGATCGGTTGGGTCCAATCCTATATTTTGTGGAATTGACTTGAGTGATTCGATCCAATCCGAACACTGTATATATCGATTAGGTGTATCGGATCCAGTCAAGTCAAACCCATTTTGAGCGGATCCAAAGTTGTGAGATAAATGTAGTCATTCTCAAGAATTTCAATATTATATTCAACTGATATCGATATCGTATCGTAGAGGTGAGAATAATGGTTTGCATTCAGTAGTAGTCTAGTTCAATTTAATAAAAGATACAGACTGGATTCGTGTACGAGTAAATAAGTTTTTACATTTAAGGAAAAGTGCAATAACTCAACAACGCCGTAACCGAATTTCAAAAACCAAACATGAAATGATATCAGAATTTAACGTAGCATCTGAATATGTAATGATATACAGGGCGTTCTATGTTGAAAAATGGAATTTTGGTCTGTAGCACCTACACCAAACACCCTGTATATTTAAAAATTATACCAAATTATAGCTCTCAGAAACTCATAAAACTTTTGTGAAAAACATTTTTGTATATCTCCTCCAACAAACCAAATATTGCCTGTCACATAAAATTTGGGACACCCGGTATAGTTTCTGTATAACACCTTTGAGTTTTGCAATAGTTATATACAAGCTGTATAATGTAATGAACAAAACAGTTTTTTAGGATGGAGACAATTGCTTTATAGTCCACCTATAAAGGCGTCGCCTACTCGGTTATAAACAGCTTAGAAGGCAAAATAGTAGTGTGCGCAATAAATACTATATTTTTATAATAACCGTTTAGTGCCCAAGTTTGCCTAATGAGACAATGGAAATGTATCAGGTAAAAAAGCATTAAAATTCTTTCTGAGCCTTTCACATGATCACCCCTAAACCAGGCTCAAAAAAAACAATATGTGGCATTCATGCATTCATAGAGAAATCGACAATTAATGACAAATCGTTCATTGATAGGGGTCATTAATGGACAATTTCTCGAGATCATGCATTAATAACAAATCGTTCATTAATGACCCCTATTAATAAACGATTTTGTTTGCATTGAAGAACATTAAACAGACTTGTTAATACGATGTAGGTGGAAAATAACTATAAATAGTACTTATTATCAAACAGTTACAAAATAAGCAATAACAACTAGGTAATAAATATATAGCAAATATGTCAAGCAGTTAATGTCATACATTCGTTAGTATTCAAATGCTATTAGGTATTTTGGACATGAAAACCACCACAAAATAAATTTAATCAATTGGTTTTGAGTTATTAATTTAATTTTTATACTCGATATTATTGAACGTTATTTTATTGTTACAATACTGTATAATTTTGAGCAATTTTAGGTATTGACAAAAAATAGAAAGGATTTTGAACGAAAAATGTTGATGTTTTGTGAAAGGCCATCGTCACTTACATGGTGGTTCTTCGGGTTGTAAGGCCGACGTATGTTAAGAGAAGTTCTCGACGTTTCGCCAACACGAGTGGTTAGCAATTTCAAGAGATATTTTTTTTCAAAATTCGCTGTCAAAGCATTTGACAGCGAGAACTTCTGTAAACATACGTCGGCCTTACAACCCGAAGAACCACCATGTAAATGTTGATGTTTATTTTACTTTAAAATATATACAACGTAGTTAACATATTATTTGGGCAATTTATATTATTGCACCCTTTTATAATAAATCGTTGTATGTAGGATGTCGTTTATTCCATATTTTGAAGACTCCATTTTAAAAAAATAGTTAAAAAATTAAAACTCATTTCTAGATGTATTTTTTATGCTGAACAAGTTTGTCAACTAACATTATTTGATATATTCCAAAATAAGGGTACTTTACTTTTGACTCACTTTCGATATCTCATTTGTATACAAGTATTCTTCAACAGTAATAGAATTTTTTGAATACTCTGTTATTAAAATTTTGAAAAGGTTGAGGCGGTTTTGTGCACACTGCTTTTTCTTCAATTTGTATTAGACCACAAGCCCAGGCACAATTTCAGGGGGTGACTTTATACACCACTGGTCATATATAATGTTGCAGTACTGGTCGAGAAACGAACGTTAGGCACAGGTAAGTGTACAGGCGAGTTGAAATGTCCTAAAAAAGGGGGTACTTTTTGATTACTTTATACATGACGGCACTATTCTCGTCAAAGAGGCAATGAAAAAAGAATGCTCTAAAACCCAGTGCCGTCAAAAAATAGCGGTACAGGGAGTCGGAATTTTTTTTTTGAAATCGGCGATTTTACCCCCCCCCCCCTCCCCAGTTAATCGAATACTTGACGGCGTTGATTCAGTTAACTTTGCCTTTCCTTAAAAAACTTTAATACATCTATGCCGTCAGAAAAGGGTAATACATGGGGTCAGAAATCGCGAATCAAAACCCGATTTTAACCCCTTATGGGGGTGATCATTTAGAATTTGACGGCACCGATTTCTAGCTTTGAGTTAACATTTATTGAGTGTTCTAAACGTGGTGCCGTCAAAAAATGATGGTTCATGCAGAAATAAATAAAAAATTACTAAAATTTTAGAGCAAAAAATCAATGTTTTCTTATAAGGTAATTTATTTCAGGACGGCATGCGGTTTTTTTTAAGCAGAAACTACTTATAATGGCTTTATAATTATGCCGTCAATAATTCATGGTACCCAATTGGAATACAGAATAAATATAAAACGAAAAAATTAAAAAAAATTGAAAATTGCCTGTATATATAAGAGTTTATTTTTTAAATATTATTGTGGATAGCACTTCATTAAACATTAAAAACATAGAATAGTTGGTGCCGTCAATTTTCCCTTATTATATTTTATGCATTTGACGTGAAATCTCTTGCTACTTTTGGCTTATTTCACCTTCCATTTTGGTCATAATTTTGGTCAAAAATTACAAGACGACATTAACAATATAATATTGACCATATTGAACAGTAATGTAAAATTGTGGTGCCGTCAACATTAAACGAAAACTCTTCGTAATAAGAGAATTTCAAAATTTTAACGATAATCTTGGTAATATTCGTTTTCGGTCCAAAAATCGAATAGCGAACTTTCATGCACTGATATGTGATTTATCATCAACAAAAGTAGTATAAAATATGTTATAAAATAAGTGATTAAAGATTTGAATAACAATGTATAAATCATTAAAATTTTATGAAAGATTATAAACTAGATAACTATTATTAATTTTCTTAAAAAAGGCATTAGTCTTTCTTCATTAGTTTTAAAAGCGTTAGTCAATCTTCATGGTATTTTTATTGAAATTCATAATAAATAGATTTTAAAAAATCAGAACATGGAACATACTATAATATTCATTCATTCAACAACATAAATTTTTCAACAATTTATGATTCTTCATCAGAATTCTCGCTCTCTATATCTGATTCACTTGCAGAATCCATTTCAGTCACTTCCTCCAGATCTAAAATATTAATACAATAAATAATTGATGTTCCTCACTTCTAGCGACCTAGGGACACTATCAACATATTAGAGAATAGGGATATGTCTGGCTTCTCAGAATTTTGTTTACAACGTTCCATTGTCTGCGAGAAATTATTTGATGCCATAATTTGCCATAACATCATTTAAAATAAATTACATTCTACGAAAAAAATAGTAATCTGAAACTTCTGAAAAATAAATTGAAATTCAACTAACACAAAAAATATCTAATATAATAAAGTTTAAAAAATAACACCTTGTTGTGCCAAACAATAGCCGAATCTGTGATACAGAGATAATCTCATATCACGGAGTAGATTTGGCATAATGTAGGCACAAAGTTGGATAATTTTGCCCTTAATTCATCAGGATTTGTTGCTCTCTGAAATGCATGTCGATACGGCGGATTCTTTCAGATATTCCCAAAGAAAGAAATCGTTTAAATCTGGTGATCTGGGAGGCCACAATATCATACCACATGTAGATATTAAGCGATCACGAAATGTGTTTTGAAGAAATTGTGTCACTGGTAATGACTCGTGACATTGTGACTTGAACAACCATTCTGTTGAAACCAAATGTCCCCAAAATTAATAGGAAGTAGCTGCATTGTCGGACTAATTTGATTTCGACATGAAAAACACATTTTCAGCATATTGTACCATATAAAATTGACGGCATAGTGAAATATGTTATCTTTGAAGGATATAGCATTGAAACAGCTAAATTTTAGGTTGTATTAAATGACCACCCCCATAAGGTGTAAAAATCGGGTTTTGATTCGCGATTTCTGACCCCATGTACCACCCTTTTCTGACGGCATAGATGTATTAAAGTTTTTTAAGGAAAGGCAAAGTTAACTGAATCAACGCCATCAATCAAGTATTCGATTAACTGGGGAGGGGGGGTGTGGTAAAATCGCCGATTTCAAAAAAAAAATCCGACTCCCTGCACCGCTATTTTTTGACGACACTGGGTTTTAGAGCATTCTTTTTTCATTGCCTCTTTGACGAGAATAGTGCCGTCATGTATAAAGTAATCAAATAGTACCCTCTTTTTTACGACATTTCAACTCGCCTGTACACTCACCTGTACCGCGGAAAATTGACGGCATAGTGCCTAACGTTCGTTTCTCGACCAGTACTTCAACATTATATATGACCCGTGGTGTATAAAATCACCCCCTGAAATTGTGCCTGGGCTTGTTTGTGGTCTATATATCTTCACTTTCATTTAGCCCTAAGATGTTAAAACTATGTATTTTCATGGTACTATTTATGAATCCAAATAAACTGTTCTCTTTGTTTACCTATTATTTTAGAGATAACCAAATAAGAAAATACAAATAAGGACATAAGTGACATCGAGACCTTTAAAACTTTAGATATGTACGACGATAGCATGCTAATTGATTTAGCGCACCAATATACATTTTTGTACGATAAATCCCAGATTAGGGTCTCAAAAAAGTGTCATCAAAAAAGGGGCATTTTGTGCGATTTTTCGATGAGAAAATCAAGTTTGAAAATGGTCGATTTTCAAGATTCATAAGGCCATAACTCGAAGTATAAGAGACACCCACAAAATTCTTTCGGATTCGTGTTCGTAACATCCTCCAGTAGGCCAAGCTGATGTGGATAAAAATAAGAAGCCAACACTACTTTTTATGAATGAAAACCCCGGTTTTTGCCCCAGCAAAATCGCTTTGTGGAATTTTTTAAACAAGAAATTGTGAAAAAAATTACAACTTTTTTGGTTTTTTGAAAATACCTCAAAGATTATCTTAAGGATCGTTTTACAGTCAATAGAACTTTTGTAGAGAATTGAAAAACCATAAAATGGTGTTTTATACGCCCATATCAGTGCATTTTCTACTGAGAAAATCCGGGAAAACCTCGAAAAAGAGACCATTTTTCAAAAATTCCTAATTTTTATAAATCTGAAGGTGGACAAACAATATTGCGGAAACTGATAGATAATAACACGTGGTCTAACTGTGCGCAAGATGGTTTCTGTCCGATGTGTAGTTTTTGCACAATCTCGTTATAAAAAATTTAAGGACAAATCTTTTTAAATGCGCCGATTTGAGGGTAATCATCTTTTTCAAATTCTGTAAACGGCATATGGAACTAGAGATCAATATCTACAATTTGTTTATTTTATTTTATTGTTTTTGTTGTTATTTCCGTCAACCGATTGCACCCCTACGTGCAACCCTCGGTAGCCCTTACCTTTTAACGTTTGATGCCATGCACGAGACCGGTGAATCGGTGGATCGAACCCACGACCCCACGCTTCTGAGGCGAACGGTTTACCAGCCGACCACCACGGCGGATTTTCACCTGAGAAATGGGAAATGTGTTGAAAATGTCACTGGAAGTTACTATAAATGCTTCAAAGTGCACCTGAAGTCGCCCGAACTCAACTTGTATTAACTTCAGTGCGAATTCGGGTGACTTCGGACGGACTTTGAAGCGTTTTGATCAACATTCAGAGACATTTTCAACACATTTCCTACCTTTCAGGTGAAAATCCAAAATATACAAATTGTCGATATTGATCTCTACTTCCAGATGCCGTTTGCAGAATTTGAAACGACGATTTCCCTTAAATCGGCGCATCTTGCAAGATGTGCCCTTAAATTGTTTATAACGCGATTGTGCAAAAACTACACTTAGGGCAGAAAATATCTTACGCACAATTGAACCACATATTATTATCTATCAGTTTCCGCAATATCCAGCTTCAGATTTATAAAAATTATAAATTTTTGAAAAATGATGTATTTTTCGAGGTTTTCCCGGATTGTCTCAGTGGAAAATGCATTTTGTAGGTTTTATAAATCTCTACAAAAGTTCCATTGACTGTAAAACGATTCCTTGATTAATCTCTGAGATATTTCCAAAAAACCAAAAATGGTAAATTTTTTTCACTATTCCTTGTTTAAAAAATTTCACAATGCGATTTTGCTGGGGCGAAAACTGGGCTTTTCATTAACGAACTATCTTATAAAAATTAGTATAGTTGAACATTCCCTTTTGTTTGCGGTTACGATTTTATAGGTCTCATTGCATAACGTCATGGATTTCTCCTTGTGAGATAATAATAGGCCGTGCTGGCGATCAATACAAATAATATCGCTTCTTCTAATATCATCGCACACTTTAAATTGGAATTATGAGGTTATGTTTATGTCAATAAAACCACAAAGAAGAAGAGTTAAAATTGAATAAAACGAGTGCATAAAGGAATCAAAATCCCTAATAGTATACTAAAGTATAAGCGGATAAAAAGTTATCCACAAATACGAGGATGTATTGATATCTAGTTAGCCTAGATCAGTTCCCTGCATAATCAAAATATTGCGTTACCATAGCAACGAACAATAACTTATTAGAAGTGTCAGTGTAAATATTGAATGAAAGCTTTTTGTGGAGGATATTCGTTTCTTGACATACCTTTTTGGGAATTTAACTTTCCACATTATCGCCAGTTTTGAGTAATATTTTCATGGAACATTTTGAAGAACGTTTCATTGAAACTTACCAGAATGGCCCTAGGGTATGGTGGAGGTATGTTGATGATGTGTTTGCCATTTGGAATGAAAGTAGAGATGACTTGAACATATTTTTAGATTATATTAATAAACAAGAACCGACAATAAAATTCACTATAGAAACAGAAAAACTGCCTTTCTTGGATGTTTTGTTTAAAAAGTCAACATCTCAAGTCAATACTAGTGTTTATCGAAAGAAAACACACACCAACAGATATCTCAACTATACCTCTAACCATCACATCAGCGTGAAAAAGGGAATTGTGAAATGTCTGTACAATAGGGCACAAATCGTTTGCAATTCGAACCAGGATCTAGAAGAAGAAATAAATGTAATAAAGTCTGTTCTCAAGGAAAACGCTTATCCAGATCAATTTGTAGAAAAAACTATAGATGAAATTGAGAACAATAATACACCCAACAACCAAAGAACACAACCACCAGAAATACTTCAACCCAATACACATCAAACAACCAACATAATACCATATGTCCCCGGATTGTCTCAAAAGATAAAACGGATTGGCCATAGGTATGATGTAAAAACAACATTCAAGACAACCAATACATTGAGATCAATACTTGCACACATAAAACCAAAAAACACTGATGAGTGTTCCAAAAATTGTGTTTACAACATACCTTGTTCGTGTGGAAAAAGTTATATAGGTGAAACATCAAGACCTTTGACTGTGCGTAAGGAAGAACACAAAAGTTATACAAGGAATCGGAAAATAACTGGTTCGAAAATATCCGAACATATTCTGACATCGGATGGCGATCATATGATGAAATGGAATGACACCAAAATTTTAATGAGTGAATCAAATCAATCAATTTTATTATCGACGAACTGTTTTTCGACCAACTCAGTAGAAATGGATAGCACATGGCTACCTCTCCTCAGAGAAAATTTGAGAAATAACAGATTGATTGATTGATATCAGACACCCTATATGTATCCAGACAGCAAATATCATCATAAAAAATATTTGGAAGATTTCATTTGACTTTGTCAAAACAAATCCTTCATATCCAAGCTGACAAAAATAGAATTTTAGCAAGTCTTCATCCTTCGAGTTTTGATAACGGAGACAGATTTAGTCTCCGAAAAAGAGAAGTATTTTTGGTCAATTTAAATTTTTTTCTCGTCATATAGGCAAATTTAGTAGGTATTCGATACGTTACTGACGAAATAATAAACTGTTTTCAAGTCAACAGTCTTCTAAACGCAGTAACTGATCGGGGCAAATTGATTATTGCCCCTCTACACTTGTACAGATTTCTTTGAATTAACATTTTTTCATTTTCAGACTGTGGAAGGTTAAAATTCTTAAAAAAGTATGTCAAGAAATGTCAGTGTAAAGTTTGACGTCAAAAAAGTAAACTAGAGTTACGCAATAAATTAAAAGAAAAAATATGTCCACCGAAATTGTGAAAATCGAAAAATTGGAGTATCGAGCCATCATCAAGTACCTGTATTTAAAAGGGTTAAGAGGTAAGCAGATTTACGAAAATATGCTTAATACCCTTGGTGATCAATGTCCTTCGTATGCGACCGTGAAAAATTGGACTGCAAGCTTCAAAAGAGGTAAATTTTCCATTGAAGATGATGACCGATCGGGAAGGCCAGTTTCTGTGTCAGTCCCCGAAAATATCGATGCAGTTCATGACATGATTTTAACAGACCGTCGAATTGGGCTAGAACGGATATTTGAACCACTGAATATTTCATACAAACGCGTTCATCATATAGTTCACGTCAATTTGGACATGAGAAAAATTGCTGCAAAATGGATCCCCAAATGTTTGAATGTTGACCAAAAGCGTGCAAGGGTAGTAGCATCGCGTTCGATCTGTGCTCGATTTGAAAACGATGTAGACTTCTTAAACCGAATTGTTACTATAGTTAGGGAGGCGAGGTAGCTAAATGGCGTAATTCAACGGCGCCGTCGAGACCTATCACAATCGAAAGATAAAATAATTTCGAAAAGAAAAGCTCGTATGGTAAAAACCATTTTAGCGGTGGGTTTCGCGTGTACGGTTTTTCAAAAATGTTAAAAAAAACCGTTACTTGGGCATTCTCGAGCGCGTCAGATATTCATACTACGTATGCCCCAAGTGCCTCTGATAACAACGGTATACTAATCTGCCGGTTTGCGTGATGGGGGTAGGCATATAAAGTAGTCAAAAATGCAAAAAAAAAAAATTTACCCGAGCGCGTCAGATTTTCGGAAGGGGTGTTAAGTAGGCCCCAAGGAAGCTCCCTTTAAAAAAACTGACGATTTCGGCGTGACCATAAGTTACAATGAATTTTTGAAAATGCAAAAAAAAAAGTTTTTTTGAAATACTCGAGCGCGTCAGATTTTCATAGGGGAGGTTTATCTCGGTATCCTGAAAGCATATTTTCTTAATCTGACAAAAATGTTGGTGGGTTCTCTTAATCTGACCGGAAAGGTTTTTTGGTTTCTTTTTTTCTTTTCTTTCTCCTTGATAAAACGGGGAATTTAAGAATGACAAAGCGATAGTTATAACCAACGTAAATGAAGATGAAATGTAGTATGAATTGTGTTATTTATTGTTTAAAAAAATGAAATTATATAAAAATTGTATAATAATTGTATTGTTATGTATGATCTTTACATTTTTGCTCAATACAATTCATCTTCTTCTTCTTCTTCACTGTAACTGTCATATTGTGGCTCCTCATCCACAATTCTTTCCTGCCGAGTGCCTTCAACATCCGTAACAATTATTTCTATTCAGTAATTTTGTTGAGAGAATATTATAGAAGTACAAAAATTTACCTGAATCAAGCGTTTCGTCATTGCTGTCCTCAGTGTCATTCTCGTTGCCCAGAATACCCAGAATGCCCAGAAAACCGGGAGTTTGAGTTTTTATGATGCTTCAAGTCAAAAGTTTTAACTTTGGACAAAAATGTAAAGAGACCTTTTTTGTGTAAAATAAAATTACCTTTTTTGTTTATCTAAACTTTTTTTTTGGAAAATGTATCGTTCGCGACTTATATGCCGCAACGCGTTTTTCGGAAGACGAAATGGCTCCTCCACACTTCCGGTCACGCGGAAACCGGCAGATTTTGTATTTTTAGTAAGTTTTAGATTATATTCTTCAAAAAAAAAAAAACGCGCTCGAGAATGCCGGATTAACGTTTTTTTTTTACAAGTTCGCGACCCTATAACTCGGTGGCGTCAATCACTTATCGTCAGATTAGTTAAATTTAGTCTTAAAACACTAAAATCAACCCCAAATATCTTAATCTGACGCGCTCGAGTATTTCAGACTATCGATTTTTTTTACTACTACTATTAGGTCCAAGGTATCTCTCATATCTTAAACTGCCACGCTCGAGTATTACCGAAAATTCCCCTATTCGCCTCCCTAACTACTATGGATGAGACTTGGGTACATTTCTACGATCCAGAAACAAAGCAACAATCGATGGAATGGCGACACTCCGGTTCTCCACGACCTAAGAAGTTTCGTGTCCAAAAATCTGCTGGAAAAGTTCTTGCTTCAGTTTTTTGGGATTGTCATGGAGTAATCATCATTGATTTTTTGGATAAGGGTAGAACAATAACTGGAGATTACTATTCGACATTACCGACCACTCTACGGGAAAAAATTAAAGAGAAAAGACGCGGAAAGCTATCCAAAGGTGTTTTGTTTTTGCAGGACAACGCCCTTGCACACAAATCTCATGTTGCCATGCAAAAATTCGTGATTTAGGGTTTGAATTACTAGAACATCCCCCTTATTCACCAGATTTGGCTCCGTTCGACTATCACCTCTTTCCTCAACTGAAAAAAAGTTTAAAAGGTCGTACATGTTCTTCCAACGAGGAGGTAATAAAAGCTGAGGAGGTCTGGTTTGCAGAGCAAGAAATTTTTTTTTTGAAAAGTCTAGAGACGTTGCAGGTTCGCTGTAATAAATGTATCCAATTAAGAGGAGAATATGTTGAGTAATAAAATATTTTGACATTGAAATTTTGTTTGGTTCTATAGTAGGCTAAGAATTTTTCAATATATCCTCTTAATACATATGATTTTTCTTCCTACCCACTTAAAAAACTCTTTTTTCGTCGACCTCTGCAAAAAATGACATTTTACGTACTAATTTCCGGACGAAAAATCGACTATTTTTGAAGGCAAGTACTTTTCGTCCGCAAACACTTTTCGTCCGCAAACTCTTTTCGTCCGCTGTGGTCACTATGATACGGCACGGTACGAGAGCGGCGATTGAGTCATTTTCGTAAATCCACGTTTTAATTAATACATAGGCGCCTGTGACAATAACTGTCATTTACGAAATCCGCTAGATTTCAGGTAAAGCACTTCAAGAGAGAAGTTTTGGAAATGGTGCTGTTGGAGCACCTGCATCTGAAGTTGCATCAACAAGTACCCAAAATCAAAACTTGTCTCTTGCATCTTCTTCGACAGCAGGAATTAATATCAATAATTGCACAAACTGTACGTTCAATATTCATCTTCGAGATTGATTTAATTTTGTAGTATAGTTGAAATAGAGAGTTGTTACACTTCAAATACATTTTGTTTATATTCATTAAAATTATGATCGAGTCTGCAGTTCGAAGAGTTGGACGTAGCTGAGGCCAGCAAACATGCGAGTACTTACTTTCATAAAGGTATGTAGAGGTCGACGAAAAAATGTAATATGCACCTCGGCGAAAAACTGTCTACTGTCTCGCCTGCTTGCTATCCTCGGCTGCGCCTCGGCTATCAATTTGCAGGCTCGACTATAATAGACAGTTTTTCGTCCTTGGTACATAAATAACTATTTTCGTCGACCTCTGCAAAAAATGACATTTTACGTACTAATTTCCGGACGAAAAATCGACTATTTTTGAAGGCAAGTACTTTTCGTCCGCAAACACTTTTCGTCCGCAAACTCTTTTCGTCCGCTGTGGTCACTATGATACGGCACGGTACGAGAGCGGCGATTGAGTCATTTTCGTAAATCCACGTTTTAATTAATACATAGGCGCCTGTGACAATAACTGTCATTTGCTGTTGTCAAATTAATTATTTACGAAATCCGCTAGATTTCAGGTAAAGCACTTCAAGAGAGAAGTTTTGGAAATGGTTCTGTTGGAGCACCTGCATCTGAAGTTGCATCAACAAGTACCCAAAATCAAAACTTGTTTGTCTCTTGCATCTTCTTCGACAGCAGGAATTAATATCAATAATTGCACAAACTGTACGTTCAATATTCATCTTCGAGATTGATTTAATTTTGTAGTATAATTGAAATAGAGAGTTGTTACACTTCAAATACATTTTGTTTATATTCATTAAAATTATGATCGAGTCTGCAGTTCGAAGAGTTGGACGTAGCTGAGGCCAGCAAACATGCGAGTACTTACTTTCATAAAGGTATGTAGAGGTCGACGAAAAAATGTAATATGCACCTCGGCGAAAAACTGTCTACTGTCTCGCCTGCTTGCTATCCTCGGCTGCGCCTCGGCTATCAATTTGCAGGCTCGACTATAATAGACAGTTTTTCGTCCTTGGTACATAAATAACTATTTACGTACTAATTTCCGGACGAAAAATCAACTATTTTTGAAGGCAACTACTTTTCGTCCGCAAACACTTTTCGTCCGCAAACTCTTTTCGTCCGCTGTGGTCACTATGATACGGCACGGTACGAGAGCGGCGATTGAGTCATTTTCGTAAATCCACGTTTTAATTAATACATAGGCGCCTGTGACAATAACTGTCATTTGCTGTTGTCAAATTAATTATTCACGAAATCCGCTAGATATCAGGTAAAGCACTTCAAGAGAGAAGTTTTGGAAATGGTGCTGTTGGAGCTCCTGCATCTGAAGTTGCATCAACAAGTACCCAAAATCAAAACTTGTCTCTTGCATCTTCTTCGACAGCAGGAATTAATATCAATAATTGCACAAACTGTACGTTCAATATTCATCTTCGAGATTGATTTAATTTTGTAGTATAATTGAAATAGAGAGTTGTTACACTTCAAATACATTTTGTTTATATTCATTAAAATTATGATCGAGTCTGCAGTTCGAAGAGTTGGACGTAGCTGAGGCCAGCAAACATGCGAGTACTTACTTTCATAAAGGTATGTAGAGGTCGACGAAAAAATGTAATATGCACCTCGGCGAAAAACTGTCTACTGTCTCGCCTGCTTGCTATCCTCGGCTGCGCCTCGGCTATCAATTTGCAGGCTCGACTATAATAGACAGTTTTTCGTCCTTGGTACATAAATAACTATTTACGTACTAATTTCCGGACGAAAAATCAACTATTTTTGAAGGCAAGTACTTTTCGTCCGCAAACACTTTTCGTCCGCAAACTCTTTTCGTCCGCTGTGGTCACTATGATACGGCACGGTACGAGAGCGGCGATTGAGTCATTTTCGTAAATCCACGTTTTAATTAATACATAGGCGCCTGTGACAATAACTGTCATTTGCTGTTGTCAAATTAATTATTTACGAAATCCGCTAGATTTCAGGTAAAGCACTTCAAGAGAGAAGTTTTGGAAATGGTGCTGTTGGAGCACCTGCATCTGAAGTTGCATCAACAAGTACCCAAAATCAAAACTTGTCTCTTGCATCTTCTTCGACAGCAGGAATTAATATCAATAATTGCACAAACTGTACGTTCAATATTCATCTTCGAGATTGATTTAATTTTGTAGTATAATTGGAATAGAGAGTTGTTACACTTCAAATACATTTTGTTTATATTCATTAAAATTATGATCGAGTCTGCAGTTCGAAGAGTTGGACGTAGCTGAGGCCAGCAAACATGCGAGTACTAACTTTCATAAAGGTATGTAGAGGTCGACGAAAAAATGTAATATGCACCTCGGCGAAAAACTGTCTACTGTCTCGCCTGCTTGCTATCCTCGGCTGCGCCTCGGCTATCAATTTGCAGGCTCGACTATAATAGACAGTTTTTCGTCCTTGGTACATAAATAACTATTTACGTACTAATTTCCGGACGAAAAATCAACTATTTTTGAAGGCAAGTACTTTTCGTCCGCAAACACTTTTCGTCCGCAAACTCTTTTCGTCCGCTGTGGTCACTATGATACGGCACGGTACGAGAGCGGCGATTGAGTCATTTTCGTAAATCCACGTTTTAATTAATACATAGGCGCCTGTGACAATAACTGTCATTTGCTGTTGTCAAATTAATTATTTACGAAATCCGCTAGATTTCAGGTAAAGCACTTCAAGAGAGAAGTTTTGGAAATAGTGCTGTTGGAGCACCTGCATCTGAAGTTGCATCAACAAGTACCCAAAATCAAAACTTGTCTCTTGCATCTTCTTCAACAGCAGGAATTAATATCAATAATTGCACAAACTGTACGTTCAATATTCATCTTCGAGATTGATTTAATTTTGTAGTATAATTGAAATAGAGAGTTGTTACACTTCAAATACATTTTGTTTATATTCATTAAAATTATGATCGAGTCTGCAGTTCGAAGAGTTGGACGTAGCTGAGGCCAGCAAACATGCGAGTACTTACTTTCATAAAGGTATGTAGAGGTCGACGAAAAAATGTAATATGCACCTCGGCGAAAAACTGTCTACTGTCTCGCCTGCTTGCTATCCTCGGCTGCGCCTCGGCTATCAATTTGCAGGCTCGACTATAATAGACAGTTTTTCGTCCTTGGTACATAAATAACTATTTACGTACTAATTTCCGGACGAAAAATCAACTATTTTTGAAGGCAAGTACTTTTCGTCCGCAAACACTTTTCGTCCGCAAACTCTTTTCATCCGCTGTGGTCACTATGATACGGCACGGTACGAGAGCGGCGATTGAGTCATTTTCGTAAATCCACGTTTTAATTAATACATAGGCGCCTGTGACAATAACTGTCATTTGCTGTTGTCAAATTAATTATTCACGAAATCCGCTAGATATCAGGTAAAGCACTTCAAGAGAGAAGTTTTGGAAATGGTGCTGTTGGAGCTCCTGCATCTGAAGTTGCATCAACAAGTACCCAAAATCAAAACTTGTCTCTTGCATCTTCTTCGACAGCAGGAATTAATATCAATAATTGCACAAACTGTACGTTCAATATTCATCTTCGAGATTGATTTAATTTTGTAGTATAATTGAAATAGAGAGTTGTTACACTTCAAATACATTTTGTTTATATTCATTAAAATTATGATCGAGTCTGCAGTTCGAAGAGTTGGACGTAGCTGAGGCCAGCAAACATGCGAGTACTTACTTTCATAAAGGTATGTAGAGGTCGACGAAAAAATGTAATATGCACTTCGGCGAAAAACTGTCTATATACTGTCTCGCCTGCTTTCTTTCCTCGGCTGCGCCTCGGCTATCAATTTGCAGGCTCGACTATAATAGACAGTTTTTCGTCCTTGGTACATAAATAACTATTTCTTCGACCTCTACAAAAAATTAAATTTTTCGTACCAATTTCTGAACGAAAAATCAACTATTATTGGAGGCGAGAAATTTTGTTTGGTTCTATATATCCTCGTACTTTACGCTATTTTTTCATTGTTCTAGTTTCAGCGTATAAGTAAGAATATGACAGTTCGTCAAACGGACGGAAAAGGTATCCAGATGTAAATGAACGAGATTAGCTGTCTTGCATTTTTTTTGTGTGAGTGTTTGCAACAAAACAGTTGCATTTGTTAGTAATATTTTATTTGAGGTTACAACGTACTCCTGTCAAATAAATAATCAAGAAATTGTCATTCAATCTTCACGTTTCTTGAGTTGTTGATGTTGCCAAGGTAACTTGCGCGTATTTGAAGTTCGATTTAAACACGCTGAGACGTGCTTTAAATAGGTAAAATGGGGCACCATTGAGAAGAAGTAAATTTAAGTTTAATCACAGTTGATGAAAGTTACAGATTAATAAAAAAGCGGTGTGCATAAATTCGCCTTTACTCTGCTGGCGCCTATTCTATATACAGACCACCTAAAGCTGATCAAACCTCATTTTTTAACCTATTTGAAGATATATTATCTGATATGTATGCGAAGTATGATTTCATTATTTGTGTTGGTGATTTTAATATTAATCTACTCGACATTAACCTGAATTTGAGTTCACTCTTAATCGCAATCCTCGAGTCCTTCACTCTGAATCAGCTAGTCTCAGAACCGACGTGTTTTTCTTCTACTTGTGGTTCACTACTTGACTTGACTATTACAAATATTCACTCGGACAAATGTCATACACAAGTACTCCCAACTCATTTCTCAGATCACGCTTTGGTTAAAACCATTTTCGACCTCAACCCTTCATGTTCAGTGTCGAGGAACAAAATTACGTATCGTCCTTTGAAAGAAATAAATTTAGCAAATTTTGAAAACGACTTTTCCTTATTCCAGTGGAATCTAATATTTGAAAATGATATTATTGATGATAAAGTCTCTTTACTCACTGATTACATGTTACAACTGTTGGATTTACACGCTCCTATGAAAACATTTTTTTTTAAAAAGAGACAGTATGCGCCATGGATTACTGATAACGTAAAACTCATGCAAAAATTACGTGACAAAGCACTAGTGAGATCCAGAACTCTGAAAACAGCTGAAAGCTGGTCATATTATAAGCAACTCCGCAATTATACCAACTTCGCTATAAAGAAAGAAAAAAAGCTTTCTTGAGATATAAGTTCAGTAACTGTAGTATAAAAGATAACTGGACTGAATTGAAGAAATTGAATGTGTCAAAACAGAGAAATACTAATATTCCTGCACACTTGAGAAATGTTGAAATTTAAATAATTTTTTTACCAGCTTCACTGATAATCAGCTGCCACCAGATGAAGATATTATTAGTTTCTACAATAGTAATCTGAAAAATAATATAAATTCATCCTTCAATTTTGAAACCACGACGGAAGACGTGGTAACTAAAATTCTGTCAAATATCAAATCCGAGGCTTTCGGTACAGATAACTTGAACATAGATATTATAATTCTATTCTGTCCATTCATCGTACCTTTCATCACTCATATTATAAACGAATGTATTTCAGCAACACACTTTCCTGATGCATGGAAATTTGCCAATGTTATAGCTCTTCCTAAAATCAGTCATCCGACAGAAATGAGTCATTTGAGGTCTATAAGTCTGTTGCCAATCCTCTCTAAAATTCTAGAAAAGATTATGGAAATCCAAATTAGAGAACACATGTCAAAGTTTAATCTCCTTCCCCTAAAACAATCAGGATTTCGTCAAGGATATAGTTGTGCAACTGCTCTAACGGACATTGTTGATGATCTGATAAGAGCAGAAGATCGAAACGAAATGAGCATACTGATACTACTTGACTATTCAAAAGCCTTTGATATGATTAATCATAGAATTCTGCTTTCTATATCTCATTATTTAGGATTTTCACTGAGTTCTACGCGATTTTTGGGATCTTCCTTACCAACCGATGCCAGCAAGTCAAAGTTGATAATGAGCGGTCCTCAACAATCAATGTTAAATCAGGTGTCCCGCAAGGAAGTATTTTGGGACCTTTGCTATATACTATGTATACGTCAAATTTTCAGAACGCACTCACCTTCTGCAACTATCACTTTTACGCCGATGATACCCAAATTTACACCTGTTTCAAATATGAAAATTTGGATCATGCTGTAAATTCGATCAACGCCGACCTGGAAGAATTATATAAAGTATCTTCAGATCATTTACTTCAAATAAATGCAAACAAATCATATGCAATTCTTTTCTGTAAAAAATCAGTTCGACCCACTCTTCTAGAAAATTTAAATCTGAAAATAGGAGAAGATAATATTCCTTTCATAAATAATGCCAAAAGTCTTGGTCTTATTATTGACAATAAAATCAGATTCAAGGATCATGTTACGAAAAAATTACAAGTAGCTTATTCAACTCTCAAATTAATTTATGCGCAGAGAAATTGCTTGGATCTAGGTATCAAAAAGATGTTATGTGATCATCTTGTACTATCCCATTTCGATCACTGTGATAATGTCTATGGTCCCTGTTTAGACAATATTAATAAAAACCGTATACAAAAAGTTCAAAACTCCTGTCTGCGTTTGATGTACGGCATTCGTCGAGCTCAACGAGTTTCTCATAAACTCAAGTAATGTAAATGGCTCAACATGCACAATCGTCGACAATTACATATGTCATGTTTATTTTTTAAAATTATAAAATATAAGACACCACCATACTTACATAATAAATTGAAATATCGTACTGACGTTCATAATTTGAACATTCGGCGAAAAAACTTACTCACAGTACCAACCCATCGAAAAGAAATTTTCAAGAGATCTTTTTCCTACAACGTCGCTGCTAATCTCAATGGTTTGATGAAACTAAGTTTCTTTGACGTCAACATGAGTCCACTTGCATTTAAGATGAAATATAAACAGCATCTATTGAATAGCTGAATGTTTTTTCTCTCTTCCCTACGCTTCTACTCTCTTCTCTTTTCTGCTCTTTCGTCTCCCTTCTCTTCTTATCTCCTTGCCATTTTCGTTCCATACTTTTGTTCATATTCTCTTGGCATTGGTGGAAGAACAGAATCAAAGGCTTACCCCTTTGATATCTGAACCAAGAAGCCATTTGTTCATCAGATCTCGTATGTACTTTTTTTATGTGTTCCACCCTATATAATCATGTATTTATATTATACAATATGTATGTATCGGATGAACAATAAAATATTATTATTTTTATTATTATTATTATTCAGTACGGAAATATTTGGAAGGTCATACAATTTTGTGTGACAGCTAACAGTTATTTCTCTCGGTGTAAAAATGTCCTTGATTTTACATCTTTTCATTTTCAGAATGTGGAAGGTAAAAATTAAAAAAAAAACATGTCAAGTCACTGAAAGTTTTGACAAATCATCAGCTGCTCATGAGGGGGGGGTCCCAACAGCGGCACTGAAAATCCCCCCAAATATTCCTACACCGTGGAGACCATGGACGTCCTGAAACGAAATCGATAACGAATCCGAGTACCGCAAATCGCATGCAAAAACGATTAAGCATCGCCGTCACTTTCAAAGATGAGTAACAAGACCGAATAGCTGTACTCTATGTAACGAAACTGAAATTCTTGTGCGTGAGGTTGCGCCTTCGGGTGTATGTAACAGAAACGTTATGGATACAGTTTCGTTGGAATAGGTCAGTTTTTGAAATGAGCATATCAGTCTGATCAACAAGTTGGAAAACGCGAAAAATAGATATAAAGCTCCTAAAAATATAAGAGATACGGAATGACCACTAGAAAAATGGTTTTTGAGGATTTCACCGCACATAAAAAAATGCGATTGTTATTAACAAAATAAAATGAAAAAAAAGGTATTTAATTTTTTGGTAATTACTCATAGGCTATTAATATCTAAGAAATTTTGAAAAAAGGTTCGTAAAGAGGAGGAAATTTTCACTTATAATCTCTCTAGAGCATGAATTATTTCCGGAAATTTTCTCAAAGTGCGAATTTATTGAAAATTTTCAGAGGCGTCAGCCGTGGGAAATTTTCTTAAAAAATTCGCAACTGAGGAAAATTTATGGAATATTAATTCATGCTCGCGGGAGATTCGGTAAGAAAATTTTATACCAAAACTTTTTTAAAATAGAAATTAAATTGGTGACATACTTAGGTGACATATTATTATCCATGTAACGGACAACATAGTAGGCTTTGTCTCACAACAGCGAATTGCGATTTTTTTGCGGATTTGATATCATCGGTTGAAAATACACAAAAAGTTACATTTTGTGTGTTTTCAACCAATGAGTGTTGCATGAAATGGCCATGATGACGAGTTTTTTGACGTTTTGCATGACAAGTTTCAAAGTCAGTAGGTATGTGTTTTGTGTCCAAAAGCATAGTCACTTGTAGTCGCGTTTTATCTGTTAGGTACATCAGATACAAAATTAAAATGTCGCGTTTTGGTAAAGAAAATTGTGAGACGATAAGAAAAGAGGTGGATAAATTAATTCCAGATAAAACAAAACAATCAAAGACAATGATATGGAATCAATTTCTTGAATTTTGCAAAGAAAGAAAATACAACATCGAGGCATCAACTTCTGTCGAAGAGTTGAATAGAATTTCAGAAGATGGGGGCTTCAACAAGAAAAAAAGAAATTCAGAAGATTATAAAGAGTGTTGTGGAGGTAGGAGAAAATTTCCTGGAGATTGCTATTTATTTTAATCAAGAAAGTTTGTTATTATTTCAGGTTATGTGGAATTCTGCAGCCAAGCAGCTCCAAGAAATGTGCTTTGCCAAATTTCGACTCAAATTTAACTCATTTTCCGATGTCGAATTTGTAGCATCAAGAGCTGCACGGGATGCAAAACGAAGAAGCCTACAAAGAGACCCAACAATAAGGAAGTCTAGTGCAGCTGCCCTTACCAATGATGAATACACAAAAAATAGTTAAAATATGGAATGAAAATGAACCTGTGGGTCTAAAGCGAAAATTATTTCACATTATTTCACGCGAACTAGCCTGGTGAGGCGGTGAAGGGGTTACAGCAAAGGTAGACCATTTTGTTCGTGAATTAGACCACGATGGAAATTTTACTGGAAGGATTGAATACAATCCTGTTTTTACGAAAACCACTCAAGGCTGACAGTAAGTGGCTAGTAAGAAACATTAGAAATATTGACGAGTGTCTCATACGAATATATAACAAATATATGGAGAATCGTGGGGACCTAATAATAGATAGATTGTTTGTAACTCCCAATCCGAAATGGAACGCACAGCTTTTAAACAGATGGTATAATAATAGTCATGTAGGTAAAAACACAATATATTCTTGGTTAAAGGAATCCGCCTCTAAAATAGGAATTGATACCAAAAAAAAAACAAGATCACAAATCATTCAGCAAGGGCTACAGCAGTATCAAACTTGGCAAAAAATGGTACAGGAATGGTACAGGAACAGCAACTTATTAAGATTACCGGACACAGTAATCCCCAGTCCATAAAACCATATCTTCAAGTGGTTGTTGAGCACCATAAAAATATAATTCAGGCCATGAGAGGTGATCATTCAGTGGAAAACAACCAAAATACGTCAGTAATAACGTCAGAAATTAACCAGTGCCAGCAGACAGCCATACAACCTAGTAATATTGTTTATAATAGCAGTGTATTTAATACAATTAATTATTACAGTAATGAAAATAAAAATTAAACTTAAGTTTGTTTCGTAAGTTCAATGTTTCTAATTTGTATTGTTAAATAAAGTAACTTTTCAGTAATTTGTTTTTATTTGTATATATTTTTATAGTTCTACTTTTTCCTCTGTGCTTTAGTAAGGTGGTTACTTTAAAAAAATACATAAAAATCACGATAAGGTGCTTATACGACTTAATTTTGAATTACTAGGCGAAAAAGAAAAAGGGTCTACTATCCATATAGCTAACATACATCTATGCATATTACGTTACCATAAGATTAAAAGAAACAAATTCAATCAACTTTCCAAAATGTCAATATATAAAAAGCAATGGAAATAGTTTTATTACCAATTTTTTTGGGTTCCCTGTGCTCTAGTAAAATGTGGTTTAAATAATTAAATGAAATATGTAATATTCTACCCATATCAAACAATTTTATAGAACTTGAGGAAAGGGAATAAAATTTAAGTAGGTAGGTATACCTACTTCTATCGCGGATTTGATATCAAATATTTTAATTTCCCTATGCTCTAGTTAAATGTGGTTAAAATAATTAAATAGAGAAGCAAATATTCTACCAAAATCTCATAATTTTATAGTACTAGAGGAAAGGGAAAAAAAGTTAAGGTCTACTTCTATCGGACGCTAATGAATTACATCGGCGGCACTTTCATTTATTAACCTCGGATTTGATGTCAAATATTGTAATTTCCCTATGCTCTAGTAAAACAAGGTTTAAATAATAATCTAAAATAAATATTAGTCTTTATACTTTTCCAAATTTTATACTACTAGAAAATTTAAAATTAATCAAAGTTGGCTATAGGTAGTGACAGTGACAAGTTCCTTATGTCTATGGTTTCTGGAACATGAGCAATATTCTTTGTGAAACTATTCCATATTTCACCCATAAATCCTGTGTCGAAGTATTACTATTATTTCATGAAGCATAGACATTTAATGGAAAAAAACAACGGATCCTTACCTTACTTGCCATTGAGGAGAAAAGACGTGGAAAAGGAATTTCCAATACATTTGAAATTTGTAACAGATAATAACATGTACCTATAATTAAGTTATAAATAAATATATATCAAAAAAATTTTACGCCACTGTGTTTATGACAGCTGTCAAGCCAGAGGGAAATTTCCACTTATTAATTTCCCTCTACGCAGGGAAATTTCCGAAGAAATTAATTTATTGTCATAGCAACATGGCAAAATGCAGGCATCTGATTGGCTAAAATTAACTGGTATAAAACTTTCAATAAAAACTCTGTCCCAAGAGTATTGGTCTTGGTCTAGAAAGTAAAATAATGAACTTAAATCTACTCAATATTGAGAAAAATCTGATGGAAAAGGTTGAGGCATTTCATTTCAATTATTTATTTTTCATATGGTAGGTTTTTAATTTTGTTCACTCAAAATCAAAATACATTTTTCAAATTCAGTACTGCAGTTTTACAGTTAACAGCAAATAGGTGGAGGTATGTTGTAAGGTTGCAGCGGTCCACACCTCTTACTATTGAAGATAGAAAAAAAATTAATACAAAAGTTATTTGGTTTGAATTTGAAATTTTCGGAAATATTTTTGATACTGCGTTGTTGTCACTTCCAGCTAAACATGGCAACGATTATTTATTTCAAATAAATCTTCCTGTATATTAATGAATGCCTATATGAATTTTAGGTTAAATGTTTTATTAACATTCTATACCTATCTTCAATTGTTTTTGAAATAATTACAGGTGAAAAGTGAGATTTTGCAATTTTTTACAGCCTATTACCGCAGCTTTATTCACTTACCCTGTATATGGGTTATATTTATATTTGAAAATATCACATAGAAGGTAGATAACATATTTATTTATTGAAAAACATATATACAGATTAGTACAAGTTAGAATACAGAGCATTATGGATATCACATAGGTAAATACGTATATTGTAAAATAAAAATGTTTTATATTAAAATTCAGAATTCAGGCAAAAAATAAGTACACAAAGGTAGGATTGTAGGATCAAAAACATAGTAATAATATAATTTTTTCAAACTTTCGGGGTAACTTTATAGGTGCACGTTTGACCGATGGAGGTCAAAAATCACCCCATTTGTTTTAGGAAATGAAATAATGTTTTCATAATATTGTTGTTTTATTCTTTTATTGAATGATGTAAAGAACATTAGTAAAAAAATTCTAATTCCAATTACCCAGAAAAAAAGTAAAAATATCATTCTGAACTGTAATGAGTAGAGAAATAATTTGAAAATATACACTATTTTATACCACAGGTATATAACAACCTACTTTTTCAAAAACATTTCTCGCAGAAAAATGTTCCTCGCAGACAGAATATTTGCACTCATCGCATTTCGATGTGAATTTTCTGTCGGAAGATCGACTGCAAATTTTTCATTGTCCACGTTTCCTGGAATTTTCAGTTGGCTCTGCTCCTTCAGAATCTCTTGACATCGTCCCATTTCGTAGCATTGTATTTAAATGTTCATAACAGAAGCCTATATGGTATCATTGTATTTCCTGTGTCGTTTTCTGTTGGCGAATTTATTTTTGCGAGGTCGAAAAACTACGTGGGTTTTCCAGGTGCGGTTAATGAAAGGTAGGTATGTCCCGAAAAGCGTCATGAGTGGTACAAATTCCACTTCTCCAATGACTTCTGTAACTAAGATACATATTTTTATCAAAGATAGCCATGACCATAAAACAAGCCATTATTTGACATTTCTGAGCAGTTAGTTGAAGGTGTAGAGAAGGGTTTATATGGACCTAGACACCGAATTTTCAACAAGAAACAATAATATTTTCTATAGAATATTAATAATTTTAATTTATATTTCAAAAACCAGACATAGGAAGTTGGGTAATTTACTTTGCAGTATATCTGAAAAATATGATTACAATTGGCAGATCCATTCAAAAATAATTAACAAACATTTATATTACGCACAAAACCGATTTCAACTAATATTTGTAATCGCCCCCCGTATAAAATGTGATCGTAACTTTTTTAAACTAATCATATAAAGCAATTACTTTAATTCGTCCTCAAGTAGTTTTGGCTCCAAAGTGGATTTATTGACTCAAAAAGTCTGTTTTGTGTGGCTATTCTTGAAAACACGTAGTATAAAAAACAGACAATTGAAAAAAAAATATTGTGTTGTCAAAAAGTCGAAACTACTAGAGATGATCTTTTTGTCAAAAGAAAAGAATCCCCATAGGGATTTTCCTAATGAAAAATGCTCAGTCTCACTAATGGGACCGATGATTAAAACTGGCAAAATATGTCAAATTGTCGCAAATTTTGACCCACCCTGTAAAATAGGTGGCTTCTGTCTTAACAATTGACTGACTGACTCATTTGATGTTCTTCAAACCAGCAATTCTATTATTTCATTACTATAATCATCTAAAAAGTAATACTTTTGAATAAATGAAGTAGTGTTCAGTGATCGAAGCTGTAAACATTTCTCTTGAAAATGGCAACCACTCGTGTTGGCGAAACGTCGAGATTTTCTCTAAATAAACGACGGCCTAAAAACCCGAAAAACCATCACTCATAAATGAACCTGTTTTGGAAACTGGAGATATGAAACTATAAGCTAATTTGAACTTTCATGTGTAACTTCTAGTGACTTGTAGTACAATATCCCAAAAAATTATCAAATTTTCCCATGTATTTGGTGCGGGGTCCTTTAAAGAGGTGAGCCTATCCATTCCAGTAAAATTAGACGGTGTGAATGTCACACTATCTTCACATCACTATTCATTTTCGATTACTCAACTTTTTTAAACGAATTTTATAAACTGTGATATGTCAAATTATTAGACAAACGTTAACAAACTACGATATTATTTATGATCATAAAATTCGTTAATATAATGACAGTCTAGTAGCTTCATTGCCATTGGCCGCAGTGGAGGGCCTGATTCGGACCCACTCACGTTCAAACCTAACCTAGTAGCTCATGAAAATCGTCGGAAATGAACATTTCGGTTCAGCTATAGCCCGTGGGAAATAAAAATCTGTAATACAACGATGTACAATGGGTTTCTTAATCGAGGTGTATTTTGAATGAACTTTTTACTTTACAGTCGTAGAAAATAGTTATTTATGTATCAAGGGCCTGCGGCGGTGATGATGGCCCGATGGCGTTAGCCGAGGGCCATCACACGCCGAAGGCCTTAAACGCATTTTACGCACGTGATACATACAAAATTGTATGCACTAGCGGTTTTATAGCGCGAATCACAAATACTGACTTGAATTGCAATGGTCTACACGTTCCATACGTTATGCATACAATAATAGGGTAACATAATATGAGGAATGTGAAACTATAGTAGCTGAGTGCTATATTGGAGAATCTATTTCAAATGAATAGATCATCACCGAAAAAATTGCCAACTATTATGAACACATGTTAGAAAGAGTATTGCTCTATTGAACTGAAATGATTCTAATTCGTGTTAGGAATTGCATGAAATGATGTGTGAGTATAGACAATTTGAGAATTTTGTCTACTTTACGGCCCGCCGGGCCATAATGCGCCCACGGGCGGTAAAGTGCCACTTTACGCCCGGCGAACCAGGCGGTAAAGTGTACTTTACCGCCTGCTAGTGCATAAAAGTTATTTTATTCGTCCTGTAACAAACCAAATTTCATTGTCGTAACGTGTCATTATGCAACGACTGATTTTTCTGGTTTATACCGGGTGATTCAGAAAGCTATTTGCGTTCCTGTAACTTTCTTGTTTTCAAATAGTTTATTGAAACCAACTGAACGACTGATATCTATTACGCACATTCACCTGTCAAAGATTTACATACCAATTCCTTTTTCAAATTAGTTGTCATATTTTTTATTGTAAATTATGATAAAGGACCCCGCACTTTTTATAGGTAAAATGGTTCTCGGTGAAATTGTCTGAATTTTCAGTATATTGTAGTATTCTATGTACTGATTGAACGTGCAGAATCGCAAAGTTCGTTGATGGATAGATTTTGAAATACAGGGCGTTCAAGTTAAAAATCAGTAATTTTTAATTAATTATTTTCTCAGGATTTGAAAGTGCCAACTGCATTTTTTTTCGTCCTCATCATCAACGTAAGTTCATTTTACTAAATATCATTCAGATTGTGTAGATTATATCATTATGTACAGAGTGAATAATAAAAACATTTTAGTAATGTCTGAAAATTCGATGTAATAATGAAATATTGATAAAATTATTTTGGCATGCAATATACTATTCTTATTCCATCATTAATGACAAATTACTACAGGGTGATTTGAAAACTTGGTGAAATAGATGGCCGGTTCTTTAGTACATATCCTGTATTTTCAAGTGAATTATCATCCTCCGATGATAGCTAATACCGTATAAAAATGATTTCGTTGGGATATATAGGGTGATAATGAAAATTTTCGATGATAAAATTAACAAAATATCAACGTTTCAGAAATCACCCTGTAATTCACTATTAACTTGGTGAAATTCCTTTATTATTATTTCATATATTCAACATTCTCTCCTCAACACTGTCCCAAAAATTCAGTTTCCTACTATGACTGGTTTCATAGTTATTAATTGAAAAACTGATTACCATTTGCATGACAAGTTGAAGGAACTTGTTCACGCATAGATTCTACTAGTGGACAAGATTTTTCACAAATAGTGAAACGTGAGAAACAAACTATCTGGGAAAAGTGAAAATGATTGATAGAACCGTTTCATTTATAACAAGAGAATTTGAATCTGGGCAGCGACGGTTTTTTTCCAATGCGTGTTTCACTCGGATAGAAGTTTCCTTGATTTTTATATTTGCTGGCTATCAACAGAAACATAAAGATATTTCATCAATATAGGTAGTTCAATACGTTAAAGTAATAATATTTCTACGACAGACTCAAAATGTACCTGATAGGCGATAGGGTTTTCTTGCTTTATGAGGACAGTAGCGCTGCTACGGGGGAGGTGGATTCGGTTAAGGCTGTTCCTTGTCACCTTCAGTGATAAGTGATTTCCCGTACCGGGGCCTCATAGACGATTGAGCGAGTCAAACTATCCAAGCATTAGGAATTTTATCTGGCTAATGCCTGAGTTGCAAATTGTAACTGATGTGTCGTATATTTAGTCAGTTCCTAAATGGTAGATGGAATTGGATGGACCGTCATTGGTCATCACCCTGCATATAATGTAACATTTATTTTGATCTCCACTTTCTCACGTTTCACTATTTGTGGAAATTCTTGGCCACTAGTAGAATGTACGCGTGAACAAGTTCCTTCAGCTCGTCATGCAAATGGTAGTAAGTTTCTCAATTAATAACTATGAAACCAGTCATGGTAGGTAACTGAATTTTTGAGACAGCGTTGAGGGGAGAATGATGAATATACTAAATAATAATAAAGAAATTTCACCGAGTTATTCGTGAATAACAGGGTATTTTTTATCATCGAAAAATTTCATGATCACCCTATATAGCCCAACGAAATCATGTTTATATGGTATCAGCTATCTTCGGAGGATGGTAATTCACTTGAATATACAGGATGTGTACAAAAGAACCGGCCATACATTTCACCAATTTTTCAAATCACCCTGTAGGAAATGGAAGAATTATGATCAGTGATGGAATAAGAATAGTATATTACATGCCAAAATAATTTTATCAATATTTTATCATTATATCGAATTTTTAGACATTACTAAAATGTTTTTATTTTTCACTCTGTACATATTGATATAATCTGCATCATCTGTATGATATTTAGTATTATGAAGGTACTTGGATGATGAGAACGAAAAAATATGCAGTTGGCACTTTCAAATCCCGAGAAAATTATTAAATAAAAATTACTAATTTTTAATTTGAACGCCATGTATTTCAAAATCTATCCATCAACGAACTTTGCGATTCTGCACGTTCAATCAGTACATCGAATACTACAATATACTGAAAATTCAGACAATTTCACCGAGAACCATTTTACCCTTAAAAAGTGCGGGGTCCTTTGTCCAGAAAAATAAATAATTCTGAAATTGATTTGAATATTTTCTGTGCTTACCTATTCAACAAGCCGTTATTGTACCGCCATGAAAATACGCTGTTCATATTTTTTTTTATAAAAATAAAACACCAAAAAATAACAAATTGAAAAAAAAATCAAGACATGTATCAGTCCATCAGATGTTCGAAGTGACGTCCATTGTTTTCAAAAAACTGCTGTCACCTGTCATAACAACCTGGGCGCTTATTTTCTTCGGAGACTGTCTCTTTCCAACGTCAATGCGTTCTCTGTTCTTGAACTTTCGATATTTGCAAGGGCTCTGATGTAAACACATTCTATGATAAAGAGCTAAAGAAAAAAGTCCAGTAGGGTAAGATCTGGCGACTCAGCAGGCCATTTATCCCCCGTACTACGCAGGCCATTTAGCCCTATGTACTACTTAACGTAATTATGATAAAAACGTATAATTTGGTTGAACAGCCTCTATCATAATTTACAAAAAAACAACTCATTTGAAAAAAAAGGTGAGATGTAGTTGAGTCTGTGACATGTAACTTGATGTGGATAGGTAATTGGAATCAGTCATTCAATTGCTTTCCAGCAAGTTACATGGCCGCGAATACTTGGTAAAATCACACGGTTTAGAGAATAAAAATTAAAAAAAAATCGTTTTCCTTCACCAACTGATGGGATATTTTTTCATATAAAGACCAACGCAGTGATTTCGAAAGTGTATAGCTGGGAACAATTTTTTTTTGGATTTGGAAAATACGCTTAGTTCTGCGTTCGTTATATGTACCTACTGACTGTTTTGGATTATTCATCCTGTATATAAATAAGGAACAACCATAAAGTCAATTGTCCTTATATTGCCCAAATTTCCTGAGTTCCATCAAATTTTACAGATAGTCATTCAAAGTGAATGACTCCTCTCCCATAAAAGTGAAAGGGTCCCAAGGTCAGACGGGATCATCCGACGAAATATTGCCCAAACCAAATCTGTGCATTATATAATAATGGTCACTTTCGAAAGTGTTATGGTTGTTAAGCAACCACCGGCCCTTTTTTATGGGGGCCATAACTTTTCATTTCGTTCGCTCTTCGGCAAGTTGACGTAAGTTTAGGTAAAAATATTTTGGCTTAATAACGTTGATAATCTTCTTGGAAAAAAGGGTGATTGGTCATGGATGGATATTGGTCAGTTCTTCAAAAGAGTGGTTTTTAAATTTATTATTCCGAAAATACACATCCAAACAGTCTTTATTGTACCTACTTGATTTGCTAGTAGAGGCATATTCTACAGATATATGGAAGCTCTCGAAATCAAAACGAATTGATGAGGTCTTCCTGACGAGTGAAAAACCACGAAACAGCTGACGAAAGATGTAGGATCTCTCGTCACAAGTTACTTTTTGTATTGTGGATTCGTTTTGGTTTTGAGAGCTTGCATAAAGCCTTCTTGACGAGTGGGAAACCGCGAAACAGCTGTCGAAGGATGTCCCATTTTCACTGCAGGATCACTTCGAAAGACTATCTTTCCAGATATTCGTCAATAGAATATGGCACTAGATAAATTTACTATGATTTTGATTATAAGCCACTTGAGCACCTTTATGTTAACTTCTCGATTGACCTATTTTTTGATTTATTCAAAAACTTAATACATGCCTACTCTGGAGCCTTTTCTGTTGATGACAGACTAAAGATTGGAATATTATAGGTCATGTTATTGTTTTTTGTGTTTACACTATGTTGTATTCTATGAGACTCAGCTTTCTGAGATTCCTAAATAGAAACATTGAGCACTCATGAACAGTTTGTCTCACTAAGTTGGAACCATATGGAAAACTTTTTTATTATCCATTTTAGGAAAAAAATGTATTCTTCATAAAAAGTTCTACATGTTCTAAAATCTAAAATGCCATCATCAGATATCAGTCGTATGTGCGTTGTGACAAAAAATATGAATTTTATCAAGAGTAAAGTACCTTTATATTTGAAAATAGCGAAAATTCTTTAAAAAAAATTGTTCAGAATTGAAAATTTCGTTCAAATATGCAATTACGTCCATACAGCTCATCGACTATAAATGGTCAGGAGTTTGACGCATAGAATTATATATTATATATTTTAAAGAGAAACATTCTCAATTGAAAATTGAATCAATACATGACTCCTCTGGAAATGGAAAACCCTACGATAAAATTGAAGTTACTTTTTTGTAATATCTAACAGAAAACAACTACTTCCCCGGCTAAAGCCACTCTGGACATTGAACTGCATCTGATAGATATTGAGAAAGACCCATATAACTTGAGAGAAGAAATCTGAAAGTGAAAATTTACATTTTCATTCAGATAGTTGAGTATTTAATGTCTAGTTTCCATTGGAGATTTTCATCTATAAATGAGATAAGGGAGAATGTTATTCAGAAGTATCACTTTCAGATTTCTTCTCTCAAGTTATATAGGGTCTTTCTCAATATCTATCAGATGTAGTTCAATGTCCAGCGTGGCTTTAGCCAGGGAAGTAGTTGTTTTCTGTTAGATATTATAAAAAAGTAACTTCAATTTTATCGGTTTATGGTTTGACTTCATTTCCATAAAAACAAAAGTTACAGTGTGTCTCTTCCTGCTGGAAGTTCATAAAATGCGAGCGCAGCAAGTGATTTCACCTTTTCATACACGCCGAAGGCGTGTCTTTTTCTTCTGTTAATTTATAAAATGCGAGTATCTGCTGTGATTTCACCTTTCCAAACTAATCAAAGATCGAATTACCAGTAACTAGGATAGCTAGGTTAGTTCGGTTAGGTTAGGTTGTGTCCCTTTTTTTAAGCTTAGAAATTCAGTTCATGGCCGTAAACGTGGGCAGTCAGAAGAAAGAGACACGCCGAAGGCGTATCTCTTTCTATTGGTAATTTATAACAGCGCATTTCCTCAAAACAAAATGGCACCATTGGAATCGGATGAAGATTTATATTAATACCCTCCATCGAAAATTTCTATAAAGCTTCTCTGAATGATATCCCGCATCCATAACTTGGCAACAGCGCATTTCCCATCTGATTGAATAGAATAATGTCCACTTCGACCCATCTCTATACCAGATTTCCAGTAATCCGAAGAGACCAACTTGGCAACAGAGCATTTTCGTAAAACAAAAATGGTACTATTAGAATCGCCTGATGGCACAAAGTAGCGACGTTCAATAATTTTTTCCATATCAGATTTCCAGTAATCCCAAGTGACCAAAACTTGGCAACGGCGCATTGCCGCAAAACAAAAATAGTACCATTAGAATAGGTTGAGGGTCTATAGTCGAGACGTTCAACTGTTTTTTCCATGTCAGATTTCCAGTAATCCGAAGCGGTCAACTTGGCAACAGGTCATTTCCACAAAATAAAAATGGTACCATTACAATTGGCCGAGGGCCCACAATCGCGACGTTCAATTTTGTTTTCCTAACAGATTTCCAGTAAACCAAATTTTTACCTTAAGGGCCACTCCAGGGTAAATCTGGTATCTCGCTCGTCAGCCTTAAACCAACCAATAACCTAAGAGGTGCCAACACTGAGCTTTGAGGGACCCCATTTTTATTTCAAAAGGATACAACAAATGAGGTTTGGTCTCAATCAAACCCCAGCGTATTTATGCAGCCTTGAAACCTCGAAGTGATGATTTTATTCTAAATTTTACCCAATGCCTAGGTATTCATAAATTTTAATTTTGAAGAATCACACTAGAACATTTTATGAATATCAAATTCCATCACACAAACTGAATTCTCTACGACCTGACTCTTCTCTTTTGCATGTGTTTCTCGCATTCGGGACTGGAGCTGGTTTTTCGCCTTGGAATACCGTCCAAATTTACGTTCAGTACCGGCTGGGTACTGGACTTTCCCATACTGTGCTTCACATGGCTTGGTGTCTTGATACAGCCGGATATCTCGCAACTGGCTATCGTTAGTTTCAAAGTATCAACGATATTGGTGAAAGTGGAGGGATCTAAATAGAAGCCGCAGTCCCCCGGCTGGCACCCCTGCAAGTTGTTCAAAACACCCTCCAGGTTGTTGAGAATGGCGTAACTGTTCAGGGAGGAGCGAGAGGAAATTTGGGATCGCCCGTCAGGGTTGTTTGCGGGAGAGTTTGGATGTAGGGATTCAGGAGTTACCTGTCCGGATTCTCGAGCATCCTCTTCTGGAACATCAGGTCCTGCTGCGACATCAAGATCAACTTCTTCTGCGCCCTTGGATCCCGTTTCGATATGTTTTGCTTTCGAGTTTTCTGTTTCCTCTTGGCCACCTTGGTACCTTTGTTGCGACACCTGGATCTCTGCTAGAAGTTTTTCAACAACTTTCTTTGTGATATTCTGTAGTGTAGCTGGTTGATTTTGGTTGTGCTGCTTTTCTTGGGGCATAATTTCAGGCAGTTCAATTTTCTTTATTCCTTCGCCTACGGCTTTGATTTCTTGCTCGATTTCGTCGACTTCCTGCGTTTCGCAACCATTCTGCACGTCACTTCCTCCATAATTACTATCTCTTGTTGCTAGAAGGTCCTGCGTAGATGTAGTAAGCGATATATTGTCAGACAAAGAATTGCACACACTGGTGAGAGTTCGTGACGACGTCCTATGGGGACCTAGGCACTGTTTTGACGATTGCATTAAATTTCTGTCATTTGTAATCAAGGAAACTCGTTTGATATGTAGATGTAACTTAACGAGCTTGCGCAAGGTTCTGGTTTTTGAGTCTATGAGGTCCAGCATTTCGAAAATTAGCGTTTCCAAATCTCGTTCTACGTTCACGGCGTATTTTCGGAACTTCTCAGCTGCTTCTTGCATTTCGGTTCCTCAGTTTGGGCTTGTTTCACTGGAAATTTTGTTGCTGTGATTTCAAAATATTAAATGATCATGCTAGGATAGTTGACAAGTGATTTTGACATTTTCTTTGAAAAGTGACATCATCCAATTGACCAAATTCAATGATAACAAAAGAGGCATAGAAGTGATGGTCAGGGTTCTTATGATAGGAAGGGGTTATGAAATAGGTGAGCATTTAGACAAGGGGAAGACTGAGGAAAGGGAGAGAATACGTCATTGGAGGGAAATTAAGGTGGCTATCCTGAAATTGGTAACTTTGGTTATATTTACGTCAATTTGCGAATTACTAAAGTTACTAAAGCCTGTGGCTCATATAAATCATTATAAAATTATATGCCTAATTCTTGTATTTTGTATTGCTAGTTGTTAATTACATGTTTAATGTTGTAACAATACTCCTACATCATACCATGATTATACATTGACATTCCGTATATTCCCCAAGAATAAGAATAATACAATAAAGCAGAAATTGGTCAATATCTGCACATCTGCAGTGATTCCAAAGAATGGATACCTATTGCTTTTTCCAGGATTTGGTCAGACCATATTAATAAAACTGATTTTGAAACCAATCTTCAAGAATCTCTCCTACATGAGAAGTCAAGACAAAGGCTTAGGAAAAAAGGTGAGATCATACTGTTCTATTGAGAAACAGAACTCAATCTGGTTTTGGATAGAAACTGTTGAAAGCCAATATTTTTGCTATGACATCACGATATAATGTTGGTGTTCCTTTTTAGTTATTCCTACCAAGACTTGCAAAAATCTACTGCAAGTCTGTCCACTGGTATATCGGATCAATCTGTCATCGATAATTCACCTATGACATTTCAAGAAGCACCTGCAGTTTCATTGGAGATAGAGATATGCTTGCCAGAATCTGTACCCATGACCGATCGTTTACCATCATTTATGAAACAATGTAAAAATGATTCCAAAATGTATAAAATAAAACATTGACTGATATCATAAATAACAGTATTCGACTACTTACCTATGTCAAGGTACATTTAATTCTATAGAAGATTATTTTATTACTTGATGAATTATTTCTGTAAGTATATGAACTACAAGAACGAATAAATATTTATCTATCATTTTAATCATTTACTCCATTTCAAATTCACACATTTTAGAATAAAATAGAAATCAATCATATTACAAATGACAGTTTCTTCTGGCACCTGAGGTTCTGCAATAATGTCAACATCAGAGAGTGCTCTTGATTTCTTTCATCATACTGTTGTTTGAAAATAATTTCTCTTTGAAGGGTGCAATTTATTCAACTAGTTTTACAACAAATATATTGAGATTAGTCTTTGGAATATATTTCCATTCTTAACATTTAAAATCTCAGATTATGTAATTCTTCTACCTTTTCTGTTTTTTTCAAACGGCTCATTCCGTTGTATAGAATTTACTTTCTCATCCAGTTCATTCAATTTGATAATTATTATCAACTACGCCCAACATTCAGAATCTATAAAAAATGTTAAAAATTTGTTATTTTCGTCCACTGTGAAACTTTCAGAAGTCTTCGAGATACTTGTGTGAACTAGGATATGTATTTTAGTGTAATTCAAATTTGGCGCCCTCCTTCTCAGGATAGCCACCTTAATTTCCCTCCAGTGACGAAACAAGATGCCGGACAAAATCGATGACATTTCTTAAACCCCTATCAAGGAACCCTGGTGATGGTGAGATATTCGATATTTTTTTCATACAGTGAGCGCGTTCGGTTTTTACGTCGGACTAATCAGATTAGTCTGTATCGTTCGTTTGTTGCAATCGATTTTAGGGGAGGTATATCTTGATCGTTCGGTTTTTCAAATCCGTTTAGTCCGAGATTGATCTGTTTGCTGGGAGAATTTTGACAGACGAGTACGATTAATCTGAAAGAGTGAGGTTATATGCAACATCATCAAAAATAATATTTTGATTTTCTGAAACAAAAAATAGCATTGTTTGTATTCGTTATCGTAATATTCAAAACGTTCAAATTTCAAACTTCGAGATTCTTTACGAAATAAACGATGCAAATTTGTATGTGGTTTTTGGTTAACTTCATGTCAAAGTCAAGCCAATGTCCGTTTCGTTCTTTTATTACCATAGAAATAAATATTATATACTTACTCTAGAATGCTAATCCCGCCAATTTCCACGGCGAAAAGCATGCCGCGTATGCGACCCGTTTACGATGTGCGCATGCGCGTCATCAGTGTAGTTTGGGTAGATCGTTGCCAAGTTTGAAAATAATGTGGTGTTCCAATTCAGAGTCTATTGTTATGAATCTATAAAACACATGTCATTTGAAAGAGATGAATTTTACAACGCATTTAGGACCTTTTAAAACCGAAAACAAACTTTTAGAGATAGATTACTCCGAATTTTAGGCGCGAAAGAAACTTATTTAAAACAATAATGTACCCTATGCTACTGTAATAAATATATAACAAATCACATAGTAATTATAATGACCGTGCAACAATGCTTTTTCATCAACAGGATGACCTGTCACTAAGATCTGTCACTTTTGTCAGAGGTCAGAGACGGTTTTTAAAATTTCGGATTTTCTCCTGTCGTTTTGTGTGGTGTTTGTTGTCGTTGGTTATTCTTTCATCATTCGTGAATTTGCATTAATCTTGTTCCTTTAAAGACAATTTCTAATAAATCCGTTTCTTCCTACAAATAAACAATGAGCTGTTTAGTGTTGTGTAAAGGAAAAATACCTGAAATGAATCATTTTTGGTAGATAATGAAATTTTTTATGTACCTATATGCTTTGCTCAAAATAGGTTGAATATTATTTTAGCTTGACTATAAAGGCATGGTTTTTGGTTATTGTTCTTGAGAAGAGACCTCAGCAGAACATTTGAGTGAGAAAATTGTAATTTGTGGCAGACATTTTCCTCATGAAGATTCATGTGAATACGACAATGGAATAATTTGAAACCTAGTGCAGTACCAATAGTGCCTGCGTAAGCATGAGTGGCGAGTGATACAACTTTCTGTCACACCGCTTATATTATGAGTTCTAGATTCCTACAAAAAGTACTAAACATACATAGAATCGCCTCAGAATATTAATGTCAATATGGAAGTGCTTGTCTTTGATGGTAAGGAAAATGCTTCCGGCCTCAATTTTTCATGCACCCCCATTGTGGAAATTGCACTAATGTAATACAACCAGAAATACTAGTAGAAATAGCATGTTAATCTCAAATGATTTAAATTAAATGTAGTTGCATATTTGACATGAATCGTTCTTAAAAAATAACCTCGAGCTACCAAGCATCCAATTTTATAAATCCAATTTGAGTCGAAATTATTCATGATATTAGCTGAAATAAATTTCCATAGTTTTTTGTACTTTCAATTTATTTTCCAATCCAGTGCTTCCTTGAAATTCGCACCGACGATTTGGGGTGGTTCCGTAGATTTTTGTTGAATCTCCAGTTATTGTTCTACCCTTATCCAAAAAATCAATCATGATTCCCAAAAAACTGAAGCAAGAACTTTTCCAGCAGATTTTTGGACACGAAACTTGGAGAACTTGGAGAACCGGAGTGTCGCCATTCCATCGATTGTTGCTTTGTTTCTGGATCGTAGAAATGTACCCAAGTCTCATCCATAGTAACAATTCGGTTTAAGTTGTCTACATCGTTTTCAAATCGAGCACCAGATCGAACGCGATGCTACTACCCTTGCACGCTTTTGGTCAACATTCAAACATTTGGGGATCCATTTTGCAGCAATTTTTCTCATGTCATGAACTGCATAGATATTTTCGGGGACTGACACAGAAACTGGCCTTCCTGATCGGTCATCATCTTCAATGGAAAATTTACCTCTTTTGCAGCTTGCAGTCCAATTTTTCACGGTCGCATACGAAGGACATTGATCACCAGGGTATTAAGCATATCTTCGTAAATCTGCTTACCTCTTAACCCTTTTAAATACAGGTAGGTACTTGATGATGGCTCGATACTCCAATTTTTCGATTTTCACAATTTCGGTAGACATATTTTTTCTTTTAATTTATTGCCTAACTCTGGTTTACTTTTTTGACGTCAAACTTTACACTGATGCTTCTAATAAGTTATTGTTCGTTGCTATGGTAACGCAATATTTTGTTTATGCTGGTCTAGGCTAACTAGATATCAATACATCTTCGTTCATGTACTATCTAAGTGTTCGTCTACACAGTTGTTTTCTGTTTTGTTGATGTAAGAAGATTTTCTTCTGTGACATGTCCAATACCATGTATATGGTCTTAATGGATTAGATAAATCATTATTATTATTATAGAATACAACTTAATGAAAAAAATACCTTATTGCAACAAAACGCTTAACAATTATTACTCTCTTAGTGATTGTTAATACTAATATTAATCCGCATTTTTGACCACTTACTTTTATTTACCTTCAACTTAGTTTTATTCCAAGAATGCCGTCATTATCATTTCTAACGGTACAATTATGTATGTATGCGACAGATTGTTGATTATTTACCGAGGCAATAATTAAAAATCTATCTATAAGGCCTTACGAATATAAATTACGTATTACGCAACCGTCATCTGGCTAATAGCAACAAACCAGTGATTTTGCTTCACGGTCTTTTACTTATTGCATGGTTAAGAGTAATTTTTACTGTCAGAAACTCGTAAAATGCGAGAGTATCATCCTTCAGTGAATAACAACAGACTGTTGATTTGTCTTCGAAGGCAGTGCCATAAAGTTTTAACAGAGACAACAAAGATTGAAATATCGACATCTTTGGGCAGCTCTGTAATTATCTCAGTTATATCAGAGAGCAAATACCTAATACCATTGTTTAAAGAGAAATAATAACAGTGGAGGAACGTTAGACAAGAAAGAACCGATTTTGGGATTTCCTTTTTTTTTAATATCGGTACTTTAAAGCACTTTTATAGATATGACAGACCACTTTACTCCATTTGTATGCTTCAGCTTCTCAGAAACTAAAAGACACAAAGATGGTCATAATAAAACAAATAAAATTATCAACAATAAAAAACTGAACTCCCTACTTTCAACAGAAACATGGGAAAGTGTATTATCTAAAATGGACCCCCTCAGCAAAGCTATGATAAAGGACCCCGCACATTTCTTATGGGAAATGGCTTTCCGTGAATTTGGCTGATTTTTTTGTATTTCGTAGTTCTTGATGAGCTGATCAAAAGTGTCTATAGCCACAAAGCTCAAAAATGGACAGTTTTCGAGATATGGAGATTTGAAAATGGATTTTCTCCATTTTTGTAGTATTTGGTCATCAATCCGATAGCTCTTATTTCTTGATGGGATGGCATTTGAATGTTCGGCGCCCCCAATCCGACTGAAAAATGGTCTTTCTCACTTATGGTAGGCTCCGCCATCAAACAATTTTCATACACACCTTCACACTGGTTATGAAGTCAGGTACTATTTCCAAGATCTTCCATACATCTTTTTATGCTACAAGATAGCGCCAGTATAGATTTAATTGTCAAAAAACGACATGTGTTGGGTATTTTTTGAAGAGAGACCATAATAACTAATACTGAATATATCTAATGCCCAATAATATCGAGCATGTTTTCCAAAATGTTCATAACGAGGCTCAGCGAGCTTCGATGGAAAAAATGGACAAATCATAATACCGTGTTCACAGAGACAACAAATGTGATCACTATCGATGTTATTTACATGAGATTACGTGATTTATTTCTCGCAAATCTCGATAATCTGACAATGGTGTACCAAGACATTTTCCTCAGGGTACCTCGTAATGGATGATAGCATCTCACAGCCAAACAAATCCGTGAAAATGTCTGCATCTTTGTTACTTTGTAGTACTTTCCAGGTAGAATAGGGAAGTTTAGGTGTTGGAAGCAAACTATGAATGGAACTTTCGATATTCACCACCGAAATTATGAAATTTGAATCATGTTTCGTTCGAATCGATAGAGCGAAAGATTCGAAAAATTAAAAAAAATTCGAAAAAAGTCGAAGTGACAGTAAAGAGTCCAAATTTGGAGCAAATGTATAAAATTGGAAACTGAGCAACTTTTTTCTTTGGCATTTTTCGAAATTTCCAAAAAAAACTGATTTTTTGAGGATTTTTGAAAAAAATGTCAAATTTGACAGGTTTATAGTGGCACATGAAAAAAGAAACGATGCTGTTTTGTACTCATTTTTCAAGCACAAACTAACTGCGAAGTCAAATTTTCTTTATATCTATTAATAAAAAAAACTTCCATATGCCGCGAACTTTATGTGTGACTGTATATAGAAAACAACACTACCGTTAGTAATAACGAAGCAAAATCAAACGAATTCAACAAATTCTTTATCGATATAGGTAAAAACATGAGCAGAAAAAACCGAGGACAAACTTATCCGAAAACGTTTTATGCGATATTAAAATTAATCAATCAATATATTTGGAACCTATTTCTAACAATGAAATTGTCATGATAATTGCAAATCTAAACAATAACTCCTCACCAGGACCAGTTAGAATAAACTCGAAGACACTGAAATCAATTCATACCAATATTTTAGTCCCCCTTGTCCACATCATCAATCAAATATTCTCAACAAGCATCAAACCTTGGCAATGGAAAATCAGCAATGTAACACCAATTTTCAAAGCTGGAAAAAATCCCAAATTAATAACTATAAACCTATATCTGTCATAAATACGCTAGCCAAGGTATTTGAATAATGTGTCAAGAAAAGACTCGTTAATTTTGTGGATAAACACCATATAAGTAATAACCGACAGACAATTTGGATTCGTGAAAAATTCAAGCACTGAAAATACCATAATGGATTTTCTCGAAAATACTGTGAAGGCCATGGATAGGTCAACCAAATGCTTGTCCGTTTTCCTGGACCTGGCCAAGGCCTTCGATACAGTTGATCACGAATTATTGATGGAAAAATTGAATAACTATGGTATTCGAGGCAATGCATTGGCATTGATGAAGAACTACCTATCAAATCGAATCCAACGAGTGAAAATTGGGAATGAAATAAGTGACGAAATGATTGTACAAACTGGTATACCACAAGGGACCGTGTTGGGACCGATTCTTTTTCTTGTTTACATTAACAATATAACAAAAATCAACAATTCCGTAGGCTATATAATTTGCTATGCCGATGAAACAGCATTAATTTATAAGGGAACATCGTGGCAAGAAATAAGAGAGACGGTACAAACAAATTTACAAAAAATACACATGTGGTCAAATAATAATAAACTATCACTGAATGTGAATAAGACAAAGTATCTGACCTTTTCCACACTCTTCGTGATCAGCATCGAAATAAAAACGCATATACCACTCTGTAATAATCAAGATACTTGTGACTGTCAGACCGTAGAACAAACTACATCTATAAAATACCTTGGAGTTATGCTAGATCAGCACCAGAAACGGACGGAACAAATCAACTTTGTTACAAAAAGGCTCAGATTATTAATGCACACTTTTTATGAACTACGTGAAATTATCACAAAAAAAAATATTTTAATACTTTATACCTCTCTTGCCGAATCTATAATAAAATATTGTATTCCTGCTTGTGGCGCACCATTCAAAACTGCTATTAGCGTTACAAACCGCCCAAAACATTCTATTAAAAATTATCTTAAAAAAAAATACTCTTTTCAACAAAAGAGTTATATCAAGAAACCAACATGTTAAATCATTCACTATACACTAATCACTGCTTAATAAAAATGTTTCAAAAACGATCAGATTTCACACAGAAACAATCAAGAGAAACTCATCAAAAATGAACCTGGACGTAAAAATTTAAAAATTGAATTCTTTAATAAAACTGTCACCCAAAATTATTTTCTCTTTTATGGTCCAAAATATTCAACACTTTACCAAAAACACTAAAAGATATAACATCCTTCAAACTATTCAAAAAAGAGGCGAGAAAATATGTACATAATCATCCAGAAAAATTTCCATTTTCGTACTGAAATAAATACCTACTTACTTTTAATTGTACATATTTGTGTATATAAGCTCTTCACATACTATACCAAAAATACCATACATATTACATAGCTCAGGTTCCGGTATTGCTGAGCAGTGCTGCCCGGTGGGTGTGGTCTCTCTCTCCCACCATAGAAACTGTGGGGGGAGGGGGGTACTACATTTGCTGAGCGCTGCTGTTTGGTGGTATCGGAACCTGAGGCGAAAACGGTTATACCCCAATCAAAGTGTTTGAAATTGTCCAACCTCATTTGAATTGTAATTTCAATTTAGATATTTATATATTTCTTTTCTTTTTTTTTATTCTCTTCTCACTCTCACTCTTCGTAAAAATGTAAGTAAACTGTACTTGCCATTCGAACACCATTGCATATACGAGGATGTATTGATATCTAGTTAGCCTAGAACAGTTCCCTGCATAAACAAAATATTGCGTTGCCATAGCAACGAACAATAACTTATTAGAAGTGTCAGTGTAAAGTTTGACGTCAAAAAAGTAAACCAGAGTTACGCAATGAATTAAAAGAAAAATTATGTCCACCGAAATTGTGAAAATCGAAAAATTGGAGTATCGAGCCATCATCAAGTACCTGTATTTAAAAGGGTTAAGAGGTAAGCAGATTTACGAAGATTTGCTTAATATATACCCTTGGTGATCAATGTCCTTCGTATGCGACCGTGAAAAATTGGACTGCAAGCTTCAAAAGAGGTAAATTTTCCATTGAAGATGATGACCGATCGGGAAGGCCTGTTTCTGTGTCAGTCCCCGAAAATATCCATGCAGTTCATAACATGATTTTAACAGACCGTCGAATTGGGCTAAAACGGATATCTCAAGCACTGAATATTTCATACGAACGCGTTCATCATATAGTTCACATCAATTTGGACATGAGAAAAATTGATGCAAAATGGATCCCCAAATGTTTGAATGTTGACCAAAAGCGTGCAAGGGTAATAGCATCGCATTCGATCAGTGCTCGATTTGAAAACGATGTAGACTGGCGGAATGGAATGTTATGGATGGAATGGCGACACTCCGGTTCTCCAAGACCTAAGAAGTTTCTTGTCCAAAAATCTGCTGGAAAAGTTCTTGCTTCAGTTTTTTGGTATTGCCATGGAGTAATCATGATTGTTTTTTTGGATAAGGGTAGAACAATAACTGGAGATTACTATTCGACATTACTGATCACTCTACGGGAAAAAATTAAAGAGAAAAGACGCGGAAACCTATCCAAAGGTGTTTTGTTTTTGCAGGACAACGCCCCTGCACACAAATCTCATGTTGCCATGCAAAATATTCGTGATTTAGGGTTTGAATTACTAGAACACCCCCTTATTCACGAGATTTGGCTCCGTCCGACTATCATCTCTTTCCTCAACTGAAAAAAAGTTTAAAAGGTCGTAAATTTTCTTCTCACGAGGAGGTAATAAAAGCTGTGGAGGTCTGGTTTTCAGAGCAAGAAGTAACATTTTTTTTGAAAGGTCTAGAGACGTTGCAAGTTCGCTGTAATAAATGTATCCAATTAAGAGGAGAATATGTTGAGTAATGAAATATTTTGACATTGAAATTTTGTTTGGTTCTATAGTAGTCTAACAGCCGTATGCATAGTCAATCGCCAGCGACTCGCCAGAGTTTCGCCGTTCGCTACACAAGGATTATAATGCAGAGTCGAGCTCCAAAAAAGTGACAACTACGCGAGAAGTCACATTTTGGCGAAATGCTGGCGATGTACCACTTTTTTGGAGCTCGACTATGCATTATAGTTCTTGTGTAGCAAGCGGCGAAACTCTGGCGAGTCGCTGGAAATGACTATGCATACGACTGTAAGAATTTTTCAATATATCCTCGTTAAGACATACAATTTGTACAAATGACTTGCCGATTTAGACATCACAGAACAGGCTACAAAGCCTAGCGTTGAGTCTACTCGAGTGAGTCATTTAAACCTCTTACAACTGTCCACTCGTCTACAAAATCTATGTATATAGTTTATATATGTTAGTGAACTTGAGAATGGTTTTTAAATGACAACTTCTGTATTCTTTTGTGAAAATAAATCTTGAAAATCTTGATAGATAAAAAATTGAAGATCTAGTCGAGAAAGGACCTTGCACCGTTTCAATTGTCTTTTGGTTTTGCACGAACTTTTTACGTATTGTGAAGAAATTATTTTTAATATACAGGGTGCTAGTGAATAAGTGCGACAGACTTCAGAGGGTGATTTTGTATGAAAAGATAATGACATTTTGCTTCATAACTTTTGTCCGCTAATGCTTCGTATTTCGAGATACGGGGTGTTAAAGTTTTTCTTAAAAACTTACTATTTATTTATTGCTCTGAAACCGGTCGAGATATGCAAATGAAATTTGCGCCCTACTAAATGACTTTCTAAACTTATGTTATCAAGTTATCATTAGTATTTTATTATAATTAGGACTATATTTTATATATTTCATTTATTTTATGTTTACACTACTCAGCGCTGTTAATTCACATTTAAATATATTTGTAGTTGTGTTAATTATTATTATTAATATTAGGACTATACATTTATCATTAAGTTATTTTCCTGTGTATTACTATGATTTGCTCCATTTCACTAACACTAATCAGTTTTATAATAGCATTTTTTGACTATATTAAGTATTATTATTTGTTCAACATTCAAAAATTAATTAAAATAATCACTGTAAACTGAATAAAAAATCCCTAAAAATCTACGCGTAGGTTAGCACTTGTGGATTCTCTTCGTGTTTATTATCTTTTTTCATTAAACATTCTACTGCAATTGCTTTAAATTTGAGTAAAATTGTATGTAAGTATGTAAATAAATATTATTATTATTATTATTATATCTGCTCTAGACCAGGAGGCTGGTCCATGGTGTTGGTTATAAAGTAATTTTCAGCACACGTCCCCATTCAGTTTGTGATAAATAATAACCTATACAAGATTGGACTTGTAAATGAACCTTTTTCAGATGTTCCATCCTTGAAACTGGTTCCGATCATAGAGGTCCTTGGTGGAATGATGGATACGCTACTCTCGAAGCTAAAAATTATACTGTCTTGCCGTATGACGGCAAAAGTCTTAGCCGGATGAACCACTCATTAGACCTATGACTTCACATGCTCTTTGCGATTTGAGAGAGCTTCCAAGAATACACTAAACATTTTTTCTACATTCATGCAAAAAGCAAAACTTTATTGAACTATATTCAGTGGAAAAAGAAGTTCTTTATTGCACTACTGCAATAAAGTTTTTATCGCACTCATCTGTCATTCTACTTCAACGTGCTGTCATCATGACAAACATAAACGTTTAAACCTACTACATATTTAGCAGATATTCTGTGAGATTGGCAATAGGTACTTCACTACGAAATATTCATATTGAAAATTGCACCAATTGTTCATTCACTTTCAACATTGAGGGTAAAAATAAAGTTTGAGTTAAATTGTTCGTAACGTATTAGTTACGAACAATAAACCATTTTTTGCTTTTTGCATGAACGTAGAAAAAATGTTGTATGCAACTCGTGCAAAAATTATTTATTGCACTCGACGTGTTGTCCAAGTCGGCCTAACGGCCTCGTCGGACAATTTCACGTCGAGTGCAATAAACATTCACTTTTTGCACTTGTTGCATAAATAACTATTATCTACATCTCATATCTGGTAAGGCCTCCAGTATCTCAGACATTCGCAAGATCTAGGAATACACATAACATTGGTACACGTTGATATATATCTTGAAAGTGAAGGTAAATGATAATAGTCTTAAAACCTCATGAAAAAGTCTATTCGAATTATAACAGTTATTTTCGAATTTTTTTGCTATGTTGCTATCTCTCTCTCACGTGTTTTGTCATTTAAGAAGCGTGTATATCATATACTACAGAATGATATGACTAAAATCAACAAAGTCGAAGTACCCCTTCTCTCCAATTATTTCCACCAAGGCAAAAATCTGACAGAAAACAACTAATGGCTAATACCAGTAAGGATCTTGAATTACATCTGACAGATTTTTGTGCAACGTTCTTCCAAAAAGACTCAAGATTATCCTTCATTCGGCTAGTGATGACCAACTTCAGACACGTTTCGAAGTTCTTGCCTCTCATCAGTGCAAGGGTAGATCTGACAACTTTAGAGTCGTCTTGTCCCTGTCCAATGAAATTTAATCAATTGTTTATCTAATGATTCCTTACGGATGAAGCAGCGACTTACAGTAAGGCAGTTATTCAGTAAGTCAGCCTTATTTTTTCAACTTGGAGGAAATATTTGGTGAGAAAGGGTACCTTGTCGATTTTATTTATATCATTTAATTGTACTCTCTGGCAAAACCTTTGAACTTTCGCATATACTACAAAGGTCAATGCAAGTCCCATGAAGGGAAATATCAATTTATACCAAGCCTGCCGACCCCTTTTTTCCTCATTCATTTCCACTTCAATGATTGAATTAAAAAAATTCCATGCTATTTCTTTATTACTTTCGAATCATCTTTAACAATCGCATGTTGAACCAATAAGCCTTGACAACTTGCATTTAATATAGCGATAGGCTTCACTTATGATCGGTACAGATTCCCAAATATATACTCCTGTCTCCTCTAAAGATGGTCCAAAGAAAAATCGAAAGTTGATACCCTCTTCTCTTCTCGAAAAATCGAAACAACTCCCAGTGCCAGCTTCAATTTCTTTCACAGTAAAGGTCTGAGTTGTATTTTCTTTGAAGTTTTCTAACCTCGCCCATGAAGTGGCTGTATCGAGAGAAATATTGGGGTAGGTTTGGGTACCTTGGTTATATTTTTCAGTCGAGTTTCCATAATATCTCAAAACTAGAGCTACCAAATCAGAACAGGAGTCATCTCCTTCCACGGTTTGCTTGAGGAAGTACGCTTCTTCGATTTCAGTTCCTTCATCAATTCCACTATTAGTTCCTTTGTGTGCTTCATGAAGATCATGCCGTTTTCTTTGAAGTATATTTTTTATCATTATGTTGAAAAGGCATCAAGCGAATATTTTTAGTTAGGTCATGGTGTTAGTTCTTATGATGAAAATGGAAATGAAATGAAGGACACTCAAATTGATTTTGCTGGAAGACTTGCAATGTAATGTAATGTCACCGTTATTGACATATTAGAATTCGTTGACATGGCAGACGTTTGGTAGACATATGTCAATGCCATTTTGTATTGGTTAGCGACAGAATCACATTCAAAAATGATTATACAGGGTGAGGCGTTAGTGCATCAGAGTTGCTCAATAGGCCAAGCTGTATATAGAAATAAGAGGCTCTTTTCATACAAAATAAAACGGCCTATACTACTCCCTATAAGATAGTTCGTAAGTGTAAGCATCTGTTTTCGTCCCAGCAAAATCGCTTTGTGGAATTTTTTAAACAAAAAATAGAAAAAAAAAAAATGATAACTTTTTTGGTTTTTTGGAAATATCTCAAATATTATTCAAGGAATCGTTTTACAGTCGATGGAATTTTTGTAGAAATTTATAAAACCTACAAAATGGTTCTTCACATGCGCAGATCGGTGCATTCTTCACCTCTAAAAAGAGACCATTTTTGAATGAATGAATCAGTGGAGTCAAAACTACTTACAGTGTTCACGAGGTTGTGTGCATCAGATGATAAAAAATAGACGTGAAAATTACAAACATATTAAACAATTTTTTGGAATGTCAATAGTTACAAAGTCATCTTAATTAATTAAGATTTTGTTGGAACCACCAACTATAATAATAAAACAATTTTCAATTTATAATTCAGAGCGGAGAACTCATGCCGCTGCTTTGACGAACAAAATAGAGGAAGAAGAAATTTGAAATTTTATTTGACAATGTTAAGTGAAATTAGGTACGTTTCTGCATGGAACTGTACTAGAGCGTAAAATATATAAATAGTCTGAAGAGGATGACTGTGAGATGAAAGCCATCTCCAGAAAGAGTCTTTTATATTTATTAGATTCTTTGGCTAAAATTCTAGCAACCCCAAAATTGATATTGTGACTTTTGTGTGAGCAAATTCTATCTTTTGATAATCTGTTCGTTTTTCCAATATATTCATTAGAACAATTGCGACAAGGAATACAGTAAACTATATGTGCTTGCTGAGTTAAAAGTATTTTGTCTTTCACTTTAGTGAGGAGAGAATTGATCGTTAAAACGGTTTTATTTGCAATTTTAATGTTATCAAAAGGTTTAAAAATTCTATTCAGTTTCGGAGTAATATTGTTTATATGAGGAAAAGGTGTAAAAAAGGTATTGACTAATTGAATCAGATCATCAACATCAGGAATATCCAAAGCTACTGTATTGTTATTACTATTTTTGAAAGAGTATCCATTGAGGAGCTGAACAAAATTTTATTGAGGAGAAAATGAGGATATGAATACGAAATAGGTTGTACAAAATGCACATGTTTTTTTCTGTGGAAAATACTGTCAGAGATGCTGAGAACTCGTTATTTCATCTGCTTGACCAAGTTTACTTTCATTGTTTCCTTGTGGTACGACAAGTAATTCATATATCTACCCGAACTCATGGGTTTTCTGTACCAATCGATGATAATAATATTTTCTTGTCAGCGATGAATTTCATGTCCAAAAATGGGACACTTTACGATCATGGTCTTCACAGACCAGCGTAAACTAGATATAAGGGTCATGGCTATTAAAGATATCAACTATCTCTGCAGTAAACCCCGCAGGTAACGAGAGAATGTTGTCATCATCATTTTTCTTTATAAACAACAATTTTAAAGGTGGAACATTGATCACTGTATCTAATATGTCATCCATCACATAGCAAGCAAGGATGGGACTTATTTTTGCCCCCGTTAGAGTACCAAAAGTCTGTTTATAATTTTGTTATTGATTGAAAATTTTTTCAACATTGAAACACCAGCGTTCTTTGGTTTCTCACAAGGATCACTCCAAAGCGACACTTCACCTTTTGAAGAATTGTCTACAATTGTCCTTTTCTGGAATCACCAAGATTCACTATTCGCTTCTTGCTCCAACCAACCGACAATTTTTCAGAACTCGCTAGTAATTAGAATGGGTTCAGTTCATAAAAGCCAACAAAACATATTTTTGCCAAATAGGGTTCTTCTCAATCGGACAACGAGTTTTTAATAATTAGCTAATGTTTTATGAAGTATTTCAAGAAACCCGTAGAATATGAATATAAAAGGATGTTATCCATGTTTTTTCAGTTGTTATACCTACCTTGTTACCGACATTTATGGGTCTTAATTATTATGAATATAAAGCGACTGTGGGAACGTATTTCTGGGAAGTTCTTGCAAAGTTGAAGTGAATACTAAGATTGTTGTTGCCATGTTTGACATATTAATGATTTTTGTATGAATGTCTGTTCGAGGAGTATTGCCAAATAAGTGAGCCAGAGTATCATTTACTAGAATATATAAAAAAAAGAAATTCCCAGACTAATTGGACTTCATTAAGTCAAAAATCATCGTTGGACACACCAGAAAGGTACAAATCACACACGAAGACAACTGATGAAAATAAGATAATATCCAGAGGATGAAAAAACACGTGAGAATTGATAAGAGCAGTTCGGATTGACAAAGGTTACAAGACTATACCGAGTGGCATGAAAACTTGTTACTCACGACTTTATATGAGGAGAATATCCTACGGTTCCTCACAGGGATCCTAACTTTCTTATCTTTGAAGTTAGGTACATAGTTCATAAAGAGAAAATGATCCGCATCAAAAAATAAGAAAAACAAAGATCGACTGTGTTTCTGTCCTGACTAATGCCAAACGCTCTCATTTCCGCACCCTTGGAGATATTGCTTCGAAATTTGAACCACATCGATAACTCGAGAACAATAATATTGTTCAGTTTTTTATGAGAGCTTTCTGGCGATTTTCCCGTTTTCCCGGCAAGTGATTTGATTCGTTCCATATTTTTCAAAAGTTTCCCTATAATATATGCCCAACACAAGTGTATAGTTTTCGTGAAAGATCGGAAAATGATAACAGGCTTTTCCGGGCAATTTTCCGGAAAAACGGGAAGTTTTCAAAGTCCAAATGCGGCTAAACTGATGAACGACACTGAAATTTCGGCGTCCCCTTTTGCTAGGGCGTCCGATATTTCGTTTCTTTCTAGGCCTGTGTGACCTGGTATCCAGACTAGGGTATAGCGTTACTAGTCGGTACAAGGTGTCTCAGCAGTTCCATACTGCTCTAGATTTAAAGCAGTCGGATTCAAGCGCTTTCAGTGCTGCCTGTTTATCAGAATTTTTTATGGTGTTTCGTGTGTGGTGTCGATTTTCCAGCTCCATTGCAAACATTTCAATGGCATATACCTCTGCCTGAGATATCGTAGCTAGTTTACCGATACTGAATGAGCGTTTCACTACAGGGTTCATCCCATATATTCCGGCTCCGACGCCTTCCGAAGTTTTGGAACCATTGGTAAACTAACGTTCATTTTCCCTACATAGGTCGGTTTCATTCCGGACCCAGTCTTTTCTTTCAGGAAAGACCACAGTGTAGGATATGTGGAGGTTAATAGTTTTGGGCATGATGCCCGAGGGCATTCCAAGAATGTTGTGAGCTATTATGCCCTCCAGTATGCTGCTGCATGACATACGAGGATATATTGAAAATTTCTTAGCCTACTATAGAACCAAACAAAATTTCAATGTCAACATATTTTATTACTCAACATATTCTCTTCTTAATTGGATACATTTATTACAGCGAACCTGCAACGTCTCTAGACCTTTCAAAAACAATGTTTCTTCTTGCTCTGCAAACCAGACCTCCACAGCTTTTATTACCTCCTCGTTGGAAGAAAATTTACGACCTTTTGAACTTTTTTTCAATTGAGGAAAGAGAGCCAAATCTGGTGAATAAGGGGGGTGTTCTAGTAATGCAAACCCTAAATCACGAATTTTTTGCATGGCAACGTGAGATTTGTGTGCACGGGCGTTGTCCTGCAAAAACAAAACACCTTTGGATAGCTTTCCGCGTCTCTTCTCTTTAATTTTTCCTGTAGAGTGGTCAGTAATGTTGAATAGTAATCTCCAGTTATTGTTCTACCCTTATCCACAAAAATCAATCATGATTACTCCATGGCAATACCAAAAAACTGAAGCAAGAACTTTTCCAGCAGATTTTTGGACATGAAACTTCTTAGGTCTTGGAGAACCGGAGTGTCGCCTTCCATCGATTGTTGCTTTGTTTCTGGATCGTAAAAATGTACCCAAGTCTCATTCATAGTAACAATTCGGTTTAAGAAATCTACATCGTTTTCAAATCGAGCACATATCGAACGCGATGCTAATACCCTTGCACGCTTTTGGTCAACATTCAAACATTTGGGGATCCATTTTGCAGCAATTTTTCTCATGTCCAAGTTGACGTGAACTATATGATGAACGCGTTCGTGTGAAATATCCATTGCTTCAGATATCCGTTTTAGCCCAATTCGACGGTCTGTTAAAATCATGTCATGAACTGCATCTATTTCTGGTTTTGTTTTTCGAAAGCTTCTATGGGTTTTGGAAGCTAGGAGACCTGGAGGCCGGCATCTTCGTCTTAGAAGTCGAATTTCTCAAGAACGAGAACAGCTAGCACTTGGTAAGTTCTGGAGTTTGTTCACATTACTTTAAGTTTATTTTGACATTGGAATCATGAGATTTTTTTATGTTTTTCCGGAGAAAAGTTTAATTATTCAGGAAGCACATCTTATACATCTCTCCCCTTCGATGGACATTTTCTCAATTTTTTCATTGCTGTCAACAATTGAAAGCCAAATTGCCTTAGCAACGGATTCATTTTCTTGCATACAGGGTGTCAATTTGAAAACTTCCCACCCTTAATATCTTCCTTACAGTAAACAATATGAGTAATCGAAAAAACAGGTCAATTTTATTGTCAAGGGGGACACTTTCACGGACTATTTGTAGCCCTCGTGGTTCAACCCCCTAGGAGGGGTAGATGTTACCCTTAGAATTTTAAATGGGAAGGGGGGTCAAGTGGCACATCATTTTGTTGGGCGTTCAAATCTTGTTCCAATGGTACCCTGACTTATTATTTTGTGATGAGCATTTTCCGAAAAATTGCGTTCTAAACTAACAGAAGTAATTATTAGAACGCCTATACTGAGATGAATTATTGTATTGACTCCCTTTAATAAAAATGGTTAGAAGAGTAGGTGGCACCGCTCCAACCCTTGAATGACAGGAATAAATTTATTACGCATGGGATTTTTTATTTGGTGGTTATTTTCCTTCTACACAATAAAATTTAATTTGCGAGAAAGACATTTCCAACATAAAATCTACTTACGCTTATCTTATTAGCTGTTCGAAATGTTGTCCATTTTGCTCTAAACAGTAATACAGTCTGTTTTCGAACTCCCCTCTAACATTACGGAAAACTTCACTAGGAATTGACCGGCATGCTGCTGTAATTCGTCTTTTAAGTTCGTCAATATCAGAAGGTTGTGTTTCATAAACAACGGATTTAAGATGCCCCCAAAGAAAGAAATCTAAGGGTGTTAAATCCGGTGATCTCGGAGGCCATTCAACTGCTCCCCTTCTGCCAATCCATCTACCCGGAAATCTCTCGTTTAACCACTGTCGGACGGGAAGAAAATAATGAGGTGGAGCACCGTCCTGCTGGTAATGTAACAGATCCTCCTGCAAAAGTTCATTACCTTCTGCATCAATTTGAGTTTCTAGCTCGTGAGTTATAAGAGGATCGATAGTCTCTTCAAGCATATCAAGGTACAGATTGCCAGTCAAGTTTTCTTCCAGAAATAATGGACCAAGAATGGCATTTCCAAGAATACCAGCCCAAACATTAACTTTTTGTGGGTGTTGTGTATGCCCTTCCCGAAAAATATGTGGGTTTTCGTCACTCCAATAGCGACAATTTTGTCTATTAACATTGCCATTCAGAAAAAATCAACACTCATCGCTGAAACAGATGTTTAACAGAAGATTGGGGATGGTATTGACTCGATGAGACATGATTTCACAAAACTCTATTCTTCTATCATAATCATCCTCGTGGAGCTCTTGAAGAATCTGCATTTTATATGGATGAAATTTATGCATTTTCAATGCTTTTCTTATAGTCTCGCGTGACATTCCCGTCTGTTCTGATACTGATCGTAAGGAGCTCGTGGGCTCTGCAGCAAATGTTCCCAAAACTTCAATTTGAGCTGCTTCATTAAGTACTCTGGGGTTATTTCTTTTTTTATTTGTCACTGAACCAGTTTCGTAAAACTTATTCACCAAATCAAGCACATACCGGTGACTTACATTACAATTTGGATGTCTTTCGTTAAAAAGACATGCCGCCCTTCGTGCGCACTTTCCAACTTCGCCATAAATTACAATCATTTCAATTCTGTCTTGAAGAATGTAAACCATTTTTACACTTTTATACACTTATTAAAGTAATTCCTAAACAGCCCAACAGGTACAACGGTATTCACAATACTACCACATAGTTCAAATTTGCTAACCAATTTTTTGCCGGAAAACAGAAACTTTTTACAGCAGAAGTAGCAGAAAAGGAAGGCTATCTGTACAATTTCTGCGATGACACTTAAAAATTCAGCATTTAATAAACACAACTTTACTACCATCTACGTTTTACTATTAGACTACTTTTTTATGTAAAGTGTTTGGAGCTAATGGCTAATGTTACCCCTAATAAAGGGTTGGAACGGTACCACCTAATATTCTAACCAGTTCTGGCCAAACCATGCATCTCAGTATAGGCGTTCTAATAATTACTTCTGTTAGTTTAGAACGCAATTTTTCGGAAAATGCTCATCAAAAAATAATAAGTCAGGGTACCATTGGAACAAGAATTGAACGCCCATCAAAATGATGTGCCACTTGACCCCCCTTCCCATTTAAAATTCTAAGGGTAACATCTACCCCTCCTAGGGGGTTGATCCACGAGGGCTACAAATAGTCCTTGAAAGTGTCCCCCTTGACAATAAAATTGACCTGTTTTTTCGATTACTCATATTGTTTACTGGAAGGAAGATATTAAGGGTGGGAAGTTTTCAAATTGACACCCTGTATATAAACTTCACCAATGAATTACTAACTAAATACTACATTATGAAATCTAAATTCTATACTAAACTAAACTCTAAACATTTTAAATTCGGCATACTACCATAGGATTTTTCACAATGAACATTTTCATATTGAAATTTCATAAAATTTCTCTAGGTGTCATGATAGTGGCGTGTATGACTAATTTCCTGCTTGGCAATTCCTAATGTTATTTGGTGATTCAAGACTTTTTTATAAAACTGATTGTAATGGTTAGATTCTCTGAATATTTCTCTACTTCCTACAGACATTCAAATCCCTCAAACGATTATCAATATTTTTAAATTAATTGATAAACTTCCAACATCGTTGCCATGTGTGACGTCACGCCTCGCAGAGAGCTCCTTGCCTGAACAGGGTCGGCCTAAGTAGGATTTCGTTTTCTGATAAATGTGAATTGTTGATTTTTGATTGAAAATCTTATATAGTGGTAAATTTATTTGATGACATATTACAGTGAATCATAACAGTACATAGTACCTTATATGAAATCATATTATTTTTTCCCGGCCTATTCAAAAGTTTAACAAAATACAGGGTGTTTCATTTTAAAAACCACAACTTTGATATGTGACACTATTTTGAGCCATCCTGTAGACTCCAAAATAAATTCCTTTTGTAGCCTTAATCAATATAAATATGATGAAATGGAGGAATTCCCAAAAAAACGGTTTGGTTCACAGGGACCGTGTCGTATGGGGTGCCCCATGTATATATATATATATATATATATATATGGTATCCAATATATCCTGAAGGACGTAGGAGATCGTCTCTTCGGATTTATCGTTTATTATCAGGACCAGATCGCCAGCATATGCTTCTTACTGAAAAATGCGGCTTGTTCGCCTATCGCGAACACCTTGTATAAGCCCACTTGGGCTTTCTGCTCTGGCAAACGTCTCGCGTCGGAAGAAGAAAAAAGCGCGAGTTGCGCAACAAGAGCGAGGGAGCGCGGCGCGAGGAGAAGAAGAAGACGAAAGAAGTGGCGGCCACGGCCACAGTATCAACGACCTCCGATTGCCTAGTGAACCAAACCCGTTCTTCGTCTGCACGTCACCGCTTCGCCTCGCTCTTCGCCTTGATGGCTGCGGGTCGCGGACGCAACTTCACCAGAAGATTTCTGATCTGAGCACTGTTCGCGAATCGAAATTCTGAAGGGCAGTTAACTGGTTTAGTATATTCGTAGCATTGTTGATCTTGTTTCGAATTATACAAAAAAGTTGGTTAACCTCCATGAGCTATCGAAATTCATTTAAAAAGTATACTGTTCCCATGGGTTTGATTTTTTTGACAACTTTTTATCTCTTGCATGGTTTCATTAAGGGTCGATCAACTACAAGTAATTTAACATGCGTCACTCAATTCATTGCAGATGCCTTGGAAAAGTCCTCTCAAGTCGATGTCATTTACACAGATTTCTCCAAGGCATTCGATAGGCTTGATCACGGTATACTTCTTAGAAAACTCTCATCATTTGGCTTGACCAACAACTTTTTCTGGAGTCTTATCTGAACGGGAGGCGTTTGAGGGTTCAGTACCATGGCTTCAGCTCTGTAGAAATAAAGTCATCTTCTGGTGTCCCTCAAGGATCTGTACTTGGTCCATTATTATTCATAATTTTTATAAATGACATTTGTATGGGCATTGACTCGGAAATCCTCCTATATGCAGATGACTGTAAACTGTTTCGTCAGATCACCTCTCTGGGTGATAGTTGCTGTCTTCAGAACGACATAAATATATTGAATGAATGGTGCGAAGTCAATTGATTACCTCTGAATATAACAAAGTGTTATGTCGTTACCTACACTCATAAAAAAAAACAATTGAATCAACCTACACCGTAAATGGCAATCATCTGCAGAAAGTGGCAGAGTTGAAAGATCTAGGAATAGTATTTGATGCAAAGTTCACACCACGTGAATACCATTGCTAAAAACGGTTTAAAAATACTTGGTTTCATTATTAGAAATTCCAAATGGTTTACTGAAACTGAAACTCACTTACTCCTCTTCGATGCACTTCGAAACTTGAATATGGCAGCGTTGTATGGAATCCTTATATAAATAACATAGAAAATATTCAGAGGCGATTTTTGAAGTACATGAGTTTCAGATGTGATGGAGAATTTATCCAAATCGTGGCGTTCCACACGATCAACTGCTCTCAAGATATCAAGTCAACTCTCTGTATAAACGTCGTGAATGTTAAGGAATAATATTTTTGCATAAAATCCTTGTCTCACGAATTGACTGTGCATTTTTGCTCTCAAAAATAAATTTACATGTGCCTCGGCTACCTGTACGAATTATATCTACATTTTACTTTCCCGCTCCACTTACGAATGTACTTCATTTCTCGCCTCTGTATACTATATGTCGTGACCACGTAATTTGGACATTTTTCATTGTAAGCCAACCGACATCAGGAGAGCTATTCTAAAATGATTTTTCTTTTTTTATATATATCAAATTCTTTCAATCACTGCTGTAGCGCCGTGTATAAACTTTTTTCTCACTGAGTTTTTTCAGTTCACACACGGAATTTCTGCATGTGTTATATTTTTTACTATATGATTTTCTACTTTTCTTTTATTGTGTAATATGGCGAAAAGCCCTCAACATTTTTTTGCCTCATTCTGTAAAAGGCCTTGGCTGTAGACTGATGTACTCAATAAATAAATGAATAAATTAACCTCGAAGTCGTTGCGGTCAAGGTATTCCTTCTGAAGTATTCTGGTTTCTTTGAGGAGTATTGACAAATGGGCAAATGGGCCAAGGTGTAACAACACCCCGAACTCGCAGCAACTAACAGTCATACCAACGCAATATCAGAAGATATTGTAGGGTCTCAACACCAACAGGACCAGTAGATCTTTCGGAATTTCACGCATTGCTCTCAAGAAACGAACTCCAGAACTGGCACCAGTCTTTTTGCAACTCATTCAGCGTCATTCAACCTGTTAAGTTCAAAATCAAATTTTATCACCTGCGTAGGGATCACGAGACTCGACTCGATCAAATCGACCTAACTCGTTATTGTGTCTATGAAGTTATTCACGAACGTCGATCGAATATGGAATCGAGTAACTCTATTGTGACTAACTCTTGTTGGTATAGCATATTCCATATTCGATCGATGTTCGCGAACAACTTCATACACACGATAACGCGTTGAGTCGATTTGATCGAGTCGAGTCTCGTGATCCCTCTGCTGATATGTACATACCACAGAACTCTTGAGTACTGTGTTGCACACCAGACCATCTTAAAGCGCAATCATGTGCTATGTTTCAAGCCTTTACAACTTGGATATTCACAACGCATTTCATCCTCATCTATGGTAGGCCAATTGGCCTTTTGCATAACATCTTTTCGGAGAATATTAGCAACCATCAGCACCAGATGGCGAACCAAAACTCCAAGAAATAGGGTCACTGAATCCAAGGAGGCTTTAGTCTTCTTACGGGTATGGCCAATGCATGGGTGGAGTCTGATAGTTCCAATCTCTTTAACCTTTTATAGGTGACTGGTCGATATTTTGACAGCGGAGAAAAATGATAGTCACCGAACAAGTGTCGGTTTTGTTTTCAGCCAGAACACACTATATGACATCCAATTATAGGCGGCGGTCTTTATTTCGACCAGATTATAGCTTCTCCGCAGATGGTAAGGTTTGCGGCTAATATTTCGACCAGTGCTCATTTAGTTACACGTGGCCTTGGATGTTACGATTGTGCTTGTGCCAACTTATTGTTTAGTTATTCTGGATAGCATTATTGTAGTTGTGTAACAAGGAGACTAAACATTATTTAACAGGAGAGTCTAATTCCCATAAGACAATGGGGACACTGATAGAAAGAGATGCAAGAACATTTGTGACGAAATGTGACGTAGTGACGTGTCATGGCCGCCGTTCTCTATAGACAGTGACGGACTAGCTCTTGGTATATGAGAGTTACTGCTGACAGTTTTGTTGCTTGGTTCGAGTTCGACTCTGTACTCATATCCAAGTACGTCACTATGACGCGTTGATGCTACAAGATTCTGATTGGCTAGAGCTTATTAAACCCTCCTTGTTAGTTTAGTCTCTTTGGTGTTGTAATACATATAATGCTTTTCATACCAATTACCAAAACAACTTTTGAGTAAGGTTATTCTGGACTTTCATTGTCTAAAATACCGCCAAATTACCCCTAGGCTAATGACACAAAATTATCCACAGCATACCGGGTGGCTACGGAAGTATTGCCTACGGAATATCTCAGTTATTGTATGAAGTAGGTTTGTGAAATTTGGAGCGTCGATATAATGACATAAGAGCTAGAATTTGAGCATATTGACATGTCGAAGTTAACTTCCGGTCTGACCGGAAGTAACATCAACTTTCTTATTTTAAATGGAAACCCTATTTTTTTTCTTTTCGCTTTATTCAGCATTCAATTCCCTTTCTAATGACATATCACAAGTTGGTATCTAACCAGAAACTAGATCAGAAAAAAATTATTATTGAAATTCACCGAGTAGGCCGTGGAAGCAAAATGAAAGCCAAAAATTGAAAAGTTGGCTATGGAAACCATACGTCACTTGATAACAGTTGCTACTACTGTGATATTTTATTTTCATTCGTCGGCGTTATAAAAAGCCGCCAAAAAAAATATTGGAAAAATTGGGAAAAAAACAATACTCTGTAGGTCCATAACTTAAGTAGGAACATACAACTGTTTCTTGCCTGTACTATTCAGCATAACCATTCCTTTCTAATGATATAATAGAAAGTAATTTTTTGAAATGAAATACCAAAAAATCCAATTATTATTCTTCAAATAACGAAAAAACAGATTTATGGAAAAAAAAATTCAAATTGATAGGATTAAAGATAAAATAAATTCAAAACAAATGTTCGAAATGCATTCCCTCAGCGTCAATACATTTATTGACACGTGATATTTTCATGTAAAACGTTTCTCAACATTTGGGGCGTGATATCTTGGAAATCTCTACGAATTTTTATTTCTAGCTCATGTAGAGTTGTATGCTGTGTGGAATACACCCTATTTTTAAGATGCCCCCACAGAAAAAAGTCAGGTGACCTTGGTGGCCACCTGACTGGACCATGGGTTGTTATAAGTCTCTCTTGAAAGCGATTCTGAAGATAATTTCTCGCTATTCTTGAATTATGCGGAGGGGCGCCATCTTGCTGGAAGTACATTCTCTCAGTTATTTCCGCTGGTAGGTTGTTAATGAATTCCGAAATTTCATTCGTTAAAAAATTAAAGTATCTCTCTCCGGTTAGTTGGCCTTGAAAAAGAATGGGGCCAACAATATGAGTTCCAACTATTCCTGCCCAAACATTCACACCAAATCTCTCCTGTAAGCCGCCTTGTCGAAACCGGTGCTCGTTTGCTATCGCCCAGTACCTGGAACAAAAGACCGTTCACACTTTTAGCACTTTACACTTCGACTATCGACAATAATCCAAATAAAGTACAGTACCTACCTTGTATTATTCCTGTTAAATAATACAATGTTGGTAAATCTTGACTCGTCCGTAAACAAGATATAATAGTTAAATAGGTGATTCTCAGCATTTTGTGGAAGAAACCAATTACAATATTCCAGGCGCCTTTCACCGTCATTTTCATACAAATGTTGATGCAACTGATACTTGAAGGATTTCAATCGATGTTTTTTCAAAATTTTCCTAGCAGAGTCCTTACTTATAGCTAATTTGGCGCCAATCTGCCTTGAGGAAATTGTGCTATCATATTGTACTAAAGCTAATACATTAATTTCAGTTTCCTCATTGATAACAAATGCTTCTTGGTCTTCGTGAACATCAGGCTCAGTTCTTAATTTTTCTTCAAGCCACTGGAAATTCCTTCTTGTTCGGTTCGTGAATAACGGGGCATTTTTTGAATATTCCACTAACTGATTTCGATTTCCAAACCCTTTTAAAATGGCAGAATCAAAAACACTACTTCGAACGTCAAAATAATATGGATAGCAGCGTTCGTGACAGCTCTCATTTCTATTTTGTTTCATTCCAAAATACATCTTAATCAGCCTACTTGTTAATATTTTGGTTCGAATGATTATTGCAATGGAATGATTATTCTGAATAGCATAAACATCGTCCATAGGTAGATATTAGAATTTCTATGGACGATGGCACAGACCAAGTACGTTTATGTTCCTATTTAACCTAGAACCTACAGGATATAATTTATCATTCCACATTATTTTTAATTTTATTTTTGCGTATGGCGATAATCTGTTTTGTTATTTGAAGAATAATAATTGGAATTTTCGGTATCTCAGTTCAAAAAATTATTTTCTATTATATCATTAGAAAGAAATGGTTATGCTGAATAGTACAGGCAAGAAAAAGTTGTATGTTCCTATTTAAGTTATGGACCTACAGAGTATTGTTTATTTCCCAATTTTTCCAATATTTTTTTTGGCGGCTTTTTATAACGCCGACGAATGAAAATAAAATATCACAGTAGTAGCAACTGTTATCAAGTGACGTATGGTTTCCATAGCCAACTTTTCAATTTTTGGCTTTCATTTTGCTTCCACGGCCTACTCGGTGAATTTCAATAATAATTTTTTTCTGATCTAGTTTCTGGTTAGATACCAACTTGTGATATGTCATTAGAAAGGAAATTGAATGCTGAATAAAGCGAAAAGAAAAAAAATAGGGTTTCCATTCAAAATAAGAAAGTTGATGTTACTTCCGGTCAGACCGGAAGTTAACTTCGACATGTCAATATGCTCAAATTCTAGCTCTTATGTCATTATATCGACGCTCCAAATTTCACAAACCTACTCCATACAATAACTGAGATATTACGCAGGCAATACTTCCGTAGCCACCCGGTATATAAGAAGTATCCTTGATATTGTCGCATTATACACTTGATAACGACTGTAGATTTCAACAGTTGATACGTCGTGATTAAAAATTGCAGAGAATTGAATTTTTCTTTGTTCTTTTTTTAGACAATGAAAGTCCAGAATAACCTTACTCAAAGTGAAACATTGTCAACCACTTTCAAACAAAAAAAAACAACTTTTGTTGCCGCTCGGATGATATTCTCATTTGTTTTTGACATAACCTAAATTTGTGGTGATTTTACCGCGTGAGACTTCGAGAACGATGGCTAGAAGTAGTTTAAAATGTTTCAAGTATTTCTTGTTTTCCATTATAATTAAAAATATTTATTGAAATTCTTCTACAATTTTGATTTTTTTGTGTTTGATATTTCCAGTGTCAAATGCAGTATGCTTGAGTGTTGATTGGACACTGGTTGAAATATCGACCACCACGAAAAAAAATATCCGAAGTGATGTCATTTTGTTTCATCATTTAACAACTTACATCGAGTTCTTCATTACAATTCAATATAAAAATGCTTTCTTCTCTCTTTGTATCAATTTGCCCTATAAAGGGTTAAACAGTTCCAGTGTTTCAAATATCTCACAAATGAGCAAATTAGGAAGCAAGGGCCATAAGAGAGAGCAAACCGAAAAAGTCGGGTTTTATGTTATTTTTTCAAAAAAGGAGTTTTGTTCTTTTTTCTACATTCATGCAAAAAGCAAAACTTTATTGAACTATATTCAGTGGAAAAAGAAGTTCTTTATTGCACTAGTGCAATAAAGTTTTTATTGCACTCATCTGTCATTCTACTTCAACGTGCTGTCATCATGACAAACATAAACGTTTAAACCTACTACATATTTAGCAGATATTCTGTGAGATTGGCAATAGGTACTTCACTAAGAAATATTCATATTGAAAATTGCACCAATTGTCTTGGTTGATTTGGCCGATACTTGATGGATATCCATAATTACTCAGAATTAAATAAAATCACTTGTTTTTTGATATCCACAATATATTACTAGATGTAATATGTGACGCGTTTCGCTGTTAATACAGCTTTCTCAAACATAAAATGGAATTCAGTAAATGTACAACCATATTTATAGTAATTTGAAGTAAGGTAAACAATAGAAGAACGGTACAATGATACACATAATGATAGACAGGTAATTTGCTACCTGTTTATCGAGGATCCCTTCAGGGTCAACACAGAGATGCATTTAATTATTAAAGAGATTAAGAAGTGGTGAATAATTTAAATCTAACTGGTCATTGAGTAAATTATTGGAATTTTTTCTTTTGTTGATCTCTAATGCTTCTAAGAAGTTAAGTTTTAGACCTTTTCTTTCTGAATGCAAAATTTCAAAATTTAGATCAAAAGTATGATTTTCATCTATAAGGTGATTTGAATAATTTGAATTCCTCTTGTGGTTATCAAAGCATCTTTTATGTTCAAGTGTGCGGGTTTTAAAATTTCGAAAGGTTCTACCGACATATATTTTAGGACAATCTCCACATTTTAATTTGTAAACCCCTGATTTTTGTGATTTTTCGGTTTTAGTTTTATTGTTTTTGATGAATTTGCTCAAATTATTGTTCGTTTTATAAGAAGTCGTGAAATTATGTTGTGTTAAAAATGATTTTATTTTGTCACTGGGTTTGCCTAAATAGGTTAATGAGCAATACTTAATTGGTTCTTGTTTTTGGATGGGGTATACTTCGTTGATAGCAATTGAGAATTCTTTCTTTTTAATAATTACATCTATTAATTGTGGGTCATAACCATTATTATGTGCTGTTTGTTTTATAATATTAAGTTCTTTTATGAAGTTGGAGTCTGACATAGGGATATTAAGTAGTCTATCTATCATGCTATTGTATGCTGCTAATTTATGTTGATGAGGATGTAATGAGGACTTGTGGATGGTTGTGTCTGTGTGTGATGGTTTATGGTAGATGGAAAAGCTGTGTCTGTTGTCTATTCTTGTTATGGTGAGGTCTAGAAAGTTTATAGAGTTGTTTTCTTCCATTTCGGATGTGAATGTAATATTGGGGTGTAGAGTATTGATCCAATTCTCAAGATTAGTCAGTTCTCTTTTTGTTCCCGTATAACAAATTAAAATGTCATCTACATATCTATACCAGTATAGAATATTTTTACTGAGGGGATGTGAATTGTTCATTCACTTTCAACATTGAGGGTAAAAATAAAGTTTGAGTTAAATTGTTCGTAACGTATTAGTTCCTGTTTCAATGCAAATCGATATTAATAATAAAGTATTCAAGTTGCGCTTTTCATTTTCCTACACCTAGTGCCGCAACTCAATAAATCATTTTTTGCTTTTTGCATGAACGTAGAAAAAATGTTGTATGCAACTCGTGCAAAAATTGTTTATTGCACTCGACGTGTTGTCCAACTCGGCCTGACGGCCTCGTCGGACAATTTCACGTCGAGTGCAATAAACATTAACTTTTTTCACTTGTTGCATAAATAACTATTAAAAATGATATTCTCTTGTTGAATGAATATACAGGGTGTTCCACCATTTCCAACTCTGTCATTATTGATGCTACGAATTCGTTTAGATGGGCAAACTAGTAGCATTTTTAATGGCCTTCTCGATGCCGAAAACAAAAAAAAATTGTCAGTCGCGTTTTAAAAATATTTCATGAAACGATATTTTTTTAAATGGAACACCCTATATTTTATTGCATCTTAAGGTTCTTCCTAAAAAGCTGATTTCATAGATCTATCACAGTTGGGGTCTGGCTGAAATGATTACAGAGATATATGGTGTGAAAAAGTGAGATTATTTCAACTTTGAAATTTTTTTGTGTGGAAACTATTCATTATTGGTCTAAACGGCTTGCATGTCCCTATCTTAACTTTATTAATTATAATGACCTTGCAACAGTGCTTCTTCTACAGGAAGAGTTGTCACTAAGATCTGTCACTCTTGTCAGAGATCAGAGACGGTTTTTAGAATTTCAGATTTTCTCTTGTCGTTTTGCGTAGTGTTTGTTGTCGCTGGTTCTTTCATCATTCGTGAATTTGCATTAATCTTGTTTCTTCAAGATATTTTCTAATAAAACCATTTCTTCCCACAGATAAACAATGAACTGTTTAGTGTTGTATTGTGGAAGTGAAGGAAAAATACCTGAAATAAATAATTTTGTTAGATAAATGAAATTTTTATATACCTATATATGCTTTGCTCAAAATCGCTTATTATTTTAGCCTGACAAAAAAGGCATGATTTTTGGTTAAATGTCTTTAGGAAGAGACCCCAATGCAGAACATTTGAGTGAAAAAATTGTAATTTGTGGCAGACATTGTCCTCATGAAGATTTATGTAAAAAGGGCAATAGAATCATTCGAAACACAATTTTCACAGCCGCTTGTTTCGCGGCATTTGTATGCTTATATACATTTTAAATAAGCAGTAACTCAGCTTTGCCGACTTTTGGGTTGACTGGCAACTAGTTTCCGCGAAACAAGCGGCAATGAAAATAGTGCTTAGAATGTGACCGCAGCTCGAAATATAAATAATGGAGACTAGCCGTAATCAGGCCCGGATTACCCATAAGGCCAACCTAGGCCATGGCCTAGGGCGCACGCTTGCGGGGGGCGTAGCGCAGGATACGAGGAAATCTAACTAACTTTGTACTTGTGACTCACCCAACAAAGGCGATCACGAAGACGAAAATAACCAAACCAAAACAGATGACTGCTTATTTTTAGACTGCAGTACTCCTAGTACTAGTCCTAGCACCTCTGTTCATTAGATGCAATCTTTTACTTCAGGAACAGAATCGCAACCAGACACAAAATTCGAATCTGAACCACAGGAAGACACTGAGAGTCCCTCCAATATCATTGAAAATCCAACACCGATTCAACAGAGTTTAGAACGTGAACCTGAAAAATTGAGTTTTGATCTCGTCGATCCTGATCCAGCAAACTGGGTTGTAAATAATTAACTACGTGGTTACGTATCCCACCATGGGTTAATTCGAAATAAAGAAGCTAACTTTTCAAAGAAAAAGAAGGAGTATGTTAACCATTTTTGGAGTTTTTCAGGTACCTACTCATTTTTATAGATATTTAGCAAATGGAGAAAAACAAGACAGAGCATGGCTTGTGTACTCTGAAACTAAATGTAAGTTTTTTGTGGTCCTTGCCGTCTTTTCCATTCGAAAACACATTCGGAATCATATTTTGTGAAAAATGGTTTTAGTGACTGGAAAAATGTTCATGTACATCAAGGTTCAAAGAACATGAAAACTCTCTTTCACATAAAACGACACCATCACTTTAAAAGAGAGAGTGGAGAAACTGGTCAAGGTTAATTCCCACGTAACTAAAATGATAGATCGAGAAATTGGCTACTGACAAATGTTATTGCAAAGAGTTGTCGTGGTGATAAAAGCTCTAGCTTCTCGAGGATTACCATTTAATGATTTCTTGATTTTAATTGAATAACCTGATAGAGGTTGAACTTGGGTATAAGGAAAGCTGAAATAACTCATCCTAAAATTTTATTTTTTTTTGAATGGTCAAGAAAAAAAAATTTGAGTTTTTGGTAATTTTATAATGCGACATTCGAAAATCACCTGCGCCCATATGGTACAAAATGGGACCGTCGATGGGATATCAGGTGTTAGCCTGGACTACCAGCTAACTGCTCTATAAATTTGGACTCCTAATTTTGAACGGTTTGCGGGCTATACGTGTTTTCGTAAACTACTTCAGCGGTAATTTTTTTAAGAAAAATGGACATATCTCAAAAACTGTGACAGATAAGTTAATACAACTTAGATTGTCTGAAGTCATAACCAGCAGGCCAATCAAAGCATGACACAAAAATTAGGTTTCCATTTAAAATAAGAAAGTTGGTACCGACTTTTTGGATACCCTTTATAGTTGTAGGACTAAAAACATTTGAGGTAGAACACACATGATCAATTATGTCAGCATACTAAATTTCAAGTTTCTAGTCCAACTGCAAGTTGAAAAACATCTAATGCACGGGCTACGTAAATCACGCTGTATACAGTGCTGTTTATTAAATAGTGTGAGAGTGTTTTATTTTTCAACATATTTTTTTTTGTCAATCGTCAATATCTGCTTCCTTGAATTGCAAATATTTGCTTTTCATACATTTTATGGAATTTTAATAACCCCAAAGAAGCTCTAAAACGAGGTTTACAGAAAAATATGCCAAAAAATTCAACACCCCCCAGACCTCCTGGAAGGGGGAGTAATTTAGAACTTTGGCCTAGGGCGTAAATGGCTGCTAATCCGGGCCTGGCCGTAATATGTCATTGGTATCAACACTGTGTCTGCGTAAGCATGGCGCGTGATACAACTTTCTGCAACCAAATTTCGAGTATTAGCCACACCGCTTATATTATGTTCTGACTGTTCATGACCATTGTGGAAATTGCACTAATTTTATGCAACCAGAAATAGCATGTTAAAGTCTTCAAATTATTTAAATTAAATGCAGTTACATATTTTGACATGAATCGTTGTAGAAAAAAAACTCGAGCTTCTGTATGGAAGCATCTAATTTTATATATACAAATTCCAGTTGAAATTATTCATAATATTAGCTGAAATAAATTTTCATGATTTCTTGTACTTTCAATTTATTTTTCAATCTAGTGCTTGTTTGAAATTCGCATCGACTATTTGGGGTGGTTCCGTAGTTTTTTGCGTCAATGCGTCGCTTCAGTACTAATAATATTCGTACACTACTTTCTGATGGCCTTCGCTGAATAATTGGGAGCATAAATATGTGAAAAGTTGCAGGTATTCAAATCGACTAAAATAAGTACATTGAATTTTCCAACCTTATTCCCCAAAATTTCAGAATTAACAACGTTCACCAGTACCATATAATATTTTACTAAAACCGGGCCTGTTACAAAAAAACACTACTGACGCACATGCGCATTGCGGATTGTCTGAAATTTTTACAACACTTTTGACATATGGAATTAGCATTCTAGAATAAATATATGATATATTTCTTTGGTATTAACACACGAACCACATTTCAAGAATAAAATTGAAGTAACTATTCTGATGACCTGGCATCCTCAGTAACTTTGATGACAAATACCGATGGCCCTTTAGTGGCCTGGCTATCAAACAAATGTTACCGGATCCTTCTGAAAAAAGTTTTATTGAAAGTAAACACCCTGATTGATCACGGCCCATTTGTCGGAACAGAAAACAAGTGAAAGTGGCATGAGTATCGGACACAAGAATTCCCAACCCTTTACCTGATCGATGCAGGTCACATTTTTGAGTCGTCATTCGGAAGGTAGACAAACATTAAAAATCATGACACGGCCCAGACTCCCATGGAACTCTCAAGCAATGGCAACAGTCATTGGCGTGGAAACAATAATTCTCTTGGGAAATCAACATGCAGTGAATTTCTTTTTCCTTGTTCTTGTCATGAATATTATGATAATCGTCGATGATAATACGATGACAACCGAAAAGAAATTCGGAGAGGGGAACATTGCAATTATACAGTTAACTTACAGTTCAGAAATTCTTTTATTAATGAATTTTGACAAATTTCCATTCGTGCAATCGCTTCTGCATCAAAAGAAACGCCAAAAGACGTTGTACAGTGTCGTTCGTCCATTCGTGTTTGAAGGAAAATAAAAAAAAATTAATTCTCAAAACAAACTTGTTTGAAAAAATAGCAAAAAATGTTGTTGAGAAAAGTTGTTCAGAATGACATTTTATAGCTATGTATAGGAAAAGATCAGAGAAAATAACACTAAAATAAATTTTTTGCCACAAAAAAATTCTATTTGGAAAAATACATTTCTGACGAAGAAACTCAATAGTAAAGCCAACACTACTATTTCAAATAATGTTTTGTGAAGATTCGCAAGCTATTTCTATTTCATTCGGAGAAAATTTGAAATCTGTGAATTTGCAATGCGTTCAGCTGCTTCATAAGAGGTCACTGAAAAATCTTCAGGACATTGAGATCCCGATACTGTTCAATAATAATAAAGAACCATGTAACTACACAATTATAATTTCATTGAAAATATGAACAGGATGTTCATAAAGTCAGTTGAGGAAACATCTGCGACTGAAAGTTGGAATTTAGTCGCTATTTTCCATCGTACAAGATAACCTCTCTTGGAAGGGATTCATGTTTTAAAGAGAAACATTCTCAATTGAAAATTGTATCAATACATGACTCCTCTGGAAATGGAAAACACCCTACGATAAAATTGAAGTACTTTTTGTAATATCTAACAGAAAACAACTACTTCCCCGGCTAAAGCCACGCTGGACATTGAACTACATCTGATAGATATTGAGAAAGACCCTATATAACTTGAGAACTGTTAGATATTACAAAAAAGTAACTTTAATTTCATCGTAGGGTTTTTCCATTTCCAGAGGAGTCAGTATTGATTCAATTTTCAATTGAGAATGTTTCTCTTTAATACAAAATTTTAATTTAAATTTTTCATTAGAACAAAAAATATATTGATTTTTGGCAAGTTATTGGATTCAAACATAACTAACTACAATATTATTATTGTTGATGCGTGCATCGACAGATTTCCTCATCATCGAAGAGGCCATGAGACTTTGTCATTGGGAGTTGTCAAACGACTTCGAAGTGATATTATTTATCCAAATATTTGTATTATATTTCTTGTTTAGTTTTTTTCCATTGTAAAAGTTATTTTGCATTTTGTTGTACGTTAACAATAAGTAGAGATGCCCCGAGAAAAGCTAAGTTTGCACGAAAAAATTGAGCTGGTCTTAATATGTGGCGAGCACTTTCATACTTGCAGAGAAGTAGCAGATATATTCAATGTTAGATATTCATGATCTACCGTGTTGCGTATTTTAAACAAATTTAAAGCTACAGGTATTGTAGAAAATCGTTACAAAATTCCACATAGTAAGCCCGTCCCTAATGAAGAAGGTAACTTGAAAATTACAGTCCAGTCACAGTACCATCGACTTTTTCTAAAGTGTATTGTTTTTAGACAGATTAATGTCACTTTGCCAAGAATATGATATAATTTCGAAAAATCAACACATATACTTGAACAAATAAACCACAAATACCGCAGTGTTTTCCTATTAATAAAAATGTATTGAATGCATTGAGGCAGGAGAATGCCCTGTTGGAATCTTTTGTGAACTTTTGTGAATGATCAAATAAATCACCTTTGTAATAATCTTAAAAAAACTTTTTTTTTGCCATATTCTCTCTCAGAAATATCTCAATGTACAAAGTCTGAAACATTTCTACTATGCTTTGGCATTTTCAACAATCAGTTATAATATAATTTCCTGGGGCAAAGCTATATTAGAGACCACAGAGGCTTCACCTTACAGAAGCGTATAACCCGTCTTATTTCCAACTTGAAGAATCAAGACACCTGTAGAAATCATTTTAAGAAAAATCGAATACTGACAGTGATCAGCATTTACATATTGAAGATATTGTGTCATATCCACAACAGCAAACCCCTCCTCAAAAAGTGCTCAAAAATCCATAAATACCATACTATAAATCTCAACAATATTTACATCAAAAAATTCCATCAGATAGAGTACAAAAAGTCTCTGAAATATAGAGACCTTTACAACTCACTGCCTGAATCGTTGAATTCCCAATCTCAGAAAATATTCAAGGCTGAACTTAAAAAATTCTAACCTCAAATTGTTTTTATGATTTATCTGAATTTTAAACACATCTAATATCTATAAAATTATTTTACCATTTCGAAATGTTTATTTACAACTACTTTATCACATTATTGTGTAACTATATACTATAACTCAGTTTTGAGCATATGTTTAATTAATAATATATTGTATGATCTGACGAACCTACATGTAACATGGCTCAAAGTAAATAAATAATCAGTCTATCTTATTGGGTTTTTTCTAAACTAGTGACTGACCTCAGTTCATTACTACTCTCGACGTACGTTTCGCTAACGAAGTTAGCATCATCAGGAGCTATCATCTCATTCGGGAATCTCGATGGCCATCGTTCTGAATTCTAGCTACGTGGCAGTATTCATTTGAGAATCACATTATCATCCTATCTAACTTAAATATGAAATCGAGTTATCATCAAAATTAAACGTTATGTACAAGCCAAAAAAACTGAAGGTCAATTCTCTCTCGCCTACGTTCATATCGTTCATACATATATTTCATAGCATGTCCGATTTTTGTCAATAAACGAACGACATACATGGATAGATGCGATAATATCCGAAGTAGGCCTCGCCTACGCCTCTGGCGATTCGTCAATAAAAGAGAAGCAAATACACATTTTCTGTAAAATTTATAATGGGCGACATGAGTCGATTTGAAATTCCAAAAGAATCGGTCAAACATGGTGAGCTTGGTCATTGAACTTCAAGTTTCTGCCTTTCACATGCTCAACCTTCTATACGGACTTGAATTTGGCCATATTCAAGGTGAGTACACTGAGAAATAGGGACTGGGAACTGATACCCGTCTACGTAAAACGCTCATTAGGCTCAGAAGTTCAATAAGGACTATTGGTCTCGAGTAAGAAACACATGGCTTACAATAACGCCTCGTTATTTTTCTGTTCACTATCAATTATTAAAAGAGAAAACGTATTTCAAATTTGGATCGGCGGAGGAACAATTTTTTTAACGTTCACAGATCATAGTGAGAACCAACGAAAAACCGTTCGAAGTCAACAGGTAATACACATTTTTTGATAAGATCTACAAAGTCGAAGTACCCTTCTCTCCAAATATTTCCACAAACTAGAAAATATGAGTAGAAAATCTGACAGAAAACAACTACTTCCCTGGCTAATGCCTCGACGGATATTGAACTACATCTGACAGATATTACTGCAACGTTCTTCCAAGAAGACTCAATTGCAAGTGCTTATTGTGGACAAACAAAAGATTATCCTTAAGTTGGCTGGGGATGACCGCCTGCAGACATGTTTCGAGGCTGTTGCCTCTCATCAGTGCAAGGGTAGGTCCGACAACTTTGAGTTGTCTTGTCCCTGCCAAATGAATTATAATTTATTGTTTATCTAATAATTCCCTACGGATTTATAATTCATTTGGCAAGGACAAGACGACTCAAAGTTGTCGGACCTACCCTTGCACTGATGAGAGGAAACAACTTCGAAACATGTCTGCAGGTGATCATCCCCAGCCAAATTGAGGATACTATTTTGCCTTGTCTACAATAAGCACTTGCAATTAAGTCTTCTTGGATATCTGTCGTGGCATCAGCCAGGGAAGTAGTTGTTTTCTGTCAGATTTCTGCCTCATATTTTCCACTTTGTGGAAATATTTGGAGAGACGGGTAATTCGACTTTGTCGATTTTATTCTTATCATTTTTTTGTACGCAAAACATTTGAACTTGTTCGAATTTTCACACTTTTTTACTAAAAATATATAGTGCAGTAAAGAATAAAATTAGAGCATTTACTTCTCATCTAACAGCGTGTCCGGTTTGGTAAGGAAATCTTTGGATTTGAGATAACTCCACAAAGAAGAAGGGACACAAATGTGGTCAGCGAGCAGTCCACTCATTCACACTCCATATCGTGCAATGCACTGATTAGGAAACGTTATATCAAGAAACTTCATTGTTCGCTTGTAATAACGCGGTGTATTTTATGTTTTTCTATTACTTGCTAAAATGTTCTTTGTTTTTTCGCTTTGAAAACAATTCTAAGGAGGCCTAGACATTTAAAATTTTATTCGAAAGTTATGGCAGTATGAAAGATGGAAGCTATTTTCTTTAGAAAAAATTGTTGAAGTCTGACAAAAAGTAAACAAATTACAGTGATTCCATCCACGCCATGCTGTCCGAAAGACTAGCCAGAGCAACTCTTAGAAGTAGCTCCAGCGAGGCCATACCCATGAGGGGCTGTCCGCAGGGAGGAGTCTTGTCCCTTTTGCTTTGGTGCCTCGTGGTGGATGGTCTCTTAGTAAAAATAAAAGATTTGGGTTACTACACTCAGGCCTACGTCGACGACATTGTCATTCTGGTCGATGACCAGGGGTCCGGCCTTGTGAGGTGCACGATACAAACGGCTCTCAACGGGGTGGATGAATGTTGCCGTTGGTGGGACTCAGTGTAAACCCAGAAAACTCCATACAGGAGACCTCCTAGATGTTCAACTCACTGGAAGGTCCCTGCAATACAAAAGCTCAGTCAAGTACCTTGGAGTCATCCTTGATTCCAAGCTAAACTGGAACGAGCATATTGATCATAAAGTTCAGAAAGCCACAGCTGCTTTCTGGGCATGCAGAAGGGCATGTAGCAGTACGTGGGGGCTCAGCCTCAATATTCTATATTGAATCAACACAACTCTCATACGCCTAATGATTACGTAAGGGGCCATCGTGTGGTGGCAAGGTGCAGCATCCGGCAAATCGAAACCCCAATTAGATAGGGTACAAAGACTTGCCTGTCTTGCGATAACAAGTGCAATGAGGACGGCACCTACCAGGGAGCTGGAAACGCTCATAGGACTGCCGCCCTTGTACCTCTTTATCGATCATGAGGCACGCAAAGCCTTAGCTCGCCTAAGGAGTTCTAACCAATGGCGGAGCGAGGGAATGTATGGAAATTCCCGATTATGGAATCTTGAAATGCCGGGTGACAGTTCGTTACCTGCTATACGATTCAGTAAAAAGCCGCAGTCAATCATTCCCAAAAGGGAGGACTGGGAGCGGATCAGGCACCGCGTGACTCTCATTATATAAGGGTATCATCTGGTACACAGATGGCTCCGGGATGAGTAAGTCAGCCGGCGCTGGGGTATACGGGCAATCTCCGAAAGCGGAACTCTGTTACGCTCTAGGAACATTTGGTACTGTATTTCAGGCAGAAATGTTTGCCATACTCGCCTGTGTATGTTAAAATCTCAACAGAGGCTACAGCGGCCAGCAAATCACGATATGCACCGACAGCCAAGCGGCGATCAAGGCTCTCACATCATGTAGAGTCACTTCGTTGCTGGTGTCTGAATGCATCGATGATCTGCAAAGGCCATCTGCCGCCAATATAGTAAAGCTACTTTGGGTCCCTGGTCATACCGGAGTACCTGGACCAGACTGCTTATTTGACAAGACAAGGTGCAAAAAGCCCAACGATTGGTCCAGAACCTATCCTAGGAGTTTCTAGATCATTGTGAGTCTCAACCATGAAGGAAATCCTGGAAATAAAATTCTAGGATACATGGAATGATGCACCGCGCATGAAGCAATCGAAACTCCACATCGGAGGCCCTTCTACTGGGAGGACCACGACTCTGCTCACACTGAGCAGAAAGGAAATCAGATTAGTGACAGAGCTTCTGACGGGACACTGCCATCTTAACAAGCACCTCAACATTTTAGGTATCACGGATGATACCAAATGCAGGTGGTGCTTGGAGGATGAGGAGTCAGCCATCCACATCCTCACGGAATGCCCGGCAGTTACAGCAATACGGAAAGCACACCTCGGGAGCATCGTACTGAACCCGGAGAGTGTGGGGGAGGTATCGGTTAGAAGGCTAGCCTCTTTTACTCGCGAGATAGTCTACCTTCAAAACTGAACTATTTCGCAGCAGTGGTGGGTGCATGACAGGCCCGATTGAGAGGCCTACATGCTTATGACTCCGTCCGCCCACATACCTTATTATATCTATCTACAGCTCCGCTTTTAAATGGGACACTCTGTATAATTCTCCTCGGGCCCAATATCGTCAAAAAATGCCCCAAAAATAATGTCGGACAATGTTACCTCTACATTTTCCAAACTTTGATTAGGCGATTTTGAAAAAATCAGCTGTGCCTAAACTTTCTGACGTCATAACATGTTCGACTCGGGAAAGTTATGACATCATAAAATTTAGACCATCACATCTGATATTTTCAGAATCGCCTAATGAAATTATAGAAAATGTAATACTAACATTGTCTGACAAACTCTTTGGGCGTTTTAGTTGTCGAATAGTCCCAAAAATTTGGGGGCCCTGATAAAGCAAGTTTTCACATGTTTTATCGTGTTGTCCAACTGGACATGAAGAACAAATTAGAACAGTTAGAAAGTACATTTTTAATCTAGTATTGTAGTCTATGACGTCGTCTCTAGTTCTATAGTCCAACTGTTGATAAGCTAGTTTACTTATGTGTGATTTTGTCCATAAAATTTTGTATCTACTCAGTGTCCATCTCAGGAACCCCCAACAAATGCTGAAGTGGTTTTTCGGTTTAATTGGGAAAACGAGCCTTCGCTGTTACGGAGGTGTTTCCCCTATTAAATCGAAAATGATTTTACCTATGGTATTTAAAGCATTGGGAGCACCAATTGTATAGGTTAGAGTGGAAGAGTGGATTATGTAATCCATTTTTAATCATTTGATCAACTATTGTGTTGTATTTTTACATAATATACAATATAGATACATGTTTGAATAGAATATATATCTTCGTAACAGAATATGATATAACAAAACATGAAAACTATAACATAACCTGAATAATAATAATAATAATAATATATGTTATTCATCATAAATCCATCAAGTATAATTTTGATAAAACACTGCTCAAGTGAGTAGTACTTGAGAGCTGAGTGAAATAAACAATGGCATCACTGAAGGAGCAATTCTAGAAAATTACTCCTTGTGCGTGATATAGCCTCAAAATCTAGATCTAATAAAATACGTAAGATTAAAATATAAAATAAAATAAAGTATAAAATATATGGGTAAAAGTTGCAATCTTGCTGTGTATTTTTAGGTGAACACATTTAAGTTGTTTGGAATGTCATAATAAGTAGTTTTCCCATGTATCACAGAAAATAAAATTTCACAGTTGTTGGTAAAAGGGTCACATCCAGGTAGGTATCACATAAAGTTAGTGGCATTATCGGGTTTAAGAGTCACATATACACATACATCACAGTCATATGATCTTGATCCCATGTGAGTGTTACACAAGATAAAATATTACAATTAGTAAAAGGGTCACATACAGGTAGGCCCCACATAAGGTGAGTGTCATAATCGGGGTTAAGAGTCACATATACACATACATCACAGTCATTCGATTTTGATGAACAATCCGTGCTAAATAAAAGTTGAAACCATTTTATGGAATATTTGTCTGTCATTGCTTTGAATCCAATTTTTAACTTTTTTTTTAATATTTCGTAGCTTCGGCTGGTCTTTATTGTTTCAGGCAACAATTCCCAAGCTTTTGGACCCAGAAAGCTGCAGTGCCTCTGACCCACTGTTTTGATACATTTCGGAACCACGACGCTGTGGTTTCGTCTTCTGGTATTATATGGGTGATCTGAGTGCGTTATTTCAATTTTATTTTTGTATATCCCTTGTAACATATTTTGGCAATAGAGTTGTCTGATATCAAAAATGCCACATTCGTTATACAGACTGTCAGTAGAGTACGAATAATGAAAAAAATACATAGATACACAGTACAGATAAGGTATCATAGTGTTCCATAGCAGAAACGAAGTACACTAAATAAAGAAGAGCGGTTAGGTACCCGACAAAGTTCATCAAATGAATTGTCTTCGCGGGTATTGAGTCTTTGCGTATATTTAATAAATAAATAAATATTTTCATAAACTAAATACATAGATACATAGTACAGATAAGGTATCATAGTGTTCCATAGCAGAAACGAAGTACACTAAATAAAGAAGAGCGGTTAGGTACCCGACAAAGTTCATCAAATGAATTGTCTTCGCGGGTATTGAGTCTTTGCGTATATTTAATAAATAAATAAATATTTTCATAAACTAAATACATAGATACATAGTACAGATAAGGTATCATAGTGTTCCATAGCAGAAACAAAGTACACTAAATAAAGAAGAGCGGTTAGGTACCCGACAAAGTTCATCAAATGAATTGTCTTCGCGGGTATTGAGTCTTTGCGTATATTTAATAAATAAATAAATATTTTCATAAACTAAATACATAGATACATAGTACAGATAAGGTATCATAGTGTTCCATAGCAGAAACGAAGTACACTAAACAAGAGCGGTTAGGTACCCGACAAAGTTCATCAAATAAATTGTCTTCGCGGGTATTGAGTCTTTGCGTATATTTGATAAATAAATAAATATTTTCATAAACTAAATACATAGATACATACCACAGATAAGGTATCATAGTGTTCCATAGCAGAAACGAAGTACACTAAATAAAGAAGAGCGGTTAGGTACCCGACAAAGTTCATCAAATAAATTGTCTTCGCGGGTATTGAGTCTTTGCGTATATTTGATAAATAAATAAATATTTTCATAAATGAAATACATAGATACATAGAACAGATAAGGTATCATAGTGTTCCATAGCAGAAACGAATTACACTAAATAAACAAGAGCGGTTAGCTACCCGACAAAGTTCATCAAATAAATTGTCTTCGCGGGTATTGAGTCTTTCCGTATATTTGATAAATAAATAAATATTTTCATGAACTAAATACATAGATACATAGTACAGATAACGTATCATAGTGTTCCATAGCAGAAACGAAGTACACTAAATGCAAGAGCGGTTAGGTCCCGACAAAGTTCATCAAATAAATTGTCTTCGCTGGTATTGAGTCTTTGCGTATATTTGATAAATAAATAAATATTTTCATAAACTAAATACATAGATACATAGTACAGATAAGGTATCATAGTGTTCCATAGCAGAAACGAAGTACACTAATTAAAGAAGAGCGGTTAGGTACCCGACAAAGTTCATCAAATAAATTGTCTTCGCGGGTATTGAGTCTTTGCGTATATTTAATAAATAAATAAATATTTTCATAAACTAAATACATAGATACATAGTACAGATAAGGTATCATAGTGTTCCATAGCAGAAACGAAGTACACTAAATGCAAGAGCGGTTAGGTACTCGACAAAGTTCATCAAATAAATTATCTTCGCGGGTATTGAGTCTTTGCGTATATTTAATAAATAAATAAATATTTTCATAAACTAAATACATAGATACATAGTACAGATAAGGTATCATAGTGTTCCATAGCAGAAACGAAGTACACTAAACAAGAGCGGTTAGGTACCCGACAAAGTTCAACAAATAAATTGTCTTCGCGGGTATTGATTCTTTGCGTATATTTAATAAATAAATAAATATTTTCATAAACTAAATACATAGATACACAGTACAGATAAGGTATCATAGTGTTCCATAGCAGAAACGAAGTACACTAAATGAAGAAGAGCGGTTAGGTACCCGACAAAGTTCAACAAATAAATTGTCTTCGCGGGTATTGATTCTTTGCGTATATTTAATAAATAAATAAATATTTTCATAAACTAAATACATAGATACACAGTACAGATAAGGTATCATAGTGTTCCATAGCAGAAACGAAGTACACTAAATAAAGAAGAGCGGTTAGGTACCCGACAAAGTTCATCAAATAAATTGTCTTCGCGGGTATTGAGTCTTTGCGTATATTTAATAAATAAATAAATATTTTCATAAACTAAATACATAGATACACAGTACAGATAAGGTATCATAGTGTTCCATAGCAGAAACGAAGTACACTAAATAAAGAAGAGCGGTTAGGTACCCGACAAAGTTCATCAAATGAATTGTCTTCGCGGGTATTGAGTCTTTGCGTATATTTAATAAATAAATAAATATTTTCATAAACTAAATACATAGATACATAGTACAGATAAGGTATCATAGTGTTCCATAGCAGAAACGAAGTACACTAAATAAAGAAGAGTGGTTAGGTACCCGACAAAGTTCATCAAATAAATTGTCTTCGCGGGTATTGAGTCTTTGCGTATATTTAATAAATAAATAAATATTTTCATAAACTAAATACATAGATACATAGTACAGATAAGGTATCATAGTGTTCCATAGCAGAAACAAAGTACACTAAATAAAGAAGAGCGGTTAGGTACCCGACAAAGTTCATCAAATGAATTGTCTTCGCGGGTATTGAGTCTTTGCGTATATTTAATAAATAAATAAATATTTTCAAAAACTAAATACATAGATACATAGTACAGATAAGGTATCATAGTGTTCCATAGCAGAAACGAAGTACACTAAACAAGAGCGGTTAGGTACCCGACAAAGTTCATCAAATAAATTGTCTTCGCGGGTATTGAGTCTTTGCGTATATTTAATAAATAAATAAATATTTTCATAAACTAAATACATAGATACATAGAACAGATAAGGTATCATAGTGTTCCATAGCAGAAACGAAGTATACTAAATAAAGAAGAGCGGTTAGGTACCCGACAAAGTTCATCAAATAAATTGTCTTCGCGGGTATTGAGTCTTTGCGTATATTTGATAAATAAATAAATATTTTCATAAATGAAATACATAGATACATAGAACAGATAAGGTATCATAGTGTTCCATAGCAGAAACGAATTACACTAAATAAACAAGAGCGGTTAGCTACCCGACAAAGTTCATCAAATAAATTGTCTTCGCGGGTATTGAGTCTTTCCGTATATTTGATAAATAAATAAATATTTTCATGAACTAAATACATAGATACATAGTACAGATAACGTATCATAGTGTTCCATAGCAGAAACGAAGTACACTAAATGCAAGAGCGGTTAGGTCCCGACAAAGTTCATCAAATAAATTGTCTTCGCTGGTATTGAGTCTTTGCGTATATTTGATAAATAAATAAATATTTTCATAAACTAAATACATAGATACATAGTACAGATAAGGTATCATAGTGTTCCATAGCAGAAACGAAGTACACTAATTAAAGAAGAGCGGTTAGGTACCCGACAAAGTTCATCAAATAAATTGTCTTCGCGGGTATTGAGTCTTTGCGTATATTTAATAAATAAATAAATATTTTCATAAACTAAATACATAGATACATAGTACAGATAAGGTATCATAGTGTTCCATAGCAGAAACGAAGTACACTAAATGCAAGAGCGGTTAGGTACTCGACAAAGTTCATCAAATAAATTATCTTCGCGGGTATTGAGTCTTTGCGTATATTTAATAAATAAATAAATATTTTCATAAACTAAATACATAGATACATAGTACAGATAAGGTATCATAGTGTTCCATAGCAGAAACGAAGTACACTAAACAAGAGCGGTTAGGTACCCGACAAAGTTCAACAAATAAATTGTCTTCGCGGGTATTGATTCTTTGCGTATATTTAATAAATAAATAAATATTTTCATAAACTAAATACATAGATACACAGTACAGATAAGGTATCATAGTGTTCCATAGCAGAAACGAAGTACACTAAATAAAGAAGAGCGGTTAGGTACCCGACAAAGTTCATCAAATAAATTGTCTTCGCGGGTATTGAGTCTTTGCGTATATTTAATAAATAAATAAATATTTTCATAAACTAAATACATAGATACACAGTACAGATAAGGTATCATAGTGTTCCATAGCAGAAACGAAGTACACTAAATAAAGAAGAGCGGTTAGGTACCCGACAAAGTTCATCAAATGAATTGTCTTCGCGGGTATTGAGTCTTTGCGTATATTTAATAAATAAATAAATATTTTCATAAACTAAATACATAGATACATAGTACAGATAAGGTATCATAGTGTTCCATAGCAGAAACGAAGTACACTAAATAAAGAAGAGTGGTTAGGTACCCGACAAAGTTCATCAAATAAATTGTCTTCGCGGGTATTGAGTCTTTGCGTATATTTAATAAATAAATAAATATTTTCATAAACTAAATACATAGATACATAGTACAGATAAGGTATCATAGTGTCCCATAGCAGAAACGAAGTACAGCAAATAATCAAGAGCGGTTAGGTACCCGACAAAGTTCATCAAATAAATTATCTTCGCGGGTATTGAGTCTTTGCGTATATTTGATAAATAAATAAATATTTTCAAAAACTAAATACATAGATACATAGTACAGATAAGGTATCATAGTGTTCCATAGCAGAAACGAAGTACACTAAACAAGAGCGGTTAGGTACCCGACAAAGTTCATCAAATAAATTGTCTTCGCGGGTATTGAGTCTTTGCGTATATTTGATAAATAAATAAATATTTTCATAAACTAAATACATAGATACATAGAACAGATAAGGTATCATAGTGTTCCATAGCAGAAACGAAGTACACCAAATAATCAAGAGCGGTTAGGTACCCGACAAAGTTCATCAAATAAATTGTCTTTGCGGGTATTGAGTCTTTGCATGTATATGATAAATAAATAAATACATAGTACAGATAAGGTATTGTAGTGTTCCATAGCAGAAACGAAGTATACTAAATAGACAAGAGTGGTTAGGTACCCGACTAAGTCCATCAAATAAATTGTCTTCGGGTATTGAGTCTTTGAGTATATTTGATAAATAAATGAATATTTTCATAAACTAAATACGAAACCTTATTATAGAATAACAAAAAAAATTATACCGTGCTGCTTTTTTCCGCCCCCCCCCCCCTGTTAACTTTTGAAAGGTTCGAAGTACAAACATGAAAAAGAAACCCTTCGGAGGGTTCCAGTGATACTACTTTTTGAAACAAAAAATGTGGTTATTGCTCGACAGGGGGCGCGGGGGGGGGGGAGGGCACATTAATTCAAATTTTTTAAATGGTATGGGTGGTCAAGTGGCACATCGTTGAATAGAGAATTCAATACTCTTAACAACCATCTTCTTTTTTTTAAATTTCGTCAATATTTTTTTTGCAACTCAAATTCGAAATGTCAAATATAAATGCGGATCTAAAAACTAGTCATGCCTCGTTTTCTGTGGAATAATGAAACCAAAAACATTTTGAGGGGTAATACTACTTTTTGAGAGAAGAAATATTGCAATTACACTACAGATGGTGCTGGGGATACATCAACTAGAAAATTTCGAAAGGCATAAAAATCGAAATTGGGAAAAAATTTCTAAACTAAATTAAAAAATATTCAGATGGTTGTGAAGAAAATTGAATTCTCTTTTCAACGATGTGATACTTGACCCCACATGCCATTTAAAAATTTTGAGTTGAAGTGTCCCCCCGCGCCCCCTGTGGAGCAATCACCATTTTTTGTTTCAAAAAGTAGTATCAGTGAATTTCTCCAAACTCTTTTATTTTCATGTTTGTACGTCGAACCGATCAAAAGTTAACAGGGGGGGGGGGATAAAAAAAGCCGCACTGTATAACTGAAATTGGATCAACTACATTGGCGAAATACTTTCGGTCATTTGAAAATATCCATTCCTTTAATTTCTTTTCGAAAAGACGAACTGAATTTAATATTTTCCAGGTGTTTGGTGAATAGTTCCATAATTTAGATCCAATAAAGCAGAAGCTTTTCTGGCCAAGTGCTTTATGAGTAACAGGGACATAAATAGCGGATTGTGTGTTTTGTCTCGTACCGTAAGTATGTGGTATGCTATAACTATAATGCCTGTTTGAGTATAGGCAAAAGAGTTGTCGAATGTCCAATACTTTTAAATCAATGAATAATTGATCTGAAGAGAATCTGCGAGGTTTTTTGAGAATAATTTTCAGTATAAATTTCTGAATGATATTTATCGAACTCAGATAATTATTCCTAATTCCACCCCAACCAATGATATCATATAGTAATATGGATTCCACAAAAGCGGAGTATATAATTTTCAGTTGTTTGGCAGATAAAAATTTCACAAGTTGTTTGAATCTGAATCAAACCACTTGAAGATATTCTGCATATCGTCAGAGGCAATTTGTTGGATTTCAGACCAGGTTGTACCTACGGAAATAAACGCAGTAAATGACAAAATTACTACAGTTGAGCAAATCATTCAAGTTAATTAAAAATTGAATCGGCCCAAGAACGGTACCTTGGGGAACTCCGACTGTTACAAACTCTTCTTGGCTGCACATATCATCAATTTTTACAACTTGTATCAAACCATAGTCATTACTAGTAGACCAAAATAAATGTTTTCGGATCAAGCGAAATTAAAAAACGGAATTACAAATTAAATAATTAATACTAGTAATAAAAATTGAATTGATTTAAAGTTTGCCATTCCTTAATAGCATAATCAAGCTCTTCTTGAATCTTTTCTTCCACATTGTGTGAATCAGCAGGCACACTCCAGTTCCGAAAGAATCATCAGCAATTCCTCGAATGATAAACAAGGTACCGTTACCCCACATTATGCAAAAACAAGAACTTATCATCATTTCATGCGTGTAAAAACCCACTGGGATCCATTTCAACATTATTATCGTCTGCGGATTCCTGCACGATGGAGGTAATAGGCCGTCCTCGCGGCGATACAGGGTGAAAAACAAATTGTATCTATTAAACGTTTTATTTTTTGAATATGAAATAATTATTCATCTATCGAAGAGTATTAATATTAATATTGAATGATTTGTAAAATTATTGATTTTTTTTCATTTAAAATGTTATACTTACTTCTTCTCTTTCAGTTCATAACTTTTCTTCTTTTTCAGCTTCTCAGGTCAGTCAGTGCGCCAACCATGTAGATCTCTCAATATCAGGTAGAGTTCTTGGAAAAGGGTTTGTAGAAAAATAGTTTACATTGCAATTCGTAACAGTAATAGGAAGGAAGTTCTCAAAATAAATGTAATACGTTCAAACTCAAATATGTGTATTTATTGAAAACCAATGCAATCAATGTGAAAATGAAAACACTTCAGCTGTTTCTGATTTTTCAGGAGCTTTTCTTACCCATTCCCTCCGATATATACTGTATAGCTAAGAGAAATGTTCATTAACAGCAACAAAATATGATTCGAATTGTGCAATTTTTTTTCGTGCTTGAAAACATTTATAATTACAAATGTTTTCAAGCACGAAAAAAATATCAAAATTGCACAAAAGAAAATCAAGCCATTGAAAAACTTGTTTACTAAATTGAAACAAAAAGATCCTATAACAGAAAAGTCCAATGTAGTTTATGAAATTCCCTGTCTTGATTGTAACAAAAAATATTTGGGTCAAACAAAAAATAATTTAAAATCACGAATAGCTTTGCACAAAAGCAATTGTAGAACTATGAAAGAAAACTCTTGTGCCTTAACCAAATATGTATTAGATAATGATCATATCATGAACTATGATGATACAAAAATATTACACGTGGAAAAAAATTTGAACAAAAGACTTTTTTTGGAAATGGCTGAAATAAGTTTACAAACTGATAATATGAACAAAAAAACTGACATTGATAATCTTAGCAAAATTTACTCTTACATTCTTTTACCACATAATCATACATCCGATATTAATACCTGAAACTAACTACTCTGTATAGTCCTCACATTATTTGACATCAACAAACAAATGATCAGTCCTTCAAAAATTTTCGTGTCAAGTTTTTCGTTTTCTATTTTTCCATTTTAATTATGTACTTTCAACATCGAAGAAAACCTCACATTGCACACTATGTTATACCTTTTTTAACTTTATACATGTGTTCATATAATTATATTGTAGCCCTCGATAAAGCAAATAAAAATTTGCGAAAGCTCGGGTAGCAAAAAAGAGTATACTTCTTTTCCCAGACCGAATCCCCGATAGAAGCAAGTTTCTTTAAGATAAGACGGTCGATATAATTTCCTCTTTATATATCTAGATATATATGTATCTCGTAGGTATGTCTTTATTCATACATTTATTTTATAACCTCATTGTATATTTTATCTAATCATGTGTGAATAAATTATTATTATTATTATTAATTATTAAATGGACAAATTTTTCCTGAAACGAAGAGATGGCAGAAGAATAGACGCATGGAAGTGAATGAACCAGAATTTATACCTAATGAAGAGACCGATGAACACGAACCTTATTCTCTAACCAAGGCATAAAATTGGAGGTTCTCAAGCGAATATCATCAATAATTCCGATACATCCTGTACAACCCATAACCCGTTGTAGAAAAAGAGGAACCTAATTAATGACTTCCCAATTCAGGGCTTTTTATTAAGAAGAGGAAGCAGATGCGCAGGACATCAGGTAATCGTGAGAGAGATCTTAAATGATTTTTACACGAATGCCTTTTTAGGACCTGAAATATCGACCTTCACAAAAGATTCTATTATAAGATTCGTCGATTATTATCGCGTGGATTACAATAGCTAGAAGGTAGGTTTCATTATTGCAAGACAGAGGTCTATGGAAAAGTGGGATTTATTTGGAATGTCCGTAATTTGCTTAGAAACTCATTGCTGTGGTTGATAAAATAAAGTTCGCCAAAACGTTTCGCGGCAAGTATTTTGTGATTTCTCAAAGGCCTTTGATTGTGTAAATGACGAAAAACTGCTTCAAAAATTGTACTGTTATGGGATCGAGGTACTGTCCACAATTGGATAGAATCATATCTCTCAGACAGAATACAAATGGTCAGAATGCAAAATATGACATCGGAGGAATCAAAGATCTGTTGTGGTGTGTCTCAAGTATCAGTACTAGGCTCCATTGTCTTTCTATTGTATTTGAATGACTTAGGAGTCTCGATATGTCAGCGATACCAATTTTTTGTGTTTCAATGCAAATAAAACTAATATTCTGACATTCAAATTCAACTATGATAGTTTTTATTTAGAGAACTGAAAATACCTACTAATTTCTTGGGTATAAATGATAAATTGAAATTCAATGATCGTATAATGTCTTTGAACAAAAAATTGTCTGCAGCCCACAACTGTAACAGTTCAATTCTGTTTTTGTAATGCAAAATAGCTATTTATGATACAAGTTCGTGAAGTAGGACTTTTTTGTTTGAGCGTGAAGTTTGTGGAATGAGGCGCAGCCGAGTTCAACTAACACGCGAGTACAAAAAAGCCCTTTACGAAAGTGTTTCATGCAAAGTTTTTTTTCTTCGGCAGTTATTATATTGCCAAATTGTAGCAATTTTATCATTAATTTGAATATTTAGTTACATGAAACAAAGACTTTCGAGTTATTTATGACGCAAAATACCGTATTTTTCAAAAATGCATAAATGTATGAACAGTGTGTAAAAAATTACTTTACGCACAGTTGATGATTTTACGCACAGATGAATTTTTTATGCACTTGTGCGAAAAAGTAGTATTTAACGCACTGTCAGCAGTGCTTAGTTTACGCACTGTCGTAGGAAAAAGAGCAAAACAAGTCTCAGAGAACACTGAACTAGACAAATCTTCTTCAACAAAAAATAAATTGATGTTTGGAAGTAAAAAAATGTTCAATCATTTACCAACTAATTTGTAGTAAATGTCTGACTCACATAGATTCCGGAAGGCAGTATTATGTATAAAAGCCTACTATTCCCTACGAACATATTATAGTGACAAATTGTGACATATGTCATATGTGTTTAATTTTTTTATTTAATGTCTATACAGGGTGTCAATTTGAAAACTTCCCACCCTTAATATCTTCCTTCCAGTAAACAATATGAGTAATCGAAAAAACAGGTCAATTTTATTGTCAAGGGGGACACTTTCAAGGACTATTTGTAGCCCTCGTGGTTCAACCCCCTAGGAGGGGTAGATGTTACCCTTAGAATTTTAAATGGGAAGGGGGGTCAAGTGGCACATCATTTTGATGGGCGTTCAATTCTTGTTCCAATGGTACCCTGACTTATTATTTTGTGATGAGCATTTTCCGAAAAATTGCGTTCTAAACTAACAGAAGTAATTATTAGAACGCCTATACTGAGATGCATGGTTTGGCCAGAACTGGTTAGAATATTAGGTGGTACCGTTCCAACCCTTTGTTAGGGGTAACATTAGCCATTAGCTCCAAACACTTTACATAAAAAAGTAGTCTAATAGTAAAACGTAGATGGTAGTAAAGTTGTGTTTATTAAATGCTGAATATTTAAGTGTCATCGCATAAATTGTACAAATAGCCTTCCTTTTTTGCTACTTCTGCTGTAAAAAGTTTCTGTTTTCCGGCAAAAAATTGGTTAGCAAATTTGAACTATGTGGTAGTATTGTGAATACCGTTGTACCTGTTGGGCTGTTTAGGAATTACTTTAATAAGTGTATAAAAGTGTAAAAATGGTTTACATTCTTCAAGACAGAATTGAAATGATTGTAATTTATGGCGAAGTTGGAAAGTGCGCACGAAGGGCGGCATGTTTTTTTAACGAAAGACATCCAAATTGTAATGTCAGTCACCGGTATGTGCTTGATTTGGTGAATAAGTTTTACGAAACTGGTTCAGTGACAAATAAAAAAAGAAATAACCCCAGAGTACTAAATGAAGCAGCTCAAATTGAAGTTTTGGGAACATTTGCTGCAGAGCCCACGAGCTCCTTACGATCAGTATCAGAACAGACGGGAATGTCACGCGAGACTATAAGAAAAGCATTGAAAATGCATAAATTTCATCCATATAAAATGCAGATTCTTCAAGAGCTCCACGAGGATGATTATGATAGAAGAATAGAGTTTTGTGAAATCATGTCTCATCGAGTCAATACCATCCCTAATCTTCTGTTAAACATCTGTTTCAGCGATGCATGAGTGTTCATTTTTTCTGAATGGCAATGTTAATAGACAAAATTGTCGCTATTGGAGTGACGAAAACCCACATATTTTTCGGGAAGGGCATACACAACACCCACAAAAAGTTAATGTTTGGACTGGTATTCTTGGAAATGCCATTCTTGGTCCATTATTTCTGGAAGAAAACTTGACTTGGCAATCTGTACCTTGATATGTTTGAAGAGACTATCGATCCTCTTATAACTCACGAGCTAGAAACTCAAATTGATGCAGAAGGTAATGAACTTTTGCAGGAGGATCTGTTACATTTCCAGCAGGACGGTGCTCCACCTCATTATTTTCTTCCCGTCCGACAGTGGTTAAACGAGAGATTTCCGGGTAGATGGATTGGCAGAAGGGGAGCAGTTGAATGGCCTCCGAGATCACCGGATTTAACACCCTTAGATTTCTTTCTTTGGGGGCATCTTAAATCCGTTGTTTATAAAACACAACCTTCTGATATTGACGAACTTAAAAGACGAATTACAGCAGCATGCCGGTCAATTCCTAGTGAAGTTTTCCGTAATGTTAGAGGGGAGTTCGAAAACAGACTGTATTACTGTTTAGAGCAAAATGGACAACATTTCGAACAGCTAATAAGATAAGCGTAAGTAGATTTTATGTTGGAAATGTCTTTCTCGCAAATTAAATTTTATTGTGTAGAAGGAAAATAACCACCAAATAAAAAATCCCATGCGTAATAAATTTATTCCTGTCATTCAAGGGTTGGAGCGGTGCCACCTACTCTTCTAACCATTTTTATTAAAGGGAGTCAATACAATAATGCATCTCAGTATAGGCGTTCTAATAATTACTTCTGTTAGTTTAGAACGCAATTTTTCGGAAAATGCTCATCACAAAATAATAAGTCAGGGTACCATTGGAACAAGAATTGAACGCCCATCAAAATGATGTGCCACTTGACCCCCCTTCCCATTTAAAATTCTAAGGGTAACATCTACCCCTCCTAGGGGGTTGAACCACGAGGGCTACAAATAGTCCGTGAAAGTGTCCCCCTTGACAATAAAATTGACCTGTTTTTTCGATTACTCATATTGTTTACTGGAAGGAAGATATTAAGGGTGGGAAGTTTTCAAATTGACACCCTGTATATAATGTGTTATCATCATGTTAATAATTTTAAATATTGGTCATGTAATTCTCTCTGTGTATATTAGTACAATTACACTTCGTCAATAAGATTTTCTTAGACAATAAAGCATTTTTTTTATTGATTTGGTCTAAATTTAAACAAGATAAATGCAAATAAACATTTTATTTATTGCTTTAAAATCTACAGTAGTTCAACTTGATTATCATGGACAGTGTTGCTATGGAAATTATATGTGATTATACAACTCATGAAATTAGCCAATAGGTAATTTCAGAAATTGTAACAACAGAAGCAACTCCTTCATCGACAATTTATCCTTCTACCATTTCTTTTAACTGCAATACAAATAACATATTATATACTCACCTTATTCTCGTCTTCAATGAAGTAACTTCAGTAATGTTACAAACAATAAATTAAAAGTCCTAAAATTGTTAAGTTTTGTCAATGTACTTGTTGAAAAATAAAATATAATGAAAATATAAACTAAAAAAATGCCTGTATTTATGTGAAACTTTATTTAATTTTTAGGGAGGAATAGTAACTTTCCTAGGCAGGAAAAGTCAATTTTCAAATGAGAAACTTCTTTCATTCATATAAAGCAGGTCGAAATTTAATTATTTTTTGAAATAACTATCACCTGAATTATCTTGGAATACCTACTACCAGAAATAAATTTATTCTAATAGCCGATAATCCAACTGAAGGGAACTCCACTGAAATAATAATTGGAAGCGATAGAGTTCATCCTGCTGATCGAAATAGAAGAAAGTAAGTAACGAAGAATGATATTCTTCGCGAGAAAAAGTTTATCTTACGCAACGAATTACGTTTCAGTTTTATAAAACAGCTAGGCTACGCGAATAATTTTACTTACTATCAATTTTAACTGTACTTCGTTCAGGCCGCGAGCTGAGTATATCCAGTGGCACAGTATGGGGAGTAGTGGAGGTAGTAAAGTCTGGAAAACAATTTATATTGAAAGGTCTACTCGTGTAAAAGAAATATCCAGCAATCTTCCACCTGGTGGCCTATTCTCGAATGTCGAGTGAGATTTGTCGTATTCGACATATGTCGATGGAAATTGTCGCACAACATTGGCATGTGGTATTCTCGAATAGGTTCGACATATATGTCGCATGAGATAAATTTTGTCGAATAACATGAGCTGGCAACACCGAATTTTTAATGTTAGATCGTGTTCTATGCCCCTTCTCTTGCAAAACGTTAATAATAATAACAAATAAAATGACATTTGCTTTTGGAAAAGTAAAATTACATCAGAATAAATAAAGTAGAAACATGGAAAGTGAACCAAAAAAAAAAATTATTGCAGCCAAATTCAAACGCAAACTTTAAAAAAATTGAATGCAAGAAAAAGAAAATGAGCCTCTTTTATCGGAGAATTCTTTAGTTAATCTGTATGTTTTGATACATTTTTCTCAGATGAGAATGTAAAAGCACTCCTGTATATAACTCGTCTCTCTCGAGGCCGCTGATAAATTTCCTGATTTTCTAAATTTTCTATAGCTATTACTGAAGATGCCATTCTCTCACAACAAAAATTTCTGAAAAAGAAGAAATAATGTTTTGACATTTACTATAAACTATTGCACGCACATTATGTGAGTTTTTCTTTTGCACTCGGGGGAATTTGCTACTAGATGCAAAACTTTTCGGACTCATCTGATTCATCAAACATGTCTGGAAAGGAAAATGTACACTCCTAATCTACAAACAACAAAAATAACCGAAATGTTACGAATACCTCTATGTAGGTACGAATCTTCGTCTCATCCTTCATATTCGTCGCTGAGAATGTCAATGTCAGACTCAGAATCATCATTTTCGAAATAGCCTTGTAACTTTTCATAGGTTAACCCTTTCCCACTCATTTTGTACGCCAAAATCTGACGACAGCACGTTTTTTAGTTTTTCAGAAAAAAAATATAATAGTCCTGATGTACACTATAGTACACAAGTTTTCAGGCGGCCAAAATACCAAGTTATTTTAAAAATTGTAATAAACACGACACGACATTCGGTAAATGGTATCCTTTTCAGAACAAGAACTGCGTAGTGTGGCTCATCTGCTCATGGATTGATGGCAGAACATATACGGAATTTACAATAAAGCATGCATGCAAACATGTTTAGTGGAATAGTGGAACGAAAGGTTCATCTCATTTCGAAAATTGTAAAGTCGCTCTTTAGAAAATTCAACGGGTTTTTAAACGATGTGTCACTCGACCCCTATTCCCTATATTCAAATTTTAGGGGTTGTTTACTACACTAATCGAAGGTTTAAGTGACGTTGATGCAGGTGGGAAAACAAAATGTCATTCTGTAAACTAAAATCTACCTGTCCGAGCATTTTTCCCCATCTACGATATCAGTACCCAAAACCTCTGACAAGTTTTTGATGGACCACCCTGTATACAAATTGTGCTGAAATCATTCACATTTGTCTAGAAGACACATACCTTTTATTATAGGTAGGAAATGAGGCAGAAATGTATTTCTGCAATGTTCCTCAATGAGAAATAACACAAAAGCAAAGCTCATGATAAAAAAAAGATTTCTTGATATTTCTTGTATTGTTTCCCTCTCCCGAATACCAATTACGAAATCTGTAAAACAATATTACTTTTCTTCAAGTCAGATTCAGAAATAGGTCCCATTCTGACGTGCGACACTGTCTCTGGTAAATGGGCATCCCACGTCGTACCGGTACGCCATCTTCTTGGTAAACAACTAAAATGGGTCAAGACACTCCGCCATAGAATTCGTCGGAATTCATTCGATATTTTGAACGATTCGTGGCAATTCCCCGACCGTCATGAATTAGTGAACACATAACAACTAACGGTGCTTTTTATTCATTATAATTCAGTGGATTTTTACTTTTATTATTTGCTACTGCCATTAGCGACCGCTCTGTCTGTTTGCAGAGAATCATGATATTTACTAATGCAGATGGTATAACTGTATTTATCAGGAATGCGATGATTTCATGATTTTCGAAACAATTCACGGTTTATTTTGAGAACTGAATGGCTCTGAATTGTTAACCTCTACCAGTATTGTCAGTAATAATGTCCCGAAAATATACAGAATTTTTAAAAATACAGCTTGCTGTCACGAAAACTGTGTAGCTTAAGGTGCATTTAGTAAACATCATTTTAAAATTGTGCTTAAATATACTTCAAAAACAAAAGTTGAATCTGTCATATCAAATATGGCACCATTTATACAACAATATTAAGTTTATGCTAAAAACATGTTACCTTGAAAATCCCAACTTTATAAGAATCTTACCTTTACGATAGAAATATGGTCCATAATTCAAGTGTACCTAAAGTTTCATGTCAGAGAATGTACCTGCTATTCTTAAATTCATGCCCAAATCTGAAACTTGTATATGTTATTATATTGCCAAATTGTAACAATTATATCATTTATTTGAATGTTTAATGATATGAATTGTCGTCGTATTATCAAATAAAAACTCTTGAGTTATATTTGACGCAAAATACTGTATTTTTCAAAAATGCATAAATGAATGAACAGTGTGTGAAAAATTACTTTACGCACAATTGATGATTATACGAACAGGTGTTTTTTTTTATGCGCTTGTGCGATAAAGTATTACTTTACGCATACTGTCAGCAGTACGTAAAAGATTAGTTTCGTTTCATAGAAAAAATTATTGTCAAGGTTAAGTTTAAGTCAGTGCTTGTGCTAAAGTAACGTTAATGTTTACTAAATGCAAGGAGACTGACTAAACATTATTTAACAAGGAGAGTTTAATCCCCATAAGACAATGGGGACACTAGTAGAAAGAGATGAAAGAACATTTGTGACGAAATGTGACGTAGTTGGACGTGTCATGGCCGCCGTTCTCTATAGATAGTGACGGACTAGCTCTTGGTATTTGAGAGTTACTGCTGACAGTTTTGTTGCTTGGTTCGAGTTCGACTCTGTACTCATGTTCAAGTGCGTGACTATGACGCGTTGATGCTCCAAGATTCTGATTGGCTAGAGCTTATTAAACCCTCCTTGTTAGTTAAGTCTCTTTGGTCTAAATGTGCGATTAGAAACACCATGAGAGCTTGCACAGTTTGAGTGACAGGCAAGGTGACAGTATTTTGACAATTTCCCACATATTACCTATACTCCATTCCAAATTAGTATTTAGTAGATGGCGCCGTGATCTGTGAGGAAATAGGGTCACTGAATCCTAGAAGGCTTTGGCCTTCTTACGGGTATGGCCAATGGGTGGAGTCTAAATAGTTCCAATGTTCCAAAAACACTACGAAAATTAGGTCCGATGTTTGAACTAGTGACACATGTCAAAAGTCAATTTTTATGTCATTGGTAATGTTTTCAAAAATAGTTTTAGCAGATTCACAGAAAAGAAAGCAGATTGTCCCTCCCAAGTCTCAAAATCTTCTGATGAGCCCTGCTGTCACTGATCCAACTTAGGAATATGTTGTTTACTTTTTTTTACTGATACAAATATTCCTTTCTTCTGAAAGTCAAATACCTATTGTGCAGTGAAAATCTGCCAAGAATACCGACAAAAGTCATAAATTATGTTGTGTTCAAGATCATTTTGACTATAAATTGTTAATTAGTAGATTGAAGAACACATTTTTCCCATTTTCCTCCCTAAATACAAATACAGATTATATTTTCATTCAAACATTTTTTTTCAGGATTGAAAAAGGAAACCTTGAGAAATAGTATCAATATTGAATAACTTAGTCTTAAGAAAATGTATACTTAACAGATGACTCCAATTCCTATATAATATAACAATGTTTCACCTTTGACTGTTTTTGCTTTGATATGACTTATTTACTCATTTCATAAATTATTCTCATCATTCCTTTTCTAATAATTGTTTGATTTCTTCATCAATTTTTATTTCATATGTATCGCTGTTAAACAATTTATGTAAAAATGTAATCTCTCTCTTAACAGAAATGTTTCTGGGGATCAATAAATAAAGTGTGTGCAGTGTAAGTATAACAATTTTCGTGTTTACTAGGACTGACACATTTTTTTGAATTGTTCAGATTATCAACCCATTTTATCAATTTTCAGTCAATTTTCAAATTCATTTTGGAACGAAAGAACCAAAAATGGTCATTGAAAAAAGTGGCCAATTCTAATAAGCACCTAGAATGAAAAAGCAGTAAATTGCAAAAATGGAACCTTTTCTTTCGAACAAGTTTTAAAAATTCTATATTGACGTTTATCTTGATAAAATTGGTTAGACCATAATATAAAAGATAGTAAACTTCTTATTTATGATAGGAATACAAAAAAAAGGATTCATTAGGTATATAAAGGAACTTTCATAATCATACAAACGAGAATGTACAAAAATGTAAGATTATAAATGGATGAGTCAGAAATGCAGTATTTCAATCATGTCAATATTTTTTGGATGTTTTGTAATACCTATATGTCTGATAGGTATTAATTTTTGCATTAAGTTTTTTATGCTAAAGCTTGATTTTATCTGAGAGGCATTCATCAAATATATGTTATGTTCACGAATGCTAGGCACTTCTGCAAGATTCAAATTCGATAATCAATATCATTTGGTTTTTGAGTTATTAGCAGTACCTCAAATTGATGCCCAATTTTGAAAATTTGTATTGATCAACCAATGGTACATATCGACTTAGAAGTATTTGGGAGAACAGTAATCTCTAATTTTGAATATTGAATTCATTAATGGAGAAGTTTCATTGTTTTTGTAAAGGGTTTGTAACTCTGTGGATATTTTTAATCAATCATTCGCAACTTTTACTTGTGTCTGCAGCAGAGATGGTCGACGGCTGTATCTCCATGTTCCATAATGGCTCGTGGTCGGGCCACAGAATATCGGGGCCGTGTCCGAAAGTCGACGCTTTTTTGTAATTCGAGTCAATTGTACACCTGACAATTTCAATCCATAAAAAAATTAGAATTGATATGTATCCATTGAAATTGAACATGATATCCATAATTTACTTATTTGACATTCTGACTTACAAAAGAAACATAACCCAACTTTTTTATCTAAATTATCGGTTTTCTCTCTCTCTTATAACCCTTGCTTCCTAATTGGCGCTTTTGTGGGTTATTTGGAACATTGGAACTATTTAAAGAGATTGGAACTATTAGACTCCACCCATTGGCCATACCGGTAAGAAGGCCAAAGCTTTCTAGGATTCAGTGACCCTATGAGGAAAACGCACATTGCTAGATTTTTGTTGCGGCCAAGGAAAGAGCCAAATTTGAAAAAGTTCCAATGTAATTGAAGGATGAAATATTTTTTATATTTCGTGCAGAAATTTATTTATAAAATTGTAGCAAAGCGCTTTCGTCTATAAAGTCATCATCATCAGTGCTTACCTGTAAGTAAATTTGAAGTGAATATTAGGAAATTTATAATTGGAAAATTTAGAAAAATGAAAAGTTTTTAGGTTATTTACTCGTCAGGTGTACAAGAGCCATATCACAAAAATATCATGTGTCCAATGAGCCATGTATATAATTAAAGTTTTTAGGACATAATATATGATTAACATTTCAAAAATAATTATTCCAGGATTAACCTGAATAAAGAGTTTCTAGCAAAACATGTCTACTGAAACTGAAATCTAACGTCTAACTAAATAAAAAAAAAATGACATTGTGTTACAAATTTTTCCGGAAAGATTCTCGTTTCAAAACAAATATTTATAATGTGTGCCAAAGGAATTGCTATCAAAACCTGCTTCATTCGTCAGAAGTGAAATAGAATTTTTTTCAAAACCAACTCATTTTTTGTGTTTGTTCTTTGATCCTTTTATACATTCAAATATTTCTAAAAGGAGTAACTTCACCTAGAAATGCATTCAAGAAATACGTATTTGCTTGATGCAGGTACTTTTTTTCACAATCAAAATGATTGGATATATACAAGGTGTTTCTTAAGTACGTGTAGAAAATTCAGGAGCGTGTTGCTGACTGACATCAAAATGAGAAGAAAAGTTCCTATAAATATATGTCCGCAAGTTATTCGTTTCTGAGATACAGAGTGTCAAAGTTGAATTCTTATTTTTATTTTTTTGTGAATAATTTCAAACTAATTTTGATATTTGGGTGGTGTCGAGGACGACCAACGGGCTCTGCCAACACAGCAGGTCCCCTACGGGGACTGGCAGCTGGCAGAGAGGGTCGTTACGTCTGATGCCATAGCCCGAGCAGTGAACGAGTTCAACCCATATAAGGCAGCAGGACCTGACGGAATTTTCCCGGCAATGCTACAGAGGGGCCTGGAACTTCTTCTCCCAATCTTGGGAAGGATATTCCGGTCCAGTATAGCGCTAGGGTACGTACCAAAGGTCTGGAAGTCAGCAAGAGTAGTCTTTATCCCCAAGGCGGGAAAAAGAGACTACACAACAGCAAAGTCCTTTAGACCCATCAGCCTAACACCGTTTCCGCTTAAAACGCTGGAGAAGGTGGTTGACAGATTCCTGATGGAGGGGCCCCTAAGGGTGAGCCCTTTCCACAGAAATCAGCACGCATACAGAAAGGGAAGGTCGACTGAATCGGCACTCCACGCTGTAGTGCGAAGGATCGAAAGGACAATAAGGTTTAAAGAGGTAACATTAGGAGTATTTTTCGATGTGGAAGGCGCATTTGACGAGGCAAAAACAGCGACAATAGAGGCAGCACTAAGGGCCAGAGGAACGCCTCACTCAATGGTCAGCTGGGTTGTATCGTCGCTTACGAGAAGAAAGGTCGAGGTATCCCGAGGAGACATCAGACTGGAATCCGAGGGGGGGGGGGGGCTGCCCTCAGGGGAGCTGCCTCTCTCCCCATCTGTGGTGCCTAGTAATGGATGAACTCCTGGGTAAACTCACAGATGAAGGTTTCGAGGCGCAGGCATACGCGGACGATGGAGTTGTCCTAATCAGCGGACGATTCGTCGGAGTCGTCTGCGACCGTATGCAGGCTGCCTGCAGAATAATTGAGAGATGGTGCGGTGATGCAGGACTCTCAGTGAACCCGACAAAAACAGAGATGATCCTGTTCACTAAACGGAGAAAAAAATATGGATTCAGGCCACCTATCATGTTTGGGCAAGAGCTGGAGCTAGTTCAGCAGGTCAAATACCTGGGGGTGGTCCTGGACTCCAAACTTTCATGGAGACCGCACGTACACAGGGATATTCAAAAGTCGGTAGCAATCCTATGGCAACCGCGGAGAATTGTAGGAAGTAATTGGGGCACCAATCCAGAGATCATGCGCTGGCTGTACTCGGCAGTCGTAAGACCAAAGATCCATTATGGGTCAGCCGTGTGGTGGCCAGGCGCACAGGGTAGCACAATAGGCCGAAAACTCACCAAGGTTCAGAGGTTGGCCTGTTTGGTAATAACGGGCGCAATGAGAACGACTCCAACCACAGTGTTGGAGGTACTGCTGAGGCTGCCACCGCTTCCAGTCTGGATCAAGAAGGAGGCAATGTCAGCCCATTTGAGGATGCGAGACTCGGGAGTCTGGGTGAACGAAGGAGCGATGATAGGTCATGCGGTAATCGCGAAGTGGGCGGAACAGGAGATCCCTATCTCTGCCCTCAGAGTGAAAAGCGCACAAGACAGACTGCGATGGAATAGAGAGTTTACGCTTACTATTCCGAGCAGAGAACAATGGGAAGGAAACACGGTGGAGTTTAGCACAGGAAGCCTAATATGTTATACGGACGGTTCGCGTCTAACTGACAAACAGGCTTCGGGTGCCGGAATCTACCTGAAGGGAAGAGAAGTACGAGAGATCTACGCTTTGGGCAGATATACAACAGTTTTTCAAGCTGAAGTGTTCGCCATCCTATCCGTAGCTATGAGAGAAGAGGTGAAAGATGGATCCGAACAGAGAATTTATATCTGTTCGGATAGTCAGGCAGCGCTCAGAGCCGTCTGCCATCCTAAACCAAGCTCAGCGCTTGTACAGGAATGTGGAGATGCGCTCGAGAAGCTAGCTGAAACGAAGGAAGTTCAGCTGGTATGGGTCCCGGGACACAAAGGGGTGTGCGGAAACGAGGTGGCAGACGGACTTGCCAGATCCGGATCCGCAACGCCGTTCTGTGGACCGGAGCCTGTACTAGGCATCGCAAGAAGCCAAACTTCTTCAGCCCTCGACGAGTGGGCAGAAGAAGAGCTGAATAAACTTTGGAGGGATAACACCGGCTGCAGGCAGTCAAAAGACTTCGTGGCCGGCTCCAATAAGTCAAGGACGACATGGCTCTTAGGCAGAAATCGCCAAGCGCTACGCCTCCTTATAGGGATACTAACAGGACACAACAAGTTAGGCAGACACCTATCACTCATAGGCATAGAAGACAGTCCCACTTGCCAAAAATGCGAAGAAGATGAAGAAACTTCATCTCACTTCCTCGGCGAGTGTGAGGCATACGGGAGGCTAAGATTTGGAACCTTCGGAGTTGACAAACTCCAACAAGAGGAACTAATCAATTTGGAATGGTCGGTCATACTGACCTTCATTAGGAGGTCACAAAGGTTCGAAAAGGAAAATTAGGAGGATGAACGTAGATAAGTGGAGAACAGGGGATGGCAAAAAGGGTCCATGAGGGCCTACTTGCCTGGCTGCGGTAGCGGCCTCCCCAAAGAACTTCTACTACTACTTGATATTTGGGTAGTTTGGTATCTGGGAATATTCATTATTTAGTTTGTGTAAAAAATATTTTTTTGGTAGAGGTCACTGCGAGTAACTGTTTTCGAATTATTGAGATTTGAAATAATCGATGCAAGTAATTTTTAATGACAAGATTTTTAAATTTTAAATAAATTCAATTAGAAACCAGTTTTTTCTCAATCAACATAAAATTTGATTTTGTCATTCAAAAATCATCCCAGATACCAAACTTTGCTAGAATATCACAAATATTTTGTAATTTATTTACAAAAAGCAAATATAAGAATTAAACTTTGACACTGTATCTTCGAAACGAATAACTTGCGGACATGTGTATATGGAAACTTTTTTTCTTATTTCGACGTCAGCAACATGCCCCTAAAGTTTCTACACGTACTTAAGAAACACCCTGTATATTTTTTTGTATATTTTTTATATATTTGATTGATTAAACTGTTTCTTGTTATATTATTTATCAAATAGACTGGTGCCTATAATTTTTGTCAATAAGAAAAAAAGTAACAGGCATGGACCAGGTGGAAAATGTTGTTGGGGTTCCAACTTTAGGGAAAAAAATATTTAAACACGAAAACACTCAAAATGGTGAAATGGGGTACAGTTTTGGGGTTGAAAACGTTTTTTTGCGATTTGCAGCGAACCGTGACCTTCTAGCAGAAATATTTTATGAAAAAGTTGTAGATAAAAAAATCAAAAACTTTTGTATTCATCACTTTTTGACATAACGTCAAATTATCCGTTAAAATGGTGAAAAATCGATTTTTCATTAGTTCATTTTTTTCTCGTGTATACATGATTTAATTTAGATGAAAATTTGTTAAAATATGTCTTTTTTTGGCGTCAAATGAGCATGATTTTTTCGCAATTCAGATCCGACTAGTTTTCAAGTTATGTACACTTTTCGAAAAAAATACCCTTATCTTCCACGAACAATTTCCTTGATATTTTTTTGTATTTCGAAGGTCTATAAGTAATCATCTTGATTGTTAAAATATCTACTTCAAAATGGTTTGTGAAACTTGGTGGTTTATTGATCGTTTAACAGCTTAAAATTGGGATCAATCTCTGAATCAAGATTTTCTCAATATTTTCAATAATTTTCAATAGTTGTAAAAAAAACGATAATTAATTTTGTAGTGTAATTATACAGGGTGGGTCACGGTCGATGGTACCTTAGACGTTTACGGAGAACGGGACATAGGACCATTCTGAAAATTTTGATTCTCAAGTAGTTGCTCTTGGTCTATCGATCTAAAATATTTTCAGCAATGCAGCGTTGCAGCTTTTACCAGAAAGTAGCAGCATCTTTGTTATTTCAAATGGGTCACCCTGTATATTACCGCATTTTTGAACTTGTCATTCCTTTCTGATTATTTCTGCCTCATACTCCCCTATACCTATATCTAACGGTTTTTGAGATATTGGTTAATTTCCATATTTTTTATCCAAAACATAGCTCGAATTGAATGTTTATTTCTGCGGTATTTGGATTCTTAGGAAGTTGCAATTTTGTGTTTAGTTCATAAAGATCATGTACATTGATTCTGTATAGAGAAGTTTGCTCTGCGTTATACAGGGTCGTTCAAAATTCATGATCTTACTGCTAGATACGAAAAGGGTTGAAAGTGCGTTTTTTTAAATGGAACATCCTGTATATTATGAAATAACCTGAAAGATGACTAAATTCCCTTCGAATTGATATATCATGTTCCTATACCTAAATAGCCAGAGTTCCGAGATAATATATTTTTTTTTTTATGTGTGTGTTGGCATCAAAACCAATTTTCACTTGTAATCTCCCAAGTGCTTGCATTATTGCCGGAAATTTTTCGAGTACATGAATTTTCTTTGAAAATTCATGCACGAGGGGGATTCGGTATACATGACACCATTGCACAGTAAACAAGACCTGCGCCAACGAGTGATCAACTGCATTGAAGAGCTAGATGCCAGTGAAATAAGGAGTGCTACAACTGTATCTCCAAATACCCGGATTTCGAAATGTTTGGAAGCCAATGGTCGGCATTTTGAAAATGTATTGTTAACGTTTTCTAATTTTTGACAGATAATTAATGAAATTATGTTTTAATCTTACAAACTTCCTTTTGTTCATTGGTTGTAAATCAGGGTACGTTTCATTGAATTTTCTGCACGTTCTTGCTATAATTCCCTCACATTTTCCATGAAGAATAAACAATTTCATCAGAACTTCGTTTGAATAGTTAAGAAACACACAACGGTATTATGAATAATGCACTAATTGTCAAATTTTCATAATGTCATGTACCATCATGACATTTAATAGCCACCTTAGATGAATATGAGAAAAATAAATCTATTTTTTTTGAAAATTTCACACCTCACTTTTGTAGCCAATCAAAAAATTCGTTCTTGTTTAGATACCATGGCAACCCTAAAAATTTCCTGAAATTTTTATCCTCTTGGGTACCCTGGGCGAAAGTATTTACATATCAATATTTCAGTGGTTATAAATAGTTCAGGTGAAACCATCGTTAGTTATTTCTTATGAATTGTTGAATGATTTTCATTTCTCGGTGTGAAATTTTCTTACCGAATCCCCCTCGTGCTTGAATTAATTGCCGTAAATTTATCTCGTACATGAATTTTCAAAGAAAATTACTCTCGTCGCTTCTCGGGTAATTTAAAAAAAAATCATGTACTCGAAAAATTTCCGGCAATAATTCAAGCACTTGGGAGATTACAAGTGAAAATTGCTATTATCTCGGAATTCTGGCTATTTAGGTATAGGAACATGATATATCAATTCGAAGGGAATTTATTCATCTTTCAGGATATTTCATAATATATAGGATGTTCCATTTAAAAAACGCACTTTCAACCCGTTTCGTATCTAGCAGTAAGATCATGAATTTTGAACGACCCTGTATAACGCAGAACAAACTTCTCTATACAGAATCAATGAACATGATGTTGGTGAACTAAACACGAAATTGCAACTTCCTAAGAATCCAAATACCGCAGAAATAAACATTCAATTCGAGCTGTTTTGGATAAAAAATATGGAAAATAACCAATATCTCAAAAACCGTTAGAGATAGGTTTGGGGTAGTAGACAAGTTCAAAATTGCGGTAATATACAGGGTAACCCATTTGAAATAACAAAGATGCTGCTACTTTCTGGTATAAGCGGCAACGCTGCATTGCTGAAAATATTTTAGACCGATAGACCAAGAGCAACTACTTGAGAAACCAAATTTTCAGAATGATCCTATTTCCCGTTCTTCGTAAACGTCTAAGGTACCATCGACCGTGACCCACCCTGTATATTCAAATATTTTACTATAAATTATAATATTGAGAAAATCATGATTCAGGGAGACTTTCTCAATTTTCGGAGGTTTAACCAAGTTACATAGACCTTTCTGGAATAGACATTTCAACAGTTGAAATGATTACCTAAAGACCTTCCAAATACAAAAAAATATTAGGAAAATTGTTCGTGGAAGATAAGAGTATTTTTTTCGAAAAATTTTGAAAACTAGTAGTCTTCTGAATTGCGAAAAAATCATAGTGATTTAACAAGAAAAAAGAAATATATTTACAAATTTTCATCTAAATTAAACTATTCATACGCGAGAAAAATATTAAATACTGAAAAATCGGTTTTTCGCCATTTTGACGGTCAATTTGAGGTTATGGCAAAAAGTGTTAAACACAGAAGTTTTTGATTTTCTTGTTATCTACAACTTTCCTATCGAACACTTTTCTCTATAAGAGGTCACGTTTCGCTGCAAATCTCAAAATAACGTATTAAACCCCAAAATTACATCCCAATTACATCATTTTGAGTGTTTCCGTGTTTAATTTTTTTTCCTTAAAGTTGATCAACAATATTTTCCACCTGGTCCTTTCCTGTTACTATTTTTCTTATCTTGAGCGTTTAAAATCCGTTTTGGCACTAGTCTAAAACCTATGGTGGCATTTTCTTTATTTTCTAAACTATTTATCACTTTCGTTTCTTAAATGGCATTTTTTTTGTTGCTATATTTTGTACAACATTTTTGGTACAATTTTTTTAGTGCACAAGAAACCTTAATCCAAAATGTTTTGTCTATTACATCTATTATGGCCGATTTCACCAACGGATTCCTAAAGTTAGGAAATACCTAAATCGAATTTAGGAATTTGCTTTTCACCACACGTTAAGTAATGCTTTTAAGAGTGATAGGAAATACCTACGTTTGGTATTTTCTACCACTTTTAATCATTACTTTAACGCTTGGTGATCGCAAATTGCACTTGGGCGTTCCTAAATTCGATTTAGGTATTTCGTAACTTTAGGAATCAGGTGGTGAAATCGGCCATTAGACAAGAAGAATGCTTCACGTACTTCAAGACATCAATTGTTATTTAATATGAATAGTCAAGTTGGCAGTCCACTCTGTACGACTCCAAACAACATTCACGAAGCAGCTCTTTTGTTCTTTTGTTTATAACAAATGAAACCCGAATGACGCCTTTGGAAGTCATTGACATCGCCTTAGCCGTGAGCTTGCCCCTGATCGTTCAAATCGTGAGATAATTCTCAATTAATCGCCATGCCCAACTAAATAATGCAAATTTTTTCGTTTACGTAATTCTAATTCTCACAACTCGTGCATCTATAATATAGAATGCCACGGATATTGTTATGTGTCTTCTGGAGCAGATAATATCACGCCTTTATGACTTCTTGATTGTGAGAATGCTTGAAGTAATTCCGCGACCGTGAATTGTTTTACATTATTAATTTCACAGCAGAGTAAGACAATGGATTATTTCGGCGGCTTTTTGTTTGCTGATGGAGAATTTTCTTGGTGGATGATCTCTGAAATTAGTCAGCTTGGTTTGTGGTAGAACTATATAACTGTAGTCATGGTTACAAGTAAAAAGAAAATAAATAGGTTCTATTAAAACTCAATTACTGAAATTCCGCTGACAAAAAATAGCTATTTATGATACAAGTTCGTAAAGTAGGACTTTTTTGTATGGGTGTCAAGTTTGTTGAATGAGGCGCAGTCGAGTTCAACAAACACGCGAGTACAAAAAAGCCCTTTACGAAAGTGTTTCATACAAAGTTTTTTCTTCGACAGTTATTATATTGCCAAATTGTAGCAATAACATCATTAATTTGAATGTTTAATGAAATGAATTCTCGTCGTATTATCAGTAGTAATATTCCGACAAAATGCTGAATTTTCAAAAATACTTTAACCTGCTGTCACGAAAACTGTGTTGCTTAGAAACACCACGAGAGCTTGCTCGAGTGGTGTTTTGTACAGCAACACAGTTTGAGCGACTGACAAGTGAAAGTATTTTGAAAATTCTGCACTTTGAAGGGATATTCGATCAGACAACTTCACGAATACACTATATTATTATCGACTAAATACGTATTGCAGGAACGGTTCATCTGTGTCATCAATGTCAGTTGTAGAGTGGAACCGTCAAACTGACGTTTCTATATTTATAACGATTATTGTAGCTATGGAAACGTATAAATAAGGAAGAGGCGAAACACCCATTTGAAAATACCACGGGCTGGAGACAGTGTTTTCGAAACGTCCTTTTCTCATTGGTTTGAATTTAAAAAAATTAAGGAATTTGATTGGTATATATGATATGAGGGAAATTGTCAAATAAAGACTTCCGAGTTATATTTGACGCAAAATATTGGCATAATGAAATTTCAGCCAATTTGACCAAGAGCCAATTTCCCATATGTTTTCGTGCGGGGTCCTTTCTAGTCAGAACAGTTAGTTATCCGATATCTCTCAGACAACTTCCGCGACAGTAACACAATAAACAATTTCTGTCAACATTAGGTATAGTATTTATATTTTATTACGATTTTATTTATTTCCAATCCATTTTAACTCGGAGAACCACCCTTAATGTAAGTAACCATTGATGATATTTTTCTGTATAATAATCGAGGTGTTTTTATCCATTTTTATTTTCTAACGAGTGTAATCCCACATAATTTATTTCAGTTTTCATCTCCATTCAAGAATTCCAATTTGATACATATGTTTTTGTTCTTATACTCCAGAGTCCTGATGATGAAACATCACAGTTTTTAAACGTCGACCATCCGAATTCCCGCCAACTCAATAATTTTAATTAATAACAGTGTCCGGCTCTGCCACCAAAAACATATATTCCGGGAGCCAGTGACAGATTTCCATGACCAAGTTCCTCTCAAGCGAAAATTAGTGGAATGCTTCAGAGAGTTATATTATAAAACTTCGTGAATGTCAGCTGAGGTTCCGTGGGGAGGATGAGCGGTGGTAGCCTCCCACGCACAAAAAAAATGTATTCAAATTTGTTTTCCTACCTGAAAACATGTTAAATTATCGCTAAAGCAATATCTTGAAGAAAGAAAAAATCAGCTGACTATAGCATGGTGTATTATACGACAGCTAGTTGGTCGAACACAAAAAAAATTGTACCTTCTATGATAAGCTCTCAATTAAAATTTTACCTTATATTCGGATTGCATCAATGTAACATGTTTCCGGAAGGAGGACATAATTTAATATATTTTTTTTCTTCGTGCGTAGGAAGCTACTGTGCTGATCATCCCCCCCCCCCCACCAACGGAATCGCAGCTGACGTTCACGAATCTTTATAATACGACTCTCTGATGCATTCTACTAAATATCGCTTGAGAGGAAATGACTGACCAAATTTTTACCGGGCTCTTGGACTAATAGTTACCCACGAAAGTATAAATAGGTGATACCGTTACAAGCCGATAGCGACATAATATAAATAGTGAACATTATAGGTCCTACAGCTGACCCTTGAGGGAGCCCACTTCTATTTGGAAATTCCCCGCAGATGAATGTTGTGTGTTTGTTGTTTTCCTTAATTGATTTATTCTTGGGAAGTGGAAGATGGGATGCATAATTTATTCAGCAGAATGTCATGTCTAATACGGTTCGCAGATTACTTGAAAATATGTATCAAACTTTTATTTTAAAAAACTCTGAGATCAACTTCGCCAAAGATAGCGATAGCATCGAAGAGTTCACTTCTTAACGACCAACCACTTTTAATTCGCATCGTCGACGATTCATAAACTAATGATTATAAACAAGAAGATACCAAGCAAACCACTCGTCACTCCATATGTGGAGAGTTTTTTCATCGAAACTCTTTAAAGCGTTATGTTAACGAAAAATTGAAAAAAAAACTAACTGGAAATCATGCATACCAAATCAGGTGGATTGGTCGACAACGCACGCATAATGATTGGCACACATGAAATATTCGACGAAGTAACGGTTCTCATTTTTCAATTGACATCAGAGACAATTTCCCTATACATTCTGAAGATAGTCGTATTGACAATTTTTCATAAACACTCAAACGAGTTTACTCGAAGATATAGCCTGTGCGGGTTTAGGAAGACTATTATTATTATATGCCGCAGTGCTCTGGGGCATCATCCAGTGTGTTTCACTTATCATGAAACTTCCGTTATTTTTGACGTAAAATTGCAAAATTTGCAGAATCGATAGATACATCAAAAATGAATAAATTGTCCTATAAGGGGTCATTTCATGTGATGTACACATCAATTTCGGATTTTGAAATGACTTCCTGCAATGACAAAATTTCATCCCTACTTTCAACCTCCTTCGAGTGACAGTTACAACTCCCAAATTTTTAAAAGGAAAGTAGTCCCATTGAAAATTCTGAAGTAGGGAGGGGTGCTGGGTATGACGGGGTTGACAACATCATGATCATGTATTTGGTGAAAGTGTTTCCCCTTGAAATAAAAATCGACGGGTCTGAGCGATGTTCAATTTTTTTCACGAGTTCGGAGATTTGGAGGAAATACTCACCAAATTAAGAAAATCTGATATAGTAACAGATAAGAGTTCATGAAAAATCAATTACAACTACAAGGCTATTGAAGTAGTTACAGAAGTTGTATACATTGAATTTGAGATTCAAAGGACTTTCAACACATTCTATTCATAGGACAGAAAAGCTCAAGCCTGATTACGAAAGTATATAATGATATTCCGAAAAACTTGAAAGAAATTAAAAGAAATAGTTTAAAATTTCATTTAAAAGAAAGGTTGCTAAATAAACAAAGCCCCCCCCAGTGAGTTCCTGTGATTGTGTGTCTTACTAGGTATTCGCAGGGCCCGATATTTAGCCGCTACGGGCAAAGATAATTTTTGCCGCCCTTTACACACACTAACACCTTTTAAGTTAAGATTCATGAGTCATAAGGTAAGGTAAGATTTGTTATAAAATTTAATGAAGATAAAAAACAATTATGTGTCGCTACAAAACGAATCAGTCATTCTTAAAAATAATAAAATTTTGTAAATAAAACAGTTTTTCTGAGAATAATAAAAAAATCTATAGACATTTTCTTCGCACTTTTTGCTCTGCAAAATCTTTAATAATATTTGATAAATTTATTCTGTCGCAAACCTCGTGTTCTATTGAAATCATAGCCAATCCAGATTTTCTTTTCTGTGTCATGGTTGATCGCAGATAATTTTTTAATATTTTTTATTTGGAAAAGCTTCTTTCACCACTTGCAACTGTTACCGGCGAAGTTAAAAGGATCCTGAATACTGATATTTGGACTAAAACTGTGATACATTTCAAAACACCTTGAGTAGATAAATTACTATCTAATAACATACAAAGGACTGACAACTCCTCAGAAAGTTCTAATGCATTTAAATCGCTTTGGTTCTCCTGAGTTAAAATAGTCTCGAGGTTCTTACAATTTTCTAACAATTCATCTTAATAAAATTTTCTTAATAAAAAGCGAAATGTTTACTATGCTCAAAAATCTGGGAAAATCTTAATTCTATGGAGTTTATAGCTGTGTCCATAATGTGAAAAAATAGTTCGATTTTATATTTTTGACGAAGCTCAATGATTGGTTTGTCAACACACTCGTAACCAAATTGCTTTTTCTTGGATCGTGCACGAGGTCTAGGCATATCTTCAAAGTCTAACACTTCGCAATCAATTTCAGAAGCTAAGGCTTTGGCGTTTTCAAGAACTTGTGTAAAATACTCATCTGAACGTGAGTTTTCAAAGAAATCTTTGATGTTTTAAGTAATTTACTTTGCATTAATTTACTAACAGGGTTTATCCGATTCAAACTTTCGTACCAAATTATTATAGAGCATAAACATTTAAATTGTTTAATTTGATTCAACAAACCCGAAGCTGCGTCTCGCGTGGAGGTATCCATATCAGTGTTTTGGTAAATACTAAACAATGCATCGATAACTTGTCCTATTTGATGTCTTAGTGGTTTTATTGCGTCGATTCGACTTTCCCGTCTCGTGTCACTAAGTGGTTTAATGGTAATACCTTTTACATTCTTCAAAAGAATTGACTATCTTAATGTTGAAGAGGAAAAAAAACATATACTTTCTGCACAGTTTTGAATAAATTGTAACTTCCAGTGAGGACTTTGCCATGTCGTTTACCACTAAGTTTAAAGAATGATTACTGCAAGGAACGTAAAATGCCCGTGGATTGATGTTTTTTATTCTGGCTTGGACGCCTTTCTGAATACCTTTCATATCAGATCCATTATCGTACCCTTGCCCTCTAATGTTTTTTAAAGACAATACAAGTGCTGATAATTGTTCGACGAAAATATCTGTTAATGCCAGACCTGTAGATTTTTCGACTGGTATGAATCCTAAAAAACTTTCATTTATTACAATCTCTGACGTTCTTGGGAGGTCTTGGGATTGAATAATTGAAACATACCTAATTATCAAGGTGATCTGCTCAGTTTTGCTAGCTGGGGTACAATCTAAAATAATAGAATAATATTTCGATTTAATGATAGCTTCCAGAATATATGTTTTTTTATGCCGTCTGAAATTGTATTAATAAACTCATTTTGAATTGTTTTACTTAATAGTTAGGGAGGCGAATAGGGGAATTTTCGGTAATACTCGAGCGTGGCAGTTTAAGATATGAGAGATACCTTGGACCTAATAGAACATCCTTGTAAAGTATTTAGCTCTATATGTAGTGACGCGCGCCTAGGATAGACGATCAGATTAGTAAAAAAAAATCGATAGTCTGAAATACTCGAGCGCGTCAGATTAAGATATTGGGGGTTGATTTTAGTGTTTTAAGACTAAATTTAACTAATCTGACGATAAGTGATTGACGCCACCGAGTTATAGGGTCGCGAACTTGTAAAAAAAACGTTAATCCGGCATTCTCGAGCGCGTTTTTTTTTTTTTTTTGAAGAATATAATCTAAAACTTACTAAAAATATAAAATCTGCCGGTTTTCGCGTGACCGGAAGTGTGGAGGAGCCATTTCGTCTTCCGAAAAACGCGTTGCGGCATAAAAGTCGCGAACGATACATTTTCCAAAAAAAAAGTTTAAATAAACAAAAAAGGTAATTTTATTTTACACAAAAAAGGTCTCTTTACATTTTTGTCCAAAGTTAAAACTTTTTGACTTGAAGCATCATAAAAACTCAAACTCCCGGTTTTTTGAGTATATCTCGAAAACTGAGGGTGTTAAAAAAAATGGATATGAAATAACGATGATTAAATTATGTGACTTTTATTATATCTCAAAAAAAAAATTTTTTCTAAAGCTTCTCGACAATTTTCGTGGACTCGGAAAAAGTTACGCGTATCTGTATACAAAAGTATTATTAACATGTACAGTTTCATGTATGTATATTATTCAATAGCCTGTTGATCCTCAAATTGTTTTTTGAACGTACCGTAAGCAAAACAAAGTGAAGAATTGAAGCAAAAAAGAGGAATTTGCCATAAACATGTAATACAGACTGAGCAAACAATAAATAACACAATTCGTACTACATTTCATCTTCATTTACGTTGGTTATAACTATCGCTTTGTCATTCTTAAATTCCCCGTGTTATCAAGGAGAAAGAAAAGAAAAAAAGAAACCAAAAAACCTTTCCGGTCAGATTAAGAGAACCCACCAACATTTTTGTCAGATTAAGAAAATATGCTTTCAGGATACCGAGATAAACCTCCCCTATGAAAATCTGACGCGCTCGAGTATTTCAAAAAAACTTTTTTTTTTTGCATTTTCAAAAATTCATTGTAACTTATGGTCACGCCGAAATCGTCAGTTTTTTTAAAGGGAGCTTCCTTGGGGCCTACTTAACACCCCTTCCGAAAATCTGACGCGCTCGGGTAAATTTTTTTTTTTGCATTTTTGACTACTTTATATGCCTACCCCCACCACGCAAACCGGCAGATTAGTATACCGTTGTTATCAGAGGCACTTGGGGCATACGTAGTATGAATATCTGACGCGCTCGAGAATGCCCAAGTAACGTTTTTTTTAAACATTTTTGAAAAACCGTACACGCGAAACCCACCGCTAAAATGGTTTTTACCATACGAGCTTTTCTTTTCGAAATTATTTTATCTTTCGATTGTGATAGGTCTCGACGGCGCCGTTGAATTACGCCATTTAGCTACCTCGCCTCCCTAACTATAAGTAGGTTGCTTGTTTCTCCTCCTTCCTCAAACCTCTGGCGTACATGTTCCTGTATGACAGGATCAAATTCGGATAACAACTATACTAGTTTTAAAAAGTTACCATTGTTATGTTGATTCAGATTATCAGAAGTACCTTGGAAAGCCAAGCCATTTTTAGCCATTTTGATGATCGAAGCGATTCGCAACAATACTCTATTCCAGTGTTCTATTTCTGATTTAATTATTCTCTGTGACTCGGCATCTATCGTATGAGACGATTTGAGCCTACGTGAAAGTTCGACCCAAGATTTTACAGCTTCTACATGGTTTCGTGATGTCTCATGAGATTTAAGCATATCACCTACATGGTTCCAATTTTTGTAGCCACCTTCTGATAGACCGGAACTTGTACTACTATTGAAGATTTTGCAGCAAAAGCAATACAACGAATTTTTTGCCACAGAATATACAAGCCAATCTCTAGAAATTTCTTCACCGTTATTAAGCTTTCTCTTATAGTGTCTCGAAGTGAACCTCCGACCATTAATATCCCGTGAAAATTCAAAATCATACAGTGTGTCTGGAGAACCTCTATTTACCAAACATATTCTTTCTGCATCTGTTATTTTATTGGGCCACGTGGCTGGGTCTAAATCGAAAATAGACGTTGATTCTGCTGAAACACTAGAAGTTGCAATAGCACCTTCACCTGCAGTAGCAGATTCATCTGCAATAGCACCATCATCTGCAATGGCACCTTCACCTAAAATAGCGCTTGACCCAGAAGTAGAAGCACCAGGGTCACAGATGATATTGGAATCGAACGTATGTTCTTCTCGGAGTCTCAGCTATTTTACCGGTTTCTGGTATGGTTGACGATGCTTTGTTAAACTCATATTTCTTCAAAAAAGACTCTAGCGCCCCTGCTTGCTTTTGTCGTTCTGCATCTTTTTCAAGTTTTCGTTTTTTATATTGGTGTCCCGACTAGCGTGACCTACCGTCAGACATTCTGTACTGTAAACTATAGGTAACTATATTTCAAACTGATAATTGAATATACCAATACACTTGCCTTTTATACCAGGCTTTTTTCATTCACTAATAATGACAATTTAATCCATATTAAAAATAAAAATATCCCTAAGTAATTACCTATACCCTTGTAGTAGAAAATGTGTTCACGATGGGCAATGTGGAAAGACTACATTAAAAACGGGTGAATATACCTACTAAGTCTACCTGATCATGAAGTAAATTACATCGGTAATGTTTATTTTTATGAATTTCTAAGTATTCTAAATAATTCAGTTTCAAACCCTTATTGGTATAATTGCATAGTGACGAAATGGAATGGAATAATTTTGCCGCTCCTCATTTTTGCCGCTCTGGGCAAATGCCCGGCTTGCCCCCCCCTGGATCGGGCCCTGGGTATTCGAACAAGTATTTTTCTTCTATTTTTTTTTGTGAACCTCTATGTATTTTTGTTCAATTCCATTATACTTGTGTTTTGAGGTTGAGTGAAAGATCGGCTTTATTTTTTGTTACAATTATTACTTTTCTATATAAGTATATTTTAAAGCTGAATTCCTCCTATTATGCCACTAATATTATTTCTATAAAAATTCTAATGATTGAAAATTAAAATGGAAAATAAATAAGCTGTTATTATTAATATTATAGAGGTTTGCGGCATTCAGTCAGATTTTTAAAATTCCAGAAAAAAGATTCTCCTCGAGCAGGATTCGAACCCACGACCTCCAGATTGCCGGTTTGGTGCTCTACCAACTGAGCTACCGAGAAAACATGTGTTCAATCTGCAAATCGGGATACCGCTTTTTTCTAGAATTTTTTGATGTTAGTAATACCTATAAACTACGGCGTTTGTAGGTGATGGGAAAGTTAGTTGTTAGTGGGGAACTCATTCGCTTCCAATGATCATCAAGATCCTGTTTATCCTTCACACCTAGCATCGTCGACATATAGCGATATTCAGCAGGGATCGAGTTTGGATCTCAGACACATGTCTTCTCGGTAGCTCAGTTGGTAGAGCACCAAACCGGCAATCTGGAGGTCGTGGGTTTGAATCCTGCTCGAGGAGAATCTTTTATCTGGAATTTTAAAAATCTGTCTGAATGCCGCAAACCTCTATTATATTTATATCACAGACATAAACTCCCCATTCATTATTTATATTATTATTATGCATAAATCTGCCCTTATACGATGCGTGTTCTTTAACATTTTGTTGATGACGTAAGAATTTACTATGAAAACTAATCTTGAATTGATTTCGGATTCAATCGATGTGTTGGAGCGGTTTTCAAAAATTCAATTACACGCACTGTACATTCCTTCGTATTGGTAGTATCTTTGTTGTAGCACAGCTTATAAGTAAGCTGTGGTTGTAGATCGTAATGGTAAATAAAACATTATTATCATGATGCTTGCCTTTGAAATGCGAAAACTGAAATCTATCCACACAATTTTCTGGGAACGGTCAGCAAACAATCAACAATACAATTATATTTCGCCATAAAATTTTCCCATCCTACACGAGGTTCACAAATTCCGTCCTAAACTCGATCAAAAATATAAAAACACGCATGTTACCATTTCATCAAGTGCCTTAGAAATGAGATAGACGCCACGCATTCAAAAGGGCCCAACAAAAGGGCAAAAGTACCTTGTAATGCCCTCTCAGTGTGTAGGGGGCGGAAGGGTTATGTCAGCTGCGATCAGGGTGTGGGAAAATCATACAGGTGGTACAAACACAGAGGCTGGGAACTGCTCAGGTATTACTAGATGTCGTTTGCGATCGCCGTATTTCATACAGGGTCGGCATGGGTTTTTTGAATAATCAGTTGGTCAGATCGAGAAGCTGATGGTGGTCAAGTTTGGGGCAGTTTTTTAGGAAGTATTTTATAACGTTATTGAAAGTTGGTTCTTTCATTAAACAATATTATTGGAGTATTGGAAAAAATATTCTGGGGAAAAGTTTGTGCATGTCCGATAACCTAAAAATCGATTTTGACACATGTCACGTGATCGCTAGAATGGCGGCAAAATGAAAAAAATTGCAATGCAAAGGCAAAAAAAGGGGTAAGATGGCAAGATATCAAAAAAAGTTATTTGAAAAAGTCACTTAGAATTCAATTTTTTAAAAATATTTTCCCATCTATTTAAAAATATTATTTTTTTTTTCTTATGAATAGCTTGACTATACTGAAACATTTGCATTTTGATGCTAATGACAAAACTTTCTCATTTTCTCCACACCAGAGGGCACTAAATTAAAAAAATTGGTTCTTATCTAACAGTTATATCAGAATTCCAAGACTATTGTGTTGATATGGCAATCTAGAAACACCATGTTTCCTGATTTTATTCAAGTTTCAATAATAATGCTGTATGAGCGTTTTACTTTGCACATAAACTTTAAGAATCTTTAATTTGACGCACTATTTTCAAGTTTATGTGCGAAGTGAAACGCTCATGCACGATTATCATCGGAACTTGATTATAAACTGGAAATTACCATGTTTTTGGAGTGTCATGTCATCACAATGGTCGTGGAATTCGGATATAACTGTTAGATACGAACCGATGTAACAGCAAGGGTTCTGACAATTTCCCATTTTTTCAATTTAGTGCCCTCTGGTGTGGAGAAAATGAGAAAGTTTTGTCATTATCATTAAAATGCAAATGTTTCAGTATAGTCAAGATATTCATAAGAAAAAATAATAATATTTTTAAATAGATGGGAAAATATTTTTAAAAAATTGCTATTTTCAATTTTTTTGAATTATCTCTTGAAACTTCGTTTATGTGTATAAAATTGAATTCTAAGTGACTTTTTCAAATAACTTTTTTGATATCTTGCCATCTTATGCCTTTTTTTGCCTTTGCATTGCAATTTTTTTCATTTTGCCGCCATTCTAGCGATCACGTGACATGTGTCAAAATCGATTTTCAGGTTATCGGACATGCACAAACTTTTCCCCAGAATATTTTTTCCAATACTCCAATAATAAAATTTTTTCCCATATGGTACATAGTTTTTGGCGGTCACTGTATATCAAGTAACTCAAAATTTTTAGTCAGTACAATTCTGCTAATTGTGTTCTGTTAATATTCTGTTAATATTACTAAAAAACAAGTAGGTAAGTATAATTATAATATTAAAACCGAAAAAATCAACTCCTAATATGACTCAAAAGAATCTGTTTAAAATTCTGAATGTTATTAGCATTTTTTATACAATTTGGCAATTTGTTATATTCATTTAATCCTCTGAAGAATAAACTATTCCTGCCCAATGCTAGATTTGTTCTTACTATACCTATACTGTTACGAGTATCATGGTCATGAATCTCATAATTCATAGTTATACAAACTCCCTAAAGTATGGGGGTAGTAATTCCTTAACAAGCTTGTAAATAAAAATCATATCGAAAAAGTATAGGCGTTTAGAAACTGAGAGCCAGTTCAGTGTATTCGGCATATTTCTTATAGGAACGTATCGGTTACATTTCAAAATAATTCGCATTCCACGATTTTGCAGTTTTTCCAATTTTGATATTTTGTTTTGATTGAATAAATACAACAAGGTAGCACAATAATCAAGATGTGGTCGAATTATACAGTTATAAGTAGTAATTTTGGCATAATTACTTAAACATTTGGAAACTCTTGAGAAGAAAAATAGTTTCTTAGATATTTTTTCAATTATGTATTCAGCATGTTTATTTAAAGATAAAGAGTTGTCAACAATAAATCCCAAATTTTTGATTTCTTGAACTAATTCAATCGGTTCACCATTAATGTGAATATTAATTAAATCCAAGTGAATACTCAATAGTTAATAATTAAAATGGTAGAATTTCATCCCAAATAAAAAATTTTAAGTGAAGCCTGTTCCTCTGGTGACACCACCGTGAGGATTTTGGACTCAATCCTAGGCCAACCAGGACTGGAGTGATGAGGGAAGGTAAAGACTTTCAACGAAGAAGGCTTCATCATATCTGACAGCAACCAGGAATTCATCAGGCGAAACCAGACAGTCTACACTTCGGGCAAATGAGCTATACTGGAGCCATATCCTCAACAGGAAGTCGTGGGGCTTAACCAAAGCTTGGGAGATACCCAACCAGACAAGAAAACGTGACAATTCCCTGGGTTAAATTCTTCCGGGTACAGCAACCCTATAAATGTTTTTTAGTCAATAACTTTTCTATACAGACGCTAGTATGAAAACTATGAAAAGAAAAGTTGGAAAACTCATCTTCCGTGAACGGTTTTATCTTGCAGAAAAAATGTATTGGCGTGGTACAAAGTTTTTAAACGCCAAATTGGTGTAACAGTCCAAGTTAGGCATCTATCAAAAGCCAGGACTTTGGAGTAGATGGTGAGATGGGTAGAACGGAATATCCACGAAGGATCACTTAACAAATTCAGGATTCGTCAGCCGAACAAAAACAGGAACCCCTGTATGGCTAGACACCTGTAGCTTTCACCAATTGTACTATCAAACTCCTCGTCTCTTAGTCGGAAACGAAATCCACCTTGAAGTTTTTTTTATCAAGGAAGTTAGGATATCAACATTCAGAATTTTAATATTTGCATGTTCCATGCTTAACCGACCAATCTGACCAGCTTAAAAATAATGATGTGTTTGGTTGTCTCTGATCAGACACCCCAAAAGCTAATTTGGCTACACCGATAGCTCAAAAAATGAAACAGTTGACAGCTGACAGTTGAAATATCATTGGACAGCTGACAAATGAAAATAAACGTAAGCACGAAAGCAGACAAAACTTTTGGTTTATAATCACATTAAACCCAAGAAATTAAAACAGAGACAATAATTCCAAGACACTCCTTATGAACGTTCTCAATAACCAGAACTCAGGCATACATATGAAGCACTCACGAAAATTCGTTTGAAGACAACATTGGATGCCAAAGTGAGTAGGAAATATTTTCTTTTAAAGTCATTTTTTATTCACCTTTAATCATTTTTAGATCGACACTTGCAAAGTGTAAAATACATCACACTTTTTTAGTGCAGAAATACTAACTTTACACTTATATATATGTTGCGTTAGGGCTCATTGAGAGTAGGTCACCACGGGGTGAGGTCTACATCACTCTAAAGCTTTCTAAAAATTAACAAAATAAAGTTGCCAAAATGTACATGTATGAATGTTTGATACCATTCTTGTTACATTGTTGAGATGATATAGTGAGTGCATAGCTGGTTTTAGCAAGTTTCAAGGACAAGTAATTGTTATGTGTGTTCCATTTCAAATTGCAGTGGAGAGTGAGACCTAATTGAAAGCTGTGTTATCTCCGCCTATGGCAGATCCAACAAAATTATCAGTAAGGGTTCGAAATGAGTTTTTATATTTTGCAATTGGTAATGAATATACTTCGCCATTAACATAGGTCCGTAACTTATGACTCCTAAATATTTGACAGTATCCACTACTTCAGCAGAGCTATTGTGGAATTTTATTCCACACCTGTTTTCTTTGAACTTTTTAAATCGTTACCTATAAACATAAATTTGTATTTTTTGGTATTCATTTTTAGTTGGCTGGACAAACCATCTGTATACATTTTCTAGTTTTTCCTTGACTCTATTTACTACAGTCAAACAACCTTTTATGGAAAAGTGAATCAGTGTATCGTCCGCAAATAAATGCAATGAGCATTTTCCAACAATATTCGCTACATCGCCAACGTATATTGAGTAACACTAAGGGGCCAAGTGCACTACCCTGTGGAATACTCTGTTCGTTTATGATTTCATCAGATATGATATTGTTCAATTTGAGTTTTTGTCTTCTGTTCTCCAGATTATTATCCAACACACTGGAAAGCTGTCTCATAACTGTTTCCAGCACAAAACCTAAAATTTGTTGATACACAGCTTATTCCAATATTTTCTCTATAGAAAGTAACATATTAATTGGTCTTAGGTCATTAGAACTTTTGGAGTTTTTAACTTTAGGAATGTGTACTATAGTGAATACTTTTTGATATCGCTATGATCTCTACAAGTTTGAAAGGAAGAGTTAATCACATTCAACAGTGGCTGTACAATATTGCGAAAAAAAATTTGAGAAGAAGTATGTTCACGTTGTTAACTGTTTTTTGCTTTCAAAGTATTGTATAAATTGTATGTAATAAGGTTTCCATTCGAATGACTGTTTTAATGACAAATCTTTTGTGTACACAAAAATTGCTATCGGAACTATGATAATATATCATTCAACTGAAAATATGTTTATACGAGGAACATAACAATATACGAGGGTTGCTATTTATGTATTGTGAATTGGCAACACTGGTGTTGCTAGGCGCGATCCAACTGCTCTATCGCAAAGTTTGACATTTTTGACAGTATAGGTAATCAGAACTTTTTGTCATACATACGCTATTTGTATTGTTAATAGACATTTGAAAATTTTATCTCGACCAAAAAATGGAGCTAAATCGTGAACATTGCAAGAAAACATTGATGCTGTGTCCAAACTGGTAATGCAGGATCGTCATGTGACATTTCGCTAGATCGAGGCATCCCTGAGCATTAGTATGACAAGTATGCATAAGATATTGCATGAACATTTGGCAGTCAGAAAGATTTGTTCTCGTTGGATTCCGCACAATTTGACAATCGATCAAAGAAAGACTCATGTAAATTGGTGCAAGGAAATGATTACGAAATATGACCGCGGTGCATCAAATGCAGTTTATAACATATACACAGGTGACAAATCTTGGATTTATTGTTATGAGCCCGAAACTAAACAGCAGTCGACTGTATGGGTCTTTCAAAATGAACCAAATCCAACAAAAGTTGTTCGTGCTCGCAGCACTTCGAAGCAAATGGTGGTCTGTTTCTTCGGTTAAACGGTCATGTGGCAACCGTGCCTTTAGAGTAACATAGAAAGGTAAACTTTGAATGGTACACTACTATTTGTTTGCCAGAAGTAATCAATGAAATAAGGAAAACGAACCGTCGACGAACGATAATAATTCTCCGTCATGACAATGCGAGCTCACACACATCGGCTCAAACAACCCGCTATATCAGCACTCAAAACGTTGAATTGATGGGTCATCCGCCGTAGCACCCAACGATTTCTATTTGTTCCCTCAAGTGAAGAACAAATTACGTGGTCAACGCTTTTCGACGCCACAAGACGATGTTTATGCATTCAAATCAATGTTTTGGAGATACCTACTTCGGAGTGGAAAAACTGCTTTGCCAATTAGTTTAATCGAATGCAAAAATGTGTAGATTTGAAAGGAGAGTATTTCGAAAAACAATAAAGAAGTTTCTACACCCCAATTATTGTTTTAGTTCTTCATACTCAATACATAAATAGTAACCCTCGCATACGTTTAATATACTTTTTTCATATTTTTGCATCTAGAATCAACACCTAAAGTTTGTTAATCTATTTCGGGAATACCCTGCTAATATGTGGCTTCCGTATGATTTGTCATGCTTTCCTTGTGAGTCCGTCCCTGGCGAGTGCGATCTTTGTGCTGTACCTGAGATGGTCTCATTCCCATACTTATTTATATTCATTGTTTGTATGTCTCGAAAGGTGAACAGGAAGGAAGCTGGTGTTTCGGGGGTGGTAAAAAATCAATCAATGGTGGGCGATGTGAGATATTGGATCTATCGAGTGAAAGACAAACAATATGTGTGTTCAGCAGGTAAAAAGTGGATAATGGTAAACGAATAATTCCATAATCTATAGAGATCTTTGAAATATGAACTATTTGGGAAAGTTGTTAGTATGTATTTTTCAATACATCCTGCAGACCGAGACTTTCTCTCCTTAAGTGGTAATAAAATGTACTACATGTTGTCAACACAGCTTTGGCAATAAATTGTCAAAAGTGTGGTTGTATCAACATAATACCATCAAAAACATGTTTTCGAGCATAGAAATGCTCATCATCAGTTGAAATTACAGGTCAAAATGGCATGGAGGCGTAGTAAATTTAAATTATTGACGAAACATTTTAAGACATCAAAACTAGGCGCAGTAAGGCCTACCACCTATATTAAGGTGGAATGGTGGGTGACCATTCAGTTATATGAGAAACCCACATTGAAACGGTTTAAATTTTTTTAAGAATTTACATCACAACAGTGGACAATGGCTGTCGAAGGACAAAGAAAGCTGAGCGAGTCTCAAAGATACTGCTCAGCTTTCTTTGTCCTTCGACAGCAATTGCCATTGCACACTCGAACGCCTGGGACAAGTTTTTTTCAACTAGGAAAACGAGAATAAGTCGCCACAAGGGTCGCGTGACGACATTCAGTGTTCAATCCGAAGATACATATATCGACATTGAAGAGAAATGGACGAAGTCTACTTACAAGACCACTTAGAAGATCGAAGATGCATCTTCACTATAAATACAGGAGCTTCAAGAGCAGTCGTTAGCCCAGACCTCATACAAAAATCTGGGCCGATGAGAAGGAATATGGTTTCGGAAATGGCAACGGAACAAACAATTATTGAGGGAACGCTGGTACTCATCGAGATAGGATCTATTACCACTGAACATCATTTGTTGGTTGTGGTAGTAATGGACGAATGTGTTTTGATACTGGATATTATGGAGAAGAGCCACTTCATGCTGAATATTAGAGAAACAATTTTGTAGATCAGTAATGAAGAAATCTTCCTGAGCCGTCATAGTGAGAAAATCCAGACGCCACAATCATCATCAATTTGGCCAGTCTGAAGGAAGAGTTAGGATAAATGAGCACAGGAATTATTGAATACATTGTTATAGTTAAAGAGCTGCCTATATGATTTAATGACAGGTAAGGAAACCGTCTGCTGGGCATGAAATAGCATTCTTGGTATTGCCCAGAGTCGCCTGGATGTAGTTTTAGACAGTATCCAGGTCAAGGTCAAGGAGGGGACCGTTTGCCGGTTTTACATTTTAGTAGATATGGTGCTGAACATACTTTCTGCCAACTATGACCCGCGTACGAGGTCAAGATCCAGAGTTATGCCGAAAAAACCGTGATTTATGAAAATTGCGGTTTTTTCGGCATAACTTTGTATCTTGACCTCGTTCGCATGTCGAACTTAGCAGTAGGTATGTTCAGCACCATATCTACCAAAACGTGAAACCAGCAAACGGTCACAAACTGACTGGTTTTCAATTTCAAATGCACCCCCTTCCTTGACCTTGACCTGGAGACTTTCTAAAATTACATCCAGGGGACTTGAGGCAACACCAAGAATGCACAGCAGACGGTTTTCTTACCTGTCAGTAAATCATATAGGCAGCTCTTTAATTATTAGTACGAGGCTTGCTAAACCTTAGACCTTAAAGACAGGAAGTATTCAAGTTCGGTGCAGTTGCCATAGGATAATTGACTCAGGAATTCCCTATGTATTTTTGATGGCCTAGTACATCGCAAATGGGAGAGACCAGATGGAACATCTGTAGTGAACCAACTGGTCCTGCCGAGGGTACATTTTAAAAAAATGTGATTGAACAACTTCATTCTCCATTTGATGAAGCATTTGAAATGCTATCCAGAAAGAATACGTCTACAAATTTCATGACTTCTGCAGACGTCGTTTTCAAATGACCAGCTTCTCTACCAGCCATAGAGAAAGGAATATGCCCCGACCTATAGAGAAATTGTACAGGACTAGGGCTTCGCGAGACCAACAGACTTGTCTAGGTCTTGTCTTGGTCTAGATACAAGACCAAGGCCTAAGGCTGTTCCCTATATTATCTGAAACGTCTGCTCAAATTTTTCGAACATTCCTAGTCCGATTTCAATGAAACATGCACCTATCTGTTCAGAATATTGTACTCTTACCCGGAAAGTTATTTTCATTTTAAGACTCAAACTAATTAAAATATAGATTTTTTCGAGTCAAACTACTTTTTGTAAAAATGGATAGAAAGCCACTTTCTCATATAGTATATACTATAGATAGAAACAGTACAAATACTGAAAAGTGATAAATGAAAAGTGCATAATGAAACAACCGTAATATGGCGCATCATATCAATACGAATCGATCTCGAATCAATTCGTTGGCCTAACAGTGACAGTGACGGAGACTATTTTTGTAAATGGAAAAGATCCGTACGTCTCATTCAGTGTGATTCAGTGAGCTTTATTTATATCATTACCTTGCAGGTACGGAACGACCTTAAGAAATCTTCTCAAGACCAAGACATGACTTTAGAGACCAAGACCAAGACTTTCTCCCAAGAGTTTTGGTCTCGAAAGAAAAAATGAACTTCAATCTACTCAATATTAAGTAAAATCTTATGGAAAATGAAACGTCATTTTATTTCAATTATTTATTTATCATATGGTAGGTTTTTAATTTTTGTTCACTCAAAGTCGAAAATACATTTTTCAAATTCGGTATTGCAGTTTTACAGTTTACAGCAAATAGGTGTATGTTGTAACGTCGCAGTGGTCCATACCTCCTACTATTGAAGATAGAAAAAATTTAATACAAAAGTTTGTGAATACTCGTAATATTGGAGACCAGGTTATTGTGAGATATACAGGGTGTTAATTAAGTACGTTGACAAAGTTCGGGAGGTGATTTTTTGAAGGTTTTCAAGACGAAATGTTCATATAAACATATGTCCCAAACGGCTTGGTTTTCGAGATACAGGGTGATAAAAATACATTTTTTTCAAGATTTTTTAGAGTTAACTTCGACATTTTCTACAATAATCAGTTCAAATTAGGCAAGTACAATCCATTCAATAGTACGCACGATACAAAATAATGCATTTCTCAAATAATTCACAGGGTCTTCCTTTTTTCAGAGTCAAGCTTTGTTCAACCCTTCAGAATTTTTTTTTCCGCCGCCACTGACATATTATGAGAAAGGAATAATGAATGTTGTTTCATTTAACATCTTTTTGCTCTCTTGATATTTTTCATTTACTTGTACGGTTCAGGAGTTACAATGAAAATATTAACGCAAACATTTTCCAGTAACGCATAACATAAAGAAATTTGAGAAGCAAATAGTCTAACAAACTTGAAGGGTGATTCTTTGAAAGGTTTCAAGATGAAAAGTTCATATAAACATGTCCCAAGCGGCTTGGTTTTCGAAGTACAGGGTGATCAAAATACATTTTTTAGGAGTTTTTGGAGTTTACTTCGAAATTTTCGACAATAATCGATCCAAATTAGTTCAAATTGGACAAGTACAATCCATTCAATAGTGCGCATGATATAAAATAATTCATTTCTCGAAGTGTCATTGCCACTCTCCAAAGATTAGCGCGTGACGCAATACGTCATTTTGTTCTCATTACACAAATAGCTATTTTCTGCTCGTGTAGAGAAAATGTAATGTTATGGAGCTCCCATACATTTTTTACCATAACTCAGGTTGAACATGTATTGCACAAAGTTAATTATGGCAAAATAATTTTGGACATTTTCAATAGTGAATAACTTTATTATCAAATACTAGAGCAAAGTAACATAAATTCCCTAGGAATAAAATTAAGTTCAGAAAAGGACCATTATTGAAATTGATATGTCAGAGCAGCTGCTGGAAATGGCCACCGCCAACTTCAATGCATGCGTTTATGCGCCTAACCATAGACTGGCGGACACGCTCAAAAATACCAGGAGTGTTTCTTATAATTCCGCATGACTCCTGTATGCGATTCCTCAGGTATTCTTCACTTTGAACTGGAGTTCGGTACACTAATGATTTAAGGTGCCCCCAGAGGAAAAAATCAAGTGGATTCATATCGGGTGACCTTGGTGGCCAAAGTTGTGGCCCACCACGCCCAATCCAGCGATCAGAATAATTCTCTTCTAAATATTGGCGTGCAACCAATCTGAAGTGTACTGGAGCACCATCATGCATAAACCAAATTCCAATTCTTTCCCTCAGTGGGATCTCTTCTAGGAGTCCAGGTAAGATGAATTCAAGAAAATGTCGATAATGGTCACCATTGAGTCTATGAGGCAGAAAATGTGGCCCGATAAGGAAATTCCCTACAATTCCAACCCAAACATTCACAGAAAACGTCTCTTGAAAATGGTTTTCAATCACGGCGTGAGGGTTTTCATCAGCCCACATATGATTGTTGTGAAAATTAATAATGGCTTTACGGGAAAAGCATGCCTCATCGGTGAATAACACTTGAGATAAAAACCATGGATTTTCCAACAATTTATTTCGAATCCAAGTGCAAAAAGTTAATCTCTTTGGAAAATCCCTTGGCAGACGAGCTTGAACACGCTATATGTGATATGGATAAAGTTGATGCTCTTTCAAAATTTGCCATACCAATACATGGGTTACGTTAAACTGTGCCGCAATTTGTCTTGTACTGGTGTCTGGATGCTGCTCAATTTCGTGAAGTACAGCTTCTTCTATCTGAACTGTTCTAACTCTCCTGGGTCTTCCTATGAGAACAGCAGACCTCTTGAAAGTACCCGTTTCACGAAGACGGGAGTGAATATTGATGAACATTTGTGTGCTGGGAATATGACGTTGTGGAAATCTTTCTAGATACATTCGTCTGGCGGCACGAGCGTTACCATCAGCCATTCCATACATTAAGTGCATGTCTGCCATTTCTGAATTTGTATATTCAACCATTTTATCCAAAGGAATATTGAATGAATCTGCTTTATAGCTTGCACTAATGAAGAATTAACAAGGAGACAGTTTCTCAACTTTCGATAACTGTCAAGTTGTTGATATTTAAATAAATGAATTAATATCAAAGCCCACTTTGCTATTTTTATGAATTCAAATTGATTACAAAATTTCTGCGTTACTGCAGAAGAAAAAACAAATCGAAATTTCTGATAAAATGATGTACTCCGTACGGAAACAAAAATTTGTTTGATTTAGTTTTTCGGAGTTATGACCAGAGATTCATAAATGAAAATCAAATGTGTAATGATCTGCGACTATTAGATAAACCCTATTAACTATCTTCCATTACAGGATTACCTTTCGGAAGTTTTTTATGGTGAAAACTAAAAAATATCTTTTTTTAAAATAACAAAAAATTTGTATGAGTTCTCTATCAAGACTGATGGGTAAAAACATTTTTAATCAAATATCTCAATGAAAATGCACATTTTTACCATCAGAATCTTCAGGTTGAAAGTTAAGGTTTTCCCAATATCTGTCAGATCTAGTTTAATATCCAGCGTACCGCAGTGACGGGGATATAGTAGTTTTCTGTTAGATATCACAAAAAGAAATCACATCTTTACAATAACAAGCTTTTATTTAGCTTCACTTGTAACTAACTAACAAACAATTTAATAAAAGTTGAATTTGACCCACTTCTAATACTCCGATTAATTTGAAATTTGGCAGGTTTCCGTAATTCCGGTGAAAATGCATTAAAAAATGTTTGTTAAAAAACAAAATGGCGGCTCCAATATGGCGGACGAGTTTTGTGATTATGATCCGATTCTGTTCAAAATTGGTATGTGATGGTTTTTGGGTTGGAGATTTTCAGTTTCACATAAAAAATAAACTAAAATGTTAAAAATGAAAATTATAAAAAGAAAACATTTTAAAGTTTTTATACAATACACTGAAAAGGAAAAAATAATTCATTTCATTGTTTGATCTAGGTAATCTTGTACAGAAAGATTTTGATACTCACTGAATAACCTACAAAAAATGAAACAAATTATTTTTTCATTTTCAGTGCATTTGTATAAAAGCTTGTCTTTATATTTTTTATTGTGTAATTTTTATTCATCGTAGATTTTTCTAATTCTGAAAAAATATTTCCATCAATTTACAATAATTGAAAATGTTTAATTTTCAAATTTTCTAATGTTATGCCACACTGGAAAATGTTTAAATTAATATTTTCATTATAGCCCCTGAACCGTACAAGTAAATGAAAAAATGCAAGATATCAAAAAGATGTTAAATGAAACAACATTGATTATTCCTTTCTCATAATATGTCAGTGGCGGCGGAAAAAAAAATTCTGAAGGGTTGAACAAAGCTTGACCCTGTGAATTATTTGAGAAATGCATTATTTTGTATCGTGCGCCCTATTGAATGGATTGTACTTGCCTAATTTGAACTGATTATTGTCGAAAATGTCGAAGTTAACTCTAAAAAATCTTGAAAAAAATGTATTTTTATCTCCCTGTATCTCGAAAACCAACCCGTTTGGGACATATGTTTATATGAACTTTTCGTCCTAAAAACCTTCAAAAAATCACCTCCCGAAGTTTGTCAACGTACTTAATTAACACCCTGTATATTGTTGTCTATCTTTCAAAAAGGTTTCGATGAAGCGAAGAGCTGGTCCGTGTATTACATGTTTATAGAGCTTTGTCAGTAGATTTCTGTGTGAAACACTGTCGAATGCCTTCGATAGGTCACACAGGATGGCACATGTGTGTATCCCCACATCTAGAGTCCCTGTGTGCAATTTGACATTAGATCGTATATTAGAGTCGGGACACTCTTTGACAGGACATCGAAAAAACGCGTTTTAGGTTATGTCTACCTTGTGAGGCCGAATGAGTACAAGGGCGTATAGTCAGGGAAGGAATATGTAGAAATATGTTTTGAGGAACATGTAACTTGAGTAACTGTGACGGTATCTTTCAAAATCGAGTATTTATCAACTGAACCCTCCGAAACGAAATACATAATATATTCATACCGTACTGTGTACATTACAGAATTGTAAAAGTGATTCCAATGATTTATATCATTTTCCTGGGGACCCGCAGTTCCATTACAAACATGGAAGTCGGCGCTCAAGAGACCCGCGTGGAATATAACATCAAAAGGGGTAATCTTTGGCAAAACACTTATTAGAAATTATAAACATGTTCATCTATTGGATTCAATATCGTCAATGTCACCACAGATATGGACCCTTCCAATCAAGCTATGTGGGAATATTTCGGTCTGAAGTCAAAAGAAAATAATGTTCTGGATTTTCCAGCCTTCAGCTACTCAAATTTCATAGTCTTCAGCTACTCAATTTTATAGCCTTCAGCTGATCTTTTTTGGCCAGTGATTTTATTGAAAAGGAAATAAAGTCATTGTCATTTGTTATCATTTTTGCATATTTATTCTGCCTTCCCACACAAGCTAGAAATCAATTCATCTTTCTCTTCGGTCTTTTGCAGCCTGGCTGGCGCCCTCCGATCTGAACTAGGCAAGTCAACTCATGTCCTTGGTTTAATAGTCACTTAATTTGAATAATCTATTGATCAATCATTTGTTGAAGATTAATGACACTCTAAACGAATCAGCAAAAAGTGATAACTTCCAGTAATTTTGAATAATAACTTGGAGGGTTACGAGTAGTTATGAAGAAAATTTTAAATAAATTTAATTTTTTTTGCAGACAGTGATAATGGTCGTCAGTTTGATATGGCAAATCAGACAAAATGCAGGTAGCAGACGTAGGAGTGCCTTATTTATTTTCCACGAAAGCTCTCGATAAAATTCTAAAATTCTGCGCAATGAAAAAATATCGCCTATTGCGAATATGAAAATGAACTTGGCTAAGGTTGCCAGCAATACATACAATTACAAATGATGTCTTCCCGAAACCGTGGGATAGGATAAATAAATGATACTAACATCGTCGTTGGAATATCTCTATCATTATTAGTTTGAAAGTGAAAAATTAATAATTTTAATGTTCTACGATCGCAATCACCTGAAGTGGAATTCTTCAAATCTCATTTAATAATGGCTTCATTGAAAAATTCCCCTGTTCAGATATTCTGCTTGCGTATTTTGATCAATAAGATTGTTCTCACCGTTTTTTACGAAACGCCACTGTCGACAAAGAGTGAAATATATTTTGTACTGTCAATACTATCGTTCGACCGTTGTCACATCAACGCTATAGATATATTTTCTATTCTTGTTTGCCTGATAGAATTTAAATTTAAATAATATTTTTCTGAAATCGTTCAAGAATGCCCACTTTCTCGGAGCAACTTCAGGCCTCAAAATACGCTAATCTAGTATTTTAGTCCGTTGCTAAGCAACGAACTTTCCCGGACCGTTTTTGGACCTAAACGGTACGGGAAAATACTTTTTCTGAAATCGTTTAAGAATGCCCTCTTTCTCGAAGCAACTGCAGGCCTCAAAATACGATAATCCAGTATTTTAGTCCGTTGCTAAGCAACGAACTTTCCCGGACCGTTTAATACTTTCCCGTATCGAAAACGATACGGGAAAGTACTTTGCCGGCCTAGGCCGTCAAAATCGGTCTTTGGTTTATAATTGTCACTTTGACGTTTCAGGAAAGCACGTAATTTCGAATCCTCAATTTATGATAATGCTGATTGCGATTTCAGAAAAAATAGTATGTGTACCTCGTAGTAAAAGCACATTCCCAGACTTCAATGCTTGTTGGCCTCGGCTTAACGCCTCGGCCAACAATTTACATTGTCGTCCGGGAATGTATTGCTTTTAGTACTAGATACACAATATACTATTGATTTTACCATAATTTTTGAGATATAATCTAAAACGCGTTTTTTCGATGTCGTGTCAAAGAGTGACTCTAATATACGATCTAATATCAAATTGTATATAGGGACTCTACCCACATCTAGATATTTTGCTATCAAGTGAACCATTTCAGTGACAGCTTGGGAAGTTGATCTGAGAGATCGAAAACCATATTGCCGATCATTAAGATATTTTCCATTTTCCAGGAAACTTGTTATCCTGTCCTTCATGGTGAAATAGATCCTAATAAACCCGCTTCGTTTTCATCGCTATCGCTCATTGTTCGTGTCCATCTCGAAGGTCACTTTCTCAGAAAGGAATTAGGTAAGCAAATCCTCCGCTGGTGGCGAGCACCATCCGCGAGATTAACGGGTATCTACGTGTCCTTGTGACGCATCGGCGAAACGAAATCAAAATTTGAATAAAAGTAACTCGTAACGGGTCGCGCGGTTACTTTCGGAATGCCGTTATCCCGCTGACGGGCTTATATGTGTTACCCGACCACGCCGCTATCGAACGCCCTGTCTCTGACCATAGCCGTCGCTGCGACTCCTGCGTCCGGCCGGCGGTGTGGGCGGCGCGACGGCTACCGGGTGGACAACGAGGCTCTTCTTGCGCACGCGGGAGCAATGATTTTGATAGTAAAACTTTATTCTGCTTGTAATAACAATAATTATAATTATTATATTTATAAATTTGAAACGTAATTTGACAATTGCTATTATTTGGAATTTCTATTCCATCGATGAGAGATTTACCATCTATAGCACCAGTATTTGAACTTGTTGTCGGTGTGGCCTCATTACTATGAAGTAGTTGTCTCGTTATCTTAATTCTCTTTGAAACTGAATTTTCAGTATACGACTCCACCACCGCAGAGGAGTTCCAACCTTCAAGTTCTTTTACCGATAGTAGATCTGCCGTGTTATGGTAAAACCTAGTAACTTGAGATACTAGCTTTTGAATTATTATGCATCTTTGAAATTGGTGCGAAAAGTTACCTACTTGGGGTCAAATTGCCACCTACCCACATAAAAAGGATTTCTTCCTCTAATGCAATAAGCTTTGCTTCAAGAGAATGGCTTGTTTATACAGGGTGTCAATTTGAAAACTTCCCACCCTTAATATCTTCCTTCCAGTAAACAATATGAGTATTCGAAAAAACAGGTCAATTTTATTGTCAAGGGGGACACTTTCAAGGACTATTTGTAGCCCTCGTGGTTCAACCCCCTAGGAGGGGTAGATGTTACCCTTAGAATTTTAAATGGGAAGGGGGGTCAAGTGGCACATCATTTTGATGGGCGTTCAATTCTTGTTCCAATGGTACCCTGACTTATTATTTTTTGATGAGCATTTTCCGAAAAATTGCGTTCTAAACTAACAGAAGTAATTATTAGAACGCCTATACTGAGATGCATCGTTTGGCCAGAACTGGTTAGAATATTAGGTGGTACCGTTCCAACCCTTTATTAGGGGTAACATTAGCCATTAGCTCCAAACACTTTACATAAAAAAGTAGTCTAATAGTAAAACGTAGATGGTAGTAAAGTTGTGTTTATTAAATGCTGAATTTTTAAGTGTCATCGCAGAAATTGTACAGATAGCCTTCCTTTTTTGCTACTTCTGCTGTAAAAAGTTTCTGTTTTCCAGCAAAAAATTGGTTAGCAAATTTGAACTATGTGGTAGTATTGTGAATACCGTTGTACCTGTTGGGCTGTTTAGGAATTACTTTAATAAGTGTATAAAAGTGTAAAAATGGTTTACATTCTTCAAGACAGAATTGAAATGATTGTAATTTATGGCGAAGTTGGAAAGTGCGCACGAAGGGCGGCATGTCTTTTTAACGAAAGACATCCAAATTGTAATGTAAATCACCGGTATGTGCTTGATTTGGTGAATAAGTGTTACGAAACTGGTTCAGTGACAAATAAAAAAATAAATAACCCCAGAGTACTAAATGAAGCAACTCAAATTGAAGTTTTGGGAACATTTGCTGCAGAGCCCACGAGCTCCTTACGATCAGTATCAGAACAGACGGGAATGTCACGCGAGACTATAAGAAAAGCATTGAAAATGCATAAATTTCATCCATATAAAATGCAGATTCTTCAAGAGCTCCACGAGGATGATTATGATAGAAGAATAGAGTTTTGTGAAATCATGTCTCATCGAGTCAATACCATCCCTTCTTCTGTTAAACATCTGTTTCAGCGATGAGTGTTCATTTTTTCTGAATGGCAATGTTAATAGACAAAATTGTCGCTATTGGATTGACGAAAACCCACATATTTTTCGGGAAGGGCATACACAACACCCACAAAAAGTTAATGTTTGGGCTGGTATTCTTGGAAATGCCATTCTTGGTCCATTATTTCTGGAAGAAAACTTGACTGGCAATCTGTACCTTGATATGCTTGAAGAGACTATCGATCCTCTTATAACTCACGAGCTAGAAACTCAAATTGATGCAGAAGGTAATGAACTTTTGCAGGAGGATCTGTTACATTTCCAGCAGGACGGTGCTCCACCTCATTATTTTCTTCCCGTCCGACAGTGGTTAAACGAGAGATTTCCGGGTAGATGGATTGGCAGAAGGGGAGCAGTTGAATGGCCTCCGAGATCACCGGATTTAACACCCTTAGATTTCTTTCTTTGGGGGCATCTTAAATCCGTTGTTTATAAAACACAACTTTCTGATATTGACGAACTTAAAAGACGAATTACAGCAGCATGCCGGTCAATTCCTAGTGAAGTTTTCCGTAATGTTAGAGGGGAGTTCGAAAACAGACTGTATTACTGTTTAGAGCAAAATGGACAACATTTCGAACAGCTAATAAGATAAGCGTAAGTAGATTTTATGTTGGAAATGTCTCTCTCGCAAATTAAATTTTATTGTGTAGAAGGAAAATAACCACCAAATAAAAAATCCCATGCGTAATAAATTTATTCCTGTCATTCAAGGGTTGGAGCGGTGCCACCTACTCTTCTAACCATTTTTATTAAAGGGAGTCAATACAATAATGCATCTCAGTATAGGCGTTCTAATAATTACTTCTGTTAGTTTAGAACGCAATTTTTCGGAAAATGCTCATCACAAAATAATAAGTCAGGGTACCATTGGAACAAGAATTGAACGCCCATCAAAATGATGTGCCACTTGACCCCCCTTCCCATTTAAAATTCTAAGGGTAACATCTACCCCTCCTAGGGGGTTGAACCACGAGGGCTACAAATAGTCCGTGAAAGTGTCCCCCTTGACAATAAAATTGACCTGTTTTTTCGATTACTCATATTGTTTACTGGAAGGAAGATATTAAGGGTGGGAAGTTTTCAAATTGACACCCTGTATATACTGGAATAAACTATTTCTCGATCTGAGCATTTTAAATTTCCGATTGGATGATAAAAAATGTATATTCTTTGTGTGAGTAAACCAACTTTACTCCAAATAAGAAACTCATGTTACATAGGTCAAGACAATCATAATCTCCATTGAGAAATTACTTCTCTTGAATCAAATTGCACAAATTCTTAACATTAGCTATGCTCGTTTCATACCAAAAGACTTCTATGTTTGGATGAATGAAACCACATTATTGAATTAAGATACAGCTCTTCATTTGAGAACTTCACTGTGTTGGGGTGTTGAAATATTTGCTTCAATTGAAACTACCATATTGCTGACTAAGAAGACTATCAGTTGCTTGATTTGAGATATCAGAATTACTTGGATTCAAAAAAAATTAATCGAAAATGAAATACAGGCACATGGTTTAAATTCAAAGTGGTATTTAGACATCTCAAAGTATTTTAGTATTTGGATATGGAAGAAAAACTGAGGGGTTGGGGAATCTCTGAAGAGATTATTGATAATTTCAAAGGTAAGTGTAGGACATAATATCAAGATAAGGTTAGGTCAGGTTGCCATATAGTATATTGTACGCTCGTACTACAAAATTTCATATACCTACTCGTGGGAAATGTATGTCATTTCATGCTCATTGTACAATATATTATATTCCTGAAAATAATTATGTCAAAACCGCGTAGATATTCTTCTGATAACCTATACAGTACATCACAGATTATGGATATTCGCCAGCTATTTTACTTCAATGCGTGTATAACATATCCTTTCAGTGCAGATAAAGCACCTCATCCTTGCCATCAGTATGAAACCAGATGGCGCCAACTACGTATGCAACCATTGGTAAAGAAATCGCTATCATAGAGAAGTTATTCCTATATCGGCACTAAAATATACAACTCTATTCCCGGAAACATAAAATCTCTTAGCAACAAAAAAACATTCCAAACACAACTGAAAACTTTTTTACTCCAGACTCCTAGATTGTATTTTACTACCTTGATAGAGTCAAAATGACTGAATAAAAAAATTGCTAATCTCGACCATAATTAAAAAGTATATTTTACCGCTTTTTCATTGAGTTTTTTGCATCTTAATGTATTTTCATATTGTCTGTATTGTATTTTATTGTGTTTCATTGTATTTTATTGTATTTTATTATATTTTATTGTATTTTATAGTATTTTATGGCTTTTAATGGCATTGGTGGCATTGAATATTATTATTGTATTTTACTGCATTTTCATTGCGTTTTATTTTTGTTTATTGTATTGTATTTTTATATCGTCTTCATTGTATTTTATTGAATTTCATAGTATTTTATTGCATTTCATGTACATACTATATTTGCATTATCTACTTACTTATAATCGAAACAAGTGCATTGCACTTATCGATTACAAACTTTATTTATACTTATTTTAAATGTATTCTCAACAATTATTCTTACTTCATGAATAAAGTTTATTATTATTATTATAGAAACCTGACCTAACCTTATCTTGATATTATGTCCTACACTTACCTTTGAAATTATCAATAATCTCTTCAGAGATTCCCCAACCCCTCAGTTTTTCTTCCATATCCAATTCCAAATACTAAAATACTTTGAGATGTCTAAATACCACTTTGAATTTGAACCATGTGCCTGTATTTCATTTTCGATTAATAATGGCTTCGACTATAAACAGAAAACAGCCGGCAAACAGGGGTGCGACTGCGAATAGTGCGTAGTGGCCGGTGTGGAACTCAGAAGTGCGATCAACAATCAACAGAACAGGTGCAACTTGGAGGACTTGGGAAACACTGTTGCCGATTTTCGTAGTTGAAATTGCAGATTGCAGGTCGTGATCTCACGTCTTCACGGACTTGAGAAATAGTATAATAATTATGTATCAATGCTTTGAGCTATTAAATATAGTGTCTCTTTTGCACTTTTTTTCCGGACCAAACGTACACCTAGTGGTATTGATGTTGGTTGCTACTCATATGTAGGCACTTTAGTTCTTTGGAAACAGGGAGATATACCTACCTACAACTAATGAATGTTGCTACAGCTGGTGTTTGTGTGATAGCTTCCTAGATAACTATAGAAAGGAATGAGAACAACAAATTTGGTTGTAGCGATAGTTACCTTACCTATGGTAAATAATTATGAATAGGTACGTAATCATACTTTTGGCAACAATACCTTTGAGAGGAGAAAGAAATGATATTCAAGAATGCATAATTGTTAATTCAAGAAAATTGCATTCGAAATTTACTTCTCGTGATACAAATTTTTGGCACATTTCTTCAATGAAGAAATACTTTAGATGATACGTGTCTTGGAACAAGAGATATTGAGTTACCAATATCTGTCAATAATTGTGATTTTATTTCCTGAATTCTGTTATAATTACTTACTTGAAAAATATTTAGTAAAAGTGAATAAATATTTCAATTAGATAATTTTTTACATTAGAGATTTTGAATAACACTGTATGAAATACTTTATACGTTGAAAGATGAAGTAGGTACGCGTTTTCTCAATTTGAGAATTTAGAATTGAAAATGTATTACCTATATCCAATGAAGAAGATTTCTTTAATGAAGAAATACTTGATATATTTTCTTGGAACAAGAAATATTGTGTTATATTTTTCAAGACTTGCAGTTTTCTTTCCTGAATACTCTTAACTACTTGAATAACGAATATTTGGTAACACCAAATAAATATTTCAAATATATGATTTTCTACATTAGAGATATGCAATAATTTTGTATCAAATATATTATTTTACAAGAAGAAAGCGTTTTATTAGTTCAAGAATTCAGAATTGAACAAATGTATCATCTCCAATGAAGAAAATGTTTTTATGTGTGTATCTGAATGACGTAAATGCAGTTTTCTTCATGGCTATAATTAGTATCCATAAAAAAAAAAATATTTATTTGATAACAAAAACTACCAAATCCAGTTACTAGGTTTTGTAAAAGTTTTTTTTCTGGTTATCTAAAGACATTAATGTGATTACAAACACCAGTAAGTCTAGTTACTAGCTTTTGTATATTTTTATTTTGCGCGCGAAACTATATTTTTATGCCGTATATGTCGTTAATAGATTTTCCTAATTTTGCTTAGTATTGTTTAGAACGCCGTGAAAGACAACTGAATCAACTAAGTCAGTGTTCACTTTATTTTTTGCTTACAGTGATTATAGTGGTATAGGTGTTGAAAATTAGTCGGAGTGTCGTTAAAAAGTAAGTTTAAAAACTACTATACTAAATAAATACTAGTTTTATACTCCATTCAACCTATACATGCGAAAAAAGTGAACCAGTGCATAGCAGCTACGGTGTGATTATAAATGTAGACGGGGATGTATGAAAGCACTTCACGGTGGGGACTGCCGTTCGATCCGTTTCGACCAATAGCTCCCCACCACGTATGTATTATGTCTGTATTTTGTCGCATGTGTAGGTTAAATGGAGTATAGTAATATTTTTGCTTTTTGAATTATTTCTGTTTTTGTAGCCACTAAATTTGGAAGTGCAAATTAATGAATTTTCTTACGCCCTCTGAGCAATATTTCTTCGTCGATTCCTACGTCAGTTCCTACGCTCTAATGCTCTTGAAATTTCCTGACGTTTCGGTCTAATCTCTAACGTTTTCAAAAACTAAGAAAACTTTAAAAAATTTAAAACATCCAAAAATTTAAACCTCAAACTATTACATATCGGAGACTAATAAAGCCTTCTGAAAATGTTTCCTACAACTTTTTAATTTGACAATAAAAAAACAGAAATATTTCAAAAAAAAGACCACTCCTAATAGCACACCATGTCCCAGGGACGTCCTTATTTGGTACAAATCATGTCCGAATGTCCGGGACTTAAAATCACTGTCCTTGGGACGTCCGAATCAGTGCATTTTCATGAATTTCCCCAAAGGAATTCCTATGGATGTCCCAATGATGTTCCAATCGGTACATCGTATAAAACGTCTTTGGGATGTCCTGGATCGGATATATTTTGTAATGTTTTCTAGGATATCCATCGGACGTCCTTGTTAGTAAGTATTCTGGCATGTCCTTGAAAGGACGTCCCATGGTTGTTCTCGTACAGAATATTCAGGAACATCACGCATGAATGAATATTGGACGTCCTAATTGGTTTATCTTAGAATATCTCCCTGCGAGGACTTCCTTGGGATGTCCTGGTTCGGATATACTTTGTAGAATTTTCTAGGATATCCAATGGATGTCCTTGTTGGCATGTCTTCGAAAGGACTTCCTACGGTTGTCCTGGTATGCGGGGACATTCTGGAACGTACTTGATGGATGTGCGAGGACTTCTTTGGGATGTCCTGAATTGAAAATATTTCGTAATGTTTTCTAGGTGCATCCATCCAAAGATGAAGGATGGATGATCATAAAAATAAAACAGAATTTGAAAACAGTTACAATAATCAGGCCTCCATGTGTGCCCAGTACCAGTGTATACATTCCAGCTAGTAGTTTTACAGAAGAAGTATAAAATGGATCGCATATTTACAATAGGGCTAAACACTATAGCGAAATAAAACCCTTTTCACTATAACAATAAGGTCATCACGGGACAAGGAGACTAAAATTTAACAAGGAGAGTTTAATCCCCATAAGACAATGGGGACACTAGTAGAAAGAGATGAAAGAACATTTGTGACGAAATGTGACATAGTTGGACGTGTCATGGCCGCCGTTCCCTATAGACAATGACGGACTAGCTGTTGGTATATGAGAGTTACTGCTGATAGTTTTGTTGCTTGGTTCGAGTTCGACTCTGTACTCATATCCAAGTACGTCACTATGACGCGTTGATGCTACAAGATTCTGATTGGCTAGAGCTTATTAAACCCTCCGTGTTAGTTTAGTCTCTTTGATCAGGGGCCATATTCTCGAGTTTGTGCGTATGCCAATACAACAATGAAAATGAAAAATGTATGATTGTCTCTCTTGTTCGTATACGAATTGAAACCGAACAATTCCGATATGTATGGGTCCCGTGCATAAAGTTGTTTTCTGTGTTTTGTGTTCAAGTGAAGTGTTGACGAATCGACAGACAATTGTTGAGTATTTACCAGCTATGGCGGCTTTTCTATCAGCTTCCGTGATTAGTTAGTTTAGTGACTGTTGTGTAAAGTATTTTGTGTTCATTCAGTATAGTTATATCAATAAATGATAATAAAAGTTTTATTCTACTATTCAATAGTTTTTACTAACCTATTCAACACTGTTTTGAAAATGGTGTTTCCGTATATAAGTAGAGTTGTGTGTATCCTTTAAAAATGTACAAACGAAAACGAAATATATCAAAACGCCAGCACAATAGAATCGCTAAACGATTGTCAGAAACTTTAAATAGAGAAGTCTCGACTGATTCAGAAGTATCTGATGTTTCCAAAACCGAATTGAATGACTGTGAGAGAGTCAGCACTCTCTTACTTACCTGGTAAGTACATCTGGTTCCATCCAAATTGGCATCTTCAGTAATCCACAACAATACGAACAAACACATCTGATAATTCTGCACATCCTAAGGATGTCCCCGATGTACTTTCGATTGATGTAATTCAGGGACGTCCAATGAACATCCCAGGTGGATGTCGATTGAATATCCTTATAGAACGTCCAATTTTGGTGAGAAGTCGAAACATTGGTACTTCCCACGGATGTCCAATGGACGTCCGCGGTACCAATACTGCACGTCCTAAGGACGTCCCGAACGTCCTGAGAGGATGTCCTATGGATTACCATCGGACTTCATGGTGCTATTAGGGACCACAACAATACCTACAATCTATTAACATCTTTTTACATATTTTAGGAATCCTATTAAAAACTTGCCGAAGGAGTTATTTGTTCAAATGGAACGTTCTAGAAGTCGAAGATTGGTCCAGATATGTTTGGAACGGTAAAACTCAATTTCTGAAGGACTAAAAATCCATTTTAATATATTTTTTGATCTTTCAGACTTCCTGTTGACAAAAACAGGCCAATTGCTGAATGTTATTCAGAGATAGATGACAGCGATAATGACCCAAAAAAGAAAAGACAATTTTTTCGACCTGAAGACTTGCTCACTGAAATTGAAGATTATGTTGGGAAAAAATCTAAAAACACTGAAGCTTCGATTCTAGTACCTGCAATTGAGAATGATGTTGGAAAGAAAGAAACAAATCCTGATGCCTCGGTTACAGTACCTAAAACGAGTAGTAGATCTGAAGAAATTATTAACCACAAAGAATCTGACAAAGAAATAGAAAAAGCGTGTCGTTTGCTGTTAAAGGATATTGTAAATAAGATTTCGAAAAAGAAAAGAAAAAATAAAAAGGACAGAATTGCGGAGAAATACAAGTTACTTCCGCCTTGTACTCAAAATTGCAGAAGGAAATGTTCTTTAAAATTCAACGAGATTTTACGGGAACAAGTAAAGACGAAATTTTGGAGCTTGAATTTTGCAGGAAGGAGGCTTTTCTTCGAGGCTTATATAAAACAGATGAAAGTTAAATACAGAAGTCAAGAAGCCATTAACTCAAAAACATGTTCTTTACATTACTTCTTACCGCTTAAAAGCGGTGAAACGCGTTACCGGAAAATGTGCAAGTATGTAAGATATTTTTTTGCATACATTGGGATTGAAAACTGATGGGATGATAACAACTCACTTCAAGTCAAAACAAAATAGTGAAGAGGGCATTGCTAAATTGCAAGATGACAGAGGGCTTATTTCACGACAAATACTCCAGGTCCAAAAAGAAGTGACAGAAATTCAAATTGTAGCCATTAATTCGTTCAATCCCTTAGTATCCCATTATAATTTGATGCATTCTCCGAAGAGGCGGTACCTTCCTCCCGAGTTAACAATTAAATATATGTGGCAAGATTACGTTCAACATAATAAAATATCTTAAGACCTCTATAGAAAAGTTTTTATAAACAGAATGTTGGATTTTGTCGCCTATCCCAAGATGAATGTGACATATGTTTAAAAAATAAGGTACATCTTTCACAAGAAAAGGATTGCCCAAGTGAGAGTTGTGAGGTTTGCATTTTATTTAAAGACCATCAGAACTGGTATAGGAATGCTAGAGAAGAATACCAAACAGGTAAATAAAAGAAAGCAAGTGAGACAGAAAAGGTATTTAGCGTGGATATGCAAAAAGTTTTGCTTCTTCCAAAAATGTCATTAAAAAACGCGTTTTTTACATCAAGGTAATAACATACTTTATATCAATGTAATGAATATTGCGTTACGTATTAAATGTGATATATTTTTCAGGCTCGTGGTATTTAATGAAACTTTCGCATCTTTACAACTTGATGAAAACATTTGTGTTGTATGGCACGAAGCTACAAGAGGAAGATCAGCATCCGATGTTGCCTCAGCTTATTACAATGTAATAAAGAATAGCAACCCTCAAATTTCAGAATTTATATTTTGGGTGGATAATTGTTCCGCCCAAAATAAAAACTGGACACTCTATTCATCATTTGTGTCTTTTGTTAATGCTGAGTGGGGCCCAGCCACGATAACTTTAAAATATTTTGAACCCGGCCATTCTTTTATGTCTGCAGATTCGGTTCACGGTCATATTAGCGTCGAAATGAAAAGACATGAGTGTATTTATGATTTTGACCAGTTAATTAAGATTATTGAAAAATCTTCACGAAAAACGAAATGTCTAGTTCTGAACTTTTCCGATTTTTTCTTATTTCAAGATGGTTGTAAACAACGGAAGAACAATAATATTCCTCTATTAGAATCAGTAAGAATTATGCAATTCAGAAAGGGTTCTAAAAACTTTTTCTTCAAAGAATCTTTTTCCGATGAAACTTTCACGGAAATTGATTTCTTGAAAAAAAAATTTCAAGCAGAATTTCAGGATCAACCAATTGCAGAACCCTTGGGTTGAATACTAAAAAGAAAGAAGCGATCTTAAATAAGCTTTGTAACACTTGTAAAGACGAAAGAAATATATTATTTTGGAAATTTTTACCGACCAATGATGATGCTCCAGATCTGTGTTTTGTTTCAGAAAAATGATAAATAATTAACCTGCTTAGCCTGTTTCAACTTAAAACTACCATGATGTAGAATTAGAATTTGTTTTGATTCCATTTTATTTTTCCATTATTGAATAAAAAGGAATTTTAATAATGGCGTTGATTGTTTTATTTGGCATTATAGTATTATATTATAATATTTAGTAAATACATATAGTTACTAACTTTTATTAGTACTACTTTTTCACAAAAAAATATTGTTTCAATTTGCAAAAACATATAAGTAGATTTACTAAATTTTCTAAACGAAGTAAATATAAATCATCACTACTTTTAAAACCTAGCAATTCTGGTTACTAACTTTTAAACGTAATAAATGTATATTGGATATTTTACTGAGCTTTTGTAAAAAAACTAGTAAGTTGAGATGCTAGTTTTTCAAATATTTTCATTAATGCTTAACAATACCATTATTATTGCAGGCAAAACATAGTAAGTCAACATATTTAATAGAAGTGATACATGTACATAATTTTTTCCAACATATTTCAAATCTACACAAAAAGTTACACTGAAGGAAATTTTTTAATAAAACATACCTTTATTACTCAAAAAGCGCCAAACAAAAACAATAAATGTGAATTTATGTAAAACGCAAATTGTTGAGTTACTAGCTTCTCCCATATTACGGCAGAGATCGCCACCATTTTCTATAAGCTTAGTAGCCGAGGATCTGCGAAACGAGTGCCCTGTGTAGATAGAGCTGATGATTTTCCAAAATAAAGAATGCTGCAATTTTCTTTGGAACAGCTCCAATAGTATGAATGTCCACAACTTTTTTGACATGCCTTTTTGGGAATTTTAACCTTCCACAGTCTGAAAATGAAAAAATTTTAATTCAAAGAAATCTGTACAAGTCAAAACAAATCCCTCATATTCAAACCGATTAAAATAGAATTTTAGCAAGTCTTCATCCATCAAGTTTTGAAAACGGAGACAGATTTAGTCTCCAAAACGTCAACGTCAAAATTTTTTCTGGTCGTATAGGCAAATTTAGTATTCGATACGTTACTGACGAAATAATAAACTTTTTTCAAGACAACAGTGTTCTAAACGCAGTAACTGATCGGGGCAAATTGATTATTGCCCCTCTAAACTTGTACAGATTTCTTTGAATTTTTTCATTTTCAGACTGTGGAAGGTTAAAATTCCCAAAAAGGTATGTTAGGAAACGAATATCCTCCACAAAGACAAACTTTCATTCAATACTTATGTCCACAACTTGTTTTACACATTTACCATTCCTATGAAGAATCGCCGATATTTCAAATTTATGGTCCGCAAATCTACGTATTGTTTGATATAAACCATAGGCATCAAGAGGAAGTCCTTTTTTGGAAATGACAAATACCCTGTTCTATTCGTTTTAAGTATACCTCAATGTAACCAAAACTCTAGTACTGGTGCTTTCAAAATCATCCACAGTCAGCTCAACAAGTTCGTCACGTCTACAGCCGCCAAAATTGCCACACATTAATACAACCTTTTCAAGCAACCATGTATGATCTACAAAAAATTAGTTACTCCTTCTTCAGACAAAATTTTTGCTTTCTTTGTGTGTATCCATCAGACTTTCAACTCAAGAACAAAAATAATGTTCAAAATCTGAAAATACGTTTTCTGTAGGTAATACGGGAGAGTGGGGAAGTTCCACCACCTTAAGAACATAATGCCCTAAAGCCATAACCATCAAACCTGCTGAATAGTTATTTTATGCTATCTGCTCCTTAAGTATTCCAACCTGATTACTAAAAAAATATCGGCTCAAACTTCAAAACGCAAACTTTATTATTATTTTTTAAGAAAATGTTCAAGTGGAGGAATTACACATCGGTTAGTGTAATATCGCCACATAATATGGGGTTATTGTGCCACATTGTGGAAATTGCACTAAGGTAATAAAACCAGAAATACTCGTAGAAATAGCATGTTACTCTCTTCAAATGATTTAAATTAAATGCAGTTGCATATTTTGACATGAATGGTTCTAGAAAAATAACCTCGAGCTTCCAAGCATCCAATTTTATAATCCCAATTTGAGTGGAAATTATTCATGATATTAGATGAAATAAATTTTCAAAGTTTTTTGTACTTTCAAATTATTTTCTCATCCAGTGATTCCTTGAAATTCGCACCGACGATTTGGGGTGGTTCCGTAGGTTTTTGTTGGTTAACTACAGCTGAAAAGTGAATGTGATACAAAAAATCAATGGTTTCAGAGCGATAAATAATAATAATAACCGTACTCTACTTTCTGATGGCCTTTGCTGAATATTTGGGATCATAAATATGTGAAAATATGTATTCAAATCGGCTAAATACAAATAACAGGTATAAGTATAATGAGGTGTCCTACCTTATTCTCCGAGATTCAGAATTAACGTTTGTTAATCTTCACAAGTACCATAACTACTAAACCGGGCCTGTTACAAAAATTACTAATGACGCGCATGCGCATTGCGGACTTGCCTGAACTTTAAAGTCAACGAATGGCAGGTGTGAAAAATTGGAAAAAAAATGTGTAACAATTTCAAAATGTTATGAAATGCGGGTCTCTCTGGACCTCTGTAAACGTAATCTCAATTCAGTTCGACATTCAGTGTCTTTTCTTCACCGGCAATTGCCTTTTCTGGTCTGGAAGGATAGCGGACAAAGGTTCCCAAAATGTCGACCCACATTTCACAAAATTTCAAAACTCTCAAATTTTTTTTTCGCATTTTTCACACCTGTCGTTCGTTCTAACTTGCCTTTATACACCCCTCCGTCAAGGGAGTGCAAGAGGTTAGATTACACCCTGTATAAAATAGGAGCCCGCGACACTAGACCAAGAGTGCTAAAACTTTTCAATTTGATACATATCACTTGTTTTCTCATTGCTTGGAGAACGCGGAATGGCGGCTGCCTTGCATAGACCGAACGACGTGTCAAACAAAAGGGTATGCAGTTTAGGGGTTGAAAACGGTTTTTTGCGATTTGCGGCGAAACTTCACCATCTAGGGGAAAATATTCAATGAGAAAATTATAGATAGTGAAAAAATTTAAAACTTTTGTATTCAACACTTTTTGACATAACCTCAAATTAACCGTCAAAATGAAAATTGATTGATTTTTCGGTATATAATTTATTTGTCGAGTTTAAATGATTTAATGAAGATGATTTTTTTAGAAATGAGTCGTTTTTGGTGTCGAATAAGCATGATTTTTTTGCAATTCAGAAGTTTTCGAGTTAGGTACATTTTTCGAAACAAATACCCTTATCTGCAACGAACAATTGTCCTGATATTTTTTTGTATTTTGAAGGTGCATAAGTAATCATTTTAATTGTAAGAATGTCTTCTTTGAAATTGTTTTTGTAACTTGGTGGTTTATTGATCGTTAAATCGCTTAAAATTGAGATAAACCGACAAGTCTCTCTTAATCATGATTTTCTCAATATTTTCAATGATTTTTAATAGTTCCAAAAGGAATAAAAACAATATTAATGAATACATTTTTTAGTGTAAAAATGTTTTCAAAATTTTTTCATAAATAAGTCGAAAATCATTGCAAATATTGAGAAAATCATGATTCAAAGAGATATTTTTCTCAATTTTAGGCGGTTCACGAATCAGTAAACCACCGAGTCACATAAACCATTTGAAAATAGACATTTCAACAATTGAAATGATCACTTATAGACCTACGCAATACATAAAAAAACACCAAGGCAATTGTTTGTGGAAGATAGGGCTATACTTTCGAAAATTATATAAAACTAGTCGTCTTCTGAATTGCGAAAAAATCATGCTCCTTCAAAACCACAAAAGACATATTCCAACAAATTTTCATGTGAATAAATCATATATTCGAGAGAATTAAATACTGAAAAATTGGTTTTTCTCGGATAATTTTAGGTTACCGTAAAGTGAGGTTACTTTGCGCCATAAGGGGATACTTTGCGCCACTTGCAAAAAAAGTTTATAAATTTTCTCTACAGTGGTACATTGTAGTGAACCAGACAAATGCGTGGCTGTGTTCATGGTTGCATATGCCTCAATTGATTACGTGTTGAATTCGAGCGTTCAAGAATTTTCAAAGTGTTCTAGCGAGTACGTAAACATTTCTGTTCAAACCGGTGTCACATGTGCTCTGCAAAAATCTTGTTATATCTTGTGCATCTATTAACATAGAACAGGTAAATATTTTTATATTATAAATTTGATGTATTATTCGGGAAACTACCACAATATTTGCTTTTGATAATAAGCTGTTAACATAAAAAAAATTATAGTTCTTCAAAGTGCCAGAATATAGCAAAGATGGGGATACTTTGCTCCAAGTGATTTCTGGCGCAAAGTATCCCCCGCATATTTTTAAATTTACGTTGCATAGTTTTTGCATTAGTGGCTCAAAGTATTTCGTTTTAATGGAATCTTTTCTTTTAGAGATGGCCAGAAAGCACAAAAGAAAGCTTGGAGCGAGAAGATACAGCGATTACAGTAGTGAATCACTTGAAGCATGTTTGGCTGAAATCAGAACTGGAAATCTTTCACATAGACAAGCAGAGGATAAATACAAAATTCCCAGGAGAACAATTTTTAATAAATTGAAAGGAAAACACTCAAAACCGATTGGAAAACAACCAGTGTTTAATCCCGACGAAGAAAATCAATTCAAAAAGTGCATAATATCCATGGGAGAATTTGGTTTTCCCGTAGATGTTAGAGAACTTCGACACATCATGAAAAATTATCTCGACCAAGTTGGAAGACAAGTTAAACTGTTCAAAAATTATTTACCTGGGCAAGAATGGATTAGGTCATTTCTAAAGCGACATCCAAGGCTTTCTGAGAGGTGTGCAGAAAATGTAAAAACAACAAGAGCTGCGATAGACGAAACTGCTTTGAGGGCTTTTATTGAAAATTTACGTGAAGAACTGAGAGACGTTCTGCCAACAAATCTTGTGGACGACCCCGGAAAAAAAAAGGTTTTAGTTAAAAAAGGCTGCAAATATCCAGAAACTATTAGAAATGCATCAAAAGTTTCAGTTTCGGTTATGTTTTCTGGAAATGCTGCTGGAGAGCTCCTTCTGCCCTATGTGGTTTATCGGGCTCAACATATGTGGACCACATGGTCAGAAAATGGCCCAAAAGGTTACAGGTATAATACTAGCCCCAGCGGATGGTTTGATGCTGCAATTTTCACCGACTGGCTCAAAAGTCAAATGGTGCCTCGATTAAAAAAATTGGAAGGTAAAAAGGTCTTGATTTGTAACAATCTTTCTTCCCACATAACTGTAGACGCGCTTCAACTTTGCCTTGATAACGAAATTACCCTAATATGTCTACCTCCCAATAGTACACACTTGACACAGCCACTTGATGTGGCCATGTTCAGACCGCTAAAAATTGCTTGGAGGCAAGTGCTCTCTGACTGGAAAGATACTCCACAAGGCATCAGCAGCGTTACCATTCAAAAGCAACAGTTTCCACCATTACTAAATAAAATGCTACAAATTCTTGCACCAAACGTTGCTGACAACTTAAAATCTGATTTTCGTAAATGCGGCATTTATCCAGTAAATGTAGATGAACCGCATTCCCAGAAATACTTGCGATCCAAATGAAGTTCATTCCGTCTTCCTGCACAATCTGGAATCTAGAAGATCTGATTCAACCAAAGTTGTTAAGACACGTAGAAGGAAACTAAACGTTCCTGCAGGAAAAAGTATCTGCAGTGAAGATACAGGTTTGCTTGCTGATCCTACGTCTTCATTAAGATCAAACAAAATGTTTTCTGATAATTCCTCAGATGATATTGACTTTGACGAGATAGTTGCAGAACATGAAACAGAACAAGAGTTTATTGATTACATTGACAGCGAAACATCAGGCAAAATAAAGCAATTCTCAGATGTTGTAAGAGAAGTTGGGCAATTTGTCGCGTTTACGTATGAAGGAGAAATATTCCCAGGTGAAATAATCAGTTTCACGGACGAACAGGTTACAATTAAGGCAATGCAAAAATCATTGAAAGCGTGGAAATGGCCCCAGAAACTGGATCAAATGGCCTACTCCTGGGACGACGTATTAGGATCCATAAAGCCACCTGTCCAGGTTTCTAAGAGAGGATTTTTCGATGTTCCGGAGTTGAAACCATGGTGGTCTTAGATGTATTATTTGATATTGCACTCAAACTAGGAATATTACTCCCTTTTTTCAAGAATAACTGCTTTAGAAATTGAAATTTAATGTTTTTTTGGTATTTTTCAGAATAGTCCTTGTTTTTGACTAATAAACATATCGAAAATTTAAAAAAATGTGTTCTATATAATACAATGGAGCAATACAATTCCACCAATGAACTTACTTTGCTCCATAGGTTAATACAATGTTAGTTACAGTCATTTGAATTTGATGGAGCAAAGTTGCCCCTCCAATTGGTATGGTTTGCCCCACTTTCATTTAAAAAAATTAAAATACTTAGAAAGACTTTTTTTCTATTTTATTCACAAAAGCCTGTTTTATGAAGTTGTCTTTACCATCTATAACAATTTTGGAATTCTATATATTTTTTTTCATTTTTTTCCATTGCATTTTGTTCAGTTCATTCCAAAAGTGGAGCAAAATAACCCCACTTTACGGTATATCGAAAAGTTTTCAGAACAAAAGTTTTTGGTTACTTTATTAACTACAACTTTTTCAGCGAACATTTTCTGCTAAGAGGTCACGTTTCGCCGAAAATTCTAAAAAAACTGTTTTCAACTCCTAAACTGCATCCCCATTTCACCATTTTGAGTGTTTTCGTGTTTACATTTTTTCCTCTGTGTTGGAACCTCAACTAAATTCTCCACCTTAGGCAATTAGATATCGTTTTGGCATCAGCCTAATACCGAAAAATCAATTTTCCGTCAATTTGACGGTAAATTTGAGGTTATGTCAAAAAGTGTTTGACACAACAATTTTTTTATTATCTACAATTTTCCCATTGAACATTTTCCCCTAGATGGTTACGTTTCGATAAAATATGTTTTCGTTTTGAATACGACACTGTGTAAATAACTTGAAGAATAATTTTTTCACTTCCAAAAATTATAGTTATCTAAATATATGCAATCGTTAGGAAATATTATCAACTGTCTAACTACCAGTAGTGAGCTAATTAACTATTACACTCAACTCCTTGAAGTGTCTCATTCAAACTAAATTTTCTGATGAAGCCGTTACGATACATAATAATTATCTTGCTCCTTGTTATCATTTCCCGAAGTGACGGGGTAAGAGTGTGTAAAACATGGCCTGCTTATTTGAATCCGCTCAGTAAGAAGTGTTTCGATAATCCAGACGGTGAACCATCGAATGTGGTAAGTTTTATTCGCAGAGTTGGCCGTTTGAAGACTCGTGGAAGTCATCAAAAGTGGAGTAATTTTTAATATTTACTTTGAATTTCATGGATTCATTAAGCGGACTCATGAGATCATATCCTATTCCCAAGATCAATGCCAGAGTTCCTACCTTATTTTCTTGTATATGAAAGCAAACCCAGCACACATTCATGATGGTGAAATATAAGTGGGCGGAGACTGTTGAAATGTTTTCAATTTGTAACCTGCTTGAACTAATATTTCCGAAAAATAATGCCCTTTGGCTTTGCTAATGGCCTCTAATAGGGATTTGTTGTAGATTTTTTAAGCTAACTCTGCTTCGATTGATCGTATTCTTAAAGCAGACAGTCATTCCTTCATCATACTATTCCTTAAATGATTTTGAATGATTATTGACAAAAAAGTTTTCGGCGTCAAAGAAAACTCACGAAAAATGATTTTTCCACCATGCCCCGTATACACCCTTATGTACTATTATCAATAAGCTTTGTAATGAGCCAATGAGACTCTTCAAATAAATACGAGTAATCAGGGAAAAAGGTTACCAGACAAACGGAAATAAGCAGATCCCGAGGAATTCTTTATTCAATAAAGACATAATTTATTGGAAATTAACACAGGTTCTAACTTAAAATAACTCAAATCATCTAAATACGCGGCGAAACTATTACCTAAAGTTCAAATTCGGGAGTCGGTACGCACGAAACTGTTCATAGTCTTATCAGGGCAACGAAAGTTAGATGTATCGGGGAATAGATAGGAAAGAGATCACCTGAATGACAGCAACAAGCAGCAAACAGCGACAACGAAGCAATGATTTTCAGTTGATACCAATACACGTGCATCAATAGTATCCAGTGTAGATTTGATATTGATATCCTATACAGGGATTATCCACAATAATCCCAAGAATTATTGGTTTCAAAATCTATGTGACAGCTGTGACAGCACCATTTTTCTGACGTCCCCTGACGCTTGTCCTATTCAACTCTCCACTTCCCAATCGCCGCATAGCAAGATGCATATAACTCCTGGTGGAATTACTTATAGCTGTGAAATTGTCATCCAAAACTGTTGATGTACGGCCTGCTTGATTCATGACATTTTTATTGCGTCAAGAGAGTTTACTCAATTTTAACATAGATGGCAGGCAAATCATTACCGATCATGATGACTTGACATGTCGTTTTGACAAACGCATGCTGCGTCATCGACATAACCTCAAATTGAACCATGTCATGTCGAAGTCGAGACTCACAAAAAAATGCTATACACTACCCTAACTTTTACGAATGACAGAAAAACACAAGAACAAATAAATAACAATAACCCAACAACTAAAAACGTCGCAAAACTACCGAACTGAGCGAAAAGTATTAAAAGAACAGAAAAATCACACGATAAATACCAATTAGGCTATCCAGAACACGTGACCACGGCTCTTTAAAAATGGCCGGCTGTAGGCACACATGAATGGTGTTTGTGTTTGGCACTAGCTTCTACTGCTAATAGTTTTGTTTAGTTGTGATTTGAAATGTTATTATGGCTGTTTTAACTAAAAGTGATTTATTTATTATCATTAGAACGAGTAAACAAAGACACTGCATCGATCTATAGAGACAAAAGGAGAGTGATATTTTACTTTCACTCCTTGTGAAATGGACATATCTCTAGATCTTTTCACAACAGTAACGTCATTCGACATTATTACATATCTGCTGTTGACTCATAAACAAGAAAGCCAATGAAGGCCTACAAAAGTTTAACAGGCTATAAATATCTTGAAGCTGGATTTGCCCATGATTGTGAAGCAAGAAAAATGGATGAACATACTGTTGTTGCCAAGGTAGGTACTGATTTTTCGTAATTTATGAACTGTTCATTAATGTTTCCAATAAATTTTCAGATGAGGCATTCACAGCGAATGGATATTCCTTTGTTGAAAGTATAGATTATTTAATAAATTGATGGTTCTCCTGATGCGACGATGTCTTGTGGCTGCTATGGAAGTGAAGTGTCCATATTCATTAAGGAATATTGATATGGGGCAGTATTCAAATTTAAAAACCTCAACTATAATAAGTGGTGGAATTGCAATTACCCTAAAACGTGACCATGCTTATTATTACCAAACTCATTTACAAATGAAACTAACTGAATGAAAATACTGCGATTTTGTGATTTGGTCACCCAAAGGATATATGTTCATGAGTAAATTTTCCCAGATGAATAATTCTGGATAGTTGATTTCCCAAAAGCGTACAATTTTCGTAAAGTAGTTGTGCTACCTAAGTTTCATAAAAGGAAGACATTTTTTAGAGTAAAGATGGTATCTTTGTGAAAAGGTGAGGATGGCCGAGTTGTGCTGCAGTGTGAAAATGATATCTGTGAAATTCTATTGGACCCTATAGGACTGTCCGATGTACCAAAAAACCCCTGGATTGGTTCTCAGTGCATGAAGTTATGACTGTTTCCTCAACACTATTATTTGTAATATATGATTGCCTACACATTTATCTATTTTTATTTTCAAATCTTCATTGGATTGGTCGTTTTTTTACACACCGAGTATCAGATATTGCAAAGTAATTTATTTTCACTTGTTACATATTTTTACCTGCTAATTTGTTACTTTGTAACATGGAACTATGTATATTAGGGTATCCTACTTAATAAACATCTATATATCTAGTCTTTGATTTAATATACCACATTATCAAAATGTAGCTAGCTAGGAATTTTTAAAAACTTCACTAAGTCGCGATCTCCACGGCTTCCACAATTTACAACATAACACTTTGTAGGCATGTTTTTTATTCGGCAAAGTTTCATACAAAAATTTCACTCCAATAGATGAAAATTAACAATAATCAGTCTCGTTCAAACAATAACAAATACAATGTGTGCCTTCAGGCGGCCATCTTGATTTTAGTTTGACAGCATCTTGGATAGCCTTATGCAATGTAATTGACATATAACCTCAAAATAATGTTAACGTTCAAAAACTCAAAAAATGTATCTAGTAGGCACTTTGGATTGTTGGAAACTCCACTATATTCGACTTAAGCGTCATCCATTGACGAATGGAACAAACTCTATTGACGCAATTACAGGATCAAGAACTTTAGTTGAAACAAAAGCGAATCAGTAAACGCACCAGGAGTTATATGCATCTTGCCGCATAGTCTATCTCCCCGTGTTCGTCGCGCCCGGCTCACTTGATGCACTCACGAAATAGTTCTTCTTAGATAACATTAGTCAACGCATCGAGAAGTACGTAACGCTAAATAGGTAACGCAAAACATTTCAAACAAAAGGGGTAGCGCACTACAGCTTATAATTGGATATGTTAACGAGTTTCGTAATTTGATCCTGAATTTGTATTAATTCGACTGACAAAACAATTTTTTTCTTTATCAGTCATACCCATGCGGACGTTTTTACAAACTTTGACCGATTGTATCTCAGAAACGACACAAAATCATTTAAACATAAACATTTTTCTAACGACTCATATAACAAAAATATTCAGTACTTATTACATTGCTTCAATATACCTTTATTGCCCCAATTGGCGTTCTGTCAATATTATGTGCTACCTGAGATAAGAGTCATAATATGCTCTTCGAACAGTAGTTTCATTGCCCTCCTAGTTTGACCAATATACGAGGATATATTGATATATTCTTAGCCTACTATAGAACCAAACAAAATTTCAATGTCAAAATATTTTATTACTCAACATATTCTCCTCTTAATTGGATACATTTATTACAGCGAAACTGCAACGTCTCTAGACATTTCAAAAAAAATGTTTCTTCTTGCTCTGCAAACCAGACCTTCACAGCTTTTATTACCTCCTCGTTGGAAGAAAATTTACGACCTTTCAAACTTTTTTTCAGTTGAGGAAAGAGATGATAGTCGGACCGAGCCGAATCTGGTGAAAAATGGGGGTGTAATTCAAACTCTAAATCACGAATTTTTTGCATGGCAACATGAGATTTAAGTGCAGGGGCGTTGTCCTGCAAAAACAAAACACCTTTGGATAGCTTTCCGCGTCTTTTCTCTTTAATTTTTTCCCGTAGAGTGGTCAGTAATGTCGAATATTAATCTCCAGTTATTGTTCTACCCTTATCCAAAAAATCAATCATGAATATTCCATGGCAATCCCAAAAAACTTTTCCAGCAGATTTTTGGACACGAAACTTCTTAGGTCTTGGAGAACCGGAGTGTAGCCATTCCATCGATTGTTGCTTTGTTTCTGGATCGTAGAAATGTACTCAAGTCTCATCCATAGTAACAATTCGGTTTAAGAAGTCTACATCGTTTTCAAGTCGAGCACAGATCGAACGCGATGCTACTATCCTTGCACGCTTTTGGTCAACATTCAAACATTTGGAGATCCAATTTGCAGCAATTTTTCTCATGTCCAAATTGACGTGAACTATATGATGAACGCGTTCGTATGAAATATTCAGTGCTTCAGATATCCGTTTTAGCCCACAGGGAGGGATACTATCCCCCCTACTGTGGGACATGGTAGTAGACGAACTTCTGGAATCTTTAAACAATCAGGGATACTACTCCCAAGGTTATGCGGACGACATAGTAACAGGGGAAGTATGCCCAATTCGACGGTCTGTTAAAATCATGTCATGAACTGCATCGATATTTTCGGGGACTGACACAGAAACTCGCCTTCCCGATCACTCATCATCTTCAATGGAAAATTTACCTCTTTTGAAGCTTGTAGTCCTATTTTTCACGGTCGCATACGAAGGACATTGATCACCAAGGGTAATGAGCATATCTCCGTAAATCTGCATACCTCTTAACCCTTTTAATACAGGTACTTGATGATGGCTCGATACTCCAATTTTTCGATTTTCACAATTTCGGTGGACATATTTTTTCTTTTAATTTATTGCGTAACTCTGGTTTTATTTTTTGACGTCAAACTTCACACTGACACTTCTAATAAGTTATTGCTCGTTGCTATGGTAACGCAATATTTTGTTTATGCAGGGAACTGGTCTAGGCTAACTAGGTATCTATACATCCTCGTACTTTTTGTCGCAATCCTTACAACAGATTCTATAAGTTCCCATATCTTCAATTCTCCCTATTCAATGGTAACATGAGTCTGCCCACATTTTGTTATGTGTAAACTTTTTTGGGTATATATCGCTATTCAGATATTCAGGATAAAATTTTCTGTTATAGACTCAAATCTTGCAGAGATGGGGTTGCACTGTAGAAGAATTTCAGCTGTTTACAGAAGATGGGTACTACATTTTGGTTTTGCGAGCTACTTTGGGAATAGTGAGAAACCATACTCCTATAGTGATGGGACATGGAATCAACATGAACAGTTTGGGTTTTGTCGTGATGTTCAATAAATCCATTGGTAAATATTCGACCAAAATTTTTTTATAGTTATTTCAAAAACGGTATCACATTTTCAAAAATATTCGTCTTTATAAAATAGTAGATTAATTCATGAAAGGACCGTTTGTGTCTATCACACTGACACTTCCTCCCCCAACAAATATTTGTTGAGTATGTATCTTCGTTGAAATAGTAATGGGTAAAATGAGACCAATCCAAAAAATCTCAAAGCAGCTGAATTAGACCGTTGGAAAGTTCGTTAGTTTTCTTCTGTAGTTGGACGTATAGAACCTGTATGCGATTGTTCTATGGGTATTTTGTATATTCATTATCAGGTACTCTACATCGAAGCTGGCAGCGTTCTTTTGGTTTTAGTTCGATGCTATTTTATCTGGAGTTCTGTAAGTCGAAAATGCTTTTTTCTTGTAGCGGCTACAAAGTCGGTACTTTGGGTAAGTGGTATCACCTTCAGAAACAAATTATTTGAAAATTTTCTTGATAATTTTTGAATATTTTTACCCATTATCCAGTTATTAAATTTTAAACTGTGTTAGTAGTAGCCTCATTTTCATGAATATTTGAATTTTAGTTTGATTATCGAAAATGTTAATGCTTCATTGTTACTATTGGCATATCTATACATTATTAAAAAAATATAAAACTTTCGTTAATTGTCTCATTTGCATTGATATTTAAATTCGAGTTTTATCAGCTCATTTGTTATTTTTTCATTTCACCTTATAGTACAGAATCACAAACAAGTCTTCTATACAAATTGTGAAAGGCTTTCGCGGCCATCGTTGAATGAATGATGGTTTTTCGGGTTTTTAGGCCGACGTTTATTTAGAGAAAAACTCGACGTTTCGCCAACACGAGTGGTTGGCATTTTCAAGAGAAATGTTTATAGTTTCGATCACTGAACACTACTTGTTTGGTATGCGTTGTCTCAGCCAGTATTTATGGGTCGACGTACTCGTACCTGCGTCCGGTGCCATCGTCCCTGCGTCGGGTACCCCCTCAGATTCATTAATTTCCCGGTATGGTGTTATTACCGTTTTCTTGAGAACAGGTAGCCATGCTTTATTCAATTGTAACCCTTCTTCAATTCTGTTGAAATTGTTGGGATGTTTTTTGATTTCGATTGCTTCTCGGAAGAGTCTTGGATAATACGCATGTGTTGTGGCAATTACTTGGGTTTCTTCGAACTTCACTCTGTGATTCTTATTGTTAAGCGCATGTTCTGCGACAGCGGATTTTTCTGAGTGTCCTAACCGGCAATTGGCCTTGTGTTCCTTTATTCTGGTATTTGTGGAACGCTTCGTGGTTCCGATATAAACGTTGCCACAGGTGCATGGAATGCGGTACACCCCAGATGAGCTTAGTTCATCACGTTTATCCTTCGCCGATCTCAAGTGATCCTTCAGTTTCTTTGAAGGTTTATATATGGTTTTGATATCATACTTTCGTAGTATACGGCCAATCCGATCTGTGACCCTAGGAACATACGGTAGGAATGCTTTACTTTGTTCCTGGCAGCCATTCGATCCACTATCGCTAGAATTCTTTCTTTTGCGTTTTATACACCGATCAATTTCGCTTTCCTTATATCCGTTTGAAAGAAGTGCGCTTTTCAAGTGTTTCAGCTCCGCTTCCAAATATTCGGGTTCACATATTCTTCTGGCTCGGTCTACTAGTGTTTTGATAATTCCTCGTTTTTGACACGGATGATGATTTGAGGTACTGTGGAGGTATCGATCAGTATGCGTTGGTTCCCAAGCGATATCTCAAAACTTTTTGAAATATGTTTAACATCGTCGAATTATCAAAACACTAGTAGACCGAGCCAGAAGAATATGTGAACCCGAATATTTGGAAGCGGAGCTGAAACACTTGAAAAGCGCACTTCTTTCAAACGGATATAAGGAAAGCGAAATTGATCGGTGTATAAAAGGCAAAAGAAAGAATTCTAGCGATAATGGATCGAATGGCTGCCAGGAACAAAGTAAAGCATTCCTACCGTATGTTCCTAGGGTCACAGATCGGATTGGCCGTATACTACGAAAGTATGATATCAAAACCATATATAAACCTTCAAAGAAACTGAAGGATCACTTGAGATCGGCGAAGGATAAACGTGATGAACTAAGCTCATCTGGGGTGTACCGCATTCCATGCACCTGTGGCAACGTTTATATCGGAACCACGAAGCGTTCCACAAATACCAGAATAAAGGAACACAAGGCCAATTGCCGGTTAGGACACTCAGAAAAATCCGCTGTCGCAGAACATGCACTTAACAATAAGAATCACAGAGTGAAGTTCGAAGAAACCCAAGTAATTGCCACAACACATGCATATTATCCAAGACTCTTCCGAGAAGCAATCGAAATCAAAAAACATCCCAACAATTTCAACAGAATTGAAGAAGGGTTACAATTGAATAAAGCATGGCTACCTGTTCTCAAGAAAACGGTAATAACACCATACCGGGAAATTAATGAATCTGAGGGGGTACCCGACGCAGGGACGATGGCACCGGACGCAGGTACGAGTACGTCGACCCATAAATACTGGCTGAGACAACGCATACCAAACAAGTAGTGTTCAGTGATCGAAACTATAAACATTTCTCTCGAAAATGCCAACCACTCGTGTTGGCGAAACGTCGAGTTTTTCTCTAAATAAACTTCTGCCTAAAATCCCGAAAAACCATCATTCAAGTCTTCTATAACGTTTCCAATTGCGAAACTCATATAATTACAGGGGACATAAATATAGATTTGCTTTCCGATAATGATTATACGGAGGAACACAAAAGCAAAATGGAGTATTTTGAATTCATATCTTACGTGAACGATATTACTAGACCAGAGAGTATGGCTTGCCTGCACTTATAAAAATTGGTGGAAAAATACAGTATATTTTCTGTAAAGTAATGCAGAATATTTACTGAATTCTCACAAAATCCATTAATTTTACGGAAAATAAGTATATCTGTCTTGTAATATTGTACTTTTCAGTTATGTATTATGCTTTTTCCATTTTACCATGTATATGTCAGTTCTTTAATTAAAAGTCATTTGTAACACTTTCAATTCACAATGCGAATCTCAACTACACTGCATTTTTCGCCGGGAATGATTTAAATGTGCAGCAAATCGGTGAAATTCAGTTACGGATTCTGTAATTTCTGCGTGACGTCTGCGCAATGATGACCGCTAACGCCGAGCGAGAACGAAATGGGTAAAATGTTAGCATCGCATCAGTTAATCCAGCCGGTGTCCGCGTGAGTGCCGCATTGAACATAAACAACTTATAATACATAACCTCAAATAAATTCAGTGATATTCAGTTGAAAAAGGTATAAAGGTAAGACAATATCATTATTATTACCCATAAAACCTTCATGCCCCCTATATGCAGTATGTTTGAGTGTAGAACCGGTAGTTTCAAGAGTTTCACAATAGAAAAATATAGTAGACACCAGTATTTACATAGACAATATCGAGGAGCAGAATTTCCTTGCCGATATGACAAATGCAAAGGGGTATTCACAAATTATATTGCATTTAATCAGCATGTTTTCAGAAATCATATGTATTCCTCAAAACTATTAGGTCATAATAATATTAGTAATAACTTGATTTATGATATCTGCCAGCAAGTGTTCACCGATAATAGGAAAGCTTTGATGTCTCATGTTTCTGGCCATTTCTCAGATAATAATGCTTTCTCTGTCCATTAAAAAAATAGTGCAAAAGTAAAACTTTGTTCAGAAGTAAACAACAACTTCGAGTTCACCTAACCAGACAACATTTCACTGGAAAATTAAATGCCTGTGAAAATGCTACGAATCAGTCTGAAAATCTTTATTATATCCCAAGTACAGAATGCACTTCGTATTTTGCAGAGACTGAAAGTGAGAATTATTGTAATGATGACTCGGAAAAGCTTAGCACTGAACTTCTAGCAAACATGTGTTTAACTCTACAGTCTAAATATATTTTATGTGAATAGAGCCTGAAGACTATAATTGACGGAATAATGGATATGGAAACACTCAACAATGAACATAGGTATGTTGAAAGAATTGAAGGAAAAGTTCCCAGAATTGAATATTTCAAATTTTCAATTCAAATCCGTATTTCAAAAAATTCATGATACCAAAAATGGTCATTTACGTTCATCATCTCCAAGAAAAAAATATTACTTAGAGCACTACGGTTTTGTTTGTCCTAAGAAAATCGATTATTCAATTATTCCTAATAAACCTTCATTTTACTTTATGTTCCCATTCTAAAAACTTTGAAACAGCTGCTCAAATACCCTCATATTGAAAATCAGGGCTTTTCTCAGTCTAATAGAATTTTTTTGAAAAACATTTTCAGCGATTTTTGGAGTGGAGCTGCGTATCAAGATAACATTTTGTTGGCCGTTCAAAGATATTATAGAAAGTATTATTTTCACTTGCTTATTTTCATTATGATTGTATATATATATATATATATATATATATATATATATATATATATATATATATATATATATATATATATATATATATATATATATATATATATGTTGTATAATTTATATATCTTTTTATTTATTTTTGACAGTCGAAGACATAGAACTTGTTTTTATCTGTATTGAATAAATGTTTAATTTCATATGGAATTTTATTGGACGAAAATCCTACCCTATCACATTATAAAGTTACAGTTTAAAAGTGCATTGTGGAAAATACATATTTCAATATTAATAATACACTGAAAAAGTACAGTACAAAAAGGCAAAGTAAAATCACACAGAACTTTTCCAGAATACTAAGAAATCACTTCGTAAAATCACAAAATATATATCAGAAATTCAGGAAGTAATAAAGAAGTATATACAGGGTGTTAATTAAGTACGTTGACAAACTTCGGGAGGTGATTCTTTGAAGGTTTTCAGGACGAAATGTTCATATAAACATATGTCCCAAACGGCTTGGTTTTCGAGATACAGGGTGATAAAAATACATTTTTTTCATGATTTTTTAGAGTTAACTTCGACATTTTCTACAATAATCAGTTCAAATTAGGCAAGTACAATCCATTCAATAGTACGCACGATACAAAATAATGCATTTCTCAAATAATTCACAGGGTCCTCCTTTTTTCAGAGTCAAGCTTTGTTCAACCCTTCAGAATTTTTTTTTGCCACCACTGACATATTATGAGAAAGGAATAATCAATGTTGTTTCATTTAACATCTTTTTGCTCTCTTGATGTTTTTCATTTACTTGTACGGTTCAGGAGTTACAATGAAAATATTAACGCAAAGATTTTCCAGTAACGCATAACATAAAGAAATTTGAGAAGCAAATAGTCTAACAAACTTGAAGGGTGATTCTTTGAAAGGTTTCAAGATGAAAAGTTCATATAAACATGTCCCAAGCGGCTTGGTTTTCGAAGTACAGGGTGATCAAAATACATTTTTTAGGAGTTTTTGGAGTTTACTTCGAAATTTTCGACAATAATCGATCCAAATTAGTTCACAAATTGGACAAGTACAATCCATTCAATAGTGCGCATGATATAAAATAATTCATTTCTCGAAGTGTCATTGCCACTCTCCAAAGATTAGCGCGTGACGCAATACGTCATTTTGTTCTCATTACACAAATAGGTATTTTCTGCTCGTGTAGAGAAAATGTAATGTTATGGAGCTCCCATACATTTATTACCATAACTCAGGTTGAATATGTATTGCACAAAGTTAATTATGGCAAAATAATTTTGGACATTTTCAATAGTGAATAACTTTATTATCAAATACTAGAGCAAAGTAACATAAATTCCCTAGGAATAAAATTAAGTTCAGAAAAGGACCATTATTGAAATTGATATGTCAGAGCAGCTGCTGGAAATGGCCACCGCCAACTTCAATGCATGCGTTTATGCGCCTAACCATAGACTGGCGGACACGCTCAAAAATACCAGGAGTGTTTCTTATAATTCCGCATGACTCCTGTATGCGATTCCTCAGGTCTTCTTCACTTTGAACTGGAGTTCGGTACACTAATGATTTAAGGTGCCCCCAGAGGAAAAAATCAAGTGGATTCATATCGGGTGACCTTGGTGGCCAAAGTTGTGGCCCACCACGCCCAATCCAGCGATCAGAATAATTCTCTTCTAAATATTGGCGTGCAACCAATCTGAAGTGTACTGGAGCACCATCATGCATAAACCAAATTCCAGTTCTTTCCCTCAGTGGGATCTCTTCTAGGAGTCCAGGTAAGATGAATTCAAGAAAATGTCGATAATGGTCACCATTGAGTCTATGAGGCAGAAAATGTGGCCCGATAAGGAAATTCCCTACAATTCCAACCCAAACATTCACAGAAAACGTCTCTTGAAAATGGTTTTCAATCACGGCGTGTGGGTTTTCATCAGCCCACATATGATTGTTGTGAAAATTAATAATGGCTTTACGGGAAAAGCATGCCTCATCGGTGAATAACACTTGAGATAAAAACCATGGATTTTCCAACAATTTATTTCGAATCCAAGTGCAAAAAGTTAATCTCTTTGGAAAATCCCTTGGCAGAAGAGCTTGAACACGCTGTATGTGATAGGGATAAAGTTGTTGCTTTTTTAAAATTTGCCTTACCAATACATGGGTTACGTTAAACTGTGCCGCAATTTGTCTTGTACTGGTGTCTGGATGCTGCTCAATTTCGTTAAGTACAGCTTCTTCTATCTGAACTGTTCTAACTCTCCTGGGTCTTCCTATGAGAACAGCAGACCTCTTGAAAGTACCCGTTTCACGAAGACGGGAGTGAATATTGATGAACATTTGTGTGCTGGGAATATGACGTTGTGGAAATCTTTCTAGATACATTCGTCTGGCGGCACGAGCGTTACCATCAGCCATTCCATACATTAAGAGGCCATGAGCGCAATTATATTTGTGGCGCTTTTAAGGGTAAAAGAGTCAATTGATAACTCGAAAACGGTTCGTCGTATCGATTCCCAACAAGGACAGGATTCTAGAGGACATTCAATTCTAGGTACGTGCTGTAATGGAAATTGAAATTTCAATCCACTTTTTCACAAAAAAAATCTCAAAAATGTCCCAAAAATGCAGTTACTTTGAAGCAAGTTTTTGGGTAGATGAACAAATAATTTCAAAAAAACATTACAGCACGTACATAGATCAACGTTTTAACTTTCCTCTGATACCAAATTTGTTTCGATTGGATGAAGATTGCTTCAAGTTTTAATGGAAGAGAAATACCATTGCAACTTCCTCGATTATCTGTAAAAAGCATCGTGAGGTGCTGCCGCAGACGTAGGTACATAGAATCTAACGTCCTCTAGAAGCCTGTCTTTGTTTGAAATCGATACGGTGAACCGTTTTTGAGTTATCGGCTCTTTTACCAAAAAAACCGTCCCTAATATGATCGCGCTCATGGCCTCTTAAGTGCATGTCTGCCATTTCTGAATTTGTATATTCAACCATTTTATCCAAAGGAATATTGAATGAATCTGCTTTATAGCTTGCACTAATGAAGAATTAACAATGAGACAGTTTCTCAACTTTCGATAACTGTCAAGTTGTTGATATTTAAATAAATGAATTAATATCAAAGCCCACTTTGCTATTTTTATGAATTCAAATTGATTACAAAATTTCTGCGTTACTGCAGAAGAAAAAACAAACCGAAATTTCTGATAAAATAATTTACTCCGTACGAAAACAAAAATTTGTTTGATTTAGTTTTTCGGAGTTATGACCAGAGATTCATAAATGAAAATCAAATGTGTAATGATCTGCGACTATTAGATAAACCCTATTAACTATCTTCCATTACAGGATTACCTTTCGGAAGTTTTTTATGTTGAAAAGGAAACGTTCAATTGAAAACTAAAAAATGTCTTTTTTTAAAATAACAAAAAATTTGTATGAGTTCTCTATCAAGACTGATGGGTAAAAACATTTTTAATCAAATATCTCAATGAAAATGCACATTTTTACCATCAGAATCTTCTGGTTGAATGTTAAGGTTTTCCCAATATCTGTCAGATCTAGTTTAATATCCAGCGTACCGCAGTGACGGGGAGATAGTAGTTTTCTGTTAGATATCACAAAAAGAAATCACATCTTTACAATAACAGGCTTTTATTTAGCTTCACTTGTAACTAACTAACAAACAATTTAATAAAAGTTGAATTTGACCCACTTCTAATACTCCGATTAATTTGAAATTTGGCAGGTTTCCGTAATTCCGGTGACAATGCATTAAAAAAATGTTTGTTAAAAAACAAAATGGCGGCTCCAATATGGCGGACGAGTTTTGTGATTATGATCCGATTCTGTTCAAAATTGGTATGTGATGGTTTTTGGGTTGGAGATTTTCAGTTTCACATAAAAAATAAACTAAAATGTTAAAAATGAAAATTATAAAAAGAAAACATTTTAAAGTTTTTATACAATACACTGAAAAGGAAAAAATAATTCATTTCATTGTTTGATCTAGGTAATCTTGTACAGAAAGATTTTGATACTCACAGAATAACCTACAAAAAATGAAACAAATTATTTTTTCATTTTCAGTGCATTTGTATAAAAGCTTGTCTTTGTAACAGAACGTATCGTATGACCGGACATAATAATTTACCCAACCCCTAGTTAATCCTCTCAGGTCAAGAAACCGTCGAACACTTGTGTAGAAATAACGTTATCCTAACAAAGATTCTCAGAAATACATTGGTTACGAAGGAACATCTCTAAAACGAGTGTATCATATTACTTTTAAGAGACTTGTAATAATATTTCCAAATGAGACATTTCAGAGTACCAGGAAACCTTTCAATATCCCAATAGTTTGCATATGTTATTTTTGTTGAGAGGCACAGATTTTCATGATACCCAGATATGCCACCCAGAAAGCACTTTGCAGAGAGGGTAGATGATCGAACTATGAAATTGGACACAATTTCGAAAGTTAGTCTTTCGTTTCATTCGTTCAGGTCAACATGTGGTTGTGCATTTTTATTAGTTTACTCAAGTTATTGTAATTATCATATTTCAACTCTGTTCAACACAATATTCAATCTGGGTACTATCGTTAATTTTCATTCTTTGAATATATATAAAGTCGATCTTTTCCACTTGTATCTAAAAAGTTGATTCTTCTAATCAACTCTTAGTATTTGTTGTATTTGAATTATTTCGAGTCTTTTGCATTTTATCTTGTTAAATTATTAGGAAATTGTCTGGCCTCATTCACGTTAGATTATTAGTTAAAATCAAAAGTTACCTAATCAAATAATTTGAGAAATGTCCCTAACACCTTTGTTTGTTATTCTTTATTGTTTTGTTAATAGATATAAGTGTTATGCATTCTGGCTTTTTATTCTCAAAAGTTCACATTCCAGTTTACGAAAATCCTTTTGATTTGAGAGAAAAATATTTTAATTAATAGAGTTGAACAGAGTAAGTAAATTTGAGTGCTAAAGTGAGTTCCGCAATGAGTTCTCAATCCAGCATCTAGTATAGAAAGTCGGGATCATCTGATGAAAAAGTAAGGTGAGTTAGAAATTTTAAATGCTGTGAGGTATGATTCCTAGTTGCTAGAAAATTAGAGCCCAACGTTCCAAATTATTATTATGTTTTTAACGACTCCGCTCGGTCGAATCAGTTGTGATAATGCTCTATTTAATTATAAGAGACAGCATTTGTTACATCTTTATATTTTTTATTGTATAATTTTTATTCATCGTAGATTTTTCTAATTCTGAAAAAATATTTCCATCAATTTGCAATAATTGAAAATGTTTAATTTTCAAATTTTCTAATGTTATGCCACACTGGAAAATGTTTAAATTAATATTTTCATTATAGCCCCTGAACCGTACAAGTAAATGAAAAACATCAAGAGAGCAAAAAGATGTTGAATGAAACAACATTCATTATTCCTTTCTCATAATATGTCAGTGGCGGCGGAAAAAAAAATTCTGAAGGGTTGAACAAAGCTTGACTCTGAAAAAAGGAGGACCCTGTGAATTATTTAAGAAATGCATTATTTTGTATCGTGCGCCCTATTGAATGGATTGTACTTGCCTAATTTGAACTGATTATTGTCGAAAATGTCGAAGTTAACTCTAAAAAATCTTGAAAAAAATGTATTTTTATCGCCCTGTATCTCGAAAACCAAGCCGTTTGGGACATATGTTTATATGAACTTTTCGTCCTGAAAACCTTCAAAGAATCACCTCCCGAAGTTTGTCAACGTACTTAATTAACACCCTGTATATTGTATTAATATTCAGGTACAGATACTGTAAATGCATTTCACAGAATCGATGGTAAAATTCAGGTAAATAACGTTGGTCATAAAATTACCCACGTTATTTACCTGAATTTTACAAATCTGTTTTTATAGTGTGGACCATTTTTTCGTTAAAACTGATGTTCAAACTCATGATAAAATGAAATAATTCGTTTTTCTTGAGAAAATTAGCGACCATCGCCCTATCTCTATCTCTATCAATTTAGGTTATAAACAAATTGAAAAGACTCAAACAATAACAAAGAAATATATTAATTACCAAAAATCAAAATCGGATTTGAAAAAAGAAACATGGACAGATATTTATTCTCACACGGACACAAATACCATAACAAATATATTCATTAATAAACTCAAGTTCATTTTAGACAAGAATACATCTGAAATCAAAATAAAAAGTAAAAAGAATGCCAAAAAAATGCAAACACTTGATAACGACTGTAGATTTTAACAGTTGAAACGTGATTAAAAATTGCAGAGAATTGAATTTTTCTTTGTTATTTTTTAGACAGTGAAAGTCCAGAATAACCTTACTCAAAGTGAAACATTGTCAACCACTTTCAAACAAACGCTACTGTCTGTTATATTTCAGCATATCATCTACTCAAAAAGGGCTATCAAGTATTTTTCATAAATTTTCGAGGTACCAGATACAGCACTGGACACAAAACTCTCTCTCCAAAAGATGAAGCTTACTGGAAATTCAGGTGAGTTTTTTACTGTTCTACAGTTCTTCATTCATTTGTGTGGGTGATACTTTTCCTTCAGCCTTCTGTTCTATTGACAATCGGCTAGAAATTGTAAACATACTTCGGAAAATATATTGCACGTAATCCATTTAGTGATGATTGGATATTTTTCAGTTTCCATCAAATGGCAAAGTTTGACCTACCCGCTGTTATGGACTTAGTGGCACGAAAAACCAATGGTTCGAAGTCAGTATATATCGGTTACTCTATGGGAACCACTGTGATCAACATTTACTGCATTTTATACCCGGTGGAGGCCTCGCATAGATTGAAAGGCATTATAGAATTGGCACCGATAGCAAACTTGACAAACATTAGGTCTCTTGCAGGAATTATATCTCCATTGTGGCCAGTTGTCAAGGTTTGTGAAGAATTCGCTGATTTCCTAAATATATCGAAAAATATATTTGTATAATTTTTATGTATCGTTTTCCACCTGTATATCGAAAGTATGGTATCAGCGGCCAGGAGAAGCGTTGATGAAACCACCTGCAGGTGAATAAAGTCAATGCTCCAAAATCGACAGGCCCGTACCAAGATGTTTGAAGACTCTGCGAAGCTGGAAATTGCCAGAGGAACCCCACAGGGAGGGATACTATCCCCCCTACTGTGGGACATGGTAGTAGATGAACTTCTGGAATCTTTAAACAATCAGGGATACTACTCCCAAGGTTATGCGGACGACATAGTAGTCCTCGTACAGGGGAAGTATGCCCAAATAACCTCTGAGCTAATGCAAAATGCACAGAGGACCGTAGAGGAATGGTGCAAAAGAGAAGGACTGAGGGCAAACCTCAGCAAAACCAAACTCATTCCCTTCATACGCAAAAGGATTCAGGGGGACTTGAAGTCACCCAAGTTCTTTGGCGCAACACTACAAGTTGCTGATCATGTCAAATATTTAGGGCTGTTCTTGGACAAGAAACTAACCTGGAACATGCATCTACAACATGTAGTCAACAAAAGCATCGTTCATGATGTGCAGAAGAGCTTTTGGAAAAACATGGGGACTGAAACTGAAAGTCATGCATTGGCTTTACACCGCGATCATAACACCCATAATTACATATGGTTCACTTTGGTGATGGCCCAAGATGAAACAGAGACAGTCGAAAACCAACCTTGGTAAAATACAGAGGCTCGCCTGTCTGTGAATCACGAGTGGTATGAATAGTACTCCAACCGCTGCTACGGAAATTATCCTAAACCTCCCACCTTTAGACATCACAATCATTGGGGAGGCGAGTATGAGTGCATATAGACTTAAACAAACAGGTAATTGGATAACCCAACTGGGCACACCAAAATCATCCATGAAGTCAACATTACCGAACTGGAAATGATATCAGACTACATGCTACCACAATACTCGTACGAAAAACCATTCAAAACGCAACTCAAGTGGTACGAATGGGACTCGGGAGTAGAATCACTATCATCTGAAAACATTATCTGGTACACAGATGGTTCAAAAACAGATGAAGGAACAGGAGCAGGAATATACGGGGTAAGGCCAAAAAGGAACGCAATAGTCCCACTTGGTAACAACACCACAGTATTCCAAGCAGAGACACATGCCGTAAGGGCATGCATACAGATGAATCTAGACCATGGGTATGAAAGAAAACACATCTACATTCTATCTGACAGCCAGAGCGCTATAAAAGCTCTGAACTCAATACAGATAAAGTTTAAGCAAGTCTGGGAATGTCTTCAGAGCCTCAATGAACCGTCGAAACGCAACAAGGTTACACTTGTGTGGGTGGACATAGGGGAATTGAAGGCAATGAAAAAGCAGACCAACTTGCAAATAAAGCATCTGAATCACCATTCACAGGTCCAGAACCAGCGTTTGGAATCAGCAAAACCCGATTCGGAAACCTAATCAATGAGTGGAAGAAATCAAAACACCACACGTAGTGGGACCAATTCGAAGGGCATCGACACAGCACAGCAATGGTGAGGCACTTGAGCCAAACACTAATGGCTGACACACTCAATCTTAACAGATCTAAGATACGCACGATCACCGGACTACTAACCGGACACTGCGGCCTTAGAAAACACCTACACACCATGGGAATAAATAGAAAAACCGTGGACTGTAGACTCTGTGGTGACGAGGAGGAAACAGCCTCTCACATCATCTTCGACTGCGACGCGGTGTTCAACAAGCGCAACAGAATATTCGGACAGATCAACCTAGAAACAGGCATGAATCCGAAACACCTAGTAAATAGACTACTGAACCTGGTCAAAAACACAGGCCTATTTAACTAGGAACCACTGACGACAGAACAATACAATAGACCCCAGCTGGTCTCAGTGTTAAGGGAAACCACAAGGTAAATCCGGTATCTCGCTCGTCAGCCATTAACCAACCAACCAACCACCTGTATTGAGTTATGAAAATTCGGTATTCAGAAGTGTTCGCCCACATACCTTTTACGTCACTGACACAATCCCACAACGTTAGAATCGTGGAGGCATTTGTCGATTGCCATAGTATTATCAAGTCATTAGTATCATTTAATGTACGATCTGTCAGAGCTCTTACTGTTAATGTATAAGGCATTGCTGATACTATAGTCACTATAGATTTCTGAGTAACACTTCACCGATGTGAGATTCTTTTCCTCAGTACGACGGAGCAACCAGTCTAAAAAAGTGATAGCTCAAAATACCAAAATCTATGATGTATGCTCGAAAAGGGTAATACACTGAAACTCACCTTGGGATGCTACACAACATTCACAGTCACAATTTTTTATTTCATCATTACATTACTTTATTTTCATTGCAGCCTTTAGCTAACCTCATTTGGCAAGGGAGACTGTTACCAAGAAATGCAGTAGTATCTGAATTGTGTTCTAGACACTTGATCGGCATTTTTTTCTGTGCTACTGTAATGGGTATTTTTGCTGGTCCTAATTATCAAATGCTGGATCCGGTGAGTGCTTTACCTTTATCTAACGAGTTTCACATGGAAGTAACAAGTTTATGATCCGTAAGAACCAAAAACCCCGATCTTCAACGAAAAAATAATTACGAGGAATATTATAACAGTTCTTTTCCTAAATCGGACACCATAACAAGAAAAATATAATTACTACAAAAATAAAGTTAACCGGGCGCTACAAGCTACAGACTTACGTAGTTTGACCTCCTGAACAAAAAATCCAAATGAAATTTTTGGCGGTCTCAAGTAATTTCGGAGATACGGGACTTTTTTTGAATGAAAATTAACATTTTCTGGTACACGCTTCTTCTTCGAAAAACACACTCAAATGCCTCCTTATGTTCACCAGCACAATACACACACCCTAATTCACCAGTTTTACACTTTTTTTTTTTTCATTGAAAACAGTTTTTGATCAACAAATTGTAGCTTTTTCTAGCAAATACAAAATGAACAAATTTATGCTGTTTTGTTTACTGAATATCTGTCATTTAAGTTGTCAGGTTGGTAACAATGGAATTGACGGAAAGGCGATTCTAATTTTGAGACATTGCCAATGTGATTCCAGAAATATTCAATTCACGTATCACATAGAATATTTTAGTGAATGAGTATGAAAAATGAGTTGATGTAACCACAACATTTTCCCATCAACACTCTGACTGCACATTGGAAACAATGGTACTCATACTGTTTCTAAATGACTAGCAAAATTCAAAAGAACGGGACAGATCACGGAAATGTGTGCAAACAAATATGAATATACGTGCGCACAAAAAAATAAAGAACACTTTTCACATAAAATAACCTACTTTAATGACTATAAATCAACCCGACAGACCCGATCTTATGCAAACCTAACCGAGCTTACCCGACTATACGATACGGATAGGTTGCGTCTTTTCTATCTGTTTGCGCATGCGCATATACAAAAAATGAGTGTTTGTGATCCGACACGTTTATTTAGGTGATTATTTGTTCGCAAAAAATGCTACATGCTCTATCTATTTAAAAATATCATTTGTGCATTCAAAATATTAATACCAAGATTTTTTTTTCCAATCCAGTTATCTGACAACGAAATGGCTTCTTTCATAACAAAGTAGCCAGTATCAATGTCTTTTACTGACTCAACAACAACAATTAGTCTTAATAACTTTATAAGAGTACAATGCGACGTTGTCAAATTCCCTAAAACTCCTACTTACTGAATACTCATGAATATGAAATGTTTGTAGTGAATAGTTTTCGGAAGTATTGGCGCCCTAGAGACTAGCAATTTTTTCATCAATAATAATAATAATAATAATAATAATAATAATAATAATAATAATAATAATAATAATAATAATAATAATAATAATAATAATAATAATAATAATAATAATAATAATAATAATAATAATAATAATAATAATAATAATAATAATAATAATAATAATAATAATAATAATAATAATAATAATAATAATAAAGTAGTAGATAATTGTAATTCTGGGGTTGTAAATTAAAGCCATTGGTGCAGCTTATTTTAATATTATGTTACCCAAGGAGCTTTTTGTTTTCGGTCACGTGACATCAGATTCAAAATTATGAATGGAACACCCTGTATATTTTGGAATTTCTATGTTCCTCCCGATAAAACTATTCCAACGAACTTCACACTTGTGGTCTGAAATGATTAATTCAAGAACTACAGGTACTTCAATATCCTTTGTCCCGCGACGTCTGAACCAAGCAATTGCCAAATTATTTATGTTTAGGGTCACACTGTATATTAGGGCATCTCTATATTTTCAAAATGTTAAAAATTACCACCCTATTTTTTTTGGTTTATTTACCAACTGTTGTTTGTCATACGTGACACACAGCTGTAGAAGACAATTGAATATCCTTCGAAATGAGGTATCGCTTGACCGCCTATTTCATTTAAAAGAATTGGGGGGTGGTGGCTGCCACTTTGATGGGGGTGAAGGAGAGGCGATTTTTTTTATGTCACAGAGTATCTTTTTGAAAACATGAATTGACGTATTTCAGGGGTTTTATTCAAAATAGATAACAACGTAGAAAATGAATTTTTCCGTTACTTTAAGACCTCACTGTATATTTTTTTATTGTATAGGTAGGTACATTTTGTCTTTTATTCAACACACCATAGATGCATCTATCAATTTGAGAAATTCGTCTCCAGGTCACCAAAGCACTTCATTATATTATACTCGATTTACGTTTCGCTGATAAAACTAGCATCATCAAGACTGATAATAGTCTCCAGATGAGTATTTATAGCAATAAAGTGTTTTGGTGAAGTGGAGATAGATTGCTCAAATTTTTGAAGGTTGGACGTTTCCAAAATCCTCAATATTTTTCCATCCACTTCTATACCTTTATTAACCACTCTGGCTGAATGGCAGACAGATTGACCCCGTATTATCTGGGTGAGAATCGTCTAGCACACTTCATGTAGGAACTAGAAAAAAATAATTGAATATGTGGCGTTCAGTCGTAAAACAAAAATTCTATGTTTTATTAGTATAAACAGATTATGTCCTTATCTTCATTATCTTACGATATTTCGGTTAATTATGTACATTTCAAACATAAACTGAATATTTAATTCCAATATCTCAAAAAACTGAAAACATGTTCGAATAATACATTGCATATCATAAACTAACATTAATCATTATCAATATATTATAAAGATTTATGGGCTGGTCTTCCTATTCAGTGCGATTGTCCTAATAACAAAAAATAGTTGTATTATACAACAAGCCACAGGCTTTCCATCGTCTTGATAATTCTTGAAACAGTTATGGCAGAGACCAATAAAATTCAATTTAAATTATCATAGAATATGGACTATCATTTTCGACAGCTAGATGCTTTCTTTTCGGGAAAATGTCATTTTACAATGATGGAACAAGTACTTGTGGAGTTTTTGGTGTACGTTGTTTTTTTTAAGAATTTGAATTTTTGGTAGCAAGTGTCACAAATAAACTCAGCAACAGCCAACATTCTCCAAAAAAAGTAAGTATATGTTAAGAAAAAACGTCCAAAGAATTTGTTGGTTTCTCCATAATTTGGGATTCATTAATCGAAAATTACACGTTTCAAAACATATAATAACCTTCCGAAATCAAAAGTTCTGATGCGATTAAGTAATTTTTCATATGTAGGTACTCAATTCAACATATGATATTGGTGTTTCCCACAAAACACATCGTGATTTTGAGGATTATGAAGAAGAAACCTGAATGCAATCTCGTAAATATCATGTAATGATTTTAATAAAGTTCACTTACTTTGTATTGGTGATGCAATGCACAAAATACACTCATTACTTATTACTTGCAATACCTCAATACCACAGTTGGTCACAAAAAAGAATGAATAGGAACGTGTAGGAGCTGACTTTACCCTGTGGATGCGAAATTTTACAACCAACACGAAAATTTACGCCACGTGACAGATGTCACGTAACCGAAAACATTATTTGGTATCTAACGTATTATGCTTTCGTTACTAACGTATTAAATTATTGTTACTAAAGGTGCATTTAGTCAACATCATTTTAAAATTGTGCTTAAATATATGTTAAAAATGAAGGTTGAATCTGTTAAATCAAATGGCACCATTTATACAACAATATTAAGTTTATGCTAAAAACATGTCACTTTGAAAATCCCAACTTTATAAGAATCTTACTTTTACGATGAAAATATTGTCCATAATTCACGTGTACCTAAAGTTTCATGTCATAAAATGTACCTATCATTCTTAAATGTATGCCTATATCTAAAACTCGTATAATATTAGGTCTTATACAAAATTATTTTCAAGGTTATTTTTATGTTAGTGCTTGTGCTAAAGTTACGTTTATGTTGACTAAATGCACCTTTATATATTATGAGTAACTAAGGTTTTATGTAGGTTTTGGTACGCTTATAAAGTTAATGATTATTAATAAAGATTTTACGAACCTCACTTAATTATTTCAACTTTGATTTCCACATATTTTCAAATCTTGATTCAGAAGAGTTTTATCCCCACAAATGTTCAGTCTAGTAGAAGATCCGATTATAACTGTTCCGTAGAGAGTAAGGAAGAAAAATACTCACATTACTAATACAATAATATTATTTCTGTATCGCTTTTTATAACAACATTTTGATTTTGAAGCTAAGACAACCAGCAGTATTCCAACAATATCCAGATGTTTTGTCGGCCATGGTAATCGAACATTACTACCAAATAATCAGAAGAAAACAGTTCCAGCAGTACGATTATGGTTCTAAACGAAATATGAAAGAATATGGTGCCGCTTTCCCACCTATTTACGATTTTTCAAAGATTTCAGTGCCAATTATGCTCTATGTGGGACTAAATGATTATTTGGCTGAAGCTAAGGTTTGTCTTTTATATTTTGTTCAGCGTGCAACAGTGTTCTTACGTAAACATATCATTTTTGTCAGAATTCGGAGATGAGTTTTAACTGTATCAACTCTTATGACACATGATCATTCTTTTTTTGAAATTTATTAACAAAATATTCTATTTTCTTGATCCATGATCCGGATCACTACAAATAGTTCTGGAAGCTTTTGAAAATTTCATAGTTTTTCAAATTGACCATATTCTAGAATATTTTCAAATAATCTCTGTAAATTTCCAAAGTATCCTAGAATATTGAAGCATGCTCTGGTATATAAAGAATGATTCTTACTTTTCCAAAACACGTATAATGTTGTATGTTGTTCCAGACTATTCAAAGATGCAATATTAATCAAAAAAGTTCTAGAATTTTCAAAAATATTGCAGTATGCACCAGAAGTACCTATATGTGCCCTCTCTAGTTTGAAGTGGAGAAACTGACAAGTCACAACTCCTTTATTATTGATCTGAATGCTGCATAGGTGCTCTGAAATATTGATTTTACATCTTCAAATTCAATTTCAGATTGGTCCGGAAGTATCAGACTTAAAATGTACATAATGCTAATGCTAAAAATCCCAATAAACTTTCAGGACTTTGAAGAAATTTCGGAAATATCAAAGTATACGGAAGAATTCCTCAGGAACCCAGAATTTTTCAAATACTCCAGCAGATACCCTCACCACCACTCTCAAGATCAGTAGAGGGATGCTGTTCTGGGGCTAAATGAGATCTTAAATCAGTCCCTAGATCTCCTTGGTGTGACGTGAGTTCTCTTTACAAATATCGTATTGTAACGATTTTGTCATGTGGACACATGAAGGTAACACACATTATCCACCCTAGTGAATGTTGTGAACATACTATACAAACTTATTAAAGTTAATATAGAATTTCATCAAGTATCGGCTATATCGATCCAACACTTTACAAACTTAATAGCAAATTTTTCAATTACTGATGAAGTCAAAGTGGTGGGGGGTTGCCCAGAATCGACTGAAATCTCCTACTAGTGGGATTATGTTTTAATAATGATAATAGTTATACATTGTGTGAATGTTTAAAATGAGCCAAATTTCTGCTAGTAAGACATGCAATGCAATACAATATTGTTTTTACAGCTGGTATGTAATAAACATGAACAATTTTTCCAAATTGAGGGCTTACTTGTGACTTATGACAGTTGTCGTGACGGTTATGAAATGATTTGATGAAATTGACATTATTCAATTTTTGATGACATGCCACGGTAATTAATATTAATTGCCGTCCCCGCACAGGCTATGCCTTTGGGTACACTTTTAGAGTGTTTAAAAGGGGGTATTATTATTATTAATATTCACGCTTTTCTAATTGTTCAAAAAAATTATCATTCATTGTAGATATGAAAAACTGTTCAGGGAATTGAATAACAAGAACTTTTATTAACTTTGCATTACTAAAGAATCGGGCAGTGTGAAACACACATTAGATGCATTGAGTTCAACAAAAGTACAATCATCTTAAATCCGCAGATAATTTTTTTTCACATTTCTTTTCAAATGACCATTCTCTCTTATTCTTATTCTCTCTTTATTTTTTTCCAGGGTGATAAATCCATATTATTCAAATGATTCAAGGAAATAATAATATGGCAATATAATTCCTAGTTGAAAATTTTATAATGCGGAAATTTGTAACAATTCAGCTCTTTGAGTTTTTACAAGAATGCAAACTTGGGCACTAAACGGTTATCATAAAAATGTTTTATATAGTATTTATTGCACACACACTGTGACGTTTTTGTTTCAAATACTAATATTTTGACCTCTAAACTGTAATAACCGAGTAAGCGACGCCTTTATAGGTAAGATATAGAAAAAATGTATACTTATTTTATAAAGCAATTGTTTCTATCCTAAATTAATCACATTATAAAGCTTTTATACAGCTTGTATATAACTCTTACAAAACTGTTTTTACCGCAGATTTTAAAGGTGTTATACAGAAACTATATAATCATTATAAAGCACTTAAAACACTCTTTTAAAACGGTATTAAATCGGTCTCATAATGCGTTTTAAATCTATTTTAAGCCAAATGCAAGCTTCAATTTTATAATGCGAGTTGGAAAAATATTTATAATGTTATAATAGTATATCATGCAATGAGCACAAAATGATGCCCAACGAGTGCAAAATGGCCAGTTTGTTGCGAGTTGCATACTATACTTTTTCTATGTCAACATATCGTTCACGTTTAATACATGCATACATTGCAAAAACTTTGAAAGAAATAAACTGATGATATTTCATTACTCCGAATTTGCCGCTAAAGTGCTTTCTATCAGAATTGAAATATAAATTGAACAAATATGTAAACATTTTCTTTATTGCTATTTCTAAGGTACACAGAAATAGAAGCCTATAAATGTGTGTATATATGTATCTAATTGAAGTTGAATGTGCAATTATTGAATATAGACTGCCGCTTGAGGAATGCTTTCAGTTTCAAATATTTGGCAATATCGATATCATTTTAGATAATAAGAGTCGTTCTCAGCATTGAGAATTGTGACCACAAAGTGGAACTTTAAATTTTTTTTGGCTAAGTCGCCAAAATAAGCCAGTAAAACATTCTCGGAAAACGATTTCGTCTTTTGATCTACCTTCCATTCCAAAAAAGGTTATAAGCGCGTTGAAAAAATTCAATGTTGTTACCTTCGCTGCTTCTATTATGTTCGGAGGTGTCAAATCTAAGTCGATATCACTATCAGTTTCTATTTTAATCAATAGTTTTTATAGAAAACAACTATGAAATTACTCGTTACCTACTAAAACTTTGACAGAAACGATCTGCTGACATTTCATCAATTTGTCGCTGGACGTCATAATTTGACAAGCCGTTGTCGTGATTTTAGAGTGATCCTAGACCTAACACGAAATATTCCATTTCGCATTTGTTGCTTAGCAACTTGCCTAGCAAGCGATGCAAAAATGAAATTCTGTACAAGATGTGCTTGTTTATGATTGAAGTTACGGTTATAAAATGAACATTTATCGAGGTTGTCGTAGAAAAAAACATTGTTCTATAAACATAAAAATCAGTTCCATAAAGCAATGATTTTGCTACTTGGAAGTGTTTTATTGACATCAAAAGCATTATAAGTTTTTGATAATTATGTCAGCTGTGGAAAAACAATATTATAAAATATGTAGAATGATCTGATTTTCACAGTTGATTGTTTTTCTGCAATGCCATTTTTGATGTCTATAGTACGGCACTTTTATTGATATCCCAATTCTTTCAGTTTTCATCGTTTTCTCCACGACCCTCATTTTTCATGCATTATTTTTTTTCTTTCCAACTAGAAAAATAGATTGGTCGTGATTATGTTCTATCAGGAATTTTAATTCAATTTCATCTTTATTCTTTTCAGAATTCTCGGACACTTTATAACAACATACCCAGAGATTCACGCTGTGGATTCAAGATCAATCCTGATCCCCACTGGACTCATCTCAGTTTCACCATGTCTAAGGACATGCCATTGTATCAGAATGAAGTAATAATCAATACGATATCAGTAATGGAATCAGAATCGTGTGGATCCTCATCATCGTGAGATGCTGTACCTACCAATGTTATTTGATCAGACTTCACCTTGCCAGCTGAAAAATTAACTATTCTCGATGTTGTTTGAACTTTCCATGATATAGTACTTTTTTATTCAAGATTATAAATAAAAAAAATTAAAAACTATCTTGTACCTAACAAATGTCATTATCTCCATAAAAACAAGATAGAAAATTTCTTATTTTTACCTTGAAGTACAAAGAACATGGGTCAAAGGCAAAAAGAAAACATAAGAGGATATATTGAAAAATTCTTAGCCTACTGTAGAACCAAACAAAATTTCAATGTCAAAATATTTCATTACTCAACTTATTCTCCTCTTCATTGGATCTTTTAAACTTTTTTTCAGTTGAGGAAAGAGATGATAGTTGGACGGAGCCAAATTTGGTGAATAAGGGGGGTGTTCTAGTAATTCAAACCCTAAATCACGAATTTTTTGCATGGCAACATGAGATTTGTGTGCAGGGGCGTTGTCCTGCAAAAACAAAACACCTTTGGATAGCTTTCCGCGTCTTTTCTCTTTAATTTTTTCCCGTAGGGTGGTCAGTAATGTCGAATAATTATCTCCAGTTATTGTTCTACCCTTATCCAAAAAATCAATCACGATATCTCCATGGCAATCCCAAAAAACTGAAGCAAGAACTTTTCCAGCAGATTTTTGGACACGAAACTTCTTAGGTCTTGCAGAACCGAAGTGTCGCCATTACGTCGTTTTCAAATCGAGCACAGATCGAACGCGATGCTACTACCCTTGCACGCTTTTGGTCAACATTCAAACATTTGGGGATTCATTTTGCAGCAATTTTTCTCATGTCCAAATTGACGTGAACTATATGATGAACGCGTTCGTATGAAATATTCAGTGCTTCAGATATCCGTTTTAGCCCAATTCGACAGTCTGTAAAAATCATGTCTTGAACTACATCGATATTTTCGGGGACTGACACAGAAACTGGCCACCCCGATCGGTCATCATCTTCAATGGAAAATTTACATCTTTTGAAGCTTGCAGTCCAATTTTTCACGGTCGCATACGAAGGACATCGATCACCAATGGTATTAGCATATCTTCGTAAATCTTTTTACCTCTCAACCCTTTTAAATACAGGTACCTGATGATGGCTCGATACTCCAATTTTTCGATTGTCACAATTTGGGTGGACATATATTTTCTTTTAATTTATTGCGAAACTCTGGTTTACTTTTTTGACGTCAAACTTTACACTGACACTTCTAATAAGTTATTGTTCGTTGGTATGGTAACGCAATATTTTGTTCATGCAGGGGAACTGGTCTAGGCTAGATATCAATACATCCTCGTACTATGTAACAGCAGTCAATACCAACTGTCAAATTCCAAACGCAACAACAACTTTCTTATTTCGAATTTTAGACATTGTGAAAATGTCCTATATCCATCCTATATCCATCATCAACTGTTTTGGAAAAAGTGTTTTCAGATTTATTGCAGATATTAACATTAAAATAGAAAATCTTTTAATTGCAGAAATTCGCTACAACACACTCAATACTTATTTCCCAGTTATAGGTCTCATTGATGAGAAGGTAAGCAAAAACCATTTCAGCGATCTTTTTTATGACATAAAAAAAACTATAAAAATGTTCTGTTTACTTTTGTCTGAAACGCATGGCCTTTTCAAATTGTTGTTTGACTGCATGACATTATAGTTGTCAGTGCTACAGTCGTTCGAATAAAACGAAATATACTCTATTTTCACTTAGATTCTGCTTGCGTTCCTCATAACGTACTAGAAAATTGATTGAACCTTGGGTTGGTCAGAACAACGAATTGTTGGCTACCTGTCAATTTGTAGACAAACCTCTACTTTTGGATTCCTTGGTTCGTGTCAAATTAAGTTTCAACTAGTGACTGTAGATGCCATAATTAACTTTCTGTTATATCTGTCTTGCTTTCACGGTATTAATTCTTGAGTGGATTCGTTTTGATTTCGAGAGCTCCATAAATCCTTTCTGATGAGTGCGTGAGCACGAAACAGCTGTCAAAGGTTGGAACTCTCGGAATTAAAACGAAATATACTCTATTTTCACTTAGATTCTGCTTTCGTTCCTCATAACGTACTAGAAACTTGATTGAACCTTGGGTTGGTCAGAACAACGAATTGTTGGCGGCCTGTCAATTTGTAGACAAACCTCTACTTTTGTATTCTTTGGTTCGTGTCAAGTCAAATTAAGTTTCAACTAGTGACTGTAGATGTCATAAGTAACTTTCTGTTATATATATATATATATATATATATATATATATATATATATATATATATATATATATATATACAGGGTGTTCCTAAACATCATGTACATCCGAAAGGGGGTAATTCCTCAGCTCATTTTAAGACTAAAAGTTCATATAAACATTGGTCCGCAAACGCTTTGTTACCGATCTACGGGGTGTTGAAATTTCAAGATTTTTTTTGTTTTTTCTTTATAGATCCTGCAGTTTTTGAGATATGTGGCTCAAATTTGAAACATAGATTATGTTATAGGGCTTACATCGATGGACATCTCAAATGTTTGTGAGAATCTATAGGGTGATAATTTTTTTTGGGTCATGCCCCCTTTTCTCCCCCTGAACTTTTTTGCGGTGCGCCGTTGATAAATTATAATATACAAAATGAATTTTTTCATTCATTTACAAACTTTTTTGTGTCTTGTAGTTTTTCCGTATCTAAAACCGTTGTCGAGAAAAAATGGAAATAGCAATTTGTGTATTTCGAGCGCAAAGTAATTGATTGTCGCTCGACAAAGAGAGTTACCGTGCAACGCGAAGCGGAGCGCGGTAATCTTTGGAGAGCAACAATGACACTTTGTGCTTGAAATACACACATTATTTTTTCTACAAACGCATCTTTCAGACAAAAAAAGATCGACACTTCATTCAAATAGGCACATAATATTATAATAGTATGAGAAAATGAATACTCAGTAGAAATTCGTAATGTATAAGCTATCCAAGTATCCAATAATTCAAATCTCAAACAGAAGAAAAAAGTGAAATCATTGCTTTAAAAAAATCCGATGCCGGGATCTGTTCCCGGGACCTGGATTTAAACCGACCAACGATAAGCTTAGCTCCAACGCAGATTCTCAGATGGCTATGAGTGTATTGTCTATACTTTCCATCATGAAAGAATAGATTTGTTTTCAAACAAATGCAGTGGAGAGCGAGCGTTTTTTGACAGTTCGTATGTGGAGTCGTTAGGTGTCTTTACATGTGTTTAAATTGTTAATTGTAAGGTGTAAATTTGTTATAAATACTCGTTATAGCCTCGTAACAATGCCAAATTATTCAAATGGCGATTTGGCTGATATGCATTTTATTTATGGCCTTGCGAATGGAAATGCAAGAGAAGCCAGACGTCTATACATGGAGCGTTATCCCAATAGAATAATACCTGATCAACGAATATTCTCAGATATTCATAGGCGTCTTGCAGAAACTGGAACATTTAATAAAAACACTAATGATGGAGGTAAACCACGTACCGTTAGAACACCACAGATCGAAGAAGCTGTTCTACATGAAATAGAAGAACAGCCAGACACTAGCACCAGAAAAATCGCTAAAAATTTAAATATCAGTCACCAAGTTGTTTGGCGTATATTGCGTGAATCTCTACTATATCCATATCACATTCAAAGGGTGCAAGCGCTCCTTCCTCGAGATTTCCCTTCAAGAGTTAATTTCTGCCAGTGGTACCTTAATAGGATAGCAGTAAACCCCAATTTTGACTGTAAAATCCTTTTTACCGACGAAGCCAATTTTTCCAGGAATCAAATTATAAATTTTCATAACAACCACATATGGGCCGAAGAAAATCCACATGGAATTGTCGAAACTCATTTTCAAGAGCAGTTCTCATTGAATGTATGGGGTGGTATAGTTGGGGATCATTTGATTGGTCCTTTCTTTTTGCCTGGTCGGCTTACTGGAAACTCATACAGGCATTTTTTGCAATACGAATTACCTTTATTACTTGAAGGCTTACCTCTTTTGCTCAGACATCAAATGTGGTATATGCACGATGGCGCACCAGCACATTTTTCTGTTTTGGCTCGGCAATATTTAAATGAAGTGTTTGGGGACAAGTGGATAGGACGGGGTGGACCTCAGTTATGGCCCCCTAGGTCCCCTGATTTAAATAGCCTAGATTTTTTTCTATGGGGGCATCTCAAATCTCTCGTGTATACAACACCAATAAATACCATCGATGACTTACGAAATCGAATATTAAATGCATTTGAAACTGTAAGAAATACTCCGGGGGTGTTTGGCAGAGTACGGGCATCAATGAGAAGAAGAGCGGACGCATGTATAAGGATTGGAGGAGGTCACTTTCAACAATTGTTATAACGTTATTTCCTTGTTATGTCTTTTATTTGGATGTTTTGTATAATAAATCGTTATTGCAAAAAAAAGCCTTTAGCAAACAGCGGCGAACAAAATAATTTTAGCGAATTACAAAAAAATTTAAATTTTTTTTTTCTCGATAACGGTCTTAGATACGAAAAAACTACAGGATGCAAAAAAGTTTGTAAACAAACCAAAAAATTCAATTTGTACCTTAGAATTTACCAACAGCGCACCGCAAAAAAGTTCAGGGGGAGAAAAGGGGGCATGACCCATAAAAAAATATCACCCTGTAGATTCTCACAAACATTTGAGTTGTCCATCGATGTAAGCCCCATAACGTAATTTATGTTTCAAATTTGAGCCACATATCTCAAAAACTGCAGAATCTATAAAGAAAAACCAAAAAAAAAATTGAAATTTCAACACCCCGTAGATCGGTAACGAAGCGTTTTCGGACCTGAGTTTATATGAACTTTTAGTCTTAAAATGGTCTGAGGAATTACCTCCTTTCGGATGTACATGATGTTTAGGAACACCCTGTGTATATATATATATATATATATATATATATATATATATATATAAGCTCTTATCAGTACCGTAAAATCAAGTGCGAAGATGTACAACACTTGGATGTAAAAATAGAAACAAAGGAAGTCACCAAGTCACCAACAGGAAGCCAACCACACATTTGTGGCATCGGTTAGGAGACCTTGTGCTCACAAGGCAACAACTAACGTCGCCACGGAGGCAGGTATAGCTACCCAGGAAAATACAAACAAGGATGAATTTAGCGAGGGGCAATATATGAAAATATAAATAGAAAAGTTATTGGGTATAACCCTCAAAATGTTGTGCAACCGTAGACACGTGTTTCGAGCTTAAGCTCTCATCAGTACGGTAAAATCAAGTGTGAAAATGTACAACAATTGAATGTAAAAATAGAAACAAAGGAAGTCAACAACAGGAAGCCAACCACACATTTGTGGAATCGATTAGGAGACCTTTTGCTCACAAAAAATGAATTCGTCAAAAAGTTACCTCATCTTTCGTTCAATCAACATTGGCAATAAATAAATTTTTTGTAGTAAAAACGATGTGTCAAGTGTATTCAGTATAGGGGTATAATCCAAAATTATAAAAATTCGTATTTCAAACACAGAGAGTTATCAAGAAACAAAACACGTTTTTGTCGCCTAGAATAGACCACGATATCCTACCAAAATATGACTCATTGGTTCTGAAATAACGCTAGAAAAAAATCTCAAAAAACGACTTTTTATACTATGCCCCGTTTACAACCTAATTATACTATCATTCATAAAATTTTAATTCGACATGTCAACGAGTTCCATAAATAAAGAAAACAGTTTTTTCTTTGTCAATCCTACCTAATTACGACGTTTTCACAAACTTTGGCCGTTTATATCTCAGAAACAACACATACAAAATCATTTAAACTCACACATTTTTCTAAAGACCCATATCCTACTATAACATAATAAAATATCAGCCAATTTGACCAAGAGGAGGTACATAAAGGGATAAACTCTTCCAAGTAAGAACATATTATCTACCTGACCATTTAATAATGTCGCAAGGAACATGGGATGATTATTATTCTTCCACTTTCAAGAGTTTCAAAAATATTTCCTTATAGGACCATAAGAAGTGTATCCTGGGGATACTCTGAATTTGTTGTAATGGGAAAATTTCAAGAATTTATTTTGAATTGTTTCCAATATTTGTTTTATATTTTGTTGTTCTTGATCCCATACAATACAAGCAGATTCTGTTTTGCTCCGAACTATTGTAATGAACAAGTGTTTTATAACATTTGTATCTGTGAATTCGTGTGTAATACGTTTCAGAAAACCTTTCATGACGTTCTGAATGTGAACAGTAGCCCCTTTAGCAATAATTCCCATAGGCTCGTACATTGTATTACATCGAGTTCATTCGAGCTACGCTATAATTTTCCACTCAGTATCAAGCTGGCGTGTTAAATAGACTAAAACGCTAGAACAAGTCACCATCAACGTGTAAACCAGAATTACTCCGCATTTTCGAGCAAAAACTCTCGAAATGACAAGTCCATTTCCAATCACATTTCCTGTCCCTTGCCACTTCTTTTCTTGGCTGCGAACTAACAGTAAATTGTTAATGAAATAAATTGATGATGTAATAAACATCCTGAGTAAAGCGGAAGTTGTGTTTTGATTTTTGGGTCAATAGACTTACTGGAAACTAAGTAGCTACCTGTGTTAGTCGATGGGCACGACTTACTGTCAATATTGTTAATTATTTGTTTAGGTAGGTAAAAGCAAAGAGGGTGGCTATCTATTATCGCCAATAGTTCAATTGGTTATCATATGTAATATCCATATATATATATATATATATATATATATATATATATATATATATATATATATATATATATATATTCAGGACTGTGATAAAAATTATATTGGCCAGACTTCTAGATGCCTAAAAAGTAGAATTTCCTCACATAAAAGTGATTGTAGACTTCATCCTGAAAGATGTGCTCTTGCTGATCATGTAAACAAATTTGACCATCGAATAAATTATAACTCAACTAAAATATTAGCTAAAGAGACACATATGACTAAGAGAACTTTTTTGGAAATGGCCTTCATATCTCAAGACAAAAAATGTATGAATAAAAGAACTGATATAAATCATTTGAGTGAGATTTATTCCTTCTTATTGTCGTTAGACCACACTCTCCATATGAATAATAATATCTCCATAACTACTCAATTGGAAATGTAATGTTGGTACAAGATTACAGTTGGTAACATTGACTTGAAAATTACAGATTTCTTTTCTATTGACAACTGATTTGTTTCCCTTGGATACAATCAACAAGTCTTTGGTTTTTCGACTGAAATTTCAAAATTTTCTGTTATTTATATTCGTAAAGTCTTTTTTCCTCATTATTTACAATTTTAAGCTGTAATGTCACTATCCAAAGAACTAAGAACATGTCAACTAACCTCACTATAGTTGTAAGTAAAATTCATCAAAATGTATAATTGACATAATAATTCTTTGTAGTTCCCTGAAGATGTAAATAAAATTTACGAAAGCTTGGAATAAACTCTATAAAAGAGTACACTTTTGACTTTGCTGCAATCCCCAATATTAACTGGTTTTATTCTTAACTAGTCATATATATATATACATATACAGTGACCGCCAAAAAGTATGTACCATATGGGAAAATTTTTATTATTGGAGTATTGGAAAAAATATTCTGGGGAAAAGCTTGTGCATGTCCGATAACCTAAAAATCGATTTTGACACATGTCACGTGATCGCTAGAAGGGCGGCAAAATGAAAAAAATTTGCAATGCAAAGGCAAAAAAAGGGGTAAGATGGCAAGATATCAAAAAAAGTTATTTGAAAAAGTCACTTAATTCAATTTTATACACACAAACAAAGTTTCAAGAGATAATTCAAAAAAATTGTTAATAGCAATTTTTTAAAAATATTTTCCTATCTATTTAAAGATATTATTATTTTTTCTTATGAATAGCTTGACTATACTGAAACATTTGCATTTTAATGATAATGACAAAACTTTCTCATTTTCTCCACACCAGAGGGCACTAAAATAAAAAAATTGGTTTTTGCCAGAACCCTCGCTGTTACATTGGTTCTTATCTAACAGTTATATCAGAATTCCAAGACTATTGTGTTAATATGGCAATCTAGAAACACCATGTTTCCTGATTTTAATCAAGTTTCAATAATAATGCTGTATGAGCGTTTTACTTTGCACATAAACTTTAAGAATCTTTAATTTGACGCACTATTTTCAAGTTTATGTGCGAAGTGAAACGCTCATGCACGATTATCATCTGAAATTGATTATAATCTGGAAATAACCATGTTTTTGGAGTGTCATGTCATCACAACAGTCGTGGAATTCGGATATAACTGTTAGATACGAACCGATGTAACGGCAAGGGTTCTGACAAATTCCCATTTTTTCAATTTAGTGCCCTCCGGTGTGGAGAAAAAGTTTTGTCATTATCATTAAAATGCAAATGTTTCAGTATAGTCAAGCTATTCATAAAAAAAAAATGATATTTTTAAATAGATGGGAAAATATTTTTAAAAAATTGCTATTTTCAATTTTTTTGAATTATCTCTTGAAACTTCGTTTATGTGTATAAAATTGAATTCTAAGTGACTTTTTCAAATAACTTTTTTTGATATCTTTCCATCTTACCCCTTTTTTTGCCTTTGCATTGCAATTTTTTTCATTTTGCCGCCATTCTAGCGATCACGTGACATGTGTCAAAATCGATTTTTAGGTTATCGGACATGCACAAACTTTTCCCCAGAACATTTTTTCCAATACTCCAATAATAAAAATTTTTCCCATATGGTACATACTTTTTGGCGGTCACTGTATATATATATATATATATATATATATATATATATATATATATATATATATATATATATATATATATATGTTCGGAAAAGTTTCCGCGGTCAGAAATATGTACATTACTAAGTTCATGGGTTGAACCGCGTTGAGAGTTTATAACTCGACGTTTCGGCTCCTGCTTTGGATCCATTTTCAAGAGTGTGACTGCGAGGCCTCTATGTGCCTACTCCTCGAGTCGTGGTCTTGAGAGATATCAAGGTCTCAACCTGCCTACTCCTTGATCTCAATAGACGTTCCGATGTTGGTTGCACTGTAGTATTTATAGGTGGTTGGCTACTTGGAGGTGGGCGGGTCTTACGGGTTTTCTCGTTTGTCTTGTCTGCTGGTGCCTGCTGTGTAGTTGGAGTTAATGGGATAATAATTGATTGCGGATAAGTTTCACGTGGCCTGGTAATTACGGTTGGAAGAAGGGGCTTCCAAATGGGGTTCAATTTACGGCTATCATCTTTAATGATCAGGCAATCAGGCCGTTTTTCGATTTCGATGGCTTCTCTGATAAAACGAGAAGTTCTTGAACGTACTGGGGCGATGGTTTTCGTTTTCTCGAAATCTATGGGGTGACCCGTTTGGATGAAATGAAGAGCTAATGCGGAGCTGGTGTCTCGATTTCTAACTGAAAGGGAGTGTTGATAGGATCGAAAATGGATCTGTTTCGAAATTTCTCCTATATAAGAGTGGGGGCAGATAGAACAGGGAATTTCGTAAATACCATGGTCTTCGTTGGGAATTTTGTCTTTTGTTGGTCTGATGAGAACAAAAACTATCACAAAAACTATCACAAAAACTATCACACCTCATCAGACCAACAAAAGACAAAATTCCCAACGAAGACCATGGTATTTACGAAATTCCCTGTTCTATCTGCCCCCACTCTTATATAGGAGAAACTTCGAAACAGATCCATTTTCGATCCTATCAACACTCCCTTTCAGTTAGAAATCGAGACACCAGCTCCGCATTAGCTCTTCATTTCATCCAAACGGGTCACCCCATAGATTTCGAGAAAACGAAAACCATCGCCCCAGTACGTTCAAGAACTTCTCGTTTTATCAGAGAAGTCATCGAAATCGAAAAACGGCCTGATTGCCTGATCATTAAAGATGATAGCCGTAAATTGAACCCCATTTGGAAGCCCCTTCTTCCAACCGTAATTACCAGGCTACGTGAAACTTATTCGCAATCAATTATTATCCTATTAACTCCAACTACACAGCAGGCACCAGCAGACAAGACAAACGAGAAAACCCGTAAGACCCGCCCACCTCCAGGTAGCCAACCACCTATAAATACTACAGTGCAACCAACATCGGATCGTCTTTTGAGATCAAGGAGTAGGCAGGTTGAGACCTTGATATCTCTCAAGACCACGACTCGAGGAGTAGGCAGATAGAGGCCTCGCAGTCACACTCTTGAAAATGGCTCCAAAGCAGGAGCCGAAACTCTCAACGCGGTTCAACCCATGAACTTAGTAATGTACATATATATATATATATATATATATATATATATATATATGTTCTAGTGACTGTAAAACAGTCGAAAACAATCCTTTAGGAACTCACTATAACTTTGTATAGATTGTATGGCATATGTCCGACAGAAAACAACTACTTCTCTGGCTAATACCTCAACAGATATTGAATTATATCTGTCAGACATATGTGCAAAGATCCTTACTTTGAAGGAACAACTTTGCAAGAGCTCTCAGAGACAGACAGCAGGACACCGCCTGATCCAAACAAGGAACCAACTGCAGACCGGTTTCGGGATGAAGTCCCTCATCAGTGCAGTCCAGGTTATCACGGTTGTATACACGCGGGGTCCCGGTGCCCGTCATCGTTCGCCGGGATGAACACTGCAATCGCTTACAGGGTCCACCACGGCAACAGATTAGAGAGCGCTCCAGAAGGACATTTCGGATGCGAAATGGTATATGCTGAATACTTGTTTCAAGGAGCAATAAATGTTCCAGTGACTGTAAAACAGTCGAAAACAATCCTTTAGGAACTCACTATACCTTTGTATAGATTGTATGGCATATGTCCGACAGAAAACAACTACTTCTCTGGCTAATACCTCAACAGATATTGAATTATATCTGTCAGACATATGTGCAAAGATCCTTATTTGAAGGAACAACTTTGCAAGAGCTCTCAGAGACAGACAGCAGGACACCGCCTGATCCAAACAAGGAACCAACTGCAGACCGGTTTCGGGATGAAGTCCCTCATCAGTGCAGTCCAGGTTATCACGGTTGTATACACGCGGGGGCCCGGTGCCCGTCATCGTTCGCCGGGATGAACACTGCAATCGCTTACAGGGTCCACCACGGCAACAGATTAGAGAGCGCTCCAGAAGGACATTTCGGATGCGAAATGGTATATGCTGAATACTTGTTTCAAGGAGCAATAAATGTTCCAGTGACTGTAAAACAGTCGAAAACAATCCTTTAGGAACTCACTATACCTTTGTATAGATTGTATGGCATATGTCCGACAGAAAACAACTACTTCTCTGGCTAATACCTCGACAGATATTGAATTATATCTGTCAGACATATGTGCAAAGATCCTTACTTTGAAGGAACAACTTTGCAAGAGCTCTCAGAGACAGACAGCAGGACACCGCCTGATCCAAACAAGGAACCAACTGCAGACCGGTTTCGGGATGAAGTCCCTCATCAGTGCAGTCCAGGTTATCACGGTTGTATACACGCGGGGGCCCGGTGCCCGTCATCGTTCGCCGGGATGAACACTGCAATCGCTTTCAGGGTCCACCACGGCAACAGATTAGAGAGCGCTCCAGTAGTTGTTTTCTGTCGGACATATGCCATACAATCTATACAAAGGTATAGTGAGTTCCTAAAGGATTGTTTTCGACTGTTTTACAGTCACTGGAACATTTATTGCTCCTTGAAACAAGTATTCAGCATATACCATTTCGTATCCGAAATGTCCTTCTGGAGCGCTCTCTAATCTGTTGCCGTGGTGGACCCTGTAAGCGATTGCAGTGTTCATCCCGGCGAACGATGACGGGCACCGGGCCCCCGCGTGTATACAACCGTGATAACCTGGACTGCATTGATGAGGGACTTCATCCCGAAACCGGTCTGCAGTTGGTTCCTTGTTTGGATCAGGCGGTGTCCTGCTGTCTGTCTCTCAGCGCTCTTGCAAAGTTGTTCCTTCAAAGTAAGGATCTTTGCACATATGTCTGACAGATATAATCCAATATCTGTCGAGGTATTAGCCAGAGAAGTAGTTGTTTTCTGTCGGACATATGCCATACAATCTATACAAAAGTATAGTGAGTTCCTAAAGGATTGTTTTCGACTGTTTTACAGTCACTGGAACATTTATTGCTCCTTGAAACAAGTATTCAGCATATATATATATAAAAATATAAGTAAAAAAGTTATTGGGTATAACCCTCAAAATGTTGTGCAACCGTAGACACGTGTTTCGAGCTTAAGCTCTCATCAGTACGGTAAAATCAAGTGCGAAGATGTACAACACTTGGATGTGAAAATAGAAACAAAGGAAGTCAACAACAGGAAGCCAACCACACATTTGTGGCATCGGTTAGAAGACCTTGTACTCACAAGGCAACAACTAACGTCGCCACGGAGGTAGCTATAGCTACCAGCGTGACAATCCTACCCAGGAAGATACAAATAAGGATTGATTTAGCGAGGGGCAATATATGAAAATATAAGTAAAAAAGTTATTGGGTATAACCCTCAAAATGTTGTGCAACCGTAGACACGTGTTTCGAGCTTAAGCTCTCATCAGTACCGTAAAATCAAGTGCGAAGATGTTTCTATTTTCACACCCAAGTGTTGTACATCCTCGCACTTGATTTTACCGTACTGATGAGTGCTTAAGCTCGAAACACGTGTCTACGGTTGCACAACATTTTGAGGGTTATACCCAATAACTTTTTTAGTTATATTTTCATATATTGCCCCTCGCTAAATCCATCCTTATATATATATATATATATATATATATATATATATATATATATATATATATATATGTGTGGTATATGTGTGTATATACAGGGACTCGGACTCTCGTGGCCATATGGTATTTTTTTTCAGTAAACGGCCTGGGGGAGTACATGTATGTCGATCTGAAGCACATTTTAAAAATAATGATTTTTTTTACAAGGAGTTTAAAATAAGCGGGACATATCAAAGTTATGTTTTTTTTAATGGAACACCCTGTATTCTCTTACATTTTTTAATTCTTTGAGAAAAAATAAGCTGACTTTGCTAAAGTTTCCCTATACCTAACTCTCTCCATTTATGAGATATTCAACTTTTTCTCAAAAAGTAACGTTGTCAAAAAAATTCAATCTTTTTAACATTCCTGTTAAGATATTGCCTATTTTGAAATATTGTTTTGATATTGGCATAGGCCATGCGGATGCAATTATTGATATGATAATTGAATTTGAGTTTAGTGTCAAATATCATTCCAAGATTTCGCGCTTTCTCCACCGGTTTAATTTGGTTTCCATCATTATGTATAACTATTTGTCTTGATACTTCTGCTCTCGCATTTTTCGGACCGAATACCAACATAGAAGTTTTTTGCTGGATTGATTTTGAGCGAATGATTTTTCTGCTGTGGCTATGTTTAGGATGATAATATTCAGACCAGAAAGCAGACACTACTTCTTAGTTGTTCATAATTAGTTTTCAATGTTCACCAACTAGGTATCTTCTCCAGTACTCTTTTGAGTAATATAAAAAAATATTTAGTTTATATATGAGGAAAAAACTACGACGGCGTAGAACGGACATGCGATATTTTTTTCTTAATTTCGAGTTACAACTCGAAATTAAGCTAATTTCGAGTTGTAACTCGTAAATTGCGATCATTTCCCTCTTTCTCTTATCATCATCAAAGACGGATGATAAAGTTTTATTGTTTTAGGTATCATTATTTTTTACTGTTGGAAAAAGCTTCGATTAGAACAATGTTGTTTAATTTTGAGTACATTATTATATTTATTGAAATTAAAATGTTTAAATACATATTTTCCATCCAAAGCTTTTTTCACTGATATGTTTTCCTTTGTATTACCTAACCCCTGCGTGACAAAAGTACATCGCTGTGATATGTCACATGTTCACATACCTGCGATATCAATATGGAATCATCTCGTATACATCTCTAAAAATATATCGTTGTTACATCGCAGAAATTGTTGCAGCGACGTCGCATGGATGAATCTTGAGTGGGACAAAATAACATCCCTCCAAGATCGCAGCGACGTCTATTCGACATAGAATGCGACATCGCAAGTCACATTGATACATCGCTGCGATGCATCTGTGATGTAACTGTGTTTGCTGGGTTAGTGGGTTAGCTTAATTTCGAATTGTAACTCGAAATTAACACAAATTTCGAGTTACAACTCGAAATTAAGAAAAAAAAATCGCATGTCCGTTCAACGCCTTCGTAAAAAACAAACCACTGATATATGTAAATTTATTAAACTGTGAGCCATGTACTATCGAAGTAACATCGTCTGAATCATTGCATCTAATGCAGATATCTTTTTATTATGCTTAATTTCTTGCTAATGAGTATTACATACTTTCGACCCGTTACAATTTTTATTCAGTAAAAGTGAGTCATTTTGTGATCGATTTGTATATAATTCAGTTTACTCGACTTGTAACTGTACTTTCTTCGCGAGAGATTTATGATTATTGAATATGTCTGGTAAACATGTTGGCAGCAGTATATTGTTGAAAATTAAAAATGTTGTGATAAACTCTACAAAACGGTTTCAATTCGATTTTTGAATAATTTGCATTTTTCAAAGTTGAATTATTGTCTTAGGCCACCCACGTATGTAGTTTCCATACTCTCGATAAAGTTGAAATGATACAGAAAGAAAATAATTTTTGTGAAAAGCTCATGGTCTTCGCTGAAATAGAACATGGGGTTGAGTAATACCTTTTTTCGAAGGTCTTTCTTAACTCTTTACTATCATCGTTGATTGTAAGTATGTGTGCACGGTATCACACGTTAAAAGGTCTTTCCTAGCTCTCACAAGGATCTCGAAAACTTCTGAAGGTTGTTCGTAAGGGTTCAGCCGGTTGACAGAAAGAACAAATCATTAACAAAAACCGTAAAACCAACACAAATCTCGAGTTATCTAAAAGTTACTAGTTCTAGTTACCACTAAAATGGAGACGGATTTACTGTCAGCCCTGTAGAAATTATGTGGTAATTTTTGTCAGTCCAGGAAAACATGTGCTATGGCTATAGCCAATTTTAGACACCTTCTATTGACAATTTCCCTCAACCAATCAAATGTCATCCCTTTTTGAATTCAAACCAATGAGAAAATGACTTTTCGAAAACACTGTCTCCAGCCCGAGGTATTTTGAAATCGGTGTTTCGCATCTTCTTTATTTATACGTTTCCATAGTTACAACAATCACTGTAAATTTAGATACGTCAGTTTGACGGTTCAACTCATCAACTGACATTAATGACTCAAGATGAACCTTTCCTGCAATCGCATTTAGTCGATAATAATATAATATATTCGTGAAATTGTATTATTGAATATCCCTTCAAAATGCAGAATTTTCAAATTACTTTCACCTTGCCAGTCGCTCAAACTGTGTTGCTGTACAAAACACCACTCGAGCAAGGTCTCGTGGTGTTCTAAGCAACACAGTTTTCGTGACAGCAAGGTGAAAGAATTTTTTGAAAATTCAGCATTTTGTCGGGTTATTACTACTGAAAAATCTGTATAATAGTTTTGATATTGCCTTAATAATAAGCGCGCGGAATTCAAATTTGCGAAACGCATCACCATTGGTCGAAACGAAGAGTGACGTCACATGGCACGTTATGAAATTTATCTCTGTTGATGTTCATACTGCGCTAGTCGTCTTTCATAGAAAATTTGTTTTTATTTATATATTTTTAGTTTTTTCCATTACATAGTGCGATTTTGGTCTAGTGACAATTGTAAATTATCAAGAGCAACGACTGAAAGTGGTTTTGTCAAAGCACAATCCGACAATAACTGAACTGATAAGTAGTAATAGTTTATCCTTTTGTAATTTAGGTAAGGCAGGTATAAACAGAGTTATCTCCCGCTTGATATACAAAACATTTATGCATACAAAACTTACTTCTGATCAATTCACATCATGTTAACTATCGAAATACAATATACTCACATTGAAATGATCTTCACAACAATGTAAATGTGATATTGGAGATACTTTGCCTCTTCTCATAACCTTACACCATTGTTTACGTATTTTCGCATCTCTTGGAACAGAAAAAAATACTTCATTTGGTGTACTTATAATTGTGTTTTGGCATTCCGGTACTAGACAATACCTATAAGATGGTTTTTTAACATTTTCCATTATCGTAATAGCGATTAAAACTGCAAATCCCTAACCTAATTAATAACTGTCAATAGTGTCAATGGCCATAATTATAGAAAGGCTTGTTCATTGAAGACTGCTCTGGTTGATCGAGATTACTTTCACATATGTTCATCTCTCTCTAACACTTGTACTGCATTTGTCTTACTCTTTTATAAAAGATCAACTTCAAGCAAGTAGAGCAATCAGAGTACGTCTCAATGAACGACACTGAAGAAGAACAACACTGATCGCGCCATGTGACGTTATCCACAGCGCGCGAAAATGGAGGCTTTCAAATAGGTCAAATTCAATCGGTATTTTATATATTATTTTAAAAATTAATTCCAAAACTTTCAACAGTATTTATATTTTTTACAATGTTGTAACGAAGTAATAAATTGATTAAACAAATAAAAAAAATTATGCATATTCCCTATTAATACCGGATTACCGACAATTCGACGCGGTCACTTGGGCGCACGAAAATTGGACGCGGAGAATTGGTCGCGGCGACAATTGGACGTCGCGACAGTTGGGAGCGGCAACAGTTGGACGCGGCGACAATTGGACGCAAGGACTACCGGGCGCAGGGACGACTGGGCGCCAAAAAAATATCTACTTATAATAATTATTATCATAAATTCATTTTGGGTGTACCACCACCATGCCCCCCCTAAGGTTGAGGCCCGGAAGGATGAACTCCCCAGCACTCGTACGTACTCGAAAGCTCACCCCCCCTATCCACCACCCCCGCTCGTTAAAGCGGTTCCTCATCCTGATGACTGGCGATCAGCAGAATAAAATATGACCATTTGATATGGAGTGCCCAGCCAATTCTCGGCTTGAAGCTCCCTTATATCTGACATGAGTTGACTTTTAAAACAATGACTTTACTTTATGTGCATGGTGCTCCCCTGAAACTGGCTGAAGGCCTGAAAAAACTCTCGGCTGAGGGCGGAGTGCTGTGTGCTGAGTTAACTGAAATTGAAATTACTACTTGGTCGTTTCTTCTTGGTATCTGAAACATAAAGGCATGATTAATCGTGATTTGGTGCCTGTTGAAGTAGACGTTGGCGTCGCCGAAGGTCTCGCCTCCGCCGTACTTCTTCAGGGGTGTCGTTGTCTCCTTGGTTTACTGGACGTCTGTATTTGTCTCTGTCTCTGTCGTCTTGCTCACGTCTGTTCTCGTGGAGCTCCGTGAGCAGCGGGTTCGTGTGGGTCTCTACTCTGTCTAGAGTAGTCCCCACATGTTGTCTGATCAGTCTGTGGATATAGTCTTGGTGGATGTCTAAGTCTCGATATATGAACCTGTTGGGCATATATTGTGGTGCGTCTGTTGCCATCCTCAGGCAGACGTTGAAGAAGGCCTGTATCCTTTGCCTATAACTGTTCGCGCACTGCCCCCAAGCAGTGGATGCGTACAATATGATAGGCAGAAGAATTGTCTTGATGAGGCGTAGTTTCAACTCGAGTGCCATGTTGCTCCTACGTCCGATGAGTGGGTACAGCTTATGCCTTGCGGCTTTCGCTATAGCTAATCTGTGGGAGACGTGCCTCTGAAACGTGAGTTTCTTGTCCAGGATTACTCCTAGGTAAACGGCTTCGTCTACCCATGGAATTTTCTCGTCGTTCGTAGTAACATGGCCCTCGGGTGTCCTACGTCGCCTCGTGAACAGTATGGCCTTGCTTTTGTCTGCATTGATTCCGATCTTCCAACGATTGAACCACGGTTCCAGCTTGTTTATCTGAAGTTGCAGCTTCGATGTTACTCCTCTCTCATGAGATGACTCCGCAAAGATTGCCGTGTCATCTGCATAGAGAGCAAGTTTGGTCATGGGGTTGTCCGACATAGGCATGTCTGCAGTGTAGATCGAAAACAGGTGTGGCGACAGTACTGCTCCCTGTGGTACTCCTGCTTCTAGCTTCCTTCGTGAAGAAAGAGCATTTCCGATTTTGCATCGGTAATGTCTACCCCTTAGGAAGGAGTTTATCAGCCTGACCATTGGTATGGAGTATACGGCATCAACCAGTTTTGCGATCAGCCCATCGTGCCAAACTCTATCGAAGGCCTTGGAGACGTCAAGGAAGACTGCTCCTGTAAGATGTCCTCTTCTCGTGCGGTTCCAGCTCTGGATGGTGGCGTTCACTATCCGGGTGACCTGGAGTTCTGTTGAGTGTTCCTGTCTGAAGCCGAATTGCTCATCTGGTAGGATGTTCAATTCTTCAGACATTGTCTCAAGTCGACTCCTGATCACCCTTTCTGCGACCTTACTCATGGCAGGTGTAAGGCTGATGGGGCGGTGGTTTTGCGAGAACGTGTGGTTCTTGTTGGGCTTCGGAATCATGATGACCGTTGCTTCTTTCCAGCTGGATGGAAAGTGTCCAAGCCTGTGTACAGCGTTTATGATGTTTGTCAGGGCTGCTAGTCCTTTCCTAGGTAAGTGCCCTGACTGGGATGTCGTCTGGGCCCGGTGCTTTCCTGGTCTTGGCGTGTCTAAGTATGGCCTTGATTTCCTCTGGAGATGTCGGCTCTAGAAGAATGACTGAGTCGTCAGTTCTTCTGAGCCGTCGGATCGTCTGGTCTACGTGCGTTTCCGTGTCCTCGACCTCATCGGTGTAATCGACCTCGTTCTCACGGCACTGACGTTCGAAGGAGTCCGCAAAAGCTTCTGCCTTGTCCGTCTACGTGAAAACGATGCCCATCTCACCATGAAGTGGGGGGCACGGTTTCCTTCGGCCGTGTCTGAGGACTTTCTGCGTCCTCCATAGGGAGTTGTCTTCGGCGTCGAGTTCGTCCAAACGTTCAGACCATTGTCGCTCTCTGAGTAGCTTCAGCTCTTCTCTCAACTGTCGAGACACGTGGTTGAGCTGTCGCTTGTCATCGGGCGTCAACGGTCTCTGGTAACGTTTTTTCTGACGTCGTCTCAGCCTGATCAACTCCCTGACCTCATGTGGGATCCCTCCTTGGAAGTCGAAGTTTGTCGTCTGTATGTCTCTGGAGCACCGTTCCATTGCTGTCAGTATTCCTTGTCTGAGTGTTTTCTTTGGGTGTAGTATTTTATTAGTCTGATCTAACCTGACCGAACTAACCTAGCTCGCAAGTTGGGAGCTTGGAAGTTGAATAAAAATTAATTTTAAGTGTAGTATTTTATTAGTCTGATCTAACCTGACCGAGCTAACCTAGCTCGCAAGTTGGGACCTTGGAACTTGAAGAAAATTCATTTTATTATTATTAATTTTGTGTTTTTGGCGGCCAGTCGTTCCTGCGCCCAGTTGTCGCGCGTTCAATTGACTGCGACCAATAGTCGTGCGTCCAATTTTCCACGTCCAATTGACGTGACGCCATTAATACCAGGTAATAATTAATAATCCTGTAAGCTATTTCGCAGTACTCCTCCAAATAATGTTGAGATTTAGCAACAGTAAGGTTGACTGTTGGATATTCGGTAGATATCCCAGCAGGAACCTGTAATTTATTTGAAAATATTATAAAAAATCGTTGTCACTATGGTATGAAAAACATATCTTGTCAGTGTCACCTTACAGTTCAGAAACGCGAAATATTTTACTTTATTTGAACCTTAAATGAATGTTTGTGTAATATACACATAGGTTACAGATTAAGAGAACTGTTATGACGTGTAAAAATCAAAACTTCCAGCTGAAAAGCCCTCATTAACAAGCACCCTCAAGGGTATCCAATCCCGATAAAACGATTTCAGACATATTAAACCTCTGCAAAACCACCTGCTAAAATCCGCTGGAACATGTTGCCCATGCCATGCACTTTACTGCACATTTCACGATGTTATTTGACAGGTTCAATTTTCCAATTAGTGTTGGCCCGATCTGTAATTAGGTAGATACCAATGGAAGGGTAATTTGGAACAGGTGGTCGAATTATTTTAAATGGCAGATGTCTCATATTTTTTCGGCCGTAAAACAAAGCTGTGGTCAAAATGACTGAGTTACTAATGAATTGTTGAGAGGGTAGAGGAACGAGAAGGGTGAGCATTCCGAAATTATGAAATAATTATGGTTAATTTAAAATTATTTCGAAATCATATGTGGTTGTCATGATTTCAACAGAAGTAACTCGTTAATTTGTTTTTCCGACCAGTAGAGAAACATCAGCTGAGAACGCAAAAGTAAGATGCGCCGTTTGCAAATATACAGGGTGTCCCAAACTTGGGTTCTTGGATAACCAGATCTGCTCTATCGACCTAAAATATTTTCAACACTGCGGCGTTGACGCTTCTTTCTTTGGTGTCTTGGCATCGACTGCTATGGTCATTAGCCACTTGTTCTGGATAGGCCTTGTTACTAACTCCATACGCCACCTTAGGAGCAGCACTGTTAATTGGAACGTAACAGTGAATCGTGCAGGACTAAACCCAGTCCAGCCACGAGATTTGAATAATTTAATCGGTCAAATTAAATTAAGAAATCCCAGCCGCAACTGGGGCTCGAACTCCGGACCTTTCGACCCAAAGTCGGACGCTCTAACCACTGCGCCACGCCCCGACATCGTTGACGCTTCTATCGAAAAGTAGCAACAATTTTGATATTTTGAGTGGAATGCCCTGTACATTATTGCATTTTCGCTTTGCCATTGCTTTAAGATTATTTTCGTATGATACTTCCCTATACCTAACTCCAGGGGTTTTCGAAAAAATGTTTATTACTGCAGTATTTCGATGAGTACGTGTCCTTCTCTTTTTGCTATCTATAAGTGAGAGACTCGACTAGGTAGAAGCCAATAGGAGCAGTTCATAGAAATGACAGATGTCTTATTTTGGTACAGTAGACAAGTATGTTGGAAATAAACCAAACTCTGCACTTATAACATCAAAGTTCACCTATAAGTTAATTTTTTGGAGCTTTTGTCATAGGTTAGTCCAGTTTATTAGTCAGCTCATGTTAGTTGTCCTTATATAGTTGATCGATAGTCGCCCCATCTCTGATACAGTATCACCGGTCATCGAGGAACAGGTTGCTACAAATGAGCTATTTCGAAATGAATAAACTTCAGATTTATCCTTATACCATTGTTTATATAGAAGATAGTCAACCTTATGGGATTATAATTGGATCAAAATGGATGCGACATGTAGATGGCGATAGTGAGCTCGCATCCAAGTCATGTCGTAACTTGATTGAAACAATGGAAAAGCATTAAAATCAGGGTTTTTTAAAGAAACCTACATTAAAATGACGTCAAATATTCATGTTTGTAAATAATCACGCTAGATGACACTCGCGTTTGTGTCCAATACCTTTTCCACAGGCATTGACTAACTATGTTCTATTTAAACAATGCTTATACCGTTGTATGAGGATTACATAGTAATATCACCTTATGGACGTTTCATTGGAGCCAAAAGGAGACTGCGTGTAGATGGCAGCATCGTCGAGGGAGACTATGGAGTTTCATTGGTCAGCTCGAACAGCCATTTAAGTCGAGATTTGCTTGCCACGACTCACCGCGCTTGGGTAAAATTATTGTTTTGCAGGTCCGCAGTCACAGATTTTCATGTTTCAGTTCCAGTCGTATTTATTTACTTGTTGGACGAATTCGCAGTATTCATGATGAATTGGTGTGATCAGGCGTTTGTGTTTATACAGTTCAATAGTGACGATTGTATATATTTCAAACTGATTGCAAATCTTTGCTAAATTATTTATAGGGACGGTCTAAGCGCGACTTTTTTATGCACACAACTACACTTCGTAGGTAACAATACTTAAAAATTTCGGACCATGAAGATTTTCAAACGATTGAATAAAAGTTTATGTAAAAGGCTGGGAAAATGTTGGTAACTCATGCAAAGAATACAGATATATTACATTTTGAAATTATTGATAAAAACATTGATATTCAAATACTGTAGAAAATGTCAAAGTATATGAAATCTTGTAAGCAAACAAAAAATGTCAAACTATTAAAATCGCAAAACAGTGATATTATGTATTATTGTTATACAGTGACCGCCAAAAAGTATGTACTACATGGGAAAAAAGTTTGTTATTAGAGTGTGGGAAAAACATTTCTGGGGAAAAGTTTGTGCATGTCCAATAACCTAAAACCGATTTTGACACATGTTACGTGACCACTAGTATGGCAGCAAAATGGAAAAAAAATACCATGAAGACGCCAAAAGTGGGCAAGATATCGAGAAAAGTAATTTGGAAAAGTTGCTTGGAATTTAATGTTATACTCACGTTTCAAGCAATAAATTGAAAAAATTTAAAATTGCATTTTTTTGGAATATTTTTCGATCTCTTAGCAAAAATCAAAGTTTTTATATGAATGGCTTGACTATAGTGGAACATTTGTATAACGATGATAATGATAAAACTTTCACATTTTTTTTCATTGGTTTATATCTAACAGTTCTATCTAACAGAATTTCAAGACTAGTGTGATTACATGCAATCTAAAGGAAAAAACAAAATGGCGACTCCAAAATGGCGGACAAGATTTGCAATTATGGTCCGATTAGATTCACAATTGATATATGTTGGTTTTCAGGGTCATAAATTATGATTTGTTCGTCAATGCAAAAAAAAACAAGATAGTGGCTCCAAGATGGCGGACGAAATTTGTAATTATGGTCCGATTCGAATCAAAATCAGTGTGAGGATTTTTAGGGTCGGAAATTATGATTATTTTGTCAATGCAAAAAACCAAGACGGTGGACGGAATTTGTAATTGTGGTTTGATTCGATTCAAAATTGGCATATAGGGATTTTACAGATTTGTTTTGTCCCACACATACATACATACTAACTAACTAACAGGGCAAGTTGAATGAAAGCTTTTGAAGAATAAAAAAATTGAACATTGAATAAACTTGAGGATTGGAAAACCTTGAATAAATTCGAATCCAATCATTCCAAACTGCATCAATGCACAGTAGATGCTCAAAGACTTTGCCATGGACTACCATACATGAATTAAAGTTAGTATCGAAACGCTATCTGACGTTTTTGAGTAATGTATGAAAACCAAGTTCATACAATGGTAATTTTTTTAATTTTTGTTGTTTACGTGATTTGCTTACATTAGCTTTCAAATTGAAAATCATAAGTTGGAATACGAAACAGTTGTTTTTCCCGAAAGAGGGTGCCAAAATGAAAAGTTAGATAGCGAACACTCACATGTCTGAATTCCTTATGGAATAAACTTTTCAATGCAGTGTCACACTTAGTACTTTCCCTATTCAAATTTTATGAGTGACGAAGGGGTGGGGGGAGTGGTGTGAAAGTTGAGGTTATGATAAGAAGATTTCCTCCTTGGATTAAAAATCTACGTGTTTTTGTATTTTTTTCACAATACATGTGTTTTGAAGAATTCGTTTTCGATGCCTGGTCGAATCGAACCTCAATTACAAATTTCGCCCACCATCTTGTTTTTTGCATCAACAAAAAAAACATAATTTCCGACCCTGAAAATCCACAGATACTGATTTTGATTCGAATCGGACTATAATTACAAATTCCGTCCGCCATCTTGGAGCGACCATCTTGTTTCTTTGCAATGACAGAGAAATCGTAATTTCTGACCATGGAAACCACCACATATCAATTTTGAATCGATTCGGACCATAATTGCAATTCTTGCCCGCTATTTTGGAGCCGCCATTTTGTTTTTTCTTTTAGAAAAATAACATAATAATGCATTGTCACCGAATTTATGTCGAATTAGCTTGCAAATGAAGTATCATAATTTGGAATACGGAACAGTTGTTTTTCCCGCAAGATGGCGCCAAAATAAAAAGTTAGGTAGCAAAAATTGACAAGGCTGAATTCCTTATGAAATTACCTTTTTAATGGTGTGTCACACTCACTACTTTCCCTTTTCAAATTGTTTGGGTGGTAGCGACCAAGAGGTGGGGGAAGAGGTATGACAGTTGAGGTTCTGATAGGAAGATGTTCCCCTTGGATTCAAAATCGACGTGTTTTTGCATTTCATTCACAACGCATGCGTTTTGAAGATATTCGCTCTGTTTCGTTTTCGGTGCCCCACCCTGTATACTTCCTTAAAAAACTACTGCTGCCATATGATTGATATTGTATTGTATTATTATTATTGTTTCATGTACTTTATTGGGTATTTATCTATTCTTAGTTTTAAGATGTTATACATTCATTTTTATTGCAACAAATTGTAATTGGGATTACCCGTTGAATAAATATATAAAATACTTGTATTATCGATTTCATTGAAGTGGTCACTGTGAAATTATAGTTTATCATTTGTAGAGCTAGAGGAACTTTATGGCTATATTTAAACCAAGATTGGGGCAAGGGAAACTCGTCCGCTATTTTGATGTTATGAATTTACATTTTCGCCAGAAATATGAACACCTGCCAAATTTTGAGTTAATTCGAAAACTGCTAGTGAGTCAAAATCCACTTCCAAGATTTGACGCAGACAGGCATACAGTCTTATTTGAATAAATGCTCGTAAAATATGCATATTCTCATCATCTACCATATCGATTTTGGAACCACCATCCCAAATTTTATCAAAAAACACATTTCCGACCCCAAAAACTGTCATATTTTAAGTCCATTGATTAGATTCTGTCAGACAGGGACTTAAAGAAACTTGACTCACAAATTCCAATCAGTTACATTTTTCAGCTTGAATAAAATTCCTGAATGTTGACAAGGGTAATATTCTCAATTGAAAATAGAGAAACAACTCCTAAGCAAATGGAAACAAACCTACAATAAAAATGAATGAATGCGCATTAGCCGGGGAAGTAGTTGTTTCCTGTTAGATATTACAAAAAAATAGCTTAATTTTTATCGTAGGTTTGTTTCCATTTCATCATGTTCATAATTTCTTTAAAAATCATCATTCCTGAATGTGTTAGTGACAGAAAATTTTATCAACTGTAGTTTATACAGCTCGACCATGCTCGACTAGTAAATCTCTTGGATGTCAGTCAGTTCATATTTGTTTAAATGAACGGATACGTCAATAGGACAGCAGCGACAATTTAGTAAGTTGGAGCAAATTGATATTCCACAAGACAACTCAGGGAGTTTCCAATCACGTATAATATCAAAATATTATCACCTAATGCGACTTATCGAAATTTTGAACCCAAGTATCCGAATATGAAATTCTGTTAGCTATTTCATACGTCTGAACGTGAATAATGTTCAATCCCTCAATCCGTCCCTGTTTAAATTACGTTCCATCAAGTTGGAATTAGGACCGTGTAGGGGTCACTACTGCACGGATTGAAAAATTCGAAGTTTCCACATGTTCCTGGCAGATGGCGCTGAAAATCGGCTCCAATAGATGATACACAGGCGTTATCCTACTATGTAATCCTCATACAACGCTTATACCATTGTCTAAAGAAGTCTTCTGTAGGCAATGCTTACACAATGCTTCAGATTTTACTGTGGTATACAATATTGATATTATAAATAGGCAAATAAGGCAGAGAACTAAGTTGGGAGTAAATAAATGGGGCATTAAATATCCCTTATCAAAATTCAGATATTTGCGTCAAATAAATAGTAGGTAGTTAATGAAGGTACAGAGATAACATTGATTTAGATTGTTTCAGGTGAAGGATATTCATTGATTGAATACCTACTTGATCATGCCAAACCAACCAAATGTGCGCTAACACAAAACCACCAAAGTGCAAATTCTGAAGTTGGACTGGATCTTTCTTGTATTCTTTATCCATTGTACTTTCCGATGATAAACGGTAGTAGCTGAATCATTGTCTAAAGAAGTATTAGACAATGGCTGAATTGTCTTCCAATATTTGAAAGAGTGAAAAAATTCACTTAGCGCCACCTGTTGGAGAGTAGCTGAACATAATGTCGCATCAGTGAGCGTTGACCAAACAGGAAACATTCTACCATTTACAATACGTAGCTTGGTGTCCTACTGTAAGATGGCAAACCCGCCTGATTCCAAAAATGATTCAATTAATGATAAATTACTGTAATTTAAAACTGAATCCATATTATCTCATACGATATGCTGAGTAAATAAAAATCTATTTCTTCATCAGCGTTGCCAAATGTATAAACTAATTGGACCCCACACAGAATTTTACTCTGGTTGAAAAACTGTAATGATTACATATAGGTATTCATGAAACCATCAACCAGAAGGTCATTCTCAACATTGGCACCCTGAACCTGATCTGAAATTTTCTTGTCATGCAACCATTCTAATGAGTTGTTACATGTTTCACTGTCCATCACCAAGAATAAATTCAATTGTTTTTATACAGTGAAGGCCAAAAAAGTCCTATTACAAAAAAATGTTGAATACGTAAGTTGTAGGGTTTCATTCGATCTCTTTAATGGTTTAAGTTTCATCCATACAGAGTGACTTAGAAGTTAACTTTTTAAATGGAACACCCTGTATTTCATTGCATTATTAGATTCTACGTTGAATTTTGAACAAGTTTGATACATGGTTTTCTATTAAAAAAGTTAATAGTTTTGGAATTATGAACACTTGTAAATAATTATTTTGACTTCTTTTGCACCAGATCACGAATAAATTAATGCTAGGCGCTTTTATTTTATCCATGACAACGAAAAAATGTCCAAATGCTGATATTTTGTAGGTTTTTAAAACTTTTTTTCAATTTCGCTTGTTGATTAATATGTCTCGTTCAGTAGCAGACAATCAACTAAGACAGTAGCTGAGACATGTGATATTTCTAAAACATCAGTAAAGAGGGAAAAAACATTTCATCCTTACAAAATAAAAATTTTGCACCAATTGGTTGAAGATGATCCAGACCGGCGACTTGAATTTTGCGAGACCACGACAGAAAGAATTGTTGCAAATCAACTTTATCATTGCTTTATTAATGAAAGCACTTTTCACCTATATAGAAATGTGAATTGTAGATATTGGAGTGATGAGAATTCCCATGAATTCCGCGAGAGGCATAGTCAATTTCTCCAGAAAATTAAAGTTTGGGCTGGCATTTTAGGTGACCACATTGTAGGTCCTATAGTCTTGGGAATAATTTAAATGGTTCCACAATAAGTCCCAGTATCGATGAGATTGTTTCGCAAAACCCACATGAATTTTACTTGGATGTAACATTTCAGCAAGATGTAGCGCCACCACACTATTTTCGGGAGGTGAGAAATTACTTAGATGAAAGGTATCCAGGTAGGTACGTCGAGGTACAACAGAGTGGCCAGCACGCTCACCGGACCTCACACCGCTTGATTTCTTTCTCTGGGGCTATGTGAAATCCGTAGTTTTCAAGACAGTTCGTGGGTCACTAGATGAACTGCATCGTCGAATTATTGGAGTGTATTCAGAAATAACACCTCAAACCTTGTTTAATGTTAGGGAAGTTTACAACCCGACTATTTATGTGTCAAGAAATGCAGGGTGGACATGTCGAACATCTTTTGGAATAGATAAAAACTCACCGTTTTTAGTTATAAATTGAAATTTCTCTTCAGTTTTTAATGATTCTTGATCTGTATTTATGGACTACCTTATTTGTTAATAAAATGTTTCAACTTCATTTGTACTAGTTTTCCGTGAGATTCAACAACTCTTACAATTGTAAAATAGTACGACGAGGTAGTTACACATGGTGCCCATCAGCAGTTTTCAACATTGGATAGCTTTCAAAGAGTTAGGATAGGATAGTGGTATACATTGTGATCCATTTGTTACGATTCTCTCACAGAACTGGCGCAAAAGTAGTCGAAATAATAATTTACAAGTCTTCATAATTCCAAAAGTATCAATTTCTGTGATATAAAACCGTTCATAAAACTTGTTCAGAATTCAGCGTAGAATCTAATAATGCAATGAAATACGGGGTGACCCATTTTAAAAAATGAACTTCTAAGTCGCTGTGCTTATTTGAGACACTCTGTATGAATGAAATTTGGACCATTAAAGAGATCGAATGAAACCCAACAACTTATGTCCTTAACATTTTTTTGTAATATGGAAAATGAAGAAGTTACGGGGGGGTGACGGACTTTTGGTCCTCACTGTATAGGAATACCTATTTAGAGTTCTATTTTAGGTACGTTTGCTATACCACGCAGAAGAAACTCTTTTGAAATTTCTTCTGTAGTGCTTTGTTTATTTTTTCCAGGAATGTATTAATATTAGATTATTTCAACATTGTATTTTTTGATTAAATAAACATTATTGTTATACATCAACTCAGAAAGGGGTCGAACAAATTCAAAATGTTGTTTTATAAATATCCTGTGGAAGTGAATGTTTGGATGAAGTTGAAAGTAGTTTTTCCGATCACTTTTTCTTTGAATATAAAAAATTAGGGAGTTGGCAACACTGGCTGGACTCTGTACCTTTACAATTATTTATTATTGAATTGATTTACAACGATGAAGTTGCCATAAACAGTTGGATACAAATCAGATTCTCCTTAAATTTCATTAAACGACACCATGGTGCAAAAAATATTCGCTCTGAATCAACAAACTTCCATAATTGTAGCTGCTGGTTTGACAACAGCAATCAGCATCTTGGGATCCTACCTCTACCAGAAATTCAAGCGTCCCAAAATACCCACGGAATGGAGACCGGTTGGCAAAATAAAAAAAATGTGTATATTCCCAATGAAAAGTGGGAGAAGAACTGAACTGCAGCAAGCAGAATGTACCAAAGAGGGACTGATGGAGGCTGAAAAGTTCGATAAATCATTCAGACTACGTGACAGGTAGGTCAATACTTCCTTTCTTCCAGATATTTTCTATAAGAGCAAGATCCCAGGGCCGTCAGACATTATTTATTCTTAAACGAACGAAATGGGTACGATTGAGTAGTGTTAGTATGTACTTTGTTCGCATGCATACCTGTTAGCTTGTCAAGATGACCATTCTTCAGATATTAGGGAATCAAGGTAAGTAAAAACACTATTCATTTCGTTGAATTGCCAGTCTACAGAAATGTTTTTATAACCCATGGTGGATCAGTGGACAGAGTATCTTATCTGGCTACAAACCCGGAGCTCCGAGTTCAAATCTCGTTTGCAACATTTTTTTTTTTTTTAAAACCTAGCAGACGCATCACACTAGGGTTAGCCATCTCGGTTGGAAACGGCTTCTACTCTGGGGGGATTTTTGTTCAAACCTAACTTGAATCTGTATGGCTGATTTTTATATACAGAGTGTTTCTTAAGTACGTGTAGAAAATTCAGGAGCGTATTGCTGACATCAAAATAAGAAGAAAAGTTCCCATAAACATTTGTCCACAAGTTATTCATTTCTGAGATACAGAGTGTCAAAGTTGAATTCTTATTTTTATTTTTTTTTAATAATTTCAAAATAATTTTGATATTTGGGTAAAGTTTGGTATCTGGAAATATTTATTATTTAGTTTGTGTAAAAAATATATTCTTGATGGAGGTCACTGCGAGCAACTTTTTTCGAGTTATTGAGATATGAAATAATCGATGCAAGTGATTTTGAATGACAAGATTTTTAAATTCAAAATAAATTCAATTAGAAATTAGTTTTTTTACAATTGAAATTGAAAATTTGATTTCGTCATTGAAAACTCTTATCCCAGATACCAAACTTTACTCGAATATCACAAATATTTCGAAAGTTATTCACAAAAAACAAATATAATAATTAAACTTTGACACTCTGTATCTTAGAAACGAGTAACTTGCGGACATGTGTTTATGGGAACTTTTTTTCTTATTTCGACGTCAGCAACATGCTCTTGAAGTTTCTACACGTACTTGAGAAACACCCTGTATATTTTGTAGAATATTACTCTTAAGTAATTTAAAAAGTGTCAGACGCTTTCCATAGACCAGAACTTTTGTCAAACGCTTTAAAGCTCCACAAATTATTCAACAAATTATACATAAAAATCAGCCACACAAATTTAAGTTAAGTAACTCTTATTTTTAGTTACCTTTCTCACCTGGTACCTGCCCAGGTGTCACAGAGCGAACTCCACAAGCACGCAAGTGTTAAAAGTACATGAGACACCACTCAGAACCTAAGTCTTCATCTTTTCAAAAACAAATTATGTCTGAAGGCCCTGGGATTTTACTCATAAGGAAATCTTAACAAAATCTTTTATTTACCAAAATTATGTTTTCTTTTAAATTTCTTTTTGAACAAAAATCCTCCCAGAGTCGAAGCCGTTTCCAACCGAGATGGCTAACTTTAGTGTGGTGCGTCTGCTGGGTAAAAAAAAGAAAAAAAATAGTTGCAGACGAGATTTGAACTCAGAGCTCCGGGGTGGTAGCCAGATACTCTGTCCACTGATCCACCATGGGATATAGAAATAATTCTGTAGACTGGCAATTCAACTAAGTGAGTAGTGTTTTCACGTACCTTGATACCCTAATATCTGAAGAATGGTCATCTGGACAAGCCAGCAGGTAGGCATGCGAACATAGTACATACTAACACTACTCAATGGTACACATTTCGTTCGTTTAAAAATAAGTAATGTCTGACGGCCCTGGGATCTTGGACTATATGTAAAAAGAGTTGGAAATAGTTTTCAACACAGACACTGCAAGTTGCATCTCATGTCAAAGGTGTTCATAGTAAATTTGTTTGGGTTTACGGCTGCTTTGAAGTTCAATTATAGACCATTAGATAGTGACAGATTTAGGTCCCAATTTTCGCTTACAAGTCTCGAATAGGGTTAAGTACATCGATGTTGAGTGAAATGGAGGGAAATTTACTAGTGGCTTCTGGGGAGAACATATGGAAAAATCAAATTTTCCGACGACAAAATCTACTTAACCATTCGCGCCACTAAAGCCATTATGTTTTTCGGTCTAGTGAAGGGAGATCCGGACCAACAGTTTAGATAAAAGTGAAATCCGAACCATTTCAGCTCAGTGACACGCGACCGGGGATCGAACCCGGACCGCCTGGGTGGAAGCCAAACGCTCTAACACCACGACCACTTCAACAGTCTGTATTTCTCAAAATTTTTGTGTGCCCATTGTAACTTTTGTTAAGTGTGTCGAGTTCAACAAAATATTGAAATTTTGGACAGACTTTTTGCATAAGAAGTGTGCGTGGATCTTTTAGTTTAGATAGTTTTAACCATTCAAAAATAAACCAACAAAATAAATATTGTTGAAAAATAACCAAAAAACACTTTGACTAGACTGGAGGCTTGGACCATTTTCCATAACATTTATTTAATCTCCGTTATCATTGCAGGTTACTTTGTTGAAAGATGATATTGTTGTGTCAAATATATTGCATAATCGTTATCGTTATCGAAGTACGTTCTTTTCCGTTAATGTGAAAGTTGAGTAAATTCATCACACATGCAAGTTTTGGCATAAATATACTGATAGTACAGTTTTATCTACGGCTGATATGTTTTAACTAAACACGAAGACGTATTTAGTGTTTATGCACTTTATAGTCTAGTCTACAAGAACTATTTTGCCGAATGTCTCTTCAAGGGCATCAAAAATTATGATCAAGGGCTCATTCGATTCGGAATGACCTCTAGAAACTTTTTGAAAAATTTGAAGGTGAGCTGTCAAAAATTGCAAAAGTTATAAACAATTTAGAAAAAAAAGAGGAGGGGTTTGGTTTTTTGCAAATATCTAGAAAATTATTGAAGATATCCAAAATTTGAAGAAAGATCCTGGAAGAGAAGAATTTCTAAAAGATCCCACCTCCCGGTGGGAGGCGAAAATAGTGCTAAAAGCGGGTGATGCGAGTCCCACGTGCGCGGACTGATACGGACCTTGAATAATAAAAATAATTTTAACCCATTAAATATCAATATTAAGAAATAAAAAAATTCACTCACCTTTTAGACATAATAAACGAATAAACGAAAATCCATGGAATTTTTTATTCCGTTATTACTTTGTCACATATGCTTTTGTTAATTAACTAGTTTTTCCAAGTTAAAAATTTATATACAAACCCTGATAATTGTTATACTAAGAACCTCTAATTTGTTTCACCTCCTGGAGCTATTCTTGAAAGGCTTTAAAAAAGACCCCATTGGAAAAATAAAAAAATGTTGATTTTCCACTGTTATTAACAATATAAGAGACTAAAAAATGCAAATAAAGGTTGAGTGGTAGAAGGCACTTGCCTGACCCCTGTAGCTCAGGCAAAAGCTCACTCTGCCTTTTGGTAGATCTATATACTTTTTTGTCAATGATTGTTTTTCTCTGCTTCTACCAATAAAAGCGTTTATTATTATTATTAATTTTTTTTAATATTCCAATTTGTTCGTGTTTTAATTATTTAAATTTATATAAAGATGATTTTTTTAAATATCTTACTCTGATTGTTTAAATAATTGTTATAAACAAATGCATTGTTTATGAGATATTTGAGTTTTTCATTTTTGGAATTTTCATCAATAAGCAATAAAGATTATGTTCTTTAAGTACAAATTATTTCTTTAAAAAAAATGTATTGCTTAAAAACGCATTTCTTGATTAACAATTTTTTTTGCCACCAAATAATGATATTAAGGAACCATTTTTTTTCAATCCTAATTCCATTGCTCTTCGATATTCTAAAAAAACTATTTATTTATGTTTACCTTGTTTATTTAATACACAATTCGTTATAAACAAATGAATTTTCAAGATACAATTTTTTTTAAATACTGCAAAAAATAACAAAAACAACCATGTATCATTTGTTGTGTGAAAAAAAATTCTTGTATTTTCTTTATAATTTTAAATGTTTTTCTATTTTTACGTTTGCCGTTTCCTCCTAGCTCTCAATTATTGTTATTAAAATTCTTTTTAGGATAGGAGTACAGCTTTCAACCAAAGCTGTACTTCTATCATTTATCAACTTTTTTAGCAATTGTTTATAAAAATACCCCCAAAATCAGATTTTTACGAATTTCATATTTGAAAAACTCATTAATTTCATTAACTATTTGAAATAGGACAAAGACACTACAGGTCTTTTTTGTTCTCCTTTCAATTATAAACAAAGTAGCTCTCAAACAAAAGCTCTAACCCTATCATTTATCAACTTTTTTAACAATTATTTATAAAAATACTTCCACAATCTGTTTTTCACGTCATTCATACTTGAAAATCCTATTAACTATTCGAGATAGGACAAAAACACTAACAGCCTTATGCATAGTCAATCGCCAGCGACTCGCCAGAGTTTCGCCGTTCGCTACACAAGGATTATAATGCCATATATCTATTAACTACGAATATGGATAATAAAGACAGCCTATGTGATGCCAAAACAAATTAGCATCGACTTCGAATTGGACGCTGTTGAATTATTGCGCTTGCGCCAGAAGATTCCTATTCAAAGACATGATTTTGTTTTTTCATCTCTTTCTAGCATGCAAGGTTCGGCAGCAATAAATATCGAAGGTATGAGAAGCATATCTTCTGTGGTGCTGATTCGGCAAATTTCAAATATATATAACCTCATTATTTCTAATTTGGTTTTTGGTATTTTATGTTTCAGTGCACAGTGGTTTAATGAAGTTGAATGAAGTCTGCCTGCCCAGTCAAAAAATAGTGCAATTTTCATTCAAATTACAGGAATGATAATGTTAGGTTTATATGCTCTTGTCTGTTCTTAATTTGGTAAATGTCTTCCATTGGGCTCACAACTTCCGAGAAACTCTGATAGGTATTTTTTTTCTCTCGAATACAAAGTCAAAATGTGGCTCCCTCGAATACTTATAAATAATTAATTTTTGAATTGTGATTTCATCATAATAATAGCTACTTAATTAGATACATGTAAGTATATAACTTCTTTTTTCAAAGGAAAATTGACCTTCCTGAGGAAGTACACAAGATATTCTTTCTAACGGAAGACGGATTTCTCTCCAGAGAGTAAGTGTAGATTGTGTAGAGAGCGACACTATAAGGGTTGTATTGCTGAGAAAATTACCCATCTTCAGACTCATGCCGATCACCGCGTTATTTCGTGTTCGTGTTCAGGCAAAAAAATACATCACTAGTACCAAACTATTTTTCTCGGCGGTTATGAGACCGATATGGAACGAGATTTACCTTTTCAAACAACTGTCCGTTACATAGCCAATCCACATTTCCTCACGTTAAATGAGTTTTTATCAGCTTTTGGCAGAAAATTGATTGATTGATCTGGTAGCAGGTAACAAACAGGCATATTATTTGAGTTTCAATTGAATCAATGAATCTTTTTTTAAATGACGCGAAGTTTAATTGACCGTCTTGCATAATTCTCACTTTATTTATCCTTTATTTCATCCATATTATTGAAAAATAGCCTATTTCCAATTTGGGACGGTTGAAAATGTCAAAAGTAGCACAACCTCACAAATTTATGACATTTGTCATGTTTCACTTGTTTCAGAATTCGTCATGCTCAATAGTTTCCCAGCGGCCGTTTGAGAAAAGGACGGATATAAATTTTGGCATCAATTTGATTACATTGCGTCTTATGGCGTGTTATCAATATTTGTAGTTAATAGATATATGTATAATGCACAGTCGAGCTCCAAAAAAGCAACAACTACGCGATAAGTCCTTTTTTTGGCGAAACGCTGGCGATGTACCACTTTTTTGGAGCTCGACTGTGCATTATAGTTCTTGTGTAGCGAGCGGCGAAACTCTAGCGAGTCGCTGGAATTGACTATGCATACGGCTGTAAGTCTTACGCCAATCGTGAAAATAGAAAAATATCCAAAATTCTGTAGAAAATAGAACAAAATTTTTTTACACTACACATGGTTGTTGTTATTTTTTGCAGTATTTAAAAAAAATGTATCGTGAAAATTCATTTGTTTATAACAAATTGTTTATTAAATAAACAAAGAAAATATAAATAAATATTTTTTTAGAATATCAAAGAGCAATGGAAAAAAAAATGATTCCTTGATCCTGGGTCAGTGAATTTTCAACGTAACCTTCCGCAACAGTACCATTTTTCCACCCACCATGTCTCTTCAATCGATCCAGGCTTGCTCCCGAGTGAGCAAGTAAAGATGCGGAGGTTCTGCGGAAACAATGCCCAGTATATAGGTGAGCGTCTCACGGCTTCAAAAACTCGGCGGGGGTCATGAATTTTCCATTTTTGTAGGCTACAAAAAACCTCCTATGTTGTATACATCTGTAGAATTTTTCGTAAGTCTTTTGGCCACGAAATATCTATCAAGTCGAGTTTTGCTATCCCGAACATTCACGTGAAAAAAAAACCATCATGGTCCTAGTCGTCACTACATTCTAGCTGCCACAGCTCCTTGCCTCGGCATGACCCTGCGACACCCATAATTAGCGCTACATGTGTTACAAAGTCAGCTTTTAGTAGGTAAAACCAAAACTCAGAAGACAGACAAATTAGACCAATCCAATTTGTAGCCAATAATACAGACTGACTGTCAAACACTCAGATTAGAATTTAATATCCAACCTTTTGAGCTAGAAAATCTTCATCACGATCATTTGCTAAAAATTCTCTGATGTTGTAGGTAGGAATCCAATGTCTTATAGTTCTTTGGTCGATATCCGTCATTATGTCTTTCCGAAAAGGCCGTGAGTTTGCTGTTTTTGCTAATTTCCACATTGGTCTCTGTGACTATTGTAGCTTTGATCATTGAATACTGGCTCCAAAAAGATGATGCTTTCAACTATCGAGACTTTTCCAAGAAGAACGCAAGCAGGACCTTTTCGACACTGGAATCTTCTACATTTTGTAATTGGCACCACTTGACATATTTTGAAGACTGGGAGGAGGCTTTTTTAATGTCCATCTTTAGTCCTTAGGCTTAAAATCTACTATTATGACAGTTGCTGAAAATTTATAAGATATGTTTTTTGGGTAGGTTGATATTGTTCCTATGACAAATGTTTTTCTTAAATTGAATCGGGCTGTGTTTAATGATTCACAACAGTTTTTTAAACAGAAAGAGTATGTCTTTATAATATGCCAGCTATGAATGAAAGTTGTAAACAAACGATTCTCTCAAAATGGTTACAATATGTTCTTCCGAAGTATACTTATATTTTAAGTGACAATTCAAATGATTTTGAGATAACCTTACAAAAATTGGAAGCTATGAAGCTCTTGATTTTCAATTGGTATTTAAGTTAAACGTAGATGATTTGGTATCCGAAGATTAATAAGAAAATTGTCACGAAAGTTCAGGCATATTACTGAAAAGAATAGGCTGCCAAGACTGACTTACACCATAAATTGAGAAGTCCAGAGTTCGAGTCCTGGTCGGTCCACATTTTTTAGTTCATTTCATCTTGAGCAATCTTTCAATTTTTTAACCAATTAACGTACAATAGTGATCATAATTAATATTTGAATGTTCCCAGGGCCTTCATGGTGTACCAGGAAGAAACTCTCGAATATAGAACTGCCAAGCATCACGGTACATTGGTTCTAGTAGAAGTCAAAGGTCACGACATGGACAGCGTTACTTTGAATGCACCTGGTATGAGCAGCCTCAATATCAAAGTGCCCACTAGTTGCAAAACAAGAGAAGTGGTGGTCAAGTAAGTTATTTGAGATCTACTGGAATATTTGAACGAACCTTGAAAAATAGACCAATACATGTTTTCGTTTACATAATTTGATAAGGTTGGGATAGGTTTTATTGTGGCTCACACCAATTCATATTCCACCAAATGAATCCAACTTCTACACGAAGTCGATTACTTTACCTGGTCGACGACCTTTCAGGTCCCATAGTAAGAGTGGGCTCTGCCAACCATCGAAAACCTCGTCCGGATTTTCCGGCAGTCCTAGTCTTGACAGGACCTAGTTCAGGCGACAGTGGCCAGTAAGTAGGTATGTTAGGCAGCGTGAGTCATCCCCACTCGAGTCTATTGTTTGATGACATTTTTACAACGATTTCTAATTGCCCTGGAATGGAACAATCCTGATGAGTTATGCCAGAATTCTGATACCCTTCTTGCAGTCCATGTATTCAGTGTTTGTTTGGCAACACTTGAAAAAATCCCAATTGCGATAACACCTTTTGCGCCCGCCCCCCTCGCAAGAGAGTCTGTCGCTTCATTACCCTCCATGCCAGACTTGCCCGGAATCCAGACCAGAGACAGTTTGTTGAATCTTTCTATTAAGATCCCAGGGCCGTCAGACGTTACTTATTTTTAAACGAACGAAATGTGTACGATTGAGTAGTGTTAGTATGTACAGATGACCATTCTTCAGATATTAGGGAATCAAGGTACGTAAAAACACTACTCACTTAGTTGAATTGCCAGTCTACAGATATTTGTCTGTAACCCATGGTGGGTTCGCGAACAGAGTCACTAGCTATCACCCCTGAGCTCCGAGTTCAAATCTCGTCTCCAACAATATTTTTTTTTAATCCAGCAGACGCATCACACTAGGGTCAGCCATCTCGGTTGGAAACGGCTTTGACTCTGGGAGGATATTTGTTCAAGAAGAAATTTAAAAGAAAACAGAATTTTGGTAAATAAAAGAATTTGTTAAGATTTCCTTATAAGTAAAATCCAAGGGCCTACAGACATAACCTATTTTTGAAAAGATGAAGACTTAGGTTCTGAGTGGTGTCTCATGTACTTTCAATACCTGCGTGCTTGTGGAGTTCGCTCTGTGACACCTGGGCAGGTACCAGGTGAGAACGGTAACTAAAAGTAAGAGCTATTTAACTTAAATTTGTGTGGCTGATTTTTATGTATATTTTGTAGAATATCACTCTGAAGTAATTTGTGGAACTTTAAAGCGCCTGACAAAAGTTCTGGTCTATGGAAAGCGTCTGACGCTTTTGAAATTACTTCAGAGTGATATTCTACAAAATACATTTAAAAATCAGACATACAATTTAAAGTAAAGTAACTCTTATTTTTAGTTACCTTTCTCACCTGGTACCTGCCCAGGTGTCACAGAGTGTGATGCGTCTGCTGGATTAAAAAAAAAAATTTTTGAAGACGAGATTTGAACTCGGAGCTCCGGGGTGGTAGCTAGAGATACTCTATCCACTGATCCACCATGGGTTCTGGAAATAATTCTGTAGACTGGTAATTCAACTAAATGAGTAGTGTTTTTACGTACCTTGATTCCCTAATATCTGAAGAATGGTTATCTGGTCAAGCTAGCAGGTAGGCATGCGAACATAGTACGTACTAACACTACTTAATCGTACACATTTCGTTCGTTTAAAAATTAGTAACGTCTGACGGCCCTGGGATCATGTGAGCTTTTTATCCAGGATAATACCTAGATATTTCGCTTCCGCTGCAAATGTAATGCCCCCCTCCCCCAATGAAAGAAAGTATCTCCAGTCTCCTCTTTCTGGTATGAATAGTACTATTGAAGTCTTGCTCAGGTTGACAGATATCTGTTCCTTGTGCCATCAACTGTGTAAGTCATTCAACGATTTTTGAAGGATATTAGAATCTACCCTTCCTGACGTTACCCTTGCCAGCATTCTGCATAAGCTTGAAGTTCTACTGCTCTTCTTTCAATGACATCAAGAAGATTGTCCGTGAAGAGTGACCACAGAAGGGAGGTAGTACCCAGCCACGTGGGCAACTCCTGCAGACCTCAAACCAATAGCCCTGGTCTTGTAGATACGTAGTAGCTGCTCTGTTTATGAGCATGGCGTAGATCCAGCCAGTAATGGTTGGTTCTACACCTTTGTAGCCAAAGATGATAAAATAGAAATTGGTAGGGTTTCATCAAGAGCTCCTTTGATTTCAATAAATGAGGTACATAATTTGATATCTTTCCTGTATCCAAATTGGAAAATAGTTAAGAGAATTGAAACTGAGTACAACAAGGGACAGTATTGGGTCCAATATTCACCATATATTTCTGCTGTGGTTGTCTATAAATGTGAATGACTTTAACTTTTTCTGTACAGTGTCTCATTATTGATATTTTGCAATTTCCGAATAATTGTACAGTTTTGGAGCTATATAATATAGTCTGAGCCTTGGCCGATAGCATTTTGCGTTAGTGGAATCACATGGTTTAGTCGAGTTTCGTAAAAAAAATTTACTTAAGTTCAGTTTGATTATATTTCATATTAATGCTATAGTAGAAGACCTGTCGAATATCAAATACATTGCATATTTTAGCTGTTTAAACATAATAAGTTTAATAACTCTTTTTTGTACATTTTCCAGAGGAGTTTTATGAGTTGTTAATGCATCTTCCCTTGCTATTATACCATATCGCAAATGCCTCTCTACCAGAGCATGGTACAACCTTTTCATTTGACGGAACGGTAGTATGTCTCTCAGATATTTGAATTCGTATATTATTATAAGTACCATCCTACATGAATATCCGATGTGTCTATTCCAACTAAGGTTCTATCTATAACTCCTAGGTATTTAATGTTTTTTCTGGTTGCAAGACCATCAAAAGATGGAGTTAGTACGGTTACAACTGAAGAGTAAGTAATAGGTTTCATCCAGATTTAGTTACTGTGTTCCATTCAGTTTTTCATCAAGGGAAAATTATTCTCTACAATATTCCCCAATTCGTGCCAACTATTTGCCTTGCAGAAAATTGTTGTGTCGCCTGAAAAGCCCAGTATTTCTACTTCTACTTTCTACTTCTTATCGAAAATAATCCTTTTAAGTAAATATTGAACAGGATAGGGTACACCATACTGAATTATAAAACTATTATATTCAAGGATCTTGATTAATAGTACTACAATTTTCATTACATTGAAGGTTTTACAAAAACGAACCAATTTTCACCCTCGATTGTGGGGATGAAGCTGCCAAGTGGATATCCAACTATATTTTAGAGAAAGATTCAGGATTACGACTATGTTATAATGACGGCAGTCACAAACGAACACATATACCGGAAATCTTCAAAGCTATGGAGGATTACTATCAAAGGGGTCTCGGCACTGACACTGCAGTAAGTATATGGATATTTTGAATAATCGAATGAAAATATTGGAACTAAATAAAGTTACAGAAATCCTGTTTTGATGTCAGGTCCCATTCCTTAATATTGATTATTTTCATTGGCTGTCCATCTCTGTAATCCCGACGTTTTGAGATTGTCTCCTATTCGGTCTTTGGATGAAGATTCTCCCGTATTTCCATCAAAGCATTTCTTGCTACTTCCAAGTTTCGAACAGCAGGAATTCGTCACCTAAGTTGTCTGCCTAGCATGTCCCAGACATGTCCAATTGGATTCATGTCTGGCGAACATGCAGGCCAATTCATTGTCGGTATTTGAACCTGATTTAAATATTCAGTTACACTACGAGCTACGTGCTGGCGAGCATTCTCTTGCATCAAGAGAAAATCTGCCCCGATAAATGGGGCAAAAGTTATCACATGATCTTGCAGAATATCCCTTCTGTACCTATCTGCCGTTAAAGCGCCGTCATCAATAACCACCAACTCTGTGCGTGCCCCTAAACATATGCCACCCCACACCATAATTGAGCCTCCACCGAAAGAGACAGTAGGAGTAAAATTAAATTGTTTGTTTTGTTCTCCTGGACGACGATACAATTTTTCCCTCCCATCTATTGAATTTACACAGAAACGGCTCTCATCCGTGAACAAAACATTACCCCAGAGATCATTCCAATTTTGGTGTTCTCGAGCAAAAGCTAGGCGCGCTACTCGATGACGTCTCTGGAGTTGTGGTGCTTTTTTTGACCTACACGCCTTCAAACCCACTTCTTTGAGTCTTCTCCTTACTGTACGCTCACTTATGGTGGTTCCACGAACTTCTTCCAATTCGTTTCTTGTTTGTAAAATTTGTAAAATTTGTTTTTAGGAAACTCCCAGGTTTTCGGAGAAAACCCCTCAAAAGCAGAGCTTGTGCGAGCAAGGGAGATCTGGGACCTACAGTTTAAATAAAAGTGGAATCCGAACCACTTCAGCTCAGTGACACACGACCGGGGATCGAACTCGGACCGTCTGGGTGGAAGCCAAACGCTCTAACACCTCGACCACTTCGCTGTATAAACTAAATTGAACTGCAGTTCGACGCAATGACATATTAATGGATAGACTTCGTTATTTACACTTCGATCTGCGGTCACATTCTAAGCACAATTTTTATTGCAGCTTGTTTCGCAGGAAATAGTTGCCAATCAACCCAAAAGTCTGCAAAGCTAAGTTTCTGCTGAATTATCTAGTTATACACAATGTATATAAGCAGATAATTGCTGCGGAATAAGCAACAGTAAAAATTGTGCTTAGAATGTGACTCTATATTGACCGCACCTATAAATGTAAATAACAAAGTCTAACGGTAATATGTCATTGGTTCGACGCCTATTGCGGAGTGTTTGCAATCATTCGACTTCCGACAGCGGTAGAGGTTAGATGGCGGCCTCGTGGTGGAAGTCAGGTTTATGTGTTGTAATGTCCGCCGTCTAAAGAACGTGCATTTACCCAAGATTTAAGTGTTTGTGAAGTCCGCCGTAAAACCATAGCGTAAAGGTTATGGTTAAAACGTGCCAGCAAAAATATAAAAAAGTGCCAATATAACATGGAATGCAGCATTGCCTAGAGCAAGACTCTGCATTCCCCCAATACAGCGTCGCTGTCTACGCCGGTTAAAGGCCGGATGGGAACGGACTTCTCGCAGCGAGGCATGTCCATATAGCGCCGAAAGGAAGCTCACGGACAAAAATTAAGAGAGAGAGAGAGAGAGTGTTTGCAATGGGATAAATCGGTCTCTATGGCCGTGGTTGAGCGTTTTCTGCCTTGAACTCGTCTCCTCGCATACGATGGATCGTCGATTTTGATTTCTCAAACATGTTGGCAACATCATTGTAAGATTGAATTGCTACTGTCCTAGCGATTTCAGTGGGTGCTAAATCACTTATTATTTACAGTTTCACAATCAAAGTGATGATAGTAAACAGAAACCAACTAAACTCAAACAATTACTTACGAAAAAACTAGGAAATTCTACTTGGAGAAAATACGCGTTTCAAAATATGTAATGTTTCAATCGACAGATATTTCCGCTTTGATTTGGCTTTGACTAACTTGATGAAAATGTGCAAAATGAATGACAATTGTGTAAAAAAAGGCATGGCTTCTAGACCTAGGCAGCACAAAAACCAAATAAAGCAAAAAAAACCTTTCATTTACGAAAGTATATCTACGTTTCTTCAAATTTGCCGGTGGGTGTATTATTTGTAATAATGGGTTCACTTACAAATTGCCAGGATCAATTTTGTGGTTTTTCAGGAGATCTTCTGGATTTAGCAAGCTGTCCATCCAATCGAATAATAAATCTTAATATTTTGTGATCATTTTACTGGTCTAAGTTTCAACGCTACCATCAAGGCCCATCCATTTATTTCTAATACATTTTCAGGGCTTGAATTCTGACCTGACAGCGGTCATGATGATGACTCAGGCTTCAGTGGATGATGTCAATAAAAGAATGGAAAACACCCATGTTCCTGCAGAAAGTTATCGACCGACTCTGTTAGTGGACGATCCAAATCTGGAACCGTTCGAGGAAGATAACTGGGAGTGGATCAAAGTTGGCGATGTGGTTATGAAAAATGTCGTGGAGTGTTGGAGATGCGTCACGACGACAATTGATATGGAAACTGGGATCAGAAGGACGGATAGAGAACCATTAAAAACAATGAGCACGTAAGTAAAGTTATGGATGAAAATTTCCTTCTAAAACAAATGACGAAAGGACCACGCACACATCTTTTAGGGCGGGTCCACATTAGTAAAAATTTGCGAGGCGTGTCCATATAGCGCCGAAAGGAAGCTCACGGACAAAAATTAAGAAAGAGAGAGAGAGAGTGTTTGCAATGGGATAAATCGGTCAAGGCAGAAAACGCTCAACCACGGCCATATTTGTTAAATTCCTTGTGCAAATTTGTACGTTTTATGCCGTGCGTCCCAGATCAGCATGAGTGTTGTTATTCAGTGTTGTGATTCCTTTGTCTGAAATGAAATTTTCTATAATAAATTTAAACAAAGAAGATGATCTATTAATTGAAGGATACCATAAACGAAGGATTTTATGGGATAAGTGGCATTTTCTTAAAATATGAAAAGAATGATGCTTACGAAATCTATAGATATAGACGTTCGAGACGCAAAGAAAAGAATATCGAGCCTTCTGGGATCACTTCCTTTTTCTCATCATTAAGGCATCAGGCATGCTCATATATCTCAAGAAAATCAAAGTTATACCAAATAAACACAATAAACAATTTCAATATTTTGCTTCAAAACTACTGCAACGATGTTGCGGCGAAAATCCCTTTGATGTCAATAAAAACCGACAAGCCCACGGATCGCGAGCGTTGAATGTGGCAAAAATTTTTGTGTGCGTTTGTATGCGGCGAACACGTCCACACTCGCATAAACTTGTATCAAACAACAAAAATCTGTGGCATATGCAAAGCATAACGTAAATTTTTACTAATGTGGACGCGCCATTAATGGGAAAAAGTCTTTTGGTGAAAATGGCTGGATTTTCAATATGTTGTAGCTGAAACCATCCTGAGTAAAAGTCTTCATTGGCCCAACTCGATTGTATGTCCAGATTCGGCGCTAGAGGGCGCCAAATCAATAAATTTTTTATTTTTGGAGAAATTCAGCTGAATAAAAAGTGTTAATATCTCATTTATATTCAATATTGTATGCGACTGAATACCAAAATTCGTGAGAAGTATACTTTTCCATGATCCAGAAAAAAACTCTACTGTTTTTGTACAGGGTATAGTCAACAACATACTCAACTCTTCAGTGAATGAATTCGCCTACGAGATTATAAGATGATTGAATTTATCATTGATCGACCAAAATATAATGAAGCTATGAATACAGAGTGTTTGAAATAAGGAATGACCCATATTATATACCGGGTGGCCCATAAGTGTGAGGAAGTACAGTATCTCGCCTATCATGAGGAGTATGGAAATATGTTTCAGATAAAAGTTAATATTTCGAAATATACGGAGTGTTTCTTTAAAGCGAGGCAACACAAAGCATCACTTTTTTAAACAGACCACTCTTTGAATTCTCTCACTATTGAACTGATCAAAACGTTTTAAATACGGAGGGATTTTCTTTTTTCGAAAATTTTGCGGCATTGTCAAGTTATGCTGGAAGAAAGAAAATCCTCCGAAAACTAGACCTTCACAAATACCATCATAAATACTTGAATGAATAGAATTTGAGCAAATATATTTGTGTCATGCACAAAATATGAACAATATACGTTCCTCTAGGTTTTTAAATGAATGGCTAGTTTAATAACTCCGTGCCTATGATTGAATTATCCTTGAACTCAGTTCATTCAGTTCAAATATATAGTCGACGGAAATATATTCAATATCCTCAGTACATCAGATATATTTCTTGATGGATTCACAAAATGGCTTATGGCTTATGGCAATATGGCTTGCTAAATCCTAAAGAAATACAAAATTAATTATTTCGCCGAACCTTTAGGTATTACGACATAGTTCTGAGATGACTTTATCTCTCCGTTGAGGACGAAGTCATGATTGAATCCTTGAGAAGAGTAATTACTTATTCAAATTGAATAGAGTCTTCCTTGTGTGAAACACTATGAATTTTCATTTGCATTTTGTTTTGAGAGATCAACTTCCATTCTGATCGATCATCAAATATGATTAACTTAATTGATTCATATTCTCAAAGACGAATTCTTGCGCCTAAAAATTGATTATAATGATTATTTCACTTAAGCTAAAATAGCGTGTTATGATTGGTTGAAATTTTTGTGTTGATAAATGAAAACATCATGTTTTCGATTTTGTAGTTCGGCTCTTGATTGGCTACTGGATATGTATATGATGTGTTTTCGATTTTGTAGTTCGATTCCTGATTGGTTATTATCAAAACACAAACTTACCACTAGCAAGCTGCTATAATGACACAACACCAAACTTTGACCAAAACTAAATAAGCACTCACTATTAATTCATATCAACTTCACAATTTTTGTATACTCGTTGATTAATCAAATCACTAAATCAAAATGTTATCAAAACATAACCTCGAGCGAGAAGCAGTAGACTAGACATGCAATGACGAAACTACGAATGACGCGCTCTGTAATTTGTAACTGAAATAGATGTCAAGTAAATGTTTTGTTAATTGCATAATTTCAGAACTAAATGCGGGATTAATGTTCCTAGTTAAATTGAATAGTAAATAAATAAAAATGGTTTCGTATTTAAATATTTTTTTCCTTAAGTTGGAACCTCAAAAACATTTTCCACCTGGTCATCGCCTGTTAATTTTTCCCTTTTCACAAGAATTATAGGCAACAGTCTATTAAATGCGAATATATGTTTCTGCTATGATGACTCTGACTGTATTTCGTGTTTTTTAGGTATCGTATTAGCAAAGGTCCTGCAAAAGATCCAATTATGGGTATTATGATGGGAGTTTTCAGGACTGGAAAAATAGCTGTTGGAGATACCGTATATGTTGGGAAATTGTAGTGTTGTTTATTCAACTTGGAATGTAGCAATTAATGGATAATTATGATTCACTTATTTCAATTGAGGAATTCTAAAAATTCATTGGTTTTATAAATAAGTAAAATAAATGGAAAAATATATCAAACTTTTTTTTCGGCAACCATCCGAGAAGTGTTCACTTCCCGGACACTTTTTCTTTGGGAAAGTAGCACTTCCCGGCCTAGTCCGGGAAGTACGTACTTCCCGGACTAGGCCCCGGGAAGCGCTCGAATTTTATTACAAATATTAATATAAATAAGAATTAGAATGTTTCTGTTGGTACCTATCTCCTGTTCGAATTTCAATATATAATACAAATAGGAACTGAAATGTTCGAAATATTCAAATTTGTAGTCGTTTCATCCGGTTAACAGATGGGCGAAAGTCGACCTCTCTTCGTCTCTTAGACTAAATGCGTCTCATTGATTTGTTATTCTACATGATTGCCGAAAAAATAGTGTACGCAAGACGTCCAAAATCAGTTTTTTTTGGACTCGCAGACTTTCAGGACTCGCGTAAATTACTATTGTGTAATTGATGACTTGTTTATTTTGTGGAAATTCATGATCACTTTAATGAAACGAAAGAAACACTTTTGTCTTTTTTCCACTAGTTTTTTATTTTCACGACCGGTTTCGGGTTTGATCCCATTATCAAGTATAAAAACTAACTAATACAATTGAACTCTAAAACCTAGTTATACAGTGTGTCCCACTTATCATGCTCACCATGGGTATCTTTTTAATGGTGAGAGATACGAGGTTGGTTAAATGACACCAAATGTGGAGTTTATCAAGGCCAACTATAATGTGAAAAAATATTTTGATAAAATCTATTCGATTTTGTTTTATACGCAAAAAACAGATTTTGATCATTTTCATGTCTCCTCCGTAACTTATTTATTTATAAAAATATTCGAATAGAATTTCACATTCTCATGGCAGATTTTCATTGAGATTTCGAAAAAAATATGAAATTTATACCAACTCTTCTAGAACTTGAGATATCAGCACCAACTTTTATTTTTCAAATGTAGGTCATAGCTCACTATGACATAGTTATAAATAACTTTTTTTTCTCTTACAGATGATATGTCACAGTAATAGTTTTTTGTTGATAACAACGGAGTTATCGTCATTTATACAAAAACAAGAACAATTTTGAAGTCGCCATTTTGAATTTATAAATTATAACAAAAAAATCATGATCTCCGACCTCAAAAACCCCCACATACCAATTTTGAATGGAATCGGACCATAATCACAAATCTCGTCCGCCATATTGTAGGAGCCGCCATTTTTTATTTCAATAAAAAATCCTTAGTGCATCGTCACCGGAATTATGTACACCTGCCAAATTTCAAGTTGTTAGGACCGCCAGAAGTGGGTCAAAATTCACTTGCAAGAGACATGAAAATGATCAAAATCTGTTATTTTCATATAAAACAAAAACGAATAGATTTTATAAAAATATTTTTTCACATTATAGTTGGCCTTGATAAACTCCACATTTGGTGTCATTTAACCGACCTCGTATCTCTTACTATTAAAAAGATACCCATGGTGAGCATGGTAAGTGGGACACACTGTATAGGGAGTTTGCAGGTAAACTGGATGGAGAGGTAATTAAATGAAATTAAATGAACAGGGGTGAAACAATATAAATTCAATACTGGAGGTTACGGAAATAACCTGGGTTGTCAAAATTATAAATTCAAAAGTGGAGACCTACATAAATCGAGTTGCTCGTTGAGGGTTCTATATTTCGGGTTTTTGATTTATATATTAATTTCCATGGCTTCCAACAGAGTCATTTTCTTCCCTTTATTACATGTGTATAGGATTTTGAGATTATCTTTACTTATCTTGTGTTTTGATTCTTGCAGGTGTTCATACATTGTTGATTTTTTTGTCGAAATAGACGTGTTCACGGAGCCTTATGTCAACATTTTTACCGGTTTGGCCCGTATATAATGCAGAGCATTCCCCGCATTCTAATCTATATACAGGTTGTCCGGTAAACCTTGTACAATATTGAAACTGGTGATAGACCAGGTCATGACTATTCAGAATATCGGAATTTCACCTTAATAAAAATCTCACCGTTTTCGAGATAATGAGCATTTTTTAAATTTTGGGAAAGTCACTACCTCATCTTGGAATTTTGAGTGCCATGCCTACAAATTGGGACCAATTCAAATATCTTTGCTGCTGAAGATTACTGATGAGTGATGCTTTCAGACGTACAAAACAGTTTTTCAGAAAACGATACAATATTTCAAGAAATGGGGGTGAAATGCCAGATTTGAGTTTTACCAATTTTTTTAACATCAGTTTGACATTATTGTTTTAAAAGAACAACCAGGTGGAAATTATTACAAAAGAATGCCTATTTTGTCCAGACTCTACCATGGTATAAAACATAGGATAATTATTTTTGGAATGAGTAGAATTTCGATTATATTAGAGTGTGGTGTTATTCTGAGCTAAAATCAACTCCATTAGACTTTGTCAGTATTGTCTTTCATTTTTATCCTATCAAGATAAAATCGTACGTAGAGACGACATCTTTACAAGAAAAACCTTTTCAAATGGTTATAGCCCCCAAATCAGCGATGTTTTGAGCGGCATTGTGCAATCGGATATCGTTCTGCATAAAGCGCTGCTGCAGCAGTAGCACTACCTTCACATTCACCATACATGTAGTACATATGCGCATATTTTCGGGGAGTATAACGTGTGTACGGCATGACAAAGAAATAAATACCACTGAATGAAAGAAGCAGAATAATTTCAAAAAAATATGTTACGCTCTGTCGGTCTCTGAAACTTCGTTGGAATCCTGATTTTGGACAATTGCGACATTTATCACAAGAATTCGTATTAATCGGTGCCATGTCGGATAATCGACATTTCATTTCGATAATTTTATTAGGTTTAATTACATGAAAAGTTGATTTTATTGGCATACTATTCAATTCTCCCAAGCAGCCTATTCTTTATTATGAATATTCATTTCCACATTTTATCTTGATAAAATCGATATAAAATAATTTTTGGGCGTAAGTATAAAAGTTGATGGAAGCCTAGAATAAAACCACGCCTAATTCAATGGAAATCAGTTTCAAAAATAATTACAGTTTGTGTTATACCATGGTAGGGTCTGGACAAAATGAGCAGTCTTTCGACATGAATGTCCACTTCCAATGTTTCTTTCAGACAATAGTGCCAACCTTTTTTTTTTAATAATGAAACTCCAATCTGTTCTTGAAATTTTTTTTCATTTTCTGAAAAACTGTTCTGTACATCTCAAAGCATCATTCATCAGTAATCTTCAGCAGCAAAGATATTTGAATCCGTCTCGATTTCTATACATGGCACTCAAAAATCCAAGGTTAGGTAGCGATTTTCCAGAAATTTTTAAAATGCCCATTATCTCGAAAACGGTTATATTTTTACTGAGGTGAGAAATTCCGATATTCTGAACAGTCATGACCTGGTCTATCACCAGTTTTAATATTGTACAAGGTTTACCGGACACCCTGTATATCCCTGATTTTTTCTTTTATTTTTTTTTCATTCTATCTCGTTTACGTTTTGTATTTTGAAGACCATGGGCTAATGATAATAATGGAATAGTTCAGTAATGTTTAACTCCGTCCAATAAATGATTCAATTTCCTTTCTACAAATACTATTACGCATTTGACATATTTTTAAAAGTATTTTCACAAATAATACTTTAATGAAATTAGGTATTTCCGCTCATGGCAGATCAAACAAAATTGTCGGTAAGAGTTCGAAACGAGTTTTTATATTTTGCTCTCGATAATGGATATCTTTCAACGAGAAAACCACAAGAACTGAAATTTTCAGCTTATGCCTAATGTAGAACAAGTTGGTCTGAACATGTAGGAATAAATAACTTTTTTATTATAATAAAATTAACATTATTATTCCCAAGAAACAAATCGTCGTGGTAACAGCAATACGTCGTATGTCAATTATGTCATACTGTCGGTGAAATACGACATATTTCTGTAACCAAATCGCATTAGTTAAAATTTCGTCATATTGCAACAAGATGCTTGGTCGGTACCCGGTTGGTTGATTGACAAACAACTCATTGTGGTGCATGGCATTAGTGATATTGGTTACATAGATTCAGAAAGCCTAAAATCGAATTTTTCTGACATACGACATATTGCGGTTACCACGACGAAATGCTACTTTTATTAAAGAAATATCAAAAATGAAAATCGTAAGCAGATGAATAAACAAAAAAAGTAGTAATACAATGGGGCCAGGTAGCCGAGTGGTTAAAGCGCCAAATGTTCCAATCACTTTGACTGCCAGTAGGAGGTTCAAACCCGCGACTGCAGAAATTTCTTTCTGATGGCCCGAGAAAATGCTAGGAATCGCACGTAAAAAGGTAAGACCTCGTTAATCCTTGGCTAGCACAAGTTTTGACTTCTGAGGGCTGCCGTTAGTAAGGGGACGTCAGCTGGTTAACGGTTTTTTCATTAGCTTTTCCGGGAAATAGAAGAAAAGTCCAACCTGAATGACTACAATGATCTGATGCCTAACTCGGAAACATATTAACTCCCCTTATATAACTTTGAGGAGATAGGGATGAAACAAAAAGAACATCGACTAAGCCGCCTACATGCAAAAGACCCACATAGCATCGTGGGGCTGCCTTGGGGCAGTTGTGAGCGGGTCTTCCCGCCCTCTGTTCGCCCAGATGGGCAGGAATGCACCTAACTCCCGTAGCAGTCGAACTCCCTCCTCTACCCTTACCCTGTGATATTTTTACTGTGGTTTTATTTATTTATTTGTATTGTAATGTGAGCTTTATACTTTTATATTATTTAATTTAATAAATACTTTTTCACTTTCACAAGTTTCGACTTCTGAGGGCTGCCGTTCATAAGGGGACGACAGCTGGTTAACGGAAAAAACAATTTTAAACAATTTTTTTAAACAATAAATTGTCAAATAGATTGATTTTTAAAATATTGTTTCAATTTATACCTACTTGAATTTCAAAGAACAATTACATATTTTTCTTGGTAATTCATAAGTAATTCATCAGTTATTACCAGGGCGGAAACTATCCATCTTCCTTTCCTTTCATGATGTAATTTCACGAGTGATGTTGCCAGTGAGGTCAAACACAATTCGTCCTAAAAATAAACAAACATATGGTCAGATTTTCAGACAAAACAGAAAGTAGGTCACTGGCGGCCGAAATTCACACGGTTTCAACGTGTTGCTGACTTCATCAAATAATTGAAATGGGAAATAGAAATAGGCAGAGAAATTAAATCGTATTTTCTGGATTATTTGCTGTGACTAACAGTTGACTAACTTCACTGTGGAGCAGAATAAGAAATAATAAGTGAATCACTAAGACCATCCTAGCCGGGACACATCAAAAAGATAACTGGTCCACAATTCTCCAGACAATCGATTGCGAAAGATCAATATAAATATACATATATACAGGGTGTCCACGGAAAGTGACTTGCTCCAATAACTTTTTTATTTTTGAAAATATTGGAATGAAATTCAGAGGATCCGTACACGACATAAAACAACATTTTTGACAAAGTATGCAACTTCTAGTTTCACAAAGTGACATAAACTTTCGATTTTTAAATGGCACACCTGGTATATTTTCACTTTTATCACTTTTTGTAATCCATTTTTTCTTCTGAATTTTTTTGGACTAGAAGGCTATGGATACGTTCAAATCACCAATTTTAGACCTAGTATTTTGGAAAAAATATAACTTTACCTAGGGCAAATGGGGAAGTGATTGGCCTTTGGGGATTCATTGGCCTCTTCTTATTTGAACATCTTTATTAAGAAGCATAAACAGTTAGAAGCGTCTCCCGTAAAATCACTGAAATGTGACAATAGTTTTCTTCCGTTACAGCAAACCGTTCAAAATTTGGCATCATAGCATTAAAATGGCGCGAATATGTTTGTGGCGGTTATATGGTAGGCTGATAAACAAGTGAGATTCTTAGTAGAAGGTTAATATCTTGGACTTACAAATGTGAGTACAGTATGATATATTTTAGCTAAGCTGTTGTTTTAATAATTTGTTTACTAGAAATAAGTATTGGAGCTTTAAATGAAACAGTTCTTAACACTCTAACCTATAAAATTATCATAATTATTGGGTGGCCAATCACTGAAAAAGAATTTGTTAAAATTCTAGTTATTGGCCAGGGGGGCCAGTAACTACCAAAAGTACCTCTGACATAAAATATGTCCTGCTTATGTAAAATCAATAAATAATAATAAATAATCTTAAATTCTCAACAGATCCATTATTAATTCTATTAGATGTGTATTGTTAATCGTTGGCCGGTGGCCAATAACTACCATACAAGGGCCAATCACTGACCATATTATATTATTTTCAGATTTTCAACGAAATGCCAAAAGTTAAAGAGGGCAATTTTTATTCAAAAAAATATTCTGAAGAGGATATTCAAAAAGCTTTGGAAGAAATAGCAGCTGGAGTGGCACTTCGAGAAGTTGCAAAAAAATATAAAGTGCCGAGGGCCACCCTACAATTCAGACGAAGTTTAAAATTTAAAAAAACTAGTTTGGGTCCAAATCCTTACCTCACTAAGGAAGAGGAAATTGCTTTAGTAGATTGGGCTATAACCAGTTCAAAAAAAGGTTTCCCAAGACGCAAGGAAGATATCCAATTGTCTGTTAAAGCATTCCTTGACAAAGCACCTAGAACAACCCCCTTTAAGAACAACTGTCCTGGGGAGGGTTGGTATTGTCATTTTTGAGACGTCACCCAGTTCTAGCTGAACGAACATCAGAACCTGTCACATCAGCAAGCTCTACTGTTGCAGAAAAAGACATTAGAAAATGGTTTTCAGATATTTCTTCATACCTCACTTCAAAAGATTTTAACCATATTCTTACAGATCCATCAAGAATATTTAATGCGGATGAGACTTGTTTCAATCTCTGTCCTAAAACTTCTACTGTTCTAGCTCCAAAAGGTTCAAAGAACGTATACGAGGTTGAGCATGCCTCTTCCAAACAAAATATTACGGTGTTGTTTACTTTTTCTGCTGATGGTGTGGTTACCCCTCCTCTAATAATATTTGCAGGCAAAAGACTTAAGTCAGAAGTTTATGAGTCCATTCCAAAAGAATGGGGTGTAGCAACATCCGCTACTGGTTGGATGAAAGCAGAGATTTTCACTGATTATATTAGCAATGTCTTTCATCCTTATTTATTAGAAAAAAAGATTAAATTGCCAATTATATTATATATAGATGGACATAGTAGGTACGCATATTACGTTAGACGTAAGTGAATTATGCAAAAAGTTGAATATAATATTAATTTGTTTGTATCCAAATGCCACTCGTATACTCCAGCCAGCTGATGTAGCTGCATTCAAGCCCATTAAAACGGGCTGGAAAAAAGCTGTCCTTGCTTGGAGAAGAGAAAACCTCTCAGAATCATTAAAGAAAGATATGTTTGCACCAATATTGAACTCTGTGATTGAAGACTATGCCAAAACTGTCACTATCCAAAATGGCTTCAAAGCCACTGGGTTATACCCTTTCAATCCAAATTCGATAGACTTTTCGAAGTGCTTAGGAGGCCAAGAAATTAAGGCTACGAGACCTTTAGAGGCTGTTGAAGAACCAGCTGAAACTGCCACAATTACCTATAAAGCATTTAAGGATATTGTTGGAACGCAGATGAAGAACTTCACGGCTGATGTCTTACATGAAATATGGAAAGAATTCAACAAAGAGAAAGAGGATAGTAATGCCCAAAATCCAATTTCAAATAACAAGGATGTAAGAAATTCATCACAAAATATTCAAGATTTCAATGAAGTCAGGAAAGAAATTAATGAAGACAATATTTTGGTACTTAATGAACTTATTGACACGAACGCATCGGCCGTTGTTCAAAATAATCCATATTTGAATTTTAATCAAGATGACACACCGCAAGATATTCAAAATTTTAATGAAGTCAGAAATGAAATTAATGAAGACAATATTTTGGTACCAAATGAATTTATTGAAACGAACACATCGGCCGTTGTTCAAAATAATCCATATTTGAACTCGGGTCAAGAAGTTTTATTTGACGTAAATAATATACCAATTATATTGACCAACTTTCCGAACGACAAAAATATTATTCTTGAAGAAATACCGTTCGATAACATTGAACCTGTCAACTTAGACACGAATTTAAACGTTAGCATTAACGAGCATCTAACGTTACCCCAAACACCAAAGAGAAAAGGAAAAAGAAATAATAAAAAATTGTCTTTTTTAATAACAGGAACTGTGTGGAGAAATCAAAAAAAAGAAGAGGAAGAAGACAAAATTAAGAAAGAACTGGAAAAAAGGAGAGACTAGAAAAAAGAAAACAAAAACAAGAAGAGAAAGCTCAGCAAGAATTAGAAAAGAAAAAGAGAAAGCTTGAGAAAGAACAAAATAAAAAACCACTGCAAAAAAAAAGACAAACGAGAAAAAAAGGAAAAGATACAAATGATGAAAATTTGGAGACTCGAAACACTATCAAAAATATTGAAATTGAAAGCTCTCCAGAAATTACTGTCATATCACAAAAAGTTAAAAGAGCGTCAAGAAATTTGTTTCAAGAACAAAAAGTAAACATTGTGTCTGAGTATATTCTGAAACCGTCAAATCGAGAATAATGCCTAATGGATATGCTATTAAGTATAGGGCTGGATATAGAAAAAAACAGGAAAAGTGAAAATGGTTTCTGTTACTCGTGTGTTCTAATTATGGTTTGAAATGCAGTACATGTGACCGATCATATCATATTAAATGTATGAAAAAACACTGTATACACAAATCTAATTCTCAAATTTTTCGTTGTTTAACCTGTTTAAAAAAAAGTTATTTCTGATTTGTTAGAATATTATTATTTTCTAGTTATTTTAATAAAATTCTGTTTTAATTATTTCAAATAATTTATTTATTATGGTGCCTAACGCTCATGACGTAAATGTTTTAATTAGAAGAGTTTTACTAGATTCAAATATCAATAACTTTTATCCAATTCAACCTTCTATATTATATTTTTTTTTATTTTGGAAGTTTGCATTTACATTATTTAATCACTCATAAAAAATGAGGCCAATCTTTGCTTATGTGTTGGCCAATCGGTGCAATATGAGGGCCAATAGCTGCCTAGTTAACTTGGAATAACTAACGAAAGAAATAGACAAATGAATGTTTTTCTTTATATATTTAAGTCGTATCATTGAAAAATATAAACATCTTATAATGTTCCCAGTTATTTCTTAACTTATTACTGAAAAAATTAATATTATACTGTCATTTTACTGGTTTTGAGTAGTTAAAGGGCCAATCACTCCCCCTTTTACCCTACTGATTTCGGTCAAAATTTATCTGCTAAGTAAAATTTTATGTTTAAATCTGTATTAAGTACTACTCTGTTTTCAAAAGTTCATTTCAATAATCAATACAAATACAAAAGTAATACAAATTTTAAAATAAAATTTCAAAAAGCAGATACATTTTGACCGGAAACAGTGAAGTTGTATTGTTCCCATAGAAATATATATTATATACTTACTCTAGAATGCTAATCCCCCATATCAAAAGTGTTGTAAAAAGTTCAGGCTAGTCCGCAATGCGCATGCGCGTCATTAGTGATTTTTGTAACAGGCCCGGTTTTAGTAAAATATTATGGTACTTGTAAAGATTAACAAACGTTAATTCTGAATCTCGGATAATAAGGTTGGAAACCTCATTGTGCTTATATCTGTTATTTGTATTTAGCCGATTTTAATACATATTTTCACATATTTATGATCCCGAATATTCAGCAAAAGCCATCAGAAAGTAGAATACGGTTATTATTATTATTTACCGCTCTGAAGCGACTGATTTTTGTTATCACACTTTTCAGCTGTAGTTAACCAACAAAAACCTACGGAAACACCCCAAATCGTCGGTGCGAATTTCAAGGAAGCACTGGATTGGAAAATAAATTAAATGTACAAAAAACTATGAAAATTTATTTCGGATAATATCATGAATAATTTCAACTCAAATTAGATTTATAAAATTGAATGCTTGGAAGCTCGAGGTTTTTTTTCTAGTACGATTCATGGCAAAATACGCAACTGCATTTAATTTGAATCATTTGAAGAGATTAACATGCTATTTCTACGGGGTGCATGAAAAAGTGAGGCCAGAAGCATTTTCTTTACCATCAAAGAAAATCACTTCCATATTGACATTAAATTTCTGACGCGATTCTGTGTATGTTTAGTACTTTTTGTAGGAATCTAGAACTCATAATATAAGCGGTGTAGTAGAAAGTTGTATCATTCGCCATGCATGCTTACGCAGACACAGTCTTGGTACTGCACTAGGTTTCAAATTATTCTATTGTCGTTTTCACATGAATCTTCATGAGGAAAATGTATGCCACAAATTACAATTTTCTCACTCAAATCTTCTGCTGGGGTCTCTTCTTAAAAACAGTAACCAAAAATCATGCCTTTTTTGTCAAGCTAAAATAATATTCAAGCTATTTTGAGCAAAGCAAATAGGTACATAAAAAATTTCATTATCTACCAAAAATGTTTATTTTTAGGAAGAAACTGCTTTATTTGAAATTGTTTTTGAAGGAACAAGATTAATGCAAATTCACGAAAGATGAAAGAATAACCAATGACAACAAACACCACACAAAACGAAAAGAGAAAATTTGAAATTTAAAAAACCGACTCTGTCTCTGACAAGAGAGACAGATCTTAGTGACAAGTCTTCCTGTTGATGAAAAAGCACTGTTGCACGGTCATTATAATTATTACAGTAGCATAGGGTACATTATTGTTTCAAATAAATTTCTTTCGTTCCAAAAATTCGGAGTAATCTATCTCTGAAAGGTTCTTTTCGGTTTTAAAAAGTCCTAAATGAGCTGTTAAAGTTCTCTCTTTCAAATGACATGTGTTTTATTGCCTCATAACAAAAAACTCTAAATTGGGACACCAAATTATTTTCAAACTTGTCAACGATCTACCCAAACTACACTGATGACGCGCATGCGCACATCGTAAACGGGTCGCATACGCGGCATGCTTTTTGCCGTGAAAATTGGCGGGATTAGCATTCTAGAGTAAGTATATAATATATATTTCTATGATTGTTCCCAAAATGTTAAGACTGAAGTTAGAGATTTCCTCTAGAACATAAAATAAAATTCAAATTAAAAACAAATTTTGGTTACAAAAAATGACAAGTGATGAATGATTGTACTCAGAATGTTACATGGAGACAAAAGAAGAAAATATACCAGGTGTGCCATTTAAAAATCTAGAGTTTATGGCACTTGCCGTGCAAAATTTTGTCGGCTTGTGCTGAATAAATGTAACGCGTAAAAGACCCCGCAAACTCCTTATGGAATTTAGGTCCCGGTGGATTTTTTTTTGAATTTTTGGTATGATGTAGTCCATGTAATTCTCAACCAATGTTACCATTGCGCCAACCCAAAAAACAGTTTTGCTGCTAGGGGGCGTTCAAATCACCCCTTGCGCAGATTATTTATTTTTGAACCCGGTAACAATATTTTCACTTGTTTCATTGTTGCTTATGTTGCACAATATTGTGCTGTTTTATAAAAAAAAATCTTACCCCCTCCCCTTTTTCCCCCTACTCCTATTACGAAACGCAAAAAAAATATTTCCCGGATGCCTTTAAATGAATCATCGAATGTTTGAATATGCCTGAATAAGGGAAATAGCAATTTTTTATGATTATCCCCCCACCCCCCAAATGACACAAAACGAAAAATATTCGGTGGATTTTTCTGAATTTTTGATATGATGCAGTTCAAGTTATTTTGAATAGAAATAAATTGGGTGACAAACCCCAAAAATGAATAGTTTTGATGCTAGGGGGCGTTGAAATCATACCTTGCTCAAAATAGACTATTCATTATTATAGTCGGAAATAATAGCTCTACATATTTTAGTTTGGATTATGCTGATCAATTGTGTAATTTTTCATAAATTGAAAATCTCAAACCCCCCTTACCCCCTACCCCTATTTTAAAACACGAAAAAAATTTATTCGCTACTACTGTAAATGCTTTATGAAAATAAATGTTTTAATCAGCTCAAATTGAGGAAATCGTACAGTTGATTAGTTTCACCTTTCCCTCTCTTCAGAAAAATATTGGTGGAGTTCGCTGATTTCTTAGTACGGCGTAGTTCATGTCATTTGAATATCAGTTAATTGGGCGAAAATATTGAAAATAAATAAAAATTAGACATCCACAATTTGAATTTGAGGTGGTGCCTGAATAAATTTTTTTCGTGTTCTGAAATAGGGGTTGGGGTAAGGGTGATGTTTTAGATTTTCAATTTATAAGAATTTACACAATTGTTCGGCATAAAATAAAACAAAAATACGTAGAGATATTGTTTCCGCCTATAATAATGAGTCTATCCTGAGCAAGGTATCATTTCGACGCCCTCTAGCATCAAAAATATTCATTTTTGAGGTTTGTCACCTGATTTATTTTCTATTCAAAATAACTTGAACTGCATCATATCAAAAATTCAGAAAAATCCACCGAAATTTTTTCTTTTTGTATCATTTGGGGGGTGGGGGAATAATCATTTAAAAAAAACTGCTATTTCCCTTATTTAGGCATATCTAAACATTTGACGATACATTTCAAGGCACTCGAGAAATATTTTTTTTGCGTTTCGTAATAGAAGTTGGGGGAAAAAGGGGAGGGGGTAAGATTTTTTTTTATAAAACAGCTCAATATTGTGCAACATTAGCAACAATGAAACAAGTGAAATTATTGTTACCGGGTTCAAAAATAAATAGTCTAATCTGGGCAAGGGGTGATTTCAACGCCCCCTAGCAGCAAAACTGTTCATTTTTTTGGGTTGGCGCAATGGTAACATTGGTTGATAATTACATGGACTACATCATACCAAAAATTCAAAAAAATCCACCAGGTCCCAAATTCCATAAGGAGTTTGCGGGGTCCTTTGACAGAGTCGCAATTTTTCCCCGACTGTTTCCACAAAGTGCAATAAGAGGCAAAATTTGCCAGAAAGCATCAACTAGTTCCTTGGATAACACCACAACCGAGATTGAACTAAACCTGTCTGATATTTCTGTAATGTTGCTCATAAACTTACATAAACATACCTCAACCTGCATAAGATCCTAACCGAGTCTCAATTTGGATTTAAACCCGAAGTGAATACTTCAGACGCAACTTTTGCATTGGTCGAACGAATACATCAGACGCTAGAAAACAAAAAACACTGTATAGGAATCTTTTGCGATCTATCCAAGGCATTTGATTGCGTCGACCACGACTTATTACTTAAAAAATTGGATTACTATGGGTTTCGCGGCAAAGTACATAGCTGCTTTCATTCGTATCTTGTTCATCGAAGAATGACTGTAAAAATTCCTCACTTTGAAAATAGCCGACGTTCTAACTACCTATCTGATCTTGCTTCGCTCAACAGCGGTGTCCCACAGGGTTCGGTCCTGGGACCTAGTCTCTTTCTGTTATAAATTAATGACCTCACATTCAATTTTCCATCGGTTTACTTCTCACTGTTCGCAGATGACACTAGCATAATCACCCAGGAAGATAATTTACTGAATCTTCAAAACAAATCTAAACTTGCCATGTCCAACATTTATGACTGGTTTGGTGCAAATGAACTGTCGTTGAATTTCCTCAAAACCCACTCTATTATTTTCCAAATGCACAGCCAAGCTACAGATTTCCAAATTGAAATCGATGAAAAAATAATAAGTCCCACGAAGTCTACGAAATTTTTATAGGAACTCACTTGGATAACCACTTGAGATGGTGTGATCATATCAGGCATTTGAAAAGGAATTTGTGTCGGTCATTGTTTGCCATTCGGACAATCAAACAAAATTTAAATATATGTCGCCAGATTTGTTTACTTCGCCTACTTCCATTCGCTGATGCAGTATGGAATAGAATTCTGGGGAAATGCTGTGGATGCAAAGGATATTTTTTTAACTCAAAAAAGAGCTATTCGTACATTGTGCAACCTAAATTACCGAGAGTCATGTAGGGTTTATTTCAAAAAGCTCAATATATTCACCTTATATGATATGTATATTCTCAAATATAAGAAGAAACGAACTATCAAGGCCTCTAGATATCCACCCATATCCAACCAGGAACCAAAAATTCATCTTATCCCCGTACAAATACGAAAGAACAAGAAAAGGTCCGCTTTATACCGGAATACAAATATACAATCATCTTTCTGAAAATCTAAAATCCCTCTCTATGAATAAATTCAAACGTGAGTTGAAAAATTTCTTGAAATAACAAACATTTTATAGTTTAGAAGAATTTTTTAATTGTTAAATAAAAATCCTTATTTTGCTTTACTCCCATCGGGGTCCATTGTTGAAGTCTGTTTTCAACAATACCTAACAAAATATTTAACCTTCCAGTAGTCGCGCCAGGTCTCAGAGACCGGCCCGACAATAAATTACCGGTTTTACAGAAACTGGAAGAGGAAGCGATCTGTCTCTCTCAGTACCTTCCTAACTATTCCGTACGGAAGTTCAGTGTTGGTTTCGACGATTGGCGAGGTGACACGTCGAAGATTGAGCGTAATCCGGTGTGTGAGACCAGGGTGACTACTAGTGCATTTCCATTTTTTGTCGACTTCTTGTGTGAAAAGGTATTTATAACAGAAAACTTTGCCGTTGAAATATTAAATTTGATTTATTGTAGACATGAGTAATTACGAGAAAGAACAAGAGAGGCTGAGGTATTTAATGGAAGAGGTTGTGACTGATGCGGAAGACGATCCCATTGATGAATCCGATGTTGATGAATCAGATCATGAAGAGGTGGAACTTGAAGATAGCCAATCGGAACAAGATATTTCTGATAGAGAAGAAGTTGATGTCTCAGAAATCAACTCATTATCATTTGTTGGAAAGGATAAGGTGACATATTGGAAAAAACATCAATCAATACCTAAGAATGTAAGAACTAGAGCAGAAAGTATTGTAAAAATTCTTCCTGGTCCGAAATTAACCACTAGATCTTTGAAAACGGTGAGAGAAGTTTGGGAATATTTCATCAATGATGCTATGATTGAATCAATTGTTCAATTTACAAATCAATACATCGAATCTATTTCACACAAATTTTCTCGATCCAGAGATGCTACAACTACAAACACAATTGAGATTCGTGCCTTACTTGGATTATTATATTTGGCAGGAATCTACCACGCGAATCGCTTGAATGTTGAGGAGTTATGGAATACAGATGGTTCAGGTATAGAATTATTTCGTCTAACCATGACACTAAAACGATTCAGGTTCCTCCTGAGATGTGTACGATTCGATGACCTAAAGACTCGTGAAGAGAGGAGATCCCTTGATAAGCTTGCAGCTATACGAACATTATTCGATAGTTTTGTTACTAATTGTAAAAATGGTTACAACCACTCCGAATATGTAACTATTGACGAAATGCTCCCAGGATTTAGAGGAAGATGCAGCTTCCGTCAATATATCCCGTCAAAACCAAATAAGTACGGAATTAAAATATTCGCCAAATGGAAGTATATGTTGGAAAGCAACCGGCAGGGCCATACAATCTCTCAACTAGTCCTCAAGATATTGTTCTCAGGCTCACTGATAGTATTCGTACATCTAATCGGAATTTGACAAATGATAATTGGTTTACCTCAATTCCTTTAGTTGAAGAATTGAAAACGTCACCTAATAAGTTAACTGTTATTGGCACTATCAGAAAAAACAAAGCTGCATTACCATTAGAGTTTACAAAGCCTGTTGTACGACCAACACATACTAGTATGTTTGGATTCAGACCCAAATGTACTCTTGTATCTTACATTCCGAAAAAAAACAAGAATGTTCTAGTGGTCTCTAGTATGCACAACTCCGACGATATTGATGAAGATACTGGAGAAAAACAAAAACCGATAATTATTACTGAGTATAACAGGACCAAATGTGGAGTGGATGTTGTAGACAAACTTTGTGCCAGTTACAACTGCTCACGAAATACACGAAGGTGGCCTATGGTGATTTTTTATTCCATTCTGAATGTAGCTGGTATCAACTCCCAAGTAATATATTCTTTCAACAACCCAAAGGAAAACAAAATTAGAAGGCAATTCTTGAGAGAATTAGCAAATGAATTGATACGTCCCCATTTGCAAGAACGTACAGCAATGCTATATCTGCCACGAAATCTAAAATTGAGACTGAGGGAAATTTGTGAAACAGAAGCTGACAATGAACAAGCTACAACACAACGTAGCGTATCAGGAAGATGTGCATACTGTAATTGGAAAAAAAATAGAAAAACCAAATACGCTTGTTTCCAGTGCAACACATTCATGTGTTTGGAACACATTATAGCTATTTGTCAATCCTGCCGTGAAAACGCTTGCCAACAGGAGTAAACTATCTATCATATTATTTTTTAGTAGTATAAGTACTGTAAAATGGTGAATCCAAGAAATATTATTCAAAAGAATAACTTTTTTTTAAATGAACTTTCATGTAACAATATTTAGAATATCATTCATTTTGGTTATTGTAACAGCATATGTTAAAATAAAATATTTGAACTATTACTGTGGTGAACGGTGTATAATTTATGTTAGAAAAGACATCTGTGATAAGATTTGAACAACTTAAGAGTTATTTTCTAAAAAAATGGTACATTATTGAACCCCGGTCTGTTAGACCAGGGCGACTACTGATGTCCAAATATCTGGCGCGACCACTGGAAGGTTAAGTATTAAAAAACAAAAAACTGTTTGAAAATTGTACCTGTTGTATGTAGATGTTATTGTTGCTTTCCCGACGCCTCTGCAGAGGCTGAAATACTGTGTAAAAATTATGAAATTACCTTTTTAAAATGCTTATTTTGTATCATGATGTATTTCTGGGAAATAAAACTAATCTAATCTAATCTCTTCTGGAGCACCATAATAAAAATGGCGATATACCTCTATTTTATAGATATTTTCTTGACCGATGCTCTTACACTAATTTCGAGTTGTAACATGAAAATAACCCTAATTCATTTTAAGTTATAACTCGAAAAAAAAGATGTCATAGCGGTGCTACTCATTCGTATAATATTGACTCGAGAATGGTTACAGAATTCAGTTATGAAAAATACAGGCATTATAGGTATACATAGTGGTGGGGTGCTTAGGAATTACTAAAACATTGTAGTTATGGGTGTTGAACTTGTTTAGATATACAGTGAGAACCAAAAGTCCGTCGCTCCCCCCCTCGTAACTTCTTCATTCTCCATATTACAAACAAAAAAAAATTCAAAACATAAGTTGTAGGGTTTCATTCGTTCTCTTTAATGGTTTGAGTTTCATTCATTCAGAGTGTCTCAGCGACTTAGAAGTTCATTTTTTTTAATGGGACACCTTTCATTGCCATTTCATTGCATTATTAGATTCTACGTTGAACTCTGAACAAGTTTGATTAATGGTTTTATATCACAGAAGTTGATAGTTTTGGAATTAAGAAGACTTGTAATTATTATTTCAACTACTTTTGCGCAAGTTCAGTAAGAAAATCGTAACAAATGGATCACAATGTATTCCACTTTCCTATCCTTACTTTTTGAAAGCTAGCCAATGTTGCAAACTGCTGATGGGCACCATGTGTAACTTACCTCGTCGTACCATTTTACAATTGTTAGAGTTGTTGAATTTCACGGAAAACAAGTACAAATGAAGTTGAAATAATTTATTAACAAATAAGGTAGTCCATAAATACAGATCAAGAATCATTAAAAACTGAAGAGATATTTTTATTTATAACTGAAAACGGTGAGTTTTTATCTATTGCAAAAGATGTTCGACATGTCCACCCTGCATTTCTTGACACATAAATAGTCGGGTTGTAAACTCTTCCCTAACATTAAACAAGGTGTTATTCGGAACACACTTCAATAATTCGACGACGCAGTTCATCTAACGACCTACAGACTGTCTTAAAAAGTACGGATTTCACATAGCCCCAGAGAAATAAATCAAGCGGTGTGAGGTCCGGTGAGCGAGCTGGCCAAATTACCTACCTGTATACCTTTCATCTAAGTAATTTCTCACCTCCCGAAAATAGAGTGGTGGCGCTCCATCTTGCTGATATGTTACATCCAAGTAAAGTTCATGTGGGTTTTGCTAAACAATCTCATCCATACTGGGACTTACTGTGTCTTGCAGCATTTGGAAGTATATGGGACCATTTAAATTTTCTTCCAAGATTATGGGACCTACAATATGGTCTCCTAAAATACCAGCCCGAACATTAATTGAGTATGCCTCTCGCGGAATTCATAGGGATTCTCATCACTCCAATATCTACAATTCTGGGTATTCACATTTCTAATTAGGTAAAAAGCAGATGTGTTGCAAATAAAGTCGATTTGCAACAATTCTTTATGCCATGGTCTCGCAAAATTAAAGTCGCCAGTCCGGATAATCTTCAACCAATTGGTGCAAAAATGTTATTTTGTAAGGATGGAATTTTTTTTAAAAACCTCTTCACTGATGTTTTAGAAATATCGCTTAGTTAATTGTTGCGGGTTATTTACCATTTCGGCTAGTACTTGAATTTCAACATCTTCAGTAATTGTTTTCGGCCTCCCAGATCTCGGAGCATCTTTCACGGTGCCAGTTTGGTTAAATTTTGCCACAAATTTCTGCAGATATTTTCGACACATGGGACGTTCAACTATGTCTGCTACTGAAAGAGCCATATTAATCAACAAGAGTAATAGAATTTTTTTTTAAACATACAAAATATCAACGACATTTGGCAAAAATAGATAAGAGTATTTTTTCGTAGTCATGGATAAAATAAACGCGCCTAGCGGGAGACGTACTTTTAGTCCTCACTGTATAAATCCCTTCAATGTACTGATGAAAAACACGGGATTTCGCCAAATGAAGTTTGAAAATTGAACTCAAATTCAGAGCTGACAATTGCTGCACAAAAATGAAGGGATTCAGTTCCACAAGAAACCAGAGATCTTTTGAGCAGCATGCTTAGGAGAAAAGAGACCATCGCTACTGCGTATATTTTTATTGTGTTACATTAGAGTTATTACATTTCTGTTGTTGCTACAATTTTGATGATTAATTTCTTCACGAATCTATGGTAAAGCTTATGTGATATATGTTAATTTGGTCGATCTTTTATTTATTATTGTGTACACTCTGTTATTCTACAAATATCTCCATTTTATTAATATCTTCAAAGTAGATCAATACATTACAGCGACAAGGCCTAATTAATCAATTAATAACTCAAAACATTCCGATAGAAGATAAATTAGCAGCGGAAATTATAAATGGGTGGAAAAATATTATGTAGACCGACATGAAATACTTATATCCAGTATTTTTGTTCGTTATCACTTTCCAAACAAATCCCAGATAGTCAGCCACTTTATCAAATCAGAACGCTCTATATAATTCCACTCCACTTGAATATCGGAACTGACCTTTCAAGTAAAAGCACGAGTCAAAGTTCATCTCAACCTGCCCGGCCTGCTTGATGTCTAAATGAATGTTAATGTCAGTCCTGACTGAAATCACATTCAAAGAATGAAGATAAACAGCGGTATTGTGTTGTTAGTTTGTTTGATATGTCAAGTATCCAGCGATCGTAAGTATCAAATTCTTATGAATATATGTTAGTTTTGTAAAACTGTCAATCAATTGTTGATTGAATAGATCCATTTATAAGCATACCGGGTGTCAACGAATCTATTAGACAAGTCATAACTCCTAGACCATTAGGTGTATCAAAATGAGATTTGGTATAGGTAAATGGTATGTGAAGGGGAGAGTTTTCACATATTTTTCACTTTCTGGTCACTTCCGGTTTCACCGGAAATGGCTCCGGTTCTAAATTTTTAAATGGAACACTCTGTATATTCAGAATGTGACATTTTCGAAAGTTTTTATGCCAACTTAATTTTTTCGGAGTCACTTTTGCAATTACATCTAGGTGGCCATGATCGGAAGTAAACTAATCTAAAGACCTCAGGTGATATCAGAATATTACAATCGCGAAGTTTTAGTGACTAGTATGATAGATATGAATAAGACAAGTTGGCAAAATTACATTTTCGTGCCTATTATTTTTCAAATGGCGATCATTTTCTGACAAGCACTTTCCGAAAAAAGGATATTTTGACGAATCTAACGATACTAATTTATTTGCGATCGGATCAACAAAATTAACAATAATTTCAGCGATGCACTTAAATTTTTTTCAATATCCTAATTTCTTAAAATTTTCACTATAATAAATTTTCAAAGTGCATTCCTTCTTGTTGAAAACACATTTCAGCTCGTTCAATTGTTTCTCTCAACACGGTTCGTAACATTTGTGGCGTTATACTTCTAAATGCCTGTAGAATCCTTTCTTCTAAGGTTTCGAGAGTGGCTCGGGCTGTTGCATAGTAGACCCTTTCTTTAACATATCCCCAAATGAAGAAATCTAGCATAGTCAGATCCGGTGAGCGGGCAGGCCACCGTACTGGACCATTGGTTGCAATAACTTGATTATTGAAATGCTCTATTAAGTAATCAAGAACGTATCTGGTATTATGAGGGGGTGCTCCATCTTGTTGGAAGTAAATTTGCCGTAAACCTGCTAAAGGTAGATTATTAAGATGGTCCTCGATTTCATTTTGAAGAAAACCTAAGTACCTAGCCCCTGTTAACTGACCTTGAAATAATATTGGTCCAATTATTCTGTTTCCAACGATACTAGCCCAGACATTGACGCCAAACCTTTCTTGAAAATTGCCCTCTCTCATTGCATGTTGATTTTGTTGGGCCTAGCACCGAGAATTTTGCTTATTAAACATTATTTGTAAATCGTGATTCGTCGGAAAATAGAATGAAGTTGATGAAATTTGGGTCAACTCTATGATTTTGAAGCAACCAATCACAAAACACTACTCGTCTATCGCCATCGTCAGCATACAAATGTTGATGTAACTGATATTTAAATGCTCGATATCAGTGCTTTTTCAATATTTTTCTTGCTGATTCGTGATTTATCTGCATTTCTCGACTAATTTTTCTTAAAGAAACCGTTTAGTCAACCTAAACCATAGCAAAAACGTTAATCTCAGTCTCCTCATTTACGATAAACCTCTGTTCTGCCTCTCGATTTCCCTCTTGCCTAAAACGATTCTCAACATACGGAAAATACTGATGGGATGGATGTTGCCGATTGGGATATCTCTGAGCATACAACTCAGCAGCATTCCTTAAATTTCTGTGACATTCTCCAAACAATAACAACATATCCACTTTTTCACTTTGAGTATACATTATTTTGACGGATCATTGAACTAAAATTTAACGAAAATCAAGAAAATTTTACCTTCTGCTCTTAAAGCTTATGTCACTGTCATAACCTAAGTGAGTGTTTTGTTCTCCAAAGAAGACTTGATCGAAATAACTGCAAAATATTATGCATCATGCCTATTCTCTGCACACTAGACAAAGGTAAATAAATTATTATGAAGTATTTTCCTCAGTAATATTTAATTTATGTTCTTATTTGTAATCCAATCGCAAATACATTAGTCTCGTTAGATTCGTCAAAATATCAATTTTTAGGAAAGTGCTTACAAAAGTAAATGAATTATTATCCATGGCACACTTGACAAAAGTAAATAAATTATTATGAAGTATTTTCCTCAGTAATATTTAATTTATGTTCTTATTTGTAATCCAATCGCAAATAAATTAGTATCGTTAGATTCGTCAAAATATCTTTTTTTCGGAAAGTGCTTGTCAAAAAATGGTCGCCATTTGAAAAATAATAGACACGAAAATGTAATTTTGCCAACTTATCTTATTCATATCTATCATACTAGTCACTAAAACTTCGCGATTGTAATATTCTGATATCACCTGAGGTCCTTAGATTAGTTTACTTCCGATCATGGCCACCCAGATGTAATTTCAATTCTTGATTCAACACTTACAAAAAAAAATTGCGAGTTCAGTATGACCTATATTAACACCCAGTACATTGACAGAGTTTTAAGAAGTACCAATTTGAGATTAAATGTATTCTAATAGATTACCACGACTGCTTTGTAGAAAAAGTGTTTAAAGCAGCCGTAGAGAGGTGCAAAATCGGCGGTCATTATGACCGCTATGGCACCACAGGAAAGTCTCGTAGCGGTCATAATGACCGCTATGGCACTCAAGGTGTTAAAAGTTATTCAGGGTGGCTCGTTTTCAACTCAAATAATTTGTAGCACCCGAACCATAAGCATCAGACCATATGTTTTCACTTTGTTGAAATCTGCTCATCATGGATCATCTGATAATGCGAAACAATATAGGGAGATCCATTAAAAAAAATTGGTGACATGCTCTTGGGGTCCGATAGGGAAAGTTAGATCAAATGTGAACATGTCAAAATGTGTCCCCCTGTATACTATTGTTGATGTGATTTTTTATTTTTCCTGAAAATCAACAGTTTTTTAGGGTGGCTCGTTTTGAATGGCATGCAAGGTATACTCAATCTGAATATGTGTGTAACTTTGTTATAATACGAAAAATCTATACCCCATGGGAAATATTTAAATTTTTAAATCTTTTCACTTCCAAGCGTTTCATGATACATTGGGACACATCAAACCTCAAACTAGTCCGTCAGTGCAGTCTAAAGCTGCCCTTGAAGTGATCAAAAGAACTATTCCAAAGCGAGCTGATGAATTTTCTGTTGAAGTCAATCCTGACTTAATAATCCAAGGCAAAGACACGTTCAGAGTAAGTAGATCCCTTCTGAGACAGGATCTTTGATATTAGAAATAATATAGTCATAGTATTGATTTAAGAATTTATCGAAGTCATGCAATGGCGTTTTCTCAAATTGATGTTCTTCAAAAACTGCCGATATTCTTCGAATATTCTTTACTCTGATATTCACATTCTGGATATAAGACAGTTGTTTTGTTTATGCTCTACACCTTTTTCAATTGTGATTCAGAAAGTGTAACTTGAAATTAAGATTAGTAACATGTAAATCAGAAACTGTAACTTGTTATTCAGAATTGTTAACTGTAATTCAGAAACCGTAACATGTAATTCAGATCAATTAATTGAATTTCAGAGACGGTAACAAGTAATTCAGATTAGTAAATTGTATTTCAGAAAGCGTCAATTGTAATTCAGAAACCATCACTTGTAATTCAGAATCCACCAAGGATTTGAATAGTAAGAGTAGGGAATATGAGAACAACTAATTATTTATTAGTGAACATTATTATGAATAATAATATTTATCGCCCAACGGGCATGTCTTGAAATGCTAAAGCTGTAGCATGGTGAATGGTGGTGTGTTGTGCAGCCCTACCACAATTGCCTTCAACTATAGTATAATTTGCCTGGTCAATGATTTGCTCAAGATACACAAGCCGCTGTTCTCCAACACCTGGACCTTGAACTTGGGAACTCGAAGATTCTCTATTACGTAGGAGTTTATTTTCGACCATATTGTTTCGACTGGGTTCAACATTGGGGGGGGGGGGGGGGGGGGGTTGGACTCAAACGAAGAAGACTTGCCCCAGTTCCATCCAGAAAATATGTACATACGGGTTGTTCTTGGTTTCTGAATTACAGTTGATACTTTCTGAATAACAACTAATGCTTTCTGAATTACATTTTACACTTTCTAAAATACAATTAACTAATCTGAATTACACGTTACGGTTTCTGAATTACAATTTATTACTCTGAATTACAAATTATACTTTCTGAAATACATCTTATACTTTCTGAATTACAATTGAGAAAGGTGTAGTAATAATTATCATGTGAACAAACATGCAGAATTACTTCCTTTTCATCGATATAATTAACACTCGCCAGAAAGATCATTATATTTCACCCATAATACTCAGTTCGCTGCTCAAACATCATATACTTACTTTGCTCCCAAACTGTCGAACAATATGCCTGAAAAGACGAAATCGATAATAAATATCAGTCGCTTCAAAAAAGAATTGAAAAAACATTTACTTCAATGGAACAGAATTGAAATTCTCGGAATATTTGAGTAAACATAATGGATCTCATTACCTTTGCTATATACAGTGACCGCCAAAAAGTATGTACCATATGGGGAAAAGTTTGTGCATGTCCGATAACCTAAAAATCGATTTTGACACATGTCACGTGATCGCTAGAATGGCGGCAAAATGAAAAAATTGCAATGCAAAGGCAAAAAAAGGGGTAAGATGGTAAGATGGCAAGATATCAAAAAAAGTTATTTGAAAAAGTCACTTAGATTTCAATTTTATACACATAAACGAAGTTTCAAGAGATAATTTAAAAAAAATTGAAAATAGCAATTTTTTAAAAATATTTTCCCATCTATTTAAAAATTTTTTTTTTCTTATGAATAGCTTGACTATACAGAAACATTTGCATTTTAATGATAATGACAAAACTTTCTCATTTTCTCCACACCAGAGGGCAATAAATTAAAAAAATTGGTTTTTGCCAAAATCCTCGCTGTTACATTGGTTCTTATCTAACAGTTATATCAGAATTCCAAGACTATTGTGTTGATATGGCAATCTAGAAACACCATGTTTCCTGATTTTAATCAAGTTTCAATAATAATGCTGTATGAGCGTTTTACTTTGCACATAAACTTTAAGAATCTTTAATTTGACGCACTATTTCCAAGTTTATGTGCGAAGTGAAACGCTCATGCACGATTATCATCGGAACTTGATTATAATCTGGAAATTACCATGTTTTTGGAGAGTCATGTCATCACAATGGTCGTGGAATTCGGATATAACTGTTAGATACGAACCGATGTAACAGCAAGGGTTCTGACAAATTCCCATTTTTTCAATTTAGTGCCCTCTGGTGTGGAGAAAATGAGAAAGTTTTGTCATTATCATCAAAATGCAAATGTTTCAGTATAGTCAAGCTATTCATAAGAAAAAAAAAATTTTTAAATAGATGGGAAAATATTTTTAAAAAATTGCTATTTTAATTTTTTTTTAATTATCTCTTGATATGTGTATAAAATTGAATTCTAAGTGACTTTTTCAAATAACTTTTTTTGATATCTTGCCATCTTACCCCTTTTGCATTGCAATTTTTTTCATTTTGCCGCCATTCTAGCGATCACGTGACATGTGTCAAAATCGATTTTTAGGTTATCGGACATGCACAAACTTTTCCCCAGAATATTTTTTCCAATACTCCAATAATAAAAATTTTTCCCATATGGTACATACTTTTTGGCGGTCACTGTATGTCGACTTGGATATTTTTTTGAATTTTCAATAATAGAGTTACTATCTATTCCTAAAATAATTTTAATATTCGTATTTTACTTAGTTGATTATCAATATGTTTTGTTTACTTATACTTTTTTCATATTTAATATTGTTTTATAACTGAACAAGTACATAATATGGACTTACATCGTTTTCTCAACTTTTTTCACTTTACATACAAATTTTATAATACTATGTTATGTTGGTGAATTAAATTTATTATTATTTCTTTAGTTTAAAATTTGGAAAAAAAACTAAGAAACTGAAAAACATTCCTGCAGTGTTTTGTTTCAGGTATCAAAACAAGGTGGAATAATAAAAATAGTGGGATCAACTGGAGTAGCTGCGACTACAGGCTTCCACAATTATTTGAAATATTATTGCAATGCTCACATATCTTGGGAAGCCTCACAACTAAATCTACCAGATGTCCTTCCTGAAGTTAACATCACAGTTACCTTGAACGACAGGTAGGTGACCTTGGCATTTTGTGATTTGTTTTGGATCAAGCAGGAACAATATCATTGTCTGAAGATATTCAACCTCATGGGTGTATCATTGGAGGACGATGGGGTCTGTTAGTAGATGGCGCCACTCCATTGGTACCCAACAAAAGAGAAATCTCGATGTTAGAATGATATGAAGCACTAGGTTCGCCAGCCTTCCGATGGTGGCACTACCTTACGGCACCCAGTTTCAATAAAAATCTGATAGATGGCTCTCACGATGACATCCAATGCTTTCTGTATGGACACTGACTTGGTACCTGTATATCTTTAGACAATGATAATATAGTAGAGTTCATTTAAGGAAATAAATTATTTGACAATCTCAGCTCGTATTTAGAATGCATCTGTTACAAATATATTTAAAAAAAAATTTCAACTATTTTTATTTGAATTTAGATTTCGCTATTATCAAAATGTTTGCACGACGAGCTACAGTTTTGTTTGGTGGAACTGGAAGCAATGGGAGACACACATTGACTGGATGGCCTTGAATTCCTTTAACTTAGTACTGGCTTTCAATGGACAGGAAGCAATTTGGGAAAGAGTATACAAAAAACTCAATTTGACTCAGGAAGACATCGATGAACATTTCACTGGACCAGCGTTTTTATCATGGTGAGTAATAAAACAGGAGAGGCATAATTCAGAGCAGATTATATTTAGACTAGGATTATATAATAATAATAATAATGAAGTTTATTGAAGTAGTACAGATATATAAGACGCAATACAGCTCAGGTTACAACTTCAAAAGGCAGAAAATTGGCAAGCCATTTTTCAAATATGCATGTCGAATAATTCATTTCAAATGTTATATCTTCAAAGTTATTGCATTTTTAGATGGACGGTTAATCGTTGCTCCATGTTTATTATTACAATTATATATGTTAGTATGATTGGGGGTGATATGAAAATGAATAGAATTTCGAAAAAGAATATTCTTGTTTTATTAATAAATTTTTATTAACACGCTTGCTTTTCCTCCTGTTTGTTTGTTTTTCTTTTCGGCTTGAATTTTGCAATCGATTTTAAACTAACCTGCTGTTAAGCTAGAAACTGGAACTTTTCAATATAGCTCAGAAATTTTCTCAACGACAGCTACTTCCTTCACTCCTTACTATTATCTATCTCATCTTACTTATTTCGTAATTTTTTATCAAGGCTGAGAATGGGTAATATTCGTGGATGGGCTGGACCTCTGTCTGCAGCCTGGCATGACAGATCCATCTGGTTACAGAAGAAAATTCTGGAAAAAATGAGAAATCTAGGAATGATTCCTGTACTGCCAGCCTTTGCAGGTCATCTACCAAGAGCTTTCAAGAGGTATTACAGCATAATTATTATCATTTCAAGGAGTTTCCCAGTGTTTGCATTCCAGAGTATATCCTGAAGTCAATGTTACTCAGATGGACAGATGGAACCAATTCAATGATAGCTATTGCTGTCCCGATTTCTTGGAGCCTACCGAATCAATATTCAAAACAATAGGCAGAATGTTTCTAGTAGAGGTAAACCTCTTGGGATAGTCCATTGAATCATATTGAATGGTTAATTTTTCAGCAAATTGCTGAATTTGGAACAGATCATGTATACAACTGTGACAGTTTCAATGAGGTCGATCCTTCCACTTCTGATCTGACATATCTGGCGAACGTCGGTAATAGTATATATTCTGGTATGGTGGAAGCTGACCCAAAAGCTATATGGTAAGATATTCCTATGAGACTTGGTACTTTCAATTGGAGCATCATCTGCTATGTCTAATTCTGATCTATAGTCTCCAGTATCTCATCTGTTAACCCTATTTCCAACATTACATCACTTATCTACAATCACTGGTCTTCATTCTTGCATTTCAAATATCGATTCTTCAGTATCTCGCATTTTATTGTAATGTGATCTGTAAACCCCACTATGTAATCTGTGTTCATTTATCTCTAATCTCCATGATTACTTATATTTCGGACGTCCATCATCTTAATGGTTGAAAGATTTCTATCTCTTCCAAATTTTTCACAACGTTTCAATTGCTTGAATCCGCAATTGTCTTCTGGTGAATAATGACAAAATCAGATGCTACGCGACCTTCTATAGGTCTATAATTAAAGTGTAATTACGGTGTAATTACGCGCGGTCTTGTGGCGCGCGTGGTTTCGCGCTTTTTCTCCCTCCAAAACGGTCCATGAGCGGTTTCCATACGTTTTTAATTTCCACGCTTGGTTGACTGAAGGTACTATTGGCTTCTATATAGGTGGTTTCCATAAATTTACGTTTGAACCAATGTTCCTCTCTATGAAGAACACTAGCTTCGTCCCAAAGAATTCGGTGGTGTTTTGTCCAGGCGTGGTCAGCAATTTCCGATTTTGATGTTTCCCCTCGTTGAGTCCACGTTTTGTGTTCGGCTATTCTTACTGATAATGGCCTCTTGGTATCTCCGATATAGGAATCTCCACATTCACATGGTACTTTGTAAATACAGTTTTTGTTGGATTCTGTTGTGTTCTCTGGTTTCGTCTTAGTGAGGAAGCTTCGTAAGGTACTGCCGGATTGAAAGCAACTCCTGATGTTGTATTTATTTCCGATCCTTCTGATCTTCTCGGAGATACCCCTGATATAGGGAAGAATGAGAACGGGGTTTTGTGGTCTTTCTTCGGTTGTCTTGGTATTCCCGAGTTGTTTCCGAACTTCTTCTATGAAACAACTCGAAAATACCAAGACAACCGAAGAAAGACCACAAAACCCCGTTCTCATTCTTCCCTATATCAGGGGTATCTCTGAGAAGATCAGAAGGATCGGAAATAAATACAACATCAGGAGTTGCTTTCAATCCGGCAGTACCTTACGAAGCTTCCTCACCAAGACGAAACCAGAGAAAACAAAAGAATCCAGCAAAAACTGTGTTTACAAAGTCCCATGTGAATGTGGAGATTCCTATATCGGAGAGACCAAGAGGCCATTATTTATAAGTATAGCCGAACACAAAAAGTGGACTCAACGAGGGGAAACATCAAAATCGGGAATTGCTGACCACGCCTGGACAAAACACCACCGTATTATTTGGGACGAAGCTAGTGTTTTTCATAGAGAGGAACATTGGTTCAAACGGAAATTTATGGAAACCACCTATATAGAAGCCAATAGTGCCTTCAGTCAACCAAGCGTGGAAATTAAAAACGTATGGAAACCGCTCATGGACCGTTTTGGAGGGAGAAAAAGCGCGAAACCACGAGCGCCACAAGACCGCGCGTAATTACCTACACCGTGATGACACTTTAATTATAGACCTATAAAAGGTCGCGTAGCATCTGATTTTGTCATTATTCACCAGAAGACGATTGCGGATTCAAGCAATTGAAACGTTGTGAAAAATTTGGAAGATATAGAAATCTTTCAACCATTAAGATGATGGACGTCCGAAATATAAGTAATCAAGTTACTACATCGTCTGAAACATTCAAACAAACGTTCTAATCTCCATCTCTGATCACTCATCTCCATTATTTATTCTGCCATATTCAATCTGTAATATCTAGTCTTGATTCTAATATCTCATCTCTGGTCTCTAATATCTAATCTCCAATCTCTAATATATCTGTAATCTCTGATATTTTATCTCTAATAAATTTCTGATTTCTAATGAATCACCAGTCTCAAACCTCTAATTTTCATTCTCTAATCTTTCATCTCTAATCTCAGAACTCTGATATCCATTCTCTAAATCTATAATCTCTAATGAATCTCCAATTAGCTCTTACCTGTTATCTCTAAATCACTAATATGTAATAAATCTCTAATCTTTACTATATATTCTCGGATCTCTAATCTCTCAGCTTTAATTAGTATATTTTTTTCAGTAAATCTCTGATCTCTAATCATCTTTAATATCCAATCTGTTATCTCTTTTCTCCATTCTTCAGTTTCTAATTACTTATCTCTGATCTCCAGTGTATGATCCCTAATCTCTAATCTCTAAATATCTGCTCTCTAAATCTATTATTTACAATGAATTACTAATCTCTACCATCTGTCATCGAATTTCTAATCTCCAATCTTCAGTTTCGAATTACTTATCTCTGATCACCAGTGTATGATCTCTGATCTCTAATCCCTAATCTTCCTTAATCTCATCTCTTACGTGTGGCTAATTATTATTACAGATTTTTTATTCAATAATCATTGATAATTTGTTGTTGCTACACATGTTCTTTTTAATTATTTTCTTAGGATGATGCAGGGCTGGCTCTTCGTGCATTCAATATTATATTGGACTCGCCCGAAAGTTAAGGCACTTTTGACATCAGTCCCGAAAGTGAGTTAGTAAAATATCAATAATGTTTCAGGATCATGCAAGGCTGGTTATTTTATTCGAGTAAATATTGGCAAGATACTAATAAAGTGAAAGCTTTCGTAACCAGTGTACCATTGGTATGTTTTGCTTATTTTCAAATACTGCTTATGCTTACGATACGTTCAATACTTTGGAATAAACTGAAAAATTCAGGAGTTTCGTGATATCCAATCTGAAAACATCCAAATCCCAAACCATGATATCTTCTGATAGCAAGATGAAACATCTTGATGTCAACAGAAAATTAACTATTTGTCATAAGAACCGAGATTTTTTTTGAGTATTCACATAAACTGAAAACAAATTAATAATAGTTCAACCAATGTGCAATATTTTTTTTTCTTTTTTTTTCCACTTCACCAACATATTTTTTATTCATTCATCAGTATAGGTACATTACATGATATAAACATATTTCAGGTTACACAAATAGTTTACAAAAGTTTATAATTCTACATACATCTAAAAAATAAAATTATATATTTTTTATTTATTTATTTAGTCATTTATTCAGTCTTCTTAAGTACATATACATGAAATACAAATTTAAAATAAAGTAAAATATAGTAATGATGATAATGGTAAATGAAACATTGGTAGTACCTAAGACAGCTGAAAAAGGTTATAGTTAGTTCCATTGTATCAGATACAATGAACCCAATCTTCCCTATAACCCTTAAAAAAAATACACACACATCATATACATATACATCGCATATAATAATATAATATAATTAAATCATATCAAAATGAATGAGACACTTGCTCCAAAGCAGTGAAGAACAAACAAAAAAAAAAAAAAGAAACAAAGTAAAGTTGAGGAACCAGATGAACATTTTTTTTACTTCATTACCACACATGTTTACACATTGAAATTAATTATGATTTCATTCTTCATTAATATCTGTTTCACACAATTTTTGAATTTTTTGGAGTTCATTTCTAGGAAATCGGACGGTAAGCCATTTAACAATTTGCAAATCGTATAGGAAAAAGATCGCTGGTATAAAGAACTGGTGTGACGAGGTAGAGAGAGGTTATTCTTCCTTCTAATATTTATGTTGTGGATATCAGACCTGAAGGTAATTCTACTTGCTAAATAGATGGGTTTTTGGTTTCTAAGGATTTTATGAAATAAACAAGCAGAATGTAGATACCTCCTTTTGATCATCTCTAGCCAGCCCAACCTAGAGAGTTTGTTGTACACTGAGTATCTCCTGCTAATACTATAAATGAACCTGACACATCTATTCTGAATAGTTTGCAGCCGTCGGCGATTATCATTTGTGAGACATGGTCCGTATAAAACATCAGCGTAATTCAAATGGGAGAGAACCAGGCTCTCGCACAAGATAATTTTTGCTCTCTGGTCCAGAATATGACGATTATTGAAAAGAAGTTTCAGTTTGAAAAAGGCATTTTTGACTATATAATTCACCTGCTTGACAAATCTCATATCTGTGTCAAAAAATACTACTAGATTTTTTGCTGTCTCGACAAGGTCTATTGATTGGCCATTAATACTGATGTCAACAAGATTTTTGCACCTCATTCTAGCAGGTTTACTCCCAAATAGCATTATTTGTGACTTGGTAGGATTTAGGGACAAGCAGTACTTTTTTGACAGTCTGAAAAAGTTGTCTAGGTCAGAGTTTAACATATTATTGGCTAAGCCAATATCCGATTCTTTGAACGAAATATAAACCTGTGTGTCGTCGGCGTAAAAGTGACTCTTACTGTGAATGAAACATTTCACGAAAGATGAAACATAAATTGAGAAGAGAAGTGGTCCCAAATGGAGCCCTGCGGGACACCTTTGGGAACTAGTAATATTGATGACCTTTTTTCTCTGTGACTCACATACTGTCGCCTGCCAACTACATAGCTCTCCATAAGTTCGACCGATTTCTTACTAAATGCAATGTTATTCAGTGTTGCCAGCAGTAACCGATGATTAATTCTGTCAAATGCCTTAGAGTAATCTAATAAGACTAAGGTAGTCAACAAATTTTTATCAGTTGCGGACAGAATATCATCCGTCACTGCTAATAAGGCTGTCGTGCAGCTATGTGACGTTCTGAAGCCAGACTGACTCTCAGGAAGCAAATTGTGTCTGTCTAGATGTTTATTAATTTGTGAATATAACATTTTTTCGGAAGCTTTGGAAAGTGAAGGTAGAAGGCTAATTGGTCTGAGGTCTTTCAGTTCTTGTGGGTTTTTTGTTTTTGCTAGAGGGAGTACGTTGGCAATTTTCCATTTATTAGGATATGTTCTACTTTCAATTGAGAAGTTGAAAATGTGTGTTATGTGTTATCAAGAGACAGCATAGGAGGAGCAGATCAATTCCAATAGAGTCATCTCCTATAGCCTTCGATTTAATGGACAGTAGAGAACTATAAACAGTATCCTCATCCACATACGAAAAATCTAATTCAGGCACATCTTGCATCACGTTTTCTAGCAGGGCGTTAAGTGTTTCGTTATCCGGCGAATTGTTCGTCTTTGACACAGAAATAAAAAACTCATTTATGGCATTAATATCACGTGTTAGTCCTTCAGGTAATTCGGTTGTGGTCGATTTCGGATATATATTTAGATTTTTCAATTCAGTGAACAAAGTTTTCGAAGATTTGCTCTTACCAAATTTATAAGCCAAATAGCCTTTTTTCTCATTATTCATTGCTGTCCTGGTGAAGTTTCTGAGCTGTTTATAGTATTCCCAATGTTCGTTTCTTTTTGATTTCTTGAATCGGGCTAAGGCTTTTTTTCGGAGTTTAATTAAATACTTCATATTGTCTGTGAGCCATGGGCAATACTTATTTTTTTTACGTTAAATGTGCGTAGGGGTGCATGAACATCGAAAATGCCAATGATTAAACTATTGAACAGTTCCAGCTTCATGTTAACATCATCGAGATCAAAAATATCTGCAAACGGCAGAGAGATAAGGTCAAGTTGAAATTCAGCCATATTTATTTTTTGTAGACATCTTGTTGTGAAAGTTTTGTTCATATCTTGTTTCAATAATCTATCTATGTATATTATTATCATGCTATGATCAGAAGGAATGTTTAAATTGTCCAAAACTTCACATTTAGTGACATTGACAGATTCTGAACACAAAAAGATGTCTAAAAGTGTTGCTGTAGTTTGACATACTCGCGTTGGTTTGTCAACCGTCTGAATGAGCCCAAAGGAATCAATTAAATTCTGAATTCTGATTGTTCCCGGGCTTTCGATTTTGAGAAAGTCAAAGTTAAAATCGCCACAACAAATTATTTGATCAAAGACCGGAGTAAGATCCCCAAGGGTCTGTTCAAACTCTGAAGTAAAAATAATTGCTGACTGACTTGGGGGCCTGTAAACAACTCCTATGGCCAAATTTTCATTGTTGTATTGGACAGATATCCACAACTGTTCAGTTTCCTGTATGAATACCTCATTTACTAGAGCAACATTCAAGTCTGATTTGATATATATGCAAACACCACCTCCCAATCCCATACGATCTTTTCGGAACAGCTTGTAATTATTAACATCAATGGTGAAGTCTGGTATGATGGGTTGAAGCATTGTTTCACTTATACACATTATGTCATATGGAAACAATGAAAGGTGATCCCTCAATTGAATTATTTTACTTTTTAATTGCTATGATAAATTTACTCATGAGATTTTGTACTAAGACTCCTAATCAGCAAAGACGCTGGTATCGGAGTATGTTTATCTATGTGGTTGATGGGATTATTAGGATCGTTTTTTAGTTAATTAAAATTATATTTCATTTGTTATGTGTGCTTTAAGTTCTATATTAAATTGCCTGTAACTATTTATATTTCTTATATTGATCGGGATTGTATTAAATGATTCCATACATCTATTTATTGGGTTATTTAAGGCTAGACTTGTTCTGAGATTTGGTAAATAGAGGTTGTTACTACTCAGTTGTCTTGTTTCATGCGAGTGTATATTATATACACAGTTGAGAGGGGTGTTACATTTTTGTTGATTTGTTATAACTTTGTATATGAACTTACATTGTTCTATTTTCAAAATTCTATTTATTGGTACTATATTTGTTTCTCGATAAATTGTTTCTGTTTGTGTCCGGTACTGATAATTGAATAATATTTTTATTATTTTGTTTTGTAGTAGGTACTTGAATTTGTTTAAAATTTGTTTTGCCACATATTCCCCAATTTGTGTCCAAATACCGTAGATTTGAGAGAAAATACGCATTATATATTAAGTAGCGGTTCTTTGTATCCAAATATTCTCTACATCTATAGAGTGCACCAATCATAGGTACTGTTTTGGAAATCAAATGGTCAATATGTTTCTGCCAGTTAAGTTTATCATCAATGACAAGTCCCAGATATTTGATATTTTCGACTTTGTCAATCTCGCCGCCGTCAATTTTAATCGTTGTCTCCCCAATTTGTGAATTTTTTTGATGGAATGTCATATACTTTGTTTTTTAACATTAATTTTGAGTTTGTTTTCTAGCAGCCAAAATGAATACGTTTTCAAGTCCTCGTTTATTGTTTCCTGTAATGTTTTTTTATCTACTTATGCCACTATATACTAACACTGTATCATCGGCAAATGTGTAGTAGCGTCCACGCAGTTTTGCCAGCCGTAAGCTCAATACATGTAGTGCATATAATAGAGGCCCTAAAACGGATCCTTGGGGTACTCCGCAGTTATTTACAAACAGTTCACTAGATTCTCATCCAATATTAACACATTGTTTCCTATTCCATAAGTAGCTGCGTAATAGGTTATAAATTCTTCCCCTCAGCCCCATGGATTCAAGCTTATTTAGGAGTACCTTGTGGTCCACTACATCAAACGCCTTTTGGAGATCCACAAATACAGTGATAACACATTTTTTACTATCAAGTTCTGTGGTTATGTGATTGACAAGGTCTATTGAAGCACTTTGTGTATTGCTTTTGGGTTGGAATCCATATTGATATCTTATCGAAATTTCAGATACTTCAACAATGATGATTTTCAGAGAGACCTCTATCTAACTCCATTTCATAGGATTTATGATCAACAAACTGTGGATGAAAAAATAGCCTTCCTTGTAAACTGCCTTGTTAATTTATTCGACAGACACGCCCCGTTCATCACGTCCAGGGTTACGAAACCAAGAGCTCCTTGGCTTACGGAAACCATAAAAGAAATGATGACCACCAGAGATAAGGCATTTAGGCGATACAAAAAAACTAAATCAGAAGTTCATTTGAGATACTATAAAGACTTACGGAATTTTGTTTTTGATTAAGAATGAAAAGAGGGCATATTTCACTCAACAGTTCAACACTACTGACAAAAAACAAATGTGGACTGCTTTAAAAAGTTCTAAAACCATTCCAGATAAAGAACTTTCGCTTCCTCCACAATTGAAAAATCCCCTCGAAATCAACGAATTTCTCATCAATTCTCTGCAAGTCATTGAACCCCCTGAAGAACTGTTAACATTTTATGAAACCAACGTCAAAATCGATACAACTTTCAACTTCGAAGAAGTTAATGATCTATATGTTTATAAAACTATATGTGACATCAAAACGAACGCGTGTGGATGTGATGGGCTGAATATTAAATTAATTAAACTATGTTGCCCATATATAGTACAATATATAATCCATATTATAAATCACTGTTTGATTGAGAACGTTTTTCCGGAGATCTGGGGTAGGGCGTTGGTGAGAGTCTTGCCTAAGAAAGCGCTTCCTATGGAATACAAAGACTTGAAAGCAATAAGCATCTTACCAACCCTTTCGAAGGTTTTAGAAAGAGCTATTGAGTTACAACTCAAAACTCATTTAACAAAATTTTCACTGCTTCCCGCAGTGCAATCAGGTTTTCGTAAAGGCTTTAGTTGCACTACCGCTCTACTGGATGTTACTGATGACATTTTCAGAGCAAACGATCAAGGAAATTGCACAGCACTAATTCTTCTAGATTTCAGCAGGGCTTTCGATACAATAAATCATGATCTTTTATTGAAAATCTTGCACTATATCGGATTGTCGGAATCTGCTGTTACTCTATTCAAAAACTACTTAAACAATAGGCAACAGAAAGTTTGTATTGATGAAGAGCAATCGCCATTTTTAAAACTGAATTCAGGTGTTCCTCAAGGATCTATCTTGGGACCCTTACTTTTCACAATATACACTTCAGGTATTATTGCATCACTTGAAAACTGTTCGGTTCATCTGTACGCAGATGATACGCAACTTTATTTTAGTTTCATTTCGAGAGATAAATAAATTGCATGTACAAAGATTAATGAAGATATTGATGCATTCGTTAAATCAGCTTCAGAACACTGTCTCAAGATAAATACCAGCAAATCTAATGTAATTCTTTTTGGACCTAAAAGTCACCGTGATATCTGTTCTGACATAGAGCTCAAAATAAATGGTGAACCACTTCTCCTGGTTAATGAAGCGAAGAGCCTAGGCATCTGTATGGATGCGGATCTTAGATTTGAAAAACATATTAATGGCATTTTGAAACGCGCATACTCCATTTTAAGAATCATCTATGGCAACAGAGGAATCCTCACTTCTTCTGTGGAGAAAATTCTTTGTGAAACGTTGGTTTTGTCCCTTTTCAACTACGGGGATGCTCTCTATGGTCCAAATTTAACCAGCCATTACCGAAATAAAATACAAATTGTACAAAACTGATGTTTAAGACTAATTTATGGAATTCGAAGACATCAAAGGATTTCTTCTAAACTTCGCGAAACTGGCTGGTTGGATATGGTCAATAGAAGATATCTACATAGTGCGAATCTATTTCATAGGATTATAATCAATAAAACCCCTTCTTATCTACATAGAAAAATAACTTTTCGATCGGATGTGCATAATCTAAACGTGAGATTCAAAGGTACCTTATCACCACCTGCTTTCAGAACGGAAACTTTTAAGCGATCATTCTCTTATCAAATTTCAAAAAAACTGAAAGTATCTTACGTTTCAAAAAACAATTAAAATCGTATCTCTTGCAAAATCAGCATTAAGTCATCCACGAAATATTGCTATATTATATATTAAATATTACGTTTTTTCCCTTCTCGTTTTTTCTCCCCTTTTCCCCTTGACTAGGTGACAGCGATGTAAAATATTCACATTTTTGACTTTTTTCTTACTTCTTTTATCCACATAAGAACACTCTTATATTATTTTGTTAAATTATTATTATTATTACGAAATGACACTGCAGTACAATTTAGGTTGAGTGGAAGAACAAGTTTCTGTCCACGAAAATTGAACTTCGCCTTTTATTTTCAATCACTATTTATATGACTATTGTGAAAGTTTATAATTTCATTTCCGATTGAAAATAATAAAGACGTTTATTATTATTATTATTATTATTATTATTATTATTATTATTATTATTATTATTATTATTATTATTATTATTATTATTATTATTATTATTATTATTATTATTATTATTATTATTATTATTATTATTATTATATTTGTCTGGTTTCACGTATTTTTAATAAAGCATGTTATTCTTCTTTTAATGATTTTTTCAATTATTTTTGATATGACGCTTATGACAGAGATTGGCCTATGATTTTCTGTTTTATTTTGTGGACCCGTCTTATGAATTGGTACGACTCTAGATACTTTGAGGATGTCTGGATATACACCGATTATATTTTTTGCCGAAGTTATATTATTAATGTTTATTCCATCGCTACCTGCTGCTGAGTTTATATTGATTTCAGTAATTACCTCTAAAACTTCCTTCTCATCTGTGTGATCTAGATACATGCTTTGGTCACAGAATACCTCTTCAAAATTCAAATCATTTTTTTTATTGTTTCGTTCCAACTCAATTGTGTTGACGATTTTTTGCCCAATAGTTGCAAAATATTCATTAAACTCATTCACAATTTTTTCAGGATTTGTAATTATTTCTCCATTTATTTCCAACATTATATCCTTTTCTCTTTTACCTTCAGTTTTTTTAATTAATGAATTAATGAACTTCCATTGTTTTTTGGGGCAAGTCCCTGCATCATTCCACTTTTTTTCAAAATAATCTTTTTTCAGTTGTCTTCTCTTCGAGTTTACTTTATTTTTGATGGATTTAAATTTACTTTGTATATATTTATTGTTCGGATTTTTTATCTTTAATTTATATAGTCTATCCCGTTCTGTAACCATATCAATAAAATCACTTGTCAACCATTCGTTATTTTCTTGTGCTTTAACGTTAACGATTTTAAAAGAATCATTTTTTGCTTTTTGTATTGTGCTTATAAGTTTTTCAAATGAATTTATTGGTATATTTCTTGATACCCTATTTAAATTTTGTACATAACTAGCTTCATTGAATTTCTTTAGCGTAAAGTTTACTTTTGGACGGAAAATCTTGGGTTTTTCTAGGATAGTGATTTCTAATAGATTATGGTCTGAGTATGAACATGGTTTGATATTTAAACTACAGTCTATTTTATTAACTAGTACGTGGTCGATGATTGTCTTTGATGTTTGTGAAATTCTTGTTGCACTATCTTCACATATTTTGTTTGCAATTTTGTAACCATACAAAATAATGGTGTTTTGATATTGTTGGATTTTTTGAGAAGAGTCTTTGAGCAAATCTAAGTTGAATTCACCGACAATAATACATTTTGATTTTTCATTGCTTAATATTTCTTCAAAATCTGTTAGAAATTGAGTAAGGTCGCAACTAGGTGGTTTATACACTGAATACAATTTCAATTTGAGTTCATATAAGTTTATTCCAATTAGGTTGTAAGGCATCTCACCCTCTATATTTTTCACTTCTTGATATTTACTTAACGTATATGGAAGTACCTCCTCCTCTGCTACTTCTGCATGAATGGGCCGCTGCATATCCCGGAATCGTATAGGTGTTTATTTCATTTTTATCAAGCCAAGTTTCTGTTAGCACTAGTATATCACACTTATTTATTTTAATATAGTATTGCACTTCATCCAATTTATTTCTTATACTTTGTATGTTCATATAACCAATGTAATATTCAGACCCAGAATTGATTTTATTCAGTTTTTTAACTTGAATTAATTCACTTTTGCTCTTCTCATCCTTCCTCAAGAATATTTTTCCATTGCTGATTCATCGAGATAGGCCCCCTAAACTTCAGTCCACCTTTCATACCGATCATGTTAATTCACTGTAGAATTTTTGATTATGGTATTTAGATGTCATGGTATTTGGATGTCATGGTATTGGGATGTCAAGGTATTTGGATGTCATTGTATTTGGATGTCAAGGTATTCGGATGTCATGTAGTTCTGATATTTTTAAATCCCCTTCCAATTTTATTGTTCAGTAAGTATTCATGAAACAAATTTTTTAGGGCAAGATGATAATTCTGGACCTGCAGTCTGAACAATTTCCACAGTACAACAGATTAGAACAATACTATGGACAACCGTACATTTGGTGTATGTTACACGACTTCGGAGGAACACTGGGAATGTTCGGATCGGCCAAGATCATCAATGAGGTCAATAGAGCTTGTCTTGACATTTTATTTGAATTATATTTTACGCGTTTCTTGATACAATTTTAGAATGTTATAGAAGCCAGAAAGGCACCAAATAGTACGATGATTGGTACTGGCCTGACTCCAGAAGGAATCAATCAGAACTACGTTATTTACGACTTGATGATAGAGTCAGCTTGGAGGACAGAACCTGCTGATTTAGACGAATGGTTCAGAAACTACACAATCAGGAGATATGGACAGTTGAATGAGAACATGATGAAAGCTTGGCAGTTACTACAAGTAGGATTGAGGTTTTTGTAGCTGGGAAATAAAAATAATAATTAATCATTTTGTTTCAAGAATTCAGTATACAACTATAGAGGTTTGTTGAAAATGCGAGGCCGATATGCTATCACAAATACTCCTAGCCTGAGACTGAACATATGGGTAAGTTTCAAGTTTCAATTGCGGTTTTATAAAGGCAAACTGGAATCATAGAATATTGAAATATGCAGTTGACATTCGTTTGATTTCCTAATGATTTGAATTGTCATTCAGACTTGGTACGTCTATAACGACGTATTGGATGCATGGCCGCTCTTTACGAGATCTGCAAGTGAACTGAAATATAGTCCTGCGTTCCACCACGATTTTGTAGATGTTACAAGACAAGTTTTGCAGATTTATGGGGATATTTTTTACAAGAAACTCATTTCCGCCTTTGAAGCAAAAAACTACTCACAATTTGAGTGAGTATTATGTTCGTTGAACACTTTTTTTATACGAGTATTCCTATTAAACAGTAACTGCAGTGGCCCAAAATATGTACCGTGAGGTAGACTCGGTTTTGTCATGCACTTGCGTATCTCGTTGATTCAGGGAGTGGTTTCTTCTATTTCAGAGTTGCCGCAACACATATGTTGAACTTACTCGATGACTTGGAGAAAATACTGTCGTCGAATGAAGCTTTCTTGTTGGGACCGTGGATTGAATCGGCCAAAGCATGTGCAAACAATTCCCAGGTGGGTCTGAACGCATTTTGATGATAATGAATTTTGTAAATGAATACAGTGTTAGGTATATACAATGTGGTCTATTGAAAATTAATCCTTACTAGCTTTTCAGCTAGTAAGGATTTAATGAAAAAACAACACTCGGATAAGTCAACTTCATTTTAGATATCTAGTGGAACATTTCATTTCTTTGTCTTGTGACCATAATTTATGAAATTTATAATGACATCTTATATCAAGTGATAGTGACACACCATTGAAAGATGTTTCCCATGGATACAAAGCAACAAAATTTTTACATTTTTTATCAATATTTCAGGAAATATCGATTAGGGTATTGCTAAATTGTTAATGGAACATTCGATTGTTTGGTTCAATTTACTTCATGTTCATGTTCTTTCTTTTGTTTGTTTGTTTCGTTGAAATACAAATTGTATTTGTTGTCGATACATACAAAAAATTAATTTCTGTAAATAATAATAATACAAATAATATAAATAACCCTACAATAATTTCTTTGTCAAGTTTTTCGATTACTCAAAATATCTTTGTTGATTTTCGTGCCAAAATTCCCAAATTGTGATCTTTGAATTGAAGGTCAAGGTCAAACGTGAGTTCTGAATTTGACAGGTGAATACTTGATGATTTTTTTTGTTTATTTTCCTTGAGGACAATATCATATTGTATAGGACAGTCACAGTCTTAGTGTAGATCACAAACAAACACAATTACCTAAAAACTAGTAGTAAACCTATAGTAACAGCACATAAAGTTGTGGACAGACAAAATTAAATAATTTCTTCAAAGCTAAAAGTGAAGTTACATTACAGAAAATTGTGACTGTGTTTAAATTGAAAAAAAATATAGAATAAAATAAATCTCAGTCTTATACTATTGTTAATTTGAAATAAAATCTCTTCCAATGAATGGTATGTTTTTCTGTTATTAAAGTTTTCGAAAATTTCTTGCATTGATGCATATTGACACAGCTTTGGATTCTGGTAGGAAGAGAGTTGAATATTTTAGGCCCCAGGATGTATGGCGAACACTTAGTAATTTCGAAGCTGGCAATTGGCAAGTGTAGTTCATTTTTTTGTCTTGTATTCACAATGTGATGAGAAAAATCAGTTGTGAATTCATTTCGGTTTTCTAGCCATGTGGCGTAATATTCGTTCTTGTGAAATAAGGATTTTTCGGAGAAAGAGTCGAGATACCCCAAAAACAAATGCCTATCTAAATCGAGATTCAATTTCCGAATGATAGTACATAATGAGTTGTAATTGTTTGGATTTTTTTCAATATTATATTTTCCCCATGTTTCTTCCACTCGCGGTTTCCATCTAAATGTGTACCAAGAAACTTCGCATTGTCTCTGTCTGTAATTGACATATTGTTAATTTTGATCTCAAAAGATTCACAATTACTTGGTCTCGTCTTATCTTATCATGCTAGTCTTATTTGTATTGAAACAGATTATTTGAGCAGCACTACGTGAATAGATTATACACAATTTAATCACACTCTTTTCCTAGTATTGAATCATTCTTGTTAGACATAATAAGCGATGTGTCATCAGCATACATATTGAAATAGGCTCTGTATGAAATATCATCTATTTCAACAAAAACAGCATAGGACCAGAAATTGAGCCATGTGGTACATCATCGTTCGATCTAACCTCATTATTTCCATCCCATACATTATCATATTATAACATATTCAATAGTATCTGATGGTTGACACAGTCAAAAGCTCGACTGAGGTCACAAAATACTCCAACCGGGCTCAAACCTGCTTCAAAATGACAGAGAAGCCTTTTATAAAATGAATGCATTGCAGTGTGAGTTGAAAAACCTATCAGAACTACATGTGGGTTTACTTTTGATATTTGTCAAAATAATTTACTAATCTGTTCAAAAAGCCCTAATGGCACACCATGTCCCAGGGACGTCCTTATTTGGTACAAATCATGTCCGAATGTCCGGGACTTAAAATCATTGTCCTTGGGACGTCCTATTCGGTGCATTTTCATGAATTTCCCCAAAAGGAATTCCTATGGATGTCCCAATGATGTCCCAATCGGTACATCGTATAAAACGTCTCTGCGAGGACGTCTTTGGGATGTCCTGGGTAGGGTATATTTTGTAATGTTTCCTAGGACATCCATCGGATGTCCTTGTTATTAAGTATTCTGGCATGTCTTTGAAAGGACGTTCCATGGTTGTCCTGGTACGGGACATTCAGGAACATCCCTCATGAATGAATATTGGACGTCCCAATTGGTTAATCTCAGAATATCTCCCTGCGAGGACTTCCTTGGGATGTCCTGGTTCGGATATATTTTGTAGAATTTTCTAGGATATCCATTGGGTGTCCTGGTTGGCATATATTCGGCATGTCTTCGAAAGGATTTTCTATGGTTGTTCTGGTATGGGGACATTCTGGAACGTCCTTGATGGATGTACAACGGACGTCCCAATCAGTGAATTTTAGAAAATGTTCCTGCGAGTACTTCCTTGGGATGTCCTGGATTGAACAGTTTTCGAAATGTTTCCAAAGATGAAGGATGGATGATCATAAAAAATAAAACAAAATTCGAAAACAGTTACAATTCCTCTATGTATGGATTCCGTGCATAAAGTAGTTTTCTGAGTTTTGTGTTCTGTGTTCAAGTGAAGTGTTGACGAATTGACAGACAATTGTTGAGTATTTAGTATTTACCAGCTATGTCGGCTATTCTATCATTTTTTGTAATTAGTTAGTTTAGTGACTGTTGTGGAAGTTATATCTTTATATGAAAATAAAAGTTTTGTTCTACTATTCAATACTTATTTCTAACCTATTCAACACTGTTTTGAAAAAGGTGTTTCCGTAAGTAGAGTTGTGTGTATCTTTTAAACATGTACAAACGAAAACGAAATATATCAAAACGCCAGCGCAATTCAGATGTATCCTGATGTTTTCAAAACCGAATTGAATGACTCTGAGAGAGTGCTGAGCTTACAGTAAGTGCATCTGGTTCCATCCAAATTGGTATCTCCAGGAATCCACAACAATGTCATAATATCAGCCCTGAAAGAGATGTACGTACAAACACATCTGATAATTCTGCACATCCTAAGGACGTCCCAGATTTGTTCGATTGATGTAATTCGGGGACGTCCAATGAACATCCCAGGTCGATGTCGATTGAATATCCTTATAGAACGTCAAATTTTGGTGAGAAGTCGAAACATTGGTACTTCCCACGGATGTCCAATGGACGTCCGCGGTACCAATACTGCTCGTCCTAAGGACGTCCCAAATGTACTTTTGATTGATGTAATTCGGGGACGTCCAATTAACATCCCAGGTGGATGTCCATTGGATATCCTTATAGAACGTCCAATTTTGGTGAGAAGCCGAGACATTGGTGCTTCCCACGGATGTCCAATGGACGTCCGCGGTACCAATTCTGCACGTCCTAAGGACGTCCCGAACGTCCTGAGAAGATGTCCTATGGATTACCATCGGACTTCATGGTGCTATTAGGGAGCTTAAAAACCAATTGGATTTTTCACAGGTCGATAGTTACTTGAAGAATGTGGACATTTTTTAAAAATATTGTTATTATCATTTTTCCCAATTTTCAAAACTTCTGGAATTATTCTCTTTTTAAATGACAAATTCATGATGAAAGTCATAGGCGATATAATATGTTTCAGTATAATTTTTACTATAAAGTTGACGTAGGTCAATATTAAACTAATCTACATTTTCATATTCAAATTGTACTTCAAAATCACTTAAGCAGAATGTGGGAGTGTTCAATAGGTTTTCCAACCTTCTTCTATTGAAAATAAGCTCAATGAGGTCATATCTGAAACACGGATCATACTGTATATATTGAAATTGACTCATTAAAAAAAAGTGAATTTGAAAAAAAGATGGAATCGTTCAAGAGTTTTTTCTAAAACTCGTTGCCTTCAATTTATTGATATTGGGTTAACTCATCAGCTGTTCTGATTAAAACCATCATTTTAGGAGGAAAAGCTATTTGAATATAACGCAAGAAACCAAATTTCGTTGTGGGGGCCAAATGGAGAAATAATCAACTACGCGAACAAGCAATGGTCAGGTGAGATATTTTGAACACTAAATTATGATAAAGCCGAAAATTAGATATGCTAACCTATCCTCATTAAATATCTACTTCAAAATAACCAAGTTCTGGTGCATAGATCACTTTTCGATGTAGTTTCAGAAAAAAGTTGAAAGGGGTCGAATTGGGTGATCGTGCTGGCCAAGAACACTTCACATGTGGGAGCATTAAAATATTACTATCAAGAATTATGAAGTAAACTCCTCTTTCAGGTGTTGTTTCTCATTACTTCCAACCACGTTGGAAGCTGTTTATCAATTATATGAACGTATCTATGCAAACGAATACGAAATTCAATGAAACGCTAGTTAGACAGGAGATGTTCGAGAAGGTAGAGGAACCTTTCACTTTCGATAGAAGTCTTTTTCCAACGCAACCATCAGGTAAGCTAATTATTTCAAAAATCTTCAATTTCAGAAATCACATTCGGTTAGAATATAAAACTCACTTTCCATGTTCTCATTTTTTGAAAGAAAAAACTTCGAATGTTCATTCACTGTTGTTTCTCAACCATTACTGAACTTCCTCCATAACTCAGACAGCTACTGAACGTGCACTCTGCAAATCTTTTTCCTTTCCTTCTCCATACTCTTTTTCGTTCATCTGGAGAATACCAGCAGGGTAAAATTCCGTTAACCGGGCGCTACAAGCTATCAACAAATTTTTGTAGATTGACCTCCTGAACAAAAAAGGCATTTATGCGAGAACGAATAATTACTGAAATAAACGAGTCGGATCACAAACATTCATCTTTGGTATGTGCGCAAACTACAGAAAAGACGCAACCTAACCGTATTGTATAGTCGGGTAAGCTCGGTTAGGTTTGCATAAGATCGGGTCTGTCGAGTTAAGTTGAGTTATAGTCATTAAAGTAGGTTATTTTATTTGAAAAATGCTCTTTATTTTTGTGTGCAATGTGTATTCATATTATGTTTGAGCACATTTCCGTGATCTGTCTCGCCCTTCAAATTTTGCTAGTCATTTAGATATAACAATGGTTTCAAATGTGCAGTTAACGTGTTGATGGGAAAATGTAGTGGTTATATCAACACATTTTTCATACTCATTCACTAAAATATTCCTTGTGATACGTGAATTGAATATTTCTGGAATCACATTGGCAATGTCGCAAAATTAGCTTTGCCCTTATTTCCATTGTTACCAACCTGACACCCAACATGACAGATATTCACTAAACAAAACAGCATGAATATGTTGGTTTTGTTATTGCTAAGAAAAGCTAGAATTTGTTGATAGAAAACTGTTGAATTAGGGTGTGTATATTGTGCTGGTGAAAATAAGGAGGCATTTGAGTGTGTTTTTCAGAGAAAATACCAGTGCTAGAAAATGCCAGTTATCATTCAAAAAAGGCCCGTATCTCCGAAATTACTTGAGACCACCGAAAATTTCATTTGGATTTTTTGTTCAGCAGGCCAAACTAAGTGAGTCGCAAAAATTTCTTTTTGATAGCTTGTAGCGCCCGGTTAACGGAATTTTACGAACTTCTTCAATCTTCGTCCAACTGTCCACACGCTAACATTTGTACTTCGGACCTCTTGAAGTTGATTTCTGGACTGCACTGATGTTAAATGACGATCCCGCAGAGTATTCACGTGAAGAAATATAATATACGAGGATGTATTGATATCTAGTTAGCCTAGACCAGGTCCCTACATAAACAAAATATTGCGTTACCATAGCAACGAACAATAACTTATTAGAAGTGTCAGTGTAAAGTTTGACGTAAAAAAAGTAAACCAGAGTTACGCAATAAAATTTTTAAAAAAATATGTTCACCGAAATTGTGAAAATCGAAAAATTGGAGTATCGAGCCATCATCAAGTACCTGTATTTAAAAGAGTTAGGAGGTAAGCAGATTTACGAAGATATGCTTAATACCCTTGGTGATTAATATCCTTCGTATGCGACCGTGAAAAATTGGACTGCAAGCTTCAAAAGAGGTAAATTTTCCATTGAAGATGATGACCGATCGGGAAGGCCAGTTTCTGTGTCAGTCCCCGAAAATATCGATGCAGTTTATGACATTATTTTAACAGACCGTCGAATTGGGCTAAAACGGATATCTGAAGCACTGAATATTTCATACGAACGCGTTCACGTCAATTTGGACATTAGAAAAATTGCTGCAAAATGGATCCCCAAATGTCTGAATGTTGACCAAAAGCGTGCAAGGGTAGTAGCATCGTGTTCGATCTGTGCTCGATTTGAAAACGATGTAGACTTCTTATACCGAATTGTTACTATGGATGATACTTGTGTCGTATGGAAATCTATATTAATAATCTCCCCGCGAATGATATGTCAACTTTATTGAAATAAACCTTTCACACGCATTTCTAAAAACTTCGACGATCTCATCCGTTTCTCGGCGCTGGTTTATGGCCACCCTAGCTAGAGAAAGTAGATACCGAGAACACGAAATGGGTTGCTTAGAAAAAAAGAGATTAAGACATCTGTTAACTATTCTAGGCGGGCAAACAATACTTGAGTTGTTTTCGGACTAAAAGATGTTCTCAGCACAGGGGGGTCTGAAATATTCTAAAGAATATTATTCTTATACTGTTTGCCTCTTCAACGAATGTTGAAGATTGTTAAGGAAAAGTAATGTTTTTGAATGCAGTTCTGTGGAAAAGGAGACATATGGTATGCAGACACAAACGGTTTTTTTTATGCCTTGCAGAAAGTTCTGGGAAATTAGCTTTCGAATAGGGCAGAGGAGAGTTTTGGAATAGTGAAAAAGGACACTTAGCTTCGAACGTTGGTTCGAACAAGACGCGGGTATGACACTTAGCTTCGAACGTCGGTTCGTTCAAGACGCGGGTATAGGAGACTTAGCTCCGAACGTCGGTTCAAACAAGACGCGGATATAGTACACTTAGCGTCGGACGTCGGTACGGTCGAGACGCGGGCATAAGTCGGTATTTTTTTTTAAAAGTGATAATAAGTCAACGAGACAGAGTTCTTGCCACGGCTTAATTATAGTGCAGTGTTATTGCGGTTTGCGATTTGCTATTATTGCAGTGCAGTGTCGCGTTTCTCCTTTTTTATGGCACTATTGATTGTGCCACTAGTGTTTCTGAGTACAGGTCGTATAACATAACTTTACCTTTTATTTTCAGCAATTATCTGAGGGTATTTTTTGTATATAAAGCGTTCCTGGCACTAGCGTTCCCGAGTACAGAGCGGATAATATAACCATACCTTTATTTTCAGCATTTTTATATAGCGTTCCTGCATAAGTGCCTGTGTGCGAATTCCGCACAGGTGATATTCACCCATTTTTTTTTTCAGAGATTATTTGAATATAGGGTTTAGCATTGTACGCGTTGTTTAGTTCTGTCTTAGGGGAATTTACTAAGTATAAATCACGGCACGCGATTATTTTTCCTTAGGAAGTAACTTCACTTTTGACATTCCCCTAATGTCCTACAATTTACGTCCGAGGACTCGCAGACAAACAAAAGTTCAACCAACTTCTTGTGTACTTCACCCCGCTGAAAATTTCACGAGTTTTATATCTAACCAAGCTCTTGATTGTTCTCTGTTTGAGAAACATCCGGCCTTACCGCCCATCCTAACTGCTCCTATAAGTGGTACATTTTCTGTTGAAAATAATTTTTCTTTTGGCTCTAGTTTGGAGAGCCCCACAATAAATAGAAACCCAAGGGTTTCACCAAGCGTGGCCGTCAAGGAAGGCGAACCCCACGCATTTCTCCCGAAGCGCTCACAATTAGTTGTTGAATCGCGTCGCGTCGAAAATAACGCTACAGAATCTAGTTACCACCTGGATTCTCAAAAACCGGTTCATTTAAATTTATCTCCTAGGTTAAACTCTGTGCATTGTAGTATGGATGATGTGAATGTGGATAAAAGTCACGTTGTGGGCTGTCCTGATGAAGACAATGATGATGAATCTCGATTCAATTTTTCTGTTGATCAGAATACAGGGCGTGATCTGAGTCTGAGGGAAATTTCAGCTCAAAATTTTGATAATAGGCCTTTGAGGGCCTCACCTAGTTTTTTTACTTTCGGCGGCCAACCCGCTGGGGCATTTCAAACCCCGAAAAATACCGGCACTCCACGCCGAATTTTGGAAGCATTCCAGAATTTAGAACGTAATACGTTACGTTCAGGGACCTCCAGTCCACTTAATATTTCTGCAGACTCGCAAATAGAGTCGAGAATGAATGAAGTGAGAATGTTTGACCAAAACCGCCCCCGTACTCCTGACAATATTTCAGTAATTTCGGGTCTTAATGTCTCTCGAGCTAGCACAGGGAATAGCCTTGAAGGGGGTCCACTTGCACGCGGAAACGTTCATCAAACGGCCCGCACGAATAGCGAAATCCCTGCTTTTCGGCAAGTTATGTCTGAGAAGGAGAAAGAGGAATGGAAGTGGTTTGTTGAATTCAAACAGATGAGAAAAGCTCGTGAAAACCGCCAAACTCAAGTAGAGCTTCCATCCTCCCCTCCTCTCCAGTCTAATGCATGTTTGCCCAGACGTGACCCATATTTTTCAAAACATGGCGCGGAACGTGGGGCACAACAGACATTTAATAACCCCTATTTTTCAAGACACTTGGACCTAAGAAGTTTCGTGTCCAAAAATCTGCTGGAAAAGTTCTTGCTTCAGTTTTTTGGGATTGCCATGGAGTAATCATGATTGATTTTTTGGGTAAGGGGAGAACAATACCTGGAGATTACTATTCGACATTACTGATCACTCTACAGGAAAAAATTAAAGAGAAAAGACGCGGAAAGCTATCCAAAGGTGTTTTGTTTTTGCAGGACAACGCCCCTGCACACAAATCTCATGTTGCCATGCAAAAAATTCGTGATTTAGGGTTTGAATTATTAGAACACCCCCCTTATACACCAGATTTGGCTCCGTCCGACTATCATCTCTTTCCTCAACTGAAAAAAAGTTTAAAAGGTCGTAAATCTTCTTCCAACGAGGAGGTAATAAAAGCTGTGGAGGTCTGGTTTGCAGAGCAAGAAGAATCTTTTTTTTTGAAAGGTCAAGAGACGTTGCAGGTTCACTGTAATAAATGTATCCAATTAAGAGGAGAATATGTTGAGTAATAAAATATTTTGACATTGAAATTTTATTTGATTCTATAGTAGGCTAAGCATTTTTCAATATATCCTCGTATGTAATAGCAGTCGTTTTTCGTTTTCTGCCACTACCTGCCCTACGCTTATTTCTGCTATTCCATCATCAACAAGAGCAACACCTTTTGCGCAATTTTCCGCACTTTAAACCACGGTGGGAGTTCTTTTAGGTCTTTCCCTGTCAAACTAACTTTAGAGCAATAACGAAAAATTGCGCATTTCTAAAGTAAACCGTTGATGACACGTTCATTTCTCTCTCAGAAATGAACTAGTGCACATAAAGGTGTGAACCAAACAACAAAATGTTGGAAAGGAATGGTTCTTAACAAAAATTGGTATTTTGAAAGATTTTAACCACGAAATTATTCCACAGGATGTTTTAAAATTAGGGTTCGAAAACAAACTTATACGAGGCTTGTTTGGTAAGTCCGTGACTTTTTAAATTTCCCGCGCAGTAACTTTAAATGCAACACTGCTGCTGTCAACCACCATCTTTCAATAGACTACTGTCAAATTTTGAGCAAGCTGCGACATTTGGTTTGTGTTTGACAGCAATTAGAAGCAGACAACCTCGTGAATTTTAACAAAAATGGAAAAAAGTGAATTTCGTGTGTTGATTAAGCATTATTTTTTGCGTAAAAAAACCATAACTGAAACCAAGGAAAGACTTGATAAATACTATGGGAACTCTGCACCATCAATTTCAATGGTTAAGAAGTGGTTTACTGAGTTCCGTTGTGGTCGTACCAGCACAAGTGACGCCGTACGTTCAGGTCGCCCAAAAGAGGTCATCACGCCAGAAATCGTCGATAAAATCCATGGAATGATATTGGACGATCGGAGAATAAAAGTACGTGAGGTAGCTGAGGCTGTAGGCATCTCAACTGAGCGAGTACATCACATTTTACATGAATATTTGGACATGAAGAAGCTATCCGCGAGATGGGTGCCGCGATTGCTCACACTCGACCACAAGCGCAACCGTGTGACCACTTCAAAGGAGTGTTTGGCAAAGTTCAATCGCAATCCGGGCGAGTTTTTACGCCGTTATATAACCGTAGACGAAACATGGATCCATCACAATACCCCAGAGACCAAGGAACAAAGAAGGCTAAGGTGCGTCTGTCAGCCAACAAGGTTATGGCCACAGTTTTTTGGGATGCACGCGGTGTCATTCATATAGAGAAGGGTAGAACGATCAACGGCGAATATTATTCAGAGCTTTTAGACAGATTCGATATTGATTTGAGGCAAAAACGACCACATTTAGCGAAAAAAAAAGTGCTGCTTCATCAAGACAATGCACGAGTGCACACGTGTGTGGTCACTATGGCAAAAATTCATAAATTGGGCTACGAACTACTACCCCATCCAGCATATTCTCCAGATTTAGCCCCTTGCGACTATTTTCTTTTCCCAAACCTGAAGAAATGGCTGGGTGGTAAGAGATTTGGGTCGAATGAAGAGGTTATAACCGAAACAAACGCCTATTTTGAGGGCCTTGAGAAAACCTATTATTTGGAAGGAATAAAAAAACTGGAAAAACGCTGGACTAAATGTATTGATCTAAAAGGAGATTATGTTGAAAAATAAAACGCTTATTTGCCAATTTTTTTTTTTTCTTTATTCAAATAGTCACGGAGTTACCAAACAGCCCTCGTAATTAACCCTCTAAAATGACTAATAAGCCAGCATTAAACAAAATACTGAATGTGCAAGTTAAAATTAATAATTGCTGAAAAAATTTTGAAAATTGAACCAACAATAAAAAAAATTTGAGACCTCAAATTTTCCCAAAAATTAACTTTTTAGCGTTTTTTGCATGTATTTACTAGAGCTTATAGAATGAAATATTTTCTATCTGGAAAACAGCTTTTGCTCTGAACAATGCCGTTAATGTAAACAAAATGTTGAAATGACACTGTGGCATGCTATGAAGTGTAATCAACTATAAGTTTCCTCAAATTCTTACTACTTTTAATGAATTTTTGTGTCCTCCGGGAGAAGTGAACTAATTAATCACGAAATCAGGTTAGTACGTAGAATAATTTAATCAACAAATGAGGCATATATCAACTGCCCTACCTTAACCGACTTGCCCATAGGCGCGACATGAAATAGATTCATATGATTTTATTTAACGTACGTTTTAATGAACTATTCAACACTTGGATTGCTCCAGTATATTCAGTCTAGCTAGAGGATAAACGAGAAATGTGTGCATGGTCTCAGATAATCCTATGACGCGCGTCCTAAAATATGAGATGAATATACAGGGTGTCCCATGACGATTACGACAGATAATACTTCGGAACTCTAGAGAATTGTAATTATAAGGTTGTAAATTGGTGCAGCTTTTTTTGAATTTATATTATCGAATGGGCTTTTTATTTTCGGTCACGTGATATCAGATTCAAAATTATTGTTGGGACAACCTGTATAATTTGGCATTTCTACGGGATATATAGAAAAATTATTAGTCTACTATAGAACCAAACAGAATTTCAATGTCAAAATATTTTATTACTCAACATATTCTCCTCTTATATAATTGGATACATTTATTACAGCGAACCTGCAACGTCTCTAGACCTTTCAAAAAAAATGTTTCTTATTGCTCTGCAAACCAGACCTCCACAGCTTTTATTACCTCCTCGTTGGAAGAAAATTTACGACCTTTTGAACTTTTTTTCAGTTGAGGAAAGAGATGATAGTCGGACGGAGCCAAATCTGGTGAATAAGGGGGGTGTTCTAGTAATTCAAACACTAAATCACGAATTTTTTGCATGGCAACATGAGATTTGTGTGCAGGGGCGTTGTCCTGCAAAAACAAAACACCTTTGGATAGCTTTCCGCGTCTTTTCTCTTCAATTTTTTCCCGTAGAGTGGTCAGTAATGTCAAATAGTAATATCCAGTTATTGTTCTACCCTTATCCAAAAAATCAATCATGGCAATCCCAAAAAACTGAAGAAAGAACTTTTCCAGCAGATTTTTGGACACGAAACTTCTTAGGTCTTGGAGAACCGGAGTGTCGCCATTCCATCGATTGTTGCTTTGTTTCTGGATCGTAGAAATGTACCCAAGTCTCATCCATAGTAACAATTCGGTTTAAGAAGTCTACATCGTTTTCAAATCGAGCACAGATTGAATGCTTTTGGTCAACATTCAAACATTTGGGGATCCATTTTGCAGCAATTTTTCTCATGTCCAAATTGACGTGAACTATATGATGAACGCGTTCGTATGAAATATTCAGTGCTTCAGATATCCGTTTTAGCCCAATTCGACGGTCTGTTAAAATCATGCCATGAACTGCATCGATATTTTCGGGAACTGACACAGAAACTGGCCTTCCCGATCGGTCATCATCTTCAATGGAAAATTTACCTCTTTTGAAGCTTGCAGTCCAATTTTTCACGGTCACATACGAAGGACATTGATCACCAAGGGTATTAAGCATATCTTCGTAAATCTGCTTACCTCTCTACCCTTTTAAATACAGGTACTTGATGATGGCTCGATACTCCAATTTTTCGATTTTCACAATTTCGGTGGACATATTTTTTCTTTTAATTTATTGCGCAATAAGTTATTGTTCGTTGCTATGGTAACGCAATATTTTGTTTATACAGGGAACTGGTCTAGGCTAACTAGATATCAATACATCCTCGTATGTTCCTCCCGATAAAACGAGTCCAATAAACTATCACTTTTGTGGTCTGAAACGATTACTTTAGTAACTACAGGTCCTAAATTATCCCACGACGATTACGACAAACGTCGAAATGAGCAATTGCTCTATTGTTCAAGTTTAGGGCCACCCTGTATATTTGGGCAGACCTAGATTTTTTTGTGATGAATAAATCAAGGCAAAATTATAATGATCAATCATATTTTATTAAAAAACGTTGTCAAGAAATATTGGAATCCTGAAAAAGATATTCAAAATGTTGTCCGTCTTCGTAGATGCATTTTGCAAATCTTGCTAAACGATTTCTTGTATCAAATCATTTCTGGTATTACAGTTCTACAAGCATCGCTAAAACTTCTTCTTAACTCGGCTACAACTGTAGGCGGGATTGCATAAACGATACCTTTAAGGTATCCCCAAAGGAAGTAATCTAAAGGTGTCAGGTCTTGCGATCTTGGAGGCCAATAGATAGGACGGTTTCGTCCAATCCAGCGTTCCGGAAAGATCCTGTCCAGATAATCACTGACTCTGTGTTCAAAATGTGGAGGTGCACATCTTGATGCGACACGAACGGCATTGTTTCAGTTAGGTGATGAAAATAATATATTGAGCAACCAATACAAGTCGTAATCAATGAAGTGGAACCACAAAGGAACCACAGTCTTAAGGTTTCCCCAAACCAGCGCGGGAGCGGGATGAATGCGAGACTAAATTCGATAGTGGGATATGGAAAAATACATACCAGTGTGAATATTCGTATTCCGGAATGCAGACAAGCAGATATAGTTTGCTACGTTTACTGTTTTTCTAGCAATTAGCACGGTTCCCACTTTCCGTTCCCGTTCCCGCTCCCGCGTCCCGCTTTGGTTTGACAGAACCTTTATACATTTTATTTGTCAATTAAATGTCATAATACTACCTCATAAACACTCGTAGAGCGTACTCAAAAAAATATCCTGTGCGGGTAGAGGGCAGCTATTATTATTATTTGTCGTGGCGCTCCGAGGCCGTTTCAAAATGATAATTCCAAGGAGTAAATGAATTATTATTAATGCTCATCTTGCTATTTTCCATCCTATCAAACATCGACAAATGCCATAATCGAATGTTAAATGTAACATGTTAATGTATAGTGATTTATTTAACTCAACTGAAATGATAGTTTACTTTATTTCATAGGAGATACTTTACAAATTGCCGAAGAACTTTACATCAAGTGGTCGAAACTATTACCATTCAAACAATTTAAATCCATCAGGAAAAACAAGAGAAAGGGGAGGTCCAGCGTTGAGGTGATTGAAGAACTCGACTTTCAAAATTATAAAAAACGGGATCCCGAAGTTATAATGTTGGATTAATTGTAAAATAAAAGTTTTTTCCATACTGTTTTTTGTTTGTTTATCTGCACCCGAAAATGAAGCAGCAGCAGTGGTAATATTTTCAGCATATACGAGGATATATTGAAAAATTCTTAGCCTAATATAGAACCAAACAAAATTTCAATGTCAAAATATTTCATTACTCAACATATTCTCCTCTTGATTGGATACATTTATTTCAGCGAACCTGCAACGTCTCTAGACCTTTAAAAAAAAATGTTTTTTCTTGCTCTGCAAACCAGACCTCCACAGCTTTTATTACCTCCTCGTTGGAAGAAAATTAACGACTTTTTAAACTTTTTTTCATTTGAAGAAAGAGATGATAGTAGGACGGAGCCAAATCTGGTGAATAAGGGGGATGTTCTAGTAATTCAAACCCTAAATCACGAATTTTTTGCATGGCAACATGAGATTTGTGTGCAGGGGCGTTGTTCTGCAAAAACAAAACACCTTTGGATAGCTTTCCGCGTCTTTTCTCTTTATTTTTTTCCCGTAGAGTGGTCAGTAATGTCGAATAGTAATCTCCAGTTATTGTTCTACCCTTATCCAAAAAATCAATCATGATTACTCCATGGCAATCCCAAAAAACTGAAGCAAGAACTTTTCCAGCAGATTTTTGGACACGAAACTTCTTAGGTCTTGGAGAACCGGAGTGTAGCCATTCCATCGATTGTTGCTTTGTTTCTGGATCGTAGAAATGTCCCCAAGTCTCATCTATAGTAACAATTCGGTTTAAGAAGTCTACATCGTTTTCAAATCGAGCACAGATCGAACGCGATGCTACTACCCTTGCACGCTTTTGGTCAACATTCAAACATTTGGGGATCCATATTTTGCAGCAATTTTTCCCATGTCCAAATTGACGCGAACTATATGATGTACATTCGTATGAAATATTCAGTGCTTCAGATATCCGTTTTAGCCCCATTCGACGGTCTGTCAAAATCATGTCATGAACTGCATCGATATTTTCGGGGACTGACACATAAACTGTCCTTCCCGATCGGTCATCATCTTCAATGGAAAATTTTTCTCTTTGAAGCTTGCATTCCAATTTTTCACGGTCGCATACGGAGGACATTGATCACCAAGGGTATTAAGCATATCTTCGTAAATCTGCTTACCTCTTAACCCTTTTAATAGTTTTAATAATAGCTCGATACTCCAATTTTTCAATTTTCACAATTTCGGTGGACATATTTTTTCTTTTAATTCATTGCGTAACTCTGGTTTACTTTTTTGACGTCAAACTTTACACTGACACTTCTAATAACTTATTGTTCGTTGCTATGGTAACGCAATATTTTGTTTATGCAGGGAACTGGTCTAGGCTAACTAGATATCAATACTTCCTCGTAAATATTAATTACTGTTTCTTTGGAAGAAAAAACACTTAATTTATTAATGAAAATAATTTTTCCTTTTTTATATCCACAGTATAACAGATATCAAAACGGAAACAACTTGCTAATGCCACGCCACACCTTGAACTAAATCTGACAGATATTTATGCTACGTCGCTCTTAGAACTAGAAGACACCATTGCAAGAAGTGCATCTTTTATCAAACAGGAGACACTACCTGTTTCTTACCTACCCATATAAAATCGGCGGAAAATGTACATTATCAGTACAGGGTAGATCGGACGACACTCGACAGCCGTCCAATTCTCTTTAAAGATATATTTGTGTAATATAAAATCATTATTATTAACACGTTGACTACCATGTCGGTCTATGAGACCGAGGAAAAATTATTCTGGTGAGCCACCTCGGTCTCATAGATCGAGGTTGAGGTTGAGGTTGATACACCAGGCCAACTCGGTCTATGGGACCGAGCCAATTGAACTGTTCTTGAAGCCATCGGTCTAAATTATTGTCGATAATATCGCGAAAACAGACCGAGACGGCTTCAGTAACAAGTTTGCGTTGCAAATTGTTCTCATTCGACGCACAGACCGAGTCGGCGTGGCAGACAAATCAGTAAAAACAACGAATTTTTGGAAGATGCAAGGGTGTACACTTATTGAAGAGCGCCGACTCGGTCTATAAGACCGAGCTGAATTTTTTAAATTTTTTGAACTCAGAGTCTCAATTTCCGAAAAATTCAACGATATACTATCTTCTGTAGGCTGTACCTACATAGAGTCCATAATGGTTTCTGGGACAAAATTTTCGATTTTGCTTCGGCTCTGATACCAAAAATGAAAAAATGAGCACGGCAGTCAACGTGTTAAAGTTTCGAATATGGGTCGATACGGTTTTCTAATGAGGAAAAGACAATTATATCATCGGTGTTCATTTTTTTTTCGTAGTAACCTGTATGTAGAGTTAGTAGAATTCTTCTGGACTTCCATTGTCCAGAACCAAAGAAAATAAATTTTTTGCAAGTGTTTGAGTCACGACGTTTCAACAGTTAACATCTACTGTCGATTATCAAGTTTGTGAATCACACACTTCACACACTTGATAACGACAGTAGATGTTAACTATTGAAACGTCGTGACTCAAACACATGCAAAGAATTTATTTTCTTTGTTTCTAGACAATGGAAGTCCAGAAGAATTCTACTAACACTAATACATTGTCAACCACTTTCAAACAAATTGTTTGTATAGCTTCATCTCGATTCATTAAAAATATATCGGTAGACGACATTTGATGAATTAGCCAGTCATATCTCCAGATCTGACTTTTCTCGACTTTTTGATGGAGTTATTTGAAATAAAAAGTCAATGCCAGTAAACTTAGTGATTGAGATGAGGTAGTAACACGAATTAAACAAAAATACTGTAATTCACAAACATTAATTATACAAAGCATTCGTCAGAATTTTGAGCAAACATTTTTACTGTTGTATGAATATGTGTGGTGCGAACATTTTTGAAATCTGATTATTACGTTTCTTGATGATTACGTCTTTATAAAAAAAAGAATGTCTAGTGTAAAAGTGTTACATTTCACTTGACTTATACTTAAGTATTTCTTTAGAAGAGGAAAAGCCTACAGTGTACAAGGAAACATTGCTAGGCATCATCTTTTGTGACAATCATAATGGCAGGGATGTACAAAATTGCTCTCGCATAGCGGCGCTGAAGTACTTAGACATATGACAATTATTGTGTTTACTAGTATTTTGGTTTATTTTCGTTGATTTTGGGAGGTTTTTTTAGTAAAATGAGTGATGAATATGGTGGTTGGGCTGTGAAGCAGTTGAAAAATAAGTTGAGAAATAGGAATGCGAAAATTATTGGAAAAAAATACGACTTAACGCTCGTTCATACCCTTGCGAACATTCACATTTTTTGTGATTTGACTCATACGGCGAAAAAATTGCGGTGAATGATGAATTATATGTCATTTTCCAGTATTTGGGGTTAGTTATTAGGTACTGCATTATTGATTCATCATTCACCGCAATTTTTTCGCCGTATGTTTCGAATCGCAAAAAAATTACGAATATTTGCAAGGGTGTGAACGAGCCTTTAACAGAAAGGTAATCAGTCATAACCTCAACTTATTCTTGTTTCCAGTGAAGCAATGATAAATTGTCATTTTCAGATTGGAATAATGAATACTTTGACTTGTTTGACTCCAGATTGGAATCTTATGTGTATGACAAAAACGGTGATTTTGAAACCAGCTTAATAGTAGTAGTAATAGTAATGAAAAATGTGATGAGACAGCTGCCTCGCAGATATTATGGCCACCTAATGGTTCATTCAGTATCTATTAGTATTCAGATGACATGGACCATGGACTGTGCCTTCAATAGATATTGTGCACATCAACACACATGTGACACTGTGACAATGAGAAACATCTTATTTGAATATTTAAATAAGCTCACATTGACAAATGACAATTAAAAGACTCTAGCCTAACTAGCGCCACCTACTTCAAGCTTTCCAGATTGCCTGCCATTGACCAAGCATAACATGGGGGCCAGGTAGCCCAGTGGTTAAAGCGCTGATGTTTCAATCACTTTGGCTGCCAGTCGAAGGTACAAACCCTAGCGACTGCAGACATTTTTCTGATGGTCCGAGAAAGTGCTAAGAATCGCACGTAAAAAGGTAAGACCTCGTTAATCCTTGGCTCGAACAAGTTTCGACTTCTGAGGTATGCCATCGTAAGGGAACGATAGCTGGTTAACGGAAAAAGTAATTTGAATTTTAAATAATAACAGCGTACCTATTCATAAGTATTTTGGCGAAAAATAAGAGCTCGAATCGAATAAATATGAGGTTTCTTCAAAGTAAAGGAGACACTCATTCTACAAATTTTAAGAAGTTGCCTATTAGGCAACTTGCCTTAAAATTTTAATAAGAAAATAATATTGAAAATCAAAAGATAAGACGTATACTCACCAAAAAATAATATTTTCTCATTCCACGTCGTACATATGAAGGATTAACAGTGTCCTAAAATTCAAATGTTATCACGTGAGTGGCAAACGCGCTATCATTGGCCGTGACGTCAGTTATCATGAATACGTTGGCGCCTTAACTCGACACATGCAGTCACCTGCTTAATTTGACAGCGGACAGATTGTGTTTGGAAAAAATTGGTTTGTGGAAGTGATAATAAAAAATTACTGACGAAGGGTTCTTCAAAGGACAATCTGACAATCTACCACATGTAGATATGTTTATGGTTGCCACATTTATACAAAATGCGGAATGTTTATCACTTGAAGAAGTTCGAGGAGGGAAGGCAGATGAGTATGACAATGCATTTAGCAATTTAGCATTCTTTATGGAACATTTTGAAGAGAAAGCAATTGATGCTTTTGATTTAAAACCGACCATGTGACTACGTTACGTGGATGTCTCCTTCGTAATTTGGAGACACGGAAGGGACACACTGAACCGTTTCCTAGAACATCTGAATGCTCAACACCCCAGCATCAAGTTCACCATGGAGACTGAACAGCGACTGAACAGGACTGAACAGGAACAGCGGATAGCATTTCTAGATGTACTAATGTGGATGTGTGGATGTAGATGTGGCGCAAGACTGACACACTAACAGCCGTATGCATAGTCAATTCCAGCGACTCGCCAGAGTTTCGCCGCTCGCTACACAAGAACTATAATGCACAGTCGAGCTTCAAAAAAGTGGTACATCGCCAGCGTTTCCCCAAAATGTGACTTATCGCGTAGTTGTCACTTTTTTGGAGCTCGACTGGGCATTATAATCCTTGTGTAGCGAACGGCGAAACTCTGGCGAGTCGCTGGCGACTGATTATGCATACGGCTGAAAGTATTCCGAAAACCTACGCACACGGATAGGTATCTGCATGCTCTATCAAACCACCATCCTAGTCAGAAGCGAGGAATTATCGCCACACTAGCAGAACGTGCTCGGAGAATATGTGAACCTGAGCATCTACAGAATGAACTAGAACATCTCCAAACAACCTTGAGATCGAACGGATATGGTGTACCCGAAATCAACAGGGCCATAAAGCCGAAAACTTCCACGAGACAAAGTAGGGAGTTGCACGTGCGTATCTTCCATATATTCCTAAGGTCACAGACAGAATCGGAAAACTCTTGGGACAACACAACATAAAAACAGTCTTCAAACCCACCAAGAAAATACAACAAAGCCTTAGGTCGGGATAGGACAAAAGAGACCCACCAGCTGCAGCGGGGGTATATCGCATACCATGCACTTGCGGAAAGGTATACATCGGAACTACAAAAATATCGATGGGAACAAGGCTGAAGGAATATCAGAGGAACTGCAGATTAGGACAAACGGACAAGTCAGCAGTAGCAGAACACGCGCTCAGTGAAGGAAACCACAAGATTCTGTTTGAGGACGTAAAACTTCTTGCCCCCAACCAGGGATACCATAGCCGACTTGTACGAGAGGCAATAGAGATCCACAAACACACGGAGAATTTCAACAGAAAAGAAGAAGCTGTTAACCTCAACCGAATATGGAATCCCATTCTTAGAAATTCCTGAGTAACAAAAGAAAACTACGACATTGAGACAGCAGGCAAAGAGGTGTCAATTAATGTTATCGAAAATATGCTTAACCCAGAGAAGAGAAGTAATTCTTAAAGAACAAAGGATATGGATGGTATAAATCTGAAAATGCTCTCGCTCGTGCTACCCGACTTGATTCATGTTCTTACATATATCATTAATAGTTGCTTAGTACAGGGTAAATTTCCGAAAATTTGGAAAAAATCGTATATTTTTCCTATTGCAAAAATTAAAAATCCAACTGAATTGCTACACTTCAGGCCAATTAGTATACTACCAACGATATCTAAAATTTTGGAGAAAATTGTTTCGATACAACTCAAAAAATTTCTGGAAGTTAATAACGTTCTACCTGTAATACAATCTGGCTTTCGTGTCGGTCATAGTACAACTACAGCACTGGCTCATGTTACCGATGATATTTTTAGGGGGTTTGATCAGAAATTAAGTACCATCTTAGTACTATTAGACTTTAGCAAGGCATTTGATACGCTCAATCACGAATTAATGTGTTTGAAAATGAAATTTTTTGGCATTGATGACATTGCACTGACGTTTTTTCGTGATTACTTATTGAACCGTAGCCAGCAGACTTACATTAACGGACATATCTCCAATAGTAGGATGTTAACCCGAGGTGTGCCACAGGGAAGTATCTTGGGGCCACTTCTGTTCTGCATCTACACAGCCGACTTTTCCAAATATCTAGAATTTTGCAAAGTGCACCAATATGCTGATGATACCCAAGTTTACCTTACGTTCGATCCTCATCAATTGAATATTGCATGTGGAAAAATTACGTCTGACCTCCACTACCTGTCCGATCTCTCTAAAGCCCACTATCTTATGCTAAACGAATCCAAAACGGAAATGATCGTTTTTGGGTTCAGGAGTTCGGAAATCTCCGAAAGTCCTGATTTGAATATCACCCTTAACAATGCCACTCTCAAGGTATCGAAACAATGTAAAAACTTAGGTGTTCACATTGATGCGGATTTAACGTTTGGTAAACATGTGAGCGAACTCCTAAGAAAATCTTATGCAAAACTCAAAATGTTGTATATGCACAAGGATATTTTGGATACAACATTAAAACTGAACTTATGTGATTCCCTGATTTTGTCTTCTCTGTCGTATTGCGACATTGTTTACTGGCCAGCCCTTACCAAACGTGATCAAGAGAGCCTTCAGAAAGTTCAAAATTGGTGTATCAGATTTAGCTACAACCTAAGAAAATATGACCACATCAGCAATTCATATGTGCGATCCAAATGGCTGAAATTGAATGAGCGATTTAAACTCCACTTGTCTTGTTTGATATATAAAATCAACAAAAGTAAAATCCCTAGATACTTATTTACGAAGCTAGTGAAAGGGTCGGATATTCACGATCGCTCAACTCGGACTTCCTGTCTGTACATTGTACCCGCACACAAAACTGCAATATTCCAAAGATCATTTTCCTACAACGCTATTAAAATATTTAATCTTCTTCCCTTTGATCTGAAGCTATCGTCATCTGTCAGTTCCTTCAGAAAACATGTCAAAGCTCACCTCTACAATTAAGTTCGATCTTCTCAAGCCATTAATGTTATTATCTTTCACGGTATTACTTTTTCCTTTCTTTGTAAATTATTATCATTGTATTTGAAATTGCTGCTAAATTTAGTGTTTATGTAATATTAATTTGAAGAAAAAATAAAGACACATTATTATTATTATTATTATTATTATTATATCAACGACATTAAGCCGACAGGTAGATAGGGGTCAATTAGGGTTAGTGAGAATAGATAGATAGATAGATATTTATTTCGCCACAAAAGATTACACACAATGTAAGAAAAACTTATCGGACTAGTCAGGGGGTCATGGTTTGCATAATGAAACATCTAAAGACAAGTACATATATAGATATACCTGTATACACATGGAAGTAGAAAATATAGATACTCTAACAAATTAAAATATTAAAATACACTAAATATACGCTGATAAAGTGAACAACAAGATTTATTCAGAATTATTTAAATGTATATTTGAATATACGAAACTAAAATTAAAAATTAAGGAATTTGTCAATATCATAAAATTGTTTATCACATAAAAAAGCATGTAAGCTTTTATTGAAGATGGTTGTTGTGTTACCTGTATCAATAAAACTTTTTATTTTGTTAAAACATTTAATGCCTACATATTTCCGTGAATTCTGACTCACCCCAAGCCTAGAGTACGGTTGGTGGATAGCTTAGTTATTCCTTGTAAAATATGAATGCACATCACAATTTCTCTTGAACTCTGTTTCGTTTTCTCTGACATACATAATCAACTGGAATATATAGAGACTCGGTAATGTTATGATTTGAAATTGTTTGAATAGTGGTTTACAAGGTGAATATGGAGGGACTTTGTAAATAGTCCTCAGTATTTTTTTCTGTGAGGTTAGTGAGAATGCGTACCAAATCCAGTTACGGTAATTAACGAACAGGACAACCTAAATCAGAATAAATACAATCTTCGCAGACGGAATCTCCACTCATCTGAGATTATTCATGATGTATAAGCCTCTGAAGAAGCTAACCACTCGCGCCAGCGAAACGTTAGGAAGAAATTCCAAAAACGACGTCCTTCAAACCCGAGTGAAAATTGTGACACTGAACACTTCGGCCGTGAAAGCCGTAACCATTTTGTCAAAATTTGTATATTTTGGATTTTCACCTGAGAGGTGAGAAATTTGTAACCATTTTATCAAAATTTTTATATTTTGGATTTTCACCTGAGAGGTGAGGAATGTGTTGAAAAGTTGACTGAAAGTTGATCAAAACACTTCGAAGTGCGTCCGAAATCATACGAAGTCGAACTGAATGAAGTTAATACGAGCGACTTCGGGTGCACTTTGAAGAATTTAGAGTAACTTCCAGTGACATTTTCAACCCATTTCCCACTTCTCAGGTGAAAATCCAAAATATACAAATTGTAGATATTGATCTCTATTCCATATGCCGTTCACGGAATTTGAATAAGACTGTTTTCCTTAAATCGGCGCATTTAGAAAGATTTGGCCTTAAATTGTCTATACGGCGATTGTGCAAAAACTACACATCGGACAGAAACCATCTTGCGCACAGTTCAGATTAGATTTATAAAAATCATGAATTTTTGAAAAATGGTCTCTTTGTCGAGGTTTTCCCGTTTTTTTTCAGTGAAAAATGCACCGATCTGGTCGTACAAAATACCATTTTGTAGGTTTTATAAATTTCTGCAATAGTTCCATCGACTGTTAAACGATTCCTTGAATAATCTCTGAGATATTTTCGGAAAACCAAAAAAGTTGTAATTTTTTTCACTATTACTTGTTTAACCCTTTGTGGCCCGAATTAATATTTTTTTTCTTTTCTTTTTTTATGAGATTTCCCTACTAGGGGAGTATTCAGTGATATAAAATAGCACAAAAATTGGAGAATTGAAAATTTTCAAATTGAGGATTTTGGAAAAACATGTGGTTCCATGTTGGAACCACTTGGGTTAAAGAGGCATTGTGGTATTTCATAATTTTATTTATTTTTTGTGGAATTCTCTGAAACAATTTTATCAGTGAGACAGAGGCCAACATTACAGGAGGTGCAATGCCACCTTGTCCTGTGTGGCTTCTGCCTTGTACTACAGTTGGCGCACCTTACTTTGTTACCATGCAGTGGCATATGAGCGGCTTTATCAGTCCTTCTCTCTATCGGCACATGGATCTTGAATTTATTTTGAACCGTTTCTGCACTCCTTCTGCCCCTCTGTGGCAATTCAGGGTCTGCCCCAATGAGACCAACAGCCGCTGCGAGGCGAAATTGTTTCAATTTGAAAGATTTGCCAGCATCTTCTGGGTCTTCTGGGTTATGGAAATTGCTTAGGAATCGAACGCCATTGTTGTCCATCCATTTGACACTATCTAAGTGGTCATCACTAATCCTCCACTCAGAATCACCTCTTTGCATGTATTTATCCTCTGGAAAGTCTTTAGGCTGAAATTTTGCATTTTGTTTGATGGTTCCACAACCATATATATATATATATATATATATATATATATATATATGAAAATAGGTAATTCGTGACTGACAATAACTGTAGAATTGAAAATAAAATTCCTTGTAACGATTGTAATAAAGTATACATTGGACAAACATCTAGACTCTTGAAAGGTAGAATAACATCACATAAAAGTGATTGTAAAAGAAATATGAATTCATGTGCATTGGCTCAACATGTTAATCAATTTGACCATCGAATGAGTTTTGATAATGTTAGTGTACTTGGAATAGAAAACAACATTTTTAAAAGGACATTTTTAGAAATGTTGCAAATTAATGAAGAGAGTAACAGCCTAAATAAAAAAACTGATCTCAATAATTTGAGTAAAATTTACACTTATATTTTAAAACTGAACAGAGATAAGTTGAAAAATTATAGTAATGCTGATATACCCAGTAGAGTTACTTGATTGTTTCTCATCATTTTTGAAGTTGATTGACATTCATTTAAAATTTTATCTGTCTAATATTTTTATATACAACATTCTTTTTTTGATGCTAATTTCTATTTTTACTCAAGTTATGTAAGTAGATTCAATATTTTTTTCTGCATTTATTAAATTGTCCTTTTGTAGTTGTCCTGAGGAAGGAAATAAACATTTCCGAAAGCTTGGCAAGATGACAAAGAGTTTTCTTTAAATCCAATATCAGACTGCAACCTCAAGATATTTTCAATTCTATATATATATATATATATATATATATCTTGAGCGCAATTCTTTCAGCAACATATATGAAGTGAAGAAGTTATCCATATAAACTTCTTGGCATTTTCCAGATAAAGTATTGGTCAGATCTGTAAATACTCTCGCACCCAAGTTTGTTTCGGCAGATTCCTTTGCCTTGCCTAGAAATAAAATTGAAAACTAAGATCGAAATACATTCTAAGCATAAAATATAATACCTGTATAAATTTGAAACTGGGATATGAATCCAGACTCGTTAGCTCTAACCCACATTTTGTAGCCTCTTTTTATTGGCTTCTTGGGTATGTATTGGCGCAATGAACTTCTGCCTTTGAATCTTATCATTGACTCATCCACTGATTGACATTTACTAGGTTTGTGATATTTCTCAAAATTTTCAGAAAGTTTGTCCAGCATTGGACGTATTTTATATAGTTTGTCATATTGTTCCTCCCCTTTTTTAGGTTCGACACTCGTATCATTCAAGTGGAGATACCCAAGAAGCCAACTGAACCGATTTCTGGACATACTGGATGAAATAAAATCATCCCGTAGCTCATTTCTCGAGGACAAGTAATCCTTATAGCTTGGCAATTTTTTAATCCCCATCATCATGTTTATTTCCAGGAAACATTTAATTTCCTCCAGCGTTGTTGGAACGAAAGTCCTAGCGTTTGCATAACTTTTTTGAGTGGCATATAAGTTAGTTTGAAACACCAGGGCATTCAACACTTCTTCAGAAAATAAGAGTAGAAACATATCTAACGGACTCTCGATTTCATCAAGCACATCTGGATCAACCTCGTCAACAAATGCCGAAGGAGCAATATACTTCTGCACATTATTCGACCACTTGACATTCTCTAAATTTAGTATCTTCGAAGTTTTCTTTTTGTGAGTTTTTTCTTTCCTTGCCTGCTCTTGGCATTATTATTATTGATGAGATTACAGAGAGCTGATAAAGGCAAATTATCTTCAGAATCCCATTCTATTGCCCCTTCACTCTCATTTTCTGCAACAAAATTGTCAGCATCCAAAACCATTTCATAGTCCATAGCTTCATCATTAGTAGGCCCTTCATCTGAATCTTCGTGTAAGATATCTGGTTCCTTGAAATTCAAAAACAGGTCATCATTCATAGGCCGATCATTTGAAGGTTCATCATCATCCGAATCTGCATCAGACACATCTGAATCACCATCAGATGGTATATAGTCTATAATATTGTACAAATCATCACTTCCAAGGACCTTTAGTTCACTTAATGTCCATTTCTTCTTAGCTAAAATACAAAATCTAAAATTAGTGAAAGTTAGTTTAGACCGCCATGTTCCTTGTGGTGCCCCTGAGGAACCACACTGTTCAAAACAAGAAAAATAACAGTCAAGTACAATGAAATATTAATTTCTATGTAATATCTCCAAACCAATTCTTATATCTATCCAATAAATAATAAACTCACCTGCCATGATTTGATTTACACTGTTATGAAAAATAAACAAACAACTGGTCACTCACTCGGAAAAACACCAGTCAAACTAATTGATTTCTGTAGTACAGCATAACAATAAGACGGCGGCTCATGGCATGGTTGATAGATGGCGGGCTGTGTAACTATACTATGGATGTGGTTCCAGCTAGCGCTTTCTGGTACACTATGAAATAAATCATGAATTTGTGGTTCCACTTCGGGACCACATGTCGGGGTTTTCATTTACAAACTATCTTATAAAGAGTAGTATAGACCGTTTGCGTCTTTTATTTTGTGTGAAAAGAGCCTCTTATTTTTATCTACAGCTTGGCCTATTTAATAGCTTCTGATTATGATTACTTTGCGCGCCTTTCCGCACAAAGTATTACTATCGCTTCGTACAGTTTAATGTAATGTATTCTCTCCGTGTTAAACCAGTTAAACCTCAACTCTGGCTCGACTTCAAAAAACCTGGAATAATTTGCTGTATCCATATTCCACTTGCTACTCTGCGATAAAGAAACTGGAACACCCTTGAATATTCTTTACAACTGAAATGATTGACTTCCTTCATGTTGGAGACCCACGCGTTAGTTTCTATTGCTAAATTACCTATTTTATAGTAGTTGTAGGCTTTAATTTCGGCTTTTAAATATTCCCAACATGCAATTCTGTAATTACATAAATGTGATGGATTCAGTCACACCTTTATTTTATGTTAACTAGTAATGGAAAACCAACAGGAATGTGAATGAGAAAACTGAATATATTATAACACAGACTTTTATTGTCATATGAATTTAATTTCTTTCATCTTCATAATGGTACTGGATGTTTTCATAGAACATTATCTCTACACATTTTGATTAGAACCTATCTAGTAAAAGATTAACACCAATAAATAGAGCCTAAAATTAGAGATTTTTAACAAAAATACTAGCGGGAAACCAACTGTGCAATCACATGAAAGACAGTCTGTTATGAATTGGACTCGAAACTGTAATTTATTAATTTGTTATAAACATTCAAACTATTCAATAAACTACCACCAGATAAAAAAAATACATTCATATAACTTTTTTAAAAAGCTGATTTCAAATTGGCTACTGACTCTCCCCTACAATTACATATCTAATATTTTATACAAAAGGGGTCATAAAATACATGACTCAACTTAAATTAGTAATAAAACAAGTTTCCATTTGTAACAATGTTTAATCTTTTATTCTTATACTGATGTACATGTATATTAGTCCCTGTAACCGTATGTACATGTACATGCGTAAGTCCTTATGTGTTTAACTGTTGTACATAAAATAACATTCCACAATTTTTACAATTTTTGCAAATTCATAGACCAGAACACAACATCTGAGTGGAAAGAAGCCATTAAAATGACAGGATACGTGGTCAACTTGAGAGGTGTACCAGGCAGATCTCATGACGGTAACCAGTGCAGATACTGTCCCGAGATTGAAACCCTTCCTCACGTCTTGGGATCTTGTCAACATGATAATCTCTTGAGAAATACAAGACACAACACAATTCGCCATTTAATAGCAACTGAACTTTCCAAAAATTTTGAAGTATATGAAGAAATCAAATGTACAGCTACCAATGACAATCTTCGAAGGATTGATATCATTTGATGTTGATATGGAGAAAAGGCATATTTATGAACCCACGATCCCATTCTTCAAGGAAAAATATAAAATAGCCGGTGAAATGAAAATTATTGGTTTATTCATTGGTGCTCGAGGAACATCACTAAATTCTTTGTAGATTTTGCTAAAAAATTCAATTTACCTATGAAAATTGTTAAATTTATAGCACTTGAAGTTATGAAATTTTCCATAAGAATAATGAGAGCACATATTTATTGTCAATGACAGAAAACATCTCTTCAAATATAGTCTTAAGATATTTTGAATTTATTTTTTATTGTATTCTCATACGTTTTTATAGTATTCCTTGTTATTTATACAAACCACATATGATGTTATTATTTTTTATAATATATATATATATATATATATATATATATATATATATATATATATATATATATATTGCTCCAAAATCGGAGCCGAAACGTCGAATTCCAACAAATTCTAGACGCGGTTCAACCCGAACTTTTAGTTTTCATATATATATATATATATATATATATATATATATATATATATATATATATATATATATCACAATAGCCATTTGAAATTTTAGAAAAGTCAACTTCAGCACCCTGTATAATCAAAACCGTTGAATTTAGAGTTTTGGCGCAATGGAGATATTTGATCAGCACCACGAGTTTTACAATACATAAAAAATTCGAGCAAATTTACAGAAAGCCACTTTCCAATTGAAACGGTGCGAGGTCCTTTCGTGTCAACCAGCGTGATTGGAAACTTAATTGCAAATTTTTAACCGGAAGGACAGACAGACACACGAACAAAGTAAATTGATTGACAGCTTGTATGAAAAAAATACCAGTCCATCACTACTCTACTCTATAAACGCTTTATGTTGCATCGATATCGATGAGATATGCCCAACGATTCCAGTGATGAAACTTTACAACTACTTTTTTTTGTGTAATTTGTAAGTGTATTTGAGTACTTTGTTTTCTTTAAGTAATTTGAAATTGTAATTGCAGGTATATCTGTATAGGAATTGTAATTTGTAATTATGTTATTCACATATTGTAATTACAATTACTTCGTATAAGTTCCAAAACTTTGTCAGGTACAATTACTTTCTCCAATTACAATTATATTTATAAGTACAATAACTTTTTCTAATCAATTACTTTTGAATATGTGTTTGTTTAAGAGATGGACGTGTAGTTCTAAAAACAAGAAATTCCCGGAATAAACTTCCATCTTCTGGGCCACAAATAGCAATGGTCAACACTCTTTGACACTAATTTTGAAAAACTGTTCATAATTAAGAATAACATTATAAGTGAAAGTACTGTTAATTATAATCAGTCCTCGCAGATCGGCGTCATCAATCTGCATGAAAAGTAAAAAAAAAATATGATTTTTCAACAAAATTTCCACTTTCCACTTGCATGTTACATAGTTGTTAATATTTTCCTAATACATAATGTTGTGCACTCTCGTTAAGTCTGATACCTTGTCCAAAAATCAATAGTTTTCAACTCTTATTAGTTTGAAAATAGTTCATTAATTTTTATAACATTTCCCTGTTGATTTTACGAAAATAATGTATGGAACACTTTTTGACCGGAGTTGATCACTGAATTATAATATTCAACCTCATCCGTTATTTGCTACATATCGGCCTAGTAACGTTAATTACGATGAAAGTACCCAAACTTTTGTGTTGATATAACTATTAAGCCGAGCTCAAACGACTCGTGTACTTGGCGAATATTCGTTACTTGCGTATACTTGCCACGTCGTGTGAGTGGGTTACTTGTACAATTATTTGTCACTCGTTGGTTTTCCATTTATGATCAGTAAAAATGGCCCGAGTTAAAGGGATCACGATTATTCGTACACTTGCCAAGTACATACTTGTCTATACTTGTAGAGGTGCTTAAAAGAAATCTACAAATAAATGGCTTTTACCGCGACCATTCATTAGTTTTCAAAGACCTAGCAGAAGCGTACAGACGTTTTGTTTGTGTTTGTTCAAAAATTGAAGTGGAGTAGTGTTGGAGTTTCTTGGATGGCTAAACATAAATACCATAAAAATCGTAATGCAGTTAATGATGAGTGGAAAAGAATACAAGATAACGTATCTGTCCAGTGTACATTAAATGAACTGAAGAAAAAAAAAATCGATAATGGCCACATTTCGGCCTCTCATTAAAAAAGTTAAGGCTCATCACAACAAGAGCAACGAAATTTTCCAGACGACCGCTATCCATATTGACTGCCACACCATTAATTCATTTGTCAAGGTTCCAAGCCAAATGTTCGCTTTCGCGTACTTGTATTTTGTAAACGTCGTGTGAGCGCACTGCTTTGCCATCGCAATTCGCAAAGCTCGTATAATTGCCTAGTACACAAATATTAAGCGTTTTCCATTTAGGAGTGTGGAGCCCCAGAGCTACAAGCCCCTGATATCGGAAATGACTTTATCACTGACTTTTTCGCCAAAAAACTGTGTATTCGCCTTTTGACTTTTGTCTACTTGTGCTTCATGCACCAATAAAACGGGCGGTGCTCGAGGGGCAAGGGGAATGTCAATCGGTGATTGAAGCCCGACTAAATGGAACGCTTGGTCATATGCTCTGGGTAGCTCTGAGGAGCTCCTTTCGTTAAATGGAAAGCAGCTAATGTTGTATTTGCCAAGTACTCGAGTCGTTTGAGCCCGGCTTTAAATGTTTTATTATTATTAAGTTGCCTATAAGATAATATTTTATACATGACTCTACTGATTGCTTTCCATTGATGTGCTTACATTTAAAAATTTGTTACTTGATTTATAATAAATACCTATGGAAATATTTTTTTTTAAATACTAACATATTTGTACTCGGATACAATCCATTTACTTTTAATTACCTGAAAATTGTTAAAGTTGTGGTTCCTCAATTTTATCATAATTTATTGTTTAATCCGACAAGTAAATACAAAAATATAATTAGTAATTCCTATATTTAAGAAGTACTGTAATTTTGTAATTACGTTTAAAGTACCTGTAATTATTTCGCAAAAATTTGCCGAATAACTGTTTAGCATTTTGACATTTCACTTCAGTATACTAACGGTTCTGCCAAATACCTCTTTAGTACAATTCGGATGAGTGAATAGATATTTTTAGAAGGTGAGCAAGACCGAAAGAAGAAGTAACTTACCTGGTGGGGTTTCGAGCATGGGTGAGCGCTTGCATTCATACCTTGACCGACCGCCCAGCCGTGCCGTAGTCGATTCAATCCAAAGGAAAACGTCGTTTGCACCAGAATGAATAGCTCATTGTGCAAGGAGTGAAGAAAGAAGTGATTGACAATCGAACAAATTCTTTTTTCAGAGTTTGCTTGATAATAGTAGAAGTATAATCCGAGCATCTTAATGATATTGCTAAACCATTGTCATATGTTATCAACGAAGATCCTCACCACAGGGTTCTTGAGATAACTCTAAAATACGTTGAACAAAAAAACTCCCTAAAATCTCTCGAATCAAGTTTTTTTTATGACTACTCGGAATTTCCTCAAATCAATGATTTTCTCACCGGATTTGACTGAGTAAATACTTTTAATAATAAAAATACTGATGATTGTATCGAAATCTTCTATGATATTTTACGAAACAGGCCATTGATAAATTCGTTCCAAAGAAACTTCTCAATAACAAAAAATATCCTCCATGGTTCTCGAAAGAAACTTTTCTTATTATCAAACATAGGGCAATTACCACAAAATATGGAAAAACTCTCGGAAACCCTTTTTTTCATATTTTCGTAGAACTCTGAGAAAAAAAGGAAGCAGAAGAATGTGGAAGCAAAATAAAAAATTACCCCAAATATTTCTAGTCATATGAATCAAATAAAAAATACCTTTTATTTGAAAGTGGTTGACAATGTTTTACTTTGAGTAAGGTTATTCTGGACTTTCATTGTCTAAAAAAGAACAAAGAAAAATTCAATTCTCTGCAAGTTTTAATCGCGACGTTTCATCTGTTAAAATCTACAGTCGTTATCAAGTGTATAATGCGACAGTCTCAAGGATACTTCTTATATATGCTATGGATAATTTTGTGTCATTAGCCTAGGGGTAATTTGCCGGTGTTCAGGTAAGCTTGTTAATTACAGTGCCGGGTCCTCCGGTACAGCATTGTTAATTCTTATCGCAATTTCAATTGATCCATGTCACTAATTAAGGGTTTCCACACATTACGGATTTCTATGCTTGCTTGACTGAAGACTTTATTGTTTATAATATTGAACTTCCTTCTATACCAGCCCTCTTCTTTATGGATGACTTTGGCTTCAGTCCATTTTATGTTGTGTTGGGTCGTCCAGACATGATCCGCTATCCCTGACTTTGATGTTTCTCCTCGTTGAGTGTTTCTCTTGTGTTCAGCGAGTCTAACGCTAAGTGGTCTCTAAGTTTCTCCAAGATAAGCTTCACCGCATTCACAAGGGATGCGGTAGATGCAGTTTTTGGAGTCAATGTCAGCGTTACGTGGTCTCGTCTTTGTTACTTGACTTGAAACATTTCCGTATTTTGTATTTCGACCCAATTCACTTAATTCTTTCCGATAGACCTCTAACATACGGAACGCACAGGGTGGCTTGTGTTGGCACATCTGGTTTCTTGTTCTTATCCCCCCTGCGGGCTAAAACCTCTTCTATATGTTTTTTGGGGTACCCATTTCGTTCCAGATCTTTCTTGATATTGTCCAATTAGATGGAAAAACTTTTTTCTGTGTTACACAGGGTGTAGGCACGGTCCACTAGCGATCAAACAACCCCTCTCTTTGTAGCACCATGATGGTTCGATTCGAAGTTCAGGTATTGTCCAGTGTGACTCGGCTTTCTGTATACTGATGTTTGGCACTTATCATCGTTCTTTTGAACTTTCACGTCTAGAAAAGGTAAACCGTCTTGGGTCTTCATTTCCATCGTGAAGTTTATGGACTCTCTGATGTTATTCAGATGTTCCAAAAAGACGTCTAGTTTCTCGTCTCCTTGGTTCCATATGACAAACGTGTCGTCAACATATCTCAACCACATCTGAGGTTTCTTATGAGCTGTCTCTGTAGCAAAAGTTTCAAACCATTCCATGTAGATGTTTGCTACCAAGGGCGATAATGGAGATCCAATCGGTAGTCGTCTTCCTGGGAGAAAAAGCGGTATTTTTCTTGAAAGTAGCAATTTCGCAGGCAGCATTCTAGCAGGTCCATAATGCCCAGTACTGGTAGGTTCGTCCTGTTCTTCAGCTCTGTGTCTTCTTGCAGATATTTTCGAATAATTTGTAAGGCCTCTTCTACCGGGACGTTAGTGTAGAGACTTTCCACGTCAAAACTGACGAATTGGTCTCCTGGTACTACTCTGACCCCTTCCAGGATCTCTACGAAGTGCCTGGAGTTCTTCACAAACGTCGAGGTATTGCCTTGCAGTGGTTGGATAATTGGCATTAGGAACTTGGCTAGATTGTAGGTAGCTGAGTCCCTAGAGCTGGTTATCGGTCTCAAAAAGAGTGCATATATTATGAACAACAAAGTCTTCAGTCAAGCAAGCATAGAAATCCGTAATGTGTGGAAACCCTTAATTAGTGGCATGGATCAATTGAAATTGCGATAAGAATTAACAATGCTGTACCGGAGGACCCGGCACTGTAATTAACAAGCTTACCTGAACACCGGCAAATTACCCCTAGGCTAATGACATTATCCAAGATTATAGAGAAACTGATCAAAAGAAGGATAATGACACATCTTACAAAAAATGACATAGCTATTGCCTATTAAGTCGTACCCATTTTGGATTTCAAAACTCTAAAAGCACAAACGATGCATTTTCTCCGCTACTGAAAAGAACATATTTTAATCTGAATGATGGTGAATATGTAGCAGCAGTTTTCTGCGACTTCTAAACGGCATTCGATTGTTTAAACTATGAGATACTGCTACGAAAACTACAATCTTACGGCCTTCTGGGAACTATGCAGTGATCAACTATTCCAATGTGTTTTCGTCTTACAAAATAGGGCAATTCAATATTTATGCAAAGCTCAGTACCGTGATCACTGTAAACCTCTTTTTATTAGCCAGAAAATATTAACAGATTCTTGTTTATTCATTCTAGAAACTGTATGTCTCATTCGTGTAAAATATAGATCAACGTCTAGTGAAATCAGTGAAGTAAGAAAATATAAAACAAGAAATGAAGATTGTATTCCCTTACCCATACCAAAATTCACATTAATAAAAAAAAACATTATATACAAGAGTAGAAAATGTATAATCATCTGTCAACTAGTCTTAAAAACATCACTTCCCTGAAAAGCTTCCGAAAAACGCAAAGAAAATATTATAAAACAAAGCTTATTTTAACGAGCAAGAATATTACGATGATAAATGGTAGCTTTACATGAATAGTTTGATTTCTGTTTTCTTGTTTTTCTTTTATTCCTCATTTGAAGATATTTTCACAGAATTGTTCACCAAATTTTGTTTGAGTTGTGCACCTTGTGTTCTATTCTATTATTTATTTGATTTTAATTTGTTTTAAATTGTGTAACCAGGCATAAGCTTATAGAGAAATTTCAGTGTGAATGATTTATTTTGAAGTGTTTGTGATTGTTTTTTTATTTATTTTTTTTTTCATTTACAAATTTATTTTTATATTTACTGGCCTTGTCAATATGATTTTTTTTTCAAAAATGAAGGATGATTTGATTTAATTTGATTTATATAATTTTATACAGTATTATAACTTTGACTATTGTCCTATTTTACTTTGACGTGTTTCATAATATTGTGAATATTTCTGAACTAGATAAATTCAATTCAATAATTATTATTATAATCGCATTAATTTTCCAGAATAAAAAACGATGTTCCTTCCTGAATTTGAGGCTCCAAAAGTAGAGGTTTCTCCACAAATTGACAGGCAGCCAACAATTCGTTGTTCTGACGAACCCAAGGTTCAATCAAGTTTCTAATACGTTATGATGATTCCTTGGTTCGTGTCAAATTAAGCTTCAACTAGTGACTGTTGATGTCATAAATAACTTCCTGTTATATCTGTCTTGCCTTCACGGTATTAATTCTTGAGTGGATTCGTTTTGATTTCGAGAGCTCCATAAATCCTTTCTGATGAGTGCGTGAGCACGAAACAGCTGTCAAAGGTTGGAACTTTCGGAATTAAAACGAAATTTACTCTATTTTCACTTAGATTCTGCTTGCGTTCCTCATAACGTGTTAGAAACTTGATTGAACCTTGGGTTGGTCAGAACAACGAAGTGTTGGCTGCCTGTCAATTTGTGGACAAACCTCTACTTTTGGATTCCTTGGTTCGTGTCAAATTAAGTTTCAATTAGTGACTGTAGATGTCATAAATAACTTCCTGTTTTATATATATATATATATATATATATATATATATATATATATATATATATATATATATATATATATATATATATATATATATATATATATATATAGAAAGGGTAGTCGTTGCTGACTAGTTAAGAATAAAACCAGTTAATATTGGGGATTGCAGCAAAGTCAAAAGTGTACTCTTTTATAGAGTTTATTCCAAGCTTTCGTAAATTTTATTTACATCTTCAGGGAACTACAAAGAATTATTATGTCAATTATACATTTTGATGTTATTAAAATTTTACTTACAACTATAGTGAGGTTAGTTGACATGTTCTTAGTTCTTTGGATAGTGACATTACAGCTTAAAATTGTAAATAATAAGGAAAAAAGACTTTACAAATATAAATAACAGAAAATTTTGAAATTTCAGTCGAAAAACAAAAGACTTGTTGATTGTATCCAAGGGACACAAATCAGTTGTCAATAGAAAAGAAATCTGTAATTTTCAAGTCAATGTTACCAACTGTAATCTTGTACCAACTGTAATCTTGTACCAACTGTAATCTTGTACCAACTATAATCTTGTACCAACTGTAATCTTGTACCAACTGTTGAAATATACGACTGTTGTTTTGTAAGTTAGGAAAAAATTACATTTCCAATTGAGTAGTTATGGAGATATTATTATTCATATGGAGAGTGTGGTCTAACGACAATAAGAAGGAATAAATCTCACTCAAATGATTTATATCAATTCTTTTATTCATACATTTTTTGTCTTGAGATATGAAGGCCATTTCCAAAAAAGTTCTCTCAGTCATATGTGTCTCTTTAGCTAATATTTTAGTTGAGTTATAATTTATTCGATGGTCAAATTTGTTTACATGATCAGCAAGAGCACATCTTTCAGGATGAAGTCTACAATCACTTTTATGTGAGGAAATTCTACTTTTTAGGCATCAAGAAGTCTGGCCAATATAATTTTTATCACAGTCCTGATAAGGAATGCTATATACTACATTTGAAGTGGAAGTTAATGGAATTTTATCTTTTACTTTTGAATAAATTGATATATATATATATATATATATATATATATATATATATATATTGTATTTTATTTAGTTAAGTTTTGTCAATGAGATTTGTAATCTTTGTACAATAAAGCACAGTCAATCAATCAAAAAACTGTAGGAGATCATACAAAAAATCGATCATCCTACACTCTTTTGTTGTTCTCGTGATCTGACTCAGTGATGTTTACGATTACTCTCGATATTTTCAATGATGACTACGTCGCTTAGCGATCGTCCGCCATTTCAAAACCGGCTACTGCCTCTCGCGCTGTAAATACAAATTACTCATTGGTGCAAACGACGGGAAAAGCGCGGTTCAGAGCTTTGTGTGACTCCACGTTTCACACACTAGTTGCTGCCGCAACTTGGCCGAGAAAAGTTCAGTTTGAGTTCACCGTCGGGTTTTGTGACTATTTCGAAAACCTTGTTTTGTTTGTTTTTTGACTTAAATTTTGTTTTTTTTTGTGATTGTGGAACTATTCTATTTTCCTGGATTTTTGTTTGGAAGTACTGCCAACGATTGAAACTGGTAGGTTTATTGTTGAATTTTAAAAACAATGTTTATAAAATTTCACTAATTTAACACAAAAAAGTTCACATTAAAAGCTCAAACAATTCATTGTATATGTATAAAAAATTTATGGGAGAAAAACTGTACTTTATCAGATCTGACCTGTTGACTTATGCAGTGTGTCTCCTTCTTATACGGGGTGTTTCATAATTGAATGTTGATCCTGAAACGCGACAATCCTTGGATGATTTTAAGAAAAAATCTTCCTATGAACATAGGTCCTCAACCGCTTTATTTCTGAGATACAGGATGTTGAAATTCAACAAAAAAATCAGTTTTTTTCCAATATCTCTGAAACCGCTTTGGCTTTTTTTTTTCAATTTGGTATATGCAAAGTACGCATAAAAATACATTTTTCCATGCTGAAGGATTTCTTAATTTTCATCAGTGGCGTCCCTGTTAACATGCCCTGTTATGTTTTTGATCAAAATAATGACACGTCAGTGTTTTTTTTTCAAATGAATATTATTTTTGTCATTGTCCTCTATCTTCTCATAAAAATGGTCTCCGTTTTCCGGTTTTCGTTTTAGAAAATGAAATACATCAATTTGTCCCTATTCGATTTTTTCTCTTAGTCTTAATTTCACAATTGTGGTTACCAAAGGATCGAGATTTTTATAATTTTATGGTAAATATTATTTAGTTTTTCCAATGAGTAAGCATAAAAATAAAATTTTTACTTTTAAAAATATATCTATTATGAACAAAAAATTCCAAAATCAAATTAACTGTTCAAAATGTCTGCCTCCTGCAAGTATGCACGCTTCAGCCCTCATTCTCATTGACCCGCGTACTCTTTGGCTTCACAGGAAACTATTATACTTAGGTGGTTTCGCAATTCTTCCTCAGTTAAAATTGGATGACTGTACACCAAAAAAAAAATCGAGATCGTTTGAGTCTGGGGATCTAGCTAGCCATGACTCTGTTCCCTCACGACCCATACAGCGATTATGGTAGTTTTGGATTAAGTATTCGCGTGCCAGAGCAGGTGTACCATCGCACATAAACCACAACCGATTTCACATCAAAATAGGAACATCTTACAACAAAATTGGCCAATTATCTTCAAAAAATCGGCGACAATTATGTCCATTTAATCTGCGTGGTAAAAAAATGTTCAATTAGGTTATCTTCAATAATTCCAGCCCAGACATTTAATGAGAACTGCTCCTGGTGATGAGATTCCACGATTGCATGAATGCAGATTTTTCTTGGCCCAAAAATGATTACTTCTTATGAAAATTTCTGATCCTGTTTTTAGTAAAAGTAGCTTCATCCGTGAATAAAATTTCCCTGTCATAATATCTTTATTGTCATAAAATCATCAAGGACGTGGACAACGTCAAAAAAAAGTAGGGCAGACCGGGGATAAAAGTGCCACTTTTCAGTTTTTATTTTTTTACTGGTCTATTATATTATATTAGGGTCAGATTTTATACGTTCCTATTTACCTGAACTCAGAAGAAAATATTTGATGACGCTACTTGGCAGAAGCCCATTAAACTAATAATAAAATGGATTAAGCAATCCAGACTTCTGCATTTAACCTAACAATAGGTATAATGTAACCTGTACATTAGTAATCACAATGCATGAAAGGAAATACAATATAAAATTGATGTAAAATTATAATTAATGTACTTTTGTAACGATGCAATTGGCACTTTTTACCCCAACTTTGGGGCTTATAGTGCCAGCCTAGGGGTAAGAAGTACCAAGTAGAATCTGAGAATGAATTAGGAATTATCCCAGCAAATAAATGTTTCATTAGGTTTTTAACCGTATACAAAAACTAACTGACTAGGCACATTTCATATTGGATTTATTCATCATCACTATTACAGTTTAAGCAAACAAAAGAAAATGATTCACCTGAGATACATTTACTGTGAGCCCATTTTTTACACTCTAAACATTGTATCCATTCTTCAGAAGGCATACTCTGAGAAAATGGTTCACAACAGTAAAGACAAAAGCAATCGCCTGTCTCTGATTCACTGCTCGACTCAGAAACTTCTCTCAGTATCTTAAACTCTTTTTTCTTCGTGAACACCTTCTTTTTTACTTGCTCAACTTTTCCTTTTTTAACTTTCATTTTCTTCTGCGCTCTTTCGGCTTGCTCTTTTTCAAGTTCACTCTTCTCGGGCGTATCGGTCAGAATAGCAGTATGCCTTCGTTTTCTTCCTTTATTTGAAGTTTGCCTAGGACCTGCCTTTGGAAGTGGTCTAACGCTATGCGGTGAAAATACATTGTTGGAAATAATAAATTCAAATGGAGTCAGGGGCGTGACTGAAACTTCAGAAGTGACCGAAACCTCAGAAGTGACTGGAACTTCAGAAGTCGAACAAGAACTTTGAGGATTAACATTAGACGGTCCAGCAACTGGACTACTTCTTTGTTTAGGAGGTGTAACCGGCTCAGTGATGGTAAGTGGTTCGGCGTTCTCTTTTTGACTGTCATCATTAATAGGACAGGGTCGATCAGTCACATAGCTTGGACTGAAATCTACATCTGTAAAGACGTTCTGATCGAAAGGAAAAATTCCGGTTTTCTTGAACCCATTTATAATATTAACGGGACACAATGCCAAAGGATACGCATATGAAACAATTGAAGGAATGTCGTAGATTGTCATAGATTTACCCGCGTTGTTTCTCATCCATGCGTCTTGAGCAGAAGACAGATACTTTTTAAAGGGGCCATAAACCCCCACGTCTAAGGGCTGAAGCCGATGGGAGCAATGAGGAGGAAATGATAACATAACTTCTCCATTTTCTTCAGCAAAATTTAAAACAGGTATATCCAGGTGTGAATCATGATTGTCTAGTAGCAGAAGAACGGGTGATTCTTTCGTTGGCTTCACGTACTTGACTAAATGTTTCATAAACAAAAGAAATTCAACTTTCGTCATCCATCCCGAAATATTAGCGGAACCCTTACAATCTGGTGGACCACCACGAATGAAATATTACTTGTAATGTTTGCGAGGAAATAAAACCATGGGTGGTATATACATCCCACATGCTGAGATTCCTCCTACAACTGTGACGTTCGTTCCTCTTTCACCAGATGGGAGGGCACCGGTTTGCCTTGCACCATTGTTTACATAGAACATAGTTAGTCAACCTTATGGGATTATAATTGGATCAAAATGGATGCGACATGTAGATGGCGATAGTGAGCTCGCATCCAAGTCATGTCGTAACTTCAGTGATCTGGCCTCCAAGTCATGTCGTAACTTGATTGAAACAATGGGACAGCATTAAAATCAGGGTTTTTTGAAGAAACCTGCATTAAAATGACGTCAAATATTCATGTTTGTAACTAATCACGCTAGATGACACTCGCGTTTGCGTCCAACACCAATTACACAGGCATTGACTAACTATCTTACTTCTATATAAACAATGCTTGCACCCTTAATTCCTACAATTTTTGGAGGCTTGGTTACCGTGGAAACACCGGTTTCATCTACATTCCAAATATTTGACGCTGTAAATGAATACCGATCCATAACTTCTTTAGCTTATTGTAAAATTCTTGAACATTTGATTTATTGAAAGATGTTGCTCGTCCTGAACTGGTAGCTTCAGGTGAACGTATAGAAAGTTCTGGCTGTCTCTTCAAAAATGAAGTAAACCAATCAGCTCCTGCTTGTTTCCGCTCCTCCCACGAATCAGGCATCTTAAGATTGAACTGTTTTGCACATTCGTATGCCAAAGTACGTACATTTTTTGGCGCTAAGCCAAAGTAAATTTGGGCTGATTTTTTGAGATAATCACACAGAACATTTTCTTGTTCATCTGTGAAGACTCGACGGCTAGATTTGTAGCCAAATGAGGTGGTTTCAGAATCTGCTCTGTATCGGTCTATAAATCTTTTCAAACCGACTCTGCATATTTCATAATTTTTGGCTGCCGATCTTATTGAAATTCCTTCGTTAATCACGGATTCGGCTGCTCGCTTCATAATCCCTAGTGGTGTTTTACCTCACTTTGTACGCCTTTGCTCACACCACTCTGGAAACTAACTAATTTCATGTACATGATGCGCAGCATGTCGTAGTTGTTCCAGGTTTGCCGTGTTGGATACATATTATTGAATTTGCAGAAATAGCGACGGTTGCAACTTTTTACCCCTGGAACTTTTATCCCCGGTCCACCCTACAATACGCTGATCACGTAACATAATGAGTAAAACACTTCAAAAATACACATCTCACGGACTCAATATGTTGAAAATATAAAACTATGCTCAATAGACATGACACAGTAATAATCATGCACAAAAATCAAACTTATAGAATTCTTCTGCCTTCAAATGATCAATGACTTAACTTCTGAATTTCTGAATATTGCTAATATCTTTCAACTGAGTTGGCAGCCTGTTATAAGCCTACCTTGCTCTGTATTCAGTACTCCATGTAAAAATGGCAGTTTTGTGATGTGGAATCCTGAGATCAGCCCGGTTACGACTTTACATATTCATTTCAGTTGGATATTCATCTGCATTTGTAGAGAACAAGTATTGGGGTTTCTTCACGAAAATAACCAGAGATAAAAAGTATGAGGAAGGTACCTGTTAATAACCCATGATTTGCAAAATATGACCTGAAGGATGTATTATAATCACGACCAAGAATACATGTCTTTTGAAAAAAGGATTAGGGTGTTCGGAAGCTTTTTTGAGAAACCCGGGCCTGAACCCGTTGAATGCGATAGGGATATAATAAATAATTACGAAGAATCGTCTACACTATAATATGGGCGATATTCTATGGGCGAATCAATGAAAACACCAAAAATGTACAAGATGACCTAAAAGGGATCATTTCAAGTGATCGTCAAAGGCAATGAATCTCATTTTTTCCCCTTCGGATGCTGGTTCTGTCATCAGCTGCACCTCAGCCTCTTGGGCTTTTTGTGCATTCCAATTGGTTTCACAGCACCCACTCCGTAACTCTAATCCCCTGTACTAGTCTGTACAGGTTCTTCACCGGTTGACTGTTGTCTTCTTCGGGAGTTAGCCTAGGTTTCCGGAATATTGCATGTATCTTGCGGTCTAGTGCCTCGCATTCTGACAGTACGTGTTGTTTGGCTGTTTCTGTCCCTTTACCACATTGTCTGCAAGAATGTTTTTCGTTGTACAGCCCCATTTTGTGCAGGTGTTTTCTCATTGGGCTGCAACCAGTGAGAAGGTCCGTTATCGTTCTAACTTGATTCCTGCTCAGCTTGAGTAGTTCTTCAGTTTTGTGTTTTAACGGTTCTTTAATGTATGTTTTACCGTGGTGCACGAGAGGGGCTTCGTTCCACCTCTCCCTTTGTTTTCGTTTGATCCAGTCCCGAATGCATCCTCGAATGTCGGATTTAGTAATCCCGAGTGCGGGTTCTGGGCCAATATATGGAGTTGATGAACCATTTCTGGCTAGTTCATCAGCTTTTTCATTGCCTTCGATGCCACAGTGTCCTGGAACCCACATCAAAGTTGTTTTGTTGTGTTCTGAGAGGACACTGAGTTCTTCTCGGCATTCCCATACCAGTCTAGATGTCACCTTCGGGTTCATAAGAGCCTTCAGTGACGCCTTGATGTCTTAGACCTATGTAACTTTCGTAATTAATTTTTGACAGAATCGATATGTACTTACAACAAAAATGTATCCCAGTTGCATTCCAATATGAAAATTGACAAATGATTTTTCAGTTGGGCTCACAATAAATACGCCACGTTTCTGGCCAAATGTAATCAAAAATAACCAACGAACAAATCAGTTTATTCTCTTGCAAAATCAACTCGCTTATCGAGCATTCCTTATTTGGTATAAGCATCTTGCAATTCAGTAGGTACAGGCTTGTGGTTTATTCATGACCTTTGTGTAACATGTTCCTTTCGAAACAAGAAATAAAGTATTCAGGTGTCCATTCAATTCTAAACAGTCTCTCGTCTTTGTTGGGCTATGAAGATTTGCGCCTTCTAGGCCACTCCAGTTGATTGGGCGATTTTTAAATTTATTTCAGAAATTTACAGTTTTTAGAACACATTGTCCTAGTTTGTCGTTGCTCTTTGATTTCAAATTTACGAGTGGGCCAAGCTGTACATAAAAATGAGACAAAATAAAAGACGCAAACGGCCTACTACTACTACTTTTCATAATATAGTTACTAAATGAAAACCCCGGTTTTCGTCCCATAAAAATCGCTTTGTGGAATTTTTTAAACAAGAAATAACGAAAAAAATTACAACATTTTTGGTTTTTTTGCGAATATCTCTAAAAGTATTGGAGGAATCGTTTTACAGTCAAGAGAACTTTTGTAAAAAATTTTTGTATAAAACCTGCAAAATGGTTTTTTATACGACCAGATCGGTGCATTTTTCACAAAATCGGGAAAAACCTCGAAAAAGAGACTATTTTTCAAAAATTCATAATTTTTATAAATCTGAAGCTGGACAAACGATATTGCAGAAACTGATAGATGATAACATGTGGTTCAACTGTGCGCAAGATATTTTCTGTCCGATGTGTAGTTTTTGCACAATCGCGTCATAAACAATTTAGGGACAAATCTTTCTAAATGCGCCGATCATCAGAAAATCATCAGAAATGTACACGTATTGCCGAAATCCCATATGACTTCTTGACAAATTTGGGATTTCCGAAGATTTCGTGGAAATCCCATACGATTTCGAGGGATTTCCGAGGATTCCGTTGCAATCCCATACGATTTCGGGAGATATCCGAGGATTTCGGAAGATTTCCTATGTGTCGTAAGGATTTCGAGAGATTTATCGAAGAATAACTTGTAATTCCATAAAATTCAGATGTATTTTCAAGATATACTATTGAGGGCATTTCCAAAAGTTTGGAAACAGTATGAAAACAGAAACGATTGTGGCGCCACAAACGAAATAATAGTATATGCGCAAGGGTTTTACTCTTTCGAAATCTTCCGAATTTATATTGCAATTGGAATTTTCTACATTATTATCATGATGATGAATGAATGGTTGAGGTATGAAAAAATTATAAAATTATGATAATGGTAAAACACAAGATCATATTTGTCAGTGGCTGAGACAGTCACTTATATCATGGGATAAAAAGTGCGTTGCTGGAAATTTATTCTCCATTGTATATTCAAAATGATCTGATGAAGCATACCTACCCTATTTCAGATTTTGTATCTCCATACTCACCCTGAAAACTACCCCCATAATAATAAAATCTGCAGAACAGAGTCAATTCATCGTTTCTTGAAAATTTTTTTCATTGTATATTCAGAACGATCTGAGAAAGCATACCTAACCAATTTCTGATTCAGATCTGAGAAAGCATACCTAACCAATTTCTGATTTTGTATCTCAATATTCACCCAAGAAACTACCCCCGTAATAAATAAAATCTACAAAACATAGTTAATTCATCGTTTCTTGAATTTTCATTTTCACTGTATATTCAAAACAATTTGAGGAAGCATACCTACCCCATTTCAGATTTTGTATCTCAATACTCACCCTGGAAATTACCCCCATAATGAAATTTATTTTTCACTGTATATTCAGAACGCTCTGAAAAATCATACCTACCCCCGTAATAAACGGAATCTACGAAACAGATTTATTTCATTGTTTCTTGAAATTTAGTTTCCACTGTATATTCAGAACGATCTGAGAAAGCATACCTACCCCATTTCAGATTTTGTATCTCAATACGCACCTTGGAAACTACCTCCGTAATAAAAAAAAATCCACAAAACAGAGTTAATTCATCGTTTTTTAAAATTTGTTCTTTACTATATATTCAGGTCGATCTGAGAAAGCATACCTACCCCATATCAGATTTTGTATCTCAATACTCACCCTAGAAACTAACCCCGTAATAAATAAAATCTACGAAACAGAGATAATTCATTGTTATTTAAATTTCGTTTTCACTGTATATTCGAAACGATGTGAGAAAACATACCTACCCCATTTCAGATTTTGTATCTCAATACTCATCCTGGAAACTTCCCCCGTAATAAAAAAAATGTATAAAACAGTTAATTTATCGTTTCTTGACATTTCTTCTTCAAAGTAGGTATATTCAAAACCATCTGAGAAAGCATACCTACCCCATTTCAGGTTTTGTATCTTAATACTCATCCTGGAAACTACCCCCGTAATGAAAAAAAATTACAAAACAGTTAATTTATCGTTTCTTGACATTTCTTCTTCAATATATATTCAAAACCATCTGAGAAAGCATACCAACCCCATTTCAAATTTTGTATCTCAATACTCAACTTGGAAACTACCCCCACAATGAAAAAATCGACAGAACAGAGTCAATTCATCGTTTCTTGCAAATTCTTTTTCAATGTATATTCAGAACGCTTTGAAAAAGCATACCTACCCTATTTCAGATTTTGTGTCTCAATACTTTCCCTGGAAACTACCCCGATAATAAAACAAATCTACAAAACAGTCAATTCATCTTTTCTTGAATTTTTTTTTCACCTGTTGAATGTTCAAATGATGGTATGAATAATAACTTGCACAACAATACACCTTTTCACCCCTTGGCACTTTCACATTTCTCAAATCTCGATTGCCACGGACGTAAAACTAAATTTGACCAGTTTTTATCGACAGTTACAAAAAACACCTCGATCTTTCCCGAAATTCTAGCGGATCGTAATCGTCGAGAATGCATAATGATTTCGTGAAGGATTTCTGATTTCTCAAGCGACTGCGAGATTTCGGAAAGTATTTTGTAAAAGATTTCGTGATTTCGAAGAGAATTTCGGGCTTCTGGAGCCGAGATTAAAGTCGAGAGTACGAGATTAAAGTCGGGGGTCCGAGATTAAAGTCGGGGGGTCCGATATTAAAGTCGAACCCCCGAGATTGAAGTCAAGGGTCCGAGATTAAAGTCTGGGGTCCGAGATTAAAGTCGGGATTCCAATAAAAAATTGCAGTGGCCCTTCTACGCATTCATAGTCTTTTATTTTATGCTAGATATACATTATGAAAATACCTGATTCTTGAAATTGTTCTCCTTCTAGCATCGACGAATTTGGATCAGTAAGTATAAGGTTAATGCCACTAACTGAGTTTCATGTTTTAAGTCATTAACATTATTTTTATAATGGTTCGGAGCGCATAACGTAACATAGGCGTGGAAAACAAGATAATCTGAAAGGCTTGGTTCTACTGGGGGCCATAACTGTTATTATATTCCAAATCATTGATACACGCAAAAACTGGTGATTACGTGACTTCCATTATGTTTATAAACAATTTGAAAGATACTAACTATCAATAACAAACAAAAAACAACAACAATACGGAAATGAAAAAGTAAGTAAGGATACTCGTAATACAAGAATGAACCGGTAGAAAATGTACCAAGCTGGAATTGAAAAAAGTTATTTATTTCAATATTTTCACAGTGATATAGTAAAAGATACAAGGGGCGTATACTACGAGTATACAAGTATACTATAAGTTCTCTTCAAAATTCACTGTATCAACAATTTTCTCATCTTATTGAGAATTTTTAAGCTTTGCAACCGTATATTTCTCTTCTAGTGTCCATTGCGTTTAATTGATTGTCAAAGTCCAGTGTGGTATTCAGATTCTTCAGGATGTGGCAAATTGAAATAGTCTGCCTTGGCATATCACATATTTATTTATTTCTCGAAAACATACAGGGATTAACCTAATTACATGTTTCCATTCACTTAAGCTATGGATTGATTATTTATATACTATAAGCTATAACTACTACTAATTTCATGTATTTTATCTCAATGTACCTACAATGAATAATAAAAAAAACAAGATAAATGAATTATGATAATTTCAACCGAATGGATGTGGCTGTGATTTCAATTAAGGTGTGTTTTTTGGATGTGTAATCATTGAAAGGTTGTTGAGGGTGAGAGTGATTTATGTAGTTCATTTCTAAGAACTGGGAGAGACACGGTATGCATATCCAAGGTAGGAACGGCTTGTAATAATTTGTTAACAAGAGTACACATTTTATCAATAATGAGTGGCACTTTAGGAATATGAAATGAGATATTTTTTGGACGCAACACCTGTCTCGGAACATACAGTTTGAGCTGGGATAGCAAGAACTCGCAGTTAATTTTGCTTGTCAAAATTTTATAAACAATTTGTCATCTATTTTCAAGTTTTATTAAATTGAATTCGATTCTAATGGGGTCATACGATGAGGGGTCCGGGGACTTGCCATATTTTTTATAATACAAATATGAAATAAATTTGTTTTATTGTTTTCGAGGCATTTTTTCAAAATTATTTTTCCTGGGTCCCAAACGATGGCAGCAAATTCCAAGCGACTTCGAACAAAAGTGCAGTAAAGAGTTTTTATTGTTTCTATGTTTCTGAATTCAAACGTGAATCGTTTAACAAATCCTAACATTTTTCGAGCTTTTTGACAAGTTTTAGTTATATGCTTTTCAAATGTTAAAGACGCTTGGAAAGTGACTCCCAAATCGACCGTTTCATGACACCTCTCCAATTCTTGATGATTTATGTGATAACTGTACTCCAAAACATTTTTTGACTTGCAAAAGCTAACCACAAAGCATTTACTTAAATTCAGATGTAATTTGTTTTCTTCACACCAATTATGAAGAGAACAGAGATCGTTTTGTAAAAGCATATGATCCTCTTGATTGGTAATTTTCTTGAAAATTTTACAGTCATCTGCATACAAAAGACAATCACATGATAAGTAGTCAGGAAGATCATTAATGAACAATAAAAAGAGTAAAGGGCCCAGGTTTGATCCTTGAGGTACACCAGACTTTGCAAGGAAATTTTCAGACACCTTTCCTTTATATGCGACATACTGCGTTCTTTCACGAAGGTAGTTAGTGAATAATTCTATTAGTGAATTACTGAAAGAATACATTCGTAGTTTATCCATAAGAATTCGGTGATCGACTTTGTCAAATGCCTTAGCAAAGTCTGTGTAAATCGTATCAACTTGTGCCCGCTGCATTTCCGTCACTTCAGTGACCTTGGTTAAAAAAGCTGCTAGGTTTGTTTCAATCGATCTCCCAGTGCAAAAGCCATATTGCGACTCAGATACATGCCAAAAGATTTTACGATACAAGATGTATTCGAAAAGCTTCGCGGTCCCATTGAGTATAGCTATAGGTCTGTAATTTGAGACACAATATCTTTCGTTTCTTTTGTGAATGGGTGTCAGCTTAGTTTTTTTTAAATATTTCAGGAAAAATTCCAGACCGCAGTGAGTTTTGAAAGATTATCATTAGTGGATACATTATGTAAGGTAAATGGGCCAGTAGCGGACACGTTAAGAAAAACAAAATATATTTATTGCAAATTTCTGGTGCAGATTTAAAACTATGCCATTATGATAGAAACTAACATACCTTTATCTATATCATAATTAAGATTGCCCCATTCTAAATTAAGATTTTGAAAATGGTTTTTTGTGAAAAAATATATTTTATAGGGGGGGTAAATTGTCCAGTAGTGAAAATCCATTGTTAAGACTAGTCCAGTAGTGGGCACTAGTTTTGGTCCAATGGTGGACACCCGGTTTATGTTATAGAATATACGTTTTACACTCTTTGAGATGAAAATAGATTTTCAAGTGTTTTTATTGTTAAGCTGTTACATTGAGAGAATTCTGAAACTTATAGCTTAATTTTCCCCCTTTACAACTACTTCAGGTTGTTAAAGATAGAACACACTTAATTTGATCCAAATTAATTTCAGAAATATCCTTATCGTCTGCCACAAACTCCTTCTTCAGTTTGTCAGTGGTTTTCTATCCCATAACGGTAATTGACTTCTCTGAAATCAATTTCTGAATCACACAGAGATAAACAAAAACCGAGGAATTCCTTTTGCCTCCCCTAAACTCTGCGAGAATGTAGCCACCCTCCCTTAGCTCGTCTAAACTGGGCCAGATCCATCATTCTCAAGATCCGTCGTTTCTTCATCGATTTCTTCTTCCAATTCGGAGCTGTCGTGTACGGAAAAATCGATCACCGAATCGGAAGATGTTGATTGATAGTTTCTTTTTCTAAGGACTGTAGTCTTTTCTTGCCCTCGTTTTTCTTCTGGCCTTTTTTTTTTCTGTTACATTTTCCTTTTCTCCTTCAGACTTGCTGGATCCTTGGTCAGAAAAATCGCTTCCCGAACCGGAAGAACTTGATGTCATACATTTTCGTTTTCTGCTTACCGTAATTTTTTCTTTTTTCTTTCTTTCTGCTTCTGTTGCTTTTACTTCTCTTTCTCTTTTCTTCTCTGCTCTCGCCAGCTTCCGTGCCTCTTTCTCTTGTTGTTGTTTTCTCTTAGCTTGCTCTTTTTTGTTAAAATACTCAATCATCTCCGTGGTGGTCGGCTGGTAGTGCGTTCATCTCGCATGCGTGGGGTCGTGGGTTCGATCCACCGATTCACCGGTCTCGTGCATGGCATCACACGTTAAAAGGAAAGTCTTCCATAGCTCATACAAGTCTCTCGAAGACTTCTGAGGGATGCGCGTAGGGGTGCAATCGGTTGACGGAAATAACAATTTCAACAACAATTTCAATCTATGGTGATGTTGCCACAGCTGGCAATTTCTCCTTTTTCTTCTTGGTAGGTTCTTTACCAACTGGTTGCACCCAAAATGGGTTTTTTTTGAAAGGAGATGGGATTATATCTTTATTGGTAGATGACTTTTCTTTTAATTGCATACCAAGAGTAGTCGCCTTAGTGGAAGTACTCAGATCAGGGTAAAATATTGAAATATGTCCTTTTGTAGTAGTAACCGTATTAGTGGATATGCTGGATATATCACTTACATTTGTTTGTTTCTCTTTCATTGTTGAAGAACTCGGATTTGCAAAACTCTCTTGTTGTAATAGCCTCGTGGATTGGAGTTGATATATAGTCCAAGCAATAGAGAAAAGTGCGTGCAAAAATTAATATCCGAAAAAAAAATATGGGCGTAATGGACCCATTGAAATTCAGCATAAGTGCCATTGATTTCAACCAATGTATCAATATTGGTCAACAGTAAAACTACCTTCAGGTCCCATTTTTCTTTTCAATTGGACCTTTCCTTTATGTTTTCGCATTAATGTTGCCCGGGGAACACCATGGATTTTTGCTGCTGCCTTATAAGACGTTCCCCTATTTACGGCCTCAAAAGCCAACAACATATTTCTTTCTGGGTATTTCAAAATTTTCCTTTTCTCCATACCTTGAAAAATATTTTATATCAGTTCAGTGTTGCAACAAAATTTGAAAAATCAATATAATACTACAGTTCCTATAGTGGACATCTTGGAGTTCCAATAGTGGACATGATGTGTTCACTATTGGATCCGATCCTTGCATTTTATCAAAATTTATAGCAGTTTGATAATACATCAATTTAAGCTAAAATAAGAAAAAAAAAGACATAAGTTCATGTTCCTGTTGTGGTCACCCATGTCCACTATAGGAAACAGTATAGTTTTTTTGTTCCAATAGAGAACACCATTCTGTGCTTTTTGTTAATTAGTCTATGTTAAATAATTTATCCATATATGAAAAAGTAAATACATTCTCCAATTACCCCATACGTGAAATTAATCCGAACTATTGAAATTACAATGTGAAACGTATATTTTTATAACTCACCTCTTACCAAATCGCTCAAAGAAACAGTAAAATATATCAGAGATTATCCTCTGTCACTTATCAGTATCACTGGTTTGGAATGAACTGACGACAAGGGATGAATGTTGAAGATATATACTTCACAAGGTTATACATTGTTGCCACATAATTCAAACTGCCAAAAAATTGCATTGTTTGCTTATTTTCGTAGTATAAAATTTAGGGTGTCCATTATAGGGGCAGTGTCCACTACTGGTACACTTACCTTAATCCTTACAGGCTTTAATAATATAAAATGGTATGTCGTCTGAGCCAGATGATTTTTTTGGTCTTAGTTTACGGAAGGCATATTCCATGCCAGATACAGTTATGTGTGATATGTGCAAAATTTCCCCGATCTTCAAACGGGTGAATACTTCATTTTTGACATCTCCAGAGTTACCTACAGAGTCATTTTCATATACTGAGGTAAAATAATCAGCATAAGCTGATGCAATTTTTTGTGGATCTCGCGTAGTTTCATTTGCCAATATAAAATGAGAATCAAGATCTCTACTTTGTTTTTTGGAGTTTACGAAATTCCAGAAATTTTCAGGGTTATCTTTTAGGTTAGCTTCAGTTTCCTTAATGTAATCATTGTTAGCATTTTTTATGTCAACCTGCAACTCTGATCTAAGCCTTTGATATTCCATTAGAAATTCATCTGACTGATTTTTTATTTTTCTATAATATTCTTTTTCTTTCATTTTTTGTTTTATTGCACAGGAAAACCATATGGATTCTATTGCATTCTAGTTCAGAAGCAGCTGGTGAAATAGCTCATGGCACAAAACAGAAAAGTAAGTTTGTGACAATGTAGAATATGAGTTTTCCTTGCCATTTCCTTGCCATTCTGTTATCGTATCCCATTTCTATAATTTTGGATGGCTATATTTGCAACGTTTACATTCCTCCTCGTTAATTTTTTGTTCCACGGGGAAACTTCCACTTTCATTTGAAGATGCAAAATGGGCATTTTTTTATCCACCAGCATCCTCGGTTTCCTCAAAATACTCTACAATGTCACAAACATTCCCTTCGTCAATTTCCATGTTCGAAAATACCTAAAGCTCACTTTACAATTTACATTCAATTTTCTTTCACTGAAATGTTGGCATTAACTTAACAGCCAAAAATAAACTCCAACAACATTTACCAAAGGAAGTGTTGCCTTTGTGTTCTACCAAAATAATGGAATAATTAATTGCCTTATCTTCATATTGTAACGGTATTTTCTTAGTCGCCTCATACTGCGAATGATGTTCGTCCCACTCAGCCGCATGGTTCGATTTAATTAAGGAAATTACTTGATCAATTACGACTGCAATTAGGTCAGTTGGAATGCACGTGAACTATATGATTCCAGTACTAAATACAGGATGGGAGTATAGCTATAATTTTTGTGAAGAAAAAAGTAACAGGCAAGGACCAAGTGAAGAATGTTGTATAGAAAAAACAATATTTAAACACGAAACCACACAAAATGATAAAATGGGGATGCAGTTTAGGGGTTGAAAACGCATTTTTGAGATTTTCGGCGAAACGTGACCTTTAGCGGAAAATAATTCAAAGAATAGTTGTAGGTAATAAATAAATCGAAAACTTTTGTATTCAACACTTTGCGACATAACCTTAAATTTCAGTTTTTAATTTTTTTCTCGCATATAAATGATTTGATTTACATGAAAATTTGTTAGGCATATGGCTTTCATGGTGTCGCATGAGCATGATTTTTAAACCCGAAAACACTCAAAATGGTGGAATGTGGATGCAGTTTAGGGGTTGAAAACGTTTTTTGCGATTCGCGGCGGAACGTGACCTATCAAAATATGTTCAATGAAAAAGTTGTAGATAATGAAAAAATCGAAAACTTCTTCATTCAACACTTTTTGACATAACCTCAAATAACCTTTTCAATAGGTCTTGTGTATGCACTCGAACACGGCAGGTTCAAATTAATTTCAAAATCCAGCCCATCTCGTTCCAGTTTGACGATATTTTCATTTTTGCTTCGTTGTTCTAAATTCTGAATGGTAGCCTTCTGAACGTGTGGTGTGTATGGACTCGGAACACGTGCTGTTAAATCTAGTTCTCAAATTCAGCCTAACTCACTCCAGAGTGTAGATATTTTCAATTATCTGTCATCGGTTTTACTCCCAATAGCTTAATATGTTGTCCTTTTCAATAGGTGTTGTGTATTGTTAAAAAAAATTTGTTAAAATTGTTTTTTTCGTTAACCAGCTGTCATCCCCTTACGAACGGCAGCCCTCAGAAGTCGAAACTTGTGCGAGCTAAGGATTAACGAGGTATTACCTTTTTACGTGCGATTCCTAGCACTTTCTCGGGCCATCAGAAAAAGTTCTGCAGTCGCTAGGGTTTGAACCTTTGACTGGCAGCCAAAAGTGATTGAAACAATGTCGCTTTAACCACTCGGCTACCTGCACTCGAACACGGCAGGTTCAAATTAATTTCAAAATCCAGCCTATCTTGTTCTAGTTTGAGGATATTTTCAATTTTACGTCGTCGGTATAGCACCGAAGCCTTCTCAATATGTGATGTGTTTGAAGTCGAACACGTGCTGTTGAATCTAATTCTCAAATTCTCGTTTCAGTGTGAAGATATTTTCAATTTTCCTTCATCGGTTCTACTCCCAATAGCTTAATATGTTGTCCTTTTCAATAGGTGTTGTGTATGCACTCGAACACGTCAGTTTCAAATTAATTCAAAATCCAGCCTATCTCGTTCCAGTTTGAGGATATTTTCATTTTTACGTCGTCGGTATAGCTATATGGAAGCCTTCTCAATATATGGTATGTTTCAATTCGAACACGTGCAGTTGAATCTGATTCTCAAATGCAGCCTAACTCGCTTCAGTGTGAAGATATTTTCAATTTTCCGTCATCATGGCAAAAAACCGATTTTTCTGTATTCTTTTTTTTTTCTCGCCTATAAATGATTGAGTTCACATGATAATTCGTGGGTGGCTACTATTGCCTACGGAATATCTCAGTTATTGTATGAGGTAGGGTTGTGAAATTTGGAGCATCGATATAATGACATAAGAGCTACAATTTGAGCATATAGACATGTAGAAGTCAACTTCCAGTCTGACCGGAAGAAACATCAACTTTCTTATTTTAAATGGCAACCCTATTTTTTTCTTCTCGCGTTATTCAGCATTGAATTCCTTTTCTAATGACATATCACGAGTTGGTATTTAACCTGAAAATAGATCTGAAAAAAATTATTATTGAAATTCGCTGAGTGGGCCGTGGAAGCAAACTGAAAGCCAAAAATTGGAAAGTTGGCTATGGAAAGCATACGTCACTTGATAACAGTTGCTACTACTGTGATATTAATCCAATTATTAACAAACAAATAACAAACCAGATTATCGCCATACGCAAAAATAAAATTGAAAATAATGTGTAATGGTAAATAACATCCTGTAGGTTCTAAAACTTAAATAGGAACATAAACGTACTTGGTCTGTGTCATCATCCCTAGATATACTAATATCTATGGACGATGTTTGTGCTATTCAGTATAATCATTCCCTTGCAATAATCATTCAAACCAAAATATTAACAAATTCTAGATTCCAGAGGACATTCGATTCTAGGTACGTGCTGTAATGGAATTTGAAATTTCGATCCACTTTTTCACAAAAAAATCTCAAAAATGTCCCAAAAATGCAGTTGCTTTCAAGCAATTTTTTGGATAGATGAACAAAGAATTTCAAAAAAACATTACAGCACGTACATAGATCCACGTTTTACCTTTCTTTTGTTATCAAATTCATTTCGATTGGATAAAGATTGCTTCAAATTTTAGTGGAAGAGAAAAACCATTGCAACTACCCCGATTATCTGTGAAAAGCATGCACCAGGTACATAGAATCGAACGTCCTCTGGAAGCTTGTCCTTGTTCGAAATCGATATGACGAACCGTTTTTGAGTTATCGACTCTTTTACCAAAAAAAGAAACGCTCCAAATATGATCGCGCTCATGGCGTCTTAGCTTACATTCGTTCTTCTGCCAATTTGAGAAATGCTGCACTTCAATTGCACTTCCTCAATGTTTGTCGGAGGATGATGTGGATTTTTTGAACTAAGCACGAATTTTTTGTTATTACAGCGGAATCATGAAAAAAACGGTAAAAAATTAAATTTGCAATAGAATGGTAAAATTCGACACTTAGGTGTAAAATCAGAATAGAACCAATTTTTGTCTATGAAATTTTTTAAAACTGGAATAAATAAGCTTATTTTCAGCGATTATTTTGAAAATATATTACTTTTGAAAGGTAGCGAAAGTCACGTGACCTCATCCGAGTAAAGGTCATTCTTCATACTTTGAAAAGTCATATTTCGAAATAAATTATTAATTAAAGTTTTTTCCATAAGATGCCAACTCTTTTAAGTACGTACACTGTATACAGGGTGGGTCACGGTCGATGGTACCTTAGACGTTTACGGAGAACGGGACATGCATAGGATCATTCTGAAAATTTGGTTTCTCAAGTAGTTGCTCTTGGTCTATCGATCTAAAATTTTCAGCAATGCAGCGTTGCCGCTTATAACAGAAAGTAGCAGCAACTTTGTTATTTCAAATGGGTCACCCTGTATATTACCGCATTTTTGAACTTGTCATTCCTTTCTGATTATTTCTGCCTCATACTCCCCTATACCTATCTCTAACGGTTTTTGAGATATTGGTTATTTTCCATATTTTTTATCCAAAACAAAGCTCGAATTGAATGTTTATTTCTGCGGTATTTGGATTCTTAGGAAGTTGCAATTTTGTGTTTAGTTCATCAAGATCATGTACATTGATTCTGTATAGAGAAGTTTGTTCTGCGTTATACAGGGTCGTTCAAAATTCATGATCTTACTGCTAGATACGAAAAGGGTTGAAAGTGCGTTTTTTTATATGGAACATCCTGTATATTATGAAATATCCTGAAAGATGACTAAATTCCCTTTGAATTGATTTATCATGTTCCTATACCTAAATAGCCAGATTTCCGAGATAATAGCAATTTTCACTTGTAATCTCCCGAGTACATGAATTTTTTGAAAATTACCCGAGTCGCGAAGCGACGAGGATAATTTTCTTTGAAAATTCATGTACGAGATAAATTTACGGCAATTAATTCAAGCACGAGGGGGATTCGGTAAGAAAATTTCACACCGAGAAATTAAAATCATCCAACAGTTCATAAGAAATAACTAACGATGGTTTCATCTGAACTATTTATAACCACTGAAATATTGATACGTAAAATACCTAACAAAATTTTCATCAAAAATATGTTTAAATTTGGAACAAAAAAAAATTAAAAAGTTATGATCTTATCGTGGATTGAACGACCTAGCGACTCATAGGCCGCAACACTACCGCTCAGCTAGGGGACTTGTGATAAAAACTTGTGACAAATGGTGTATTGAACTTTTTCTGAAATATGATTTCAGAATTGACAATTTCTGCAATAATCGTGGAGAAAATATTTTCAGACACATTCCAAATATCTAGTAAATACATAATTATCTCCTTTCATATGAAAACTAGACCTCCATTTGTACATTAAAGCAAAATATCAACTTGTCACATGTCAAATGTTTGACAGAAAAATTTCCACTTATTAATTTCGCCCAGGGTACCCAGGAGGATAAAAATTTCCGGAAATTTTTAGGTTTCCATGGTATCTAAACAAGAACGAATTTTTTGATTAGCTACAAAAGTGCGGTGTGAAATTTTCAAAAAAAATCGATTTATTTTTCTCATATTCATCTAAGGTGGTTATTAAATGTCATGATGGTACATGACATTATGAAAATTTGACAATTAGTGCACTATTAATAATACCGTAGTGTGTTTCTTAACGAAAGTGACTCAAAAATAATTGAAATGGAGGGAAATAACTATTCAAACGAAGTTCTGATGAAATTGTTTATTCTTCATGGAAAATGTGAAGGAATTATAGCAAGAATGTGCAGAAAATTCAATGAAACGTACCCTGATTTACAACCAATGAACAAAAGGAAGTTTGTACGATTACAACATAATTTCATTAATTATGGATCAAAATTGAAAACGGAACGACATTTACCGAAGCCTATAACTTCAGATGAAGACAACATAATAAATGTTTTGGCCTATTTCCATAGTAATCCCCAAGCTTCCACTAGAAGTGCCGACTATGATTTAGGCTTGGATCGTGCTTCTGTTCGAAGAATCCTTCATAATCATAACATGCACCTATATAAGTTTAGAAAAGTTCAAGCTCTAAAACCAGAAGATCATCAAAGTAGGGTACAATTTTGCGAAACAATCCTTATTCGCACCCAAGAAGATCCTCACTTCTTAAAAAAAATTAATTGGACAGACGAATCAAAATTTTCCAGAGAAGGAATTTTTAATAGAATGAACGTGCATTTTCAAAAAATTCATGTAAGTACTTGAAAAATTTCCGGCAATAATTCAAGAACTTGGGAGATTACAAGTGAAAATTGCTATTATCTCGGAATTCTGGCTATTTAGGAATAGGAACATGATATATAAATTCGAAGGGAATTTAGTCATCTTTCAGGATATTTCATAATATACAGGATGTTCCATTTAAAAAACGCACTTTTAACCCTTTTCGTATCTAGCAGTAAGATCATGAATTTTGAACGACCCTGTATAACGCAGAATAAACTTCTCTTTACAGAATCAATGTACATGATCTTGATGAACTTAACACAAAATTGCAACTTCCTAAGAATCCAAATACCGCAGAAATGAACATTCAATTCGAGCTATGTTTTGCAAAAAAAATATGGAAAATAACCAATATCTCAAAAACCGTTAGAGATAGGTGTAGGGGAGTATGAGGCAGAAATAATCAGAAAGTAATGACAAGTTCAAAAATGCGGTAATATAAATGGTGACCCATTCGAAATAACAAAGATGCTGCTACTTTCTGGTGTAAGCGGCACGCTGCATTACTGAAAATATTTTAGATCGATAGACCAAGAGCAACTACTTGAGAAACCAAATTTTCAGAATGAGCCCATTTCCCGTTCTTCGTAAACGTCAAAGGTAGCATCGACCGTGACCCACCCTGCATATTGAAGAATCTGAATTCCTGCGGCTATAAATTTTTTGCTTTCGTGGAACAAGCCACTAATCGTGACCTGAGAATAGTCTTTATAAAACGTACTCGTGACTTCCACTCTACCATGCTAGAATAACTCCATTTTCTAAATGTCCCGACATAAACCTTCGCTTTATAGTCGTATTCTCGAAGAAATATTCATATGTGTGCACTCACCTGTAAAACCCAAGGAATTCTCGTCTCGCAATTGCGCGAAAACTACCCTTTCATTAAAGTTTTATCTTTTTGCTTGGTTATATTCCACAGAAAATTGCATAGAAGCTTGTCTGGCAAAGATTCCGGCTAGTTTTCTTTCATTTTCTTTCCTGCTTTGCACTCGCAATCGCGAGGAAAAGCTTTCCAAGTACTTCATTAGGACACGTGCATGAGTATAGCCGTATGTAAGATGAAACTAACTATATCCAGCCTTCCAGATTTCAAATTTTACCTTAAGAAATAATATTTTCAATTGAAAACATGATTTATCATATACTCGGAGACGGAAATAATGGTCAGTGAATCGTTTTTCGGGTGCCCAAGAGAGGCAAGAGGAAGAGGGAAGGAAATTCCAGTGGCGGGCGGAAGCAAATCTTATTAAAATGAAATATTTATCCTGGTCTAATAGTTATTTATTGGACCAGGATCCCACGCCTATTTTCAAATATGATTAATAGCAGGATGAATCTTCCTGAGTAGCTTCATTTTGCCGAGACGCCCTACTTTTTTTTACGAAAATTCTCGATAGTGTTAGCTAATACACTGTGCAGGCGTCAATCATGTCGATTTAGTGAGTGCAAAAAAGTCATTAATAACAGTTAGTTTTTCAGTTGAACCTTGAGATAATTCGATAAAGTACTCGAAAAAACTTTTGACCTACAAAATGGATGGTAGGACTGAAGAGTCCCCCACTTCGAACATGCACCAATGACGTGGTCATAAGAAAGATTTTTTTTTACCGTTGCTTGGTTAATATTTGTATAATTGAATGGTCATATTGTCCTACAAATTGAATGGTAGGTGTTTCCAGTGCTACGCTCCGAAATTGTCAATTACATGTTGAAAAAGAATGATTAGTTACTGTAGGACAATGATAACACATGACAGGTTAGTGTATTTTCCACGGAAATAATACAGTGTTCTACAAAGAAACGGGTATGTATCGGTAGTCCTGCAAAACTAACGAATTATTTTGTAATTGTGGTTTAGTTAATTTAATATACTCTTATTTGTAGAGTAAGGTTACTTTCAATTTATAATTGTTCAATTCAAAAATATCCTAATTCACGTGAAAAGGTTATGAAAAAAGTGGGATATTTTGTACAGCGTTCATAATGTTTATAAACATTGAAAACAACAATAACGAAGTAAAAACATTGAAATAATCAATCTGCCCTCCGGGGCGGCTTAAATGATGGCGCATTCGCTTTCACAGATGCAGGGAAACCCGGAAAAAACCTGCAACACCACATCGTCTGAAGAGATGAAATTTAAAATTGAAAACTGTCGAAGAGATCAAACGAAGAACTGTGAAAATTATTTCAACAAGTATTGTTCAGTGATCGAAGCTGTAAACATTTCTTTTGAAAATGCCAACCACTCGTGTTGGCGAAACGTCGAGATTTTCTCTAAATAAACGTCGGCCTAAAAACCCGAAAAACCATCATTCACTCAGGATGTATGGTGTCTCCAGAGGCCTCAAAAAGTCCAGCTCGAAAGAAGATATTATATTTTACGAGGGTCAAGTGGCCAACGTGTTTGATCAAAAATAAATATATCGAAAAGCAAAATAAAAAATATTGCTTACTCATGAACACTGAACACTGAACACTACTTGTTTCAACAAGTAGTGTTCAGTGATCAAAGCTGTAAACATTTCTCTCGAAATTGCCAACCACTCGTGTTGGCGAAACGTCGAGATTTTCTCTAAATAAACGGCGGACTAAAAACCCGAAAAACCATAATTCATTCAGGATGTATGGTGTCTAAAGAGGCCTCAAAAAGTCCAGCTCGAAAGAAGATATTATATTTTACGAGGGTCAAGTGGCCAACGTGTTTGATCAAAAATAAATATATCGAAAAGCAAAATAAAAAATATTGCTTACTCATGAACACTTAACACTACTTGTTTCAACAAGTAGTGTTCAGTGATCGAAGCTGTAAACATTTCTCTTGAAAATTCCAACCACTTGTGTTGGCGAAACGTCGAGATTTTCAATAAATAAATGTCGGCCTAAAAACCCGAAAAACCATCATTCATTCAGGATGTATGGTGTCTCCAGAGGCTTCAAAAAGTCTAGTTCGAAAGAAGATATTATATTTTACGAGGGTCAAGTGGCCAACGTGTTTGATCAAAAATAAATATATCGAAAAGCAAAATAAAAAATATTGCTTCAACCAATATATATATATATATATATATATATATATATATATATATATATATATATATATATATATATATATGTACATTACTAAGTTCATGGGTTGAACAGCGTTGAGAGTTTATAACTCGACGTTTCGGCTCCTGCTTTGGAGCCATTTTCAAGAGTGCGACTGCGAGGCCTCTATCTGCCTACTCCTCGAGTCGTGGTCTTGAGAGATATCAAGGTCTCAACCTGCCTACTCCTTGATCTCAAAAGACAGGTTGAGACCTTGATATCTCTCAAGACCACGACTCGAGGAGTAGGCAGATAGAGGCCTCGCAGTCGCACTCTTGAAAATGGCTCCAAAGCAGGAGCCGAAACGTCGAGTTATAAACTCTCAACGCGGTTCAACCCATGAACTTAGTAATGTACATATTTCTGACCGCGGAAACCTTTCCGAACATATATATATATATATATATATTATATATATATATAACAGGAAGTTATTCATGACATCTACAGTCACAATTTTCACTTATATATATATATATATATATATATATATATATATATATATATATATATATATATATATATTCAGTGTCCAACTGCAGTTTACTTGGGTGCTGATCGGACCATGATCGACTTTTGGCCACCAAAGAAAATACTCTGAAGGTATAACATATAGTTTCATCTTTATACAGGGTGACCCAGGGTTAAACCGCCAAACGTTCAGAATCATTTGTTTAGTTAAAAAGGAAACTTTTTTTCCTATAACAATGTGTCCTAACTTGCATCGTTTTCGAAATATAGTGTTCAACGTTTTTACAAAAAATAGTTTTTTATCAATTATTCAAAAACCTTCTAGCTGATTTCAATAAAGCCTGTCATGCGGTAATAAGAGGGTTCTTTTAATGCTCCCATAGCGTCCCAGTGTCGTCCCAAGGGGTAATCTAATTAATATTAAGACGAATCATTATTGTACTCCACTGTTTTTTGCTTGTTCAGTTTTTTTCTGGATTAGTCCATTAAAAATACATTTCTTTTGTTTATTTCAGTATCTACCTTCATTGTTGAGAAACAATTTAAAAATCGATTCCTTGTAACAAGAACAAAAACTTCCTGAGAAATTAACATTAGGACAAATTTTAATGTATCCATTGTATTTTATTAGTAAACAGAAAAACATAAATTCACAAAAATGACCACCATTTTTTCCAATGCAAAGTTCGCACCTACGAACGATGGATTCTTCAGCTGCACGGCACCTTGCTGGTATTATCTCTAGAGCTGCTTGAACAATCCTTTCTAGGAAAATACCTTCGTCGTTGGGCTCAGCATACACTTCGGTTTTCATTGTACCCTATACAAGTAAGGAGATCGTGCAGGCTGAGGAACATTGACACCCTGTATCTCGAAAACAAAGCAAGTTATAGGATACATGATTATAGGAAACAAAAGTCTTATTTTTGCCTAAAAACCGATCCTGAACGTTTGGCGGTTTAACCCTGTATAATATTTTCAATCGATTTCTATAGTGATGCGATTTAGAATCGAAATTAAATCATTTAACAAGTTCTGAGACAGAATGTGGGAAATAACAGATAAAAAATTAATTCCCCGAAAATCTTGAACCGCAGAGTTGGGTGTCATGTTCACCGAAAGTGACTCATAGTTTATCTGAGATGATATATAAATATAACTGTTACTAATAGAAGTTGACCAATACAAGATAATGTGGCCTTTTAATAGCAAGTTTCTCAGATGAATAAATAGTCGTGAGAATATTAGTAATTCAATAACTGTTGTTTCCTGTTCCAATGACATGAATTCAGCTGAACTGGACTTCGCTATATATTGATACAGGGTGACAGTTTGAAACCGTGAAATCGGCTGTCCTCATATCGGAAAAAGATCGTTCCCTACCGCCACCTGAGATGCCTCTAGTTGGTAGTTCAACCTTCCCATATTGGGCAGTACCAAATATCTTATGAGGTGAACAAAAAACTAGTGTTTTATGATCAAATAAGTCACAGTGTTTTAGGAGTCGTAAAACTGCCTGATTTCTAAGTAATAAAAGAGAAACAAGTATTCTGTTGTTTACTGAACCCCTTTTGTTATTCCAAGAAAAATTATCATTTCCACAATCAATACTAATTTTAGCTAATGATCACAGCAATCGTTGCCACTATAAACACCAAATAAAGAAAAAACATCCAGATACGAATTTGAAAATCGCGAATTCCCTAACCTTTTTGGAATTATTGGCAACTACTGCCATAATCAGAAAATGTCCTACTTGGTTTTCTCGAACATGCATTTAACGATTAAATCAAAAATCAAAGTGTCACAAAAAATGGAAAAAGTTCCATAATCAAGCAGATTACATTAGTTTTAGAAGACAAATGAATAGTGATTACAAAGAGTATCGGAACAAAACCGAGGAAAACCTTCAATCCAATATAAAGCACTTTTGGTCTTATGCGAACAACCATAAAAACAATAATTCTTCAAAGATTCCAGTTCTAATGTCTTACCAAAATTGAAGTATACAGGGTGACCAAAACATAAGTAATGCCTTCTCAGACTTCTTTTCCTCCGTGTAAATAGCAAGTGACTTACCTACCATGATTAAGAGAATCCCAGTCGTAAGCGTTAGTTTCTGCATACAAAGTTTCTCTAGGAAGCAAATTGCTGACCACATTTGTGAACTAGATGTTACCAAATCAGGTGATCCTGACAGAATTCCATCCATTTTTATAAAATCATGTTCTCTTTCACTGGTCGAACGAACCGTTCTTAATATTGTTCAATAAATCTCTGAAACAATCAGTATTTCCTAAACGATGGAAGTTAGCCTGTGTAGTGCCAATCTGCAAAAATGGCAAAAAACTGGTGGAAAACAATAGAGGTGTTTCTTTGCTTTGCATTTGTCGCAAATTATTTGATCTGTTATTACTGATGAGTTGTTTTTTCTAGTTAAAAATAAATTGAGCATTTTGCAAAGAGAAACATTCTCAATTGAAAATTTAACCAATACATGACTCCTCCTGGACATGGAAAAAAACCTACGATAAAATTGAAGTTACTTTTTTGTAATATCTAACAGAAAACAACTACTTTCCCGGCTAAAAACTCGCTGGACATTGAACTACATCTGATAGATATTGAGAAAGACCCTATATAACTTGAGAGAAAAAATCTGAAAGTGAAATTTTGCATTTTCATTCAGATAGTTGATTATTTATTAAATGTCCAGTTTCCATTGGAGATTCTTATCTATGAATGAGATAAAGGAGAATGTTATTCAGAAGTATCACTCACAGAAAATCGCTCATTTCATTGATGCGTGAATTGCATCTCTTTCGCTAGGTCTCCAATACATTTTGGTCGACTAAAATCTATTTCACTCTTCTAAGATCAACAGGGAGGTCGGAAAAATTGGAAAACATACTCTTCAGAAGCAATTTCACACTGTAATGAGGAGTTGTTGGACTATTTATTGTGCGATGATACTTTGAAAATATTTTTCTGACATAAAACCTGTCATGGGTATGGCATGTTGATTTTATTGAAAATATGAACAGGATGTTCATAAAGTCAGTTGTGGAATCAACAATTCCTCATTACAGTGTGAAATTGCTTCTGAAGAGTATGTTTTCCAATTCTTCCGACCTCCCTGATGATCTTAGAAGAGTGAAATAGATTTTTGTCGACCAAAATGTATTGGAGGCCAAGCGAAAGAGATGCAATTCACGCATCAATGAAATGAGCGATTTTCTGTGAATGATACTTCTGAATAACATTCTCCCTCATCTCATTTTTAGATAAGAATCTCCAATGGAAACTGGAAATGTAATAAATAATTATCTATGTGAATGAAAATGCAAATTTTCACTTTCAGATTTCAAGTTATTTAGGGTCTTTCTCAATATCTATCAGATGTAGTTCAATGTCCAGCGAGTTTTTAGCCGGGTAGGTAGTTGTTTTCTGTTAGATATTACAAAAAAGTAACTTCAATTTTATCGTAGGTTTTTTCCATTTCAAGAGGAGTCATGTATTGGTTCAATTTTCAATTGAGAACGTTTCTCTTTGCAACATGAATCCCTTCCAAGAGAGGTTATCTTGTACGATGGAAAATAGCGACTAAATTCCAACTTTCAGTCGCAGATGATTCCACACCTGACTTTATGAACATCCTGTTCATATTTGCAATAAAATTAAATTTAGGATATTTTAACACGGTGGTCAATCGACAACCACCACCGTTTGTTCAGAACATTCTGGAAGAAATGGAGGCTGGAAAGCAAGTACACCGACTTTTCCAAGGCCTTCGACAAGGCCCATCGTGGCACTTAGTTGGAGAATAATAGAAGTCAAATTGTACACATCAACAGTGTGTCAACAGTTGAAACAAAAGTAACATCAGGAGTACCTCAGGGGTCCCACTTGGGACCACTGCTATTCTCCATATTCATCAATGACATTAGCAGGTGCATCTATCATTCAAATTTTTTACTGTTTGCTGATGATCTGAAACTATCTACATTTATAGAAAACTTACCGCAACAAACTTTCTTTCAGGAAGACCTAGATCGTTTATATAACAGCTGAATGTGAATAAATGCTCTGTTATTACTTTTTCTACGAAAACAAACATTTTTAAATCAAATTACACGGAGAGTTATTACCCGTTGTGCAACAAGTTAAAGACCTGGTAATAATTAATTAACGGTATTACCTTGAAAGCTTTAAGGAATCTAGGCTTCAATTATGAGGATCACGAGAGAATTCACTTCTACCAAATCGTGTATTGTCTTATATAATAGGGAATATGCATAATTTTTTTTTTATTTGTTTAATAAATTTTTCACTTCGTTACAACATAGTAAAAAATATAAATACGGTTGAAAGTCTTGGAATTAATTTTTAAAATAATATATAAAATACCGATTGAATTTGACCTATTTGAAAGCTTTCATTTTCGCGCGCTGTGGATGACGTCACATGGCGCGATCAGTGTTGTTCTTCTTCAGTGTCGTTCGTTGAGACGTACTCTGATTGCTCTACTTGCTTGAAGATGATATTTTATAAAAGAGTAAGACAAATGCAGTACAAGTGTTAGAGAGAGATGAACATCTCGATCAACCAGAGCAGTCTTCAATGAACAAGCTTTTCTATAGTTATGGCCATTGACACTATTGACAGTTAATAATTAGGTTAGGGATTTGCAGTTTTAATCGCTATTACGATAATGGAAAATGCTAAAAAAACATTTTACAGGTATTGTCTAGAACCGGAATGCCAAAACACAATTATAAGTACACCTAGTAAAGTATTTTTTTCTGTTCCAAGAGATGCGAAAATACGTAAACAATGGTTTAAGGTTATGAGAAGAGGCGAAGTATCTCCAATATCACATTTATATTGTTGTGAAGATCACTCTAATGTGAGTATATTGTATTTCGATAAACATGAAGTGAATTGATCAGAAGTAAGATTTGTATGCATAAATGTTTTGTATATACCTGCCTCACCTAAATTACAAAAGGAAAACAATTTGATAAACTATTACTACTTATCAGTTCAGGTATTGTCGGATTGTGCTTTGTCAAAACCACTTTCAGTCATTGCTCTTGATAATTTACAATTGTCACTAGACCAAAATCGCACTATGTAATGGAAAACACTACAAATATATAAATAAAAACAAATTTTCTATGAAAGACGACTAGCACAGTATTAATATCAACACAGATAAATTTCATAACGAGCCATGTGACGTCATTCTTCGTTTCGACCAATGGTGATGCGTTGCGTTTCGCAAATTTGAATTCCGTGGGCTTATTATTCACTTTTTGATTGAAGTTTAATGGAGTTAAATACAAACTAAATGATAAACTAATGGTTTAGGTGTAATTTCAAGACAGTAAAGTATATGAGGTAAAAAAATCAAGTAAACTTAAATCACTTGCATATTCCCTATTCTATAGTAAGAAAACATCTGAAAATGCCTGTATTATCTGGAACCCATTCTATGCTGTGTACATTGATCGCATCGGGTACAAAAAAAGTTCATGAATTACATCCTACAAATTTCACCTTAAACGATTCTACGAATCGTATGAGAGCAGTCTTACTTTCTACAAAATGGATGGTCTCTCAAATCACAGGAAAATAGTCCATGCAGTATTTCCCTATATTGTTTTCAACAATTTAAATGACTGTTTCATTCATATAACTACCAACATATCATTCAATATATACAACTTTGTTCTAGACCTCTATTGCTTTACATAAAAAAGAAAAACTAACTATTGTTTGAATTCTCCAATAACTAGATTATTAAAAAACACAATGATTTTCTTGAAGTCAATATATTTCACTTATCCTTACTATGTTTAAGGAAAAATTGTTTAGCAAAGCTAAGATATGATTTGTTAAAACAGGTAATTACTTAGTCAATGTTCATTAATATCTCAATGTTTCAATATTATATTTTGTTCTTTTATTTAATTTTTGTTTTTTTATTGCGATTTTAGCATTAATACGTAATTGAGTGAAATTCCATTATTGGAAATAAGTTATAATTTTTGTTGAGTTTCCGAAATAAATAAATAAAATAACCATCAACTAATTTAGGAAAAGTATTCGTGTCCAGATGTGGATAAAATGTTGTATTTCATTTCATGTCTCATTAGCATATATGAAACACTCATACAATAAACGACTAAAAAAATCTATCACTGCAATATGCACTGTCAATATAATTCGATGAGACATAACGTTTTGGTTTGTGGTTGCCATTAAAATTACTCGGTAAACCAAGTGAGTACCTAATCGTCTGTAGTAATTTATATTTATAGTTGAATGATTTCATCTGGTTTTTGTATCGGCTTACGTTCAAAGCAATTAGTAGATTGTGTTTAATCAAAGAATTGATATGTCATTGGAATTAATAATAATTGCTGCCGGCACCAGCATATTAAAAATAACCGTGGAAGGTGATGATGCTATTTGTGTCGTATTCATTAGTGATTATAGCGGTCAGTATTTCGGTGTTTTTTTCAAAATTTCAGTGAAGTACAGGAATACTTTTCCGAATTCAAAGCATTAGATAACTTCTTATGTGGTCAACATTGATTTACCTTTACCAAATGGGACTTACACATCATTTTTGTGTCTGATGCTTACATTATGTTTAGATTTGTTGGACACAAAATTTTTGTCAACATTTTCATATACATACAAACAACATTCTGAAGAAGATTATAGAATTTTACCTCTGTATAAAGTTCGAGAAATAATGAGTTTGAAGGTGATTTGATATTCTCAATCTGACTTGCTACCTCTTTTGGAGTATCTCTGAAATAGTTATTGAACGTATTTGTCACTACGTTATAATATTTTTGCTTTTTTGGGTCCATTTGTTGATTCAGATACTATTCCCCAAGCTGTCTTACTGAAATTATCTGTATTTAGGATTTCATCTTAGTAATATTCTCTTTTGGTGGATCTGATTAATGTGAAATGTTTTAATTTTTCCACCCTGTAGCATGCCTGCATATCAGGTTGGACGTTTTTTAGAACGTGAAGATTCTTCAAGTTTTGACTAGAAGTTTTTTTTTTACATCTGTCTATTTGTCATTGTTCGCATACTTATTTCTTACATTTTGGAAAATTCTTATCAAAATAAAAGTAAAAGGTCAACCCAGTTATTGATTAACTGTCTTGTTCTCCTTTTTATACATATGATTGTATCCTTTATATTTTAAACGTATTGTCCATTTTATTTTATTTATTGTTTGAGTCTCTAACACCCGTTTGCACCGACAGATTTGAGTAATGTTTAGACAAAAGTGGTACTTTGAATGACACATGTTATTGCACCGTATCCAAAACTACCCTCAAACTTAAGATAAGCGATCAATTTTCAGGTTTGAAGAAAACTTAACCTACATTTAAGACATTAAAGTGATACGTTACTGACGTTCCCGATAGAAAATATATTCATCGACGATTTGGACATAAATGGAATTATAGAATATAGTTTCCCAAGACGAGTGAATGTGCGTCCTAATTATTTTGAAGAAATGGACAATTCAACATTTTTGATAAGATTCAGATTGTATAAGAAAACAGTAGTATATATTTCAACTTCCATAGAGCAGAATATAGATTCTCATGATGATAAGCGAGTAGTTATTTGTAATAGGCACATTATAATAATTTTCTTCTCAATAATACATCTTTTTCTCGTTTGGTATTATTGGGACCCCTTTGTCTTTTCTCTATACTCGTCTGATTCATTATATTATATTGACAAAAACTCAAAAAACTCGCACAACTCAACCGAACTCGCACAGCGTTAAATTGCGCCAAATGCACAAATGTCATTCCTTTCAATCCTTTCTCAAATTAAATCAAAATTCCCTAAATGATTACAGCGTTGCCTTATGATCCGCAAGTTTAACTTAGTCTTGTATGTATCAATACCGTGCAAGATAAAATTTAAGCGGACCTCAAATTTTCAAGCCGTCCTTAGTTAAACCACTTTAAATCATTAGTCGGTGCAAACGGCTGTAACCTTCATTAACCAAAGCGTTACTTTTATTTGTGGATACCATTTCTTATTCTATGTTGAATTATATACTGCCCAAGCTTTGTCAACAAGATCATGCTTTATAATATAGCATATTTATTATTATCATTGAATGATGCACAAATGCCATGAACTATTTGAAGAGGTCGTTAAATGGAGAAACATGTCGTGGTTTTGTATATGCATAATCTCTGAAAACGTTCAAGTTTTATTATATAACTAAATTTGGAGCACTGGACCAACAGCATGGCTAGGTGAACTTCAGACTTGACGAAACATGTCAAAACACTCTTGAAAATAAAAAATGATAAAACCAAACGGAAAAATTATCCTGACACCTGAAACAAACGCTGAACTTATTAGGCTGAAAGAGTTGAACTGGCTTCGGAAAACCATCAACAACGATGATCTAAATGATAAATACAAGAAACATTGTAGTGGTATTGACGACAAGAGTGCCGTGATGAAATTGCGCTTCCTCTCACTAATATACTCAATGCATCGAACCTACAGGGCCAGTTTCCCGAGGAACTTAAAGTTTCAAAGGTCATCCCTCTTTTGAAAAAGGGAGACCCCCATAATATAGAAAACTATAGGGCCATATGCCTACTGAGCTGTTTCTCAAAGATTATGGAAACTGTCCTGTATAACCGAATCACTCAGTACCTCGATTCAAACAAGATTTTAACACCATGCCAGCAGGGGTTTAGACATGATTACTCTATAGAAACAGCCTCAATAGAACTAGTGCAGTATGTTCACGAAAACCTTGACAAAGGCCACAGCGTCCTGGGAGTATTTTCTTTTCTCTCCCGGGCGTTCGATACAATAAATCCACTTTTTTTGCAAAACAAAATGGAGTCCATGGGGATCAGAGTTCCCATCAACTCGTGGCTTATATCTTACGTCACAGGTAGATCACTGAAAGTCAAGATTGAAAATGAAATGTCAAACCAATTCGATATTGATTTTTGGCACTCCGCAGGGGGGAACCCTAGGTCCGTTACTTTTTTTATTATTCATTAACGACCTACCAAATTATATTGAAGATGGTAAGGTTTTTATGTATGCAGATGATACATCCATTGTACCTAATATCAGCAAAGTCCCAATTGGAAATGAAAACTAAGGCCAACTCAGTCATTAATAGCTTCACAAAATGGTGTGAAAAAAATCATCTCATCAATAACATCGGAAAAACAGTGTGTTTAGAATTCACGAAGAACCTTATACCAGAAAATCCCCTAACGTTTCAAGTTAACGGCACAATTCTCATAACAAAGTCCTGCACAAAACTCTTGGGAACTCAACTCGATCATAAAATGAACTTTAATGAACACGTAGATTCAATTTTTAAAAAAATGAACAAAATATATTATGCCTTCATCACCTTGAAATCCAATTTCCTCTTACACCACTTAATAAATAACTATTATGCACTAGTCTACTCCGTATTGAGCTGCAATATAATTGTATGGGGAAGAGCAACTGAAATAGAGTATTCGTCTTACAAAAAAGATTTATCAGACTTATATTTAACCTGAAATATAATGAAACATGTAGGAATACCTTCATAAATGACGGTATTACGACATGCACCTGATGTGTATCCATAACAATCTTCATAAATATAAAAAAAAAACAGGGATGTCCACAAATATCCAACCAGGAAAAATCAAGAAATCCGGATAAGTAACCATGACAGGTCTCACTACAAAAAATCACCCCTATATGCTGGTGGGTACTTCTATAACCTGCTACCTGAGCCAATCAAACAATCTAATTATAAAAAATTCAAAATGTCTCTGAAAACATTTCTCATCGCCAATGCATTTTATTCGCTAGACGAATATATCAATTTTAACAAAAATTAAATTTTGTAAATGTATATCCTACATGTATATTTGGTTTTGTGTTAATTGTATTTGTATTGACTTTTATGGAATGTATTATAAGTATTTATTTATATCTCAATTTTATCTGACTTAACTCATGTCATATCCCATGGCCACAAGAGATGAATAAAGCTATCTATCAATCTATCTATCTAATTTTATGAAATCAAGAACGTCGAACAACCTCAGTTGTTTGTTATTTCCGTTGGGTTCATTCAATATATTTTTATGAAGTATGAGCTTTGTGACTTCCATTTTAAGTAAACGAAGGAATGCAATTAATCAATTGTTCGAAGTAAAGGAGCGCAATTATAAGCTAAAAGACTCTTGATCGACATATAGGGTGGTATGATTAAAATGAGTATTTGCTTTTACTTCAAGTAAGAACTTTTACTTCCTAGTATATTGTGGAGTATAATGTTTTACATAAAGTAAATGCTTCGATGGAAAGTGTTTACTTAGGTTAGAAGTATAAACTACTAGTAAATACTAGGACGTGATTAACCTCAAATTAGTTCGATTGTTGTTGTTCGTTCTGTGGTACTTAATAATCATGAGTAAGAGTAATGTGTTGAACCAAGTGCCGAGGTTACTAAAATGTGGAAGTAGATCTTCAGATGGCATTCGTTATTTTGGTAGAAGATTGTAAAATACTTTTTGACAAACGGCAAACTCCAGCACACAGACGTGAAAATTCCTTCAGAACTGCATGTAGCCTGCACATTAATACTACAATATCCTTTACGGTTGAAATATTCTTCCCCGTGAATTTTTGGTTTTATTATTCTAATGTGGGTGCAATCTATCGCTCATATTGCTCCAGATATCGTCCACCCATCTTTGGCCAATTCAATTTAGCGGGCAGTTTGACGAAAAGATATCCAAATATTTTTCTTCGACACAATTTTTTGTGAAACTTCTTTGATTACTTTTGACACGGTTGTTCGATGTACCCCGACTTCTAGACCCACTTCTTGTTGAAACCCCGGATCACTTAGAGCTCTTAAAAATACCTCCATTTTCGTTAAATTTGATAAAGCTGGTCACCTCGTCTCAATATGATTTCTTAAGAACTCTCTAGCTATCCATTCAACATTGTTTTTATTAAAGCTGAAAGTACAGAGCTTAATAGTAGCAATCTAGCTAAAATAATTGACCACCGAAATAATTTTCTATATTGTTCCTCCCCGTACGTTCTATGTTCACACATTTCCCTTCTTTTCCTACCATATATTCATAAAAAAAAGCCATAACTCCTTTTCAATTGAAGATATGAAGTTAGCCTATGAGTAGCTTCTTAAAAACTACACCAAACACTCCCAAATGGAGGAAATACTTGACAACATTAGTAAATACTGCAGTATTAACTTCTATATATCGAACTAAATAAAGCAAAGTATAGAGTAATTGCTACTAGTACTTACTTAAGTGTTACTTCAAGAATTATGTGGAGTAAATGCTTTGATTTTTTGAAGTGAAAACTACAACATGGAGTATTAACTTGAAGTAAAAGCAAATACTCCTTTTAATAATACCGCCCATAGACGCAACATCCAGTATAAAAACCATTACGGCATTCTAGAAATACCAGCATCAAACATACATCTAACAATTTGAAAAAATCTCATCAGCCGCATCAGTGTACACCGACAACGTCCCGAACCAGCAACTTCTTTTACGTCTTCATGGTTTATGTATGATATAATCCATCAAACACAAGAACTAACTGCACCGCGAGCAATCGGAGAATTGAACCGACGACGCGACGTCTTCTCTCGCCTCAGATTGGTTCAAACATCGCATCGCTGTAGAACAATTGAATTTCACTGAAAATCAACGGTGATTCATTTGGCCTACCTGATTGATTAACTATCGATTTATTTCGGGGGATTAGAATACGTCGCTACGTATAATGGTTTGAAGCTGCTGTTGTTTTGTGAAGCAATTAAGCGTTCGTTAAATGGACGGACTTTGGTTTGGCGGCAAGGCTGAATTATTCAATCATGTTGCTTTTGGTCAGGACATTCAGTTTAAAACTTACCCCACTAAGTGTCTAACTTTGAAAAGTTCTACCTCATATTATTCTAATAATGTGCTAAGATAATTATTGGACAAATGAATTAATCGACGATCTTATCCAATGTGAGCTGCCAGAGTGGCAAGAATTCACGCTCCTTTTAAAAGGTTGAATTAATTTTCAATCCCATACTGTTATTTCGATTTAACGGTATTAGACCGGGATCCCACGCCTGTTTTCAAAAATGATTAATAACAGGCTGAATCTTCCTGAGTAGGTAGGATGGTAGGACTGAAAGTCCCCCACTCCCAACATGTATCTATAACGTGGTCGTAAAAAATCATTAATAACCAGCGGATTTTTTTTACTGTTGCTTGGTTAATATTTGTTTAATTGAATGGTCATATTGTCCTACAAATTGAAAGGTATGTGTTCCCAGTCCTACGCTCCGAAACTGTCAATTCCACGAAAATTCTCGATATTAGTAGCTAATAAACTGCGTAGGCGAAAGTCATGTTGATTTGGTGAGCGTAAAAATTGTATGGCTAACTGTTAGTTTCACCCAAATCTAAAGCTCATGGCGAAACAAACCAATTGAATTAACTTCATTTCAATGCGGTAAAATCAATCTATTTGACCGTAAGCCACGGGCTTAACTAGCCTACAGATATTTCGATCATACCTTCTGAAATAAAAAATGATAAAAATATTTTGTAATTAGGCACATTTATCCTCATTTTTGTTATGATATTTTTCTTATCCTGCCATCCTCATTGTCCAGTTGACAGATCGATCTTATGGCCAGTTTTCGAGCTACAGGGTGTCAAAAATTCCATTACTGCTATTTTGCTGATTATGAATCGATTTGATTTTCTTGCTTTAATTCGAAATCGATTTTTTTTTAGAAATAAACACATTAAATCTAATTTGTAGCTCGTAAGTCTCTCCATTCGAATAAGAAATTATATTTCACAAAGGGTGTTGCATTACATAGCATGACTAGACACTGTTCAAAGAAATAGATGAATATCAATGCCATTATCATTTTTATTTTACAAATTCTTTGAAAAAGAATAGGTCTTCATCAATTACACGAGGATTTATATTATGATTGCTATTTCCACAGTATATAGTTTTCCATGTACACAGTGACAATTTGAATGCTTAAAAAGGCTATATCTCAGGAATGATTATTACGAATTGTCTATATCTGTTACTAGGATATGAGAATTAAAGTGAAATTATACTTATGAAATAATACTCCCATCAACTCCCCTTATTTTCAGCAAGTCCCGTCACTCTCTGATTTACAGCCACCCGCATCCAATTACATTTTTCAGGGATCTCTTCTTGAATAGCTGGTGAAAAATGCTATCCAACTCCTCCCCCTTCCCTTCCACATTGTTTAAAATTATTTTTTTCGTTAAACAGATGTCGTTCCCTTACGAACGACAGCCCTCAAAAGACGAAACTTGTATTAACGAATTCTTACTTTTTACGTGCTATTCCACTTTCTTGGGTCATCAGAGAAATATAAGCAGTCGCTAGGCTTCGAACCCACGACCGGCGACCAGAGTGGATAAAAGATCGGTACTTGGCCACTTGACCCCCGTAAAATATAATATCTTTTTCGAATTGGACTTTTTGAGGCCTCTGGAGATACCATACATCCAATTTTACCGTAGAGCAGATTTTCACAATTCGTCTGACCTCTTTGAAAGTTTTCGATTACAAATTTCAGCTCTTCAGACGACAATGTGGTGTTGCAGGTTTTTCCGGGTTTCCCTGCATCTGTTATAGCGAATGCGACATCATTTAATCCGCCCCGGAAGGCAGATGGATTATTTCAATGTTTTTACTTTGTTATTGTTGTTTTCAATATGTTTATAAAAATGATAAGAGCTAAACACAATTTCCCACTTTTTTCATAAACTTTTCACGTAATTTATGATATTTTTGAATTGAACAATTATATATTACTTTACGAATAAAAGTATATTAAATTAGCTAAACCACAATTTCAAAATAATTCGTTATTTTGAATAATTTTTGTAGGACTAGCGATACATACCCGTTTTTTTTATAGGACACTGTATTATTTAGGATAAAAATACACTAACCTTCCATGTGTTATCATTGTCCTACAGTTATTAATAAATTTTTTTTTTACCATGGAATCGACAATTTCGTAGCGTAGGAATGGGAACACCTACTATTCAATTTGTAGGACAATATGACCATTCAATTATACAAATATTAACCAAGCAACGGTAAAAAAATCCGCTGGTTATTAATGAATTTTTATGACCACGTCATTGGTACATGTTGGGAGTGGGGGAATCTTCAGTCCTACCATCCATTTTGTAGGACAAAAGTTTTTTCGAGTACTTCACCGAATTATCTCGAGGTTCAACTGAAAAACTAACTGTTATTAATGACTTTTTTGCACTTACCAAATCGACATGATTGACGCTTGCGCATTTTATCAGCTACCACTATCGAGAATTTTCGTAGAGGAAGAAGTTGGGCGTCTCGGCAAAATGAAGCTACTCAGAAAGATTCAACCTGTTATTAATCATTTTTGAAAATAGGCGTGGGATCCCGGTCTATATTCAGATGACAATTGAAAAGTTAATAACGAACAGTCGTTGCCGACCGATGATGAACCCTTTACTTCCATATACAACTACTACGTAGGCTTATTATGGCAAATACCTGCCAAAAAACAACTACTCCCTGGCTAAGACCGTGACGGGTATTGCATTAAATCTAACAGACACTTGTGCAACGTTCCTCAAAGCATCAGAGGACGCAATTGCAAGTGCCCTCTGTGACCAACCAGCAGAATTATGTTTTGATTTGGACAGGGTGACCACCTGCAGACTAGTTAATGTTAACGCCCCCGTCCGTTAAGATTTTTTAACGGCCGGCGGGTATCAGGAAATTGACCAGATGAGACAGATACATTCACTTAAAATGTTATGGGTTCAATAATACTATTTAAAAAAAAATTCAATAGAAATGATGGTTTTTCATCATTCCCTGTTGAATGTTTATTTTTTAATTTAGTTTTCAGTACGAAGATATATTGAAAAATTCTTAGCCTACTGTAGAACCAAACAAAATTTCAATGTCAAAATATTTTATTACTCAACATATTCTCCTCTTAATTGGATATATCGAACCTGCAACGTCTCTAGACCTTTCAAAATAAATGTTTCTTCTTGCTCTGCAAACCAGACCTCCACAGCTTCTATTACCTCCTCGTTGGAAGAAAATTTACGATATTTTAAACTTTTCTTCAGTTGAGGAAAGAGATGATAGTCGGACGGAACAAAATTTGGTGAATAAGGAGGGTGTTCTAGTAATTCAAACCCTAAATCACGAATTTTTTGCGTGGCAACATGAGATTTGTGTGCAGGGGCGTTGTCCTGCAAAAACAAAACACCTTTGGATAGCTTTCCGCGTCTTTTCTCTTTAATTTTTTCCTGTAGAGTGGTCATTAATGTCGAATAGTAATCTCCAGTTATTGTTCTATCCTTATCCAAAAAATCAATCACGATATCTCCATGGCAATCCCAAAAAAACTGAAGCAAGAACTTTTCCAGCAAATTTTTGGATACGAAAATTCTTAGGTCTTGGAGAACCATTCCATCGATTGTTGCTTTGTTTCTGGATCGTAGAAATGTACCCAAGTCGGTTTAAGAGGTCTACATCGTTTTCAAATCGAGCACAGATCGAACGCGATGCTACTACCCTTGCACGCTTTTGGTCAACATTCAAACATTTGGGGATTCATTTTGCAGCAATTTTTCTCATGTCCAAATTGACGTGAACCATATGATGAACGCGTTCGTATGAAGTATTCAGTTTTAGCCCAATTCGATGGTCTATTAAAATCATCTCATGAACTGCATCGATATTTTCGGGAACTGACACAGAAACTGGCCTTCCCGATCGGTCATCAACTTCATTGGAAAATTTACCTCTTTTGAAGCTTGCAGTCCAATTTTTCACGGTCGCATACGAAAGACATTGGTCACCAAGGGTATTGAGCATATCTCCGTAAATCTGCTTACCTCTTAACCCTTTTAAATACAGGTACTTGTTGATGGCACGATACTCCAATTTTTGATTTTCACAATTTCGGTGGACATATTTTTTCTTTTAATTTATTGCGTAACTCTGGTTTACTTTTTTGACGTCAAACTTTACACTGACACTTCTAATAAGTTATTGTTCGTTGCTATGGTAACGCAATATTTTGTTTATGCAGGGAACTGGTCTAGGCTAACTAGATATCAATACATCCTCGTTTCAGGCATTTATGAAATGGTTGTTGAACAAATTTGATACTTCAGGGGCATTTTCATACATCACTCCATCTTTAATAATCTCAATGTTATGTTGAGACTCAAGCAGAGAACTATGAAATCATGAAATTTCATGCATGTGTTTGGAGATTAAATAAAAGTGTATTCTTATACATCACGAAGAAAACCCTAAAAGGATAAAGACTTTTCAAGACACACGTCACGATTCCATGAAACCAATTCTGAATTTAAGAAGCTATCTCACAGAAATTTATAGTTATTTTTGTGTATGCAGTGTAATATTGTATCGGATGATACCTATATTGATAGTGTTTCTTCTTGCGTACTTCCTGAAACAGCTGTTATCAAGAAAAATAATCTGATCTAGATAACCCCTCTTCCGTTATAGTTACCCCATGTTAGTGTGAATTAGAGTATAAATGGAATTCGTTTTAATCCACTTTAAGTGTCACTGGTTGCGCAGGGAAGAATAAGCTCAAAAATATATTCATATACAGGGTGGCCATTAAGTTTGGCAAAGTACGATAAATCCCTTATTTCGAAAAGATAAAAAAATTTCAAGACGCATTTTTTAAATTCTTTCGAAGCACACAAGTTGATTCGTGCATACAGGGTGGACCAAACATTCCCTATTTTTTTAAAGAAATGCCAATGAAGTTTTCCTTTTTCTAAAATTATCGGATATTGATTTATATATTTCGATTTTTTTACAGTCTGCACTCGTGATTTTTGAAGAGCACGACGATTACAGTTTGAAACAGTAATTTTCAAATTCATTCGAGTTTTCTGAGAATCTCTGGTGTATACTTATATATTTGGGAAAATTTTCATACATTTTTATGTATTTTATTTGCAATAATCAAATATTTTCACATTTCAAGTATTATTTTACTAGGTACCTACTAAAACCATTTATTCAATAGTAATAGTTAAATAATTTTATAAAGTTACGAAAACTACAAATGATAATACAAGAAGAAAATCAGCGATCCGAACAGCTTTCTGGGAATCACCAGCAGCATCAAATTGTAGGAAGAATTAGTTGGATACTGATTGAGCCCATCTTCAATCAGTAAATCTCTTCTCTTTTGTAAAAAATTATATAAGGTAACGCTTCATATTATATCACTTCATCTAACCCATCTAATGAGGTTGGCTCTGTCTCTGATTCACTTACAATAAATTTGCAATACTGCAATGTTCAATGGCAATTGGCAATTCCTTTATGGAGAAAATGTGGCGTACAAAGATCAATTTTGGGACTTATTTTAATTTTGCTTTATTTTAACTCCATAACATATTTGGAAATTAAAGGAAAAATCAAACTTTTTGCAATACCACACTATTATATTTTGCCAATGACCTCAACGAAATTCATGGAAAAATATGGAAGAGATATTTTTTCTATTCCTGCTATAAACAAAACTGTTTTTTGGGATAATAGACTACTACTATTACTAGATTCTTATTGTGAAGTATACAGGGTGTTTCATAATAAATGCGCAGGACTTCCGGATGTGAGAGCTCGTTCAAAAATATGAAAAAAAGTTTCTATCAACTCACCCTCTAAAATTCAACATTTTCGATATACAGGGTGTTGAAATAAAAAAAATTATAGTTTTTTGCGAATATCTCTGGAACCGCACTAAAAACAGATTGTGAATACATTTTCTACTCATAATAAGTTATGTTTTGAGTAGATTTTTATTTTTTTAAATTTATAATTGATGAATATTTTGAAGAGGTAGTGGGGTAGTGCCAATGTTTTCTACACAATAAAGGTACTCTTGTTCATAAGCTCTAAAGTTGACCGTTTTCAAGAAAAATCAACTTTCATGTTGAAAAACATGGTAAATTTTTTTAAATAATTTTTTTTCCTAATTATACAAAATTTATTTAAACGTTAAAGCAAGTAACAAAACTAAACGTTGACTCCTCAATTACAAAAAAGAACAATAACAATCATACTCAGTTGAATTGTTGGAAATGTCCGCCGTTAGCTTCAATGCACGCAGCAATTTTTCGAGAAAAAAATATTATTTAAACAACATGAAAGTTGATTTTTCTTGAAAACGGTCAACTTTAGAGCTTATCACCAAGAACACCTTTTTTGTGTAGAAAACATTGGCGGTTCATATAGAAGGCTCAAAACTGTACTTTTTTCAGTGGCGTAGAAGTTGGAGAAAAAAACACCCACTACCCCTTCAAAATTTTCACCAATTATGAATATGAAAAAATAAAAAATCCGCAAAAAACATAGCTTATTATGAGTAGAAAATGCCTACGAAATCTGTTTTCTGTGCGATAAACGGTTCCAGAGATATTCGCAAAAAACGATTATTTTTTAAAAATTTCAACACCCTGTATCTCAAAAATGGTGCATTTTAGAGGGTAAGTTAATAGAAACCTTTTTTCATATTTTTGGACGATCTATCACATCCTGCGCATTTATTATGAAACACCCTGTATTTTTCAACAATATGGATCAGAGAAGAAAATCCTATTCTCTGAAAGATATATAGAAACAGTTCGTTTGAAACCGATATCCTACGGTAACTAGGATGTGAAAAAGCCGATTTCACGAACTATAGTAATTTTCCTGAACCACTTTTCTCATTTGCAAAGAAACCTCTCAGAATTGGTAGAATTATTCATTACTTTCCGACAGGTATGAATGGGCTACCCTGTACGATTATTATTTTTGCGTTATTGTTAAAATGCAGTGGTCAAATGGAATGTCGATGACGTCAGCGTTTTTCTTACGAACATCTACTTTTATGGCAACTCTGCAACAACAATGACTGATCAGAGTCGTGACCTGAAAGTAAATATTGAAGCAGTGAGGCTTTTAACGGTAAAACTGAATATCCTATTTCCACATGTGACGGATTATTGCACTCATTTGCATCCATATCCGTAAAATAAACACAGACGTCGCATTCATGTACTTATGAGGCACATTGTACACACACGGCTGCACTGGTATTAATTGTAGCCAAACAGAACGTCAAAACTCACGACTGACTGAATATTCCGCTGCTACGTTTGTTTGTGAGAATTTGTCCACCAGTGTCAGTAGAACAACCTACCGTTTTTCATGGAAATTTCAGAATAACCCTTATGAAATAGTAATAATTAACAAACACATAGGTGAACTGAAAAGCATAGCCAGTGCGGATAAATACTATTATTATTATTTGTCGCTGGGCGTGATTTATGATGACGCATTTACTTTTCATTTGTTTTTATAGTGAAGAGAGCTCTTTACACAATTGTTGAACCAAAACTACTCTCCTAGTGAATCATTCATTTTTAACTGGTTCTTTTCCAACATCTCTTAAGTTGAGAAAGGTCACACCAATAAAATCACAATAAACAAAGAAAAAGTCAAATACGTAAATGTCTAAAAGTATAAATACAAAAAACTGCATAATATGACCATATGAAAGTCCAAATTTTAAAACACACACAATGCATACAAGAAGGCAGTAAAAATTAAAATTTTTAACACCAGAATATTTTGTGAATTGAATTAAAACACACAAGAGTGGATAGTAAAATGGTAAAATCCAAATGAGAAGTAACTTATCAAATCGCATTATGTCACACAAAACCGTTTTTTTAGTAGAGACAAAATCTGTTAATGGCTAAAAACTATGACGTAGGGGTTAGTTTTTGGGTCGGACTCAAATGTGTACATACATAGACCTGAATATTAACCTTATTTAAATCAAAAGTAGTATGAGTTTCCAGAAATATGTTAAAAATTCTTGGACATAATGCATTTTGTTGCATCATGTTGGACAAAATTCAATTTGTTGTGTTCGGGTGCTGGACATTGGGTAAAATTATTCAAAAAAAAACTACTTGTGGGGCAAAGTAATGTAATATTCATAACAATATAAGGTTGATGAACATAGTATATTAATTAACTCGTACTCCTGTTCTCTTTTCTGTTTTCGTTTAGGTCTTTTTCTTGACCCTTGACTAATACACTATTTTCGAGATCCATAAAAAAGGCGTGTGCTGAAATGGAGTTTGAAAACACACAATATATATTTGCAGGTTAGAAATAACTGAAATCACCTGTTGAGTTTCCGCGCGTCTCGATGCTCTGATTGGCCAAGTGACATAATGCATTTTGAACCAAGCGTTTCGTTGGACATATCGCGTTTTGATGTGGTGGTTCGATTTCGCAGTTGAATTATGATGGAACATAATGCAATCTGATAGGTTTCAGATATTTGCATTTAAGCAATGATCATAGATACTCCGAAACCACATCGAACTCGATTTTGTACCGAAGTGGACAAAATGCTATTTGATAAGTTGTTCCTCAAATATGCTGAAGCAGAAGATCTCAGGTTAGCTCATCAGTGAATTCTTATATGGAGTAACAGATCCTTTAAAGTAACAATTTTTTCAGTTGAGTTTTGAAGACATGAATGTTTGTTGAATTTTTTATAGCTATTGGAAGGATATTGTAGAATTTACACCCATTGTACTCTACGCTTTTTTCATATACAGTGTGGTCCACTAAGTGTGCAACAAATGGGAAACTTGTTTATTATCGATTTCTCAGAAAATTATTCTTGACAAAAGTTGGTGCATGTTCCAAAACTATACCAAGTGTACCTGAAATGGCTTTATTACAAACACCATACAGGATAGACCAAAAAATATAAAGTTCGTTCAATAGTAAAGTACCCTTATTTCAAAAAATATAGAAATATTTCGAAATGAAAAGTTGCTTAGAATTGAAAGTTATGTTCAGATACGAAGTCATGGCCTGCTATTCGAATTTTTTTTTTTCGTTTGGAAAATATTGAATTACCCCCGTATGATACATATTTTTACTATTTTGATTTAATATGGATGTGAAGTAGCCACAATCAAATCAGTTTGGAGTATTTTTTATCAAATCAAAGTGTATTTGTAAAATTTACTTGGATTTGTATTTTTTTAGGTGACAGTCAACTTCATGTTTGTTGCAACGATATTTAACAGAACTCTAGAATAAAACAAATACTTTTTTAACGAGGCAAATACTTTACTAAGTAAATGTTCATATGAATAAACTGTCAAAATCTATCGCGGATAGTCATGAACAAAAAAGAACCAATAAGCGATAGTACAGAAACTTACAGTAGGTAACTGAACAGGTGCTAACAATAAAAATTATCGAAGCGTCTCTGTATGTCCACCTTCTCTTCCGATGCATCTAATTGTTCGGTCATAAAATTCGTTCACTGTAAATCGCAACACATTAGCGAGAATATTTCTGCAATGAACTCGTATTGATGTTTCAAGCTCAGCAACATTATTAAAGGGGCGATCTCTGTAGACTTTTTGTTTTAAGTATCCCCATAAGAAATAATCCTGAGGTGTCAGGTCTGGAGAACGAGGCGGCCATCGAGGATCGGTATTTCGTCCTAACCATTTATTACGAAATACCCTATTCAGCCACTGAGAAACATTTCTAGTAGAATGGGCAGGACACCCGTCATGTTGGAACCATACTTTTTGCCGTTCTTCTAATACCATATCATCCAAAAACTCTCCAATTTCAGTTTCCAAAAAGTTCAAGTACCAGTCACCATTCAAATTCTCTCTCGAAAAAAAACGGACCTAGTAATGTATCATTTAATATACCACACCAAACGTTTGTTTTCTGATAGTATTGATTTTTGTTGTCAATAATAAAATTTAGGTTGACATCTGACCACCACCTGCAATTTTGTGATGATAAAACCCCATTTGTTGTAAAAGTCGATTCATCTCCAAACAGAATACATCGATGAAAATCTCTTTGTTCTTCTATTTCACCCTGAATCCACATGGAAAAATCATATCTCAAATCATAGTATCTTTCTTGCAATGTACAAATGAATGTAGGTTTGTAAGCATGGTACTTATGTTTCTTGAGAATACGCTTCACAGAGGTTTTTTTTTATGCCGGTATAATCACTAATTTCTTGGGTGGACCTTCTAGGATTTTCTACTACTGCTTGAAGTACGTCAAGCAGGTTTTCTTCTGTGCATACAGGTTTCGTACGTATTATGTTTATATTCTAGTGAGCCGGTCTGTTTGAAATTCTTTAAAATTCTACTTACACTTGAATAGCAGATTTGTTTGACTGGATGCCGCCAGTTGAAAATATTTGCAGCTTCGCGCATTGTTTTATAACCATCACCACAGATTAAAACTAATTCTGCCTTTTCAGTTAACGTTAATACTACTGAGCGAGGCATTTTTAATTAAGGACAAATATGAAAACGTTTGACAGGCAAGTTTCAAGACGAAACTACAGTATTGTTTTCGGGCGTATGTGTTTTTTGTTCATGGCTATCCGCGATAGAATTCGGAGTGTTTTTTAATATCTGTTCTAGTTGAGGCATTGTTGTCAGAAGAACAGAAATTTTATACTTTTATTGACAGTTTATTCATTTGAACATTTACTTAGTAAAGTATTTGCCTCGTTAAAAAGAGTATTTGTTTTATTCTAGAGTTCAGTTAAATATCGTTGCAACAAACATGAAGTTGACGGTCACCTAAAAAAATACAAATCCAAGTAAATTTTACAAATACACTTTAATTTGATAAAAAATACTCCAAACTGATTTGATTGTGGCTACTTCACATACATATTAAATCAAAATAGTAAAAATATGTATCATATGGGGGTAATTCAATATTTTCCAAACAAAAAAAAAAGTTTAGCACATAATGCATCGATATGATAATTCCATATTAATTTTTTGTCTAGAACAATTCCTAGCATATTTACCGTTTGTGCTGGACCAATTGCTTTTGCACTATTTTCATAAAGTATTATATTCGATTCCTGTTGATTGCGCCTGTTGAATATTATGATGTAAGTTTTGGCTTTGTTGAGTTTCAAATTGTTCTTTTCAGTCCACAGTATGACTTAATTATATATATTCTCGGCAGTTTTTTGGAGTGCATCCATATCGTCTTCAACAATCAAAATATTTGTATCGTCATCATAACTTGTGACGAAAGCCGAGTTTGTATTACCTATGAATGAAATCAGATCATTGGCAAACAACAAGAAGAAAAAGGGGCCTAAATTCGAACCCCGGGGAACTCCCTGAATAATTTCACAGTCATTCCCTATGCATCCTCGTTTTTTGCCTCCTACCTATAAGATAGGATCTTACCAACTCATGTGGTACTCCTCTTACACCTGATCTATACAGTTTAGATAGTAACAGTTCAGGTCCACACAATCAAAAGCAAGTGACTTGAAGCTACACCAGCCATATCACCCTTTCAAATCCGGAAGTATGTGACAATTTATTACATTTTTATTGCAATTTATTACACCAGGTCCGAATTTTATTACACTTGCCGTTTTTGAGATATGCGTGGGTGGTGTGGGTTCTAGTAAAGCTAGTCCACCATCTTCTTACTTTTTAACCAATTTTGATAGTGGAATGGTATTTGGACCAGAATTCATTACAAATAAATTACAACTGACTGGTTGACATCGAACCCCAATTTTAACCCTCCCAAGGGCGAAAAACACCCCAAAATCAAATATTCCGTCGTGATGTTGTGTCTTTCGCCCTTGGGAGATTCGAAATTGGGGTTCGATGTCAATCAGTCAGTTGTAATTTATTTGTTATAAATTCTGGTCCAAATCCCATTCCACTATCAAAATTGGTTAAAAAGTTAGAAGTTGGTGGTCTAGCTTTATATAGAACCCACACCACCCACGCATATCTCAAAAACGGCAAGTGTAATAAAATTCGGACCTGGTGTAATAAATTGTAATAAAAATGTAATAAATTGTCATACTACCGGATTTGGCTGGGTGATTTAGATAGTGTAGCTTCAGCGAGAAATCTATAAAAAGACCAATGACAATTTTTTTTTCAAGAACATTAACAATTTTTTACTGAAACTCGCATAAGGTTGATACTGTACTCTTAGATTTGGTGAAACCGTGTTGTGAAGGTGACAAAAATTAGTTTCTTTCGTAAAACAAAGTCACAAGTTTTTTTAAATTCAACTCGAATGCCTCGGAGAAACTTGACAGTAGGCTTATTGCTCTATAATTATAGAGGTCATTCACATCACCTTTTTTAAATAATGGGCATACTGTTGCAAACTTCAGATTTCATGGAAAAATTCCATTTACAGAAGACAGATTTATCAAATAAGTCAAAAGTTGACAAAGTTCATGGCGGCAACTTTTCAGCAGGTTATTAGAGATATTAATCATGACCAAAAGCATTTGAATTTTTCAGTTGATAAATGAGCTCCAAGACGTCATTCTCACAGAATGAAGATAAGAAGAAACTATTCGAATTATTTGGTGTATTTTGTACAAGGAAATTTTAATCGTAGAACTTGTTTTCAATCAAAGGTTTAGTAAAATTCTCATTGAACTTATTAGGTAAGTGTCGAAGTGTCGAGGTATCTGCCATAGTTGATCAGGTCGAACAATTATAATGATCTTTCAATGACCATGAAAGATGTATGAATATGTGGAATAAATTAAATTTGAGTAGGCTGGCTGAAAGTTCAATTATCGAACATAATTTTCTTGTTATCAATGAACCAGAAAAATCTAGCACTCCTATTTCTCGCATCTTGAGTTCAATCAAATAAACACTGTCGGTTCCAATATTTTTTTAGTTGTCTTGTTTCCATCCACAGTAGCTATTTGAAATACATTTATAGTTCATTCAACCTGTTTATTTTCCTTCTTTGGTGAAACCGATGAAAATAAGGATACGCAACCATACTGTGGTATTATTTCTTTAACAATCGATGGAATACACAAAGTTAAATCAAGTAAAACATGCCTTACACGTCAAGTTATATAATTGTTTATAAATAGAATCTTGCCTAGTTCGAACACCATGACATTTGACTCTCGCTGTTTGTCACTGCATATTTTTAGAGTTTACTCGTGTCTTTGGAACTCTGATTGCATGTAACAATAAAATTATAGAAATAATTCCAACGCCCACTGTAATTTCAAGTAGAAAAGTGAGCCCTAATCTACAAGGTCATTTTAATTACCTACGAAGTCGTGTTATATAGAGTGAATATTAAATAAATGAGGCAAATTCTCATTCGAATTGAAGAATCTCAGCTTTCCTTGTGGCTTCTAATAGTAGTGAACACCTACTCGGATAGGTAATGGGAAAATGGGTGAAGCTGGTGTGAAATCTTTCAAGCTGTCAATTCGTTTATATTGGAATAATTTTTCAGTTATGAGGATCACCGACTATGATGAGAATTGGAATTATTGTTTTGATTTGATTGATACGCGAATATCCAGTTGTCTGAATAAAAGCGTTCCGATAAATACTATTTATTACTGAAAAAGTATTGCATGATAGACTAACGATGTGATATGAATAAATGGCTGTTGAAAATATGTAATGTACTGAAAACATGCAATTTTCAATAATAATACCACCGAAGTTTTAAAAAGTACTAGGATAATGACATTTTTAAAACGTTTTTCTTTCAATATTATGGTTAATAAAATACAATTAACCGACTTTACTTACACAAAATTTAAAAAAATAGTAGAACAAATAGTATAGTTTACTATTACTTCGAGGAGACATAATATCTCATGTGGCCACTTTAGTTAAGTAATAATAATAATACTTATAAACGTAAGAAGAATACAATACAATATAAATGAGAACATACAGGTGAATAAATGAGTACTCGATAAGTGTTTTTTCTACGACCGTGCGTTTTTACCCACTTTCCCGCACTCATTTTAGTTTAGAAATTGTCACTTTCCCGCACTAGTGCGGGTAAACTTGATTTCCCGCACTAGTGCGAGAAAGTAAAATATGTCAATTTATCGTTATTAAATGTACATTTCATTGTTGCTGAGAGTTATTTGCAGGACTCCGTAGAACAGAAGAAAACCATCTCGAATAAAATTCTTTCATGTACTGGCAACTTGCAACCGATGCCGTCTCCGTCATCTTCATGCACTTTGCAATCTACGAGTGTTACTCTTAACAGCCAGTTACCACCAACTAACTACTCTGGACCGGCTATTCTGACGCATTTGCAGAATGCAACAAATTGTGTATTCAACATTAATATTAATAATAATTAGAGGATTTTCATGGAATGTTGTATGTTGAAATAAAATATATATTTTCAATGTGCTTTTTGAATCTTTATGCGGTCGTAGAAAATATAATGTTCCTAATTCATACGTAAAGTGTCTTTCCCGCCCTTGACTGCTTGCCCGAACTCCGCTTCGCGTCGTTCGGGTCAACGGCAGTCGCGTGAGGGAAAGTATCACTTTCCGCACTTGTTAGGAAAATAACTATTTCACACTTGTTTCGAGAAATACTCCCATAAATAACATGTATGAGTAATGAACACACTGACTGACAAATACGGAAATATGATGACAATAATAAACTTATCTAAATATAAAGACAAATATTTACAAACAGATTCGCACACACTCACACACACATCCACACCCATACATGGATAACTAACTATATTATGATACAAAGGTTAATGGTCAATAGGTTAAAATTATAATATTAATAATAAAAAGTAATAATAAAAAAGTGATAATAACATTGTTCATTCACATAATAATAATATTGTTCATTCACATATTGATACAGAAAAGACAGAAGAATACTTTCGATATCATAATAAATATTTACATACACGCATATTTGAATACATAAAAACATACTGGTACACATATACTTCACATATTGATAATAACATGGGAAGAGTTCAAACATTAAAAGAATATAAGTTACTTGAAATTATAACAATTATCGAATAAAATCAGAATAAATTTAAAAACTTTGTTTCAAATATTTTTTTTGTCAACAAAATCAGAAATCGTTTGTCTTGGCTGACTGAATATAAATTGTCTCAATGACTTTTTGAAATTGTGAAATATGTCAATGTTTTTTACCCCCGTAAAGCTAGCAGAACCACTTTGGAATTTTCAAAATTTTTTTAGGCCATAATTTTAGGCTAATTCTAGGCTAATTTATTACCCTATTCCCAAATTTTTTGCTCTTCAATTGTGAGAGATATCGCGGGTTCTGCTAGCTTAACGTTAAGCTGGCAGAACCAAACCGCCAAACGAATGATTATGAAAAGTCTAAGCACATCATAATTTTAGGCTCATTTTAGGCTCACGTTTGAACCCATCGCCGATTTTTTGAAATTCGTTTAAAAAAAATCCTGGTTCTGCTAGCTTTACCGTTAGGCTAGCAGAACCCAACCTTAAAAAAGCAACTCAGAAGAAATGCAGTTGGACAATAATTTTAGGCTCTATTCAGGCTAATTTATTACCCAATTATAAATTTTTTTGCTCTTCCTTTGAAGGAGAAATCATAGGTCGTGTAAGCTCAATACTGAGCTAGCAGTACCAAAAGGCTAACCGAATCGTTATGGAAAATCTGATCACACCATAATTTTAGGCTCATTTTAGGATCACATTTGAACCAGTCACCGAATTTTTTGAAATTCGTTTAAAAAAAATCCTGGGTTCTGCTAGCTTTACCTTTAAGCTAGCAGAACACAACCTATGATATCTCCTCCAACTGAAGAGCAAAAAAATGTATAATTGGGTAATAAATTAGCCTGAATAGAGCCTAAAATTATTGTCCAACTGGATTTGTTCTGAGTTGCTTTTTTAAGTTTGGGTTCTGCTAGCTTAACGGTAAAGCTAGCAGAACCCAGGATTTTTTTAAATAACAAATTCCAAAAAAATCGGCGACGGGTTCAAACGTGAGCCTAAAATTATGGTGGGATCAGATTTTCCATAACGATTCGGTTAGCCTTTTGGTACTGCCAGCTCAGTGTTGAGCTAACACGATCTATGATTTCTCCTTCAACTGAAGAGCAAAAAAATTATAATTTGGTAATAAATTAGCCTGAATAGAGCCTAAAATTATTGTCCAACTGAATTTGTTCCGAGTTGCTTTTTTAAGGTTGGGTTCTGCTAGCTTAACGGTAAAGCTAGCAGAACCAGGATTTTCTTTAAAAAACGAATTCCAAAAAAATCGGCGATGGGTTCAAACGTGAGCCTAAAATGGACCTAAAATTATGGTGTGCTTAGACTTTTCATAATCATTCGTTTGGCGGTTTGGTTCTGCCAGCTCAACGTTAAGCTAGCAGAACCCGCGATATCTCTTACAATTGAAGAGCAAAAAATTTGGGAATAGGGTAATAAATTATCCTAAAATTAGCCTAAAATTATGGCATAAAAAAATTTTGAAAATTCCAAAGTGGTTCTGCTAGCTTTACGGGGGTATGTTTTTTATTGTAATAGGAAGAGTGTTGCATAATTTTGGGGCTAGGTAAATGTAGGAATGTTGTAAAAGTGATTTTTGTGTTAATGGAATTACATGGTGATCTTTTCTTCGGGTGTTATAATAGTGTGATGGTAAAAGATAACTTTTCTTCTTGTGGTATGTTAAAATGATATTATAATAGAAGAGTTGACGAATATCAAAAACACAGGATTCAAAAAACAGATTGTCTGTTGGAAAGCGTGAACTTTTCGAAAATATCAGTTTTAGAAACTTGTTCTGTAGTACTTCAAGAGGACGAAGGTGCGTTCGAAAGGCCCCACCCCAACATGCTATACCATAGCGTAGGTGACTTTCCACAAGTGCGAGGTAAAGAATTTTCAGATGATGGGAGGTGAATATTTCTCTTAAGGTTTTGAACTTATATAGAATGCTTCGTAACTTTTTCCAAATATAGGTAATGTGTTCATTCCATTTGAGATGTGAACCAATAATCACCCCTAAATACTTCACTTTTTTTTCAGGAAGAATCAAGTGTTGGTTGCCTAGGTCTATACATGTAAAGGTTGGTTTGTTCGTGCTATTGCAGCTGAATGGCATATACTGGGTTTTCTCCAAATTTATGGTTAATAGTTTATGTTCAAGCCAGTTTTTTATTGTGTCAATGTCTGATTCTACGGTATATTTCAATTCTTGCCAAAAGTAATTATTTAGTATTAGTTAATTGTGAGTATTAGTCAAGTACGCATTTATTACAAGAATGCCGGCCAGAATTCATCATCCAAATTGGTTTGCGATTATTAAACATCAAATTTGCTTATGGCGTGTGAGAAATATGGAGCTCTTCGTAGATTACAGCCGAATAAGATTGTTTCAAAGTACTACAACATATACAGGGTGATTCCTAAGTTGATTCTTTTTTTAACTGTGTGTAGAACTCGTTAAAATAAACAACTTTTTCATATAACTTTTTCCAAAAACGTGAAAAATTACATTATTACAAAACGTGTCCAATACGGTCCTGTCTAACTTAAATAAGATGTTCGAAGTTGCACAAACTAAACTTTTCATAAACCGCCACAAAAAAAGTCATATGGATTTAGGTCTGGCGACCTTGGTGGCCATGCAACTGGTCAATTTCGACCGATCCACATATTCGCTTATTTTTCAGTTTTCTGAAAAAAATTATTTCAAAAAGCTGTTTGTTTTTACGAGTTCTACACATAGTTAAACAAAAGTTTCAACTTAGGAATCACCCTGTAATTTATGAAACAGCCAATTTATAAATTTCAGTGAATGTGTGCTTGTTTATTCTCCATTAAAGAAACAAGGAATCTCAACAACATTTAGAAGCTTTAGTTGAAAGTGTTTGTTTATGGTAAATCATAAGAACTACCGTAGTAATTATAATGTGATGTTGTAAACTTTGAATGTTCAAGTATATATGTGGTAAATTGTTGATAAAGGATTTTTACTTAATAACTAAAATAGAATAAATTCAATAATATATAAATTTAAATAAAGATCTCAAAAATTTCCAGTGCAATATTAAATTTCATGCATATTACCCCAAGGATGAGAAAAATGTCTAGAAGACTTTTTAGTTACTATGGTAACGAAACAAAATATATACAGGCTTTCAATTGGTCGAAAGTGGGTGTGAAATTTTCTGAAATAATTCAATTGCTTGCTAAACAATACAATGAGTGGGATATTGGAACTGAAAATTATTGTTATTGTAAATGTTTCCTTTGAGTTTCTGTTCCAGTTTGTTCAGTTTTCTACCATCATATACCGGTTAACAATGATATTTGTTAGCTCTTCGTACGAAGTCCAAAATATCCTGTATATTCTCCATCACAATATAATCTGAAATTAAAATGCCTGATGGTGCTAACTTAGTTGGCGCAACGCGCGTCGAGTTAAATTGATGTAGTTTAAGAAGTTATCAACTGTTCCAAATATTAATTTAATGCCTAAAGCTGTCAAAAATCACTCGAGTGGATAATATTGTCTCTCCCATTCTGAACAACAATTGACAAACTGTTGATTCATCACTGCTTCAAGGGAAACAGTAGAAGGCATGCGGAATATGCACCCTAAAACGTTAGGGAGACACTATTGTGATTGTCTTGGGGATTCAACCCCACAAGATATTGATATTTAATCTCAATCAATGGCTGAAATGGTACGGTGTGGGAATGGAAAGTTAATGAAAGAAGCATCTGAAGGTCATGCGATCACTTCGAAATAATAATAATAATAATAGGTCTTTATTTCCCAATAAAAAGTAAATAACAATGAAAAATCATTCTGGCAATCTTTCCAAAGCGAGAGTTCTTTTCAAACGTCCATTTAGTATTTTTCACATTTTCCATATTTTCCAGTCAAATCAGTTTCTAACAGGTAATTTATTTATTTTCATCGGCTCGAAGTTTTCGATATTAAAACAAATGTATCTAAAATATAAAAAGGAGCAAAGTTATTGGGTATAACCTTCAAATTGTTGTGCAACCGTAGACCGTGTTTCGAGCTTAAGCTCTCGTCAGTACGGTAAAATCAAGTGCGAAGATGTACAACACTTGGATGTAAAAATAGAAACAAAGGAAGTCAACAACAGGAAGCCAACCACACATTTGTGGTATCGGTTAGAAGATCTTGTGCTTACAAGGCAACAACTGACGTCGCCACGGAGGCAGCTATAGCTACCAGCGTGACAATCCTACCCAGGAAAATACAAATAAGGATGGATTTAGCGAGGGGCAATATATGAAAATATAAGTAAAAAAGTTATTGGGTATAACCCTCAAAATGTTGTGCAACCGTAGACACGTGTTTCGAGCTTAAGCTCTCGTCAGTACGGTAAAATCAAGTGCGAAGATGTACAACACTTGGATGTAAAAATAGAAACAAAGGAAGTCAACAACAGGAAGCCAACCACACATTTGTGGTGTCGGTTAGAAGACCTTGTGCTTACGTCGCCACGGAGGCAGCTATAGTTACCAGCGTGACAATCCTACCCAGGAAAATATAAATCAGCATGGATTTATCGAGGGGCTATATATGAAAATATAAGGAGAAAAGTTATTGGGTATAACCCTCAAATTGTTGTGTAACCGTAGACACGTGTTTCGAGCTTAAGCTCTCGTCAGTACGGTAAAATCAAGTGCGAAGATGTACAACACTTGGATGTAAAAATAGAAACAAAGGAAGTCAACAACAGGAAGCCAACCACACATTTGTGGCTTCGGTTAGAAGACCTTGTGCTTAGAAGGCAACAACTAACGTCGCCACGGAGGCAGCTGTAGCTACCAGCGTGACAATCCTACCCAGGAAAATATAAATCAGGATGGATTTATCGAGGGGCCATATATGAAAATATGAGGAGAAAAGTTATTGGGTATAACCCTCAAATTGTTGTGCAACCGTAGACACGTGTTTCATATGTGTACAATTCAACCAAAACAAATAGAGTGTTTTGAATACAAAGTAGTCAAATGACTTTAATTTGATATGCAGAAGTACTTAGTTCTTACTAGAAATACTGTAATGATTGTTTTTAGACTGTTGAAAAAACACACACTTTAATAAAACTCAGTAATTTCATTTTAAGAGACTATCAATTCACCATGCTGTATATTCTCTCAAACTAAAACAATTATTTGTTTACCTATGATATTGATACAACATTTATGTAAATTGCCTTCGCCCCAAAAATTCTACATGTATTCATTTTTGACAGAAAATAATAAATTTTCTTCAGATCTCGAGAATTCAGCTTGGATATGAATCGGAGATCAGAGAGAGTAGATTCAGTAAGAGTTCAACATAGACAGGTTTGAAATAAAACAGTGAAATACAAATTATGATATTTTTTGTTAAAATTTTTGTTAAAATTGTTTTTCCGTTAACCAGCTGTCGTCCCCTTACAAACGGCAGCCCTCAGAAGTCGAAACTTGTGCGAGCTAAGGATAAACGAGGTCTTACCTTTTTACGTGCGATTCCTAGCACTTTCTCGGGCCATCAGAAAAACTTCTGCAGTCGTTAGGGTTTGAACCTTTGACTGGCAGCCAAAAGTGATTGAAACAATGTCGCTTTAACCACTCGGCTACCTGGCCCCATATATATATATATATATATATATATATATATATATATATATAATATATGTATATATATAATATATATATATATATATATATGATATGAATTAGTAGTTACATCTTGTGTGTAAAATGGATTAAACAAAACCGTTAGTACTATTTTCATAACAATATGGAATCATTGAAACTTCTTGTCTTGAAAATCAAGTTAATGATTGACTTATGATGTTTGCACTCTTCATTATGGAACACTATAGATATGGATATGAGAACTAGATATTTCAACTTCGTTTTATCAATACAAAAATGTGTACCATCAAAATGAGCACTGAAAATATAAATCAATTGTAAAGTATCAGCGGTTTCATCAGTTTGTGCTATAAAGTGCATAGTTTTTAATTACTTTGTGGTGATTGATTTAAAATTTATAAGAGCTCCCAGTCCGCAATAAAGGACTAAAATATTCGCTTTGGTGGAGTGAAACCGTTAAATCCGATTTAAAGGCTTTATTGTGCTATTGTACTTGACGCATCAGATTGTATGGAAATTGAAGCCACCCACAATTGAAATTCGATTCAATTTAATTACGACGTGGAAAGTGTGATACGCCAACAATGGCGGCACATCACCAATTAGTGACAAATGACCATAATTTACTTTCTGAGCTGGATAGATACCATGCACCAACGTGAAGCTCTAAAAACAACAATTGTAACAATACCTTCAGACATAAAATTGACTTTTCTGTCATTTCTATTGGTTATAGGATGAAATGATACACAGTGGATTTGGTTTTCAGTAATATCAATTTACTGTTATTAAAACAATGCACTTGGAAGGTAAAAGCATAACTATCTCCTCTATGAATAGTCTGTGGAGTAAAACTCATGAGAAAAACATTCGAGCCACAGAATCGACAATCGTCCTCTGCATCTTTTGTTCATATCAGCATGAAGTGCATACGTGCTCTTTATATACATTAAACATACTGAGTCAGCAGTGATGAAGGAGACAAAGAATAATTAATCTTAGTCAATATTCCAACAATTTCGAAGGTCAAAGAAAAAAAACAATCATCATCGAACCTACGCAATATTTAGGTTCAGCAATTTTTGACGATCAACAATATGATTTCCGTCTACAGATATCAACTGATGTGATTTTGGTGCTAACGTTTCAGCTATAAAATAATATGATGGATCTCTGATAATGCAATTCTCTTTTCAACCATCTTTTTTTGGATTCATTTCGATGTTTGGAATGATTTTAAGTATATTAAAAACTGAAATTGATTCATTGATAAAATGAAGAAATGTTTTAATGAAACAACTGTCTAGGTAGTGAATAAAAAATATATTTTTTATATAAAAACTTACGTACGCCACTGTCTGACTAAAATTGCTATATCGCTTAGAATATCCAACTGGTTACATTCCTCGACTGAGAAAAATTTTTTACAACTCAAACAATATGTAAGTGAATAATAGAGTTGGGCACAAAAATACGAAACACACTGTACCTATCAAGAGAGTTAAAATAATATTAGTACTACTGAAATGAGAAAAAAACAAGCTTTCTAGCGATACTAAACATGAAGTGGTTCCATCTAAAAAAAATTCGAAAACGTCACTTCTCCACCAATGGCACATCTAAAAAATATTTGAATTTATAGGAAGGTTCAGAATAAAATACCCTTTAACTTTCATCTGAACTTTTTTTTGATAACCCTTATATTAACTGAGGAAAATGGACGGATCCATATATTTGACTAACTCTGTATGTATTAATTCCATTGTAGTTTCTTCTTCAAACTCTTCTACTTGATCAACAAGATACATAACAAATCCAACGTTCCTAAATTGAAAATAAACTGGTTTGGTTCCATAATGCAAGCAGGTGATACCTACTTTCGTTTTTATTCCATCGCTTTTATGTCTGTTCTTGACGATGAGGTAAGCTACCCAATTTAGAAATATTGTTGGTTATTTTATGTCAGTCCAACATTAAGGTCACTTTGTTCGTGCAATAGTTTGCGTTTGAATTTGAGAGGCAGAGGTAATGAACGAATATGTGGGTCGGTAGAAGAAAGAGTTAATGACTTTGGTATTGATTCAAATTTTATCAATTCGAAACCGTTATTCTTTGTTTTCTTTTTATAGGGAACAAATATTTCAACAGCCTACAATCATTGAGTATGCACATGAAATTCAATTCAACACAAATTTAACTTGGATGATGCAATGAAACAATGATAAATTTCAGAATTGAGGTTCTCCAAAGATCAGTACTTGGGCCAGTATTGATAATCTTCTATACCATTATTGCCAGCATGCATTGACATTATAGATTCAACTTACAACTCAGAAGTCATAAGTGTAAATATACAACATGGGATTGACGTTTTCAAGGCCTCAGCAGGTGTGGCAGATGAACTAGATCAGATGAACGGTAAAATTTATAGTTCCGTTACAAATCGTCTTCCTAATGACATTCATTAATGTAATGATAGAGAAACTACTCTATAACAGGACTCTTAGCCATCACCTGGTCTGGTAGGAAATTAAAACAAATTTTGTTTTGGTTCACTACAATATATTCGGATGGTTAGGTAATATATCGGCCAATTCCAGTTCTTCATAACCCAAACTGTCAAACTTAAGAATCTCATTATGATAATGTATCATGATTTCTGCCATTGTATTTATATTGTCCATATCATAGCTTGAGTCGTCTTCGAACACTGAGCCAAAGTAGTCAGCAAATTCTTCTGCAACAATTTTTTCTTCTTTACCATTAACTGTGAACATGTTATCTCTACTATTCTTGTGTTTTTTTTTGTTAACATAACTACAGAAAATATCACTATTTATGTTTTTATCAATCTGCATTCTTAAAGCATATTCATTATACAGTGCGGCTTTTTTTAGTCCCCCCTGTTAACTTTTGAACGGTTCGACGTACAAACATGAAAAAAAAATCGTTTGGAGGGTTTCGCTACTACTACTTTTTGAAACAAAAAATATGGTGATTGCTCCACAGGGGGCGCGGGGGGCACATCAATTCAAATTTTTTAAATGGTATGAAGGGTCGAGTGTTAAATCGTTGAAAAGATAATTCAATTATCTTTACAACCATCTAAATATTTTTGAATTTAGTTGAGGAATTTTTTCCCAATTTCGATTTTTATGCCTATCGAAATTTTCTAGTTGATGTGCCCCCAGCGCCATCTGTACTGTAATTGCAATATTTCTTCTCTCAAAAAGTAGTATCGATAATACCCTTTGCATTGTTTTTGGTTTCATTATTCCACAATAAACCGTTCAAATTTATCAAGCTATGACTAGTTTTCAGATCCGCATTTATATTTGATATTTCGAATTTGAATTGCAAAAAAAAATATTAACGAAATTAAAAAAAAAATAGATGGTTGTAAAGAGAATTGAATTCTCTTTTCAACGATGTGACACTCGACCCCCCATGCCATTTAAAAATTTTGAATTGATGTGCCCCCCGCGCCCCCTGTCGAGCAATCACCATATTTTTCAAAAAGTAGTCTCGGTGAAACCCTCCAAATGGTTTTTCATTCATGTTTGTACGTCGAACCGTTCAAAATTTAACAGGGGGGGACTAATAAAAGCCGCACTGTATACTTAAATAGGCTCCACGAATTTTCCTTATTAACACAGCTTGTTTTTTTTAATTTTCCATGAACCATTCTGATGTGTTTTTCCGCTTTCTGTAATATTTCATTTCAAGACCAGAAATGATATCCTCTCCAAACCAAGGTTAATAAGTTTTACAAACCCCATTTCGTGAGTTGAATTTTGAGAAAAATACTTAATTATCATGTCCTCATCCTTGAAGTAACCAAGTTCAGCTCAGTCGCAATCTTCCAAAATCTCATATAACTGTTAAAAATTGGCTTTTCTGTAGTTCTACTTATTTTTGAAATATTTTTTTTCATTTTTGAACACAGTATGAGTACAACTTCGAAATTAGACTCTCACAGTGTGACACCTAGTTTATCTGTTTATCAAAGTTGTGCGTTCCCAAAAGGGGTTTGCGATAGCTTAGTGGTTCGAATTTGAAATGGATTGTATATTATAAATAAGAAAGAAATTACTGAAAATGTTTGATAAAATCGGATGTCCTAAATAGTGGCGTCTTTTTAAACGAAGCAACAAAAAACTTACCAACCTTAGTAATGGTGCCGGCTGAATTATCTTCTCGAGCTAGCCCTGGAAGTCCTTGCTGTTCTTGATGGTTACGGCACATACACACACAACAGTTAAATTGATGAAAACATAATAATATGCGGAAAAGTAACATATAAGTATTGCAGCGGAGAAAAGATAACTTTTTACGAATGGCGGTTCTAGGTATCACTGGCGTAGAATCGTGGTCGTTCTTGTCGACCTGCGCGCTGTCGGAAAGGCCAGTTTTTTGTTGTCTATTCACCGATAATGCCACATACACGGTGAATGCCAAAATCGAACAAAAGTAAATTCCAAGAAATTCAACTATCAACTGTATCTGTATCGGACAAGACTCTTATTGGAATTCGGTTGTAATTCAACTCATGGTTATAAAAATTATTTACTTGGTTTTTCTTAGCGATAAATATAGATCATGGTTATTAACAGATGTACAAGCGGCGTCCACTAATTTTTCTATATCTTGTTTCAATAATAAAGTATTTGTCAATGCCTTTAAGATTATCTTCAAATCTGTTGACGTCCAATAGAAAGAGAATCGGCCCCAGTATGGATCCCTGTGGGACATTCATATATAACGATCCTATTTTTGATGATATTGATACTAAATTATCATGGTAAAATTTCGAATATTTGGCTTCGAATTTCAAAAAAAAAATTTAACCAGTTATGTGGCTTTCCTTCGAAATCGTAAGATTTTAGAATATGTAGTAATTTTAGACGATTAACGCAGTCAAACGTCTTGCTCTCAAGTTGCATAAAACTGCAGCAGGGCATACGCTGTCTTTATTAACCCTCCAGTAATCGGGTGATGTGAAAGCACATACATGGTCGGGTTGTATCTATCAGACCCAAATTGTAAGTGGGGTAAAATACTTTCCAACAAAATTTGAAAAAAGAAATCTGAGTTATTAATGTATTCTATGATTGTTTTAACATGTGTAATTGCATAAATACTAATATGAAAATAAACAATTCAAGTTTTCTTCCACATTTTCCAAACGACCAAAGAAAAATGCAACAATATACATTTCAAACCATAAAAATCAGTTTTGAAGAACAGGTTGAAAACAATCTTCGCACATTGGTTCAATATGCTTCAAGCAAAGCTATTTATGACATTTTTCACAAAAATATAGCGTTATCCGATTTTGCCAACGGTCCTATATCTTAGGGTCATCTGCTCTAGCAGTCACATGATCCTTCAATAATGCCAAGGCCAACGGCCAACCTAAGTTCTTTCAAATACAAGCGTCTTTCCCAAATTACTTTAGTCTCGGCCTTTATGGACCACATAATCATTTATTCCGGCAATATTCAGAAAATTATAAAATAGGGTCATAGGCCATCTTCTCGCATTTCTACTGGTATTATAAGCACCAGTGTTTTGATCCACTGAATCAATACCTGCCTTTGTCAAATCATAAAATGTTGAAAGGTGCTTGCAGAAAATCTTACAAAAATGGTCGGGTGGTGTCTGTGAGACCACTATTTCTCCTACTACGCGTAATTTTTAAGATAGACTGGTACTTTTTCAACAGTACCTCTAGAACCGGTTGATTGAAAGGTACAGGCATGCGCAAACAGATCAGCCACGAAATAGATGAATCCGAATAGGAAACGAGAATCGATTGTCCCACAGACCCCACCCGACCACCGGAGGGTTAAAATTGATCAGAGGATTATAAAAATGCAATAAAGGTGACTGAGTGGATTTACCACTGCGAAAACCATGTTATGTGGAATTTGAAATATTGTGCTTGTCAATAAAACATAAAACGATTCATAAAAGAGAATATTAAAAAATCTTTGACAAAGTTTAAGTTTTTCTATACTGCGTTTTTTATTTCTATGAATAGGAGGAACCTTTCCCAATTTCATGTTTGAGGGAAGAATCATATATTCAAATGACATATTTACAAGATAAGTAATAGGGAATATGCATAATTTATTTTTATTTGTTTAATCAATTTTTTACTTCGTTACAACATAGTAAAAAATATAAATACGGTCTTGGAATTAATTTTTAAAATAATATATAAAATACAGGAATTTGACCTATTTGAATGCCTCCATTTTCGCGCGCTGTGGATGACGTCACATAGCGCTATCAGTGTTGTTCTTCTTCAGTGTCGTTCGTTTTGACGTACTCTGATTGCTCTACTTGCTTGAAGTTGATATTTTATAAAAGAGTAAGACAAATGCAGTACAAGTGTTAGATAGAGATGAACATATGTGAAAGTGATCTTGATCAACCAGAGCAGTCTTCAATGAACAAGCCTTTCTATAGTTCTGGCCATTTTCCTCCATTTTCGTGCACTGTGGATGACGTCACATAGCGCTATCAGTGTTGTTCTTCTTCAGTGTCGTTCGTTTTGACGTACTCTGATTGCTCTACTTGCTTGAAGTTGATATTTTATAAAAGAGTAAGACAAATGCAGTACAAGTGTTAGATAGAGATGAACATATGTGAAAGTGATCTTGATCAACCAGAGCAGTCTTCAATGAACAAGCCTTTCTATAGTTCTGGCCATTTTCCTCCATTTTCGTGCACTGTGGATGACGTCACATAGCGCTATCAGTGTTGTTCTTCTTCAGTGTCGTTCGTTTTGACGTACTCTGATTGCTCTACTTGCTTGAAGTTGATATTTTATAAAAGAGTAAGACAAATGCAGTACAAGTGTTAGATAGAGATGAACATATGTGAAAGTGATCTCGATCAACCAGAGCAGTCTTCAATTAACAAGCCTTTCTATAGTTATGGCCATTGACACTATTGACAGTTATTAATTAGGTTAGGAATTTGCAGTTTTAATCGCTATTACGATAATGGAAAATGCTAAAAAACATCTTATAGGTATTGTTTAGTAACGGAATGCCAAAACACAATTATAAGTACACCAAGTTAACTATTTTTTTCTGTTCCAAGAGATGCGAAAATACGTAAACAAGGGTGTAAGGTTATGAGAAGAGGCGAAGTATCTCCAATATCACATTTACATTGTTGTGAAGATCATTTCAATGTGAGTACATTGTATTTCGATAGTTAACATGAAGTGAATTGATCAGAAGTAAGTTTTGTATGCATAACTGTTTTGTATATACCTCCCACTAAGCAAAGTAACATTAATTCAATATTTCAGTAACCTTTCATGGTAATGTGTAATGTTACATCAGAGTTTTCTGCTACCTTACTGCAAAGGTTCAGCAACTACTGAAACGGACGTTCAGCAATATTACAAATGGTATATGCCATTATCAATTATTCCAGCAAGGTTTCTGCAACATTGTATATAATATACAGGAAAATTGCAAATGTGATATTGAAAATGACGTCTTATGACAATGTTGCAGCAACTACTGAAATGGATTGATGGATGTAATCTTTCATAATTAGTAATTGCAGCAAGGTTACCGCAACATAGAATATAAATTAGTGGAAAATAACATATTCAATATTTTTATATAGCAGCAACTTACCATCAATCTTGTCTATTCCTTTCCATAACATAACAGTAAGATTTCATAAATTACGTTCCAGTAGGTTTGTTAGCTACTGAAGAAATTTTGGATTTTCACTACTTGCCACTAATATTGATAGAAAATGAATACATTCTTTCATGGGAGACAGATCATTCAGTATTGATGTCTCCTCTATGGAAATCAGATTAATCATTTTCTAGTTTTTAGAAACAAGCAGTGCCAACCCAAAAAATCTTCTGAAATTATACCTATTAATTTGAATGTCCATTTAAATCTTGGAGATCAAAAAGACAAAAATTTGATATTGAAACCTTTAATTAAAATATCACAAAAAAACAAATAAGTACTCATATTCAAATGTCATATTTAAAATAAAAATCTGTTTGGCCTTATCAGGTACGTGAAACAAAATAATCATTGAATTGAGTGTGTAGCTTAAATATCGACATCTCGATGTACTACCTAACCCTTCAAGTAACGTGCTTTTGCGAATTGTAGCCAAACTTTTACATTTATTAGAAATGCATCATCTCTGATGCATGGAGATGAATTTCTCACTGCATCTGGAACAAAAATATTATAAATAAATATATAATTAGTCAACTCAACACTTATGGTCTTATTTCAATATAGAATGTACAATTGAACTTGTCCTTGATTATGACACTATTGTGCTTACATATTTGCTTTATATTCAAATTGAACTGACTCGAATTTTAAAATTTGTTTAGATTTCAATTCTTTGATTCTGAAATTGTCTTTTTTGTTGATCCAATTGCAAAACATGGCACAATGATTTGTGAAAAAACGTTCAAGACTTGTTCCAACACAAAACTTTTCATTCAAGCCACCAATATATTGAAAAACCTGCAACTAAAATCGAGATGTAAAAGTATTCCACATAATTTACAAATGTAAAAGTACCTTTCAAATTGACACTACTACCAGATTTATTCGCAATAAAAGGAGAAAAAAACATTCCCCTAATAAACGCAGAATGAGCATACCAGATCATCCTAACCTAAAATAATATTTGATGTATCGCCTTACCTTACATGAAGATGCCTTAAATTTATTAGCACTATCCATTATGCTGCTTCAACACTCAGTGAACTCTTATTTAAAAAACAAAATTGAAGAAGAATATGTACTTTACTTAGGTACCTAGGTTAAGAACGAATGAAAGTATCCAAAACGAAACTAACACAAAGGCACGACACACAACAACAATATAATTTACAATATCAAAATGGCGTGAGGCGCGTGCTTGTCTGGGATCGTTACTGGGTCGCCCCGTTAGGTGGCATCTCATCAAGATCGGGAAATTCAAAACTGGTTGGATTCCTGATAAATGAAATATTATTTCAAGTTTCTTCATACTTACCATTTAAAACTGTCCTAGCGTATCATTTTGTATATTTCTGCGATGATGCAATCGAAAATTGAAAGTATATTGTGTTTTCTAAATACTGTCAATATTGTTTGTAGTTAGCTTATGTATGGTTTTAAATATCATGGAATTTCAATCTCAGTGCAACATTGCGATTTTAACTTGTTCGATAGTTCCAAATGTAACTTGCACTCACACTGTTCGTAGATAGTTTCTGTACTGTTGCATTTACAATGAACTTTCATGGATCATGTAACATTGCACTTGAAACTCAATCAATAGCTTGCTTTATAACTTATAAACAACTTGTCTGTAGTTTATTCTGTTATGTTAAAAACTTAAATATAGCATTGAGCTTTATGCAATATTATATTTTCATTTTACGATGGCAAGCTATACATAATATTGTGGCAATATTTTGTAACATTACACGTTTAGTGGGCTGCCTCACCTAAATTACAAAATGAAAACTATCATTTGATAAACTATTACTACTTATCAGTTCCGGTATTATTGTCGGATTGTGCTTTGACAAAACCGCTTTCAGTCATTTCTCTTGATAATTTACAATTGTCACAAGATCAAAATCGAACTATGTAATGGAAAACACTACAAATATATAAATAAAAACAAATTTTCTATGAAAGACGACTAGCACAGTATGAATATCAACACAGATAAATTTCATAACGTGCAATGTGACGTCATTCTTCGTTTCGACCAATGGTGATGCGTTTCGCAAATTTGAATTCCGCGCGCTTATTATGCACTTTTTGATTGAAGTTTTATGGAGTTAAATACAAACTAAATGATAAACCAATGGTTTAGGTGTAATTTCGAGACAATAAAGTATATGTGGTAAAAAAATCAAGTAAATTTAAATCACTTGCATATTCCCTATTGGTTTCATTACGAAGAGTTGAAGATCAAACTTGAACATATTCAAATGTTTATGCGTGTTTTTAACATATTTCCATGTTTTTATGTTGATGTTCATGAGTTCAGTTGTTCAAATATACGAAAAGACTTGTATGACACAAATAAATGTTCTCTGAGAGTTTTTCACGTATATATCCAATGAAACGTTTGTTTCAATTCGAAAGATGGAAATATTCATTGGCAATCGACAATTAATTTTATCAAATCGCTCTCAACAAACTCCTACAGTTTCATGGAAAATTATTCGAGTTCACAATCCACTTGAACCCAATTCAATTTCAATTTGTTTGGTAAACATAGTGGATGTATGGAGTTATTTCGTCGTAATTGGTAATAATGTTAGCGTTTATGAGAAGTTTGAAGTACAAATCCATTGAGTATGGCAATAAAATCAGTTCAGCCTGAAAAGTTTAATCCACCATGTGATGTTGAAAACAAAGAACTATTCTTTAGATTTTCCTTGTTGATTTTAATAATCACCTCAGAATCAATACCGAAATCGAGTTCAAATTACTGTCTTCCAGTTTTCCAGTAGGTTAGCACAAAGTGAAAATGGTAACGATCAGCATATTGGCTTTAAAGTTACTAAAGCAGGAGAAATCTGCAAGATACTTTTCTCTGACTAAAATAACATATTTCCGATTGACTCAGCCGTTACTTGATGAAAATCCATAGTACCTACCCACAAACCACACCGAAATCAATTCGATTTTCACAAACTTCATTTAATCATGTTTCACTAACACAGTAGCTTCTTCAAGTGAGTATACAAGCTGAATAATCATTTATTTTTTATTATTTAATATTTTTTCCGCCTACTTCGTATTAACAATTCTGTTTAATGTTCTTCAATTCAAATGAAATTGACCATTAATGAACCCTATCTATGAACGACTTATTATTGTTATTGTTGTTAAAATTGTTATTTCCGTCAACCGATTGCACCCCTACGCGCAACCCTCAGAAGTCTTCGAGAGACTTTTGTGAGCTAGCGAAGACGGAGCCCTTACCTTTTAACGTGTGATGCCATGCACGAGACCGGTGAATCGGTGGATCGAACCCACGACCCCACGCATGCGAGGCGAACGCACTACCAGCCGACCACCACGGCCCATATTAATGGATGATTTCGAGAAATCGTTCATTAAATTACCCCTATTGATGGTCAATTTGTCATTAATGGTCGATTTCTCTATGAATGCATGATTGTTGCATAGGCAACCAAACATAAACGAATTCAGAAGTTATGGACGCTAAAATGAATATTGACTATAAATTTTTGCACTGTTTTGCCCACCGATTAGGACAATTTTCTTCCAACCAATCTCTCACAATCCTGCTATTGTGGATGGAACAGCCATCTGATTGAAACAAAAGATGTACCTCTTCTGCCAGTGGAAGTTCATCCATATCGTTGGAGAATTCGTTATTCAAAAAATTCAAAAAAGTTTGACTATTCAAATTGTTTAAAAAAAAGGGGGCCAATCATCCTGGTATGGAATATTCCGCACCATACATTTATATTTTGTGGGTACTGTCTTCTGCAATTAATTATCCTACGTGGATTTCTTTCCGTCCAATACCTTGTATTTTGAGAATTAACTGTTACATTGGTTGTGAATGTTGACTCATCGCTGAACAACATTTTTTTCAAAAAATTCCTGTTGTTTAGATATTCTCCTTGAGCCCATAAACTATACTCCATCCTCTTTTCATTATCGCCTTCTTCTAAGGTGTGAAGGAACTTTGGTTTAAAGGGCGCAATATTATTATATTTGAATCGGGAAGAAGTATCATCTCCACAACTTCAATTATAACAATTTTCAAATAGGAGGGTACATGTTTCGGATTCAGTCAGAATTCATCTTCAGCCTTATACAATATAAGTTCTATAAAAAAAATATATAATTTTACCTGATATATTCATATATACTGAGGACCAAGAGGTACTCATGTTCAGATTTCTCCTGAACTGATACATTCCACTTGTTACCTCATAATTCATTTTTGTATGTAATTTATTGATAATATCGTATGCCTTTCTATCACTTATTTTTTGTTATGTGTCTCTTGTTGGTATTAGTGACTTTTCGATTGACAGTTGGTGGAGTTGAATAATGCAATTGTCGCTTTTTGAAATAGACCCCAGTTTGTTGATAGTTGTCATGGTAACGTCTCTCCCTTGATACTTTCGGCTTGCTTTCGGCTTAAGTCACAGCCATTATAAAATTAATTTGATCTCGCTAGAAAATATCACTTATAGCTTTTAGTTATTAAAAAGTAATAGCTAAACCCTTAGTAATTTACCCTAAGTTGATGTACCGCCTTGACTGATTGAAATAGTACGCATATTTCCAGCTTATTTCATGAAAAACTATGAAGAGAGTTACCACAAAATTGTTGTTAAGAGTTAACTTAAATTATATGGATTAGACTGTTTAGTAAAGGAGAAAAAGTACATCAGGCTTTCAATAAAAGTGGAAAGTGAATTCCCAAGGAAATCTACATAATTGGAAGATTAATTCAATTTCTCGTGTTGGATCTTTCAAGTCATAGAACCCGAGATTCTGCATTTGGTCCTTCGAGCCGGATTCTTCGAAAATAGAAAAGGAACCCGCACACGCAATCTATGGATATATAGTCTCTTTCCCATTTTCTATGGGTGGTCCTTCAGATTAGAATAAAATCGCAGCAGTATCTATGGTAGTTTGTCATCACTTCGCGGCCCTGGCCAAAATATACCAACAAACGGAAGAAGCCATCGATGCAGCCTGCACACGTGTCGAACTAGCATACAACTTGACATCATGTCAGTTTCAGGTAACCTTCCGAGGTTTTTTGAACATTTTGTTGGAAATATAAAAAATTGATTTTGAATTTCAAACTTTGAAAACATATTGTTTATTGTTGTCTGCTTTCCCGTTTCTTAGATGCTAGTTTATTAGTTTCTTGTACTATTTGTGTTTTCACGCTCATTTCTTAGATAGTGCATTTAGCATATATACAGTTCTGCCATTTAATTATTTCATTTGTGGATATTTGATTGTATCGTCAATTAAAAAAAAAGGAAACTTTGAAAAAAGACAGAAAACGTGCTAAAGCCTCGTTCACACGTATTCTCGATGTGACTAAGTGGACAGCTTTTCAAGATCTTTTTACATCTCTTATAGTCAAGAATAGCTCTCTATCAAATGTTGAAAAGTTGATTCACTTGAAAATTTCACTTCAAGGAGAGTCTTTATCACTAATTGACGCCCTTGAACTCACAAATAAGAATTTTGACATAGCATGGAAGATTTTGCAATATAGATATGACCTTAATCATTTAATTACTATACCATGCTTGATAAATTATCATTATCTTTGCTACCATTACCATCATATCTCAATCTCAATTCTAAGGCATTGAACATAGTACCAACATACTATTAGTTAAGTTTCATCCATTCAACATTTAAATTTATAAAAAAGGATTTTTTTCTCTCTTGGTCCTCAGTATATATGAGTATATCAGGTAAAATCATATATTTTTTGTAAAACTTATATTGTATAAGGCTGGAGATGGATTCTGGCTGAATCTGAAACAAGTACCCCCAATTTGAAATTTGTTTTAATTAAAGTTGTGGAGATGATTTTGTGATCCCGATTCATCTGTACCGCTCCACTTTTAGCTGAAATGGACTTCTACCAGAGATTTTTATATTTCCTAAGATTTTTCCTTTTTGTTTCACGCGGTAGGAGAATGTCCGCATATTTGTAATAATTGTCAAACTTGTTTTCGGATTATTATTAAAATAATTTCGAGTTCGTTCAGAATTATTTCGTCTCAGACCTTGTACATTTTTATCATTCTTCAGAATATATTTACAAACAGCTCCGAACTGTTTGAAGTTTTGTTTACTCGGCCGACTGTAGCTCTGCTAATATTTCGACGTTCCGCATACTTCCCTTCCGGATCTGTAGTTGTTACTACGAAGTCTTGGTATTTGAATTTTCTCCTGCATGTTAAGTCACATTATCAGCCATACTTCTTTAATAGTATAGGTACTTGAGGAGTTATAAACTTCACTATTAATACTGACAAATTGGTGTCTTTGTCTTATATTCTGATGACTTGTCATCTGTATAGCAAATAAAGTTTCAAAGCCTCCAATTAATAGTAAAAGTTTTGAAACGTGGTATACCAGCGTGTTTGACTGAAACCAACATTGATATTTGGAATAACTGTCAACCACCAAAGAGGAACTGCCTAAAATAATACATGCTTGCACCGATATTACCCCAATTAAATTTAAGTACACCCATTTCAAATCATCACGAATCAGTCGTCATTAAATTTTATTTTAAAGAATCGCTAGTATGTTTTTTGTACTTTTGAGCTTGAAAAACATTTGGAATTGGCCTTGAAATTTTTATTCTTATTTCGAATATATGGCACTCAACTAGAACTATTGAAAAAAAACTTTTGAATCGGATAGTAAATGACAGTTTTTAGAGAGGTGGCACGCTTTCAAATAGGTCACTCTGTGAACCATATAAAGTACAGTTATTGTAATATAACTGTATTTTACATTGATGTTACTGTTGTTTATCAAATAGAATAATACCAAATACTTCAAATAATAATACTCCCTCATAAACGCTCTTAGAGTGCCAACTGCATAGTCTGTGCGGGTAGTGGACGGCTATTACTATTATTTGCCGTGGCTCCCTTTTTTATAAAAAAAACGGCTCTGGGTCAAACTGAATGTTACTTTGAATTACTTGGCATGTCCTTTTTTTCTACGATGCACTTGTTTAAGTGAATAATTTCAAACAAGATTTTTGGAGACTCGGTGGTCTTTCAACTAAATGAACAGTGTTCATAATTATTCTGTTTTTATTTGAATATTGTTCTATTTTTACAACGTCTAGTGAATGACTTATGAGATATGACAATAAGAAGTCACAAAATATCCACCAATCTTCGACATATTTGACATATTTGACACTTATTCTAGAAGAACAACTAATAAGTTTCTATGTCCAAAAAACAAAAGCAAAATTTTGATGTCGAGTTATCCACGATGTTTTTAGCATTACAAAAATGTCGCCATTAATTTTATCTTCACTGAAAATAATTGTGTTTTCCAACAAAAGGTTGATTGGTATAATGGCACGCCATTGTAATCAATTAGAGCTTGTCATTCGGAGTGACAGCAGAACAAACATCTCATCGGGAATTTATTGATTATCCCGTTCTATTTCCTTCATGATACACCCTGCCATATTGAACTCACGCACATTTTCTTTGTAGCCACGATTATTTATAGAAAACTTTGATGCGTACAAAAAATAATCGTGTTCCAAATCATCGTTTTATTACATGTCGGTGTTCTGGAAAGTTGTGTAATAAATGTTATTTTCATCCTTCACATCAGAGACGATCTCTTTGATTACGATAGTTTCTTGGCGTAATTTCGGAGACAAACAAAAACATATAATTTTGACAAATCAAGTTTATGCAGTTTCAAATTGTGAGGTAACTGATAAATAAGTAACTACTAACGAAGAAAACAATGAGAAAACAGATTGTATTAGAATTATGATATGTTGACTTTGAATAATTTTAATGAATGGCATGGTGCCGAATAGATATTTATGATACAAGTGTTAAAAGTGACATTTCCTTTTGTTAATAATAATAATAATAATAATAATACGCCTCTAATCGATATAAAGATATGCAACATATCGAAAAGGTGGAGACTCACTGTGAAGTGCCTTTCAGCTCTACCTAACTAATCAATTGCCTGGAAAAGTCTTGTTGCTTGTTGCTGAGCATATCATCGATCCACTTACGTATTTAGTAAATTTATCATTTCTGGAGGGATCATTTCCCTCACGTCTCAAACACGCCATTGTTATTCCTGTTCACAAAAAAAATGATAAACATTTGATTTCTAATTATAGAGGTATTGCATTGCTGTCTTCATTCTCGAAATTATTCGAAAAATCCTATCTCAACAGACTTGTATCCTTTTGTAAAAAGTATGAGTTGTTCTCAAAGAGTCAATATGGCTTTCAGGCTGGTTTATCAACTCAAGATGCTACTCTCTCTCTCTGATCAATCATGTTCTATCCAAATTTGATAATGGTGAAAAGACTTTAAGTATTCTTTTTGATTTGTCACGTGCATTTGGCACCATCAATCATCAACTTCTTCTTGATAAACTTAAATGACTTGGGTGTTCGTGGTCATTGTCTTAAATGGATTGAAACTTATTTAACTGGCAGAACACAATCAGTTAAGGTTAGGCTCGAATCGGGAACTTATTATTCTGAAAATCGTAATATCATAACAGGAGTCCCGCAAGGTAGTGTCCTGGGTCCTACCCTCTTCCTTCTATTTGTAAATGACATATCTAATATTAATCAACCAAATTGTACCGTACAGTTTGTGGATGACACGTCCTTCATATTCAGTTCTGCTTCATGTAAAGGGTTGTCTGATCAGGCAGAAAATGCAGTTGCTAATATGCTAAACTACTGCTCCAGAAACGGCCTTGTATTAAATAAAAATAAAACGAATACCATTGTTTTTTCTCTTAGAGAGTTGGATTGCAGTATATTGGTAAGAGCAAATTCAAAATTGATTGTACAGAAAAAATCAGTTAACTTCCTAGGGTTGACCATAGACTCACAATTATCCTGGAATGACCATATCGACTCTATTTCAAAAAAATTGTCAAAACATTGTTTTGTTATCTGGAATCTCAGGAATTTTGTCCCTATTAACATTTTATTAAGCTATTACTGTGCCTATGTACACTCAAGTCTCAATTATTGCTTACTTTCCTACGGTAATTGCGGTAGATTGTAGATTGAATGATTTGTTGATTTCCCAAAAAAAGATATTGAAGACTATGTGTTTCAAAAAATATGGCGATTCTTGTAAGCACTTATTTATTAAATTGAGAATTCTAACTGTGATATCCATGTATATTTTGAATTGTGTCACTTATGTAAAACAACACTGCCACATGTTTCAGGAAAGGGACACCACCCGTCTTGCCTCAGGCTACACTCTAAGACAAAATTTTAATTTCATTGTTCCCAATCACAAATTAACATGTGTATCTAACGGACCTCATATCATGTCTATAAGACTTTATAATAAACTTCCTATATCCCTTAAAAAAAATTCTAATCTCAATAATTTCAAAAATAGTGTGAAGAATCTTCTCTACAAGAATGCATTTTATTCTCTTGATGAATTTTCACAAAATGATTTGGCTACCACGTTATGAATGTTTGCTTGTGTACTTTTTGTTATTTATATTGTTTTTTTACTTATATCATAGAATTCCCTTTTTACCACTACTATTAATTGTGTTATATTCTTATATGTTAATTTAATTTAATTTGTTGAAATGATTTTAGACTGCCATTTTATTTCTTAACCTTTTGTATTTGACGATTTTCATGCTTGTAATAGTCTCAGGAAATAAAAGATTGTATTGTATTGTATTGTATTGTATTGTATTGTATAACTAGCCTAAAACTAAAGTAATACAATCCTAATATAATTGATTTGCATAAATTAATATTGATATAAATAAAGAATATAGTTAATTAATGCAAGTGGGCTTAATCATGTTTCATTGTGCATAACAGTGGTTCTTTAACGTCTTAACTGTCTTCCACTTTCAAAATTGAGTAGAGAATAATTCTTCAAACTGTTTGGTAATTATTGTAGAGAACACAGGCATTATACGAAAACCTCTTCTGAAAATTGCCGTAGAATACTTCGGCACAACTAAAGTTTGTCGATTTCTCGTTCCCAAGTTATTTACATTTTCAAAACGCTTCAGCATATCAAATAAGAAGTGAGGCTTTTTATGAATCAAAACTTTGTGTGTGAGAGAGCATATGTAATTTTCTTACTTTATCCAGCTTGAGTCTTTTAGAATTTTTGTATATGTGGCTGATATGATCGTATTTTTTAATTAAGTAAGAAAATCGCATGCATGAATGTTGGACTCTTTAGCATCATATTCTGGATAGAATCAAAGAATGACATATTTGTGTTTTCAATGTATTTGTCCTCAAGTGCCTATATGGAAAGAGACTTCTCAGAGCAAAATAGGATACTCTGCATATATTACATGTGTTTTTCGTATCGCATGTCTTTGTCCAATAATAAACATTTTACATTCGTTCACAGTGGGAATTGGCATGCCTTGTGTTTGGAATTAACTGTTCAATTGGACTTCGTCTCTCTTTGCTTGACGACCGAATATTATAGCATTGAATTTTTCTGGGTTCAGCTTTAATCCGTGTGCGGTTGATATGTCATAAAGTTTTTCAAGGTCGTCGTTTATTAAGGTGATCGATTCCACCCTTTTTTCGATATCAAAACTAAAATGCACCTGTGTGTCATTTGACAGTTAGCTAGATGAGAATAAAAATCAGAGATATAAACTGTGTATAATAGTGGTCCAAGTATAGAGCCTTGGGGGACTCCTCCAGTGATTGAAAGGTGATTTGATTATCTTCCATCAGAAATGACATACTGTGTACGATGACTCAAATAGTCTCTGATTGATTTAACGGCTATACCTGAAAAACCAAAGTACCTCAGTTTATCACAAAGTATTGTTAGATCTACCATATCAAAGGCTTTACTATAATCTACGATACAAGGCAAGTTATTTTTTTTTCGATCAGTAGCAGTGAGTATGTCGTTTGTGATGCATACTAAGGCAATTGTTGTGCTGTAGTGTTCTCTATATCCACTTTGAAATCTTGGAATTATTTTTTCATCAATAATAAATTTAGTAATTTTTTCGAAAGACTGATAGGTATCAAGTGTGAGAAATCAGTAGCCTTATTTATTTTTGGAATAGGTAACACCCTAGTGCATTTCCAGGAGTTTGGAAAAGTTCCCGTTTCAATGGCAGCATTGAAAACATACGTGAAGTGGTTCAGTAAACAAGAAGAGACAAGATCTACAACTATTGATAGTGTTGATGGAGTCCAAAACTTCTTGAGGGCTCACTTTTTGAAATGTGAAATTATGGTTGACGTTTTGTGCATTTTATATATATATATATATATATATATATATATATATATGAAAATATAAGTAGAAAAGTTATTGGGTATAACCCTCAAAATGTTCTGCAACCGTAGACACGTGTTTCGAGCTTAAGCTCTCATCAGTACGGTAAAATTAAGTGCGAAGATGTACAACACTTGGATGTAAAAATAGAAACAAAGGAAGTCAACAACAGGAAGCCAACCACACATTTGTGGCTTCGGTTAGAAGACCTTGTGCTTACAAGGCAACAACTAACGTCGCCACGGTTGCAGAACATTTTGAGGGTTATACCCAATAACTTTTCTACTTATATTTTCATATATTGCCCCTCGCTATATCCATCCTTATTTATATATATATATATATATATATATATATATCTATATATATATATATATATATATATATCTAGTAATTCCAATTGGATGGCAGTTTTGCTGACTTGGTATATTACTAAAATGCAGGTTCCTAGAATTTACATCATTCATAAGATTGGTACTCATTTCAATTTTTTCTTTTGAAATTACATTGAATTGTTTCAGTCTACTCCAAAAGTTGATATATGCTTTTTTTCCACCTAATTTCGCATTCGTTTGTAGAAATACCATTGAGCAGGTTCTCTATTTCTCTTGAATTTTTAAAAGGCTTTACCTCTAATTTTCATCATGAGCCTGATTGTATCGGTTATCCAGGGACTTGGTTTCAACGCGCAACGGTTGAATTAACTTCACTTTGATTGGTCAACTTCGAACTGTTGGTCGATTTCGCCTTCTTCCGAGTCACTATTTTCAATTGACGTCTCATTCTCTAGATCTCGTAGGTCTCCTGCTGAATAGGTTTTTTTGTTTATTAGTAGGGTATATTGCAAAACGAGCACCAGCCAGTGGAGCAACCCCACGAGAAAAATGAAATCACGTAAACAAATGCATCATACAAAGGACTAGGCACACATATAAGGGGAATTTTAGGTATCGATAGAATTTGCTGAAATTTTATTATGTTATACCTGAGGTATATTAGATTGATAATTGTATGCTACGCGACCGCGATAATAATTACATTAGTTGATATACAGAGTATAACAAGAAATGGAAGGGGTTTCTGGGTATCGATAGAATTTGCTGAAATTTCAGTATGGTACACCGAAGGTATATTAGATAAATAATTGCACGCTACTCGACCACGATAACAATTGCATTACTTGATATACGGAATATAGAAAATAGAATGGGATTTCTGGGTACCGATAGAATTTGCTGAAATCTTAGTATGTTACACCTAAAATAAATGGGATTGATGAATGCAATCTACGTGACCACGATAGCAATTGGTTTATATAATATACAGGGTCTAATAGAAAATCTAAGGAGGTTTCCAGGTATCGATACAATTTGCTGAAATTTTAGCTTGTTACGCTGAATGTATATTAGATTAATCAATAATTGCATGCTACGCGACCACGCTAACAATTGCATTAGTTGATATACAACGTGTATTAGTAAATAGAAGGGGTTTAGAGGAATCGAAGGAATTTGCTAATATCTTAGTACGTTATACCTGAGGTAAATTAGATAAATGAATGCATTCCACGCAACTACGATAGCAATTTCATCAGTTGATATACAGAGTGTAATAGAAAAAGTAAGGTGGTTTCAAGGTATCGATAGAATTTGCAGATTTGGGTATGTATTACACCTGACGTATATTAGATTTTAATTGCATTCTACGCGAGCACGATGGCTACTACATTCCTCGATATACAGGGTTCGAAAGACATTTTTTATTCCTTCTCATGTAATATCATGTGATCTTATGATCACTCTCCTGATGATTTGAAAAATCTAGACAGGGAAAATCTTTTTAAAACAAAACTGAAAGAATTTTTGATTAATGGTTGTTTTTATAGTACTACTGAGTATTTCAATCAATGATGCGGTTATATATTGTATATATTTTTTTTTTGTGGAACTATTATATTTTGAGGAAATGTGACATTTTTATGTATGTAAATGTAGATTGTACGTATGTATGTATATTTGTTGTCTGACGTATCCTATATCATTTTTATGATCGTAAAGGATTTAATAAATTTTCTTATTATTATTATCATCAAATACATCGATGGTAATATTTTTATCTCTTCCGGTTCGACTGGAAATATAATATCAATGTGTTGGATGTAAATCGTCAATACTTTTCGGATAGCCGAAATAATGATGCTGCTATTTCAATTCATGGCCTGAAACAGGACCAAGTAAATCTGAGACAATGGGTTCGAGAAGGCGACAATTTTATTTTTGATCGAGGCTACAGGGTTTCTCGAAGATTTATATATTGATCGTGAGATGCTCCAAAAACAATTTACGACTGAAGAGGCAAATCAATCACGATCAGTAACTAAAACCAGATGGATTGTGGAGAATCGGAACGGATATTTAAAAAGTATTTCAAAATTATTTAATAATAATATTTAATTGCCTTTATTTAACATGGCGGAGTTCAGCTATCATCGCTCTTTTACTCAACCATTCGAGACATGATTCCAATACAACATTTCTCTAACTTGGGAGAGTTTCTAAAGATTGTTTGTGCCATAATTAATTTACTTCACAAACCTACTCCTAATCAAAATGCAGATAATGCATTAGCCCAAAGAATGATCCAACTAGCTCAAACTGATAACTTCTTTGTTTGCTGTTTTCATATGCCTTTGAATTAAAAACGTCATTTTCAATGACAGTTGTACAAAGAATATTTTATTATTATGGAAAATTTACCTCTTTTCACAAATACATTTTGTCAAAAGTTCCAATATGTTGAAATTGAGTTTTTTATCACACCTTTAGCATACTCCTTGTCAAATGCTATAAAAAGCGTGCAGAATCTTCAAAAATAAAACACGCTGTCCTAGAAAGGTTGTTGCTAGGTAACAACGCGAACTTTTCAGTAGTATCGTACGAAATGTCAAATAAGTCTCTATGTCAATAATAAGTGATACTAGTTGTCCATTACCTACTTGATAAGGGCATTATCCTAATCTCAAAAACATTAGCAGCATTTATTTAAGTCATGAGAGAGTGAGAGAGAAAGAGAGAGAGAGGAAATAGTTTATCGTCACAAGGATTATCTGGTTAGTTTATATATCTATAAATAAACACTATCTGAAAATACCACTACTATACTATTTCCAATTTTTAGTGCTCAGTGTTGAATTCCTTCGTGGTTATAATATGGCAATATTGCATCAGGGAGATGGCAATCAATTTTCTACACTGAATTCGTAAAACACCCAGTAGTAATAATCTTAGCCGATCTGGTAACGAATAACGAAGTTTTTGGTTTTTATTTATATTTTTAATAAATGTGCTAAGGTCAACGGGGAGTTAGATGCCCTACCCTATATACTCACAAACACCAAGTTCAGCAAGCGCATAAATTAATTCATGCCTATTAACATTGATAACATCAATAATTACTCTATACTAATTATGGATACGTATGGTCTATTTCAATGAAATCACAAATCCATATTTGCAAATCAATATCCTGTTATTGTTGAATAACGAATGAACATTGAAGAAGAAAGAGATCGTGGTTGCAGCTGCAGCTATGTTTACGAAACGGTCGGTTTTGTAAATATTGCTATAATCATTTTGATTCAACGGATTTTTCATTTTGGACTGATACATGTTTATCGGTTTTAAATCATCGTCTAATTATGCGCAGTATACAGGGTGGGTCATGGTCGATGGTACCTTAGACGTTTACGGAGAACGGGACATAGGATCATTCTGAAAATTTGGTTTCTCAAGTAGTTGCTCTTGGTCTATCGATCTAAAATATTTTCAGCGATGCAGCGTTGCCGCTTATACCAGAAAGTAGCAGCATCTTTGTTATTTCAAATGGGTCACCCTGTATATTACCACATTTTTGAACTTGTCATTCAAATAACCAATATCTCAAAAACCGTTAGAGATAGGAATAGGGGATTATGAGGCAGAAATAATCAGAACTTTTCAGAATGATCCTATGTCCCGTTCTCCGTAAACGTCTAAGGTACCATCGACCGTGACCCACCCTGTATAGCTGTCTTCGACACTTTTTATTTATTCATGACAAAAAATAAATACCTATTATACCGAAAATCGATAAGACGACTTGCAGCAAGTGAAACAAAAGCACCAGATCGATACCGGCTTGAAGAAAGAGAACTTCTAGAGGAATATTGATTGAAAGTTTTATTTTATTGAGGAAATTCGTTTATTGACATGGTCTTTTGGATGAATAGATTTCCTTGAATTTGCAATTTTATCATTTTCTGACTGTGGAAAATTGAAACCCCAGAAGATCTTGTCAAATTCCATAGAGATGTTATGGAAGAAATGAACTTAGGTCTTGATTATCGATATCGATGTGTCTTAAAAGTTTTCTTTACATCCATTTATACGAATAGCGATTTTGAAGTTATGTCTGGAGATTGTATAGCCCAACTAATTTGGGAAAAGATCCATTACCCACTCCTAGAAGAAGTAAAGGAATTGACGGATACTGAATGCTGAGATGGCATCTACTAATCAAAATTCAAATATACAAGGTGAGTCAGAATAAGACCGACAAACTCCGACTACTGATTCCTTGCCTCATTTTGAGATGAAAAATTTTTATCAAGGTATGTCGTAAAATGCATCCCCTCTGAGATACAGGGTGTCAAAAGTGCGAAAAAAATTTAGATTAATTTTTTTTTCTCCAAAACTCCTGGAGAAAAAAATTTCAAACTTGGTGCACTAATCAAGGTTTATCAACGTGATAATTTGAAGTTATAATTTTCAATTTTCGTAAACCAGTGGCGTAGTTACGATTGTATGTGGTCATATTTTCCTTCATATTTTCTTTGGACAACTGAATGCACAAATGAGCGTTTGACATCAGTTAGGCTCATCCACACTCAACCTAAAAGTCATAACATTCCATTTGCCTAAAAGTGAAGGTTTCTGAGATATTTGCGAAAAACTTAAGATATGTCCTGAGAAGAGACATACCATCCTGTGTGCTATAATCTCATGATGCAACTTTATTATAAATTATAGGAATAATTGTCAACCTCCTGAACATTTTTCAATGTTAGGAGTATTCATAACATAGTACTGGTAAGTCAGAATGAGACCGACAAACTCCGTTTTTTTATTCGTCATATTATTTGAACGAATTTTCTTTGGACAACTGAATTGATAAATGAGCGTTTGACATAAGTTAGGCTCATCGATACTCAACCAAAAAGTCATAACATTCTATGTGTCTAAAAGTGAAGGTTTCTGAGATAATTGAGAAAAACTGAAGATTTGTCCTGAGTATCAACGTAATTTGCTATGTGCAATAATCAAAAAAAAAAAACAAACCCAACTTCAAATTAATAATACTCCACTCAAATTAGAGTTTAGATCTGAACCAATTTTTGCGAAAAACCAAAGATAAGTACTCTTGATTTGTTGAATTTTATGTTGGAGTATCATTTTTAGAGCCTTTTCTAATTGGTGTATCGATGAAAATTAATCCATTCAGCATATGGTTTTGAAAAAGAACAAGAATAAAAAATTTGTGTATTTTTTATGCATTGATCAATGGTATACAAACTAGTCTGGAAGGTTCGACTTTGCAGTTAGTTATCACGAATCGAAAGAAAATAATTTAGGAACAGTACAGTCAATTGACATAGTAAGCATCCTCAGAAGCTAAAAGCTGAAGCTAATGTTGGAAGAATTGAAAAGATGGTTCGGATGAGTCTGAATTAGACAGTCATTGTTTCCGGTAGCAACAAACTGATATATCGATACTTACATTAGAGCTACGTTTGAGTTGAAGCCCGATCGAGCGAGCAGTGCATTCAGTGCATTGGCGGGGCTTTTGATGCCATTGAAAACAATGGAACAGAATTTGCCCCGACTTTCAAAAGAAATGCGATAAGGTTATTGGGAGCGCGCCCGGATCGTTTAGGGTGTCAACTCGAACGCAGCATAGTAGATATGATTGACACTATTGATAATAACCCAAACAAGTTTGTATTGTTGTCATGTCATCTGTCATCATTTCAGTCAGCGAAGATCGTTTCAAAATGGATTAAGGACGGAGTACCGGCCCATTTTCAACGAATCGTTCGTCAATTTCTTGATGAAACAGTTCATGATCGGTAGATAGGTAGACGTGGTCCCATACACTGGCCTGCACGTTCTCCGGATTTAACGTCACTAGACTTTTTTTGTGGGGATATCCTAAATCCCTGGTGTATTCGACACCTGTAGAATCTGTTGAAGATTCAACGGCAAGCATTTTAGCAGCATGTACTTTAATACAGGATACACCAGGAATATTCCAAAGCGTGCGACAGTCAATGATACGGAGATGCCAATTGTGTATCGAACAAAATGGTGGTCCATTTGAACATTTACTTTGAGCCTTTTTTGTTTTTATGTTGTGTACCCTATAAACCGTTTCTATTATTTGAGTACATATAAATACACAATAATTCTTTTTCTTCACCAAAAACATGATGATTGGAAAATATTTTCCTAGTATGAAATGACTTTGATAATGATACTCCAACATAAAATTTAACTTATTTAAAAGTAGGTATTTACAGTTTTTCGCAAATATTATTTTAGGCTTATAATAGTATTATAATTTGAGGCTGGGTTTGTCAGTGGATCTTTCAAAATAATCATTATGTAACAATGTATGGTCACATATCGGTGAATTAACGAAATCGATTCGTTCAAATATTATGACGAGTAAAAAAAAAAACGGAATTTGTCGGTCTCATTCTGACTTACCTGTACTATGTAATGAATACTCCCAACATTAAAAAACGTTCAAGAGGTTGACAATTATTCCTATAAGTTATAATAAAGTTGCATCATGTGATTATAGCACACAGGATGTTATGTCTCTTCTCAGGACATAGCTTCAGTTTTTTGCAAATATCTCAGACACCTTCACTTTTAGGCAAATGGAATGTTATGACTTTTAGGTTGAGTATGGATGAGCCTAACTGATGGCAAACGCTCATTTGTCAATTCAGTTGTCCAAAGAAAATATGAAGGAAAATATGACCACATACCATCGTAACTACGCCACTGGTTTACGAAAATTGAAAATTATAACTTCAAATTATCACGTTGATGAACTTCGATTAGTGCACCAAGGTTGAAATTTTTTTCTCCATGAGTTTTAGAGAAAAAAAATAAATCTAAATTTTTTTCGCACTTTTGACACCCTGTATCTCAGAGGGAATGCATTTTAGGACATACCTTGATAGAAACTTTTCATCTCATAATGAGGCAAGGAATCGGTAGTCGGAGTTTGTCGGTCTTATTCTGACTCACCCTGTATATATTGAGATTAAATTCACAATCAAAGATATACCGGATGTCCGCGGAAAGTAGATAGACCCCCTAAATTTTTAGTTTTTGGATAATGGAATTAAATTTGGAGGATCCGTATAAAACTGCATCTTTCAGGTAAATCAGCAATCATGCAACTTGCAATCATGACACCTGGTATATTTTCACTTCTTTTGTGTCTATGTGACATACTGAATAGAACCATGTGTTACATGTCACCTTTTGTAACCATTTTTTTTTATTTTGAAATTGATATTTATTCTAGAGTGCTATGGATATCTACGAATCACTAATTTCCAGAGTTCATAAATATCATGATATTTATATAAATATCAAAATATCGGATATACAGGGTGTTAATTAAGTACGTTGACAAACTTCGGGAGGTGATTCTTTGAAGGTTTTCAGGACGAAATGTTCATATAAACATATGTCCCAAACGGCTTGGTTTTCGAGATACAGGGCGATAAAAATACATTTTTTTCAAGATTTTTTAGAGTTAACTTCGACATTTTCTACAATAATCAGTTCAAATTAGGCAAGTACAATCCATTCAATAGTACGCACGATACAAAATAATGCATTTCTCAAATAATTCACAGGGTCCTCCTTTTTTCAGAGTCAAGCTTTGTTCAACCCTTCAGAATTTTTTTTCCGCCGCCACTGACATATTATGAGAAAGGAATAATGAATGTTGTTTCATTTAACATCTTTTTGCTCTCCTGATGTTTTTCATTTACTTGTACGGTTCAGGAGTTACAATGAAAATATTAACGCAAACATTATCCAGTAACGCATAACATAAAGAAATTTGAGAAGCAAATAGTCTAACAAACTTGAAAGGTGATTCTTTGAAAGGTTTCAAGATGAAAAGTTCATATAAACATGTCCCAAGCGGCTTGGTTTTCGAAGTACAGGGTGATCAAAATACATTTTTTAGGAGTTTTTGGAGTTTACTTCGAAATTTTCGACAATAATCGATCCAAATTAGTTCAAATTGGACAACTACTATCCATTCAATAGTGCGCATGATATAAAATAATTCATTTCTCGAAGTGTCATTGCCACTCTCCAAAGATTAGCGCGTGACGCAATACGTCATTTTGTTCTCATTACACAAATAGCTATTTTCTGCTCGTGTAGAGAAAATGTAATGTTATGGAGCTCCCATACATTTTTTACCATAACTCAGGTTGAATATGTATTGCACAAAGTTAATTATGGCAAAATAATTTTGGACATTTTCAATAGTGAATAACTTTATTATCAAATACTAGAGCAAAGTAACATAAATTCCCTAGGAATAAAATTAAGTTCAGAAAAGGACCATTATTGAAATTGATATGCCAGAGCAGCTGCTGGAAATGGCCACCGCCAACTTCAATGCATGCGTTTATGCGCCTAACCATAGACTGGCGGACACGCTCAAAAATACCAGGAGTGTTTCTTATAATTCCGCATGACTCCTGTATGCGATTCCTCAGGTCTTCTTCACTTTGAACTGGAGTTCGGTACACTAATGATTTAAGGTGCCCCCAGAGGAAAAATCAAGTGGATTCATATCGGGTGACCTTGGTGGCCAAAGTTGTGGCCCACCACGCCCAATCCAGCGATCAGAATAATTCTCTTCTAAATATTGGCGTGCAACCAATCTGAAGTGTACTGGAGCACCATCATGCATAAACTAAATTCCAATTCTTTCCCTCAGTAGGATCTCTTCTAGGAGTCCAGGTAAGATGAATTCAAGAAAATGTCGATAATGGTCACCATTGAGTCTATGAGGCAGAGAATGTGGCCCGATAAGGAAATTCCCTACAATTCCAACCCAAACATTCACAGAAAACGTCTCTTGAAAATGGTTTTCAATCACGGCGTGTGGGTTTTCATCAGCCCACATATGATTGTTGTGAAAATTAATGATGGCTTTACGGGAAAATCATGCCTCATCGGTGAATAACACTTGAGATAAAAACCATGGATTTTCCAACAATTTATTTCGAATCCAAGTGCAAAAAGTTAATCTCTTTGGAAAATCCCTTGGCAGAAGAGCTTGAACACGCTGTATGTGATAGGGATAAAGTTGTTGCTCTTTTAAAATTTGCCATACCAATACATGGGTTACGTTAAACTGTGCCGCAATTTGTCTTGTACTGGTGTCTGGATGCTGCTCAATTTCGTTAAGTACAGCTTCTTCTATCTGAACTGTTCTAACTCTCCTGGGTCTTCCTATGAGAACAGCAGACCTCTTGAAAGTACCCGTTTCACGAAGACGGGAGTGAATATTGATGAACATTTGTGTGCTGGGAATATGACGTTGTGGAAATCTTTCTAGATACATTCGTCTGGCGGTACGAGCGTTACCATCAGCCATTCCATACATTAAGTGCATGTCTGCCATTTCTGAATTTGTATATTCAACCATTTTATCCAAAGGAATATTGAATGAATCTGCTTTATAGCTTGCACTAATGAAGAATTAACAATGAGACAGTTTCTCAACTTTCGATAACTGTCAAGTTGTTGATATTTAAATAAATGAATTAATATCAAAGCCCACTTTGCTATTTTTATGAATTCAAATTGATTATGTGATTATGATCCGATTCTGTTCAAAATTGGTATGTGATGGTTTTTGGGTTGGAGATTTTCAGTTTCACATAAAAAATAAACTAAAATGTTAAAAATTAAAATTAAAAAAAGAAAACATTTTAAAGTTTTTATACAATACACTGAAAAGGAAAAAATAATTCATTTCATTGTTTGATCTAGGTAATCTTGTACAGAAAGATTTTGATACTCACAGAATAACCTACAAAAAATGAAACAAATTATTTTTTCATTTTCAGTGCATTTGTATAAAAGCTTGTCTTTATATTTTTTATTGTATAATTTTTATTCATCGTAGATTTTTCTAATTCTGAAAAAATATTTCCATCAATTTACAATAATTGAAAATGTTTAATTTTCTAATTTTCTAATGTTATGCCACACTGGAAAATGTTTAAATTAATATTTTCATTATAGCCTCTGAACCGTACAAGTAAATGAAAAAATGCAAGATATCAAAAAGATGTTAAATGAAACAACATTGATTATTCCTCTCTCATAATATGTCAGTGGCGGCGGGAAAAAAAATTCTGAAGGGTTGAACAAAGCTTGACTCTGAAAAAAGGAGGACCCTGTGAATTATTTAAGAAATGCATTATTTTGTATCGTGCGCCCTATTGAATGGATTGTACTTGCCTAATTTGAACTGATTATTGTCGAAAATGTCGAAGTTAACTCTAAAAAATCTTGAAAAAAATGTATTTTTATCGCCCTGTATCTCGAAAACCAAGCCGTTTGGGACATATGTTTACATGAACTTTTCGTCCTGAAAACCTTCAAAGAATCACCTCCCGAAGTTTGTCAACGTACTTAATTAACACCCTGTATATTGATATACAGGGTGAGTCAGAATAAGACCGACAAACTCCTACTACAGATTCCTTGCCTCATTTTGAGATGAAAAGTTTCTATCAAGGTATGTCCTAAAATGCATCCCCTCTGAGATACAGGGTGTCAAAAGTGCGAAAAAAATTTAGATTTTTTTTTTCTCTAAAACTCCTGGAGAAAAAAATTTCAAACTTGGTGCACTAATCAAGGTTCATCAACGTGATAATTTGGAGTTATAATTTTCAATTTTCGTAAACCAGTGGCGTAGTTACGATGGTATGTGGTCATATTTTCCTTCATATTTTCTTTGGACAACTGAATTGACAAATGAGCGTTTGACATCAGTTAGGCTCATCCATACTCAACCTAAAAGTCATAACATTCCATTTGCCTAAAAGTGAAGGTTTCTGAGATATTTGTAAAAAACTGAAGATATGTCCTGAGAAGAGACGTAACATCCTGTGTGCTATAATCGCATAATGCAACTTTATTATAACTTATAGGAATAATTTTCAACCGCTTGAACGTTTTTTAGTGTTGGGAGTATTCATAACATAGTACAGGTAAGTCAGAAAGAGATCGACAAACTCCGTTTTTTTTTATTCGTCATATTATTTGAACGAATTTTCTTTGGACAACTGAATTGATAAATGAGCGTTTGACATAAGTTTGGCTCATCGATACTCAACCTAAAAGTCATAACATTCCATTTGCCTAAAAGTGAAGGTTTCTGAGATATTTGCAAAAAACTGAAGATATGTCCTGAGAAGAGACGTAACATCCTGTGTGCTATAATCGCATAATGCAACTTTATTATAACTTATAGGAATAATTTTCAACCGCTTGAACGTTTTTTAATGTTGGGAGTATTCATAACATAGTACAGGTAAGTCAGAAAGAGATCGACAAACTCCGTTTTTTTTTATTCGTCATATTATTTGAACGAATTTTCTTTGGACAACTGAATTGATAAATGAGCGTTTGACATAAGTTTGGCTCATCGATACTCAACCTAAAAGTCATAACATTCTATGTGTCTAAAAGTGAAGGTTTCTGAGATAATTGAGAAAAACTGAAGATATGTCCTGAGTATCAACGTAATGTGCAATAATCAAAAAAAAAAAAAAAAACCCATTTCAAATTAATAATACTCCACTCAAATAAGAGTTTAGATCTGAACCAATTTTCGCGAAAAACCGAAGATTTGTTGAATTTTATGTTGGAGTATCATTTTTAGAGCCTTTTCTAATTGGTTTATTGATACACCAGGAATATTTCAAAGCGAGCGACAGTCAATGATACGGAGATGCCAATTGTGTATCGAACAAAATGGTGGTCCATTTGAACATTTACTTTGAGCCTTTTTTGTTTTTATGTTGTGTACCCTATAAACCGTTTCTATCATTTGAGTAGATATAAATACACAATAATTGTTTTTCTTCACCAAAAACATGATGATTGGAAAATATTTTCCTAGATAATTCAGTATGAAATGACTTTGATAATGATACTCCAACATAAAATTTAACAAATTAAAAGTAGGTACTCATTTACAGTTTTTCGCAAATATTAGTTTAGGCTTTAACTCTTCTCTAACAGGAGTATTATAATTTGAGGCTGGGTTTGTCAGTGGATCTTTCAGAATAATCATTATGCAACAATGTATGGTTACATATCGGTGAATTTACGAAATCGATTCGTTCAAATATTATGACGAATAAAAAAACGGAGGTTGTCGGTCTCATTCTGACCTACCTGTACTATGTTATGAATACTCCCAACATTAAAACGTTCAAGAGGTTGACAATTATTCCTATCCTATCCTAAGTTATAATAAAGTTGCATCATGCGATTATAGCACACAGGATGTTATGTCTCTTCTCAGGAGATTGCTTCAGTTTTTTGCAAATATATCAGACACCTTCACTTTTAGGCAAATGGAATGTCATGACTTTTAGGTTGAGTATGGATGAGCCTAACTGATGTCAAACGCTCATTTGCCCAAAGAAAATATGAAGGAAAATATGACCACATACCATCGTAACTACGCCACTGGTTTACGAAAATTGAAAATTATAACTTCAAATTATCACGTTGATGAACCTCGATTAGTGCACCAAGGTTGAAATTTTTTTCTCCAGGAGTTTTAGAGAAAAAAAAAATAAATCTAAATTTTTTTCGCACTTTTGACACCCTGTATCTCAGAGGGAATGCATTTTAGGACATACCTTGATAGAAACTTTTCATCTCAAAATGAGGCAAGGAATCTGTAGTCGGAGTTTGTCGGTCTTATTCTGACTCACCCTGTATATCCGATATATGTATATCAAATTTGGATATTTATTAATTTTTTTTTTGATATAGAGAATACCAAAAGTAGAAGCATTTATTTGTTTATTTTTAGACAAAACAACCAAAAGTGAACACCCCCTTCGGCTTTATCACAAGTGAGCAAATGTTTTCCATGCGGGAAGGAATTCCTTGCATTTATTTCTTACATTTCTTGCATTTAGCCCATTTCCCAGTATCACTGGCTTCATCTGCCAATTAAAATTTTAGCCACACTGCACTTTTAGTTTTGGACATATTGTTTATTTCTATTTTGATCAAATGCACTTTGCACCTACTACGGCTACAACGTGAACTGCGTTTGTTAATACCAACAGAAAAGCAGACACACGCGACCGCACATAGTAAGGGGATTCACACACAAATGAATGGGATTCCCCGACAATTAACATCATACCGAATGATTAGGGAGTTCCCACACCGATCTCTCTTGAATTTATGACGAGATTTCAACCTATTCAACATGGTAATTTATACTGAGTGATATATATCCATGATATCAACGAATAAATATCACGATATATATCAATGATATTTATATGAGTGATATATATCGGCGAACCCTGATAATTTCAGTACTGAAATATTGAGAATAATACTACTTTACTGTTTTGTATCTGTTCTGTATCTGTTATGCAAACTTTCATTACTAAATTTCTATACCTATTTTTTATTTGAAATGGCAACATGGTGGCTCTTCGGGTTAGGAAAAAAGAGCATTTGATTAGGATTAATTTGATACTGCACATTATTAGAATTTTCCGTTAAAAAATTTCAAAAGATTACTCAGAAATATCTCAAAATGAAAGATCTCAAGAGATTAAAATTAGATTAAAATACATCGAGCAACCTGGAACCTACACAACTGATAAAAAAATCAATAATCCAAAAGCTAATAACTTATCTTCTGGCATAAGTGTTATCATTAACATGTTCTTTAAAAATGCACACAATAAATAGGTACCTAATTTACACTGAAGCGAAGTAAAATAAGAAGTGGACTTAATGATTTTGCTTCATGAGTTGTGTTAATAAACACCCTGTATATTATTGTTTTTGATTAACTAGAAACTTTGTTCCGCCATTTTGTGTTGTATGCAGACTATGCAGTTGGGGAAACTGCACACTCAGCAATGCATCTGCGTATTTTCTTCATGTAGATGTTAAATTGCAACTGTTTTTTATTTGTACTTGGAATTTATATTATAACGACCTATGGACAGCAAAGGAAAGTTGAATTTTCAAAGCTGTATAGTGTTATCAATCGTCCTCATTAGTTGTGTTTGTCCCTCACTATTATACAAGCGGACATGAAGGAAGACTTAAATTTTATATCACATCATTATCAGATTGGACAAACGAACAAGAGAATAATTTTAACAAAGGACACAAATAATTATGTCATCCATTGTTATTCAACCTCTGTACAGGGTGTCCCAAATTCGAGCCTCATCATTGGGATCTCGGAAACCAGAAGAGATACGATGTAGGTTAAATGGAGGCAAAGTTGCGCAATTTGGTGCTCATTGTAACGCCGCTTTCATATTTCAAAAATTCCGAATACTGCCGATTATTCGCGGTTTCATTTTTATTTTTTTGTGACTCTATTTGAATAGATATAACAAAACAAATTTCACATTATCATTGCTACTTTTTCTGTTCTACAAAATGATGTTATCAAATTTTCAAACAGACGTTTCGTATTTGAGCCATCTTCAACTTTGTTTTTTTTTTATACGGCCCTGGAATTTTTATTATAGATTTCAAAAGTTTCTAATGTCCCAAACCAAATGATGTATCGCACTTATTCTAAAAGTTTAAATTAATATCATTTTTCATAAGAACTCATGAGTTAGAGAGAGACAAAAATTAGATTTTTAATAGAGTTAAAACAAACTTTTTTTGCAATAACGCACTGCATAAAACTCAAAAACTAACATAAAAGTGGGTGGTTAATAAATAATATAATTGAAGTGTAATCCCTCAAACTCTAGGCCCTAGGCAATATTTACAAAAATAATTGCATTTTATCAAAGTGGCTGTGCATCGTGCATTCTGGCTATCTTAGTTCATTTGTTAATGTTTAAATTATCCAATATTTTGACAGTTCACTGTTCGTTCTCTAATCGTTAACGCTTATTAAACGAAAATGACTTTTTCTAACTAAGAAAAACGAGACATGATAAGGATTTATTATATTTCGAATCGAAATTCAAAAACGGCTTGTGAGCACTATTTGTTGGAATATCCAGAAAGACGGCAGCCGCATTATAGTTATTTTGCTAATATTGATAATAATTTAGCTCAGTACGGAAGTTTTGTTAAGCCAAGGGTTGAATATGGAACACGAATCGATCCAGAAGAGGAACAAATTATCTTGAACACTGTAAGTTTGAAAACTGTTAAAAAGTAGAAAAAAAAATTTATAATTTTAAATTATTTTTTGAGGCCAATAATAATCCTCGAGCTTCAGTTAGAGTTTTCTCAGAAGAAGTAGGATTACCGCGGATGAGAGTTTGGAGAACTTTAAATAAGCGTGGATATAAACCTTACAAAATCCATATTAGTCAAACACTAAGACCTGGCGAATAAAACTATATGGACAGATGAATGCAGTTTTTCAACAGATGGACTATTTAACAGACATAACGAACACTATTGGTCAATAGAAAACCCAAGGCAGAATCAAGAAGTAAGACCTCAGGGACGACAATCATTTAACGTATGGGTCGGTATGTGGCACAATAAAATTATCGGCCCGGTTTTTATTCAAGGAAAATTAAATTCCGATAGATATGCAGAATTAATAAGGACCAATATATTGGATTCTTTAATGGAAGAACCTTTGGGCGTATTACGTCAACTATGGTGGCCACAAGACGGTGCAACACCTTATAATGGGAGATGTGTTAAAAATTTATTAAATGAATTATTCCCTAATAAATGGATTGGAAACCAAGGTCCCGTACGTTGGCCAGCTAGAAGCCCCGACCTAAACCCTCTAGACTACTTTCTTTGGGGATTTCTCAAAAATCGTCTTTATCGAAACACGTCACAAAATCTTGAAGTATTACGACAAGACCTAATAAGGGAGGTCAGGGCTATCCCTGCAAGGACCATTCAGCGTGCCATCCATACACTTCACAGACTGACACGAAAATGCATTCAAGCAGGTGGATTACAATTTGAATATTTGCTTTAACTTTCATTGGGTATTCAATTTCATAGTTTTTGTTTGACTTTTTTTAGAATAATTAAAACATCATGCCTATTGTTGAACATCACACATTGTTTTATATCAATTTTTAGGAGCTTCTGAGGTCCTTAAAACAATGATGTATCGTTCTTTTTCGAAAAAAATATTTTAACGATGTCCTGCTAAGGTCTTACCAAACATCTATTCTCTGTCTCTCTCTAACACATGAGTTCTTATGGAAAATGCTTTTAATATAAACTTTTCGAATAAGTGCGATACATCATTTGTTTTGGTACATTAGAAGATTTTAAAATCCATAATAAAAAATCCGGGGCCGTATTTAAAAAAACAAAGTTGATGATGGCAGGTCAAATACGAAACGTCTGAAAATCTGATAACACCATCTTGTAGAACAGAAAAAGTAGCAATGAGAATGTGATATTTGTTTTGTTATATCTATTCAAATAGAGTCACAAAAACATAAAAATGAAATCGCGAATAATCGGTTTTTTCCAAAATCTTCGGAAGTATTCGGAATTTTTCAAATATGAAAGCGGCGTTTCAGTGAGCACCGAATTGCGCAACTTTGCCTCCATTTAACCGACCTCTATCTCTTCTGGTTTCCGAGATCCCAATAATGAGGCTCGAATTTGGGACACCCTGTACATGGTCGAATGTATATTATTATCCATATTCATATAATGTCACAAATATTTGTGGTTGAATTGACAATAACTCAAACTATTGTGTTTAAATTACAGACTTGTCTGTAGTGAATTATAATTATATATTCTAGTTAGATATTGGGTTTTCAACAAACCAAATGTTTGCATTAGTTTCATTCAGTGCCGTTATTTAATACTACCTATAGTATTGTAATTGAAATTACAGCGACTTTCGTAATCATGTCATCAAAATGTGACACACAATCCACCGTTACAATGAACTTCCTTTATTTCACGGATACTGGTTTCGCTCGATGCAGTTTACAAATGTTGGATTTGTTCATATACTTAATTTGTGATGCGTGGAAGAACTTTCATCCCTTTGACGATCGATGACTCGATAATTATTGGTAAGGTACTTTTTTTGATGATGAACCTCTAAGTTTTACTTTGACAGCTTTCACCAAAATAATATGCTTGTTATGTTTCTCTCACTATTGCTTTGGGATTGTGTTGGAAGGTCGAAATGGTTGACCAGAAAATAACTACTAGAATGTTAGAAGCACAGGACAATTAATTAATAAAAATTATAAACCATCATTTTACGAACATTGTTACAAAACAAAATTGAAAATCTGATTTATCTGATTTATGAATATATTTAAAGGGTAGCCTGTCTCATACTCCTTATAGATGAATTATCAGGTTCAAATAGTATTAAAGCTCAAGTGTCACTTGTTTGATGGGTTATTTGATCAGTTTGAAAAGTATCTAAAATATTTTCAATTAAAATCTTTCAAAGAATTATCAAAATTTAATCACGTTGTGTTAAAACCTGTCTCCTTCTGTCTTTCCAATTTTAAACTGCGAGCATTTTATGGAAATTCCAGATTCAACATTGGTTAACTATGGCTACTGATGAATACCTCACCCACTGGTGGATTCAAGTGGAAGGGGGCAATGGGGGCTCCCCCCACTGAGTGCTAATTGTCCACCCATAGAAGCATTCTGAATCCTCCCCTGACCTCACCTTTCAAATACCAATATAGAAAATTATTTGAAGTTTCATATTTGAGATCTGAGACATTATTTGTGTAGAGAAAGAAGTTTTATCTTCCCAGTTGATTTCATTGTGTTATCACAAATTTTGTTATTTTGAAAAAACCGGCATTAGTTTTAGTTGTGTTTACGACTAGATTTGAATTCCAAACCCAAAATTGAGTGTCTGACACAATATAACCTTTACTGAATTTGGAAAATTTTGAATATAATTGAACTGTGCTACCAGTATTTAAATTTACTATGATGAATGGATTTGACACCGCTGTATCGTTTATATATATTGTGAATATCAGAGATCCCAAAACAATGCCTTGCTGAACCTCCAAAGTTTCATCTAGGGAATGTGATTGTGAATATTGTACAGCTTAATTTTTAATATACAAAATTTCTCCAGATAAGTCAAAAAAAAAATTAGTCTTCGATATTATGCAATTTGTTAATGCAAATAAAGCAGAGGTCGGGCAGAGGTGTTTCTACAGTCAGTTGTAGGAGGCTGGTGGATGATTATCTGTCAAATCTTGACGTGTTAAGAGCTTAATCCACTTTTCCTAAATGTGAAGCTTTTTGCGATGGGTGTAAAAGATTCTATTAACGAGTGGTTGATATCTTTCACACAAAATCGTCGTATTGTTGTTGATATGAAAAAAAACACATTCATTTGAACAAACCAGTGAACTGGGAACACCTTAGGGCGGTTTATACGAGGGTTGCTATTTATGTATTGAGAATGAAGAACTAAAACATTAATTGGGGTGTAGAAACTTCTTTTTTGTTTTTCAAAATACTCCCCATTCTTGCATTCGTTTAAACCAATTGGCAAAGCAGTTTTTCCACTCCGAACTAGGTATCTCCAAAACATGGGTTTTGAATGCATAAACAGCGTCTTGTGGCATCCAAAAGCGTTGACCACGTAATTTGTTCTTCACTTGAGGGAACAAATAGAAATCCTTGGGTGCTAAATCAGGGCAGTACTGCGGATGACCCGTCAATTCAACATTTTGAGTGCTCAAATAGCGGGTTGTTCGATGTGTGTGAGCTCGCATTGTCATGATGGAGAAATATCCTTCGTCGACGGTTCGTTTTTCTTATTTCATTGATGACTTCTGGCAAACAAATAGTAGTGTACCATTCAGAGTTTACCGTTTTACGTTGCTCTAAAGGCACGGTTGCCACATGACCGTTTATACCGAAGAAACAGGCCATCATTTGCTTTGAAGTGCTGCTAGCACGAACAACTTTTGTTGGATTTGGTTCATTTTGACAGACCCATTCAGTCGACTGCTGTTTAGTTTCGGGCTCATAACAATAAATCCAAGATTCGTCACCTGTACATATGTTATAAACTGAATTTGATGCACCGTGGTCATATTTTGTAATCATTTCCTTGCACTAATTTACACGAGTCTTTTTTTGATCGATTGTCAAATTGTGCGGAATCCAACGAGAACAAAGCTTTCTGACTGCCAGATGTTCTTGCAATAGCTTATGTCATACTAATGACCAGGGATGCCTCGATCTCGCGATATGTCACATGACGATCCCGCATGATCATCAATGTTTTCTTGCACAACAACCGATTTTGGACGTCCATCTTTAACTTCGACCGCCAGCGAAGAACGGCTACGTTTGAATTCACTAAACCATCGATATACTGTGACCTTGGATGGTGCTTCATCAGCAAAAATCGCAGTAAGTTGATCGGCACACTGCTGTTGAGATAATCCACGTCGAAAATGGTAAAAAATCATGGCACGAAAATGTTCACGATTTAGCTCCATTTTTTGGCCGAGATAAAATTGTCAAATGTCTATTAACAATACAAAAGGCGTAAGTATGACAAAAAGTTCTGATTACGTATACTGTCAAAAATGTAAAACTTTGCGATATCGCAGTTGGATCGCGCCTAGCAACACCAGTTCTCAATAGATAAATAGCAACCCTCGTATAAATGACTTTCCCGAAATTTTGAGGACGGTAGGTTATTTATATATGCTGATGACACTGCGGTTTCTCACGTGAGGAGGTTACCCATAAAATTGAATCTGCAATCGCTATGGTGCGAAATTAACCACCTTGCAAAAAACTATCTATATGAACTTTACTGGAAATTATAAATCACCTATCATTGATAAGAGTATCCCTTTTGGTAATACAAATATACAGGCTGTTAACTCATTTCACTTTCTGGGCACAGTTATAGACTCAAAATTATCTTGGAATGATCAAATAAATCACCTTTGTAATAAACTTGAAGAATCTTTTTTTGCCATATTCTCTTTCAAAAGATATCCCAATGTACAAGGCCTGATAAATGTCTACTGTGCTTTGGCATTTTCAACAATCAGTTATAATATAATTTCCTTAGGCCATGCTACAGAGAGAAGCAGAGTCTTTACCACAGTTTATAAAGAATCAGTTAGGTCAGTTGGCGTCGGCACTTTGATCTTTTTGTTCCCGTTTGTCCACTGCGCAACCTGTAATTGTATCCCTCGCGCACATATCCGCTGGCAATTTATACAATGCTCAATATATAAATGTATACACTGCTTGAAATAAAAATGGGACTCTGAACGGTGGATTTTCTGACGTTGAGGTCTTATTTTTTTATTTCAAATTATTGTCTTTCAATATTTTTTGGAGTTAATATAATATTTAAATTATGGACTGACTATAAAATATTGCTTAAAAATCTAGAGGCGGTTTTGTAGAGATAGATTACGAATTTTGTGACAAAATCTGAAAATGGCGGACAAGTGGATTATTATTGATCTGACTCCTTTTAAAATTGGGTTGAAATCAATGAGTTCTGATGTTATGAAAAAAATATCCAGCTTTTGAGGTAAGATATAATTTGAATAGTATATATAATGAATTTAAGCAAGCTGACAAATGTCATGTGACACGTTTCATTCCAATATCAGTGATTACCACACTCCTAGTCATTAGTCATTGTACATTCTCAAGTTCTTCGAAAGACCTTGGATAATGGATTTTTTCCAATGACTTGTAGCGAATCCCTGTTATTGTTTAATACCACCATTTTTTGTTTATAAAGTTTCCTGAATAAGGACCATAGATGGCGCTAATTTTACCAGTTTCGGTTTCTTTTTGTGATGTAAACAAAACTGAGTTCCTTGTTCTTCGTTCATTATGTAATCAATTTCGGTTTGAGATCGACGTTCAAGTGTATTATTCAAATGACAATTTCATATAGTGATAGCATTGTTTAAATAGGTTAAACATAGGTTATGTTCGAGTTTTTCAACGTTGCCAGATGTAGATTTCACAGAGTAAGTTTGTGTTATGGAATATGTTGTATTTTATTTTCAGGGCGCATTTTTCGAATAAAATACACTACAATAACTAAAAGAGTACAATGATGAATGTGAAACCACAGGATACATTATAGGAGCATTGTAGGTGGGTATTCTGTGGTGCGAAACATCCATTTTTCGGATACTTCGAAGGCCTGACACAAAATGCGACAACAGCGTACATTCAAACAGCAGTCTTCTGCGCATCCTGAATTTGTTTCCTTGGAGTGGATGTAACCTTGGAACATGCAATTGGTCTGAGAGAGCGAACTGATTCTTTACCTTACAGAAGAGTATAATCCGTCTTATTTTCAACTTGAAAAATCAAGACACCTGTAGAAATCATTTTAAGAAACATGGAATACTGACAATGATCAGCATTTACATATTGAAGATATTGTGTCACGTCCACAAAAGCAAACCCCTTCTCAAAAAGTGCTCGGAAATCTGTAAATAACAGACTAGAAATCTCAACAATATTTACATCGAAAAATTCCATGACAAGGAGTACAAAAAGTTTCCGAAATATAGCAGGAGCCACCTTTACAACTCACTGCCAGAATCATTGAAATCCCAATCTCAGGAAAAGATTCAAGTCTGAACTTGAAAAAATTCTAACCACAGTTTTTATGATATATCTGAATTTCAAACACATTTAATATCTATCAAATAATTTTATCACTTCGAACTGTTCATTTACAACTGTAACTTCATCACATTATTATGTACGACAGCTTTGAGCATATGTTTAATCATTAATATCTTGTATGATCTACTTACATATAATATGGCACAAAGGAATTAAATAATATATCTATCTAAATGCTTGCAGACGAAATTCTTTAGTCTAGAAAATTTACGAAATGCAGGATTATTATTGATATATTTTAATTTGATGAATTTATTGAGAAGATTTTTATTTTTAAAGAATATCGCTGCCTGCTCATAAATTACCATTTCAAATACTCACTTGATTCAGAATTGTTATATGGTAAACTAATAGGACAATCGTTTTAGAAAAAATCCGGGGCGTTTTTTGGAACATGGTAGAATAACTGAGAATTTCAATGGATTGTTCGCAAATGAATTCGACATTTTTCTGATAAAAAGTTGAATACTTCATCGTAGCCACAAATTCTACTTTTCAGTTCATTCACAATATCTTTAGAAGTATCGGGTAGAACTAATTGAAAACTAAATTTATTTTCATTATGTGGAATACTTAACACAATTCTAATTGATGTCAATCTTACTCGCACTGTATATCACCGTAATTCCATGTCTTTCATAAAATATGGTATAATATTTTGGTGTACTCGTGTTATTAGAATCATGTTTCACCAGGGTTATCACCAATTGTGTAGAACCTTCTTTAAAAAAACTGACTCACAGCCTATGGTACATATATTCCTGATAGTGTCAAATTTGTTTAAAATAACCCTGAAAAGTTCGAAGCGTACAAAATAAATCACCCCCGCGATACAAGGAGAAACATAACATACAACTATCCGGATCATAATCTAAGTATAACCGAAAAAAACTGTATGTTCTTTGCTTTACAATTCTATAATAAACTCCCTCAATACATTCAAAACCTAGAAGACAATAGTGCTTTCAAGAAAGCCAGTTTCCAATATATCTGAAACAATAAGCCACACTCAATTAACGAATTTTTATTTTCCTTAACACTCACTTTTGTATCTGTTAATATGTACTATTTCTATATCCATTATTATTATTTTCAATTTAAGAATGTGTACCGTATGTTCTAAGTATCAACAAGTTTCATCTGTTTCAAGCATGTTGTGCAAACTTGCACTACATCTTGTATAATTAACTTGAAATAAATGATTTTATTATTCACCTAGAACTTTCCTGACTGTCATTTGGTCCGCTATTATTTCAATGACTGAGTGCATAAAGTTGTGATGTTGGTGATTATTTCGTTAAATTTTGTTAGTTGATTCGTTCATGATTGTCTATGATATTTTTATCTAATATGTAGATGGTGAATGACATTCTTTAAATGACGTTTGAAGGATCACATTCTAAACTATTAGTTGGTTGTCTGGAGTTTAACTGGAACATGAAAAACTGGCCCTGAATGGTTCTATAAATAAATGTATTTGATAATATGCCTCCTCTAACGTTCCATCAAACCATGAGGTCGCCGCCAAGTTTGAAGTGAACTTCTGAAGATTGGTAGGCAACTAATTTGTCGGACTTATCAAGTTTAAATATGATAGTAATCCTCATTATCAATGATTTCATTTCTCCACCATTGTTATTAACCCTAAGTGTGTTTGGAGGTAAATAAAATCTCTTCTGCTGCATCCTGTATGCATTATGAACATCCGTTGTGAATATAGAGTGCACTCATGCGATATTTATCTATAATTAGTTATCTTCTTTCGAAGAATGGCGTATTAAAATCAACTTGTTTAAAGAGTGAATGACATTCAAGTACTTCTACTGGAATTCTTATTTTGACAGGGGATTGTTTGAGACAGACGGCGTCAGAAAAAGTTCACAGTGTGTCCATTATTCATTCACGCTTCTCATTCCGGTAAACGTATTGGAGAGCTGCAGCCAAATAATTATGATAAATAATAATAAATTTCATTTGTCAATGTGGTACGATATGTACATATGGTATGTCAATGTCATAATAAATGTATATAAAATAAAATTACAAAGTAAACGTATAAATTGTAAATGTAAAGGTCATACTTATTGATATATATATATATATATATATATATATATATATATATATAACAGGAAGTTATTCAATGACATCTACAATATAATATCAATATCAATATCAGGACGGATTTATCGAGGGGCAATATATAAAAATATAAATATATAAAAATCATGCATATTAATTGCCTAGTGAAAATATAGACAAACGTCATATATAAGAATGAATAAAACTTAGAATAGAAGAAAAAACAAATAAAATCAGTGCTCATCGTAAATCATCATCCAGGAATTCATCACAACTATAATAACATTTTTTCAGCAACAATTGCTTTACTCTGCCATGAAACACTTTATCAGAGGTAATGCTTGGTCTGTTCTGGTAATTTATTAAACAAATTCATCGCATTGTATAAAGGGGACTTTTTATATTTTGTTGTCTGCTGACTTGGAATACGAAAAAGATCACCATGAAGTGTATTGTAGCTGTGCGCCGTTGCATTTGTTTTAAAAACTTTAATGTTGGATCTAGCAAATCCTATACATTTGAGAATATACAGTACGATGCAAATGTATGGAATAAATTCATTATTTCTGATTATAAACATATTTTGGAAAACTACTCGAACACGTCGATTTTCTTTTCCGATTGGCCAATTTTTGAACCCCACCCTAAATATATAGCTAGGGTTATCCGCATTCGAGTAAAAATGACTTTAGTGATATTTTTTAATGGGACACCCAGTGTATTTTTCCTTATTTGCTTAGGGATCGTCATTACAAATCCAGGTTTGATGGGATTATGTCAAACGGCTGCGGAGATATGGGCAAAAAACTTCCCCGTATGTCCAATGAGTATGACTGAGACTCCACACGATTCGGAAGGTCAAAAGTCTCAGTCGCACTCATTGGGCATAGTCAACAAATTTTGACCGTACAAGGTCTCAATAGAAGTTGTATATTTCCTTAAGATATAAAATATAAAAATAGTACATGTTACAATAGACACACTAAAACATTAGACTTTAAAATTGTATTTGTTACATTGGTACAATAGTACAATCACATTAACTAACGTACAAGTAAAAATTCTTCTGTAGAATAAAAGGCGTTTTTTACTAAATAATTATATAACAGGCTATTTAGTGACTGGTGTCTACCTGTAGTATTTTTTTTGACTTTGTATATTACTGAATTTATTATAAAATTTTATTCCTTGATATATATGAGAGTTTTGACCAACTGTCAATCTTGAAAATAGAGGGTATATATTTCCTGCGTTTCTTGTGTTATAATCATGAATTGCATCATGACTTGGAAGTTCGTTTTTGTGATTGTGAACATACATTGTTACTTGCATAATATACAGACATGGTAGTGTTAATATCTTCAATTGTTGGAAAATGGGTTTAGCATGGTCATAGGCACGTGCTCCTATCATGATTCTAACGATTTTCTTTTGTATCCCAAATTACTTGTGAGTGTGGCTCGAGTTCCCCCAGAACATCAGACAGTAATTTAGCATTGATTGAACGAGTCCATAGTAGGCTAATTTTAAGGTTTCCATTGACACAGTGTTTCTTAACTGCCTAATCATGAACGACGTAGTACTTAGTTTTTTTGATAGGTGTAGAATAAGGTACTCTCAGGTCATCTTCTGGTCGAAGATGATGCCAAGAAACTTAGTGGACTGAACTTGTTCTATACTTTTACCATTTATCTGAATAAGACAACTGAAATCATAGTTGACATTTTTTGGTATGAATGTCATAAAGTGTGTTTTTAATATATTCATTAGTAGACCATGCTCTGTACACTACACATTAAATTGCTGCGCAATACTGCCAGCTTTATAGCGTACTTGATGCAATGTGTCCTCGATAATAAAGAAGTTGTCGTCTGCATATAATATTTTATGTCCATCCAGATGCGGTGACACATCATTGATAAATATTATAAAAAGTATTGGTGCAATAATAGATCCCTGAGATACCCCCAGATTAACAATACTTTCTGCCGATTTATGTTCATTAACAACTACTATTTGTTTTCTCTCCTCCATTCATTTGCTACTCCCCGTATACCTATACGTTCTAGTTTTTCTAGGAGAAGGTGATGATCCACCGTATCAAAGGCCCTACTTAAATCGAAGTATAAGGCCACCGATGACTGTTTTTTATTAAGTGCCTCATATATATGACCTGCCCTTGCACTGATGAGAGGCAACAACCTCGAAACTAGTCTGCAGGTGGTCACCCCGTCCAAATCAAAACATAATTCTGCTGGTTGGTCATAGAGGGCACTTGCAATTGCGTCCTCTGATGTTTTGAGGGACGTTGCACAAGTAGCTGTTAGATTTAATCCAATACCCGTCGTGGTCTTAGCCAGGGGAGTAGTTGTTTTCTGACAGGTTCTTGCCATAATAAGCCTACATAGTTAGGTGTTTATGGGAGTAAAGGGTTCATCATCGGTCGGTAACGACTGTTCGTTAGCAAACGATCTCCCAAAGATTTCTGTCTTCTTCGAATAAATCTCTCAACCCGGAGATTCGGAGTGTCTTCCTCTGCTCGCTAGATGGAGCGGCCTAGAAACTGCTTTCATCTCGTGAACCAGAATTGACTAATCAGCGGAGTGTGTATTGGTTTGGACGGGGAACAGATGGCTTCAGTGCCGTCTGTGTTGACCTGCCCTTGCATTGATGAGAGGCAACAACCTCGAAACTAGTCTGCAGGTGGTCACCCCGTCCAAATCAAAACATAATTCTGCTGGTTGGTCATAGAGGGCACTTGCAATTGCGTCCTCTGATGTTTTGAGGAACGTTGCACAAGTAGCTGTTAGATTTAATCCAATACCCGTCGTGGTCTTAGCCAGGGGAGTAGTTGTTTTCTGACAGGTTCTTGCCATAATAAGCCTACATAGTTAGGTGTTTATGGGAGTAAAGGGTTCATCATCGGTCGGTAACGACTGTTCGTTAGCAAACGATCTCCCAAAGATTTCTGTCTTCTGCCTCATATATATTTCCACATAGTGCTGCAACTGCAGTTTCTGTGGATCTTCCACGACGAAATCCATACTGGCAATTTTCCAATAATTTGTGGTGTTCAATAAATCTTTCTAGTCTTGATTTATAGGCTGTATCAATTATTTTTGCAATTTGACTTTGAATGGAAATATTTCTGTAATTGGCTACTAGATCTCTAGGGCCTTTGTTTTTGTATACTGGAATAGATTTTGATATTTTTAATTCCTTGGGATAAGTAGCATGTAAGAAAGTCTCATTGATTAGGTGTGATAGGGGTATGCTTATTATTTTTGCCACGTATCGTAGGATTTTTCCATGAATTTCGTCAATTTCAGAAGTTGGTTTTGTAGTAGTTTTTGTGATGTATTCCTCTACGAACGTTTACGAACGTTTTCCAATACTTTTGGAGTTAATCTTCCGGACTCGTTTACAATTCTACCACGTAGATCCTTTAGTGACTCTGGCGAAGTGGCAAAAACTTTGCTTTTCAGATGTCTCCATAAAAAATAATCCAACTGGTTGAGGTCTGGTGATCTAGCTGGCCTCTTAATTGGTCCTCGTCGCCCTATCCAATGATTGGTATATTATTCATCCAGAAAGTTTCTAACCGCCACTGCATAGTGAGGTCCTTCTTGTTGAAAATGGAAGTATTCTTCCGAATAATCTACAACGTTTTCGATAATATCAGTCATCATGGGATTAATGATATTCTGAAGAAGATGTAAATACGTTTCTCCATTCAAATTAACGTCTATAAAAAGTGATCCAACAATACGTTTGTCAAAAATACCACACCAAACATTCAACTTCTGTGGAGTTTTTGTGTCACGTATTAATCTGGCATTGCCATCGCTCCTGTAGTGGCAGTTGTGGCAATTTACATTTCCATTAACAAAAAAATGTACTCTCGTCTGAAAAACAAATATTGATGCAAATAGGGATTTGTTCTCAGACGCTCAGACATTTCCTCACAAAATCTTTGACTTCTATTTACTCTTGAAATATTACGATTTCTAGTTTAATATACAGGGTGTCCCAGAATGAAGGGGACAAACTCCGGCGGTGAAATCCTCACTTCATTTCAAGGCTAAAAGTTCCAGTAAACATATACTCTAAAGTGAATATTAACTGAGATACAGGGTGTTGAAAATGAAAAAAAAATATGTTTTCAAGAATAACTCCATAATAGCTCCACTTTTCATAATGAAATTTGGTGTGTCACATGACAGCATTCCGTTACAAATTCCAATGCAAATCACATGTTTGTAACTTCAAACAGGGGCGTACGGTAGACGGGTACCCCTAATCGCCCCTCCCCAACTTTCACGCCACTGGATTAATATATATTTCGTCTTCTTTTTCTTGATTCTCGATATTTTTTATACAAAAAAGGGTTGGGTTTCGTTATAAAAATTATCAACGGTTTTCAAGATATTCGAAGTTGAATAAGTGCGTGCGTATATGTAATTCGGAAACTCATTGTTGATTGTTTTGTTAGAAGTTGCTATGTAATTTGTTTCAAATATCGGGAAATTTTTGTGAAAAGATCCCTCATAAATGCCATCAATTTTCGAAATATTTGAATTTGTACTCATTGCATGATGTGAAATCTCTTTGTTGGTTATATTGTTATAAATAGTTATACATTCCTTTCAGAAATTAGGAGATTTTTGTTAAAGGACCCCGCACTTTTCTTATGTAAAGTGGCGACCGGTCAAATTTTCTGAAAGTTTGGTATGTTGTTGTACCCGACTCAGTAACCAAAAGTGTCAATGGGCCCAACCCAATCCGATGGCTAGTTTTCTAAATACGGGGTGTTAAAGTTGAAAATTGCCCAGATTTTAGGATTTATTTTTTATTTATGAAAAGTTAGATCGGATTTCTGTTGCATACAAACCGTCCCCCTTATCACGTAGGGGCGTAAGTGACAAAAAAGTGCAAAATTGAGTTACGCCGTATTTAGGCTTTCTTGCAATGTACTTTTTATCTCGTGCAGTGGCGTAACTGTATCTCTAATAATGCCGTCACAAATAGAAATTATGTTCATAGCGTATCTATAGGGTGATTAAATTGTCATCAATTTTCGTTTTTCTTCTCTCCTGTGAAATATTCAGAAATCAGATACGCCCCTACGTGATAAGGGGGACGAAACGTTTACTACATGTTCTAGTAATGAAGTTAGTGGATACGTATCATTAAAAATATTTATATTTACAAGGTGATTCACGAATGTATGACGGTAGTTTTTTGCCAAAATTCACTTTTTTTACTGTGACGTCAGGGAGGCATATTTTCGAAACGTTCTCTTCGATATAGTATTTTGACGAGAAATTATTGCATAGAACATATTTTTTATACAGGGTGTTTCACAGAGAGAACCACTAGACAAAATTATTTTCTTTTAGGATTAATTCGAAACCCTGTATTTATGGATTGATTTATGGGAAAAGTAATACCACAAACATATGTGTGTCTCTAATCTCCAAAATATTCAAGGGGGTTTATTCATAGAAAGGTATTCTATTTTGGGAAAAGTACAAAAAACATGAACAACCTGTATTCAAAAATTTTCTCGGTCAAATGTAACTCTCTTCTCACTATATATTGATTTTCATACCATCTTCAGAGATATGAATTCTGAATCCGATACTATGGCCAGTTTTCGAGATACAGGGCGTTAAAGTGAAAAATTACTGATTTTATCAGTTTTTTCTTTAAATTGAAAAGCCGGATTGATTTTATGTTGCGCCTATGAGTTTGATATGAGTTTTGGTCAGATGTGCATGAAAAAGTTCAGCAAAAATATTTACTGTTACAGGGTTATTCACGAATAAATCACAATATGTTTTTGCAAATACTCAAAATTCTACAGTTTCGTCACAGATAAATTATTCCATGAAGTTAATACCTAGTCGTTTACAATTTTGAGTCTGAAATGATTACTTTTTATATAGGGTGAGCCATACAGCCAACCATACCAAAAATAATTATGCTTGGAACTTTAGTGAATTTTGAGTAGCTTTATGAGCGCGCTTACCCACTGCGTTATCACCCCCAAAAAGATGATAATTATCCATCTCCTTGTGTAGGTATAATACGAACCCATCTGTATAGGTAGGTACTTCATAATTTACGTGTAGAGCGAGTTATATACTGTTCCGTTACCAGCACTCTGATGCTGATCAGGAATAAAATGCTTCGTAGATATTGTACCTATATCATGAAAGAATCATAAATATTAAATTATATTTGTTTATAATGTGTTGAAAAAATTAAAAAACTTCTTATTGTCATTTTTGCTGCCATGTGTATAAAATCTTGTCGATTACTTATATCGGACAAAGATGTATATGTTTGGTAGGTGATTATAACTAGATCACCTTGTATATTTAAAATTCTTATGGTTATGCATACTTGATGAAATGTTATACAGTTATTCAAAATTCACTAAAAAAGTTCTCATTTCAATTATTTCAAAGCATAATTATGTTTGGTATGGTTGGCTATATGGCTCACCCTGTATGAAAAGTAATCATTTCCGACTCAAAATTGTAAACGACTAGGTATTAACTTCATGGAATAACTTATCTGTGACGGAACTGTAGAATTTTGAGTATTTGCAAAAACCTATTGTGATTTATTCATGAATAACCCTGTAACAGAAAATATTTTTAGCTGAACCTTTCCATGTACATCTGACCGAAACTCATATTAAACTCATAGGCGCAACATAAAATCAATCCGGCTTTTCAATTTGAAGAAAAAACTGATAAAATCAGTAATTTTCCACTTTAACGCCCTGTATCTCGAAAACTGGTCATAGTATCGGATTCAGAATTCATACCTCTGAAGATGGTATGAAAATCAATATATCAATTTTTGAATACAGGTTGTTCATGTTTTTTGTACTTTTCCCAAAATAGAATACCTTCCTATGAATAAACCACCTTGAATATTCTGGAGATTAGACACACACATATGTTTGTGGTATTACTGTTCCCAAAAATCAATCCGTAAATACAGGGTTTCGAATTAATCCGAAAAGAAAATAATTTTGTCTAGTGGTTCTCTCTGTGAAACACCCTGTATAAAAAATATGTACTGTGCAACATTTTCTCGTCAAAATACTATATCGAAGAGAACGTTTAAAAAATATGCCTCTCTGGCGTCACAGTAGAAAAAGTGAATTTTGGCAAAAACTACCGTCATACATTCGTGAATCACCTTGTAAATATAAATATTTAATCATACGTATCCACTATTTCCATTAGTAGAACATGTAGTAAACGTCTGCATGCAACAGAAATCCAATCTAACTTTTAATAAATAAAAAATAAATCCGAATATCTGGGCAATTTTCAACTTTAACACCCAGTATTTAGAAAACTAGCAATCGGATTGGGTTGGGCCCATTGACACTTTTGGTTACTGAATCGGGTACAACAACATACCAAACTTTCAGAAAATTTGACCGGTCGCCACTTTACATAAGAAAAGTGCGGGGTCCTTTTAAATGTTTTTCGGTACTACAGTTTTATGGGTTAATCCTTAGTAAGTAGGTTATGCTTTAAATTTTTTCCGCCATCTTCTGAAATTCGTCGAGAAATACCAGTGTGGGCACAATATATTTGAAATTTCACCAAAATGCCATGATTTTCAATACAAAAGACATAGCAACGTTTAACAAAATAATCAACAGTGACTTTCCTTATCGCATACGCACGCACTTATTCAACCTAAAAAATCTTGAAAACCATTGATATTTTTAATAATGAAACCTATCCCTTTTTTGTATAGGAAATGTTGGGGATTAAGAAAAAGAAGATAAAATCGACATTAATCCAGAGGCGTGGAAATTCGGTTCGAAGTTACAAACTCATGATCCACATTGAAATTTGGAACTGAATGCTGTCATGTGATATACTAAATCTCATCAAGAAAAGATGAGCCGTTACGGAGTTATTCTAGAAAACATAATATTTTTTGTCATTTTCAACACCCTGTAACTCGATTATTATTCATCTTAGGGTATATGTTTATTAGAACTTATAGCTTTAAAATAAAGTGAAAATTCTACCATCGGAGTTTGTCCCCTTTATTCTGGGAAACCCTGTATATGAACATCATTCTGATAAATGAATTACATTAATCATGACCTGGAAATTCTACACATCTGTCAGAAAGGCATTTTATTGAATCTACTTGAAATCTTTAAAATAAATCGTTCCTTGACAGATGCCAATGTGACTCTGTAAATGAGCAGGTCAATTTGGACTGTAACAAAAATTTTAAATCCATAAATTTTGAAAAATACTCTCAATGTTGCTCTTCTGTGTGTTGTATTATGAATTGAATAATAAACAAGCTCTTCGTCGCCAATGGCCAAAACAAATGATAAATAGATGTTTACTCGAAAAATAAAATGTGTCGTTATACAAATTGTCACTATCACTCGTTTTCACTTGGCATTTATATAGGGGTTATCAGTGGTAATTATAAATTCAAAGCATGGTACATGTAAAGTTTATCGCATACTTGGAAAGTGTTGATAGTTATTTCAGAACTTTGTTAAATCATCGCTATATATTGAGCATGACCAACGGATCTCCCTTACTCGCACAAGCTCTGCTTTTGAGGGGTTTTCTCCGAAAACCTGGGAGTTTCGTAAAAACAAAAAAAAAAACAAAAAAAAACAAAAAAAAATGAAAATTAAATCGTTCCTTCGCTAACAGCAGTCAAAGCTATAGTAAACTTTATTGTCAGAAGTTACAAAATGTAAAGACAAATCTTCGTTAACTCAATGAAAATTTATTATAATTGATGGAATAAAAATAAAATACTGAATTGAATGAGGGGAGAAAAGAGTGAAAAAAAATAAGTGAAGAGGTCATTTTGGCGTATTCTATAAAACTCTCAAAGACCTTTCAAGCTCCCATGTTATGGTCAAAATTTTCAATGCTCCGTTCTTCAATTCAATAATAAATAAAAAAAGATGTAAATATAAAGGCTTCCAAGTTAAGGTTCAAATAAAGTCAAATATTTCGCGTTTCTGAACTGTAAGATTAAAATTACAGTTTTCTGCTGGAATATCTACCAAATATCCAACGGTCAACTCTACTGCTAATGCATTGTTGCCAAATCTCAACATTATTCGGAGTACTGCAAAATAGCTCACTGAATTATTAATTATTATCTGGTATTAGTTTTGATAATGTGGTTTAATGCATTATGTAACTATGTTGTCAAGGGGGTTGTGAGAGAAAATGTGAGCCGCCATCTTCTCTCTTCTATTATTCTTTCCATTTTGAAGGGGAATAGTAACGACTGTATCCTTACCTTCTCTACCGTTTGTAATTTGGTGGTTTATTTCATCGCTTTTCGGAATTATGAATTTATTGTTCTTGGGCTACGTTTTCAAGGTTCTTTCTTTCTTTTCTTTCCTTCTTTTTTCCAGCTCTTCGTATAGGCTTATTGTTCAGTGGTCTACAAAATATTTCAGTTTTGCAGTATCTCCGTTTTTTTTTTCGCGGTCCTCATTACTGTTGATTAGCGACCTCTACAGAGCCTTGTCAGTGAATTTAGTGAAACTAACAAGGCCTCTAGTTTTTTTTGGGTCGAAACCTCGGGGAAATAACTTTTCGAGATCAGTTGAGTCTTGTCTGTGAATTTGGTGGAATTCACAGTGCCTTCATAATTTTGTTGGATGGACAACTCAGTGATCTAGTTATTCGAATTCAGTGGCCTCTGCTGAGTCCGTGTATTTGGTGAGAGTTGCAGTGCCTCTTGTTTTTGTTGGGTGGAGACCTCGGAGACTTTATTATTCGTATTCAGTGTCCTGTCTGAAAATTTCAGGAAATTTGCAACGCCGTCAGGTTTGTATTGTGTGGAGACCTCGTTTTTCGAACTTAACCCCCGTGCCAAATCATGTCTGCAATTTTCAGAAAATTTGCGGAATCTTCAGTTTTGTAATGGGTGTACACCACATTTTTCAGAAACAGTCATGTATTTTCCTTGTCTGCAAATTTCGGTTAATTTGCAGAAGATCCAGGCTTACCATGTATAGAGACCTCCTTTTGTTCTAGAAGGGGTTATCTTTTCAATCTTTTTTAGTGTTTCCAAAGGTGGAAACCATTTTCTTTGAAGCTGGTTCATTCTTTTTCTTGGATTTTGTTTTATTGATGATGCCTGTGCCGTCGGTTTTCTTGTGGGAGGAGATCTTGGGAATCTTTGGTACCGCTCCTTTTTTCCGGTTCACCTGTATATTATTTATGGTATTCATTTCGTTTGTTTTTCTGATATTCCGGGTTGCAGTGCCCATATGGGTTTGTTATAGATATAGTCAGTCCATCCTTGATCTTGCTTAGATTAGATTTGCTTTTAGCACAAACAACAATATTGTTGGTAAAATTCAAAAAGAACAGCTAATATGAACAACTCACTATAATTTATTTTTATCAATATTTTTCAACTTTGTAAGCTGAACTCCATCTATTAGGCCGTTACTTTTCATGTATATAATATAATGTTATTTAAAAAACAACTGGAATGGACAATAAATAAGCTATTATGAGTATTACTATTATTTTTCAATTGTTTTGCATCCTGTTTTATTCCTAAAACTGATATTTCTAATCGCATAAAACTTATTACTTACGTACTTCTTCAATTGTGTCCAAGGACTCCAGGCTTTAGGCGGACCAATCTAATATCCAACTGATGAACTGAAATACCCCTATCGACGTAACTTTCATTTTCGAAAAATTAAACAATTTACTTCGGTTACGGCTGTCTTGGGTTTCTTTATAATTAATTATTAATACAAAAAACTAGTAAAGAGTATTATATATATTTGACTTAATTGTCATTATATTTACTTTTTTCCAATTATGACTTTCTATCATCTGTCTTATGAAACTGTATTTAGATATAGGTATTTATAATTTTTTTTGATCGGTTTTCTTGTGGGAGGAGATCTTGGCAATCTTTGGTACCGCTCCTTTTTTCCGGTTCACCTGTATATTATTTATGGTATTCATTTCGTTTGTTTTTCTGATATTCCGGGTTGCAGTGCCCATATGGGTTTGTTATAGATATAGTCAGTCCATCCTTGATCTTGCTTAGATTAGATTTGCTTTTAGCACAAACAACAATATTGTTGGTAAAATTCAAAAAGAACAGCTAATATGAACAACTCACTATAATTTATTTTTATCAATATTTTTCAACTTTGTAAGCTGAACTCCATCTATTAGGCCGTTACTTTTCATGTATATAATATAATGTTATTTAAAAAACAACTGGAATGGACAATAAATAAGCTATTATGAGTATTACTATTATTTTTCAATTGTTTTGCATTCTGTTTTATTTCTAAAACTGATATTATTTACTTACAAACTTCTTCAATTGTGTCCAAGGACTCCAGGCTTTAGGCGGACCAATCCAATATCCAACTGATGAACTGAAATACCCCTATCGACGTAACTTTCATTTTCGAAAAATTTAACAAATTACTTCGGTTACAGCTGTCTTGGGTTTCTTTATAATTATTAATACAAAAAACAGGGGGGGGGCTAAAAAAAGTCGCACTGTATATATTTGACTTAATTGTAATGATATTTACTTTTTTCCCATTATAATGACTTTTATCTCATTATAATGACTTTCTGACATCTGTCTTATGAAACTGTATTTAGATATAGGTATTTATAAATTTTTTTGATTTGTGTTTGAATTAAAAATTCATCCATTGATAGATAGCAATGTCTTCTCATCTTCATTTTTAATACCCAAGAGAAAAGAAAAGTGTGCGTGACACTAGAGTGCTGCCGTAATAAACTGATACATTTCACACCTTTCATACAATTCAATTTCCATTCACTGAGTACAAAAATACATGACTGAAATTGAAAAATAATCTAAAAACGAATTAGTGTGCAAAATAAAGGAACCTTCTGCATTCCGATTCCAATTGCGCGTCATGAATATACATACCTACAACTGGAAAACCGTGTCATTTGTCATCCATGATCTATTCTTGCCTACATCATAATTGAAATGTAAATAGAATCAGTTAGAGACGGTGACATCATTCGTTGTTTGTCTCACTGGATCTTTGGCAACAATTCCGTTTAATTTTATTTTGATCGATTCGATACCCTACATACGAACGGCTCGGCTTGGCGTGGAGAATTTAATAATAATCTCCCATTATTTGCAATGGTGATTAGAACATGCTGCATGGAAATTCGATCTACAGCTCTTCATAGTATGCACTATTGAAAAATAGGAGCAAGCTTACAGGGCTGGCGTCAATGTTCTGATTGGTTTCCGGGTCCACGCCACTGAAGATGACTGTCCCAGTTGTAGTCGAAACGTTTGGAGATTTTTACCACGGCAAAATCGGAAACCAATCAGAACACTATTGAAAAAGTATGCGATAAAATATATACTGATGAAATCAATACAAATATTGAGAATATAATTATATTTTATTAGTATTTTATTATTATTTTATATTATTCATTATTTTTTTATATATTATTATTCTAATATTATATTATTTTATCATTTTATCATTTTATCATTTTATCATTTTATCATTTTATCATTTTATCATTTTATTATATTATTATTTTATTATTTATTATATTATATTGTATTAACAATATTTTAGAGTGAAGCTTTTCAATTTTAATTTTGGTTTTACATTTTTATCACATGAAAAAATACAACCTTCCCTACAATCTACCATGTAAATGGTGACGTTATCGTATTCAGTTTAAATTAATTTTCTCGAAAATGCAATTCCCTTTATGTGAGGACTGCAATCGTAAGTTAACGATATATACGGAGTGATTGGTTTAGGATGCTTATTGGTCACATTTCCAAAAACAATAATTTAACAAATTCAGTTTTCGATGAAATGTAGTAGTTGGCGATTTCTTAGATTAATACTCAACAAGCCTGCAAGATATTCAAGAAATTTGCTTTATGCAGAAACACAAATATTAGATATCAGACAATTATATAGCTTTCAAATAGGATGTCAAATATATAAAAACAAACATGAACATAACACTCCGAACCATCCATATGCAACAAGAACAAAACATCAATATTACATACCACTGGCGTCTAAGTCCCAAAATTACTGAATTACCAAAGGAAATTATAGGTGAAACTTCTCTGAAACGCTTTAAAAAGCGACTCATAACATTTATAAAGAAAAGTGATAAAACTGATATTCATAAATTGATAGAAAATTGAAAAAAAAAATTAAACTATGTTTCTCCTATAGGTATCTATTCCAATTCACTGAGCGTTTGATACTAAATTTTATTATATTTATTTATTTGTATTTTATTGTAAAAAAAACTTTTTAACATGTATAATTGTGATCCCGTATTGTCTATTTTACCTCACCAGACACAATATTTATTTATTAATTTAAATCTTATTTAAATTTTATTGAAAATATATTTAAACATGTATAATTGTATTTTCGTATATATCTATTTTATCACACCAGACACTTTAGTATTACTACATTTATATTCATTTACATTGTATTTGCCACAAACAAGTACGTATAGTACTTCTGTGGATATTTTCACGTTTATTCATAATTACTTTTTTAATTCTTAATGTTTGTATCGATTTTATCACGAATAAACGTCATTATTATTATTATTATTATTATTAGTAGTAGTTATACGAAGACTGCTGCAGTCACACGAGTAGATCTTCAATATCTATGTCCTCATCCATGGTATAAAATTTGCTAAAACGACACCAAACGACATGTAGAATGAGACCATCTAGATTTTATTGAAAATATTGTTGTTGTTGTTGTTGTTGTTAAAATTGTTATTTCCGTCAACCGATTGCACCCCTACGCGCAACCCTCAGAAGTCTTCGAGAGACTTGTGTGAGCTAGGGAAGACGCAGCCCTTACCTTTTAACGTGTGATGCCATGCACGAGACCGGTGAACAGGATGTTCATAAAATTAGATGTGGAATCATCTGTGACTGAAAGACAAACTTTAGTAGCTATTTTCTATCGTTCAAGATAATCTCTTGGAAAGTATTCATGTTGAAAAGGGAAACATTCTCAATTGAAAATTGAAACAAACATGACTAATCTGGAAATGGCAAAATAAGTTACAATTTTTTTGTAATATCTAACAGAAAACAAATACTTCCCCGGCTAAAGCCACGCTGGACATTGAAGAAAATCTGATAGATATTGTGAAAAGACCCTATATAACTTGGACGAAAAAATCCGAAAGTGAAAATTTGCATTCTCATTCACATAGTTGATTCATTCTCAAATATTCAGTTTCACACCCTCACATAGGGTGGTGAATTAAAAGAAGGGAAAAATCAGTGCAAACTTGTTTTAGAAGTAGAAGGCTGTGATTTCAAATTTGGAGCACTATCTAAATAATAAGGCACTGCTTCAAATAACTTTTAGGAGTATTTTGAAAAATAAAGGTACCTTACTCCTGAGTCACATTAATTTTTTTATCACTCACCTCAAAAAATAAAAAAAAATAATTTCAAAGCATTGAATCACAGAATGAGTATAGTTTCCCTATGAATATGATGAGGATATACCCATGCCGTAAATAAATTAAAGCTTCAAGAAGCTAATTTAGTATAATACTATAATTTTCTATCGCACATGCCTCAACTTACTTTATACGAAAAGAGATAGGTAATTAAAATTTGGATAGTGCAATTTGAGTTTGGGAGGATTCAGGCACTTTTATAAGGAGTAACATTTTCTGAGGATAACAGCTTATAGTCAAGTAGAGAAATCGACAAAGTATTACATAAAATAGGTTATTTTGTGTAAAAAGCGCTCTTTATTGTTTGTGCGCATGTGTATTCATATTAGGTATGTTTGCGCACGTGTCCGTGATCTGTCTCGTCCTTGTGGTTGTGGTTATATCAACTCATTTTTCATACACATTCATTTAAATATTCCATGTGATAGGTACGTGAATTAAATATTTCTGAAATCACATTGGCAATGTCGCAAAATTAGCTTCGCCTTCACGTTATTCCATTGTTTTGAAAAGTTGGCGGCTAGTGATTTTCAAGTTACCAACCTGACAATCCTGATATGACAGATATTCACTAAACAAAGCAGCATGAATTTGTTGATTCTTTTATTTAAAAAAAAGGTACAATTTGTTGATAAAAAACGGTTTTCAATTAAAAAAAAGTGTTAAACTGGTGAATTAGGGTGTGTATAATGTGCTGGTGAGAATAAGGAGGCAATAGGGAATATGCAAGTGATTTAAATTTACTTGATTTTTTACCTCCGATACTTTATTCACCTTCTGATCAATTCACTTCATGTTAACTATCGAAATAAAATGTACTCGCATTGAAATGATCTTCACAACAATGTAAATGTGATATTGGAGATACTTCGCCTCTTCTCATAACCTTACACCATTGTTTACGTATTTTCGCATCTCTTGGAACAGAAAACAATACTTTATTTGGTGTACTTATAATTGTGTTTTGGCATTCCGGTACTAGACAATAAAATGTTTTTTTAGCATTTTCCATTATCGTAATAGCGATTAAAACTGCAAATCCCTAATTGATAACTGTCAATAGTGTCAATGGCCATAACTATAGAAAGGCTTGTTCGTTGAAGACTGCTCTGGTTGATCGAGATCACTTTCACATATATGTTCATCTCTCTCTAACACTTGTACTGCATTTGTCTTACTCTTTTATAAAATATGAATTTCAAGCAAGTCGAGCAATCAGAGTACGTCTCAACGAACGACACTGAAGAAGAACAACACTGATCGCGCCATGTGACGTTACCCACAGCGCGCGAAAATGGAGGCGTTCAAATAGGTTAAATGCAATCGGTATTTTATATATTATTTTAAAAATTAATTCTAAGACTTTCAACCGTATTTATATTTTTTACTATGTTGTAAGGAAGTAAAAAATTGATTGAACAAATAAAAAAAATATATGCATATTCCCTATTGAGTGTGTTTTTCAAAGAAGAAACGTGTGCTAGAAAATGCCAGTTATCATTCAAAAAAAGGCCCGTATCTCGGAAATCACTTGAGACCGCCAAAAATTTCAATAAAATTTTTTGTTCAGGAGGTCAAAATACGTGAGTTTCAAAAAAGATTTTTTCGAAATTGAGATGCTCAATGTAACGGAAGTTTTACCCACTTTTTAGAAACACCCTGTGAATTCCAAACAATTTTTTACTAAAAGCCCAACTCGACATACACTTACTTCCCTGCACACATATATTTCGAAAACTAATTTTTGTTTAGTCCTTGCCCATCCTGTATACTCTGAAAGTAGGTCACGTTTTAGTTTAACTTTTTGAAATTTTTTGACCATTGAAATATTTCGTGCTAGACTTTGTCACAAAGCCGCATATTTAATACCAATACCACACTCCTCTACTGTAACGTAATAATACTTGCCTACAACTGATTACAACAATGAAATAAAGTAGTAGTAGTACATGCCAGCGAGTTATTTTTAGAAATAATAAGTGAACACCTTGGCGTAGGTAGTGTAATCCATCAATGTTGATTTACGGCGGCGACGAATTTCGAAGTACAGGGTTGAGCAATGAAAAAACATACAGGGTGGGACACCGAAAATGAAACAGATCGAATATCTTGAAAACGCATGTGTTGTGAAAAAAATGCAAAAACACGTCGATTTTTAATCCAAGGGGGACATCTTCCTATCATAACCTCAACTGTCAAAAATTGTTTACTCCCTTGCGGTGGTATGGCGGCCATTGGGAACCTTAGGAAACGTTTGGCAAGGTGATTTCCGTGAATGGCTACTCCACCATGTGCCCTCGGCGTTGGGCAAGGAGTGCCCACGGCGATTCCAAACACCGTTGGTTGAAAGCCGTGGGTCCTCGTCCAGTCAACATGGTAGCGGCTGGAAAGTCACGAACGGTCACCCATCCAACGTAGGCTGGAGGGATCCAGTCTGACATGGGTATGCAGTATGGGTGAAAACGACTGCAGACGGTGACCCATCAACGTTGTCAGAGGAATCTGACTAACATGGGTACCTAGGGGGAAGGGGAGCCCCGTCAAGGCAACTTGATGCCCTTCCATAAGGTGTTGGCCTCTAGGGGGCGGGGGTTTCGTTGGATAGGACAATGGAAAACAATACCGTACTTCGGTAGAGGTGGCCAATGCCCTCACCCTTAGGGTTGGGGTGGGAGGCAAAGCCCCCCTCGGCGGGTGAGCAATGCTAAATTTACTCGGGCACTGACACTACAGAGCCAGTAGTATACTTCAGTATACGGCCTCACCATTGGTAATATGCAAATGGTAGCTCGACCTGTGTTGTCTTCGGACTGCACAGGACGAAGCGCGTTGATTTGGCGTATCTAAATCTCCACTGCGTCTGCAGCCGCGACGCGGATAGAACGAAAGTTAGGTGCCGTGCGCGGTGGTGGGGCGTAGTGGGCTTCGTTGGGCGATACGCATCATTACTGGTACAAATGATTGAATTATTTTTTTAAATAATGTATTCGTGTCGATATGGCGGGCTGTAAGCTACAGCGGAGAAGTATGGCATTACGATATCGCCCACTTCTTTCTTTATTGACTATCGGAAAATACAAGCATTTTTGTGGAACAAATCGTTCGACACTCGTTATTTATCCGACACGTTAGATTAACGCCCACGCGATTGGGCCGCCGGTACCAGCGCTATGACCATCATTTTCTTTTTTTTTGTCATTCCGTAATTAGACTCCTGAAGAATCGCCATACTGGTACAAATGACCTTATATTTTGTGTCACCATCTCCCGGTCTATTACCTTTCCTCTTTTTAACTGCCTGTTCTTTCCACCTATTTGCCTAAGAGAAACATAATTACTTATTTTTATCTTTTTGAGTGTTTTTTTTAGTATTTGAATGTTTCATTGAATGTTAATTCGGGACGAGCTGAATGGAAGGGCCTTTACTTTGCAAAGTAATGACGTCACAATACACCCCTCAGCTGCTTTTTGCAGATATGTCCAACAAAAATGTTTGAAATGAAGTGGTAACCTTGTACAACAAAATTTTCTGGAAATAGTAGTTGTCAAACCCATATCGAGAATTTTTGCAAACTTGTCCGACTGGACATAAAGAACAGACATACGAGGTCTTAATGTTTTATTGGGTAATAATAAACGTTTTTGGATTGACATGGCCGATACTGGATATAAGGAACATTGTCATCCACATTTTATAAAGTACGGCATCATGCCATTACCTTCAATGTATATCTACAATTCCTTGTTAGAAATACATAGAAATGCCAACCAACTACAAACCCAATCAGATATACACGAGCATAGTACAAGGTATTCTAAGTTGATAAAAACCCCAAGGTATAGATTAACCAAATCTCAGAAGAATTCTCTGAATTTTAATTTCTACAACTGTCTGCCAAAGATAATCAAAACACTAACCTTTCATCAATTTAAAAAACGCATAAAAAATTATATTCTTGAACACTGCTTTTACTCCACTGACGAGTTCCTTCACACAACAAAGCAACTGAATCATACACTCAACACATTGCTTCTCTGAATTTACCATTTTGTTATGTTAATTATGTTTGTTAATGTTTTACTCATGAATGTAACAGTTTTAAAAATTTTGTATGTTGTATTGTTTTATGCATTGTATACTTTTATTATTTATTGACATGCCATAATTGTATTGCTATATGTAAAATGGTGAAAATATATCTATCTATCTACTTGATAGAAATCCATAGTATACAGTGTGACACACTTAAGATGAAGACACCCCTGTATTTTAGTAATTTTTGAAAGCAGAGATTTTATTTTCGGTACAGACGTAGACCTTCATGGGCCGCACTTTTCGCAATACTCAGCCCGAGTGACAGCCTTAAAACCAGCCTACTGCGATCCCGCGAAAAGGGCAAATTCTCGATATTTTGCGTCGCGTTGGAGATACCGAAAAAAGTTATTCGAAAAAGTTGCTTAGAAATCGATTTTGACCCTACATATCGAATTTCAATGCAAAATTCGAATTTTGAATTTTTTTGTAATTTTCATATTAAAGTCCGATTTTCAATTAATGGTTCTGAATAAGAAGCTACGAAAACAATAAATTCGTCATAATGTAGGAATAAGAATGAAAAACCTAATATTCATTATGAAAAAATTAAAATTTTGTTTATTAGTTGTTACTAAATCGGATTTTAATACGAAAATTACAAAAAATTCAAAATTCGAATTTTCGGTATGTAGGGTCAAAATCGATTTCTAAGCAACTTTTTCGAATAACTTTTTTTGGTATCTCCAACGCGACGCAAAATATCGAGAATTTGCCCTTTTCGCGGGATCGCAGTAGGCTGGGTTTAAGGCTGTCACTCGGGCTGAGTATTGCGAAAAGTGCGGCCCATGAAGGTCTACGGCTGTACCGAAAATCAAATCTCTGCTTTCAAAAATGACTAAAATACAGGGGTGTCTTCATCTTAAGTGTGTCACACTGTATAACACTAAAGTGAAGACAATTATAATTATAATAATTATAATAATAATACATGGTTTTACAGCAAGAGTTAAGTAGGAGGGGAATAAATTAACAAAAATAACAATATAAAAAAAATATTATAAGTTTACGGAACCTAAAGAAAAGTAAGCTTACTCGTTATGAATGACGATAAGACGATAAGATTTCCATATATTCAATTACTCAATAAAATGATCTGTTAAAATCTAATCGACTTTACCTCAGTGTTGAATAATAAACTTTCTGACGTCTGGTCCCGAGGACTATAAAGTTTTCTTATAGAAATTAAAATTCCATTGAACATGAGAAATCTTCATTAAATTTTCTCTATTGTTTCAGATAGGTTGGTAGTTGGAGAAACCAAATGAGGCGGAAATGGAGAAAACCTGATATTTAGTTTAGCACTTATCATATTATTCCCGGACGTGCTAAATCGATTGAAACAAAACCAAAATGAAGTATGTGAATTCCAGTTTGATCACCCTAAAATGCGTCCTGTTCCTAGTTTTTGGGGGTAAGTAGAAAATTCTTTCACCGTTGCCACTAAGTATGAAAATTCTTTTAGTTTTCATAAAAAATTGTTACATGCCTTTTAATTCTGAATATTTGCATTTCCACTTTTAATTACTTTACTTTTTCCAATATTTGGTAATCAGTTTATGGCTTGACAGTGAAGTAGTCTGCCAAAATTTCTCAATACAGAATTTTGTTATAACAAAAAGAAGAACGATAAGGGGGGTATTTCAAAGAGTTTCTCTTAGCCCCCTTTTTTTCTCGTCTCACTACTGCCATTATTGCCCGTTGCGCTCAGAAACAAGCTGTCTACACGCATGGCTAGAAAACTGAAGGTTCGGAAGCCGGCATTTATGGATCCAAACCGAAGATAAAAATCTCTTTGAGCTTAGGCAAATATGCGACTATCTCAAGCGGAAATCGTCGCAATACACCATTGCGCCATAGAAATATTATACGGGATGTATTGATATCTAGTTAGCCTAGACCATGTTCCCTGCATAAACAAAATATTGCGTTACCATAGCAACGAACAATAACTTATTAGAAGTGTCAGTGTAAAGTTTGACGTCAAAAAAGTAAACCAGAGTTACACAATAAATTAATAGAAAAAATATTTCCACCGAAATTGTGAAAATTGAAAAATTGGAGTATCATCATCATCATCAAGTACCTGTATTCAAAAGAGTTAAGAGGTAAGCAGATTTACGAAGATATGCTTAATACCTTCGGTGATCAATGTCCTTCGTATGCGACCGTGAAAAATTGGACTGCAAGCTTCAAAAGAGGTTAATTTTCCATTGAAGATGATGACCGATCGGGAAGGCCAGTTTCTGTGTCAGTCCCCGAAAATATCGATGCAGTTCATGACATGATTTTAACAGACTGTCGAATTGGACTAAAGCGGATATCTGAAGCACTGAATATTTCATACGAACGCGTTCATCATATAGTTCACGTCAATTTGGACATGAGAAAAATTGCTGCAAAATGGATCCCAAAATGTTTGAATGTTGACCAAAAGCGTGCAAGGGTAGTAGCATCGCGTTCGATCTGTGCTCGATTTGAAAACGATGTAGACTTCTTAAACCGAATTGTTACTATGGATGAGACTTGGGTACATTTCTACGATCCAGAAAGAAAGCAACAATCGATGGAATGGCGACAATCCGGTTCTCCAACATATCCTCCTCTTAATTGGATACATTTATTACAGCGAACCTGCAACGTCTGTAGACCTTTCCAAAAATATGCTGCAAACCAGACCTCCACAGCTTTTATTACCTCCTCGTTGGAAGAATTTACGACATTTTAAACTTTTTTTCAGTTGAGGAAAGAGATGATAGTCGGACGGAGCCAAATCTGGTGAATAAGGGGGGTGTTCTATTAATTCAAACCCTAAATCACGAATTATTTGCATGGCAACATGAGATTTGTGTGCAGGTGCATTGTCCTGCAAAAACAAAACACATTTGGATAGCTTTCCGCGTCTTTTATCTTTAATTTTTTCCCTTAGAGTGGTCAGTAATGTCGAATAGTAATCTCCAGTTATTGTTCTACTTAAGTCTCATCCATAGTAACAATTCGGTTTAAGAAGTCTACATCGTTTTCAAATCGAGCACAGATCGAACGCGATGCTACTACCCTTGCACGCTTTTGGTCAACATTCAAACATTTGGGGATCCATTTTGCAGCAATTTTTCTCATGTCCAAATTGACGTGAACTATATGATGAACGCGTTCGTATGAAATATTCAGTGCTTCAGATATCCGTTTTAGCCCAATTCGACGGTCTGTTAAAATCATGTCATGAACTGCATCGATATTTTCGGGGACTGACACAGAAACTGGCCTTCCCGATCGGTCATCATCTTCAATGGAAAATTTACCTCTAATAAGTTATTGTTCGTTGCTATGGTAACGCAATATATTGATTATGCAGGGAACTGGTCTAGGATAACTAGATATCAATACATCCTCGTAAGTATGCCCGTGTAATTAGGCGACTTTTTAGGTTAGGTTTTTGTGATAGGAATATGGAAGTTGTCCTTTATTCTTGTAGTCCGATTGTGAGCGCCAGAATTTTTCATAGAGTTATCACGATTTTCAAAAATATAAATTGATGTTTTCAAAATAAATGAGCTAGTGAGAGTCAATATACCAAGCTCCTTGAAGAGATTTCGGCCTCTGAAAGAAACACATCTTCCGAGTTAGAGGATAAACCCTAAAAATGGTTTATTGGGGGGTAAGGCCAGCGTGCCCTCCGAATGTGTCAGAGCTTCGGAATCAGGGCACGACTGACTGGAAACATTTTAATTCAAAATAATAATATTGTGATAATAATATTCTGAAATTATAGATGCATTCTGAAACAAAACGATGTTTTATATAATGTCTTCAATAAAACTCGTTAAGCATCAAGCTCGTACTCTCTACTGTAGATCGTTTCGTTCTGCGAAGGTCTAGTTCAAGGACACTGAACACTATTTGTAGAGGATGGCCCGTTCCCTATGTTGCAATGTTGTCTCTCATTTGACGTCACCGCGATGCCTTTCGTATAGGGTTGTATATCTATATACAGAGTGGCCCACGAAGTTTAGGACAGGAAATATCTCGGAACTCGAAAGTAGTGGAGAATTGTAATTTTGGGGTTCTGAATAAAAGCCATTGGTGCAGCTTTTTTTGATATAATGTTTTCCAATGAGCTTTTTGTTTTCGATCACGTGACATCAGATTCAAAATTATTAATGGAACACCCTGTATATTTTGACATTTTTATGTTCCTCCCGATGAAACAATTTCAACAAACCATCAATTTTAAAAATATAGGTACTTCAATATCCTCTGTCCCACGACGTCTGGAAAGAGCAATTGCCAAATTATTTAGGTTTAGGGTCACCCTGTGTATTTGGACAGTCCTATATTTTATGTGATGATTAAAAAAAGGCAAAATTAAATTAATCATCCATATTTTATTAAAAATCGTCATGTGACAAAGGATATTGAAGTACCTGTATTTCTTGAATTAATCGTTTTAGACCACAAGTGTGATAGTTCGTTGAAATTGTTTCATCGGGAGGAACATAAAAATGCCAAAATATACAGGGTGTCCCATTAAAGATTTTGAATCAGATGTCACGTGACCGAAAACAAAAGGCTCATTAGGTAACATAGTATCAAAAAAATCTGCACCAATTGCTTTAATTCAGAACCCCAAAATTACAATTCTCCACTACTCTCGAGTTCCGAGGTTTTCCTTGTCCAAAACTTTGTGGGACACCCTGTGTATATATTACAGAAAGTAAGTTGTGACATCTACAGTCACTAGTTGAAACTTAATTTGACACGAACCAAGGAATCCAAAGTTAGAGGTTTATCTACTCATTGACAGGCAGCCAACATATATTAATAAATTAGGATGGATTTAGCAAGAGGCAATATATGAAAATATAAAGAGGAAAGTTATTGGGTATAACCCTCAAATTGTTGTGCAACTGTAGACACGTGTTTCGAGCTTAAGCTCTCATCAGTACGGTAAAATCAAGTGCGAAGATGTACAACACTTGGATGCAAAAATAGAAACAAAGGAAGTCAACAACCGGACGCCAACCACACATTTGTGGCATCGGTTAGGACACCTTGTGCTCACAAGGCAACTACTAACGTCGCCACGGTGGCAGCTATGTAGCTACCAGCGTGACAATCCAATAGCAAACCATTAGGAGGCATCGCGCTGACGTCATTTGACAGGCCTATGAAATCAGTCTACAAATAATGTTCAATGTCCTTGGGTCTAGCTGCCGTGAATCATAGACGCGCTTGTGGCAAAGACATCTTGAATATGTTTCCTGTGCATAATATTCCTGATTCATCCACTTGAGTTTCCACAGTCATTGAAACAATGTACCTAATTAAATAGTCCCCTATATTTTGATTACCCCCACGAAGACATACATTTCTTACTTACATTGTGTCCATTCTTATCATAATTTTTTTTTGCATTATACTCAGAAGTTCTCTCTTCTTTCTTCCGTAACAACCCCTATATAGTGTACATCTTATCGTTGTTTTTTATACGTTTTCGCTCTAGGTTAGCTGCATAGATTGGGCATCAGTAACACCATGATTTCATACATATCTTTGCAGTGGCCCACTCACTACAACCGTTCACCATTCTTTTCAACAGTCTCGATCACTCCCATGATAGAAACTAATGTTTAGTACAAAATACTAGTTTGACTGTCGCCTCCCAGTTCTTCTCCTAATTTGTATTGAATAACCGATTTGTGTAAGTTTGGCAGTGACAACTGTACCATGAAGCCAGAAACTAAGTGACGTAAAATAATGAAAATCAGACTGTAAAAGTAAAACTATGAGTCCACTACTCGATTCTTAAGTTCTTCATTCATTTATCGAGTTCACCATTTAATTTTTCTAATGAACCATTGATTTTTTCCAACACACCATTTTTCATCGAGTTCACTTTTATTCTCTCATTTCCAGCTATAGGAAGCCTCTTCCCCTTTCTACCTCTCCACATGATTTCTCTCGGGATTTCAAAAGACGACTCGATTTTGATATCGATAATATCACCCGCTGTGGCCCTGTTAGGACCCCTTGTGGCAGCCCCGTTAGCAGACAGACTAGCAGGCGGCTTCGGTGGGGCGCAGAGAAGTAAAACAGGGAGGTACCTTCGAGTGATGATTGCAGCGTGTCTGGTACTAGCAACGATGTTCTATTGGTTGCTGATACTGGTACCACCAATAGTGAGTAGATGTGTTTTCGAATCAATTAGGTAAAGTTCACAGTATAGGAAAACTTTGGATTTTTTTTAACATTCATTGGGAAATTTGAGAAAAATTCATTTGAAATTATAGTTAGTTATGTATCAAGGGCGTAAAGTAGGCAATTATGGCCTGAGTCGTGATTAATGGCCCTAACTTGACTTCTAACTTTGACACATAAAAATTATTATGATTTTATGATATTTACGTTTGTCAACATTCACCTAGCAACGATAGTGTCTACTATGATAAAATGGCAATGTTATTAATTCAAACCGGATTTTTTAAAATACTGATTTGAATTGAGATTGGATTGCAATAACGAACTAGTATGACATAAAGTTATGTATGTACTGCGGGCATAAACAGATGTGTATACCCTCGGGCAACTTACAAACACTCAGGACAGAGGCCCTCGGGTTCGTAAAACGTCGCCCTCAGGGCATAAACATCTATTTATACCCTTGGTATATAAATAACTATAAAATACTTTCAGTGGAGAAACACATTGCATCTGACGGGAGCAATAATTTAATGATAAAGAAACGTCAAAATTTGACACAGAGAAAATCTCATAATTCAAAACTTGATAGGTTAGACCTGGAGGCGAGAGGGGTTTTGCATGTAACATAGGCCCCACGCTGAGACTCTCGGGACTGATAGAGAACGTTATTCCCCAATGCGAAATCCCGGTATGGCACCTCTGAAGTGTAGCTTTTAGGGGGGGGGTGAATTTTCAAACGTGTAATTAATATCCATGCCCATGGATCATAGGCCCTACTTTGATTCTTGTTTTATGTCGTCAAGGAGGTCGCCAAAGTCCGCGAACTCAATATGCCATACTAATATGGCGACACTTAAGGCCTACCATACTTACCGAAACGTGTAATTTTTTCACTGTGGACATGGATCATGGGCCCCACGCTGTTGTTTCGTGATCCTTGTTAACAATGAACTGTAGAACAAAGATTTCGAAACGCCATACCGCTGGGGCGTCGCCAAGTGGCCGCCATATGGGACCAAATATGTCATTTTTAGCAATGAACATGTCTAATAGGCCCCACCATGGAAATGTGTTTTCTTTGTTCATTTTGATGTCCTGAACAAAGTTCTGAAAGCGCCATACCGATGTGATGTCGCCAACGTCAGATATTGGCTTCTAAAGTTGTCACATTTTTATAGGTTAAGTGTATGAAAGGCCCCTCTGCCATACTGGCATTTTTATATGTATTTTGAAGTATACAGTACGAATATATCACTGCCATACCGATGCGATGTCGCTAACGTCAGATATTGGCTTCCAAAGTTGTCACATTTTTATAGGATACGTGTATTAAAGGCCCCACTGCCATACCGGCATTTGTATGTGTATTTTGAAGTATAAGGCACGAATATATCACTGCAATAGCCATGGCATGTCGGTAACGTGCACAATCAATCGTATATACAGGGTCCTGCAACTGCGCTCCGGTGGTACATAGCTTCTAAATGGCACAACTCAAAAATTTATTTCGAATGCAAGCATGTTTCCTTCGTGAGAGAGTATATTTGGGAAATATTTCGAAGTATACAAGGTGATCCAGAAAAGTGCACCAAACCAAACTTATGTTTTTTGTAATGGAACATCCTGTATTTCATCACATGGTTGAATAAAGATTACTTTGACCATGTTTCCGTTTTCCGCTGCTATTTCTCTAGTGCTTACGTGAGGATTTTCCTGCAGCATCAATAAAACTTGCAACTCATTTTCCTCATCAATTCGACCACCAACAATTTCCTTTTGAGTATAAGACACACTACCGATCTCTTAACTTTTGGAATGAAGACACCCGTGGAGTTCTTGCTTCCGGATATTTTTCATGGTAGATTCTGCTTGCTAATAAAGGATTTCTGTCAGCTTCGCCAATACAGTAGACCATATTCACTAATTCTTCGCGAGTGAAATTCATTTTCAACAATTTTACGTGTACAATTATTGACAGTACAAGGATGTCAAATTTTACGAAAGCAGCCTACTAGATTCCTCAAAAATCATCCACATTTCTTATTTTCAATATATTTCGCAAACTACACAAAGTAGACCCCACAAATGCTATATTGACGAAAAGCTCTTAGAAAATGCCATGCAATGGTGTAATAAAATACAGGGTGTTGCATTTGAAAAAATCGAGTTATTGCCATTTGTAAACCGTCATTTGAAAAAAATCGTAGTAGGCGATGGAACATTGACTTCAAGTTCGCCAGCATTTCAAAAGATGCTCTGAAGCTTGATGAATAGTCTGGAAAAAAGTAGGTTGAGTTATCTTGAAAGGTTCTGAAGTTATGAATTTTTCTGTGGGTCCATGCACGACGCGATTTTGACACAAATATTGGCATAAGTCAAAAACTATTGCAGATAGGTATATAAAACCAGGGTGCGTTATGTTGACAATTTAGTGGTGAATCCAAAAATAGAATAAAAAAGGAGGGTTGCCATTTAAAAAATTGAACGTAGATGTGTATTTTATTTTGAAACATCTTGTATATTAATGAAAATATTTTCAGAATGTACTCATTGTTGAACCTATCGATTGAAATAAAAATCAAGTCGATTGTTGGCATAGAAAAAAAGTTATTGACCATGCACACACCCCTGGGTCACCCTGTATAAAGCGAAATAGACGTTTCAAAGTTCGACCCTTGAATGGGAACAAAAAGTTTAATGTGTACAAGAATTCGTTGGAATATGCAAAAATGTAATTTTTTAAATATACGAGGATATCTAATATTTGAGAGCTAAGCATTTTCTTTCATTCGTTGTTTTTGTACCTTGGATAACTTTTAGCGTATAACTGGGGGAACGTTGATACCTGCTCTATCAAAATACCATCATACATATCACTGAGAATATATACACTAACTCATCTCCAAAGTTCAAAACTTCAATACAGAATTTTCAAATTATGTGGATGTTACTTTTGACATCTGTCAAAACGAAAGAGTAAAATTCACAGAACTTGCAAAAAACACAGAAGTCATTGTCAAAAAAGCTAAAATTTGATTGGTTCATCTTTATTTCTTATTTTATTTCATTCATCTGTACAAACCAATGTTTTTTGCCCGTATCTTTGATTTTATTTTAATTAGTTTCTTATGTTATTTTATTTGCTGTTCAAACTCTCCTTTATTTATATACTGCAAATTGGTCCCAATTGCATATTCAAACTAAAAGTATTCCTAATGAATACTTGTTCTCATAGCGATAAGGATGTTTGTAAAGCTGATTTCCATAAGGAATAATTATATTCAATAAGAGAGGGAATATCCCATCCTTAACATTGGTAACAGTACCAACTGCACTGTAAATATAAAATTTTAATATTCAGGCTTATGGCCTTGATAATGTAGAATATGAATAAATGTTATTAATGAGTATTTCTTCATTGAACTGAATTGATTGTTTCGTGGTAGGTCTTACATGAATTGATGTGTAAATATGGGCAATTTGAGAACATTACCAACTTTACGGCCTGCGGGCCATAATGGGACCGCGGGCACTAAAGTGTCACTTAACGCCTGTTAAACCGGGTGGTACTTCACCGCCCGCTAGTGTATAAAAACCATTAAAAATCTCTTCACCATTGGTAGACCATTCCACTTGACATTTCTTTCCAAAAATAGGGACATGCTCTTCCTGAAATAACAATATCCGATTTCGATATTTGAATGCTTCCAGATGAGAAATCCTCCGAAGGCATCTTTCGCTTGCGATGGACAAGGAGGATTCATTCTCCAGGATCGTTGTGGAGCAGATCAAACGTGTTACGACTGGGGGACCAGTGTGAGTATATTTCTATTACAGTGCTGATAAAAATATGAATATGTTTAAAAAAATTCTTTGGCCATGTTTGGCCATGAAAGTGTTTCAGAACATCAATTTTGAATATAATGTGCCAAAATTGATTTTTTCCTAGACATTATTTTTTCGTTGTATTTTCCAGAAAGGGTCCGTTCTGGTGAAAAACTGCGAATTTTCCTGCAATGCCACCTCAGATTATTCCAGAGAAGTGACAACAATGCCTCCCAGGAACGAGAGCAATGACTTCGATGAAAGCGATTATTATGATAGTGGAGAAGGTCCCGTGATAGAACCAGAGTCGGCATATTACGTAAGTACAAGCAAAATAAATGAAACACGTCATTACACCTCTCAAATACTTGTGCTAAAAATATTATGACATTTAAAAACTTTTCCCATAAATAATTCGAACAATATTGCTCTCACATAGATTCTTGCAGATTTTTTAAATTCAAATGAAGGACAAAGGACAAATGTATGTGTGTGAACTAAAATGTATTAAGCAAACATTGATTTGTTATTTCTAATATTTGGGTTGAATGGAAGAGCAAGTTCTGGTTGCGTTATCTCACACATGACGTGATCTGAACTTGAATTCTGCCTTTTGATAGGTTTACTTCTTATTTGTTTATGTATTCAAACTATTTTGTTTTTACAAACCTTTCAATAAAATCCAGTATTATTATTATTATTAAAATGAGTGTTGTTGAAAAAGAAAAAAATTGCTCTCAAAAGTGTTATTCCAAAAGTATATTTATGTTTGAATATAGGTATCCGGTATCATAATGTGGCCACATATTAAAAAAAAGGTATTTTTCGAAAATTTTTTCAATGGTCTTGTGCATACTAACAAACCCTGTCCACAATTCCTCACAAAATCTCTGCATTTCTATCAGGCAAGTAGGCCCCTATGGGCATTTTTACCATCCCCTGCTCTCCAAATATCTTTATGCTATCAAATACAATTCTTGAATCATTAAATGCTGCTAAAAGTTCAATGAACTATTGGTACAAATAGAAAAGCGGAGTGGTCCCGTATTGGACCCTTGTGGTCCCCAGAACTAGTATACTCACTGGATGAGTGGTCTCCATATTCAAGAATTTAAATTATTTCATGTTCAACTTCATCTGTTGAAACAAAGATAAAAAACAATAGCTTCTACCATTGTTTATATATAAGATAGTTTTTAGCCTTATGGGATTATAATTGGATCAAAATGGATGCGACATGTAGATGGCGACAGTGAGCTCGCATCCAAGTCATGTCGTAACTTCAGTGATCTGGCCTACAAGTCATGTCGTAACTTGATTGAAACAATGGGACAGCATTAAAATCAGGGTTTTTTGAAGAAACCTGCATCAAAATGACGTGAAATATTTATGTTTGTAACTAATCACGCTAGATGACACTCGCGTTTGGGTCCAATACCTTTTCCACAGGCATTGACTAACTATCTTCTATTTAGCCAATGCTTCTACCAATAGGTCGTAACAAATGGTTGTTACTGATGAATATTTATGTTTTCAATAATTATCTTTCGATGTCAGTACCTACCGTCTAGAGAAAATTCATAGTATATTTCGTCTACACATAGATTTCACTATACTTATATTTATTAATAATGATTAATGTACTTTATTGGTACACCCAATACTTACTTAGATTTTCGGAAAATGACAACTGAAATAAAAATATCACACTTGGCAATATCCTCTACAAGAAGTAATCTTAAATTAGTTTTTATTTTTCTTATTGAGTTTCATTCCTCCAAACCATAAAAACCCTGAATCCACTATCAACGTAATGAGGAACGGTGCCAGGTACCGGAGGGGTTAAAGAGACATTGTTTCAGTCACTTTGGCTGCCAGTCGAAGGTTCAAACCCTAGCGACTGCAGACATTTTTCTGATGGCTCGAAAAACTGCTAGGAATCGCACGTAAAAAAGTAAGACCTCGTCAACCCTTAGCTCGCACAAGTTTCGACTTCTGAGGGCTGCCGTGCGTAAGGACACGACAGCTGAGTAACAGAAAATACAATTTTAAACAACAAAATGTAATGCACAGGACTGAGAAAGGAGTGACTCATGGTTATGTGCTAAGGCCACTGCAATACTGCATAATAAAGTATTCTTCGATTTTCTTTTCAGACAACACCTCCCCCCATATCGAACGATAGTATAATATTCATTCCGCACCCGCACATGTGCTATACGAATTCCAGCGGGGACATCGTCTGTGAAGTTTACACCGAGTTCTCGAAACCAATACATTTCAGGATAGGACTGAAACCCAACATTGACAACGATACAGAAGGAACTTGCAAATATCCGTTCAGTAAGTACTTAAAAGATGAGTAGAGCATTTACTTAGTACTTGTTGATTGAAAGTTTGATTTACTCAGTGTTGTAATACCATTAACGTATTTTCATAGAAGTTATTATTCATCGGTTAACTTCAGCTATTAGTCGCTGGAATTATTATAAAGGTAGGATAACTGATACTACTTTTGAAAATAAAATACATTGTAAAACTCCATAGAGGGGGCAGAGGGCACCATAAAATTGTCGTATAAACATTTATACAACTCGTATTATAAAATTGAAGCTTGCTTTTGGCTTGAAAAAGTTTTAAAACGCATTATAAGACTGATTTTAAACCGTTCTGAAAGAGTGTTTTGAGTGCTTCATAATTATTATGTAGTTTCTACGGGCGTGAAAACAGCCACGGTTTTTTCATCCACGTTTTTCGATTTGGCAACACCGCGCAGTTCCATAGCTTTCACGTAAGTTACGGTTCTTGGCCTTTTATGAAACCAATAAAATAGCGATTCAAATGATAGATAAGTTATTCTCGAACTGGATATTGTTAGGAGTTACAGATCACGAAAAAAAAAGATAATATGAGGAGGTGGTGTATGGCTCATGATGTAAAATGTAAAACTTATACTGAAAAATTATCGGTTCATGGCACGCAGTGTGAATGAGTGAAAAACAATCTTTCTCATCTCAACTTTCATACCGCACCCCCAAAAGTCATTGTCGGGCCGTCGTTAAGGGTAAAGTTTTTTTAAATTCCAACTTTTTACCAAAAACGTATATGGCGATGCCACTCGAAATGAATGGGTAGATAACAATCATTTGCAACCTAACTTTCACCCTCCACCTCCAAAAGTCATTGTCGGGCCGTCAGAGGAGGTAGAGATTTTTGAAAATTCCAACTATTTATCGAAAACTTATTAGGCGACAGCACTCGAAATGAATATGTAGAAAATAATCATTGGCATCCTTACTTTCATCTTTCACCTCCAAAAGTAATTGTCGGGCCGACAGAATGGGTACAGATTTTTTTTGAAAATCCAATTATCTTCCTAAAATATATTAGGCGATGGCACTCGAAATGAATGGGTACAAAATAATCATTGGCATTCTTACTTCCATCCTTCACCCCCAAATGTCATTGTCGGGCCGTCAGTATAGGGGTACAGATTTTAGTTCAAAATTCTATACCCCTACTGACGGCCCGACCATGACTTTTTGGCGGTGAAGGATTGAAGTGGGGATTCACAAGATTGTTTTCCACTCATTCATTTCAAAAGTGACATCGCCTAATTAGTTTTCGGTAAGAAATTGTAATTTTCAAAAAATTCTGTACCCCTTCTGACGGCCCGACAATGACTTTTGGGGGTGAAGGGTGAAAGTAAGGATGCTAATAATTATTTTCTACCAATTCATTTCGAGTGCCATCGCCTATTACATTTTAGGAAAAAAATTGGATTTTCAAAAAAATTCTGTACCCCTTCTGACAGCCCGACAATGACTTTTTGGGGGTGAAGGATGAAAGTCAGGTTGCAAATGACTATTTTCTACCTATTAATTTCGAGTGCCATCGCCTAATAGGTTTTCGGTAAATAATTGGAATTTTTAAGAATTCTGTACCCCTTCTGACGGCCCGACAATGACTTTTGGGGGTGAAGGATGAGAGTAAGGATGCCAATGATTATTTTCTACCCATTCATTTCGAGTGCCATCTCTTAATATATTTTAGGAGGAAAATTGGGTTTTCAAAAAATTCTGTACCCCTTCTGATGGCCCGACAATGACTTTTGGGGGTGAAGGATGAAAGTATGGATGCGAATGGTTATTTTCTATCCATTCATTTTGAGTGCGATCGCCTAATTAGTTTTCGGTAAATAACTGGATTATTCAAAAAATTCTCTACCCCTTCTGACCGCCCGACAATGACTTTTGAAGGTGGAGGGTGAAAGAAAGAATTCAAATGATTGTTATCCACCTATTCATTTCTAGTACCATCGCCATATACGTTTTTGGTAAAAAGTTGAAATTTAAAAAAATCTTTACCCCTTCTGACGGTCCGACAATGACCTTTGGGGGTGAAGGATGAAAGTAAGGATGTAAATGATTATTTTTTACCAATTCATTTCGAGTGCCATCGCCTAATAAGTTTTCGGTAAATAATTGGAATTTTCAAAAATTCTGTACCCCTTCTGACGGTCCGACAATGTTTTTGGGGGGTGAAGGATGAAAGTAAAAATGCGAATGATTATTTTCTACATATTCATTTCGAGTGCCATCGCCTAATAAGTTTTCGGTAAATAATTGGAATTTTCAAAAAATTCTCTACCCCATTTGACGGTCCGACAATGACTTTTGTAGGTGGAGGGTGAAAGTAAGGTTGCAAATGATTGTTATTTACCCATCCATTTCGAGTGCCATCGCCATAAACGTTTTTGGTAAAAAGTTGGAATTTAAAAAAACTTTACCCCTTCTGACGGCCCGACAATAACTTTGGGGGGTGAAGGATGAAAGTAAGGATGCAAATGATCATTTTCTACCTATTCATTTCGAGTGCCATCGCCTAATAAGTTTTCGGTAAATAATTGGAATTTTCAAAAAATTCTCTTCCCCCTCTGACTGCCCGACAATGACTTTTGGAGGTGGAGGGTGACAGTAAGGTTGCAAATGATTGTTATCTACCCATTCATTTCGAGTGCCATCGCCATATACGTTTTTGGTAAAAAGTTGGAATTTAAAAAAACTTAACCCTTTACGACGGCCCGACAATGACTTTTGAGGGTGCGGTATAAAAGTTGAGATGAGAAAGACTATTTTTCACTAATTCACACTGCGTGCCATGAACCGATAATTATTCAGTATAAGTTACATTTTACCTCTTGAGCCACACACCACCTCCTCATTTTATCTTTTTTTTTTCGTGATTTGTAACTCCTAACAATATCCAGTTCAAGAATAACATATCTACCATTTGAATCGCTATTTTATTGGTTTTATAAAAGGCCAAGAGCCGTAACTTACGTGAAAGCTATGGAACTGCGCGGTGTTGCCAAATCGAAAAACGTGGATGAAAAAACCGTGGCTGTTTTCACGCCCGTGTAGTTTCTGTGTTCTGCGGTAAAAACAGTTTTAAAAGCTTTATAATGTGACGAATAAAACACTTTTTTAGGATAGAGACAATTGCTTTATAGAATAAATATAAAATTGTTTCATAGTCTACCCATAAAGGCGTCGCTTACTCGGTTATAAACAGTTTAGAGGGCAAAATATTAGTATTTGGAACAAAAACGTTACAGTGTGTGCGCAATAAATACTATATAAAACATTTTTATAATAACCGTTTAGTGCCCAAGTTTGCCCAATGAGACAATGGAAACTAATGCATCATGTAAAAAAGCATTAAAATTTCTTCAGTGTCTTTTACATGATCACCCCTAAACCAGGCTCAAAAAAAAACAATATGTTCCTCATCCTCTGAAATAAATGAAATCAAGGTAGGTTTGTTCTGGAAAAATTGTTTTGTGGTACCATTCAAAACGGCTCTATAAAATCATAAGGTTCTAGAAGGTTTCTTATAGAATAACATATTTTTTACGTTTTTCAGTTTAAAAATTTCAAATGACAAGGAGGGTCAATTGACACATCGTTGAAAAGAGAATTCAATTCCCTCGTATATATTTTTTACTGTATGCCCTCGATATATCAAGTGAGTGTAGGTATGTGGTATGATAGGTAACCATGTTGGGTAAAGAACTATCAACAATAATTGTTAGATGCAGAAAAGTGATGTACTCTGAGATGCAATAAATGACTTCGTTTAGGTAATCCAACTTCTTCTAAGGGTGAAGAATTTGAGTCAGAAAGTAGAAGCCGTGAAAGAGCGTCCGCAGGAGCATTTTCCTTCCCTGGTTGATATGCTATGTCGAAGTCATAACTATTGAGAATCATCCCCCATCTTAGAAGTCGGTTACTTGCAATTTTGGGTATTTCGCTCTAAAGGTTTGTGGTCCATTAACAGCATAAAATGTCGTCCATATAAGTAGTAATGGAATTTCGTCACAGTGAAAACAATTCCTAAAGCCTCCTTATCAATGGTCGAATATCTAGTCTCAATGTCAGTTAAACTTCGAGAAGCGAAAGCAATCGGTTTCGGAGTTTTGTTTGGAAATTCATGAAAAAGAATCCTCCAACCCCTTTTGCGCTAGCATCACTGGTCACAACCACTGGAATTTCTACATCTGTGTATGCCACTAAATTTGCAGTTTTTTTCAAAACAGGATTGCCTATGGACTTCCATAGTTTTTTCCGCCTACTGAATGCGCCGCTCCCGGATCATAAAGCATTTCGATTTGTTTTCCATTTAACTGTACTGTCAACATTACTTTGTTTGAGGAGTGTATATTTCGTACATTAGTAGTATTGGTTGAGGTATACCTGTCATCGCTTTCGTTGTTTTCATTCGATTCCGTTTCGCGTACATGCCTTGTTCCAGATTTTTGTTTATTTTGAATTCGCGCATGTCCGGTCGATATGCATACTTTTGAGAAGTGATTCAACAAACCGCAAGCCGAACACTTTTTATTTTTCGCGACACAAGTTTCTTTATCTTTATATCGCAATTTCCCGCACATTAGACAGTCTTTTTCAGCATTTAAAACCAAAGTCTTTGTACCGTTGAATTTTGATTCGACACTGTTATCGTTCCGGAGATGTCTAGAAAACCGCCTCGATTGTTTCGAGCTTGAAGCTACCGCGTTCGTATGTTTGTTGTCGAACTGTCCGGATAAATTCGAAAGTTGTTTAGATTGTACAGATAAAGAAGCCTGATCCAATATCAGCGCTGTCGCCTCTATTTCGTCAAGCGTTGCCGTGTTTTTCGGGTGTAACCGAATTAACTTTTGTTGCCACTCATGTGAAGTTGGCGCCAACTTTTTGCAAAAACACAATTTTTTTTTGAATTCTGGGTAGATTTGACAGAGTTCTGGAGTTCCTGATACAAATTTTGAATAGTTCCAGCTAACTGTGAATTTTGATAAGGAGAACAAATTAGTGGCGCTAACTTCACGCGGCGCCATCTATTTCGAAAATATGAGTTCTGGTGGCATTTTTCGATAAAGATGGAAGAGTTCTGGAGTTCTTGACCATTTTTTAAAATAGTTCTGCTGAAATAAGAAAGTTATTGAAGAAAATCAATTTTTTCTTTTGAAAACCATCGTTTTGAAAGAAAAATAACGGATATTTCAGTTCTGATGAGAGTTTTGAGTAGCACTTAGCGAGTTCTACAAAACACGTTTATCGATTTTTACCGAGAAAACAGAACTTTTCAATTTATTAGACTTCATAAGGTGCGAAAATCGAAAAAACCGACATTTTGAATGAAGACAGAAGGAATCTCATAACAGTTCTGATAGAAGTTCTGAGTAGCGTTCAGCGAGTTCTACAATATATGTTGATCGAGTTTTATCGAAAAAGAAAACTTTTCAATTTATTAGCACAAGGTGCGAAATCCGAAAAACCAAGATTTCGACTAAGGATAGAAAGGAATATCAGAACAGTTCTGATGGGAGTTCTGAGTAGCACTCGGCGAGTTTTATAAAATATGTTAATCGAGTTTTATCGAAAAAGCAAAACTTTTCATTTTATTAGCATAATAGGGTGCGAAATCAAAAAAAAACAACACTCAGAATGTAGACAGGAAGGAATCTCATTACAGTTCTGATGGGAGTTCTGAGTAGCACTGGGCAAGTTCCACAAAAAATTTCAATCGAGTTTTATAGAAAAATCAGAACATTTCAATTTATTAAGTATCATAGGGTGCGAAATTCAAAAAATCAACTTTCAGAATGAAGACAGAAAATAATTTCAGAACAGTTCAGACGGGAGTTCTGAATAGCACTCGGCGAGTTTTACAAAATATTTTAATCGAGTTTTATCGAAAGAGCAAAACTTTTTAATTTATTAGCTATAATGGGGTGCGAAATCCAAAAAATCAACATTCAGAATGAAGACAGAAAATAATCTCAGAACAGTTCTGATGGGAGTTCTGAGTAGCACTCAGCAAGTTCTACAAAATACCTATGTTAATCAAGTTTTATCGAAAAAGCAAAACTTTTCAATTTATTACCTATAATAGGGTGCGAAATCAAAAAAAAACAACATTCAAAATGAAGACAGGAAATAATCTCAGAACAGTTCTGATGAGAGTTCTGGGTAGCACTCGGCGAGTTCTACAAAATATGTTAATCGAGTTTTATCAAAAAAGCAAAACTTTTCAATTTTGAATGCCTTCATTTTGAATATGGTTTTGTTTTGATTTCGCACCATATTATAGCTAATAAATTGAAAAGTTTAGCTTTTTCGATAAAACTCAATGAACATATTTTGTAGAACTCGTCGAGTCAGAACTGTTCTGAAATTCCTTTCTGTCTTTATTCTGAGTGTTGGTTTCTTTGGATTTCGCACCCTATTATGGCTAATACATTGAAAAGTTTTGCTTTTTTGATAAAACTAGACTTACATATTTTGTAGAACTTGCCGAGTGCTACCCAGAACTCCCATCAGAAATGTTCTGATATTATTTTCAGTCTTAATTTTGAATGTTGTTTTTTTGGATTTCACACTCTATTATAGCTAATAAAATAAAAAGCTTTGCTTTTTCAATAAAACTCGATTGACATATTTAGTAGAGCTCGCCGAGTGCTACCCAGAACTCCCATCAGAACTGTTCTGAGATTCCTTCTGTCTTCGAAATGTTGGTGTTTCGATTTTCGCACTTTATGAACGCTAATAAATTGAAAAGTTCTGCTTTTATGGTAAAACTCGATATACATGTTTTGTAGAACTCGCTGAGTGCTACTCAGAACTGAAATATCCTTTCAAAATGATGGTTTTCGAAAGTAAAAAAATTATTTTCTTCAATAACTTTTTTATTTCGGCAGAACTATTTTCAAAAATGGTCAAGAACTCCAGAACTCTTCCATCTTCATCGAAAAATACCACCAGAACTTATTTTTTTGAAAAAGATGGCAACGCGTGTACTTGTTTTTCTTATCAAAATCCACAGTTAGCTGGAACTATTCAAAATTTGTATCAGGAACTCCAGAACTTTATCAAATCTGCCCAGAACTCCAAAAAAAATTATGTTTTTGCAAAAAGTTGGCGCCAACTTCACATGAGTCTTGTTGCCAAGCCGAATTATTAATACTTTCAGTTGACGAATTCAAATGCAGAATCAACTCAGCCATTCAGAGAAACTTAACAAACGATGGTGAATATGACTGCCAGCCTGTCGTACTGTGTGAGATCCACAACGCCTACTCGAACCAAGACAGCTTACTGAAAAAATCCCAATGTGGCTACGACAGCTTCTGGTTGTACCTCTTCCTACGATCCATAGCCGACATTTTCCCAGCTGCAGCTTCGGTACTGATAGGCACCGCCGTAGTGATAGCTACAAGAGAAACATCAACAGGTAAGGTGTAAAATCTGAACTATTTTCAATTGTTTCTTGAACTTTGAGTGGCTGTGAGGTTCCAGGTATTTTGAAATAGGAGTTTCCAATGCATGAGTAATTTCATCAGATCAAATCATGTAATGTTTCAACACATGATGGTCTGAACTCAAAAAATCAAACCAGTTGTACAACAGCTTTTTAGATTTGGCAATTTAATTTAAACAGTCATTTCGAATGATATGGCAATGTTGCAATGTTGAATCATATACAAAGTCAATGCATGTTCATTTTAAGAGATGAGTTGTGGCTTTCATGCTTTCTCACCAAGCTAGGTCGAAAGATCAAGAATTTTAACGTTTTTTCTTTCCAACAGGAAGAGGCGATGTGGGCAAGCAATTTGCAGCTGGTGCTCTTGGATTTGGAATATTCGCCCCTATTATTGGAGGCGCTGCAAACGGCAGATTTTTGGATGCCATGATATGTTTCACTGTTCTCATGGCAATCGCCGTCATCATCTTGCTGTGTGACAAGTAAGTTGTGATCATTGTCGCATCAATAAATGTTGGTATCTTTGGTGTGAATGCATTCGGAAACTTAGAAAACTTCTCAAACAATAAAACTACGCCATTTCCATTAGATACGCGTTTCATTAGATACGCGAAATCCATGATGTTTGTGCAGTTTTCTATGTTTTCGAATCGTGATCATTGATTTGAAGAGCTGGGAAATGCGTGTTGCTATAAAGTTTGACCAACTAATTATTAATTACAGTAAAATGCCGCTGAGTCCTCCAGAGTGGTGGTGGCACACTAGATGTGGTCTACTGGCTCTTCCCATGTCGGCTGTCAGGAAATATGGCCTAGAGACGGCAGCTCTCGCTATAATTCTGTTCCTTCTTGGTGTATTCTGGAACGCCATAGATTCTTACTTACCGTGGTGAGTAACTCAGTTAATCGTTAGCTAGTAAGTTAATGAACAAATATTATTGCCCGTCCAGTCTGCACGGAGAATGGCGCAGTCGGTAGGATTTTCAGACCATCGATCGGTGGTGAAAACAATTGACATTGTTGAAGATTTTTATATCAAATAGGGATATTTTGATATGAATAAAATTGAGCACTATTATTGGTGGAGTATCTGGCGAGACTTGGAAAATAAATATATCGGAAAGCAAAATAAAAAATATTGTCACAAGTAATAAATATATTGACAAAATTATACACAGTTGAAGAGGCCAGGGGAAAAAAGATGAGTGTTAATTTTTCATTTAAATTGATTTTGGGGTTATTTCTTGAACACTATTATGTAACTGTTTGTTGTTTGTTTGTCTTGATGATATGTTAGTTATTTTTTGAAACTGCTGGACCAAAATCTTCACTATTCAATTAATGTAGTTTCATGTGCAGTCCAAACAGTTTTCAAAACTTCGACCAAGTTCCTTTCTAATGTTTACGTGAAAAAATGTCGATCAGTTAGAAAAATGTCTGTAATTTATTGTCATCTACACACGTATGATTCTGCACCTATCGTCTTTTAATGGACCACAAACTGAAAGCGTGGTGATACAAGCATGGTTGTTTTGAATTACCAACAAAGTTGTAACCCAAAAACTGCCAAAATTACAAGACATGAAGCATCTTAAAAAATGTAGTTGCAAGGATGCACACCATCAGATTGGTGATTTCATGTGATAAAACACTGACTTTCAGTATATTTGACTTCTTCTTAACTGTCATACTACTTACAGGCGGCAAGTGACCTAGCAGATCCTATCTTTGTTAGCCATGCAATAAATTTCCACGCTTTAAATTGTCTTTTTCAAAATTTGCTAGTTTTATGAGCAAATTATTCATATCATTTTATGGAAGCTCATCATTTTTTCCTACAATATTTTGTTGGCAATAGCGAAAATGCCAAATTTATAATTAAAAAAATGTATAGAAAATTGTCTAGGCATTTATATAAGTTTAATTATATGTGTAAACATATTGTCAAAAAAATCATTGATATTTTATTTTGACTTTTTACATAAGTTGTGATTCTTGAAAATTTAAATTCCTGTTTTATCAAAATGAAGCTGCATGGACAATCATCTTTTTTACCGGGACCCTGTTTTCACACAAATGGAGCCTCATAGTCATGGGCAAAAATACCTATACAGTGTGGCTTTTTATAATCCCCCCCCCCCCCTGTTAACTTTTGAACGGTTCGACGTACAAACATGAAAAAAAACCGTTTGGAGGGTTTCACTAATACTACTTTTTGAAACAAAAAATATGGTGATTGCTCCACAGGGGGCGCGGGGGGACACATCAACTCAAAATTTTTAAATGGCATGCGGGTCGAGTGTCACATCGTTGAAAAGAGAATTCAATTCTCTTTACAACCATCTAAATATTTTTGAATTTAGTTGAGGAATTTTTTCCCAATTTCGATTTTTATGCCCATTTCATTTCATTTCTTTATACTTTCTAATTTGACAATTATAAAATTGCATTGAAAGTTGTCACATAACTAAAATTACAACAGTCACAAAAACCACAATTAAAAATCAAAATTTTTAACAGTTACACATTCACATTCACTAAGATATGCAGGTACTAAGTAATCACATTTATCTATGAGAAATTCTAAAAGTTCAATTATAGAATTGGTTCAAAAGTTATTACAGTACTAAAATTTAAATTGTTAAAAACACTTCAATTGAAACTCAAAATCGAATGGTTATCATTAATATATTCACTAACTGAGTAGTAACACTTTTCTATAAGAAACTGTTTTAAGGTTTTTTTGAATTCATATAAACTGTCATTCATTCTTATATGGGGTGGTAGATTATTGAACAACCTAGGGCCCATGTAATTCGGAGATTGATTGCTCAACTTTAAGCGGGCTAATTGAAAATGTATATCTTTCTTGTGTCTCGTATGATAATTATGCACATCATCATTGAGAGTAAATTCCCTTTTGTTGCGAAAAACATACAAACATGCTTCATATATGTAAACACATGGCATTGTCAATATTCCAAACTTTGAAAACAATTGTTTGCATTAGTGAGTGTACGACACTCTTGCTATGCAACGAATAATCTTTTTTTGTGCTATGAACACATCAGAAATCCTTGTCGACATACCCCACAATAAAATTCCGTATCTGATTTGCGAGTCAACGTATGCATAGTAAAGAGATATCAACTGAATTTTACTTAAAATATTCCGCAAGTTCCTGAATAAATAGTTCATGGAGTGAAGCTTGGAGATAATATGACCACATTGTGCTTTCCAGTCAAGGTGCTCCTCAATATAAAGACCAAGAAATTTCATTGTCCCATTAGAGCTAGATAAAGGCCAACCATTCATATTGATCGTTATTGTGTTACATGTATTTTGCCTATTGTGAAATCTATATAAAGTTGTTTTATCTACATTTAAGTAAAGGTCATTTTCATTGAAATAGCTAGTAATATTTTTCATAACGTCGGCGTCGGTGCCTGCCTTTTCAATTTCTGATGTTGTAGGAGCCGATATTGTCAAGGAGAAATCATCTGCATAGGCAGTATATTTGCCTGACAGAATACTCTGATCAATGTCAGTCACATACAGTGTGAATAGTATAGGGCCTAATATTGAGCCCTGGGGGACACCCCTCTCTATAGTTCTCAACTGTGAATAAAAAATCTGAGATATGTTCTTGATGTTTTGGGTAATGCTAACATACTGTGTACGATTTTCTATGAAGGATGATATCCACATATTTGCTACTCCTCTAATACCAAATGTTTCCAATTTTGACAATAATCTTTCGTGATTCACGCAATCGAATGCCCTGCTTAGGTCACAAAAAACCGTGGCAGGACATTCACCACACTCAATATATTCCACCACCGTATTATAAAAGGAAACTAAAGCCGTTATCGTAGATCTTGATTCTCGGAATCCATGTTGATTTTCATTTATAATTTCAAATTTTTTGATAAAGTTCGTAAGACGATCTAGAAAAGAATATTCAAATATTTTTTGAAAACTGAATGGTATCATTACTGGTCTATAATTTTCCAATATTTGCCGATTATTTTTTTTGTAAACAGGAGTCACTTTTCCGCTTTTTAGTCCTCTTGGAAAAGCTCCGGTTGTGAACGATAAATTAACCATAAAAGTGAGAGGAGTCATTATTGCTCTCATAACTTTCTTTATCAAGAAAGGAGGGACCTCATCCGGTCCTGATGAACATTTATTTTTGATTTTATTGTTTAAGAGATTGAATAACTCATCTTCCTGGATTAAGAAAAAGTGAGTTTGGATTAAAAACTGTATTTACTCCCATTGATCTTATACATTTTTTGTCTATTTGAGAAACCAAATCATTAGGAGCTGAAATAAATGAGTTATTGAAAAGTGTCACTAACTCAGCTGGATCATTCTTAATTTCCTCCCCTATTTTTATTTTTATATTTTGAAAATCCCTAGATTTATTTGACAATTCTGCAATCACACTCCAGCATGTTTTTGCAGGATAATCTGAAGCAAAAATTCTATTTTGATAATGTTCTTTCTTAGTTTTTTCCACTAGGATTCTATGTTTTCTTTTAGACATTCGGTACGCTTCTGACAAAACGGGGTTACATTTTTGGAGGGTGTAGAGATCTTTGAGATTTTCACTAGAAGAACGAACTTCTTCAGTAATCCAATTCTTTCTATTTTCTTTTTCTGTATTTTTTTCTTTTTTGGAAAATTAATGTTATAATAATAAATAATAATAATAATAAACATTTATTCCTCATCAAGATACAAATCAATCTTACAGGAAGTAGTTTGGTTGTTATTGCTTAAAACATTATGAGCATAACCTAAAGGGTGCGAAACAATAGATGCTAATATGATACTCGGTATATGAAGTACTTGATAAAAAACTAATAATAACGGAAAGTCGACAATGGGTATAAGAAAATAAATTTGAATGGAGTCGTGAGACATTATTCATTCATAACAAAAGCTCTGAGTTTTAAAGCATCCATGACGAAATTACTGATTACCTTAGCCATTTGTGGAGTTATTCTTTCTATTTCTAACAAGAGGTGGTTCAAAGATCTGATTTGGCAAATTTCTCTCGTCCTAACGCACTTGTACAGGGGACATTAAAAAAAGAAGTGGTAAAATGTATAATGATACATGAATATTGAATGAAAATAATCGAAGGCATCATGTATACTATTTATATTAAATAAATCAGACCAATTCTCTGTCATCAGAACTGTTTCAAAATTATTTATCGCTTGTTGCGTGTATTTTCGCTTCATCATATGACGTTCCCTATGATTTTGTTTATGTAATGGATATTCATAAAATATTGTTCTATGATCAGAGTAGAAATTGTCAACCACACAGCATATTCCCTTCTCATTTGTATTCACAAATATTTGATCAATAATAGTACATGTTTCATTTGTCACTCTTGTTGGCCATTCTACTATCGGAGTTAGATTGAAAATAGACAGAATTTTGCTAAGCTCATGGAATTTGTTGTGTTTGTAAACGTCAAAATTAAAGTCTCCACAGAGAATGATATTATTATGGGGTTTATTCAAATAATCTAACACCTCAATATATCCTATCCATAAATATGTCACTATTTCCTGAAGGAGATCTATAACAATTGATAACAATATATCGCTTATTAATACCTTTTATATACTTCATAGCACAAATTTCGAAATTTTTTTCTTCACAGAAAATAGAAATTGAAATTTTCTAGTTGGTGTGCTTCCAGCGCCATCTGTAGTGTAATTGCAATATTTCTTCTCTCAAAAAGTAGTATCGATAATACTCTTCGCAATGTTTTTGGTTTCATTACTCCACAACAAACCGTTCAAATTTAACAAGGTATGACTAATTTTCAGATCCGCATTTATATTTGATATTTCGAATTTGAATTGCAAAAAAAAATATTAACGAAATTCAAAAAAAATTAGAAGGTTGTAAAGAAATTTGAATTCAACGATGTGACACTCGACCCCCCCATGCCATTTAAAAATTTTGAATTGATGTGCCCCCCCGCGCCCCCTGTCGAGCAATCACCATATTTTTTTGTTCAAAAAATAGTATCGGTGAAACCCTCCAAAAGGTTTTTTATTCATGTTTGTACGTCAAACCGTTCAAAAGTTAACAGGGGGGACTAAAAAAAGCCGCACTGTATATTAATCATAAACTAATATCAATTTATTTTACAGGCATGTTGTCAGAATAACAGATGGGGAACCGCTCATTATAGGTCTCACTTTAACTATAGGGGCTCTTCCCGCTGTGTTATTCCTGGTGTTTGCAGAAAGAATAGTTGATTACTGCGGCCACAACAATATTCTCATATTTTGCTTCGTCAACTACATTTGTCATCATCTAGGTGAGTGAAATTAAGGATGATATCTACAAAAATTCAGTTTGGAAGCGGATAGACAGTATAAATTCCAGAAATTAATTTCAAAACCAGGTTTTTTTCTCTCTAAAAACTTTTACTGCAAGCACTCGGAGGTGAATACATCAATGAAAAGCATTCCATTTTATTCACAATTCATAATCGCAACCTGCTTCATTAATAAATGGAAAACTTCAACTGCATGAAAGAAATAACAATATAAGTAAGCAAATAGGCAAACTTTTTGATTCTATGATTGAGTTCTCAAACTGGATAGTACTCATAACTTTAATTTTCAGCTCTGATGTTCATCGAAAGCGCAGCTTACCTTCTTTTTTGCGAGTGGATGGAAATATTCACCTTGCATATCATGTACATTACTTCCGTCCTCTACTTGAGACACCTGGTGCCAAGAAAATTGACAGCTTGCGGACAGGCACTGCCGATTGTTGCTCACTTTTGTTTAGGTAAGATTGCGCCAAGTCTGATGGAAGTATATCTAATCTACTGTGCCAATTAGGCATTAATGACACTTATTTGATCTAAGTTACAGAAACTCTGCATAACAGGCATCTTCTTATAGAATGATCATTATTTTAATTGCACTACAGGGCGTGATACATTCTTTTTTGTTCCTGTTACTGAAAATGAAATCACTGAAATTATAAAACAACTACCCAATAAGAAAGAGGTCTACTGGCCCCGATACTCAATTTCTCGAAACCTTCAATCTTTTCAGTGAAAGCCAACACGGTTTCAGAACTGGTCTTTCTACAGAAACAGGGACCATACAGTGTATTCAACACATCACAGATAGAATGGATAATGGGGAAATAGTGGTATCTATTATGTTTGATCTCACTCGGGCTTCCGACACCGTCGAGAGTTCATTCGTGTCGAGAAAATTATACCAACTAGGAATACGCGGCACTATTAATGATTGGTTCATCTCATTTCTAGAGCGCAGAAAATTCATGGTCAAAATTGATGAAGTCATCTCGGACGAGTTTGAGAATGATATTGGTACTCCTCAGGGGAGCGTCCTCGAACCCTTGATTTTCTTGATTTTCATAAACCTGCATAATTGTCTCAGATGCTTCTAAAACAATATTAACAAAAAAAATCGATACTCTATTGAAAGAATTCAAAGACTGGTGTTTCAAAAACAGGCTCATTATCAACCACAACAAAACAGTGGGCATTGAGTTCTACAACAAGTACAGAACACCAACTATCAAACTCATCTCATTTGAGGGGCGGTCATTTGAAGTATCCAAATTTACCAAATTTCTAGGCACGATGTTAGACAGCAATCTCTCTTGGAAAAAGCAAATAGACAGCATATGCAGCAAGCTGAATAAATGCTACTATGTGATTTCGACTATGAAAAATATGCTTGACGTAGAATCTCTTTTGAATGTTTACTATGCCTTTGCATATTCAGCTATATCATACAGTATTGTTGTTTGGGGCCAAGCCTCTGACATGAAACGTGTAGTTATTTTGCAAAAACGAATCATTCGGCGTATTTTCGGACTATCCTACAGAGCATCCTGCAAAGATACTTTCAGAAGTTATAGTATTCAGACGGCACCATCCATATACATAATAAAACTAATGTCATACATTTATATTAATGAAAATAATTTTATCAAACTTTGTGATACTCACGACCACAATACCAGAAATTAAAATAATATATTAATAAACATAGCAAAACACTCTTTTCAAAAAAAAATCACCGATCTCTGCAGGTAGTTACCTCTTCAACAAACTTCCTTATTTTTTGAAGAGCTCGAAATGTTTAGAGATTTTCAAATGCCAAATTAAAAACAATCTTGTAAAAGAATGCTTTTACTCTGTAGAAGAGTTCGAAAGTTATATCAACTCTATTATTTAAACTTACCTCGCTCAGCGCCGCATAATTTGTTTACATATTTAATTCTATGTTCAGTATTGTATTTTTACTCTGTTATATCTTTTATACACCCCTTACATCTTTATCCAAGATGTTTTTATGACCCGTCCAATCTGTTTTCTGTGAATAGGAAACGGACTCAATAAAATTTGATTTGATTTGATTTTGAGAAATGACGCACATTTTCGAGAAGTGATGAACTTTTTGTTCCGCAGGTCGTTGTATTGGATCCCTCCTTGGAGGTATGGCATACGCTGACTACAACTCCGAGTACACTTTCCAAAGGGTGCATGGAGGTTTCACCATCGCAGCAAGCATGGTGGCCATCTTTTACTTCGCCATTTATCATTTCTACCTAAAACCTAAGTGTGCTCCGCCCATGCATTTACCCCCCGATCCAGCCCCAGCGGTAATTCAAAGTGAGTAATCACAAACTAATTACAATTTTAACTTTTTTGTCCTATCGAATAAATGAGTATTTGGAAGATTGGGTGTGAAGAATATTTAAAAAATAGAAACACAATAGAATACAGCAATGATTGGCATAATTTTTCCTGCTGAGCAGAAACATGCCAACCTCTGCCAAAAATCTCTTCACCCACAGAATACAGTCATCTTAGACAGATGAGCATCCTTCCGACTCTCTATGCTATAAGTTATAGAAATCATAATGAAAAATCAAATGACCCAATATCTTTTCCTGAATGAAATCGTACCAGATACCCAGTCTGGATTTCCCAAACAATTCAGCACTACTACCGCACTTGCAAATATCACAGATAGCATTCTGCACTCCTTGGACAAAGGATACATGAGTTGTCCTTCTCTGCAAAAAACTACATTTCTTTGGGTTTGATACAGATGCAGTTGAATGGATTGCAAATTACTTATCCGAAAGAACACAATGTGTTATTTTAAATGAAAAAGTGTGGAATTTCTTGCCTGTTCATTATACCGGGTGTCCCAAATTTTATGTGACAGGCAATATCTGGTTTGTTGGAGGAGATATAGAAAAATATTTTTCACAAAAGTTTTATGAGTTCATGAGAGCTATATTTTGATATAATTTTTAAATATACAGGGTGTTTGGTGTAGGTGTTACAGACCAAAATTCCACTTTTTAAAATAGAACACCCTGTATATCATTACATATTCAAATGCTACGTTAAATTCTGATATCATTTCATGTTTGGTTTTTGAAATTCGGTTACGGCGTTGTTGAGTTATTGCACTTTTCCTTAAATATAAGGTTTCAAAAAAACTTATTTACTCGTACACGAATCCAGTCTATATCATTTATTAAATTGAACTAGACTACTACTGAATACAAACCATTATTCTCACCTCTACGATACGATATCGATATCAGTTGAATACAATATTGAAATTCTTGAGAATGTGACTAACTTGACGGTGAATTGCTTTATATTGCACAATTTCATCAAGTAGCTTATGCTTGTTGATGCCATAGTAACAAATGTTGTTGAATTGTATCTACTGTCCAGTTAGATTCAGTGATTCTTTGCAAAACAGTAACTGTATTCTTTGTGCGAAAACTCCAGTATGCCTTCGCGTTTAGTCCAAGTGATTGCATTGATATGTTATTAATTTTTGGAGAATGTCAGAAAAACTGCCGTCAAGCACAACGTCTATACTAAGAACGTTTTCCAGACAGACCCATTCCGTCACGAATGACTTTTTCTAGAGTTGAAGAAAAATTGCGAACTGGGTCATTTCCTTCTACTATAAAGCATCGTCATCATACGAGATCTGTTAGAACTGAAGATTTAGAGATCAATGTGTTGGTTTATATCATTATTCATCCACATGTTTCTATCCGTACTCTTGCAGAAGAAGTCGGTGTGAGTAAATCTAATGTACAAGAATTCTGCAAGAAATTAAATACCACCCATTCAAAATTCAGTTGGTACAAGGTTTGAAACCCACGGACTTTGAACGACGACTTGAATTCATTGCTTGTATTCAGGTAATATTACATAAAAATCCTAACATATTCAGTCAAATTTTGTGGAGCGATGAATCGCGATTCCACAATAATGGAGTTGTGAATCGACATAACAGTTCCCACTGGGTCCGCGAAAGTAATTTTCAAACTACTTGGGGTATTAATGTATGGTGTGGATTGTTCAATGGCCGCATCATAGGACCTTACTTTTTCAATGAAAATCTCAATGGATTGCGATATTCACATTTTCTAGAAAATGATTTGATCCAGTTGATGGAAGATATTCCCATGGCAGAACGACAAGGAATTTGGTGGCAACAAGATGGTGCTCCTGCTCACAATTCACAGGTTGTTACTGAATATCTGGATAGAACGTAGTTTCTAAAACAATTTCTCTCATTGAAGCACCTTGAAATGTTGTACTTTTCCTTAGTACAATCTCAGTTGAGTTATGGCATTCTGGGATGGGGTGGTGTTAAAAAATGTCATCTTTATAACTTGGAAGTGATTCAAAAGAAATTCTTAAAAATAATATATGGTCAAAATCATTTGTTTCCTTCCGATCTTCTATATAAAAAAAGTAGAAAATTTGATATTGTGTAATTGTTTATGTATACAATTCTAATCCACATTTTCAAAAATAATAAAGATATCAATTTTGGTGATCATCTTTATGAGACGAGGTATAAAAGGGCAGTCACAGTTAAAACTAGATTGAATAAAATAATAGGCACAAGAAATTTCATTCACATTATCCCAAAATTGTTTGACATACTACCACATATTATTAAAATGACTAAGTCCATGTATTCTTACAAAAATGAAGTGAAAGACTGGTTGAATACTACAGAAAGACATATTTTTCATAATTTGATAAATAGTATTGATTAATGGGTGAGTTTCGACATAATTTTTTTTTTGAAATATTCAGATTAGAAAAGAAAATTATACATAAATAAGATTAAAAATAAAAAAAAAATTATTGTCATTTTTGAAATAGTTCTTTAGTAGAATAGTTTTTTACCTTACAACAAGGTTACTTAGTAAGGTTAATTTTTATTTTATTCATACAATGTATTTTACACTTTATAGTTATGTATGTATTTATTTATGAATAAACTTATATTATTATATTATTATTAACGTACCCAAATAGATGGATTGGTAATAAGGGTCCAATTCGGTGGCCGGCTCGTTCCCCAGATTTATCACCGCTTGATTTTTTCCTATGGGGTTATTTAAAAGATATTGTTTTCACTACTCTCCCTTTGAATGTGGATGATCTGAAAATGAAAATTCGACTAGCGTGCAGTGATATTACGCCTAATATTATAAGAGCGACTTGTACGAGAGAAGTGATTCGACGTTTCGAAGCCTGTATAATATCTAATTGGCGTCACTTTGAACAATTTTTATGGCTCATAAAATGATTTATCAAGTTATATTATTTACATTGTTATTAACGATTTGTTTTCGAATACACCTCTTTCAATTTCGCAATTGTTTCATATTCAAAATAATTCCTGACTGAATTCCACAACTCAAAATTGAAACCATTACTTCGAACACCCAAAATTTTGACTAATTTTCATGTGATCTGATGCAGAGAGAATAATTGTATGAGATATTTTTAAAAATAATAGTCGTTCTCAAGACTTTACATTTTAAGCAATAACTCATTAACGCCGTAACCAAATAACAAAAACTATACGTGAAATGATCAGAATTTAACGTAGCATTTGAATATGTAATGATATACAGGGCGTTCTATTTTAAAAAGTGGAATTTTGGTCTGTAGCACCTAGACCAAACACCCTGTATATTTAAAAATTATATCAAAATATAGCTCTCATGAACTCCTAAAACTTTTGTTTGAAACATTTTTGTGTATCTCTTTCAACAAACCAGATATTGCCTGTCACATAAAATGTGGGACACCCGGTATAGTTCCTCAAGGTTATGTTTTGGACCAGCTTCTCTTTTCTGTTTATATCTCGGACTTCGATCAACGATCAACGATGACCTCAATAAACTATTTGACATATCTGTCTGTCATAACTGGAAGCTGAATCATTTAGTTGAACAAGCAATGGATATACAAATAAACAGTACGCCAGTACCTATCGTACATGAATGTAAAAATTTCGGACTTTGGTTCGACTCTGATTTGAGGTTTTTGCAAACATGTGTAAACCCTCTGCAAATCGTCCTATGCCACGATGAGACAACTGTACCCAAAAAGACATATCATACCGCAACACAGCAAAATCACTCAGTTGAGTGGAAGTTTGATTTTCTCTAACATCTCCTACTATGATTTCGTTTACGGCATTGCCCTGACCCAACAAAGTGAACGCAAATTACAAATTACACAAAATTCATGTGCTCGATTCTGTACAGGGTTGCGTAAATATGAGCGAATATCAAATAAAATTTCTTAAATAGGATGGCTGGATATGAATGCTTCTATCACTCTACATGCACTTACTTTAGCTCATGAAATTATCAAGTTAAAACAGCCCACCTACCTTTCAATAAATTAAAATTCTTGAAAGAAAATGATATAATTACTAGAAAAAAGATCTAATGGAAATCCCCAAGCACACCTTATCTACATACCAACGCAGTTTCATTCATTTCACAGCTAAGCAGTACAACATATTGCCACCTGAACTCAGAGATTATACAATTCTGAACAATGACTTTTCCTTTTTTCAGATATGAATGGTAATGGATCCTACACCCCACTTAGAGTCTATCACAACAGCAAATCAAAGAAAGGACACTTCAGATACTAGTTACCAGCGTAACTTACTTTTAAGTAAAACAGCTTTATGTATTTTTGTAAGAATTTTGTGAATCTCAACCCGAGCTTAACTATTGACCTATCTTGCTGTATGCCAACACTTCAGAGATGAAATAACTTAACCTAGCAGACCTCCCAAAAACATAAGTTTCAAACATAAACCCACATGCTTTTGGAGAGTCTTGTCCTGTTGTAACTCCCCATAAAAGATTCTTGACGTTTATATCTGCTGTACTATATGTCATATGTAAGTAGTTTGAACTAAGATGTCTAAAAATCCTGGTGTGTCGACTCATACCTAGAAAACTGTGGGATAAAACGGGAGACAATTCGCCAGCTTGATTAAGTGAAAACAAATGAATTCGTGGTCTGTTTCCAAAATATTCCGCATTTGCGTGTACCGCCACGGTCGGTTTTCTTGTTAGGGTAAATTTACAAGAACAGAAGTTTTCAAGTATTGCCGACGAATGAAATGAATAAAGAAACGTAATTATTGGAATTTAATGAAAAACTTCACCAATCAGTTTTATTTGTTACATTTTCGACTTATTTGTTTTTTTACTGAAATGAAATTCACTACAATAATAACCACGCATTTCATTTAGAAATATTGAAATTAGGCTTCATGAAAATTCACCATTAGAACCTGTCAATCTTGTGCTTTTATAATATAAGCGGGAATGGCGGGATTCTGAGTGTGATATATTCGTGCCATGATTTTCATTAAAATGTTTTCTAATAATACAAGATATTCTATGTGATAATCTTCATAATATGGTGGTACTTACTACTCACTTTCGGTACTGGATATAGATGATTTATTTTGTTCGTCTCTCTGGATTGCCCACAAATGATACAAAAACGGAACATCATCAAATTATTATTGTACAAACTACACAGGAAACGATTAGATATTCACAAATTTTATCAGACATGTTTTGCCTGCACACTAGCTTCTTCACTGTCTGATTAAATAAAGTTTGTGGAGGATCGAATCGTTTTCAGTGTAGTTTGTACAATTACTATGGATCTTCATCAAGTAAATGACGAGTCAATCAGAATAATTGAATTATTATTGGATGAATGTCTAAGAAAATATACAGCAAAATGAAGAAACACATTAATATTAGTAATCAATACAAGGAAATTGCACTATGAAATTTAGATTCTTTCACCATCATTCACTTTTGAATTGTATTTTAAGTTTGTTGAAATTCCATAAAATTGACAACAGTCATCAATCACCATATCCCTGGAATATTGACAAGACTAACATTCTATATAAGGGCGCCATCTCTGGAACCGACTAAAGAAGCAGACCACTATTTCATTTGTTTATTTGTCTTCTGAAAAATCAAAACAAAATCGAATCACTCGACACACCATGGTTTTTATACATCTTAGTTTGAACCTTTGGTGTGAATACGAAAACTACTCAAACTATAATACCTACGAGGATGTATTGAAAAATTCTCAGCCTAGTATGGAAGCAAACGAAATTTGAAATTCAAAATATTTTATTATTCAAAATACCAGCAACGTCTCTGAACCTTTTTGAAAAAATGTTTATCTTGCTCAACAAACTAGGCCTCCACAGCTTCTATAACATAACCCCTTCTTTGGATAACTTTCCACGTCTTTTCTCCTTGAAGTTTTCTCGTAATTCCCAGTTGATTTTCTACCTTTATCCAGATAATCAATCATGGCAATCCCAAAAAACTAAAGCAAGACTGTTTCCAGCAGATTTTTTAACACGAAACTTCGTAGGTCTTGGAGATCTAAAGTGTCCTCATGCCATCGATTGCTGCTTTATTTCTGGGTCGTAGAAATTTACCCAAGATTCATACGTAGTTACAACAGATTAAGGTATTTGGAAAGGTACGGTGTGCTCCAAAAGTATTCAGTTTGCGGCCCATTAGACATACGTCGATAATAAAATTAAATTTGCTATTCCGACTGTACAATTTCAACCATCCAATCTCGTATCGGAGAAACTAGGCAAGGATGCTCTATGGCTGTCCCTACGAGCAGATATCTTAAAAGTCATTGGAAACTGATAAATTGTTAATAGACCGTCATATGATGACAGATTTTGCTGACGTGTTCTAGGCATATGGAAGATTCATTTACGGGAGAAAAAAATTGTTTTTTTTATTCTCTCTTTTATGGCATTTTAACACATTAACTTATATATCAATCTAATTGTGAAAAAACCATAAGATTTTGACGTACTAAAAGGGTTGAAATATGGGTGCCATCTTGTAAAAAAATACTCGGTTGCTGATGCATTTTTTAATTTTTCTCGCTTATTGCAATCGACAAAATGAAATTTGATATCGTTAGGAACCCGAAAAAAATTCCCATAAGCCGGTCAGCCATAAACGAGAAAGTCTGATGGAAACGAAAAAAAATCTCAAAATTATCCAGCCGAAAATTAACCTCAATACCTTCACACTGACATTTCTAATAAGTTATTAATTGTTGCTATGGCAACGGGTACTGGCCTGGGCTAACTAAATATCAATACATCCTCGTATACATTCTTCATTTTTGGTACGAAAAGTGAGTAAGATTTCTGAGATCTTATCCGTTTTTGTTTAGATTTTTGTGATGAAAATACAAATGAAATCGCGTGGTGCTTTTGTAATTAATTTCAGGTGGAGTCGTGCTCGGAACTTTTATTTACTAATGTTATTATCACTTTTTGATTTTCTGGTGTCAGAACCATAAACGAGAAAATCGTCACCTGAAATCTTTCATCATCTTCCAGTCTATCAGTTTTATGATTCGTATGTGGAATATGTGGTAATGCACAAATTGAGTAAGTATGAAATATCGAAAATGTATATCAGTAAGAATCAGAATTACCTTATATTCCACAAATTTATGGTTTTGTGCATTTCATATTCGTAAGCAAAACTTGAAACTTTTATACATGAAAATTCACTCTAAGAAGAGCAGACGGTGGCGATACACGCAAGTATTGGGAAAAATTTTAAAACCCCCGGCGATATCATTTGTTTTCTCGTTATCAAGTTAGCGATTGTCTCACATGGTTAAGGATGAAGAAATTTTACTGCAGTAAAAATACAAGAGTAGTGGATTTTGGACATACCAAATGAAGAATTTGGTGAACGGTAAATAAAATCAACTTACTTGAGCGAGATCAAATCAGTATCTCCAACAGGTTCCTCACAAATCTGTTCATCCACTCAAAAACAAATCATACTCATCCTCATCCATACTTCTGTCTTCCTTTGTATATGCATGCATTCTTCTCAAAAATTAAATGACTCAAAATTGGAAACTATCAGTCATTAATACCATCGATGCCATCACTAAATGTTATTAAAATAGATCGTAGCAATAAGCTCGTTCAATTCATTCCGAAATCACTGTAATAACACCAACAAGCAAGTAGTATACAATCATTTGGTGGTTTCACCTGGAATTTTTTTCGGGAATTTGAAAATGAGTCGATGTGCTCTTTCTGAAGTGAAACTTTGCCACCTCATATCTTTGCCGCTCGCGCCGTCATATTGGAAAAATGTCCCCTAATAGCAGTTTTTGGACAAAATCTCCTTTCCGATTCATTTTATGATAAAAACATTCATATGCGAAATCAAATTAGAGAAAATTCCCTACAATTTATGTGATAACAATATTTTTGAACAATCAATGGTTTTGACCTTGAGGTAGAGGGAGCGGCATGTTTTTTCCGCATTATCCGTGATGGGATTATCAGATTATTATTATTATTATTTATTGATCCCAAGAAACATTTCTGTTTATAGAGGGATTACCCTTTAACATAAATTGTATAACGACAATAGGTACATATGAAATTGATGAAAAAAACAACCAATTGTTAGAAAAGAAAAGATTCAGATAATCTGTGAAATATGAGTAAATAAGTCATATCAATCAAAAAGAAACAACCCAAGTAGCACACAGAGGTCATACATGGGTTTTACAGACGTCTAGAAGACCTTTCTCAAAAGTCCATGACTTATGTCTTGTAATATGCTCAAACGTCGAAATGTATGCCAATACGACAAAAAGTCACACTTTTAGGACATCGACATTATAAAGTAGTCGCAATGACTCGCAAATATAGACTCACATAAGCAAGTCGCAGAAGGGTTAGAATGAATACTATTATTACGTCGTTAAGTGGTCATAGTGCTGTAATAATATCATTATGAACGGAGGTCATGAAATGAAAAACCAATGTATTACAAGTTTACCATATTAAAACATATAATATAATACTGTTATAATATATATTTCAATCTACATTACATTTTCATAGCCACAACATGACAGAAATAATAGTAATCAAAATAAAAAATGTGATTAATGATTAGGTATTTATTATTGTGTTGTAAAATTGTCCTAATACCGTAATTATATAGGAAACACCATTTTCACGAATAAAATTCAATTCTACTCACTCAAAATGCATGCGCCTCGAAGATAAAAAGAAATAAATCTTTTTTAAAATTATTTTTCATGCCTGGAAAAATATATTTCACATTTTTTTTTACAAATCGTTAAAATATGGTGACAATCATTCAATTCATATACTTATTTAGTCCATCTACACTGTTTTTTTTTTAATACAACACCCCTAGTCCTATATTTTTGGTTAATTTTTGGTTTACAAAATGTTTGTTCCAATATGGCTGCCATATTTCTAACATCAGTCGAACAAATAACATGGATGCCATCCTCTTAGTATCGAAAAGTTATAATTACTTCGGTATACACTACCACAGAATAATTCACGAGTGTCTTGAAGACATCGCAATAACTTACATGGAGGAGTCGTAACATATACTCATTGCGACCACATTTGCAGACGTTAGTTTCATGTTCACAAGGTTGTATGAACTCTAGTCGTACTCTAGTCGTACGAACGTCGTAACGACAGTATGCCACAACCATTTCACTGGAAAGGGGTTATGTTGATCACGGATTTATATTTGTGAATCATTTTGCAATCTTGGTTGTTGTTGTTTGGAAACTTGTTCCTGGTACATTATCTTGACTTAAGTCTGCTGAAAGAACTTCATTTCCTTGTTTGTTTGCAGTCTCTCAAGAAGTGGATGGTTTATAACTGTTGGTGTTGATTTTTTAAGTAGGTACTCCTCCCTCTGTATATATTTTTTGAATTTTTCTATATGCGCCAGTTTGCTTATAAGGCAGATTAAATTTTTGCTTTGGCATTTTTTTGAGATTTCTATTGAGATGATGAAACTATGAATTTTTACCATGGATAGGTACATAACCACCAAAAACGAATTGTAGATACCTACATATTGTAGTCGATACGACCAAGTTCTTCTTTTAAAACTACATTACATAAGTTCGATATGTAGTTGTTGAAACGTTTAAAACATGTATCCATTACAACTACATAGATTCATAGTCATAATAACCACAAAACGACTTCTTTTCAAAACTACTCAACGACACATATAACTAAATTACATACAAACCACATAACAATATTTTCTAGAGAATTATTGATTGTGTGCGAGTAATATCCACGTTACGACACCATAGCGACCCCTAAATGTTATAAAACGTACATTACCTTTTAAGTTGTAAAACAACGTAAATACGTGGTTTGTAAGACGGTTTATGGTGGATTTATAAACTCAACTAAACTAGGAATTAAATTAACAACTAAGAATTAAGAAAGATGAATACAAGGAAACCCCATCTGTGTTTTATAAACTTTCAGCTGTCAATTAAATTAAGAATTAGCAACTAAGAAGATGGTTATCTTTTATCTTTTCAACTAAGAATGAATTGTCTTAGTTGAAAATGGAAACGGGCATGCGCAAAATCAGCGAATGAATGTTTGAAAATGAATTTGTTTATATTTTGCAGTGATTTGTTCGAATATTTTCTTGCAATAACAATACAATGGATCGAGAAGAAATGTTGACCAAGATGGCTTTCATTATAGTTGTAACGATTTTCTCCACATGACATAATTCTTAATTTCTTAGATGACGTTTATAAACACCTTCTTAATTGCTCATTGTTGATTCTTAATTGATAATTTTGAATTCTTAGTTTAGTTGAGTTTATAAATCCACCATTAAGAAGTCATTATGTGAATTTTATGACTTTGTGCTACTAGGGAAAAGCAAAAAAAAATTGTATAACAGTTGAAGGGTATTTCACTCTGTACCTTTCTGTAAGTTCAAATATTTTTTAGATGTGCCATTGGTGGGAGAAGTGACGTCATCGGCATATTTGGAACCATGTCATGTTTAGTATCGCAAAAAAGCTTGTTTTTTTTTTCTTCCAGAAGTGATAATATTATTTTAGTACCCTCGATGCGTACAGTGTGTTTCGTATTTTTGTGCCATCTTCTGTAATTCACTTATTGCCTAATTTGTTAAAAAAAATCTCAATCAAGGAATGTAGCCAGTCGGAAATTTTAAGCATTATGGCAATTTGATTCAGACAGTGGCGTACATAAGTTTTTATAAAAAAAATATTTTCCATGTGCTACCTTAACAATTGTTTCATTAAATTATTTTATCAATGGAATAATTTTTAATTTTGATTTTTAATACTTTAAATTACTTATCAAAAACATCGTGAGTGAAATTTTCTAAAGAAACTGCCATATCGCTTAGAACATATCCAACTGGCTACGTTTCCCGATTGAGGAAAATTTTAAACAAATTTGGCAATAGGTAGGTGAATTACAGACGTGGACACAAAAATACGAAACACACTGTACCTACCGATAGAGTTAAAATGACATTAGCACCACTGAAATAAGAAAACAACAAACATTCTAGCGATACTAAACATGACATACGGTTCTATTTTAAAAAAATGCCGATGACGTCACTTCTCCACCAATGGCCCATCTAAAAAGTATTTGAATTCATAGAAAAGTGCAGAGTGAAATACCATTCAACTTTCACTCGAACTTTTTTTCCGATAACCCTCATACTGAGGAAAATGGGCGGGTCCATACATTTAACCATTGTTTAAATAGAAGATAGTCAACGCCTGTGGAGAAGGCATTGGACCCAAACGCGAGTGTCATCTAGCGTGATTAGTTACAAACATGAACATTTGACGTCATTTTAATGCAGGTTTCTTAAAAAACCCTGATTTTAATGCTGTCCCATTATTTCAATCAAGTTACGTCATGACTTTGAGGCCAGGGGTGGGATTATGAACACTCTATACGAGAGCTGTCACGATACGTAGTTAAAAACGCTGTGGTTTCTTTATGGCTCGAAATTCATTTCGGTACGAGTCACGTCACGACAGAGTGTTCATAATCTCACCTCTAATCACTGAAGTTACGACATGACTTGGATGCGAGATCACTGTCGCCATCTACATGTCGCATCCGTTTGAATCCAATATTTTTTTTTTTTATTTATTTATTTTATCCCAAGAAACATTTCTGTTTATAGAGGGATTAAGTTTTAACATAAATTGTATAACGACAATTGGTACAATTATAAAAAAAGGAATGATACAGATGATCTGTGAAATATGAGTAAATAATATCTATCAGAAAGAAACAAAAGCAAAGACAGTCAAAGGTGAAATATTGTTATATCATGGGAAATCATCTGTTGAGTATAAATTTTTTAAGTTCATTTTTAAATTTAGTTTTAGTTCTAATTTCTTTTATTGCCTGTGGTATTTTATTATATATCTCAATTCCCTCGTAAAAAATAGACGTTTTTCCAAAGTTTGATTTGAAACGTAAAGCGTTTATTTTATTTACATTTCTTGTTTTATGGTAATGGATATTCGAAATATGATCAAAAGTAAGATCCGAATGTTTTTTTCCTGTATCAACATAGTGGATGAAAATTGAAATTTTAAATTCATATAATGAACAAAGATTCAGTAAGTTATTAGGTTTATATAATTTTTTTGAGGGTTCTAAAAAGGGCAATTTGAATATGCATTTTATAGCTTTGTTCTGCAATGTTTGTAGTGGTTTCATAATAGAAACTTTGGCTGAGCCCCAAACAGAAATGAGGTATTGCAATTTTGAATAAATTAAACTGAAATATATGATTTTTAAATATTTCAGTGGGGTATACTGTCTTATTCGAAATAGTATTCCAATCAAAGGTGAGAGTTGTTTTCTCAGATTGTTGATATGATTGGACCAAGAGAGTGTTGTGTCGATATGTAAACCCAAAAATTTTGTATTGTTGGTATACTGAATTGGTGAATTTTTCAATGTCATTGGTCTTAGAGAATCAGTTGTAATACTTCGTTTAGAAATAAACATAATCGACGATTTCGAAAAATTCAACAATAGTTTGTGAGCGACTAGCCAATGAGATATAATTTGAAGATCCTGTTCAATATAAGACAGAATTTCGAATTCATTCTCTGCAAAATATACAATAGTTGTATCATCAGCAAAAAGTTTAATTTGACCTTTCAATTTGAGTTCTGATATCGAGTTTATATATATTAAAAAAAGGATCGGAGCAAGTATAGATCCCTGTGGCACCCCACAGTTTATATTTTTAATTGAACTAAGTGTATTTTTGATATATACTAGTTGTTTTCTGTCAGCCAAATAACTTTTGAACCAAATGTAAATTTTTCCCCTTATTCCAATATCATATAATATTCTTAAAAGAATGTTGTGGTTAACCATATCGAAGGCTTTCCGCAAATCTAGTGATAATAACGCGCATTTTTTTGTCGAATCTAATTCCAGTTTTATTCTTGAAATCATGTCTACTGCCGCAGACTCAGTATCACTAGATTTTCGAAAACCATATTGTTCTGCATACAAAAATTTTGATTTTTTCAGATATTCTCTTAACCTTCTATCCATTATCTTTTCAATTATTTTTGAAAATATTGGCAGAATTCAAATTGGACGGTAATTTCCCAAGTCATTTTTTTTCCACATTTAAATATTGGTTTGACTTTAGCAGTTTTTAATTCATCTGGGAATATACCTTTGTCAAAGGATGCATCAATCAATTTGTTTAATAATGGTACTATTTCATCTTTGACTGCTTTGATAATTTTAACATTTATTCCATCAATTCCTGCTGCTTTCTTGTTGTCAAGCTCGTCAATTATTTCATGAATTTCCTGATACTCGGTGGGATTCAGGAACATAGAAGAGGGAGAGGAACTGGTAGAAAATTTGTCTTGGGTATCTGCTACATTTCTTGATAATTCGGCTCCAATATTTACAAAATAGTCATCGAAATGCTCACATATTTCCAATTGGTCTTCAATTCGTCTGTCATTTATGGTGATGTATTCAATATTATTTCGAGATGATTTGCCATTTGTTTTATTATATAAAAGGATATTAATAGTTTTCCAAAGTGCTTTCGGTGATGTATCCTTGAATAATTCTTGAAAATATTCCTTTTTAGCTTTAAGGACAGTTTGTTTCACCAATTTATTAAAATAGTCGTATGATTGCAAGAAATTTAATACTCCAGGATTGGCTTTCTTCTTGTAATAAAATTTATCTCTTTGTTTAATGATTTGGGCAATTTTGCTATTGAACCATGGTTTTGAATTTGCTTTGAATTTGATATTTATGTTTCTGGAATTTTTTTCAAAGACATTGATGATTTTGTTATAAATTTCTTGAGGATCTTGTATACTACATATTTTGTTCATTAGTAATTTCAGTTCTGTCTTCAAATTCTTGACGTTATAAGTTTTCATATTCCAAGAGTTTATGTGATTTTTAACATTTGCGACTTTCATTTTCATATCTGTTATTATAAATTTGTGATCACTCAGTGACGAGTTTATAATTGATACATCGATTTGTCCGCTAAAGTTACTCAAAACATGATCAATCAACGAAGCACTCCCGGATGATTCTCTTGTTGGTATTACTGTGTTGCATAGAAAAAAGTTATTCGATTTATAAATGTCCACAAAAGCACTGGACTCTAAGCTGGTTGTTAGAGTGTTTATATTAAAATCACCAAAGCAAAAACATGTTTTACCACTAATATTGAAATTCTGAAGTTTTTCATCAATAAAGTTCAAGAAATTTTTAGTATTATCTCTTGGAGAATGGTATAGTCCGCATATTATCACATTTTGAGGTTTGATTTCTACTGCTACATAGGAACAAGCATTTTCTTGTTTTTCAATTATTTCAAATACTAAATGTTTTTTTATAAAAATACCAACACCACCTCCACGTTTGAGTCTGGAAGAATAAATGGAGTTATATTTGCTCAGGTTATAATAAATTTCTTCTTCTCTTCTGATCCATGTTTTGGAAATGATTAGAACATCAGGATTTACATCTCCTGATATTACTTCAAGCTGGTCTAGTTTGTTTTTCAAAGATCTTGCTTTTCCAAACGTAATGCATTTATTGTATTTACATTTCTTGATCTATGGTAATGGATATTTGAAATATCAAAAATAAGATCTGAATGTTTTTTACCTTTTGGATGAAAATTGAAATTTTAAATTCATGTAATGAACGAAGATTTAGTAAGTTATTAGGTTTTTATAATTTTTTTGAGGCAATTGGTATATGCATTTTATAGCTTTGTTTTGCAAAGTTTGTAGTGGTTTCATAATAGAAATTTTGGCTGAGCCCCAAACAGAAATGAGATATTGCAATTTTGAACAAATTAAACTGAAATATATGATTTTCAAATATTTTAGTGGGGTATACTATCTTATTATAAATAGTATTCCAATCAACGGTGGGAGTTGTTTTCTCAGATTGTTGATATGATTAGACCAAGAGAGTGTTGTGTCGATATGTTAACCCAAAAAATTTGTATTGTTGGGATCCTGAATTGGTGAATTTTTTTATTTTATTGGTCTTACAGAATCAGTTGGAATGCTTCGTTCGGAAATAAACATAATTGATGATTTCGAAAAATTTAACTATAGTTTATGAGTGAGTAGCCAATGAGATACGATTTGAAGATCCTGTTCAATTTTAGATAGAATTTCTAATTCATTATCTGCAAAATATACAATTGTTGTATCATCAGCAAAAAAATTAATCTGACCTTTCAATTTGAGTTTCAATATCTAGTTTATATATATATATATATATATATATATATATATATATATATATATATATATATATATTAAAAAAAGGATCGGAGCAAGTATAGATCCCTGTGGCACCCCACAGATTATATTTTTAATTGAACTAAGTGTATTTTTCATCGCGATCCTCTTCGTTTTCGATTCCATCATACGTTTGCTCGAAAAGAGTCTCCATTTCTTCCTCTTCATCGCTATCATGTGATGGTTCTTGCGAATTATCACAAGTACCTACCACTACAATTCATGCATATAAATAACGGAGCATTTTAACGCAGCTTTTCTGCATCCACAGGCTTTCGAACATTCCTTTTTGCATTTGCAAGAATCGTATATTATTCTGTAACAAGGTTAGAATGAAAAAATTCGAATTTTTTTCAATCTGAGTAACAGATTATATTTTCTCCGCGACCACAAAGTATGAATCAAAAACAATTAAATTAAATCAAATTAAAAACAAGTTAAATAACTTGTTTTTAATTGAGATTGAGATTGAGATTTATATTACATTGTATTAATATTTATATTTATAGTGGTGGTACAGTTGCTAAAATCACAAAAAGGTGCATTGGAAATATTTTCCCTAATATTTTTCAGAACAGGGACTTTACAGTCGTGTAGCAGGACGAATTGAAGGTTGAGGAGGAGGGGACGGTTATTGACGAATTATAATATAATAATAATATAATATAATAATAATAATAATTAGATCCAGTAATTGAAGAAAATAATTAATTTTATAATTTTTTTTCGATTCTTCAGAGAATTTACCATATATCCTTCTGCTACTTGAGGAGACTTCCAGCCTCCAGGCCTCTTCAATGTTGGAATATCCGCACCTGCATTTACCAATGTAGTTGCTGAAGTACGGCTAGTATACTCTTATGGGTTGTCTAGATTCAGAAATGTGGCAATTTGTTTAGGCATATTGCTCAGTTTATTCATCCTGATAATTTTTTTAGAAATTAGTAAAAAAATGTTAGAAGGAACATTACAAAGTCTCAGACCACAGTATTTTTTACTATATTATAAAAATCTCCCGTGATTGTAAATTCTCTTGGTTTTTTAGTTTTTGTATTAGGAATTGCAATTAGTATTGCTGATCCCTAAAATTGTAATATTGTAAAGCTCATTCTTGCGACAATCCCCAAAAACACCAATGACAATGGCGACCTAAAAATAAAAACTACGTTTTAGTGAAATTGCCATTCAAATTATAATTTTCTTTTATCTTCGTGGCTAAATATATCTCATCAGGAGCATTTTCCAAGAATTGCTCAACATTTTCTTCTGTAAAAACCTTCGATTTCTTAGCTACATAATTTTCAGAAAAGCGTTTCAACAAAGTTTTAAATTTTTTCTTCTTTTCTTTAAATATCGATATTGTGTTTCACATTAATCGTTGTTTTTAGGATTGAATAAATTCTCCAACAAGTAGAGGATTTCCATTTTTTCAATAAATCACCTAAAAATGAAATAAGAACATTTTCAGAAAGAGTCCGTTTCCTTTCCTTGTTGCCAATTCCTTAAAAGTGTAAAATACTTTCCATACTATCTCGATTTTTGCGGCAGCAGGTTCTCGCTTATATTATTTGTATAATTTGTTATTTCAGGTGAAGTACTGTCGAATTCCATATCTAACTCATTCGGTTTTTCACTCATTAGGCTTGTTCATTAAACACTGCTCTAGTTGATCGAGATCACTTTCACATTGTTCATCTCTCTCTGACACTTGTACTTCATTTGTCTGTCTCTTTTGAAAGATCAACTTCAAGCAAGTAGAGTAATCAGAGTACGTCTTAACGAACGACACTACTATTTCATTCAAATTGAAGCAATTTTGACATAAATTATCATGACGCCACTATTTCCATCTGTCACTGGCAGTTTTGAAATCCACGGTAATGTATGTCGTTTGGTTCGATTACAGGATATTTATGGAATGAAAATACATGCAATGTCCATTCTTGTCCTTCCCTTTCGAAGTTAGTAGTGGATATTTACTGTTTCTGTTTATCGTTTGCGCATCTCAGATGCACAGCTATATTTGCCAAGTGTTTCAAAATAAATATTCTAACTCAAAAGTAAGAATGTATATGTTCTATTTTAAAAAATGATTTCGTAATTACTGAATTCTCTAATGGTTGTGGGGAAAAAAGTTTAAATAAAGTTTCCGAAGCTGGGGGCTTGAGTGTCGTAAGAGGAATTAGCCAAACACTGCATTTGGGCGCCATTTTTTCAATATGGCGGCGCAAGCGGCAAAGATACAAGGTGGCAAAGTTGAAATTTGGAAAGAGCCCATCGATATATATTTAAAATTAACCATTTTCGAAACACCCGGAAAACTTTCCAGGTAACCTCTCTGTATCGAACCAAATGACTGAGTTAGGTATTGTAATATTGTATATTTCATCTGCTCCACCTGTTTTGCGGTGCCCAAATCCAAATCCCCCCAGGTATACTACCGGAAGAACACAATTAGCATGTATTCTATTGTTGCACATTTGAATATGTTGGGGTCCTATTCTCTAATGTCTTATATCCTATGTCGCATGCGACGAAATATCCCCTTCTCTTTTCAATGTATTTTCGAGAAAGGCGATGAATATATCTTGTCGCATGCGACATAGGGTGGCAGTCGTTTGAGAATAGGCCGCCTGGTCTTTCTATACCACCAGTCCCCCATCCCATTAGATTGTTCTGACGTGACGTCATTTGCCCGCTAAGGGAAAAAGGTACAATTCCGCTCAGAAAAAAACAGCTATAATGACTGCCTGTTTCGGGTCGGTTGACAAGTCATCAAATTTCAGTTGAGATATAAAAAAGAAGAGGTATATAAGATGGGCTCTTTTTTACATCAAATAGTACTGCCAGTTGGAACATAATGCCCACTTCAAATTGTATTCGATTTGATTCTGTTTACTTCTAAGCAACTTTTCTTGTATAAATAATATTTAAGTTTATAGTCGAGGAACCAATTCAAATAATGATAACATTCATCACAAAGTTGTAGTAGCCTTCGAACTACTTAATTAAATATTCGGTGATAATATTCATTATTTTCTTGGTTTCTATCTATCATTTATAGGCATGCTTTGTACTTTCTGTTGTACATTTTTTTATTATAAATTTTTGTATTTATTTGTTTTTTTAATGAAACATTTTTAAGGAAATAGTGAATAAATAGTTGAACCAATGAATTGTATTTTATTGAATCATTGAAACTGACACAAATGAATTACTGCAGGAGTATTCCATGATCGAATACCCTAGTTTTAAGAATTAGCTTCATGTATGGCCACAGTATCCAATTCCACTTCCAAACATCCATTTTTGGTTAAAAAGCCATGCATCCTCATTTGAACCCTTTATCGGTTCAAGTTACCAAATAGCTACAGAATTTTTTGTATCCCTTATCGGGAAAGTACGAAAGCGTAGAAGGGCCACAATGAATAAAAAAATTATTTAGTCTAATTCCGACTTCGCAACTCGAAATTAGTATAATTCCGACTTCACAACTCGGAATTAGTATAATTCCGACTTCACAACTCGGAATTAGCCTAATTCCGACTTCACAACTCAGAATTAGCCTAATTCTGACGTTGCAACTCGGAATTAGTATAATTCTGACTTTACAACTCAAAATTAGTACAATTCTGACTTTACAACTCGGAATTATCCTAATTCCGACTTCACAACTCGAAATTAGCCTAATTCTGACTTCGCAACTCGGAATTAGTATAATTCCGACTTCACAACTCGGAATTAGTGTAATCATTACGATTCCACGAGTTGGCATTGAAGTTATGTGAAAATGTAAACTTGAACCGTCCAGCGAGAAGTTTGAAGATTTAATACAGCTGATGGTTGGCCCTAAGATCTATCAAAGAATATAGCAATTTTAGATATGCTATGTGGTTGAATGCTTGGCGGTACCACTAAGATTTTTGGATATTGTAGATTTTAATCATAGCTTGATGTAACAATTCATCCGACATACTGCATATTTATTTTCTGACATCATCCACAACACCTAGGAGTTCGCAAAGACATACACTGCCCATACTGGAGGGGTTCCTGTTTTTCTTTGTTTTTCAATTAAGTACTCAGAGCACCGAAAATGTTGCAGGCAATGACAACAAAGCAGAAAACCTTTGATGTTTACCACCTTCCAACAGGACCGCGAAAAGTTACTGCAACACAACACATTTTGTTGATAAAAAGTTTCAGATTTGTTGTTAAATTGTTAAAAACATGTTTTGTTTCTGTTTTGTTGGTTTGATGTGGACACTGCATAAGGGTTAAAAAGGTGTTTTTTCCTTTTTTTTTTGGAAACGGGAAATCGAAAAATTTGTTGCAACCAGAAACACAACAGACTCGTTTTTTTGAAGAAAATTTTCAGATTTGTTGTTAAATTGTTGAAAAAGATTGAGTTGATGTTTTGTTTGTGTTTTTTTGGGTTGATGTGGACACGGCATAAGAGTTGAAAACGTTGATTTCATTGAAAATATGAACAGGATGTTCATAAAGTCAGTTGTGGAATCATCTACGACTGAAAGTTGGAATTTAGTTTCTATTTTCCATCGTACAAGATAACCTCTCTTGGAAGGGATATATGTTTTAAAGAGAAACATTCTCGATTGAAAATTGAATCAGTACATGACTCCCCTGGAAATGGAAAAACCCTACGATAAAATTGAAGTTACTTTTTTGTAATATCTAACAGAATACAACTACTTCCCCGGCTAAAGCCATGCTGGACATTGAACTACATCTGATAGATATTGAGAAAGACCCTATATAACTTGAGAGAAAAAATCTGAAAGTGAAAATTTGCATTTTCATTCATATAGTTGATTATTTATTAAATGTCCAGTTTCCATTGGAGATTCTTATCTATGAATGAGATAAGGGAGAATGTTATTCAGAAGTATCACTCACAGAAAATCGCTCATTACATTGATGCGTGAATTGCATCTCTTTCGCTAGGCCTCCAATACATTTTGGTCGATAAAAATCTATTTCACTCTTCTAAGATCATCAGGAAGGTCGGAACAATTGGAAAACATACTCTTCAGAAGCAATTTCACACTTTAATGAGGAATTGTACGATGGAAAATAGCGACTAAATTCCAACTTTCAGTCGTAGATGATTCCACAACTGACTCTATGAACCTCTTGTTCATATTTTCAATGAAATCAACATGCCATGCCCATGTCAGGTTTTATGTCAGAAAAATATTTTCAAAGTTTCACCGCACCAGAAATAGTCCAACAATTCCTCATTACAGTGTGAAATTGATCCAATTCTTCCGACCTCCCTGATATACTAATTCCGAGTTGTAAAGTCGGAATTAGTATAATTCCGAGTTGTGAAGTCGGAGTTATACTAATTCCGAGTTGTGAAGTCAGAATTATACTAATTCCGAGTTGTAAAGTCGGAATTAGTATAATTCCGAGTTGTGAAGTCGGAATTATACTAATTCCGAGTTGTGAAGTCAGAATTATACTAATTCCGAGTTGTAAAGTCGGAATTAGTATAATTCCGAGTTGTGAAGTCGGAATTATACTAATTCCGAGTTGTGAAGTCAGAATTATACTAATTCCGAGTTGTAAAGTCGGAATTAGTATAATTCCGAGTTGTGAAGTCGGAATTATAATTTTTTTTATTTTATGTGGCCCTTCTACGCTTTCGTAGGAAAGACATCAAAATGATCTAACAAAATTAGCATACTTCAAAAGCGTATTCAGAATATCAATAATTATATGAAGGAAGTAGTCCATCGTCGAAGAGTTTCAGTATAAAGAAACCAAGTAAAACTCGAAATCGTCTCAACAGTGCTATTATTTAATGCCCCTATAGATTCGCTTCGATTATTTCGGTGATTAGAGGCTCGACAGTAGTTTCCAACATATTCAAATACAGTTCCCCTGTTAAAGGACCCTGCACTATCCTTATGGAAAATGGCTTTCGGTTAAATTTCCTGAATTTTCGGTATGTTAGATTTTGACTTCCTCGGCAAAAGTATCCACGGGCACAAAATATCGGCCGACTAGTTTTCGAAATACAGGGTGTCAAAGATGAAAAGTGAAGCTTTCTGCTCATAATTTTTAACAATTTCGAGAATTGACCAAGCGCCCCAGTTAACACAAAATGATCTCAGAGATATGGTATTGGGCTTCACTTTCATGTTTCAGATCATATCAGTGAATCGAAAAGTGACTTCCATTACTATCGCGAAAACATCTATTCGGTGCCTCGTTGGTCATTTCGAGACATCAAATTGTGTTGCCAAATGTGACTCGAAACTAGCCCAATGTGAGATTCTATTTATACCGCGAAATCAAAATCAAGATCATTTAACGTTACAATGTGGAATTGAATGAGCTGGTACTTATTTGAAAATGCGCTTCACTTTCTGACTCTCTTATATGTCACAAACACTTCAAATTTAGAATTCTATAATGAATTCATAGGTATGATTTTGTAGGTTTCTAACAGTGTAACTCGCCTGTTACTCGTTCAGACTTTTCGAGAGTTTCATGTAAGTATTTCGAATTCATAATGAACAGAAACATGTAAACAGCAATAATTGTGATAAACAGATTCATTTCAGAACATCAATTTTAAAATTCGTTGAAATTAATATAACTTGCAGCATGCTAAATTCGATGTAATGTACCAAATTTTTTATACATTCATTCACACATTAAGGTATGAAATAAACAGGAAAAGATAGTGAAATGTTTAGACATTACAAAATTTAAGCGAACCTGCTAATTGTGATCAATTATTGTTCTGCACTCACTTTACAAATTATATGCCGATATAACACCTCCTTATGTATCAAATTCCCTGTTGAATCAAATCACTGCCACATGAATATTCAATTAGGAACCTGAATAAAAAGAAACTTGGAAAATTCGAGGTTGAAACAAATTTCGCCCTGTTTCAACTTGAATAGCAACAATAAGTAGGTACCTCAATTTTATTATCCAAAGCAATAGGTAATGAATTAATTATGGTTTATATAACATGGGATGCTAGAAAACAAATACTTACGTTGATTCGATATAATATATACTTTTAATAAACAAAGCATTAAAAGCAATAATATTGAAATACAGAAAATACTAAAATTCAATTCCAGTTTTCTGTACAGCATTTTCTTCCCGACGAAATCAGTACCTAACCTGAAAATGCCGAATTTTTATAACAAATATACCGTTTCACTAACCGTTCTTGACCTTGAAGAGATACTAAGAAATCTTGGGTGATGTTACCCAAGTAGCACACCTATATTGGTAAAATATTGGTACAATATTGTGAACATATTGGCGAAATATTTGATATGCAATATTGGCGAGAAAAAAAATGTGAACATTCGGCGATATTGGTCCAATATTACTTGAATAATATTGGCGAAATATTATTGAACCAATATTGACCCAATATTAATTAATAAGATTTGTTGAATATTGGTGAAATGATATTCAACCAATGTGTAATCACAATTGGAGATACAATATAGTTTTTATTCCTAAAATCGATAGTAGGGGAATATTGGGATGGCGATATTTATTCTAGATGTTAAAAACGATGTGAACACAATATTGTTTTATATTGGTTAATATCATTTAACCAATATTGACTCAATATGAGTTATTACAATTTGTCAAAAGTGGAAATGATATTCAACCAATATTCTATCAAACTTGGAAATACAATATAGTTCTTTCCCCTATAATCGATATGACTGGAATATTTGGATTGCAATATTTATTCTAGATGTGGAAAAAAATATATAACCAATATTATATTATCGATACTGGTAGAAATTATTCAACCAATATTAACCCAATATTTCGTGTGATAATCTACATTCAAAACTAGTTCAACCAATATTCCACCAATATTATTAATTTAATATTGTTTTTTGAATATTCACCCATATTGGACCAATACTGATTTTTAATTTACAATATATCTATATTGGCCCAATATGGAACCAAGATTCAGCCGATATGATGTGCTACCTGGGTAACAAACATACACTTGAATTAACTATTGAAAGAGAAAGAATTAAACAGAACACTGAACACTATCACAAATGCTTATAGAACATTGATAAAATGACGCCGTACCATCAACCCAATATCTACAAGTTCTACACTCGACTCTGATTCTTCACATTTTTTTGAGAAAATAAGTTTTCGTGTTTTCTTTAATGAGAAAGAAAACTTACTATAACTCAGTTATTGGTTTTCTAAAAATTGACCATGAAAAATTTTGAGGCCAATTGATCAATTCATCTTCACTCATACTCTGATATTTTCAAGGGGTGACATTCTGTTTGCAATACTATCCGCCATAACGACTTCGGTTGAAATGCCTTCGCCAACATGGACGAAAATTGTCATGTCTTTAGGCACGCATATAATATTGTTTGTTTTATTATGATTCCACCTAAATTTATTGGTTATGTTCATCCTACCAGCAAAAAAACTCATTCAACTGCAAAACTGTTATCAACGATAAGTGATATAGTTTTTTTTGTTGAGAGATAAAAATTCTCAAATTCTGAAAAAGTAAATACTATATTTTTTTATAATTTATCAATGTCTATTATTGTTCTAGGTGCCAGTGAGATGACAAAAGTTTTTACCGATCGGAAGGAAACTGAGAGGAACATTTTCAGTAGTGGATGAGGAGAGCAGGAGATCGTAGGATGTATAGTAGAAACAAAAAGTTATATAGATAATACAAAAAGTTATAGAATATAATTCAATAAAATTCCTACAATTTTGTTTTTTCATTTAAAACATATGCAATATACTTAGTATTAAATAACGTCTCTTTAATTTACAGAAAAGGGTCCATTCATGCCCAAATTGAACATAAACTAGACATTCGAGAGATGTCTGTAAGACGTCCTTATTATGTCCACATGGACATCTTGAAGACGTGTTTAAGACGTCCCGTTTTATAACAATGTACGTCTTAACGACGTCTTTTGGACGCCTTTAAGATTTTACTGGACGTCTTGGAGTCGTCCCGAACATCTTAGGGTGGACGTCTTGAAGACGTCTTCAAGATGACTTCATGCTTCACTTTTCATCTTTGACACCCTGTATCTCGAAAACTAGTATGCCGATTTTTTGTGCCCAAGGACACTTTTTGAGGAAGTCAAAATCTACAAAATACCAAATATTCAGGAAGGGACCTCGCACCATTTCAATGGGAAATTGGCATTCGTTAAATTAGCTCGATTTTTTTATAAATTGTAGAACTCTCGATGCTGATCAAATGTCTTCATTGCGCCAAAGCTCTAAATTTAACGGTTTAGATTATACATGGTGCTGAAATTGACTTTTACAAAATTTCAAATGGCCATTGGGAAGACATTTTCACGAATCGATAAACCAAATCAACCATGCATCGATTATTCATATGGCCAAAACGAATCTACTATAAAGTATAATAATTCCTGGACAGACCCACGATATACGGGGTGAGTCCAAAGCTAGCAAGTTTATTAGTGAGAGGTGGAATTTCATTCATTTCCAGATATTTCGAAGGACACAAAAATCGAATCCTGAATCAGACTGACATATTATAACAAGACGTTCTATTTCTCATGAAACTCGGTAATGAACTAGATTAGGTGGATTACATGAATGAAATTAGGTGCGAAATTTTTTGTTTCCTTGCGCCCCTGACAAATTTGCACCCCCCGCGCCGCGAGGATTGCGGGGGTGTTAGCTACGCCACTGCCTGCCATGCCCGTTCTTGCTCAGCTTGTGAAAAACAATCACTTGGTTCAAGTAACAAAAGCAAACATCTTTGAATTGCAAGTTACTTATGAAATGCTATCGTGAACCAAAGAGACTAAACTAACAAGGAGGGTTTAATAAGCTCTAGCCAATCAGAATCTTGTAGCATCAACGCGTCATACTGACGTAATTGGATATGAGTACAGAGTCGAACTCGAATCAAGCAACAAAACTGTCAGCAGTAACTCTCATATACCAAGAGCTAGTCCGTCACTGTCTATAGAGAACGGCGGCCATGACACGTCCAACTACGTCACATTTCGTCACAAATGTTCTTTCATCTCTTTCTATCAGTGTCCCCATTGTCTTATGGGGATTAGACTCTCCTGTTAAATAATGTTCAGTCTCCTAGATCGTGAACAGGAAAAATCTGAAAAGAAGCCTACTCGCGACATCTGTTATTCAGTAGCTGAGTCAATATGTTCGTTCGAGAGGTGTACCTCGCAGTTAAATTTACACAAGCAGATTTCTCCGATTCCGGAAAAACTTGACGTATTTGCACTCAGCACTGATCCACATAAATTTAAAACCTTACAGGGTGACCGACAAGTCACTTACATCGATGTTCCCTTGTTCCCTTGGAAACTAATAAACATCTTCGTTGGTTACTCCAGTCGAAATTGAAAATTCGAACGTGTTGATTATGGAAGACGCAAAAGAAAAAAGTATTCATCACACCACCGTGAAAATTTGCGACGACCTCAAAAAGTCCGTGTCGTACACAAGTTTATTCGAAGATATACAGGTAGGCACGTTAAAAAATATCGTTCACGATCATTCCCAGTATTTCTGCATTCATTTTTTTTAACAATTGAATGTTGGAAGAGCAAAACAGACATCCAAAATTTTCACAATCGATGTAAGAACACGAATTGTCTAATTAGAGACAAGACACATTATATTGAGAAGTTTATGCGCACTCAGATATTCGTCGATAGAGTAAAAATAGTGGAACAGTATGTGTCGTTTTAGTTTTAATTTGATAAATTCTCCTGTATAAAATGTGTCATTTAAAGATTACTGTATTGTCATTTTGACAGCGATAAAAAAGGTGCATCGTTTTTTATCACCGATAAAAACGCCTGTTCCTCTTTAGCGTCTACATCTAGTATGCTTACATCACTTTAATGTCTGCCCTGTCAGTTATTTAAGTATTGTTGATAGTTGATACTGAAACATTACAACATGAGTCGTTTTGTGGAAGTTTCAACAAATAACAAAAAATATAGAAAAAGCAAATACTAAAAAGCGTCAATATGGAGACAATTTATATTCGGTCGTTAATTTATCTTGCCAAAAAACACTCGAGCTTGTCTTTTAAGGATAAATTTCTTTTTAACTCAAAATTTTTCCATCAGTAATTTTGCTCGAAAAACTGACATTTGACAAAATCGCTCGACCTTCGGTCTCGCGATTTTGTCATGTCAGTTTTTCGGGTAAAATTACTGATTGGCAAAATTATTTTGTTACAAAAAGAAATTTATCCGATAAAAAAAAGCTCTTGTGTTTTTACTGTTGAAACAATTATAATTGAGCATCTTATTGAATTTGTGGCAAGAAATTATAGAGTCCAACATTTAGTGAATTCACCTGAGATTTGTTGAGTCTATATCGGGCCACACGAATTTGATGATAGTGAAAATCGGAGTTAGCACAAAAAATTACTTTTATTTCTGTGAATCTCTAAGAGAGTATAATAAATGAATAGGGAAAGGAACAGGAATAAGATTTGTTGAAGATTTTTTGATAATGATCCATCTGTAACCAGCACCAGAGCACATTCTTATCGCACTTTTCTACTTTTCAAAGACATTACATGAGATAACTGTGGAGCCTGCCACGTCCAAATCCTTGCCTGAAATGTGTAAAGAGTTTTCCCATAGCAGTGTGCCGTAATTTGTGTGTCTGTGGAAGAATGAGAAATAACAATACCAGAAAAAGGCCTTTACAAAATGAAATACTGGCTAGACAGAGATACTCAGCTCAAACTTCCAAAAAACTAAATGTACGACGTTCTTAAATAGTTTTTTGAATCAGCCTGATTTGACCACATTGAAATTTAGCTCCAATTGCACACTGAATCCATGTACATGTCAAAGAACCATAGAAACAACTGAAAATATTAAATTTATGCGCATAATAATTAACAGTACCTACACTGAGGGGGATATAGTCACTCTGAATATTCAACAAACGACTGAGAAAACTGGTGTGCACGTTTTATGAAAAACGAAAATTTCTCCCAAATAAACATACTCGTAATAGCATATATGAATCACTGGTTGAATTTATTTTGTCTTATGGTATTATCATAATATGGGGTGGTAACACCAAATAAAAACACTTTAACTAACTCAAAAGTGGATCTTGCAAGTTCTGCTATCGAAACCAAAAGATTTTCGACAACACAGCTCTTCTCAGATGAAAGATTTATGGACATGCACGAACTTTATGTTTACAGAGTTTCAAACTTTATGGAAAATAAATAAAATTAAAATGAGTACCTATAACCACGATTGCCACAGAAGAAAAAGAGACAACATATAAGAACACCCTAAACTAAAACAACTTTATCGCAAAAATTCACATGTACAACAGGTCAAAAAATTTACAGTAGGTTCTGTCTACCCCTAAACCTGAAGAGTATAAGAAATTTCAAATTATTTGGCAGTAAATTGAAAATATACTTAGGGCCGGTTTCATAAACATCTCTCGAAGTTAACTTTAATTTTAACGGTCAAGTTGACTTCTGCTTCAAAATGGCAGTTCTATAAAAGTCTTATTTCTGAAATAAAAAGAAGAAGAAGGCAAATATGTAACCTAGAATTTTTCGCAGTTTTTCCTGTGACATTTTCTAATTCTCTAATAAATAATAAAATTGCTATCAATAGATTTGACTGTAATTAATGTGTTACTGGCGGTACAGGATTATTTCTAACATTGAAAATACTTATAACTCCAAAGTAATTAGAACTATTAGAAATGTTGACTTATTAGTTGGTCTTTGCAAATTTTCCTCTCCATGTGCCCCTTTAACAAGCATACAGGCTATCTTGATGATCGAAATCCGTTTTAATTTGTTTTCAAATTCTATTTCGTTCCACGAGATAAAATGGTTTAACCGATTTCTAAATATCCTTCGACGCCGAGGGCCTTCAATAATAATCACAGCATCTCCTTCATCGTCGCTTAAAAGTTCCTCGAAATTGACCAGGATATCGTTTGCTTATACATTTATTGCGAAAAAAAACGAACAAATTGAGTTTTATGCTAAATTATTGACAGAAGAACTGTCGAAAACCACCATTTTCTAGAAAGTTAACTTTAACTGATACCCCTTCCTCCTGCTAAAGTTAACTCCTACCTTTTGAAGTCAACTGTAACATGTGACGTCATTCCACAAGTTAACTTCTAGTTGTCTGTCAAAATAGTTTTATAATACCGGCTCTTAATAACAGAGAAAATATTAAGGATAGGTTCCGTATATTGGCCTGGTTAACCGAAAGATACCGAACTCATCCACATTCTGGAGTTTTGGCGTTTACGGTACGCTAAATTGTTAACCTGAATAATCTATCACATTTACGGAACGTATCCTAAGTTCATGCCATGATAAAAATAAAAACAATAAATAATGCACTTAAAAAAAACTTGTTTCAGTCTTCTTCATAACCAACTCACATTGTATATTATAATTACTTGTAATTACTGTATATATTATTTTCTACTTTTTCTTCTTACTGATTATGAAACTGTCAATTTAGGATAAGTATTTTCATGTATGAAGGTATAATTTATTCAATTTTATAAACCTACTAGCTACTTAAATCTAGCAAGCAGGTACACTACCACTCCTCCAGAAATGACATTCTATCAAATCATAGCATTTACCTGAAATGTAACATTAGTTCAATAAAAAATTATCTTATCTTATACAATGTTGTCATAACATAGCAAAATATTACTGCGGACTGTCTTCTAGGTGATGGCACAGTCACAGTTTTTGTTAAAAAATCACTTGTTTTATGCTGTATTGATTTGTGTATTTAGATACTCGATTGGATCAACTGTTGTGAAGTAGATATTTTGCTCAGATGATATATTCATTTTTTTACAAATACTGGTTATTTTATAACTATTTCAAAGTACGTGTAATATTGTTTTCAATTTCATATGTAGGGAAATATTTAGCATGAGTTGCAATAATTACTTGACAAACATGCTCTTGTTTGCGATGTTCGTGACCCTGGAAGTAATCACCTTTTTTGCACGTTAATCGATTCCCTGTTTAATTGGGAGATGTCAACAAACTTCGAAATGAGGTTAGTGTTGAATTGAGCTTGGTAATCAGATTTGTAGAGGATTACGTTTTTGAACTTGATGGAATACGGTTGAAAGCCGGAGGTGATCTCCAGAATAAAGTACGCTGAGCAAATCCAAACATCCGAACAAATTTTGGTGGCAGCGGTGGGATCTTCGGAGGCGTGCGATGACATTGGATGCTGTAGTGAATTAGTGTAGATTCCGAGGACATTTTCGATGCTGTCGTTGGTATAAATCAACCCCGATCATATTGCAACAGAAGTGCTCCACCTCGACAACCTGGTTAAGAGGTAACAGATTGTAATTTCAGCCAGTCATCAGTTATCCCATACGAACCCGTATTTTGGAAAGCAGCAGTACATCTAGGAGACCAACCACTCGACTAGCGCCAGTTTCCAGTTATCATAATTGATTGTGGTGGTGATCAGGTTTTCTACGATGGTACAAAAATATTCATTGAAAGAATTTGCTGTTGTAGGATATAGGATATATAGAATCATGTATACTTTTTTGGATTTATTTCTTTCAATATTGACAAGTCTCCAACAGTCACGAACCCTGTTGTCTGATTCGCAGATAACGTTATTGTATGTTAGTTTGTCATGTGTTAATTTTTATTTGAACATATGCTACCATACTAATATAATCTACTGAAAAATATTTTGACTGCGCGGCGTACGAAGTAACTGACACTGTCATTGATAACCTGTTTCCAGAAATTGGTGGTAACACCTAGTGTAAAACCAGATGATTTCAAAAATTCTCTGCTCAAGACAATGCAAGAAAATGGTCTGGAATCTGAACTGAAGAACAGCATCTACAGATGGGTGAAAACGAGGAAAAAGGAAATCAGTCCTTACGATCTATTTTTCCGAAAATGTCAAATCCACTGGGACAAACGGATTCATAAATCCCTGAATTCGATGTGCAGCGAGTTGGGCATACATTTGGCCAAACTCAGGACTACCAACGAGAAAGAAGAAATTACGAAAAAGTGGACAGAGCTGAGTAATTTTGAAGTTGGTAAAATATCGGTCAGATTAATTTTTTTGCAGTTGAATGTTCGATATTTTTCAGGTTGATATCCACAAGTATAGGCCTGTGTACGCGCCTAAAGATTTTTTGGAAGTTTTGCTAAATCTGAAAGGACCTCTGAAAGATAAAAACCAAGGGTATGTCTAATGGAAACACATTGCCATCCTCAATATTTTTTTAGAAAAATGCATTTGAATTACATGTTCAATTATGTTTGAACATTATCTTCTATCCTCAGTGCCAAATACATACAGGACAGGGCGACAGTTGCATAAGAAGCAATGAGTTGTAACTTTTGGAACAAGAACGTTCAGATAGTTAAAAATGCAAAAATGCGTTTTCTGTCATTCAAATGACTCGTATTTTGACGTAATTTTCAAACGGTAGAATGGTAGAATCATGCCCTGGACTCCCACAGCCATGCGCCCCTAAATAAATCTTGAAGTGAGAGGTGGGACGAGTGAAACCTTGCCAAAAAGGCCATACCCAATTCCTCACCATTTTCCACTTAATTTTGAAAAAAGTACATAGTGTATGTTTAGAAAATTTAAACTCAAATCACAACAATGGGAATACTCAAACTATATTTTGGTGATTTATCATTAATTCTCTCAAAAGGGCGGTAACATCGATTATTTTTTAAAGGTAGGTCTTGAGATAGTTGTCAAAAGTAAATATTTTTCATTTACTTTTTGTGACAATCAGTGCTATTATGGTGGACCACTGAATCTTGAATAATATTAGATTATTGAAAAAGATTCGAGAATCATACTAATTGGAATCATGGTGCACCCTTGCTATCAATATATACTAAACAGGGTGTAATTTAAATGATGTCATTAATTTCAGGTGATGTCATTGTTTTCAAGTGACGGAGTGTCAAAGTTTTAATAAAAAATCGGTTATTTATTAATTACTTCGCCGATTTTCATGAAACCTGGTGTGTATATTGACAGTTATATTGACAGTTAGGGGCTTGTTTCCATCTCAGATTATAAGCAGCGAAGGGTCACCTGATTGATAAATATGGTAAAAATCATTGTACGCCACTGTTTTTCTCTAAGTTTAGGATTTTTATCAAATAAAACATTTGAAAATACAACTTTCTTATAATGCCGTGAATTTGAAATAGCAACACTTTATCAATCGATAGATTTCCTTAATTAATTTATTTTTACCTGAATTCTTTTATTGGTTTCGTCGTTGATGGACTGGTTGTTTGTTGTGTTCCTGGTCCCATTATTGTCAACTGTTTCTATCGAAACTTAGGAATATATTTGTGCATAAAATTAAATAGAATTTCAAGGAAACATGGAGTAAGTTACTGAAACAAAGATCATCACACAACTTTCTGAATTTTGATGGTGCATAACCACCATTTCTACGCCTGAAAAGAAGCCCCTTGCTACTGCTAATAACCACAACAGGTTTCAACAAAATCGCCAAAAAGACTTTTGAGCAATTGATGAAATGCCGATTTTTAAATGAAACTTTGACACCCCATCTCGTAAACGAAGCAAGTTAGGACACACGTTTATATGAAATTTTCTTCATAAGATATGACAAGGAATCACCACCTGAAATTAATGACATTATTTAAATTACACCCTGTGTACTAGATATTTCAGGGATTGAATATTATTCAATAAATGCTATTATGGTGACTTAAATGGCTTCCAAAATAGACATGGAATATTGAAAATTCAAGTAGTAGTTGGGGACTACTAAAGTGCATTGAAATAACCTGAAATTTGAAAATGGGCTTGAACTTTATATTGTTAATAATGAGAGCTCTCCACAATGAAGAACAACAGTGAGATTTTTGTATTGTAGGTAATTAAAAAAATTCATAAATCAATTGCAGGAGGTACTAAGGTAAATGGCCCAGTAGCGGACACGTTAAGAAAAACCAAATATATTTATTGCAAATTTCTGGTGCAGATATAAAAGTATGCCATTATGATAGAAACTAACATACCTTTATCTATCATAATTAAGATTGCCCCATTCTAAATTAAGATTTTGAAAATGGTTTTTTGTGAAAAAATATATTTTATAGTGGGGGTAAATTGTCCAGTAGTGAACATCCATTGTTAAGACTAGTCCATTAGTGGGCACTAGTTTTGGTCCAATGGTGGACACCCGGTTTGTGTTATAGAATATACGTTTTACACTCTTTGAAATGAAAATAGATTTTCAACTGAACATTTTTATTGTTAAGCTGTTACATTGAGAGAATTCTGAAACTTATAGCTTAATTTTTCCCCCTTTACAACTAGTTCAGGTTGTTAAAGAACACACTTAATTTGATTAAAATTAATTTCAGAAATATCCTAATCGTCTGCCACAAACTCCTTCTTCAGTTTGTCAGTGGTTTTCTATCCCATAACGGTAATTGACTTCTCTGAAATCAATTTCTGAATCACACAGAGATAAACAAAAACCGAGGAATTATTTTTGCCTCCCCTAAACTCTGCGAGAATGTAGTTCAAAACTGGGACCAGATCCATCATTCTCAAGATCCGTCGTTTCTTCATCGCTTTCTTCTTCCAATTCGGAGCTGTCGTGTGCGGAAAAATCGCTCACTGAATCGAAGGATGTTGATTGATAGTTTCTTTTTCTAAGGACTGTAGTCTTTTCTTGCCCTCGTTTTTCTTCTGGCTTTTTTTTTTCTGTTACATTTTTCTTTTCTCCTTCAGACTTGCTGGATCCTTGGTCAGTAAAATCGCTTCCCGAACCGGAAGAACTTGATGTCATACATTTTCGTTTTCTGCTTACTGAATTTTTTCTTTTCTCTTTCTTTCTGCTTCTGTTGCTTTTACTTCTCTTTCTCTTTTCTTCCATGCTCTCGCCAGCTTCCGTGCCTCTTTCTCTTGTTATTGTTTTCTCTTAGCTTGCTCTTTTTTGTTAAAATACTCAATCATCTCCGTGGTGGTCGGCTGGTAGTGCGTTCGCCTCGCATGCGTGGGGGCGTGGGTTCGATCCACCGATTCACCGGTCTCGTGCATGGCATCACACAAGTCTCTCGAAGACTTCTGAGGGTTGCGCGTAGGGGTGCAATCGGTTGACGGAAATAACAATTTCAACAACAATTTCAATCTATGGTGATGTTGCCACAGCTGGCAATTTCTCCTTTTTCTTCTTGGTAGGTTCTTTACCATCTAGTTGCACCCAAAATAGGGCATTTTTGAAAGGAGATGGAATTATATCTTTAGTGGTAGATGAATTTTCTTTCAATTGCATACCAAGAGTAGTCGCCTTAGTGGAAGTACTCAGATCAGGGTAAGTTATTGAAATATGTCCTTTTGTAGTAGTAACCGTATTAGTGGTTATGCTGGATATATCACTTACATTTGTTTGTTTCTCTTTCATTGTTGAAGAACTCGGTTTGCAAAACTCTCTTGTTGTAATAGCCTCGTCGATTGGAGTTGATATATAGTCCAAGCAATACAGAAAAGTGCGTGAAAAAATTATTATCCAAAAAAAATATGAGCGTAATGGACCCACTGAAATTCAGCATGAGTAAGTGTCTTTGATTTCAACCAATGTATCAATATTGGTCAACAGTAAAAGTACCTTCAGGTCCCATGTTTCTTTTCAATGGGACCTTTCCTTTATGTTTTCGCATTAATGTTGCCTGGGGAACACCATGGATTTTTGCTGCTGCCTTATAAGACGTTCCCCTATTTACGGCCTCAACAGCCAACAACATTTTTCTTTCTGGGTATTTCAAAATTTTCCTTTTCTTCATACCTTGAAAAATATTTAATATCAGTTCAGTGTTGCAACAAAATTTGAAAAATCAATATAATACTACAGTTCCTGTAGTGGACATCTTGGAGTTCCAATAGTGGACATGATGTGTTCACTATTGTATCCGATCCTTGCATTTTATCAAAATTTATAGCAGTTTGATAATACATCAATTTATGCTAAAGTAAGAAAAAAAAAGACATAAGTTCATGTTCCTGTTGTGGTCACCCATGTCCACTATAGGAAACAGTATAGTTTTTTTGTTCCAATAGAGAACATCATTCTGTGCTGTTTGTTAATTAGTCTATGTTAAATAATTTATCCATATATAAAAAAGTTAATACATTCTCCAATTACCCAATACGTGAAATTAATCGAAACTATTGAAATTACAATGTGAAACGTATATTTCTATAACTCACCTCTTACCAAATCGCTGAAAGAAACAGTAAAATATATCAGAGAGTATCCACTGTCACTTATCAGTAGCACTGGTTTGGAATCAACTGACGACAAGGGATGAATGTTGAAGATATATACTTCACAAGGTTATACATTGTTGTCACATAATTCAAACTGCCAAAAAATTGCATTGTTTGCTTATTTTCATGGTATGAAATTTAGGTGTCCACTATAGGGGCAGTGTCCACTACTGGTATACTTACCTTAAAGATGACAAAAACGTGTAATTAGAGATGCCTCAAACCCATTGACCATACGAGAAGAGAGATTCAGGGAACTTTATAGATTCAATAGAGAAACAGTACATTTTCTTATGATTGAAATCACCCCTTTGTTGCAACAAACGCAGAATAAAGAAATTTCTCTGCAAAGCAATTTAATTGTCTTGTGTGCTCCTTAATTTTATGCGCAAGGATTCTATCGGAAATCCGTGAGCCAAAGTATAACTATGCCAATGACACAAATTTTGAATAATAATTTTGGACATGTTATCTCATTATTCCCACAAACACACATGGAAAAATTAGAACAGAAGGGAATGATTATGAGAAGGACTAATTTTCCTAGGATTTTTGGAGCAATAGATTGCACTCAAATAAGAATTCACCCGCCAAAAATGGAACATGAGCAGTATCCACAAGTATTTTACAATAGAAAGAAATTCTACAGTATAAGTACCCAGTGTATTGTTGGTGCTAATTTGAAGCTGTTGGCCATAAATGCTCGACATCGAGGTTCTGCTCATGAAAGTGCAATTCGGTCAACAAGGGTATTAGACGGCATTTACAAAATTAAATGAAGAGGGTTTTTTTTGTATAAAGTGTATAATTTCTAAATATTTAGAAAAAATTATTATTCTTCGCAAGTGTATTCAGCTTCCCAAATCAATTTACAAAATTGTTTTGAACATGGTGATAGAAGTTCTTGGTTACTTGGCGATAGTGGGTGCCCTTTAAACCATTTGGAACCATGGTTGTTGACACAAGTTGGAGGAAGAAATCATAACAGAAATGTGACCAATTATAACAGCCAGCCCATAGATCAATCAGAAATATTGTGGAAAGATTTAATGGCATATTCAAATCAAAATTTAGATATCATTTGGCAGAAAGGGCATTGAATTATGAGCCTGAAAAGACAGCAAGAATCAACGCCTGTGCTATATATATACTATATAATATTTGCATATTGACCAAGAGATTATGAAGAAATTGTTGAAAATATGTAGGAGGACGCTAATGATGACATCCATCATAACGCTCAATATCTGAATATTCAGAATGATGGATTGCTGATTTGTGATCGAATAATAATGATAAATAAAGAGGAAATAAAATCTTCCAATTTACACAAAAAAATTATTTATTAACTATTTTTAAGATGCCATTTTTTATTCCAATAAATATTATATAAGTATCTGTCTCGGTACAGATCGACAAGCGTAAGGATGCCTCTGAGATGCGCAAACGATAGAAAGCGTGAGTAGATGTGCGACAAAGATCGACTACTGTTTAATAAGGCAAAGCGTTTGAGCTCCTGCCCCATTCCAGGGTTTTGTCTACTGCGCAACCAATTCTCCGAGGCATCCTTACGCTTGTCGATCAGTACCTGTTATATTTCCAAAAATTGTAACAGAAGCACCTTCAAGAGTCTGAATAGCATCTGCCACTAGCACCTTCAAGAGTCTGAATAGCATCTGCCACTCTTCCGAAAGATCTTTTCATTTTGTATCTTGAATTATAAGTATACATGGACTTTTTTTCCAAATGAGTTTTGCGAAATTTCGCTGTATGAAATATATTTTGTTTCTTGATGCTTTGGCTGGCTCCTGAAAATTCAAAGTGTTAAAAACGATGGCCTTGTATATCTGAGGGCATGGTAAGGACATGATTACTTCAAACATTTTCGAAACTATCAAAATCAAACTAACCAAAGAGCAAGCACGAAATCGAACTTCTCTAGTTAAATTGACGTTTCATGTTGGACGGCTATATTCACTCCTATGCACCACAATATCTATTAGATATTTCAGGAATATCAATAAGTGCACCGTAATTGACCATTCTGTTGTATGTTGATAATTTCAGATTTTCAATATTGAAAATTATTCAAGGTGCACCATAATAGCACCGATTGTCTGTTTTTACTGCCTAACAGAAATTTCATTCGCTTATTGAAGCCAGGTTCAATACCCAATCAGGTTTTCTATAAATACTTTTTGGTAAGTTGAAATATATTTGAGATACCTGATAGGTATTTGTTTTGGAAACCTGAAATCTGTTTTTGAAACCAGTGTTGTTTATCTTAATATATTTTCAACATAGTGCCGCGTCTCGAATAGGGTCACTGAATCTGGAAGGCCGTGCCGTCCTTACGGGTATGGCCAATAGGCGTGGTCCAATACTTGAAATAGTTCCAGTGTTCAAATAACCCACAAAACTTGCTCTCTAATTGGTGATTTTGTGGGTTATTGGAATACTGGAACTATTTCAAGTACTAGACCACGCCCATTGGCCATACCCGTAAGGACGGCACGGCCTTCTAGATTCAGTGACCCTTGTCTCGAAGACATGTTACCGCCATCTAGTAGTGGGTAGTAGAAAAGTTTAGTTGGCAAACTCGAGCATTATTCCTTATTATTTCTCAAAGAGACTAAACTAACAAGGAGAGTTTAATAAGCTCTAGCCAATCAGAATCTTGTAGCATCAACACGTCATAGTGACGTACTTGGATATGAGTACAGAGTCGAACTCGAACCAAGCAACAAAATTGTCAGCAGTAACTCTCATATACCAAGAGCTAGTCTGTTACTGTCTATAGAGAACGGTGGCCATGACGCGTCCAACTACGTCACACTTCGTCACAAATGTTCTTTCATCTCTTTCTACTAGTGTCCCCCATTGTCTTAAACTCTCCTAGTTAAATCTTAGTCTCCTTGATTATTTTTAACATTTTTGTCACGTAACGAAGAAATAGGACACATGATGTTAGCGCTACCTAGTAATTTATAATTTCAAAAGCTTATTTTCATAAATATATTTCAAATTCTTTCATCTCTTTCTCACGGGGATTAGACTTTCCTAGTCAGATAACGTTTAATCTCTTGGAGAATTACCATCATTTCATTTGTTCGTTTCAGGGATCACTGGGAGTTCTCACAAATACCGCTGAAGGTGAAGAATTTGGCAGAATTGGTAAATATCCGATAATACAATATAAAAGGCATTTTTATTGTGGAAGTGAAAAATGTCAACGCTTCAGTTAGATTCATCCCACTTCAATTCACAAAATTCTAAAGTAAGCTGAATGCTGTCAGTTGGACAGATTTCTCATAACAGGGGGTTAGTTGGGGAAACATTTTTAACTCGAGAAAAATTCTATTTGGATGTGGTTTTTGACCTTGGGAAATACTTGATTCTATAATGATAAGTTATGAAATTTGACAATTGGACATATTTTGGATTTTTTACACAAACTTGGAAAAGAGTTCGTTTGTTCGAATAAATCAAAAATAATGTAAAGTATTTTAATATATACTGTAATAAAAATAGTCTTAACTGGTTTCACTAATTTATTTGAAAAACATGTAAAAAGTACTAATCAAGTTCGTTATCACCCAATTCACTAATTTATGTCACTGCTGCTGAGCCAATTCTGTATTTATGTCTATTTGCAACTAACTGCGGCGGTACTTGAACTGCCATCTCTGGGCGAGGCGACAGACCTGTTTTTATATTCACGGCGGGAGGTGTCACCGAACACTTTGAAATGCTCTTATAGAAGTGATGCGATGAATATAAGCTGTTTTCCACAGCGGTCAGATCCGGTTTCAGGGAATTCTTACAATACATATGCAGTCTCTGATCAAGGGGACACCTTCAAATCCACAGAATTGTTTTGGTCATGAGCTTTTTTAATGCATTTAGGACTTCAATATTTGTCAAAATATTTCAGAGATGAGGTGGACATTTCGTTTCAAAATTTTGGATGGATGGTGCGACAGTAATAGTTGACATATTTATTTGATATTTTTGTCCTAAAATGAAAGTTGTTGAGTTCTGCATTGAAAATAATTATTTGAAGGCACAACGGACAATTAATTACAATAATAATATTGAAATAATTGTAATTTTATTACAGTACTTTAATATCCCAATCTTTTAGCGGAGTTTTTATCTCGAACTATCACGAGGCGAGCAAATCCTATGTGTAAGCAACTCCCTGACATCCCCAAACTCGGCCATCTACGAGACAGAGAGAATAGCACTCGGTGAAAAAATTTTGGCGAAAAATTACGCTCCAATGGCACAAGAATTCTTAAAGAAAGGTTGTCCGAGATGTCTGAGAGCCAAAATTTGGAGTGTGCTATTGGGGCCTGAAATAAGACAACATGTGAGTATCATCCTTATAAAAATAGAACTCGTCCTATGGAGGTCATTAACAAAAAGTCAAAACGTCTTCTTCTAACTTTCTGAGGTTTCAGTTCAAAATTGTTTTTTATTCAGGAAGTGAACCATTTGGAAACACTAAAACAGCACGTACTTCACTACGACTTGATGATTGATAAACTGATTATAAAAGACATAAATTTAACCGCTTCAAATGATGACCAATATTTCGTATTCGAAGACGTCCTTTATCAGGTAAGCAAACAAGATTTTTGGAAAGATCATTATTCAGAATTTGAGGTTATGACAAATGGGTTAATAACTAATCGTCTTCGTTTTTTCTTCAAATATTTATCTTTATTTGACCTCAGAAATGAACCAATCGCTGGAAATGGCCAAAGTATACCGAAGTGTGGCCGTTTGTTTCAGCAGATCTAAGAAAAAACGGCAGTAGGTAATACAAGAGTACGGCAACGTCGCCGATCCACCAAATTTCCCTAGCTATATCGGAAAATTTAACACATTGCCTTTTTCTGATTTCTGATTTTTTCATTATATTCTGTGCAAAAAATAACAATTTTCAAGTTATAGACCGGGATCCCACGGCTAATCTCAAAAATGATTAATAACAGGTTGAATCTTCCTGAGTAGCTTCATTTTGCAGAGATGCCCAACTTTTTTCTCTATGAAAATTCTCGATAGTGGTAGCTAATAAAATACGCAGGCGTCAATCATGTCGATTTGGTGAGTGCAAAAAATTCATTATAACAGTTAGTTTTCCAGTCAAACCTCGAGATAATTCGATGAAGTACTCGAAAAAACTTTTGTCCTACAAAATGGATGGTAGGACTGAAGAGCCCCCCACTCCCAACATGTACCAATGACGTGGTCATAAAAATTCATTAATAACCAGCGGATTTGTTTACCGTTGCTTGGTTAATATTTGTATAATTGAATGGTCATATTGTCCGGCATCCAGATGATGTAGGAAGCTTCTCTCTACGAGCTGGACATCCTCTCCGTATTCCTCACATCGTCCTCTTTTTAGATGAACCGTGGCACATTTGTCGATCCCAAATTCCATTTCGATGGCATGCGTGTACTTTCCACCACCCTAAGGGACTGATGTAGGTCCTTTTCTCCAGAGGCATATATTTTGAGGTCATCCATGTAAATCAGATGGGTGACTTTATGCCTCTGGTTGCTGGGGGTGCCGCAGTTGTACCCACGGGTATTCCTGAGTGCAACGGACAATGGCAATAGCGAGATGCTGAAGAGAAGAGGGCTGAGGGAGTCTCCCTGAAACACGCCTCTTCTAATGATGACCTGCTCTGTTTGGACTATGTCTCTACCAGATCTTATGGTGAAGCGAGTCCTCAAGAGCGGCATCAGTTGTCCAATGCATCCCACTATTTGATCGGGTACCTCCAGGCATCTGAGCAAATGCATGATTAACTCATGCGATGTTGTATCGAAAGGTTACGCTTATACTGCACGGAGTCCTGCGTGATACATCGATGAGCAGGTTATCCTTGCAGCCGGCAACCCCTTTCTTTTACCCTCTTTGCTCATATACCGGATCAACTGCGGAGAGAATGCGCTTGTATAAGATGCGCGTAAACACCTTATAGCACGCATTCAAGCATGTTATCGGCCTGTAATTCTTTGGATCGGACAAATCTCCGTTTTTTAGGATGAGCACGGGCGCCCCTCGACAAACCACTCCGGAATCTGCTGCTCCCCATCTAGCCATGAGTTGAGAACTCTAGCCAGATGGCGGTGGGTTGTTGGAAATTTTTTCCACCAATAGTTATTTAACCCATCAGGGCATGGAGCAGCAAAGTTCTTCGAGCCTTTGAGGGCCCCTCGAACTTCTTCCGGGGTAATCGGATTTCGCAGATCATTGAGCTCAGGCTGCCGAAGCCTCCTGCAGAATGCTCCGAACTGCACTAGGGATGGAGTATCTACGTTGAATGGTTGCAGATACTCATAGATGTTCTTCCAGAATGTTTCCACCCGATCTACAGCCGGCGGGTTATCGACAACACATGGAATAAGCGAGAAGGTTTGTCGCAGAATTTTATGTTTTCCGTGATACTTCTCGCCCGCCTCACTATAGTGACTTCTTTGCAGCCACTAGCATTCGTATCCTATCAAGACAGTGCTGTTTGATGGTAAACAGCACACCTTGGTTTAATGTGGGTGAGATCGTCTCAATTTTGCGGCAATTCGCCGCACTGCGGGCACAGTACAGTACAGTACTGTACTGTGCGTGAAAGGCCTATTGGCCGCCACGAAGGGCACGAAGCCCACCACACACTGGATACGAGACGCGTGTTGTCTCGCCGACTAGCTTCCATCTTTTGTACACGTCGATCATATGCCTCCCAACCAGAGCGGTGGCACAGCTTAATTGTTTATTAAGCTGTGGCGGTGGTGTCCCTCCTCTCCGTTTGGTACAGACTGCAGAGTTTCAAAAAGTGTGGTACGCGAACCCTACCCTAAGGGGTTCGCTATTCGACGGCAGGGAATTACCGAGTTTACTTGTTTGTTAGATATGTGTATAAAATTATACTTATGTGGAGAAGATTTTTCATTTTGGAAGACCTTGGAGTCTACGACGAAAGGAGAAGATATTTTTAACACTATTAATGATTTTATTGAAAAACATGGCACAGATTGGACGAAGTGCGTTGGTATATCCACTGACGGTGCAAAGGCCATGGCAGGAAGTATATCTGGACTAATATCCAGGATTAAAAATCTCGCTCCTGAGGTCAAAAGTAACCATTGTGCTTTGCACAGAGAAGCATTGGCGAGCAAAAAAATACCTAATGATTTAAAAACAGCATTTTTAGAGGTCGTAAAAATAATAAATTACATAAAAGCGCAACCGCTAAAATCAAGACTTTTCGCATTATTATGCCGAGACATAGTGAACATGTTTCATTACTGCTACACTGTGAAGTACGCTGGTTGTCAAAAGGTAGAATATTAGCTCGGTTTGTTGAACTTCGTCACGAAATCTATTGTTTGAAAAACAGTGACTTCAACCTTAAATTCCGATTTGAAGATGAAACCTGTCTTAAAAGAGTAACCTATTTAGCTGACATTTTTTCTTGTCCAAATGAAACGAATGCTTCGATACAAGGTTCCAAATGCAGTGTATTCACTATGCAGGACAAAATAAACGCACTTATAACAAAAGAAATTAATTTTGGAAAACTTGCTTGAGATCAAATATCTTTGAATGTTTTCCTCTTTTGTATGAATTTATCACGACGAACGCCTTATCCGTGGATTCCTGAGGGCTGAAATTATTCTTCATCTTTCTCAGCTCTCCGACGAACTGAGAAGGTATTTTCCGGATATTGATAATGCTAAAGAGGGCTGGATTCGTAACACATTTGTGGTCACGAACGAATTGATCTGCCAGATGTCAACCTCTTCTGGAAGAACATCGCCAATCTCCGCATCCTTATTATTATTATTATTATTATTATTATTATTATTATTTTTTTTTTTTTCTCCTCAGGAGTGTACCAGTCAGGCCCTGTCTCCGGTGCTCCGACCCATCCGGAGGGCGCGCTGGTGTCGTTAACCCCAATAACCACTCCCTACATCCGTAGGGTGAGTGATTATTGGGTCCGAGAATCGTGTGCCCTGAGTAGACGAAGCGAACCAAGTATAACGGCCTTCTGCATTCTTGCTGCTAAGATTTCTGCCATATTACGGCAAGCAGGTATTATCTTCAAATTGGAGAGCAGTGTGTCCATCATTCCACCAAGAACTCCTATGATCAGAACCACCATTTTGACAGAATGGTCCGGATATAACCTGCGGAGTTCAAAGAGAAGATCTCGATATTTAGTCCGTTTTTCCTCCTCTTTTCGAACGATATTCATTTCGCCTGGAGCGGAAAACTCCATGACGAATATCGTTCTACTTTGGTGGTCGAGGAGGACAACATCAGGCTTATTGGCTTGTATTTGCCTGAGGGTGGGGAATGAGTAGTTCCAATAGATTCGGCATCTCTCATTCTCCACCACGGACTCAATATCCCCCGGAGCATAAGGCAACACCGGTGTCTCGTCTATACCGTACGAGTGTCGTAGCTGGTAGTACAACACTCGTAGCGCCGCGTTATGCCTGTGGATATAGGCTGAGACCGCATAAGATGGGCATGCTGATAGCAAATGCATTACGGTCTCAGGTGCCCCACGACATGCCCTGCATCGGGTGTCAGGGACGTCTATACCCATCACGCGACTACGGTAGACAAGGGTGTTGAAGACACCATCCTGGCAGGCCATTATGAATCCCTCGGTCTCCGACTTTAGCTCACTCGACCTGAGGAAGGCAAAGGTCAAGCTTTTGGATAAGCCAAGGTCTTCGATGTTATGAAAGAAGACACCATGCATTGGCTTATCCATATGTAGCTGTAGCAGGACCTCTGTCTCCGCAGCTTTTATCTGAGCTTTTTGCTGAACGGGTCCCAACTCGGTGACAGAGTTTGGGTTAGCCCGTTCAGTGTCGAAAACGAGACCGAGTTCATCGGCCGCACGGGTAGCTGCCTTAAAAAGGAATGCTCCAATCCCTGCTTTCTCATGGTTGCGGACCATGCAGAGAAGGGGATCTGAACTCCTGATGACTTTACAGGCCCCATCCAGAACCATTCTGTTATGCAGACACTCCAAACTCAAAAGTCCACGGCCTCCCCGTTGTCTGGGAAAGTATAACCGTGGAACGGACGATTTAGGATGCAAGCTCCTATTGAGATGCATCATTTTGCGAGTCTTAACGTCAAGTTGTCGCAGCTCTTCCTTAGTCCACTTCATCACTCCGAAAGAGTAAAGAAGGATCGGAACGGCAAGCATATTAGTTGCAGCAACTTTGTTCTTCCCCGACAGTTCTGATGACCAGATCTGTCGGAGTTTATGCTGATACTTGCCGCGGAGAGAGTTTTTAACTGCAAATAATATTATTATTATTATTATTGTTATTATTATTATTATTATTATTATTATTATTATTATTATTATTATTATTATTATTATTATTATTATTATTATTATTATTATTATTATTATTATTATTATTATTATTATTATTATTATTATTATTATTATTATTATTATTATTATTATTATTATTATTATTATTATTATTATTATTATTATTATTATATGGTTACTAGACCATTATCCTATTTGTAAACATTCATGGTGGGTGTTGATTATTAAAGAAGTGTTTGAATCACAAAGTTTTTGCAGGTCATGCTGTGCTTTTCAAGAGACTCCGAAATATTGAAAAACCTCCCCAGCCAGCCGGCTTTTATGCAAGTCGTCGTCAAGGGGAGGCAGAATTCGCCCGAAAACACCGTAGTGTTCCCCCCTAGCGGCGTCATTCCCTTCCACGGTTTCACTATGTACGGTAGGTGTAAGACACAGGCTTCGAATGTATCATTACTATTTTTCTTCGTAGCTGCGCCGTTCTGTTACTTGTACGAGAACCCTGTGGAACTCTACTTCGTCTTCAGGGCGTTCTACTTGAGGTACTGGCACCGATTGCATAGAGTCTGCGCAAATTCCCAGGGAGTCGTTTCTCTGTGTTTGCAGTTCGAGAAACTACTCCAATGCTACGACCCGTTTCTGTGGAACCATTTCAAAAAGTATCGCATTCCGCCGTAAGAACCATTTCCAGTTTGAATATATTCATTAATAAGTCAAAGTTAGTCAAAGTCAAAGTTAGTTAAAGTCAAAATATGCTTTATTGTCGGAAGTTATTGATGAACTCATTGACAAAGCTTCATTTTATTAAAGATAATGTTGAAAATATTTTTTAATGGGACGAACCCAACTTATAAAAAAATACATACGATGAAACATATCAATAAATATTTAAGCATTATTCATTAATATGCATAACAATATTTGTGATTAATTCAGAAACGCTGAAAAAAATAGTTCATTATATAAGTTACCCTCTAACAGTGATCATAAATAGTGTACTAGAAACAGGCCATTTTCCAACCGCCTTCAAAAATAGTATTGTTACACCAATTTTCAAAACAGGAGATAAATATAATGTAACGAATTACAGACCGATATCTTTGATATCAAGTATAGCTAAAGTTCTAGAAAAAGTAATAAAAGTGGAAAAAATAAATGACTCTCTAACTCTCAATTCGGATTTCGGGAACATAAATCTACTCAATATGCGATATAGTTATTGACAATAGTATATTGTGTATCTAGTAGTAAAAGCTATACATTCCCGGACGACAATGTAAATTGTTGGCCGAGGCGTTAAGTCGAGGCCAACAAGCATTGAAGTCTTGGAATGTGCTTTTACTACGAGGTACACATACTATTTTTTCTGAAATCGCAATCAGCATTATCAAAAACTAAGGAATTCTACATATTGTTTGCGTGAATTCAATAACTGTCTAAAATGTAAACAAGCCGGCAAAAATATTCCCGTATCGTTTTCGATACGGGAATATTTTTCCCGTACCGTTTAGGTCCGAAAACGGTCCGGGAAAGTTCGTTGCTTAGCAAAACGGACTAAAATCCTAGATTAGCGTATTTTGAGGCCTGAAGTTGCTCCGAGAAAGTGGGCATTCTTGAACGATTTCAGAAAAACACTATTCATGATAGCCTATAGATAAAGGAGAACCAGTAATAGGTATCTGTTTGTACTTGGCAAAGGCGTTTGACACCGTTGACCATTCAATTCTCCTGGAAACACTGGAAGATATGGGAATTAGAGGCACAGCACATTCATTATTCATAAGTTATTTAGAAAATCGGAAGCAACAAGTTAAAATAATAAATAAATTGAGTAAAACACAAAAAATAACATATGGTGTGCCTCAGGGAACTGTGTTAGGTCCCTTGCTATTCACCATTTATTTAAATAATCTATTTTTACTGGAGAAGGATAGCCAAATAATCAGTTTTGCCGACGATACCCAGGTAGCACATCATATCGGCTGAATCTTGGTTACATATTGGGCCAATATAGATATATTGTAAATGAAAAATCAATATTGGTCCAATATGGGTGAATATTCAAAACACAATATTGTATTAATAATATTGGTGGAATATTGGTTGAACTAGTTTTGAATGTAGATTATCACACGAAATATTGGGTCAATATTGGTTGAATAATTTCTACCAATATCGATAATACAATATTGGTTATATATTGTTTTCCACATCTAGAATGAATATTGCAATCCAAATATTCCAGTCATATCGATTATAGGGGAAAAATCTATATTGTATTTCCAAGTTTGTTAGTATATTGTTTGAATATCATTTCCACTTTATTTGACAAATTGTAATAACTCATATTGAGTCAATATTGGTCGAATGATATTAACCAATTTCGATAAAACAATATTGTCATCACATCGTTTTTAACATCTAGAATAAATATCGCAATCCCAATATTCCCCTAATATCGATTCTAGGCATAAAAACTATATTGTATCTCCAAGTGTGATAACACATTAGTTGAATATCATTTCGCCAATATTCAACAAATCTTATTAATTAATATTGGGTCGATATTGGTTCAATAATATTTATCGATATCGTTAAAACAATATTGTCTTCATATTGTTTCCCACATCTAGATTGAGATGAAATTTGAATATTGGCCAAATATTCAATGAAACATATTGAAATTATATCATGATCAAACCTGGATAAAAATCCGCTAGGTGGCTCTACATATAGAACGTCTTCTAAAACCTACGAAAGTATATTAAATACTTCTCGTAACTTGTTTTCAGGACAGCTCACCCAGTGGTTATGGCGATCAAAAGGCAGACTGTGGTGTCACCTTCATCAACTACAAGACCTTTAGTAATTTGCCAAGGTATATTAACATCCACCAATATATCCAAATGATATTGTACCAATATCGATAAATATTATACCAATATCGATAAATATTTTGAGGTCATTATTGGTTCAAGAATATTTCATCAAAACTATTTCTAAAATATTCAAACAATATTCGACCAATATCGCAAAATTTTCACATTTTACTTCTCGAAAATATAACTTTTGAATATTGTGCCAATATTGTCAGAATATTGTATTAGCGATATTGTAACAATATCGCCGAACATTTTGAAGCCAATATTGCTTCAAGAATATTTCGCCAATATTATTCAAGTAATATTGGACCAATATCGCCGAATGTTCACATTTTTTTTTTCTCGCCAATATTGCATTTCAAGTATTTCGCCAATATGTTTACAATATTATACCAATATTTTACCAAGATAGGTGTGCTACTTGGGTACGGAGGTAATATACAAAGACACAAACTGGCATAACTTGAAACTAAGTATTGAAAATGATTTCACAAAACTAAAATCCTGGCTAGATAATAGACTTTCATCGATCAAATTAAAAAAAACATTTTACCACCATTTAGTAGTTTTGAAACTTCGCTTCCAAACTATGATATGATAATACAGAATTCATTTGCTATTCGGCCCACAAATAAAATAAAATATTCTGGAATTATGTTGAATTATTGTTTCAAATGGAATATCCATGTGGACTATCTGATAAAAAAAAACTAAAATGCATACTGTATAGATAAAAGAAAATAGAAGGGTATCTGAATCCAAGAGAAAAAATCATAGTGTGTCAGAGTCTGGTGGAATCACATTTGAAATATGGCATCATAGGTTGTATGTTACAAGTGTCCCAAAATAAATTTTTGAGAATCCTCTTGAACAAACATCGAAGATACCTCACGGATCTACTGTTTTCCGAAACAAAGTTACTTCACATTCGACAGTTATTTTATATGCAAGTTAACAAATGGCAATACTCGAAAACAAATATCAATTACAACACAATATCCACACTTATGAAATAAGAAATAAGCAGAAATATGTTGCACCTGCTATGAAGAAAAAGATCGGACAAAGGAGTTATTATTCATGTAAAAAATTAGAATAATGTAAGAAAATTCAAAAAGAGCCTCATAACTCATAACAGAAGTAAATCTAGGACTCGTGAGTTACTTGAGATCCAATGACCAATGACCTTTATAAATAAAACTGCACATAAGCACACATCTTTTGATTGGGTTGCCATAATAGCTGTTGGTAGATTATAATTAAATGATGCTGTCTTGTTACTTTAATAAAATTTTACCTTTATTTAATTTTAATTTTTTCTTGCTTTCTGGTATCTTTCAACAAATCCTGTGCTTATCTCCGTAGGAAAGCTATACTATCGACAAGATTTTGATTCAATTTGTGTATATGATTATAAGTCTCTTACTTTAATTGTTTGATTATCTCCATATTTAAATGACTTGCTTTGATATTTATACCGAAACCGCGTGGCAATGGCAAATTATATTATTCATTCATAATGTACATTACGGAATACAGTCTAGGTAAATCGCATTCAAATCAGTTTAGAGTACTTTAAGAGCTATCAACCAATACAGTATTCTTAATTATAATATAACGATTACGAATCTACCGCTTTTTCGAATGAGATTGTCTATGTTTGTAACTATTTCCATTGCTTATAGACGATACTAATGTGAAATTGCTTTAAAACAACTGAAAAGAATTGGCCTGGAGAAACATGACGAAAAAAGATGCTCTCCATAGGTAAACATGATGAAGAAATTAGTAATCGTGGAGAAATATTTCTCCACGATCATCACAGAATTTGCCAATTCTGAAATCAAATTTGATTACAGAATGCTGGAATTCTCTCTCTTGAGATTGAAGAAATATTCTGCAACACCTCTGCCCCCATGCAACTTAAATGTATTTTCCTACAAGCGTGCGTGATTCACCCTCTACCCGCACGCAATTCAGTTTGGAAAGTGTCATTTTCCCACAGTTGTGCGGGAAAAGTTTTCCCACACTAGTGCGGGAAATTTTTTCCCACACTAGTGCGGGAAAAACATTTATATGATATCCTCGTAAAATATAAGTGGTGGGTGACAAAATATGAAAGTTCAAGCTTTTTTGTTGCAATACTAAGTGGTTTTGTTCAAAATCATCCATCATTTTGCACTATTTATTGAAAAAATGAACAAATATTGATAAATAAAAATGTATTGTTATGAAAATCACCCTATATATATATAGGCTTTGATTGATCTGATAACGAGTAGGTAACAATTGATGTTGTCATGCCGATCAATACACAAATTTGTTTGTAATTGTCAGAGTGACAGACAAAGCGTTACTTATATAAAATTTTCGATTCAGTGAAATTGCCACAATGGATTATTCATCTGATGAAGAACTTCCACAAGAAATCGTGCAAGCAGCTACAGATGCGAACTTAGAGTTATTGCCAACGAAATCTAAACAAAGGTATGAGAACCAATACACGAGTTTTATTGAATGGTGCAACAATAAGAAAGTGAAAACACCAAATAAAGAAGAAGTATTCTTGGCTTATTTTCTAGAAATGTCTAAAACATGGAAGCCGAACACTTTATGGGCAAGATATTCAATGTTGAAGAGTGTATTCAAAGTAAAGCAAAATTTGGATATTAGCAAATTTTACAAAATAATTGCATTCATCAAAAGACAGAATGTCGGTTTTCGACCGAAAAAGGCCAAAATCTTCACTCAAGAAGACGTTTCAAAATTTATGACTGAAGCACCCGATGACATATACCTCATGATTAAGTTAGTAGCAATTTTTGGATTAGCTGGTGCTTGCAGACGAGAAGAGCTGACAAAACTCACCATAGACGACAAAGAAAACCTGATAATTGTTAATATCAAGGATTCCAAAAATCATTCCTCTAGATCCTTCGTGATATCTGAAGAAGCAAATGATGGTTATTTTTTGAACGTATACAGAAATTATGTACATTTACGTCCAAAAGAGACTCCTCACCGTCGTTTATTCTTGTATTACAAAAGTGGAAAATGTACTGTGCAATGTGTAGGAATCAATACCATAGGAAAGATACCCTCCGAAATAGCAGTATATCTGCGCCTTCAAAATCCAGAGCTTTACACTGGTCACAGCTTCACTGTGGTGTGGGTATAACTAATATCAAACGCCTAGAAGGATGGAAATCGACTTCAGTTGCAGAGGGGTATTTAGAAGACTCCACCAATCGAAAAAAAGAAATGTCCAACAAAATTCTCAATTTGAACACTACATCGTCTTCCGGGTGCATTTTAGAACCATCCACGTCTATATCGATCGGCGACGATTTGATGCCTGTGCCTGCACATTCGATTTCTTTCGATAATGTATTGCCCGAGTTACCTTCTTCTTCAGGAAATCAGCCATCTTCAAAAAATATGCTGGCTTCCGCTATACATTTACATAATGCATCAAATTGTACATTTACAATAAATATTACGAATAATTAGTGGATAGAAAATGTTACTCTTGTTAGTTGTTTCCATTTGCATGAATAAATAATTGAAAAAATTAATTTGTTTCCTACGCTTGTAGAAAAAGTATTGTTTCTAACTCATGCGGAAAGTGTCTTTCCCACACTCGACTGCTTACCCGAACTCCGCTCCGCGTCGTTCGGGTTAACGGCAGTCGCGTGCGGGAAAGCATCACTTTCCGCACTTGTTAGGAAAATTACTATTACATTATCTCTCTTGTGATAGAATATTCCCACACTGGTTAGCAATAATAACATTAGCAGATGATTGTCATCGTTGTGGCAAAATTTGAGTAAGTGTCAAAATTATTGCTGTCACGTTTCCTATCTTTGATCGTGGAGAAAATATAGTCTGCTACTCGGTTAGAATGAAAATTCGTGATGCTCGTGGTTGCTCACGCTAGCCTTCGGCTCGCGCTCGGAACTTTCCACTCGCATCGAATTTTCATTCTAACCTTGTTACAGAATATACTATTCTATGTCTGTGACGTATTCGTGACGTATGCTTGGCTTTATGGTGCCATTGGTGCCCAAGCGGGGCAAGGGAAAAGAGAGCAATTCAAGCCGCTCTTATTGGGGTATTTCTGACGTCACTGACTATTATTTCCGTCTTAAACTTTGTTTAGTATTTATTTTGTTCCATTCAATGAATTATTGCTCTACTTGTGCCTTTTTGTCTTACTTTACGAACTTGGTATCATAAATAATTATTTTTGTCACCAATATGATCGAATAATAACCATTTTTCAGACTCCGAATTGTGATCAAATGGATAATGCGAGCTTTTAGCGGCCATTTACCACCAGAACAGCTTCTAACACTGTGGGACTTCATTCTTGCATACGATTCCCTGGAAATAGTTCCTCTACTGGCTGCCGTCATCGTGATATTCAGAAAAGATAACCTGATGAAAGTGAGCACCTTGCAGAACGTCGAAGCGGTGTTGGCTGACTTGTCGACCATCGCTGTCGTCCCTTTGTTGCAAATGGCGCTAATGAGAGAATAAACTACATTTCATTTGAATACTATGTGTCTAGCTGTTGAAAATTAAATCAAAAATTATGTTTTTCTTTTGTTATTCGCCGTCCAACAGAGCTCCAAGGTTCGGCGCTTGAGCCAGTGTTGTTCGCAGTATACAGGGCAATTCAAATTCGACCCCCACCATTGGGATCTCCTAAACTACAGGAGATACGTCGAAGCTTAAATTGGGGCAAAGTTGCGTATTCTGGTGCTTAACAAAATACTGTTTTGAAACTTGGAAAATTCCGAGTACTTCCGGAAATATCGGGAAAAAACTGAAAATCGGAATTTTCGTTTTTAATTTTTTTCTATCGTTATTTGACAACATAACTCAAAATCAAAAGAACATTTTCATTGATACTTTTTTTCAGCTACACGTTTTCATGTTCAGATTTACTATCCGACGTTTCGTCTTCTGGCATTCATCAACTTTTTTTTCTGTTATGGGCGCCTTATTGTTTTTTATACAGAAAAATAGTGATTCTCATTATGATTTCATTGATGTATAATTTGTTATGATTTACACTTCTGAAACCACAGATATTTAAAAAAAACAACTTCATCTGAGATGGTCATGACTCCATCTAAAAAAACACTAGTTGTCAGAACTTATGAAACATCATAAGTTTGCACAAATACTTCAGTCGAAATGTCCTCATTCTCAAATGAAGAAATACGAGGTATGTTGAAACTTTATTATAAATTTGATAGGAATAGTACGAAAACTGTACAAATTTATTTTGAATTATATCCGGAAAGACAACAGCCGGATAGAACATTATTCGGAATTTTGAACAAACACTTGGCTGAGTACGGTGCGTTTCAAAAACCAAGAATGAAATATGGAAGCAGAATGGAACAAAATATTAGACGTAACTTATTAGCCGAGGTAAAATAATTGTTCATTCCATATTCGAAGAAGTATAATTATTTTTGGTAAGTACTTTTTTTAGATAAATACAGATCCTTCCAAATCAACACATCAAGTCTCGGCAGAAATGGATGTGCCACAGACGAGCGTTTGGAGGGAATTCAAAATGAGTGGTTTGAAATGTTATAAGATACATATTTCACAAAAATTACATCCAGGTGATCCTGAGAGAAGGATGGAATTTTGTAGCTGGCTCTCGAATAGGGTAGACCCTACAAACTTCTTGAAAAACATTGTTTGGACCGACGAAAGTACTTTTTCGAACTGTGGTGTTTTTAATAGAAATAATGAGCACATTTGTAGTGAAAATAATCCACGACACTTCAGAGAAGTCAGACAACAAGATCGGTGAATGTGTGGGCTGGAATTTATGACGACCGAATACTTGGACCCATAGAAATATAGATGCTTGGACCTCATTTCTTCTCTAATACTTTGAACGGGGAAACCTATCTTCGGTTCTTAAGAAACGAATTCGAAGAATATATGGATACGTTTCCCCTTGTTAATTATAACAGCTGCTGGTTTCAGCATGACGGGGCTCCCCCACACAATAAAAGAGCAGTTTGCGAATATTTACACCAAAGGTGGTTAGGAAATTCTGGACCAGTGAGGTGGCCGGCAAGGTCACCTGACCTTACAGTTTTTGATACTTTCTTGTGGGGTACTTTAAAGAACAGAATATATGGAGAGCAAGAATATGACACAGTAGATGAACTTAGAGACAATATCATCACGCAATTCAGGTCTATCAGAAGAAGGGATATTGTTAGGGTTGTTCTTAATTTGAGACGATGAGCTCGGTTATGTATTCAAGAGGAAGGCCATCATTTCGAACACTTGTTGTAATACTTTTTGTGCATTTTTTACTAGCTCATGATTTCATTCTTGTTTTTTGAAACGCACCGTACTCAGCCAAGTGTTTGCCCAAAATTCCGAATAATGTTCTATCCGGCTGTTGTTTTTCCGGATATAATTCAAAATAAATTTGTGTTACAAATTGTGAAAGGCTTTCGCGGCCATCGTTGAATGAATGATGGTTTTTCGGGTTTTTAGGCTTGGACCTCATTTCTTCTCTATTTCAAGTAGTGTTCAGTGATCGAAACTGTAAACATTTCTCTTGAAAATGCCAACCACTCGTGTTGGCGAAACGTCGAGTTTTTCTCTAAATAAACGTCGGCCTAAAAACCCGAAAAACCATCATTCATTAAATTTGTGTTGTTTTCGTACTATTCCTACCAAATTTATAAAAAAGTTTCAACATATCTCGTTTTTCTTCATTTGAGAATGAGGACATTTCGACTGAACTATTTGTGCAAACTTATGATGTTTAATGAGTTCTGACAACTAGTGTTTATTAAACAAAATTTTTCGATGGAGTCATGACCATCTCAGATGAAGTTGTTTTTTTTAATATCTGTGGTTTCAGAAGTGCAAATCATAACAAATTATACATCAGTGAAATCAGAATGAGAATCACTATTTTTCTGTATAAAAAAACAATATGGCGCCCATAACAGAAAATAAAAGTTGATGATGAATGCCAGAAGACGAAACGTCGTATAGTAAATCTGAACCTGAAAACGTGTAGCTGAAAAAAGTATCAATGAAAATGTACTTTTGGTTTTGAGCTATGGTGTCAAATAACGATAGAAAAAAATAAAAACGAAAATTCCGATTTTCAGTTTTTTCCCGATATTTCCGGAAATACTCGGAATTTTCCAAGTTTCAAAACAGTATTTTGTTAAGCACCAGAATACACAACTTTGCCCCAATTTAAGCTTCGATGTATCTCCTGTAGTTTAGGAGATCCCAATGGTGGGGGTCGAATTTGAATTGCCCTGTATACAGCTTGGCAAATATAGCTGTGCCTCTGAGATGCGCGCACGATAAACAGAGAGGGTAAATACATACATACATAGTTTATTAGTCTTTCGCAAATTTAAATTTTATAGACATGTCAATTCCTAAGCCTAGACGATACAGAGTCAAATTACAGATTAAAAGATAATTGTGACGTAAAAAATAATCATGGTTAGATCGAGAAAAATGACAGTATAGAATAAAATTATAAAATCTAAAATCAAAATATATAAAATATATGAAATAGCATTATCCAGTAGAGTGTCAAATATATGGGTAGAATCCACACAATATGATAAAAATAGATTTATAACATATAGAGCAAATTTAGAAGATGAATTTGGTTTTAGTAGTTAGAATATGTAATTTAATGGACTAAATGGAATATGGTAACCCACAGCTTATAATGCACCGAGAGAAATATCTATTACCTGTTATACAAAATTGTATAACCTTTAAAAGATTTCTGAATTGAATAGGCGCCAACATAGTAACCTTTTCAGAATGATCAGGGTATTCTTTTCAAAAAAGTTGTATTACTGTTAAAGGACACTTGTATAAAAATGAAAATATTGTCATATCGAAATTACTTGCTTCCAATATAATGGTTAAATGACTGGCGTTTCCATATTATATGAAGTTATTATAAAAATCAAACGATGCTTATATCAGGCTTACTTGTTCTCAATATAATGTTTAAATGATTGACATTTCGATATTAAATGACGACTTTATAAAAATGAAAAGATACTCATTTCAAGATGACTTATTTTTGATTTAATACTTAAATGATTGGTATTTCATTATTATACTGTTAATGTTATATGTTATTTATTCACCCTGTACATGATATGTTGATAAAAAGTTGTTGTCAAAGTATTTAATAAAGAGTCTGATCTGACATTTATTTCTTACGAGAATTATTATATTACATTGGTCCTTCAAACCTTGAAACACCCCTTACGGTGATGTCCGAAGAAGGTAATATCCAGAAAACATTGAGGTCTGGTAGGAAAGTACCAGGATCGTCTGAAAACATGGAAAGGAAAAGCAATGACAGATCGTCGAAAAAGTCAAATGATAGTGACAAACAGAATACAAAGAAGACTAGAACAAGTATCCTGAGAAAACATAAATTGGAAAATGAACTTCAAGCAATAAAAGAACTCAATGAAATTGAAGACAAGGAAGCTGAACTACAGCGGCAGAAACTAGAACGAGAAAGAAATCGAATCAGATTAGAATGGGAATTGAAAACATTTCAACTCGATGATGAAGTATGGTTCAATGGTCCAGATTTCCTAAGAAGAGAGGAAAGTTACTGGCCCAAAGAAAATTTTGAACAGAATGAAAGGAGTAATTTAGAAATCAGAAAGAAATACATGTTCATAGGACTCATAGAAGAAAAAACCACAGAACTGCCGGACTTAAAAAGATTCTCGAAGTGGCAGAGGTTGATTAGATCCACGGCGTGGCTTTTGAGATTTATTAGAAACTGCAAAATTTCAATTTCAAAATTACAAGAAGATAAGTCTACCACAGAACTGTATCCTGAAGAAATACTGAGAGCAAAAAAACTGTGGTTGTTAAAAGTTCAGAAAGAGATGTTTGGAGAACAGTATGAGAATCTGAAGAAAAACAGAGAAGTTGGAAGACACAGTAAAATTTATCGACTAGTACCCTATTTAGACAATGAAGGAATCATGATAATGAAGGGACGATTGAAACATGTACCAGATATGGAAGAAGATCAGAAGAATCCTATAATTTTGAATACAAAACATCGTTTCACGGAGCTTCTGATTGAATTATATCATCAGAAATGCATGTACCAAGGTTTAGAAACGGTTATAAACGAAATTCGGATGAAATACTGGATAACTCATTCACGAAGTGCTGTGAAGAATGTAGTCAGAAGATGTATTTTCTGCAGAACTCGAAGATCAATCCCTGCTGTTCCAGAAATTGGTAATTTACCGCTTCCAAGAGTGACTGGATTCATTCGTCCATTCACTAACTGTGGAGTCGACTATTTTGGTCCCATGAAGGTGAGAATTGGAAGAAGGACTGAAAAACGATATGGCGTGTTATTTACCTGCTAGGCAATGAGGGCAATACATCTGGAGTTGGCGCATTCATTGGACACAGATTCAGCAATACTAGCTATCAAAAGGATGGTTTCAAGAATAGGGTGTCCACTGAGTCTGTTTTCTGATTATGCGACTAACTTCCGAGCTACTGACAAGGAGATAAAGAAAGCAATTCAAGAATTTGATCAGGATAAAATAACCGAAGAAATGACAATGATGAATATAAACTGGCATTTTTTACCACCAGCAAGTCCAAATTTTGGTGGAGCCTGGGAAAGGCTTATTAGGACAGTAAAACATGCTCTGAAAATAGTTCTGAAGGAAACCTGTCCAAAAGAAGAAACCCTGAGGACCGTACTATGTGAAGTTGAATTCACTGTCAATAGTAGACCTCTCACCCAAGTTCCAATAGAACCTGACGACCTGGAATTTTTGACACCCAACTACTTCCTTATTGGCAGATCCTGTGGATCATCATCATTGGAAATTACGAAACCAAATTTGAGGAGTCAGTGGCAGTTGAGTCAGAAACTCGCTGATCAGTTTTGGAATAGATGGTTGAAGGAATACTTACCCTCTCTGAATGAAAGAAAATAATGGTTAAAAAATCCAAAAAATCTGAAAATAGATGATTTGGTGGTTATTGCTCATAGCAATAACCCCAGAAACAGCTGGCCAAAAGGTCGAATTGTTGCAGTTCACCCTGGCTCAGACGGCAAGGTGAGAGTTGCAAATGTCCACACTTCAGTCGGTACTTTCAGAAGACCAGTTAATAAAGTTTGCCCGATTGGTGTGGTCGAGTAGTTGCAGTTGGTTTACCCAGTTTACTTCGAGGAGGAAGAATGTTAATGTTATATGTTATTTATTCACCCTGTACATGATATGTTGATAAAAAGTTGTTGTCAAAGTATTTAATAAAAAGTCTGACCTGACATTTATTTCTTACGAGAATTATTATATTACATATACTGTATAATATAGTGGTTAAAAAAAATTGTATAACAATCAAATGGTAAACATTCTTGCATCCAAAAACTTTCCTTTACCAGCTAAGTAAACGGTTGTTGAAAAACCTGAATGAAAATAATTTCTTACTGTACAGTTCTGAAAATAGCATTCATTGACGTCTAAACACTGCCACAAAATCTTAAATAACACATGTGGCGATTTAGATGATTTTGAAGAGTTTCTGTTGTTGAAAATCATTTTACAAACTTAAACAGCTTTAATAGTGCATGAAGTACATCATAAAATTCGGATAATTAATGCACATGAAGGTAGATGCTATCAAAATTGAATTATTAAAATTTCAAAATTTTGCCCAACTCTTAATCCTCAAAAACTCTTCAATCACCACATGTGCTATTCGACATTTTTCAACTTAAAGGAGTTGATGTGGTGTTTTGGTGTTAATGATGTTATCAGAGCTCTAGAGGAAGGTTATTTTCATGCGTTTGCAATTCAAAAACGTTTTGGTCAGAAACAAAGTGTTTGGAAGCGAAAATGTTTGCCATTTGATGAGTATCATCAATTCTGAATTTCTACGAAAAATAGGATAAACAGAAGTTGCAACACGGTGAGTGCCCGTGTCATATCACATAACACAAAATTAAATGTGATTGAAAAAACTTTATTTATTTTTTAAATATTACTTCGGTAAAATGTTGGCCGCGGCTACGCCTCAGATGGTCCATTCTCAACCTCCAATTTTCGATCACTTGTTCGATCATAATGACGGGAATCTCACCAATAACACGAGTAATGTTTGCTTCCAATGCCTCAATCGAAGCTGGCTTCGTTAACTTGAGACTTCACCCCAGAGAAAATAATCTACCGGGGTGATATCACAAGACCTAGGCGGCCAATTCTCTGGTCCAAAACGAGACATGATCTGCTCACCGAAATGATTTCTCAATATGCCCATTCTTTCACGCGCTGGACGTGGTCTATTCTGTCGCCGCTCATCCCAATAATGAAAATTGTGTTTGATGAAATTTTTGGATCGTTGTGGCAATAGTATATGTTCGGTGGGTCGATTATGCCGACCGGAAGTTGCTCGAAGTGCACGAAAAACTTGCTTCACAGACGCTGATTTGCGTAATACAGTTCTACAATTTGGAGTCGCTCTTACGGTATAAGTCTTTCCTTGATGAAATGGCAAGCAATAATCAGTCAAACCTGCAGTGCTATGATGGCTGGACACAATTAACGCCTCTTCTGTAAAAAAAATATAGAAAAAAGTACCTCACGATGAAGCACCCGTTATTTTGGATCGTTGTTCTGTAAAGCTATGAGGCATAAAGAGATTTTTGGTAGAAGAATTTCATTCGTGTCAAATATTTCAATAATCCAATTAATCGTGTTTTTAAATAAGCAATACTAAAACAATGTGTGAAAAATCCACCACCATAATTTCCAGAAAAATCTTCATTCTGCTACGCCATGAGTGCCGTAACAGCTACGCCGATCTAACGACGACCGTTTCGTCGTTCTCTCCGTCCGTCCGCTGACCCCGCACCGGTCCTCACGCTACGCAGCGAAGTCTGCGCGCGCATCCGATTCCGCTCGATGATGTCACCGGCCGACCTTGACTAGAGCCGAAACGCTGTCGCTACTGTGGCGCTGCGGTCGGTCGCGGCGGCTCTATATTTACTTCCGCTGACTGGCAACCTTCCAGCGCGGACGTACGTCTACAGGCAGAGCGTGCGTTTTTCTAGAATTGTTCACCACGGGCACGCCTTGGTGTGCTGATGAGGTCGAGGATCGGGTCCGGCTTGGAGCGAGAGAGATGCATTATGAAGGGAGATGGAGCACTGAAGGCAGACGCGGCAGGTGCCTGTTCGTCTTCGTTGCCGTTCAGTCGTGCTTTGTTCTCTCTTTCTAGGTTGGAGATAGATGAACAGAGGATTCTATTGTATTGTATTGTATTGTATTGTATATACCTACTTAGGATTTGATAATATATGTTTTAGTATAACTAAAATCTGTGGATTTTATTTCATCACACTGTATATGGCAATTTGCACTTGCAATTTTTAGCTGATTTCAAGAAAGGGAGAGGTTTACGTCTATATTTCAATTCAAAGCGAATGTTTTTTATATAAATATCGCATATAACTTTTTATCACCTTCACCAATTTCGTTATTTAATTTTTCAAGGAGATATCTACTCTCAATAATAAATATGGTCCATACAGGAAAATGGAAAATTACACCTAGGTATAGGAATATTTACCATCGCCATAGAGACATTTGGAATTGACAAATAGGACACCCTATATATATATATATACAGTGACCGCCAAAAAGTATGTAACATATGGGAAAAATTTTTATTATTGGAGTATTGGAAAAAATATTCTGGGGAAAAGTTTGTGCATGTCCGATAACCTAAAAATCGATTTTGACACATGTCACGTGATCGATAGAATGGCGGCAAAATGAAAAAAATTGTAATGCAAAGGCAAAAAAAAGGGGTAAGATGACAAGATATCAAAAAAAGTTATTTGAAAAAGTCACTTAGAATTCAATTTTATACACATAAATGAAGATTCAAGAGATAATTCAAAAAAATTGAAAATAGCAATTTTTTAAAAATATTTTCCCATCTTTTTAAAAATATAATTTTTTTTTCTTATGAATAGCTTGACTATACTGAAACATTTGCATTTTAATGATAATGACAAAACTTTCTCATTTTCTCCACACCAGAGGGCACTAAATTGAAAAAATGGGAATTTGTCAGAACCCTTGCTGTTACATCGGTTCGTATCTAACAGTTATATCCGAATGCCACGACCATTGTGATGACAGGACACTCCAAAAACATGGTAATTTCCAGATTATAATCAAGTTCCGATGATAATCGTGGATGAGCGTTTCACTTCGCACATAAACTTGAAAATAGTGCGTCAAATTAAAGATTCTTAAAGTTTATGTGCAAAGTAAAACGCTCATACAGCATTATTATTGAAACTTGATTAAAATCAGGAAACATGGTGTTTCTAGATTGCCATATCAACACAATAGTCTTGGAATTCTGATATAACTGTTAGATAAGAACCAATGTAACAGCGAGGGTTCTGGCAAAAACCAATTTTTTTAATTTAGTGCCCTCTGGTATGGAGAAAATGGGAAAGTTTTGTCATTATCATTAAAATGCAAATGTTTCAGTATAGTCAAGCTATTCATAAGAAAAAAAATAATATTTTTAAATAGATTGGAAAATATTTTTAAAAAATTGCTCTTTTCAATTTTTTTGAATTATCTCTTAAAACTTCGTTTATGTGTATAAAATTCTAAGTGACTTTTTCAAAAACCTTTTTTTGATATCTTGCCATCTTACCACTTTTTTGCATTTGCATTGCAATTTTTTTCATTTTGCCGCCATTCCGGACATGCACAAACTTTTCCCCAGAATATTTTTTCCAATACTCCAATAATAAAAACTTTTCCCATATGGTACATACTTTTTGGTGGTCACTGTATATACAAGGCAATTTAAATTCGACCCCCACCATTGGGATCTCCTAAACTACAGGAGATACGTCAAAGCTTAAATTGGGGCAAAGTTGCGTTTTCTGGTGCTTAACAAAAAAACTGTTTTGAAACTTGGAAAATTCCGAGTATTTCCGGAAATATCGGGAATAAACTGAAAATCGGAATTTTCATTTTTATTTTTTTCTATCGTTATTTGACAACAGCTCAAAACCAAAAGTACATTTTCTTTGAAATTTTTTTTCAGCTACACGTTTTCATGTTCAGATTTACTATCCGACGTTTCGTCTTCTGGCATTCATCATCAACTTTTTTTTCTGTTATGGGCGCCATATTGTTTTTTTTATACAGAAAAATAGTGATTCTCATTCTGATTTCATTGATGTATAATTTGTTATGATTTGCACTTCTGAAACCACAGATATTAAAAAAAAACAACTTCATCTGAGATGGTCATGACTCCATCGAAAAATTTTGTTTAATAAACACTAGTTGTCAGAACTCATTAAACATCATAAGTTTGCACAAATACTTCAGTCGAAATGTTCTCATTCTCAAATGAAGAAAAACGAGATATGTTGAAACTTATAAATTTGATAGGAATAGTACGAAAACAGCAAAAATTTGTTTTGAATTATATCCGGAAAGACAACAGCCGGATAGAACATTATTCGGAATTTTGGACAAACACTTGGCCGAGTACGGTGCGTTTCAAAAACCAAGAATGAAATATGGAAGCAGAATGGAACAAAATATTAGACGTAACTTATTAGCCCAGGTAAAATAATTGTTCATTCCATATTCGAAGAAGTATACTTATTTTTGGTACTTTTTTAGATAAATGCAGATCCTTCCAAATCAACACATCAAGTGTCGGCATAAATGGATGTGCCACAGACGAGCGTTTGGAGGGAATTCAAAAAAAGTGGTTTGAAATGTTATTTGATACATATTTCACAAAAATTACATTCAGGTGATCCTGAGAGAAGGATGGAATTTTGTAGCTGGCTCTCGAATAGGGTAGACCCTACAAACTTCTTGAAAAACATTATTTGGACCGACGAAAGTACTTTTTCGAACTGTGGTGTTTTTAATAGAAATAATGAGCACATTTGGAGTGAAAATAATTCACGACACTTCAGAGAAGTCAGACCACAAGTTCGGTTTCGTTTAAATGTGTGGGCTGGATTTTGTGTTGTTTTGGTACTATTCCATCAAATTTATAATAAAGTTTCAACATATCTTGTTTTTCTTCATTTGAGAATGAGGACATTTCGACTGAAGTATTTGTGCAAACTTATGATGTTTAATGAGTTCTGACAACTAGTGTTTACTAAACAAAATTTTTCGATGGAGTCATGACCATCTCAGATGAAGTTGTTTTTTTTTTAAATATCTGTGGTTTCAGAAGTGCAAATCATAACAAATTATACATCAATGAAATCAGAATGAGAATCACTATTTTTCTGTATAAAAAACAATATGGCACCCATAACAGAAAAAAAAGTTGATGATGATTGCCAGAAGACGAAACGTCGGATAGTAAATCTGAACATGAAAACGTGTAGCTGAAAAAAGTATCAATGAAAATGTACTTTTGGTTTTGAGCTATGTTGTCAAATAACGATAGAAAAAAATAAAAACGAAAATTTCACACCTCACTTTTAGAGAGAACCAAAACATTCGTTCTTATTTAGATGCCATGGCAACTCAAAAAATTTCCGGAAATTTTTATGCTCCTGGGTACCCTGGCCGAAATTAATAAGTGGAAATTTTTCTGTCAAATATTTGACAGGTGATAGTTTATATTTTGCTTTGATGTACAAATGGAATTGTATTTTTCATTTGAAATGAGATAATATTTCATATTTATGTATTTATTAAATATTTCGAATGTGTCTGAATATTTTCTTCGCGATAATCGCAGAATTTGCAAATTCTGAAATTAAATTTCAGAAACATTTCAATACACCAGTTGTCTACATGTAAATCAAAGGCCCCGTGGCAAGTCTGTAAAGTGTCCGCCTCGTGGTCGTGTGGTCACTAGTTCAATTCCCAGTGGAGTAAGACTTTTTTTTTGATTAAATTTAAAAAAATCAAATTGAAATTTTGTTAAGTGTGTTTTACATATCAATATTTTCATTTTTGTACTATGCATATAAATAGTTCAGGTGAACCATAGTTAGTTATTTCTTATGAATTGTTGGATATATTTTGGTGTAAAATTTTCTTACCGAATCACCCGCGTGCTTGAATTAATTGCAGGAAATTTATCTCGTACATGAATTTTTTAAGAAAATTACCCTCGTCGCTGCGCGACTCGGGTAATTTTCAAAAAATTCATGTACTCGAAAAATTTCCGGCAATAATTCAAGCACTTGGGAGATTACAAGTGAAAATTCCGATTTTCAGTTTTTTCCCGATATGTCCGGAAATACTCGGAATTTTCCAAGTTTCAAAACAGTATTTTGTTAAGCACCAGAATACGCAACTTTGCTCCAATTTAAGCTTCGACGTATCTCCTGTAGTTTAGGAGATCCCAGTGGTTGGGGTCGAATTTGAATTGAACTTTTCATTTTTGATAAATTTTGACTCATCCATCCAAATAAATTTTTGCAAAAAATTTTCGTTTTTCTGATTGATTCCTTATTATAAATTCGTAAAAATCATTCCTTCTTTGGTCGTCACTATACTAAATGATTTCATTAATTTCAGGTGGTGATTCCTTGTCATATTTCATGAAGAAAACTTTCTATAAACGTGTGTCCGACCTAACTTGCTTCCTTTCCGAGTAAAGGCGTGTCAAAGTTTCAATTGATTGATTACTCAAAATTCTTTTTGTTAATTTTGATTAAAGCTGGTTTTATTATTAGCAGAATTAAGCAGCTAAATAAGCAGGGTATAACCAGATTGAAATTTATAGTAAAATCATTGAACGCCAATGTTTTTCTCTGAGTTTCATATTTTTTTCAGAATAAATAATTAAAAATACAACCTTCCTATAATGCCGTCGATCGGAATTGGCTGAACATTATCGAATCAAAGTCAGTGACGTTGAAATGGTGGTTTTATAACATAAAAGTTCAAAAAGTTAGGTGAATGATCTTTTTTGAGATTCTAATTAATTTTATGCAAAAGGATATTGTTGAGTTTTGATAGGAACAGTTGACAATATACACCAAGCTATAGAGGTTTTTTCCTCCACAAAATAAAAGACGCCGAGCGAGCACAAAAACATCTCAGAGATGTTAAAAGTAAGAGTTTTTAAGACATCAAACCTCCACTGCGATGTTTCTGTTCATACATGAATAAAACGTGTGTGTAGGTGCAAATGTTCGCCGCACGCGGCTATTTTTAGGATGTTCCTGGGACATCACAAAAAGCATTTCTTTCACGTTTTTTTCAAAGCCTTTTTTAAGACACAACATAACATTTTGAGTCATCACAAAATTCACTTTTATCTCGGTTTTTGTTATTAATTGTACAAATCGACAATAAAAAATAATCGATATAGGTAACTTATTTTAATATAGGATCAAATACAAATTTAAACCTAAAATATTTTCTGTTCATACAAATTGAACAACTTTTCAAAAATGTAAATGTCACTCTAACACTGATGGTTGTTGTCTGGTTCAACTGAATTTAAACAAAACTGTGAATACACACTCTCAATAATACAGTGTCCTTGACTAATCACTTTACATAGATAAGGTATACATAATGATTATGATGATGATTTCACAAGTCAGAACCGGTATATGTTTTTGAGGTTATTTATTTTCTGAATATCGACAATGCATTCCTTACTTTGCAGTCCGTCATCAACTTGATTACTAAATATAATATTTTGTCTTGACAAAACGTTTCACTTCACTCTAAAACGACCACTTTTACGAAAAACAAAATGGGGTAAATTAAGTCAAAACTAGAATGGATACTCTCCGTCAACTCAAACATCACTAAGATCACATAATCACATTTGCGATTGCGCGAACGCTAGATATATTCTCGGTGAACATCTCAAAGGTGAACTATGTTACGCCAAGTGAAAACATCCACAAGATAACATTTTGTGCACATCTCCGATACATTCCTATAGGAATTTAAAAAAACGCCACAGAAGAACAAAAACAGAACATTGAATATCCTTCAGGGACCTCTTTGGGAAGTACATATTATGTCTCAAAGAAACATCGGTGTGACTACATTTTATAAACATATCAAAACCTCCCAGAGATGTTTGTGCTCGCTGGGTGGCTTATACCAATTTTTATAAGATAATTCGTTAATGAAAACTCTAGTTTTCGCCCCAGCAAACTCGGTCCGAAGTCATCCGAAGTCACCCGAAGTCGAACTGAAGTTAATACGAGCGACTTCAGGTGAACTTTGGAACATTTAGAGTAACTTTCAGTGACATTTTCAACACATTTCTCACCTCTCAGGGGAAAATCCAAAATAAACAAATTGTAGATATTGATCTCTACTTCCATATGCCGTTTACAGAATTTGAATAAGATGATTTCCCTTAAATCGACGCATTTAGAAAGATTTGACCTTAAATTGTTTATAACGTGATTGTGCAAAAACTAAGATGTCTAAAAACCCTGGTGTGTCGACTCATACCTGCAAAACTGTGGAATAAAACGGGAGACAATTCGCCAGCTTGATTAGGAGAAAACAAATGAAATCGTGGTCTGTTTCCCAAATATACCGCATTTGCGTGTACGGCCACGGTCAGTTTTCTTGTTAGTGTAAATTTACAAGAACAGAAGTTTTCAAGTATTGCCGACGAATTAAATGAATAAAGAAACGTAATTATTGGAATTTACTGAATCACTATTACCAATCAGTTTTATTTGTTCCATTTTCGACTTATTTAATATAATTTTTTACTGAAATGCAATTAACTACAGTAATACCACGCAATTCATATTGAAATTAAGCTTCATGAAAATTCACCATTAGAACCTGTCAATCTTGTGCTTATATAATATAAGCGGGAATGGCGAGATTCCCTGTGTGATATATTCGTGCCATGATTTTCATTAAATGTTTCCTAATAATACAAGATACTATGTAATAATCTTCATAATATGGTGGTACTAGCTACTCTCGGTACTGGATATAGATGAATTATTTTGTTAATCTCTCTGGATTGCCCACAAATGATACAAAAACGGAAACGATTAGATATTCACAAATTTTATTTTATCAGACTTGTTTCGCCTGCACACTATCTTCTTCACTGTCTGATTAAATAAAGTTTGTGGAGATCGAATCGTTTTCAGTGTAGTTTTTTCGAATACTATGGATCTTCATCAAGTAAATGCCGAGTCAATCAGAAAAACTAAATTATTATTGGATGAATGTCTAAGCAAATATACAGCAAAATGAAGAAATACATTATTAATAGTCCAATACAAGGAAATTGCACTATGAAATTTAGATTCCGTCACAACTATTCATTTTTAAACAGTATTTGAAGTTTGTTGAAATTCCATAAAATTGACAACCAGTCATCAATCACCATATCCCTGGAATATTGACAAGACTAAAATTCTATAAGGGTGCCATCTCTGGAACCGACCAAAGAAGCACACTACTATTACATTTGTTTATTTGTCTTCTGAAAAATCTAAACAAAATCGAATCACTCGACACACCAGGGTTTTTAGGCATCTTAGCAAAAACCATATATCAGACAGAAACCATCTTGGGCACAGTTGAACCACATGGTAATATCTATCAGTTTCCGCAATATTGTTGGTCCACATCAGTTTTATAAAAATTATGAATTTTTGAAAAATGGTCTCTTTTTCGAGGTTTTCCCGGATTTTCTCAGTGAAAAATGCACCGATCTGGGCGTATAAAAAACCATTTTGTAGGTTTTATAAATTGCTATAAAAGTTTTATTGACTGTGATACGATTCCTCGAATAATCTTTAAGATATTTCCAAAAAACTAAAAAAGTTGTAATATTTTTCACTATTTCTTGTTTAAAAAAAATCCACAAAGCGATTTTGCTGGGGTGAAAACGGGGGTTTTTATTTACGAACTGTCTTATAAAAAGTAGTATAGGCCGTTTGCGTCTTTTATTTTGTGTGAAAAGAGCCTCTTATTTTTATCTACAGCTTGGCCTAAACAATAGACACAACAAAAACAACCAGCTCATTAATGCCGAAACTAATGAAAGAGTTCAGGTAGGAATAAATTCATTAAGACGATTCATCGATCGATAAAAGTTCTTCTATTTCAAACTCACGACAGTTATATTTTAAATTGTTTAACCCTTTATCGGTTCTTGTCACCATATGGCTACATAATTCTTTGTATCCCTTATCGGGCAAGTAATCAAAATGGCCTAAAAAAATTTACATAATTTCACAACGTATTCATAGTATCAATATTTACATGTAAACGCAACCTTAGCAAAAAATTTACGAGCACAAATCATAAAAAGTTTAACTGGCAATAAGAGGTAACGCAAAATCGATTTGTGCCTTTGTCCCCCCTCCCAAAAGCTTGTTTGTTATCGTATGGTTTCGTAGCCTGTGAATCGAAGGACTACGCGGAACTAAGAACAAATGCTTTTGGATGTGATGATACCATATGGTTACATGGTCCATGAAATAGCGCTTGGTTTGATCAGAATCGGCCGATAAAGGGTAAACATGATAAAAATATGAAACTTAAGAAAAACAGTGGCGCACAATGATTTTTACCATAAATTTCAACGAAGTGACCATTTGCTACTTATAATTTGAAATATGATTTCAAGAAAAGAAGCCCCTCGTCACTGCTAACAAACACACCAGGTTTCATTACATTCAGCGAAACCCCTTTTGAGTGATTATTGAATAACCAATTTTTATCAAAACCTTGACACCCCATTACTTGAAAACGAAGCAAGTTAGGAGACACGTTTACATAAACTTTTTTCATAAAAATGACTAGGAATCACCACCTGAAATTAATGACATCATTTAGTATACACCCTGTATAATGACAATGAATACGGGTGGTACTCATGTTTTTTTAGAATCCTCTGAAGACTCATCACAGGTATTCTCAAATTTCTTTCTGCATCTACTAAAAGGAATTTTCTGGATACGCAGCTCTGAAGTATGCAAAGACTGTTAACTTCATTCTCTCCATTATTTATAACAGGTTTAATTATTTTCTTGCTCCTCAACAACTATAGTCTCTTATAAACTCTAGTAGAATGGATACCCAAAGGGCGGTAGATGAAAAGGACGGCTATTATTTGCCGTGGCGCTCCGGGACGACTTACTGCATTTTGGTGGCCCATTTACTTTTCAGATGTTGAAAACCTACAGCACCACCCCGGGTTGTTGGTGCGCATTCCAAGCGAGCTTTAGATGTCCGTACTGGACATCTATACAACCCACATCGCACTTGTTTTCGAACAAAGCATCTGCTTGTCTATCGAGTATCGATACCGATATTGTAAATTGCAGTCAAGTGATCCGAGAAAAAGTTAGCCAAAATACAAAATCTGTTACCAAAATATAATATAAATGACTATATTATTATAGTTATAGATTCGTTCTGTTTCATTTTTCCTATAAAAATTCATCAAAATATGCCATGATTGAGGGATACCCGTATGTTTGATCGGAATTCTGGCTCATAGCCAGCTTGATTCTTTTGATCCAACCATGAAGTATACCTATATAATCTTTCAGTGATTGAATAGAAATTTATTATAAAAAATGATTGTTTCTGATGATTCTGAAGACAGTCACGAAAGAGATGAAAAATTTAGTATCAAAAATTACGTAAAAGTATTTTCCCATTGGCATACATTTCGCATGCAGTATCTAATTGGCAAATTGTTCTCTCAGACAAAATAACTAATCGATTGTTTCTACCTAGGTACTCCATTTTTGGAGTTTATTTTTACGACTCACCCAGGTTTTCGGAGAAAACCCCTCAAAAGCCAGAGCTTGTGCGAGGAAGGGGAGTTCCAGGACCAAAAGCTTGCATAAAATAAGTGGATTTCGAACCACTTTAGCTCCGTGACAGGTGGTAGGATCGAACCCGGGCAGCCTGGGTGGGAGGCAAACGCACTAAGATCACGACCACTTCGCTTATTAGTTTATAGTACCTCTTTATAAATCTGTTATACCTAAAATACAGTGAGCACGTAAAGGTTGGAAGAAATTCGTCAAAATTTTGATATGGACATTAGGGGGAAAGAGCTCAGACACGTCAATTTTCTTTTTCATTTGCGCATTTTTTGGCATACTTATATTTTTGATGACGTCATCACTGTTCAAGTTATGACGTCATTATAATTTCTTTCAAATTGCAATACCCTATTTGGATAATACCTTCAAAAAGAACGCATTTTTCTGTTTATGTATGTTATGTTTTTTCTTATGTTACATGACCGTATGTTCGAGAAATGAGAGATATTTCATTATTCATAATAATGTAATATTAGGTCTGTTAACGTAAACTTTTGACTTACCGTATCTCCACAAAAAAATCTAGTGTGGTTAGATCAGAAAATGTAGCTGGCCACCCTAAAAATCCTTGTCTGCGATCGAAATCACCTTCATTAAGTTCATGAATTACTTTCACTTCATATGGGTGTCACTTATTCTTTTTAAGTCATTTTAAAACAGCCGTTTGACACATTTATTGCTTCAATGCAACTTGACACTGACTGTAAATATGTTTTTAACAATAATAGTTATCTATCAAATAATTGTGGTATAAATATGTTATCGACACCATGCGAAAAGCGAAAAGCAACGCAAAGAGATTTTAATGATGTTAATGTTATGGAGAGAAGACCCGTACGCAAGCTGATGTTTATTATGACTTATTTAACAATAAATATCCCGATAGACCTATTACACGTTCGACGGCGAGCAAATTTGAAGCAAAATTCAGAAATTTTGACAATGTCGGTGATAATTATACGAAAGGTCGTCCAGGCGTTATGGAAGATCAACAATTGGATGTATAACTATCATTTCAAGAAAATCCTCGTGTGATTCATGAACTTAATGAAGATGATTTCGATCGTAGTCGAAGATTTTTAGAGTGGCCAGCTGGATCTCCTGATCTAACCCCACTAGATTTTTTGTTGGTAAACCTTAACCCTTTCGCTACTCCTGGTACACCTATGTACCAGTGAATGTTTTGAGGATACTGCATCGATATTTAGCCGAATGAAATGGTATTCACACGTGTACCAATCAGCGCTTGTAAGCTCTCTAGGACGTAGATATCACGTGTTGATCGAATGCCCCTCCAGGATATTTTAAACCTAGTATTTTAGAAAACAAAGTGCTTTGTGTATGCCACCCGTACTCATATTTGCTATTTATTGCTAAAATATCACGTAAATATTGCAAACAGAAACATTCTCAATTGAAAATTGAACCAATACATGACTCCTCTGGAAATGGAAAAATCCTACGAAAAATTGAAGTTACTTCTTTATAATATCTAACAGAAAACAACTATTTCCCCGGCCCCGGCTAAAGTCACGATGGACGTTGAACTACATCTGTTATACAGTGTGTACATAAAGTAAGGAACAAATTCATTATTTCTGAATATAAAGATATTTCGGAAAAATCCTCGGACAGGTCGATTTTCTTTTCCGATGGGCCAATTTTTGAACCCCACCCAAAATATATATATCCGTTATTGAGGGTTATCCGCAATTGAGTAAAAATTACTTTGGTGATATTTTTAAATTGGACACCTAGTATATTTTTCCATATTTGGTTAGGGATTGTCATTACGAATCCAGTGATACCAAGTTTGATGGGATTATGTCAAACGGCTGCGGAGATATGGCCAAAAAACTTCTCCTTATACCCAATGAGTGCGACAGAAACTTTTAACCTTCTGAATCGTGTGGAGTCTCGCAGTCATACTCATTAGACATACGAGGAAGTTTTTTGGCCATATCTCCGCAGCCGTTTGACATAATCCCATCAAACTTGGTATCACTGGATTCGTAATGACGATCCCTAACCAAATATGGAAAAATAAACTGGGTGTCCAATTTAAAAATATCACCAAAGTCATTTTTACTCAATAGACGAGGAAAGTGTGTCGTCACAAATGTCATAATTGTCAAAAACTGATTCCAAACAAAGAATTCTAGATGACATTCTCTGTTGATGATTTGCTGCTTTGCTTATTAGTTTGTGTTTGGTTGTTTGGATCTTGTTTTCTCAGATAAAAGAAGTTGGAAACAATATCGGACAAGCTGATTTAAATTCGACGGAGGTTTGTTTGGAATCAGTTTTTGACAAGAATGACATTTGTGACGTCATCACTTTCCTCGTCTATTGCGGATAACCTTATATATTTTGGGTGGGGTTCAAAAATTGGCCCATCGGAAAAGAAAATCGACCTGTCCGAGGATTCTCCGAAATATCTTTACATTCAGAAATAATGAATTTATTCCTTACTTTATGTACACACTGTATATTGAGAAAGACCCTATATAACTGGAGAGAAAAAATCTGAAAGTGAAAATTTGCATTTTCTCTCAAGTTATAAAGTGTCTTTCTCAATATCTATCAGTTGTAGTTCAAAGTCCAGTATTTTTTCATTGGCTTTTCAAATGAACCAAACTCGGTGAGATTTTGATCTAATAACTTGAACATAGTTCAATGTGGTTGTCGTCTTTCGGGATACAAGTTTAAATACATTTCCGATTTCCTAACACTGTTTCTATCGTATTTGTAATAAATTTGTATCATATCTCGTTTTTCTTCATTCGTGAAAGGCATTGTTCGCCAAAAATTCAATGACTTGTACAATAACAAAATGTCCACTGAGTGTAACAGATTGAAAGTCAAATTTAGAAACATCAAATTCAAAGCTTATAATAAGAATCAATTTTTTTCAATATCTTCAATTTTTCGAAAAAGAATGATAATTAATGATCCATCATTAAAAAGGTAAAATCTGGTTCTAACCAAAACAGAAAGAATCCAATGTAGCGCCCATAAGAAAAAATATAGCTGATGATGGTGGCCCGAAGACGAAACGTCGGATAGCAAATCTGAAAACACCATTATGTAGCAGGAAAAAAATGGCAATGTAAAAGTGCAATTTATTTTCGAATCTTTCGAAAAATAAAGCCAGAAAAAAATAAAAACCATTTTCCGCAATTTCTGTTTTTTTCGGATATCTCCGGATATACTCGGAATTTCAGAACTTTCGCAACGGCATATTGTTAGTCAGGTAAATGCGCAACTTTGCCCCCATTTAACCATTTTCGTATCTCTCATAGTTTCCGAGATCCTCAACATTGGAGGATCGAATTTGAAACACTCTGTATAATTGATGCCCATAATGAGAAATGGTATAGGTATTAATATTTAAATTTTTTATATTGAAGATTACTACAAATCCCAAAAATGTACGCATTTAAAGTAATTTTTAAATATTATAATAATTTTACACATTTGATTCGAGGTTATTCTGTCAAAAAAGCATCACAGAACTGACAAAAGTGACAGAACACAATATCAGTAGAGGTTCGTTTTGGTTCCTTTCAATACTGGAAATATTGGAAATGAATTGAACCAGCTCTGAGCAGTCGCCCATTAAAGTCTAGGAAGTCCACTTCTAAGATTTAAACGGTGCTACTACTTTGAACGGTTCCAGGACCGTTTCAGCTTAGAACCAAAACAGGCCTTTTGTGTGGTTAGATGAAAGATTATGAGTTCTATGAAATGAATTCGATCACATAACAAACCTAACCAAACTATGCTCGAAAAACAATATATATTAGACACGTTGGCATTATTGTTGAAGCCCTCCCAAAATTCTTAACGTTTTGGAGTTTGACAGTCACTTTCAGGTTGCGGTGTCAAAAAATACACAAGAGTATGCCAAGAGACTAAACTAAATTAAATAATGTTTAGTCCCCTTGAAGAGTATGTGCAAGGTCATGTGCAAAATACTTTCGGATTTCGGATCCACGCGCTCGGCTAATGTCGGAAACGAAGACACCATTTTGGATTGATTTGTTATCCTTGTTTAATAGTTTATATCTCTTTCTATGACGTCACACTTTTATGATGTGGCAAGAAGAGAAAGGGACCTGTGAGTGCCATGAAATAATCAACGACACACGTTGCGAAGCTACTTTCCTAACGTTTGTGAGACAAAATCACTTTCCGACCCGAACAAATCGTCTTGTCCCGCCATTTCTAGCATTCTTGTCGTGTACGCTTCAGCGCAGATTTTTGTGTCCGTTTTCGAACTTTGCAATAAGAACCTAAAAAGAGAAATATAATACTGAATTAAACTTGGAACATTTGAAAAGTTTTTTTGGGAAAGTGTTTACCGAGTGAGGGATCTGGAAAAGTACGATATTTAACTAATTTGGATAATTTTACGTCAGATGACACTGATGGTCCCTGTTATGTTTGTGGAAATGTAAACTTGCCGGAAAGTTCACCAAAAGATAACCTTAAAAAATGGAAACTGGTAATTTTTTGCGACTTCAACTGAGGATGCCACAGACACTAATGAAATTTTATTTATTGTAGAAACACTTATTGCAAGTTATGAACAAAACAAAAATAAAAACATTGAAGATGAAAGGATGGACGTTGTCCCAAGTGGTAAGTTTAAAATATTGTACTTATGTTCATTATTTCGAATAACCTATAATTTTCTCCATTTTAAGAGACACTCAACTCTCCTCAGAAAAACGAAGATGGTGAAAGCTCAGAAAGTATAGGTGAGATTATGTTTTCATAATCATAATATTTCAAAAGTTCAACATTATTTTTGTAAAGTACCAGAAACCCTGTAACAGTCCACAATATAGTAATTTTCATTTCAGATAAAGACTGTGATCAGTCCAAATTGAGGGACAATGCTGGTGAAAGCGAAGAAGAGCAAGTTGATCAGGACTTGGGAAGGATCGAAGCTGACAGCGATGAAGATTGTGAAGAAGAGGAGAAACTACTGCTGAGTCCAACTCATAGTGATAAAGAGTATGATACTGATGAGGAAGATGACAGGGATCATTTGAGTGCTGAAGAAAATGGAGGCGTAGAAGATTCTGATGAAGAGGATGATAAAGTTCCTCCCAAAGATGAAAGTGAAAAGTGTGAAAATGAAGGTGAAGCCAGTAAATCTCCCATACAAAAAGAATCTGAGCAAACAAGTGTAACGGATCAAGATGATATGACTAATGAAATAGAGGAAAAAGATGTTATAAATAATGAAACTGATGAAAAAGAAGGTCTAGTTGACAAAACTGTTGAGGAAACTGCCTCAATTGAAGAAATGGTCAAGGAAGTTGATTCAAGTGAAGAAGTAAATGAAAAGGTTGCTTCCAAAGATAAAACAGACGATAAAGAAGTAACAGATGAAACAGCTGCTTCAAATGATGAAATAGATGAACAAGCTGCTACAAATGAAGTAACAGATGAAAACACTGCTTCAAATGAAGAAATAGATAAAAAATGTGGTTCATTCGCTGAAGATGGAAGTGAGGTGTCAGGGCAAGAATGTACAATTGCAGAGAATGAGAAAGAAGTAGACCCGTTGGAAAAACATTGTGGAATTGATACTGAGGAGAAAGAAGAAACTGAAGATTCTTTAGCAACTGAAGATACATCAAATCCACTCGAAACTAAAGATAATGTAAAAGAGAAGGAAGCCACTACTTCTATGAGTGTGGATGAAAATGAGACAAATGAAGAGGAAAAAGATGAAAAGAATAAAGAATTAGAAAAAGAAAAGGAAGGGGATAAAGAATTAGAAAAAGATGACGAAGAGGATAAAGAGTTGAAAAAAGATAACAAAGAGGATAAAGGAAAAATCAATGATGAAGAAGTGAAAGAAACAGTTCTAGCAACTCCAGAAAAATCTGAGGAAACAGAAGGTGAAGAAAAAAATGTTGAAAAGATTGACGATACTGAAGTGGACAAGAAAACTGCAGAAGATAGTAAAGCTGAAGATGAAGCAATCAAGGAAAATGATGCCATCAAAGAGGGAACTGATACGAATGCAGAAGAAAATGAAGGTGAAAAAAATTTAGATTATCCTTTACTGAAAGAGTCACTTACAAAACCTGTTGATGTTGAGAAATCTAAAGAATTCGAAGGTAAGATTAAATCAATGGCCATATTTTTAGACTTCAAACTTTTTGTGGAAAAAAAAATGATGACATTCAGATGTCTTCCTGAACCAAAAAGCTTTCTATGTGTTGGGGCATCATTCAGACACCCTGTACATTTCTGTTCTGTTTTATAGATTGATGGATGCTGATGTGTACTTATATAAGTACTCAATATTTTTTATTTTCAGTTTTTTTAAGTCTTATTAATTAATAATTTTTTTTCTAGTAGATGAAGACATTGAAATGGATGAAGATTTTGACCCATCCCTTCTTTGTCCAGAGTTGTCCATGGAAGTTGATGAGGCTCCAGTTATAACCGAACATGGTAAACAATTTTGTTATTTTTTAAAAATATGCATTAGTTACATTTTTATTTTTATAATATGATGAGAAATCTTCTTGAAATACTGTAGTTTTTCAATTAAACTATGATCTGTGTTTTTATCAAAAGTATTTCATTTGTTATAGGTTAATGAAGAAATAAAAAAAATCAAAATCTGTTTATTCATGCAAAATTAAAGTAAAGAATTGGATATTTAAAAAATATGGTAATTTTTTTCAAAAAGTAATAAATGTATAAAACTCAACTCAATTAATTTCCTCAATATTTAGAAAAATTGTTCATTTTGATGTTTTTATATTCATGTATATGTGTACATTATATTCATTTGAATTTGTCACCTCACTACAAGTTCTACTTCGTGAGGAAATGTTCTTGTTTATTCATACAATGTATAATAAAAATAATTGAAATTCTTTATGAATAAACTTTATTATTATCATTATTAATTGTGAACCATTTTCTGCAGATTCAGCTGCTTCTGAGAATGATGGCAATAAGAGTCCTCTGCGCCTTTATGAACCTATATTTTCAACGTTTGTTGATGAAATCACAGGAGCTGAAGGTATAATGTCATAATTCTTCTCATTCCGAGGATAATCTTGTAATTTTTTAGTTGATTTTCAATTGACGGAAGAGGAACTAAGACTCAGAGAACAGACTTATGGAGAAAGTAAGTACTACCAATTTACTCATTTATCTGAACTTATATTTCTTCTTGACAAAAAAAGTGATTGGAACTGTTTGTATAGTTCTATGTTGTCCTACTTCTTGCTAAATTAAGTATCATTAACATAGATACAATAGATGAGCTCCACAGCACAGTTTATTAACTGCCTTGTTTTTTAGTTCATTGTAGTATTGATTTGTTGACATAAGTAGTTTATATTAGAATTTCCTATACATGAATATTATTATTATTACTTTAGTGACTGTCATTAACTGAGAAACATTCCTAACTATAAGAGACAGAGGCAATTACAATAGTGATATCAATATGCCATAGACTTTGTAAAAGAAAATAGCATTCTTTCAAAACAAATCCAAATAAAAAAGAAAATAGTCACCTTAACATGCATTTTTTATAAAGGTGCAGTGTTTATACATCCAATACAAAGAAACGGAAGTAATCTGTTGAATATAAAAAAGCCTCTCATTATAGGTGTAGTCTTCCTGGATTTTAAAAGAGCAAACATTGACTTACTTTCAATTAAATTGAACAAGTATGAACCAGTTCAAAATGCATTAAAATGGTTCACTAATTATCTCACATATCAAAAGCAGAAGGTTAAGAACAATCAAGTGGCCAGAAGTACTTCAAATATAATTTCAGGGTTTCCTCAAGGGTCCATTGTTATTTTTGCACATCAATGACATTGTGATGTATGTTAAAAGTCTAAGATAAAACTATTTGCCAACGTTACTATGTTATATTGTTCTGGGACACCTAATGAAATCACAGAATGTTTGAATGAGGACATAATGAAATATAAATGATTGGCCTTTTAATGAAGAAGAAATCCTATCAATCACCACTAATCAAAATACTAAAAATATATATGGAATCAGTACTAATTGCTAAAACAGTTTATATCACTCCTTTTGCTTTTCCTGGCGGGTGGCGCTGCGACTGACTACTGTAAGTCGCTGCTTCATCCGTAGGGAATTATTACATAAACAATAAATTATAATTCATTTGGCACTTTGGCAGGGACAAGACCACTCAAAGTTGTCGGACCTATTCTTGCACTGATCAGAGGCAAGAACCTCAAAGCATGTCTGCAGGTGGTTATTCCCAGCCAAATAAAGGATAATCTTTTGTTTGTCTACAATAAGCACTTGCAATTGAGTCTTCTTGGAAGAACGTTGCACAAATATATGTCAGATGTAGTTCAATATCCGTCGTGACGTTAGCCAGGGAAGTAGTTGTTTTCTGTCAGATATTTGCCTCATATTTTCACTTTGTGTAAATATTTGGAGAGAAGGGTACTTCGACTTTATTCACATTTATATCACTCCTGATTTAAACCTCTCACTGTCATCATCATCATCAACAACTGTCTCTCTGACGGAATCTTTCCACCTATGTTCAATCCTTCTAAAGTACTTGCCATCCATAAAAAAGGTGATGAACAACTTCCTGAAAACTACAGACAAATACCAACAGTTTCTAAAGTAATGGTAAAGGCGATCTTGATACAACTTAGTGACTATATGGATAAACACAATTTGTTTGATGCTCATCAATTTGGATTTAGGAGAAAGAAAAGTACTGTTGATGCGGTAAACAGACTGGCAAACAACATCATCAAAGCTTTTGAAAATAAACAATCCACTGACCTGTCAACGGATTTTGATTCTGTTAATCTTGAATGATTACTGGAGAAATTAGAATGGTATGGAATGAGAGCAGTTGCTAGAAATATCATTCAATCCTACCTTGAGAATAGAACCCAAAAGGTCTATAATAACGATAATAGAAGCTCATGTTCCGATATTACTGAACAGTACTGGCCACAGTAGGTAATTTCGGAACTCCTAACAGTAACTGAAACTGCCATCTAATTTCGGAACGATTCCGGAAGTCAAATGTATGGCGGGAACATATCTAGTTTAAAATTATATCTTTATTATTTATTATTTGATACTGATTGATGGTTGCAATTAATCAAGAAGGTAATAATAGAGGAAATATCAGATGATAGGGATTCTGAATCATCAGAAAATTCGGATAGGTCAAATACCGCAAGCTCTAGCGGAGCTATGAATATAAGATAGATTTTATTTCTTTGTTACAATGACCTCTGGATTTATTTTCTTGGTCTGATGTTGAATTCATCGACGAGTTGCCTGGTATGATTTTGATCTGAAATATTCATTTTCATACATAAACATGGACAAGAGAGGCGAGAGAGAACAACGCTCGTAAAGTAGCGGCGGTTTCGGCATCAACCTCTACTAGCAAGTCTTCTAATAACACTGATACATTTGTTCTGCTGTCTTTTCAGATGAGCTAATTGTAATGAGAATGCTATAAAAAATTGAATAAATATTAAATAACATATCCTAACCTAAATTATTATCAATTCGGGGAGGGGATACTGGGACTACACGACCATTTCTGTAACAGTACCAACTAGTAAATTTCTAGCCTCTAACAAGGTTCCATAAAAAGTGGCGCGAAATGTGTACCAGTCAATTTCAGTAAAATCGGAACGACCAAAATTACTGGGCAGTACTGTTCGGGAATATCGGAACATGACCGAAGTCAGGAACGTGTTATTAAAAGGGGTGTACCGCAGGGATCCATCTTGGGTAATTTTTTCTTAATTTATGCCAATGTCTCACCCTCTCACATGTTGCTGAAACATGAACTACTGACCATTTTATACGCTGATGATACATCATTCACTCTTCATATAGAATCAATCAATGATGTTGATGATATTTCAGCAAACATTACTGCTGATGCAAAACAATGATTTGACCACAATGAGTTACTTTTAAACGAAACTAAAACACAAGCATACTTATTTTCAAATAATCACAATATCAATTGCACTGTTTCCCAGGTGGACTCAGTAAATTTTTTTGGATTAAATCTTTACTCAACTCTTACCGGGGCTGCGTTTAAGCAATGGCATTGGAAAAATTAGTTTTTGTATAGCAGCATCTTTGAGCCAGGAAGCTGCTTTAATAACATAGCATGCAATATTCCACTCAGTAATGAGTTATGGAATACTGTGTTGGGAAAATGCGAGTTTCACACACTTACAATGAGTCTTTACATTACAAAAAGCAGCTGTACATAGCATTGTAGGAGCTGGATACGCTGAACACTGTAAACCATTGTTTAAAAATTTAAGTCTTATGATTATGACATTATTTTCACAATTGTCTAGAAAATATCACACATGTTAAAAATAATTTTCACACATTCACAACACAACAACAATTTTACAACAACAACAATCAAATTACTGAGAGGGCTATACCCAATAACTTTTCTATTTATATTTTTATATTGCCCCTCCATAAATCCATCCTGATTTAAATTTAAAAATATAAATAAATTTAACAATAACAGTGATTGTAAACATTAACCTAAAGTGTATCAAGCTGAAGTAGGCCTTAACACTTGATAGATTTTTAGTTTTGTTTCTAAAAAACTGGAGATTCCTCTCTTTAAAATCGCATGGCGTATAGCTCATATTTATTGTGGCTCCATCTATGAGCAGGCATATAACTACATGTTATGACATGTTGTAAGGCAGAATGCTAGAGTTCAAATAATTCTTAGACAAGCAGTGGTAATTAAAGAAAATACATGACAGTGTGGGCATTGAATACAATAAAAAGTTTGTAACTCCTAAATCGATTTTCCTTTTTAATATTTTTTATAGCATATTAAACATCGCTCTTTCCAGACTCACACACATGCCCCTGACCTCTTTAAATGCATAGATATGCAAAATATACATTAGCTACATACATGCCCCAGTCAATGGGGGCAAGTGTGTATTACATACCTTGTTGGAAAAATATAGCACCTAATGGAAAGTTTTGACATTTTAATGACGTCGCTACTGCGGCATATTAGGAAGACACCAAGCAAGGTACTGATGTCCGTAAATTTAATTATTTTCTTTGATTAAATTTTCACGAGTAATACATGTAAACTTGCATAATTTTACTAAACTCTTACCCCACCTTACCTTATTTTGTTATACATATTCACTCCATTGTAAATTAGATAATCTTTTACTAGATTCGATGTGGGAAATGGAAATAGGAAGCTTCAAGTGAATTTCGTTCTGGCGAGTAATAGGAAGTGGTTGATTTCATACTCCAATCTATTTTTATGAATATTTATAGAAACTCTCTCCAATACAAACATTCTGAAGTACAAATACTGACTGGAGTGTAGATGTATTTTATATATCTTGTGTTTTTTGTATATTTCATATATTATTGTCTACGACTTGTCCAAAATTAACTAATGGATGCAGTATATTCTATTCATATTTATTTTCCTACAGAAAATCCAATTCAGTACACTAAGATCCACTGCACCGCTTGCAACGTTCACCTGGGCAGCGCCCTGGACGGACAAGGGAACAGATTCGTACACCCACTCTTGAAAGTTCTGATCTGCAAGAAGTGCTATCATTTTTACACAAGCGGGGAGTTCGAGAAAGATGAAGATGGAAGCGAGCTTTACTGCCGTTGGTGCGGTCAGGGAGGTCAGGTTATGTGTTGTTCAAATTGCGAAATGGTTTTTTGCAAGGTGAGTCAAAATATTATTTTGATTAAAATTTAGACGCCAAGATGAAATACTTATTATTAATTACTTAAGTATTTATTTATTCATCGGAGACAAGTCAATGTAGAATAATTTCATACTATGTTTCATTAGGTATGTAAACATAAATTACTTGTGTTAATTGATGAAAATAAGTAAAATAGTTACATAATTCTTTACCAGCTAGTTTGAAAGCCGACAAATTAATATGAATTGAACATTTCAAGTTTGTATTATGATACTGTTTGTCTTTATTGCTTTATGGATTTCCACATATTCAATTACACTCAGGGCACGTTTTGCTAAAACTGTAGTTTTAATTAGTACAATAAAATATTTTCTATTCAAACCTAAACTAAATACCATTTCAATTAATTAAGGTAGTGGGAATCTACATAATATAATCTCATATTCCCAATCTCAGAACCCACAAAACTTATTAATAGCAATACAATGTATCTGGAAATCTTTTTAATAACTACTCATTGAGAACAAATTCAACAGAGGCGAATTATTGATATCAAGTTTTTCCTTGAGTAAACAATTTGATATTTTCAGTTTAATGATTTCTAGGAATTCTAAGTAATTGATGCCTTTATTTTTGACATGAAGGATTTCAAAGTTTTCATCAAAGTTACGATATCTTCTTCTAAAACATGATTGGCATATGTTGAATTTACTTTCTTTTTCACATATCACATAACTCATACTATGTTCATGTATTCAGCTTTTTAATGGTCTGCCTGTCTGACCCACATATACTTTGAGGCAAGAACCACAATTCAATTTATAAACTTCTGATTCTGCTTCTTTTTGTGTCTTATCTTCATTAGTTTTTATTGTTGTTTGTTCTATAAGCTACTCTTAAATTTTGTTTATGTTTAAGAGTAGTCTATAGAACAATCAACACATTGGGAAGGTTTATGAAACATAATCAAGATAAGATACAAATATAATTTTAGGATATACTGTTTCAAACTGGAAGATCTTTATGGAACAGATTATTAAATTTATTAACAAAATTAGTACCTACAGTATTTTCCTAGAAATGTTCTCTACTTCTAGAATTATAGAAAACAAAATTTGTACTTTTCATTTCAATGTTTTTATTTTGAATTTTGTATATCTTATATTACACCTCATATTGACAATATTATCTACCAACTGTTAGCATCTGCATTTATTTATTTTTGAACATTGATCTGATGATAAAGTATACTTTGACTAAGAGAACATTGATTGTGTTCACATATGATCAGCTAAAAATGATATATCATTTCCTAGTTGGAAGCATAGAAATTATAATAAACACTAGAACGCCAAACCTGCTGTCCGAGATTCAGTTAAATGACCCCTCACAGGGAATGGTGACAAAGCTTTGCACTTGCGCATTATTGCTGTTTCTGGTCACGTCGTTGCCAAGTTTTCTTTTTTTTTTTTTTTCGTGTTCCAAATGAGGTTCGGATAATCATCTGTGGTTAGGCAGGTAATTGTGGGAAGTCCAGTAAACTTGGCAACACCGCCTCAAAATCATATCGTGGCGTATCAAGCGAAGAAAGATAACAGTGTCGGCTTCTGAGTTAATAGATAAATGGTTTTGGCCAAGTTTTGGCATTGTTAGGTTTTAGCAGTTGTTCAGGGAAACTGTGTGAATCTCGATAACACCAATACCGGGTGACACAGCAGACATGTAGCAGCCTGTAGTTTTTTTATTTGAAGAGATAAAAATTTGAAATTTGCAGAAGTTACGTAATCAATGATAGCGCTTCATTTGAATCTAACGACAACTTTTTTCAACTACCTGTTTGATCGGCAGTAACTCCAAGTTCTTTTTTTTTAATGACACCCTGTATATTTATCTAGCCTATCTAATTTGTCTTAAAATTCACTATTCAACCGTGTATCACAAAGTGGCATTCGTTTCTCAGTTCATATTATGCCAACATCAATAGCCATTTGAGGTATGGGATACTTAACTGGGGTTCATCTGCTTCATGGGAAAGAGTTTTTGTTTTACAAAAAATGGCAATTAGGATATTGGAAGGTCTAGGATGGAGGGTCTCATGTAGAGACACTTTCAAAAGTTTAAAAATTTTGACTGTAGCAGGCCTGTATGTATATGAGCTGTGTATTTTTGTCTATCAGAACAGAGATAAGTTTGCTCGTAATGGAGAAAATCATCTGCATGAAACAAGATCTAGAAATATGCTTGTTCCAGGCCAACACCGTACAAAAAAGTTTCAGAGAAGCCACCTGTTTCTTGGCTGCAAGGTCTACAATAAATTAGATCAGAATATTAAAAGTGCCTCTAATATAAGTTTATTCAAGAAATCATTGAAAACCCATTTAATAAATAAGAATATCTACTCTGTAGACGAATTTCTCTCATAATCCGTATGTAAAATCTCAATCGTTTATTTTCACTTGATCAATGTCTCTACTGGTATTTTTGTTTTAAATTTAATTTACATTTATTCTATATTCTAGACGTTTTCTTTGTTATTGTACAACTGTACCTTTCAACAAACGAAATAAATTATATTATTATTATTATTATTATATCAAGTTGGCTGTTTCCCGAATTCGATAATCTTTCGATACTTGGTAGGCTTGGAAATCCAAAGAGTATCAGTTAAACGATATAATTTCAGTTTTTTCCATACCTGATCACTTCCTACAAATTGTCAATAATTTCTTTAATTAAAAGAAAAAACATCTGAAAATAACTCACGATATTGCGAAAACTGAGATAGGAACATATTTTTTTCAACTTGGCTACTTGTGAAGAAACTATCTGCCTTTCTCTTTGGCCATGTAGCCATATCATGATCTTTCCATTTGGAAACATAAAATTAAAATTGTTCCCCTGATCCACCAATTCAAAAGTATATTAGTCTAGATATTTGCAATAATATTTTGCCTAGTAGGCGGTGTACACAAAATGTTTTGTGTTTGACAGGTAAACATCATTTGATTGCAATGATTATCTCCGTCAGTTTATGCTGATTGAAATTGCATCGTTTAATTAGTTACTAAATATGTATTTAAAGAACGAAAAGGTCGATATGTTGTTGATATTCGTAGAGTGCAAGAGAAATTGTAGTCAGGCTGAACAATTGTATGTCGAAAGATTTCTGGAAAGACGCCATCCACCTGATAATTATTTCGCTAGAGTAGAAGAGCAGTTCAGAGCAGTTCTTTTCAAAACTCTTCTAGCGGACTCTCGATTCACGCCGATTTCGTCCTCAATTTGTCTCAGTGATAACGTCGGATCTGCATGTACTATGGCCAAAACGTTTACTTTCATTTCCTCGTCGACAATGTATTGGATATTGTTTTGATTTTCCGGTTCTCTTCTGAACTGCTCTTCTACTCTATCGAAATAATTATTAGGCGGATGGCGTCTTTCCGAAAATGTCTACAATTTCTCTTGCACTCTCCGAATATCAACAACATATCGACCATTTTATTCTTTGAATACATATTTAGTATCTAATTAAACGATGCAATTTTAATCAGCATAAAACTGACGGAGATAATCAGTACAATCAAATGATGTTTACCTGTCAAACACAAAACATTCTGTGTACACCGCCTACTAGGCAAAATATTATTGCAAATATCTAGACTAATAGACATGTGAATTGGTGGATCAGGGGAACAATTTTAATTTTATGTTTCCAAATGGAAAGATCATGATATGGCTACTTGGCCAAAGATAAAAACAGATAGTTCCTTCACAAGTAGCCAAATTGAAAAAAACATGTTCCTATCTCAGTTTTCGCAATATCGTGAGTTATTTTCAGATGTTTTTTCTTTGTATTGAAGAAATTATTGACAATCTGTTGGAAGTGTTTGGAAAAACTGATACTCTTTGGATTTCCAAACCTACCAAGCATCGAAAGATTATCGAATTCGGGTAACAGCCAACTTGATGTTTTTTAATAAAATGCAATTCATCTGCGAATCGAGAAACGAATGCCACTTCATGATACACGGTTGAATAGAGAATTTCAAGACAAATGAGATAGGCTGGATAAATATACAGGGTGTCATTAAAAAAAAAAGAAGTTGGAGTTACTGCCGATCAAACAGGTGGTTGAAAAAAGTTGTCGTTAGATTCAAATGAAGCGCTATCATTGATTACGTAACTTCAGCAAATTTCAAATCTTCATCTCTTCAAATAAAAAAACTAGAGGCTGCTACATGTCTGCTGTGTCACCCGGTATATTGGCAACGACACAGGACTTGAATTTGGATGATATGTGCATTATAGAAATATGACATTGATGTCAATGACATGTTAAACGAAGATGGGGAATTTTTTCATTTAATTTAATTTATCTCTTTTCTTTGAGTACTCTGACTGAAATATGGTTACACATATATATCAGGATTTGTTGTTGAATCTATAAAAAAATTATCAAATGTAGAGTATGTTTGTCTACTTTTGAAGACATTACAGAATCTTCTGCAGATGCAGAAAACTTTAAAATATTGAATAGAAAAAAGGTGGTCTTGTAAGGCCACCAAAAACTGTTATAGATATTTGTATTTTCCATGAGAGAAAAATCCGACATGTTCTTGCAATTACTGATAATTTTATGCCAAATGAAACGAATTTTTTGGAAACTTATTTCATACACCAAACTTCATCAATATTATTTCAGGATGAAAAATTATTCAGCTCCATAATAAACCACATTTTCGATATATCTCCTTATGAGGCGAGTCACAAGTTGAAAGTGATAAAAGCAATAACAAAAATTACCAGAATTAGATTTTTTAAATATTGCAATGTCGCAAACTGAGAAAATTAGAGGTGAATTAAAGTGAAGAACACTTGCAAAATTTATGATATTTTCCCATCAATAGATTTTGAAACAAAATTTTCGTTTGATATAAATAAGTTTGTAACATTACAAAATGAAATGTGTTGAGAATTATTATAGTCCTTTTTCCTCCAATCCTACCATTATTCCTTATTTAAAACAAATTGAAACAAATATCTTGTAACAATTTGAATTTTTGGCTTTTTATATTTATTTCTTTCAACATTCGATAATCTAGTTCTTATTACAAAAAATGCCATTTGAATTTATTACGATTCAACAACATTTACAATGATAAATGAGAACCTCTGACCACATGCAAAAATGTAGTTTCTTACCGGGAAACTAAATTTGACAGATTTTTTCCCAATTTTATATCTCCAATCAATGACATTTTTGTATTTCATTAAAAATAGTGGAAAAGTGATAACAAGAGTCAAAAAGTAGTTTAAACTCCTGTAAAAAAATTGTAATGTCTTGTCAATAAAAGCCTCTGCTATTATTATTATTACATACTTTTTGCATTAATAACTAATTAATTATTCAATCGATTTGTAGAAGTAGAAAACCAACTTCAAAATCCAGAATTTCGGAAATCAAAAAAAAAAAAACGACTGCATAAAGAAAGGGTTTCCTCACTCTGATATGGATTTCGACTATAATAGGCTTAACGGTTTAGGCGTGAAGCCGATGGACACACAAATTTAGTTTTTTTTCTGATTCACAGACTGAGTGGAATCAATTCCCATCAAAATATCAAATTTGAATTTTTTGGCGATCACAATAATTCCTCCCTACTTGGTCGCGAAAAAGCACAAAATAGAACACCTTCACTCTATATTGCTATTTTCAAGAAGTCAATTATTGATTTACTGTATATATCATTGAAGGAAAACTGTGTTATATTGCAAATGCTATTACCGACAACTTATACCAGATTCAAGAACAGGAAGTCAAAAATCCTAAGACCGTCCCTGGCGACACTTGCGCTTTATTGTGCATACTCATGGGTTGGTGTATCTGCCGTAGGGGGACCACGTTATTTTGAACTAATAGACGTTCTATGTATTATATTTCTATGGTTAGAAGTCACCTGAGATATGGAATCATTGCTTGGGGAGTACCCTAGAAATACATTAAACAATTAGAAGTTATTCAGAAATACATACTAAAAATTGTTATAAAAAAAACACTAACCTTACAGATGAACTCTTCGTTGAATCTCCAAAATTCAACATTGAACTGTTCTACTTTACAGTACTGATAAGAAATCATTAAACTGGAACTAGCTTGGCTGAGATTGATCAGAGATAAGATCAGAGGCATAATACCTGACGTAAAGCTCATACGTCAGTCAAAATACCAAAACCAGCAAAATCAATTTTTCACTGGTTTTTTGCTACCTCGGCCCAAAACTCCTCAACTTCTTACCTAATGATCTCGAGTCGATCAGACCCAATAGTCCAAAACATAAATATTAACTCAAAAAATGGTTACATGCCCCGCTGTGGCATCTAATAGATGGTTTAATTCATTCCAAAGATAATCAATAATGAAGATTGCAAACTTCCAACTACATGTATTTTTATCTTATCATAATTATTAGTATTAGCACTATTTATAATTATTGGTTAATTCATTCCCCATTTAATTAGTTTAGTAGATATTCCTTTATTTCTACGAAAACATGTGTATATTTGAATGCCTGAATTTTTTTTAATACACTCGTGAATCTACCATAACACGGACAAGGATTCCCTTTTGTGGTCGTGTATTTATTCAACTGTTATTTTATATATATTTTAATATTCATTTTCATCTAATTTGTTGAAAAACTGTATTGTATTATAAATTGTTATTATCTTTGTTTTTATGGTGTATATATTTTTATATTAATTTTTTTTGTTTTTCTATAGTGTACTACAATGAATAATTCTCATTGTTCTTTTCTTTATTGCTGCTTGAGTATAAAATACTAGAACATTAACTTACGTAACGAACAGTCGTTACCGACCGATGATGAACCCTTTACTCCCATAAACACCTAACTATGTAGGCTTATTATGGCAAGAACCTGTCAGAAAACAACTACTCCCCTGGCTAAGACTACGACGGGTATTGAATTAAATCTAACAGCTACTTGTGCAACGTTCCTCAAAACATCAGAGGACGCAATTGCAAATGCCCTCTATGACCAACCAGCAGAATTATGTTTTGATTTGGACGGGGTGTCCACCTGCAGACTAGTTTCGAGGTTGTTGCCTCTCATCAGTGCAAGGGCAGGTCAACACAGACAGCACTAGCTATCTGTTCCCCCCGTCCAAACACTCCGCTGATTAGTCAATTCTGGTTCACGAGATGAAAGCAGTTTCTAGGCCGCTCCACCTAGCGAGCAGAGGAAGACACTCCGAATCTCCGGGTTGAGAGATTTAATCGAAGAAGACAGAAATCTTTGGGAGATCGTTTGCTAACGAACAGTCGTTACCGACCGATGATGAACTCTTTACTCCCATAAACACCTAACTATGTAGGCTTATTATGGCAAGAACCTGTCAGATGGCTAGTGCTGTCTGTGTTGACCTGCCCTTGCACCGATGAGAGGCAACAACCTCGAAACTAGTCTGCAGGTGGTCACCCCGTCCAAATCAAAACATAATTCTGCTGGTTGGTCATAGAGGGCACTTGCAATTGCGTCCTCTGGTGTTTTGAGGAACGTTGCACAAGTAGCTGTTAGATTTAATTCAATACCCGTCGTGGTCTTAGCCAGGGGAGTACTTGTTTTCTGACAGGTTCTTGCCATAATAAGCCTACAGTTAGGTGTTTATGGGAGTAAAGGGTTCATCATCGGTCGGTAACGACTGTTCGTTAGCAAACGATCTCCCAAAGATTTCTGTCTTCTTCGATTAAATCTCTCAACCCGGAGATTCGGAGTGTCTTCCTCTGCTCGCTAGGTGGAGCGGCCTAGAAACTGCTTTCATCTCGTGAACCAGAATTGACTAATCAGCGGAGTGTTTATTGGTTTAGACGGGGAACAGATGGCTAGTGCTGTCTGTGTTGACCTGCCCTTGCACTGATGAGAGGCAACAACCTCGAAACTAGTCTGCAGGTGGTCACCCCGTCCAAATCAAAACATAATTCTGCTGGTTGGTCATAGAGGGCACTTGCAATTGCGTCCTCTGATGTTTTGAGGAACGTTGCACAAGTAGCTGTTAGATTAAAATCAATACCCGTCGTGGTCTTAGCCAGGGGAGTAGTTGTTTTCTGACAGGTTCTTGCCATAATAAGCCTACATAGTTAGGTGTTTATGGGAGTAAAGGGTTCATCATCGGTCGGTAACGACTGTTCGTTAGTTAGCAAACGATCTCCCAAAGATTTCTGTCTTCTTCGAATAACTTACGTGTGGTTTTATAATTGATTTATCTACCAACTAGAAATTTGTGTTTTCATCGCTATTTTATTTTATGGTAGCTTGTAAGATCAAACTCATGTACACTATTTTACCAACAAAGTGATAAATGATGTGATGATGATGATGGCTTTTCTCTCAACTTTTCTCTCGACTATCAAATGTGTCATCTACTAAAGAAAATATTCTTTCAGAAATGCATCAGAATCAATTTTGACAGAAAGAAAATTGCTGCCATCAGAGATAGTGATGATTGGTTGTGCTTCAGATGTAATCCTTCCCAACTTATACATCTCAGAATCCATTGTTCTGAATTCATGGAATATGTTCAGAGAGAAATGGGGTGAGTACTGTTACCGTTACAATGACTCGATGATGATGATAATATTTATTATTCAAGTTAGGTACTATAAGATAGGACAGATAGTGTCAGTATACTCTGTTGAATGTTTTTGCTAAAATTTTTGAAAAAATGTTGAAAATCCAATTAGTTGATTTCATCACTGCTAATATTGGTTTTGATAAATTTCAATATGCATTGCAACAACATTCCAATACCCAAGCAGCAGTGACTGACTTTCTGAGTAGCATTCATGAAATTTTAGATACAAGTGATTATGGTGTTGCAATTTTCATTGATCTAAAAAAGCTTATATGACACTGTCAATCTTACAATTCTAGTGGACATCTTAAATAATCTGGATATAAGGGGACATGCATTGAAAATTTCCGAAAAAGTATCAACATTTGGGGTTCCGCAGGGTTCCGAGGGCACCAATTCTTTTTTTGATTTATGTAAATAGCATTGTGATTATCAACCTTATTAGCAAGCATTATTCTTTTGCAAATGATAGTGTGCTCTATCACACATCCAAAATTGACCAAACCTTAAAAACAAATTTAAAAGAAGATAGTAAAACAATTGAAATATGGTTAAATGAACTCAATTTAACTATTAATTCAGAAAAAAAACTGTCTATATGATATTTAAACAAAAAAATATGGAAAACATCAAATTGAACATTATATTTGAAAACAGAACTATTGCGTTGAGAAACACAAGTATTTGGATCTGATGATTGGCAAAAATTTAAATTTTGAGAGTCATATAGAGAAAATCAAATTTCTGTTATTCCTTTGATTATTTTTCGACATATCTTGCAACAGTTGCAACCAATAAAAACCATCAATTTAAAGCTATGATGTACTTTCAAACCAACATTATTATAGTGTGAATTTTCTACTTAGATTATTGCCTCGGGAATATTCGTGGTATTTTGTTTTTATTGTGTGACAACAACTGATACTTTTGATTTGATGTCTGTCATCAGTTTGCATGCAAATTGAAAAATGAATTTAGATAACCGTAATGAATAAAAATGTTATATAGAGAATGTGTCTATGATTGGGGCATCAAAAAATAATCTATTGAATACCACATGAGAGTTCGATAAAGTAGAAAATAATTCTCCACATTTTTTCTCAAACTTGCCATTTGAGAATAGCCACTCGAGCCCTTCGGGCTCTCGTGTCTATTGCCTGGCAACAAGTTTTCGAAAAATCTGTCAAATTATTTTCACTTTATTCTCACTCTCTTGTGGTATTACAACTGATAACAGCTATGAGAAGAATACAATTTCTGAGAATAAATATTCAATTGATAATAAACGGTGTGTCTCACTTTTCATGAAAGCACCCCCGTAACGTTCGTAATTATCAAGGTGGAATTATGAAACTCTCAGGACTGAAGGAAATTATGGAAATGCATCTACAGGTTCAATGGTGATGGCCTAAGTGATACACACTGCCCGCCAGTCACTATGGAAAAACCCATTTTTACGGTAAATCATATTAGGGGGCAAAATAGAAGCGAAATTCCTCAAGATTCGTGATCAGGACCCCCAACTTATTAAAGGTACTCATTTTTCCTGAAAAATATTCAGTCCTGAAAAATCCGAATTTGTCTCACTTTTCAAGGAAGCACCCCCGTAACTTCCGTACTTATCAGGGTAGAATGATGATACTCTCAGGACTGAAGGAAATTATGAAAATGCACCTACCGATTCAATGGTGATGGCCGAAGTGGCTTTTAGTTATTTCTATAATAAATAATAAAATACCATGGTGTATTCATATCTCAAGTACTTACGATGTAAACAACGATCAATGCATGATTGCCGCATGTCCACCTCGTGATCACCAATTCTCGCAACGCTATTGGTCGTTAGAACATCTACCTGACCAGACAGTCCAGACTTTGCAGAGTTGTATTCAGGTTGGTTGCATTACAATTATTAAAGCCGCGGGGATTTCTTTTGTGTTTTTATTAATTACATTATTGATTATTTACTACAAATATTGTTTGTTTGTTTAGTATAAAGTTTTGTGTTGGTTTCGGGTGACGTTAACACCTTGACTGCCAAGGCAATTCAAATATAACGGCCTCTACGCTAAAAAAATCATTTTCTTAAAAGCAAGTCGGTATCTATTGTTAATCTGTTGTAGCACATTTCATTTTTTTGATACATTTTTTATCATACTAGATATATTTTTCTGTGTGACAAATGAACTCACGCGGCGCAGGAATAGCTCAAATCTACTTTGCGCCGTATGCCTCACTTTGACTCACATAGATATGCGTGACCTTGGCCCGTTTCTGCATCGCTAAGGAGTTTTCTCGTAAGTAATCGGTATATTGACGAGTCTTTGCCTGTTTATCTTTATTTGGGTAAACTCGATGGTGGCAGTACCTTGATTACTGATAACTGGTATACCAGTGTGGGACTGGTAAGAAAATTAGCAGCGCGTTCAACTCATCTCATCGAAACTTTACGAAGTAATCGTAAATGTAATCCTAAGCATGTCATCAAAACTTCTATAAACCGTGGCGATCTTATTGGCATGGAAAGCGACGATGGTATAACCGTTTTCAAGTGGAAGGACAAACGTGATGTCTTTATGCTTAGTACAAGCCATAGCATAGAAACAACTGAAATAAGGCAGCACCAAAATCCAATCGCTTTTATTGATTACAATGCAGGCAAGTCTTCCATAGATATTTCTGATCAAAGAGCTTCTTATTCTTCACCTGTGAGAATGAGAAAAACCCTGGAATGGTATCGGAAAGTAGCAGTTTACTAGGTATAACGGTTGTAAACTCCCTTTTTCTTTATAATAAAGACAATGGAAAAAACTTATCAATAATACAGTATAGAGAAAAATTATGCTCCCAGATGCTTCACTATGGCCAACCTGTTGATATTCAAAATATGCCAAGACCAGCATTGAATGCTCACAAGTTAGAAATTGCAGAGTTGCAGTTGCAGAGTTGCTATAGTATTTCCAATACCAATTGGAACAGCACAGAGAAGGAATTCCCTCCTCTACATAGGCGTCGGTATATTATTTTTCAGTAGTATTTCTTCAGTTACTTATTCTTACAATCATAGCAATCGATCGCCCAATGTAAAAGTAGACACATGGTATCTCAACTGAATTTTTCCATCCTGAGTAATTGTGAAAAACTTTTCAGGTACTTGATTTCCGAGTCGAAAACACTAAAATACAATGAAAACACGAATAATCACCCCGGATACTCATTATTTACAACGAACACACGGCGCTGATAAAGAAATATTCTGAAGTGGACAACTAATTAGTATTCAGCCAGTCCAGCTAGCCGAGCCTTTATTCCTCAACTACCCTTGATGGCACGTTTACTAACTATCTGGGCGACTTGGGGCTACAGGCCAGACATGTTTATGATTATACCAGGGACGCTTTGCAAATAAAAGCACTGGTAGTATATACATTTGCCGGGCAGTGATTATGAACACCCCTTGTAGTGCTCTCATTTTTATTGCCGTTCCAATTAGGAATGGATAGACTATACACCAGATTTTCTGAGGCGCATGAAAATGGCTAAGACAATACGCTACGTATGCGTTGGATGTCCCGCAAAACCGCACATGTGCACATAATGCTTTTACAAATTACAATAAATTTCTTAACTCTGCTTCTTTATAATTTATAAGTCTCACAAGTTCGTTACTTTTGGACATATAAATCTGATAACGTTGCATATTTTGTATTCCTAAATAAAAATGTACACCAACATGAAAGTCATATTTATTTTCATTGGCTATTTCTAGTAAAAGTCCTCCTACGCCAGGGCTATCTAAAAGCTGTTATAAACAGACGAGAAGTGTACGCACTTTAGACACACAAAGCGAAAATACTTCATATACCTGTGTGTTGATTAGACGCACGTGGCGGTCTGTACATAGGCCTTGTGTGCCGATATGACGCACTTGGCAGTCCAAGTATTAAACATTCGTTGGTTTTATTTCACAACTAGTCTAAGCAATAGGGAAAAGTGTGTGCAAAAATTAATATCCAAAAAAAAAAAAAATGAGTGTATAGGAAATTGAAATTCAGCATGAGTTTCTATTTCATGCGACTCTATCATGATTACCGAACATAACCTAAAAAATTGGCAAAGTTGCAAAAAGCGGTTTTTTGTTGATAACTGAAAAACTACAGCTCCGATCGAAAAAAGTCAAATTAGGAAATTGTAAGTATTAAAAATATCTATCAATTAAATGACCTATAATTTTCCGATATCATTGATACTTTTCGAGTTATATCGGAAAAAACGTGAAAAATCGAGTTTTCTATAACTCGTTAACTGTAAGGTATTCAAACTTCTTACTTACCATTATGTCTAGCCTATGACAATCCGAAAGAGTCTTTCGTTGAAAAATTGATGAATTTTCATTATTTTTCAAAATATATGAAGTTTTCTCAAAAAAAATGCTCTCAATATGGCTACTTTTGCTCGGGGAATAATGGGTTATTTTTTTCTGTAAGAGTTGTTCTTTCATATTATCGAATAAGTGTATTGAATTTTTCAATTTTAAGGTCCAAAACAATACTTTACAAAAATTGCACAATTTTTTTACAAGTTTTTCCTTAATACATTGCTCAATTTTGTTTTTATATAAATGACTATTACGAAAATGGATTCCTAGCATGAATTCAAGCATTAAAAAAAATTAATTCCTACGATCACTAGGAGCCGAGATAATTTTTTTATTTCAAAAGAATCTGGAAGACGCAATAATCATCGTACAGCAGTCACCTTCATGGATATTAAGGTTGAATATCTATATTTATATAGAAGAGGGCTGGTATAAAAGGAAGTTTAAAGAGAGTGCATATATTATGAACAACAAAGTCTTTAGTCAAGCTAGCATAGAAATCCGTAATGTGTGGAAACCCTTAATTAGTGGCATGGATCAATTGAAATTGCGATAAGAATTAACAATGCTGTATCGGAGGGACCTGGCACAGTAATTAACAAGCTTACCTGAATACCGCCAAATTACCCCTAGCCTAATGACACAAAATTATCCACAGCATATATAAGAAGTATCCTTGAGATTGTCGCATTATACACTTGATAACGACTGTAGATTTTAACAGTGAAACGTCGTGATTAAAAATTGCAGAGAATTGAATTTTTCTTTGTTCTTTTTTAGACAATGAAAGTCCAGAATAACCTTACTCAAAGTGAAACATTGTCAACCACTTTCAAACAAACGTCTATATTTTCAATTGAAAAATACTAGGATATGTCTAGTTCATTTGCAGTATTATTAATTGATGAATAAAGTGAGGCGTGCAGGCACGGATCGCGATAGCTGTAGCGGGTGGCGGAGTGGATAGCACTGAAAACTCATGGTGGATTTATGCAGCAGTCATAAGTTTTAAGTCAGGAGGAAGAATATTCGTCAATGATTGGTTGGTCCGTTTATTCCACTTATGACTTAAAACTTATGACTGCTGCATAAATCCACCATTATTTCGTGCGTTCAAAGTGGCTTGTGCTTGAAAAATATTGAGTATCTCAGCTTGTTCACGTACGTTTTCTTTTGCAATGTACACTATTACTTGAAATTGAATCATTAACTTTTCTTTTTCAATAATACTGTCAGGACGAAAGTGTCTTTAATGTCAACAGTATTTGTATCCCCACTGCGCCACCCGCTAGAATTGCATCGCTCCGCGCCTGCACGCCTCACTTTGTTCATCAATTAATAATACTGCAAATGAACTAGACATATCCTAGTATTTTTTTATTGAAAAAATAGGTATTCAACCTCAATATTCATGAAGGTGACTGCTGTACGATGATTATTGCGCCCTCCAGATTTTTTTTAAATAAAAAAATTATCTCGGCTCCTAGTAATCGTTGGAATTATTTTTTTTTAAGACGTGAAGTCATGCTAGAAATCTATTTTCATAAAAGTAATTTCTATAAAAACAAAATTAAGAAATTAATTTTTTTAAAGTAATTTGTTGACACTTAAAATAAATAAAACCAATATACTTATTCGATTATATGAAAGTACAACTCTTACAGAAAAAAATAAGCCCTCAGTCGTTACTGTAGCATCATTCCCCGAGCAAGAGTAGCCATATTGAGAGAGAATCTTTGTTGAGATAATTTCATATATTTTGACAAATAATTAATATTCATCAATTTTTTTGAAAAAGGCTTTTTTGGCTTGCCATAGGCTACACAAAACTGTAAGTAACAATTTTCAATACCTTACAATTAACGAGTTATAGAAAACCCGATTTTTCACGGTTTTTTCGATATAACTTGATAAGTATCAATGATTTATTTGAAAATTACCTCAGTGGAAGACAGCAATTTATTTATATGGGAGGCTCAACCTCCTCGAAGAGAGACATATCTTGTGGGGTACCTCAAGGGTCTATCCTTGGGCCGGCTTTGTTTCTGATTTATATAAATTCGATATCTTGTCTGAATTTGAAAGGCCATTTAAAATTATTCGCGGATTATGAAAAAAGTCCTCAAGAAATAAACGAACAAATGGAAGGTGACCTCACTTTGATTTCGTCATGGTTAAAAGAAAATAAGTTAACTTTAAATTTTGAAAAATCTTGCTTTTTGTATATTTCTAAAAGATCTTTTCCAGAACATCAGATTAAACCCCTCACTGTAGATAATTCTTGTATATGATACAAAAAATACTTAAAATTTCTAAGTTTAACCATTGATCAAACTCTCTCTTGGTCTACGCATGTTCTGGATCTGAGAAAAAAAGATATCCTATTATTGGCATTTTATACAGACTGAGGTCTTATATTCCACTAAAACACCTTAAAAATATTTACTTCAGTTTGATATATCCAAAGCTTCAGTATTTAATTTCAATTTGGGGAACTGCAACTAAATCAGTTATGAAACCATTGAAAACCTTACAGAATAAAATTATGAAATGTATTTTCAAATTATCTTCTTCGAACCTACTTCTAAATTATACAAACCGAGAAATCTTCTAGATGTTGATTCATTATTCAGAATGAAAATTTGCACGTTTATTCACCTAACAAAAAATAAGAAAAAACATTCCAATCTCTCTATGTTGTTGCTTCTGATGGTCATAGTCATCTAACCAGACAATCTGATAACCTAAAAACTATCCAAATCAAAACTCAATTTGGCAAAAATTCATTATATTATCGCGGTATTTTAGCTTATAATAGCATACCGAAACGAATAAGGTCTATTAATTACCTCACAAAATTCAAAAAGGAATTAAAAAAATGTATCATTTCTACTGAAGATGAAGTAGTATAATGTCTGTGGCCAATTTCTGCTTAATACTGATTTAACTATTATAATTATATTTAATTGTTACCTATCAACTATAACTAATATTGTTATTTTTTTTTTCATATGTATATTTATATTCGTTGTCCCTGTATAAGCATTCAAAGTTTCTTGGGATTGAATAAATAAATAATAATATCAAAAAATTATGTCATTCAATTGATAGATCTTTTTAATACCTACAATTTCCTAATTTAATTTTTTCTGATCGGAGCTGTAGTTTTTTAATTATCAACAAAAAACCGCTTTTCACAACTTTGCCAATGTTTTAGGTTATATTCGGTAATCACGATAGAGTCGCATGAAATAGAAGCTCATCCTGAATTTTAATTTCCTATACGCTCATATTTTTATTTTTCGGATATCAATTTTTGCACATTTAACATTGGGCCGTTTCCTCGTTTCGTGAACTAAACGTACCTACGTGTTGTAAGCATAATACAACTCTATTCTAGTTTGGCGTTCACGAGCTTTTGTTGGTATTGTCCGTACTTGCAATGTGAATACACTGAAGAAGTAGTTTACAACTATTAATTTAGGGTGATGTTCCAAAATCAATAATTATTTCAGAAACGTACCATCTCTGGAAAACCCCGCGGCCGCTTTGACGACCGATTACTGCCAGTGCTGCATACCGCACAAGAAGCGAGCGGTGGACCCTTCGACGAGCGAGCCGAAAAGAAAGAGGAAGAAGGTCAGCGTAGAAGATCCGGACTACGATCCCCTGAGAGACCAAGAAACTCCGCCGCTCGTGGAACCCCCGTCCGTTTCGGTCCCGGCAGTTGTCACGCCTGCAACGGCAACTCCTGGAAAGCCGTCAGTGGTTGCCGCGAGACCGACGACGGACGCCGTCAAACCGGCCAGTACTCCGCAGAGGATGGGTCACGTGCCCGCCAATGCGGCCTTCAGGGCCACGGGGCCTGGACATCAGCCGCGACCGAGGGTTCAAGTTATGGGTCAGGGCCAAGGTGAGTTGGGAAAAAAAAATGGTTTTTCGGACAGCAGGGTAGCCACCAACCTGGAAATGTCAGGGAATTCAATTTTTTCAAAAAGGGCGGGAATTCGGTGATTTGAGAAAGTATGCCAATCATTTTAGCATAAATGGAGAAAAAATAGCAAAACAATGCAAACTTTCACAAAAGTTGAATTTTAGTGGTCAATAATTCAAAAAAATTTGCGCTTTCATACAAGGTCGGCAACATTGCAAAATGTTTATTATAAATAATTATATGACACTAACAGCCGTATGCACCGAAGTAGTTTAAACGAGATTAAAAATTGAGCTCGATTAACTCTAATTTTTTGTATGCACCGTATCGAAATACGCCTTAATCGCGATTAACTTTAATCCAATGATTTTCGAAGTTTAAGCTTAGCAAACGCACGTGTGGTGGGGTTAATGTATCTTTGTATTCCTCGATAAAAAAGAAATAATGGAAGTTGATACGAAATATTTTTAGAGGATGACGGAGATATTACTGATGTTATTAATTTGGGATTTCCTAGAAGATAATATAATCAGGCGGAATACTTCCATATTATGACAAGGATAGTATGTTTTTTTTTTTATGGAAGTTCAAACTTCGAAAGGAGACAACTCTTCTGATTCTTCAGCAAATTCAGATGGAACATAAAATTGCCTCAGATATGAATGGAGGGATTTCTGCTCCCCCTGAAAATCTAGGAGAGCACGAATCGGAACACCATGGTCGAATAATTGGGGGATATATCCAATATTTATGATATGAGCAATCGTATGGAAGGCCAAAGGATTCTTTAAAATCGTAGAGAGAATTCAATCACTAATTATTTTGCTTGTTTGTAAATATTCTATAGTTCGATTGTATATTTGGCTAAATTCTGCTGTACACTTTTTATGAATACCTACTCGTGAAAGGTTTTGTAGTAACACAAAATGTTTCACTTGTGATAAAAATGTGAAAAATTGTTCTTCTTCATACCATCTACGAATCTGAAAGTCACATATTTTAACTCCTTAGGAAATGAAATAGTGTTTAATGAATACACTATGAAGAAATATCTGTATTCCACTCTACAATCAGTACATCAAATCATTTATACATTTTCTTAATGAAATGAAGAAAAACAAAGAAAAACTTGCTGATCTAATTTCAGAAATGTTTCCTAATTTTTCAGTTGTATCTGATTTGGATAGCTAGAAGTTTCTTCAAAACATGCTTTTTTGGTTTGTTTAAGTTTTCTTCAACCTCACCTACCCTAATTTTTGGCATCGTTCCTCATCCAGTCAAAAGTCTCTGCTATCTTCCATGGTAAAGATAAGTTTATCGGGCTTTTTTTCGTAACAAAAAGAAAAGTGAGTTTCGGACTTATCATCATCTTATGATTTGTATAAATCACAACGTTTCAACTGCTTCTATCCGCAGTCGTCTTCTGGTGAAAAAGAAAAGTGGTGTTACTTACGTTGTTTTATCTCCTGAACACAAAACCGAAAGAGTTTCGTGGGGGTCTTTAATACTTTACGAGTTATGACTTTTTGAATCTTGAAAATCAACCATATTCCAACAAGATTTTTTGTGTAAAAAATAACACAAAATGCCTCCTTCTTTTTGTCGACACTTTACCAAACGTTTTACACTCACTTTTCATAGAGATTCATTCTTGAAATAAGTTTACTTTGCAAGAAGGTTGATTTTTTTTGTGAAATGTTGGATTTTGGTGCCTGTAATTGTGAAATACGTGTTGATTAGGATCTCAGAAGGAGGAATTTTGTGCGATTTTTTACTGAAGAAATCGTGTTTGAAAATGGTCGATTTTCAAGATTCAAAAGGTCATAACTCGAAAAGTATTGAGGACCCCCACGAAATTCCCTCGGATTCGTGTTCAGGAGATGAAACTAAGTAAGTAACAATCCTTTTTTTGTTTCGGGAAAAAGCCTGATAAACTCACCTAAGTACCATCTGCAATTTTTTTGTCAACTCTTTTTCCTTATTTTCGAATAATATTTTGAGCGACTCTGCAGTTCGATAGCATAGACCAGGACCACTTGTATTGTATTCGTTTCCGATATTTTTCCATGCATTTTTCTTATCGTCCGATATTCGATTCGTTTTCTCATCTTTTAATACCGTCGCATATTCCCTAATTTCTGAATTAACCAAACACAGTTTCTCGAATATGGATAAATTTCGAACTCTTTTTACACCTTCATACCGTTCGCTCAATTTTGTTATCAGATTCTTATAAGTTTCAAAATTATTTTGAGTTTGCGCGATTCTCTTGAGATGTCAAAGTTTGATAAGATGATATTGAAAACGTCAAGTTGGACAGATTTTTGCAATGATGCCAAATTGTTGTTTGGATTAGGTAATCCGCACTTTTCATATGTCGGAGAATATAGGCGTGTTCCGTTTCATGCATTGAGGACATAATGCGCATATGACCGTTCCGTTTCCTACATTGGGACACGCCCACTTTTATATTCCCCTCTTTGGCCTTGAGACATCGAAAGTGCATGAACTACTGCCCGTTTGTCTAGCAGCGATGAATGCGATCCAAGTTAGATCTGTCAAACTCAAAAGTCAAAACAAAGAGTTTCTTGTCTGTGTTTCACGTTCAAACAGAAACCGAATTAAAAGTTTAAATTTGATATTTGATGAAGTGTCAAGTATCGTGCATTATCACATTTACCTGATTTACCGTATAATGGAAGAAAAAATCGTCAATTCATTTAACATCATTCGTCGCGGTCTCATGCCAAAACCACGAATGTGCAATTTGTTATTTCGAATGAGAAGAGTTTTAAGAATATTCGTGCTTCTTGCTTTGAAAACCTAGGTAAGTTTCCACATTGGCGAATTCACTCTCGTTCACAGTAGAAAACCTGATAGCACTTTCGTGAGTTTGGCATTGAAAATTTTAGTAGAAAATTAGTATTTTACATATTGAAGTCAGAACTCTGGAATTAGCATATTCGCGGTTTTTGCGTGGGACAGACGATATTATCCTCATAACTATCACTTGTATCAGAATCTGAGCTACTCTCATTTTCACAAAGCTCGCTTCCTACTCTTACCATTAACACTTTCGTTCTACCCATATTAATTTATTTACTATATTAACAGATTTGTTTTTGTTACATAAGAATTTGGTTGACAGATAAAGTGATATATGTCAACATCTGCGGGAAACGGCATGCACCACCCAAGCAAAAATCGTTCCGATTCAACCCACCATCGTCTATGTTAGTTGAAACGGAACGCTTGATTATGTCTGCAACAGTGATGCGATGAATGCATGAAACGGAACACGCTTTATAACTCAACCCAAGACCACTTCCGGTTCAGTTGATCTGGATTAGACGCGAAAACGGTGCATAAGGGCGTAAGGTAAACACGATTAACCCTTTGAGGACTACTGGTTAGCAGTGAAAACCACATTACTAATATTCTTCCTATTATTTTCCTACCGGTTTTACATCGTAGCCACAGTGTTTAATGTGTTGCCTGCGCATCATTTTTACTCTTCCTTAGGATTGCAACGAATTTTGGTCCTATTTGGTGACATTTATGGTGTCGAATTGATAGCGTTTCGAGTGTGTTCGAGGACATGCATTAGTTTCGTAGTTTTTTTCATTTTTGGTGAGATTTTTACTTAAAAATAGCAGGTAAGTGTTCCGATTCACTCATATTTAGTATCTATTGTAAAAATATTCTTTATTATCCTGAAAGGACTTGATTTGAGCCGTTTTTTGTGTGGTTTCTCATGGTGGCCACCAGGAAAGTAGGTATAACACTATTTTGAAACATGATTTCTTTCGTCTAGTATTTTAGTCCTAATGTTTGTAGTATTCTTAATCCTAACATTTGACAACAAATGTGATGAGGCATATTTTAGGTTTCAGATATTAGGTATGGCTGCATGGAAATTTTTCCTGACTTGGAAAATATGGACGCTGAACACACCAATCGCGGAAGACATGTTCATAGGACGATCTGGAAATGTTCAACGTGCCAAGTTGGGTTATGCCTAAATAAAGACAGGAACTGTTTCACTCAAAATGAAAGAATAATAAAGTTTCAGTTCATTGTAAAAAAAATATTAATTTTCAGGCATTTTGTTAAGTTGCAACTTTGGAAAGTTATCTTGGTGGCTTTACGATTTAGTTCCTAATTCTGTATATTCTTTGATTATTTAGGACTTATTTCCAATAAAGCTTGTGTTGATAAACACGTTTCTATACAAAATTCCCGTTATTTTTAACTTTCGAAATTTTCGAACTAATTTCGGCCTCAAAGGGTTAAATTTCCACAGAATTGTCTACGCGACATGTTTCGATACACTCTGTACCTTTTTCAAGCAAATGTAATACATTAAATTATTCTACATTGAACATTACTTAAATACCCTTCTTATCAATTGAGGTAATTAGGACCTACTTAATAAAAATTGACAATACAATGTAGGTACTATTATAATCTGAAGGTTATAAGATTTTTATTTTTATTTAAATTATGATTTTTCTTTGATTTATGATTGATAGGATCATAATAATTTATCTCAGGGTTTTAATAAAATAAATTCTCTCAGGGTTTTAGTAATATCACTGTAGTATATTTACCTTTCTTTTGCTCATAAAAGACTCTTGTGCAAAGTTTATACACTACCTTTTTTAAAACCTGTAGTGCATTTATCTGCTCTCAGGTGGGTCTTTCTGGAACTTGGCAGCTAGATGTTAGAATGAACATGTTTTTATGATCAAATATTAAATTTCAAGAAAGAGAAATGTGAACGCCAGAGTAAATGAAGTTTATAAAAAAAAATTGTAAATAATCAACACATACAAAAACAATAAACTGTGGATAAGAAAATAAATTATTATCAATTCAATGATTTCCCAACACTTAGTATTCTATGAAATTTCATTCTGTACCCCTTTGAAATTTTATCTGCACGGTGAATCAGCTGTATGATGACTTCAGAGCGTAGCCTTTCGCCCCCTCGTGCAAACTATTTCAACTTTATAGAATTGTTGCGCAGATTCGCATTTCAATCTTAACCTAAAAATTTTAACCTATGATGTTTTCACAACAATGTGATCGTTCATTTGAATTAAATTTAAACACTAAATACTCACATCGCCAAACTTCTTGGACCCCCTCGTAAAGTTTACAACGAAATATTTATCATGGCTGGTTTTTTGTACATTCAATTGTTATTTCTTTCACCGTTGCTAGGCATCCAAAAATGTTTACAAAAACAATTTTAGAAACCTACCAATGTTTAAAAAGTGATTCAAATCGATTTAACGTTGTCAAGTGATTGTTGAGTTCTTTGCAATTAGGCCTGGAAATTGAATTTCAGTATTCAATAGAGCAAGAATAGTGGCTTTGCATGACGAGGGTGTGTCGAATCATCAAATCGCGGATAGACTAACGATTCCACGCGCTTCAGTTATCCGAATAGTGCATTTGTACCAGGAAACTAACAGCGTTGACTATAGACGTGGAACTGGTCGTCATAGGGTAACTAATGCCAGAGAAGATCGGTATCTAGCAGGATATGTACGTCGGAATCGAACCATAACAGTCTCAGCTGTCCGAACTCATTTGCGAAGAACGTTCGATCGATTAATTTCCAATACCACCATACGGCGGAGACTTGCTAGAGCCAATTTGCGATCCAGGAGGCCATTAAGAGTACCCAGGTTACTTCCCAGACACATAGCCGCTCGTCTAACGTGGGCACAAGAACACAGAGACTGGCTTTTAGCTCAGTGGCAAAATGTCCTTTTTTCGGACGAAACCAGAATTGGTTTGGTTAGTGATAATCGGCGACACAGAGTTTGGAGAGGGCCAGGGCGACAAGAAAGACTATCTTTTGCCAGAGAAGTCGTTCCATACCAAGGAGGATCAGTAATGTTTTGGGGAGGCATAATGCATGGTCGTCGTACACAGCTTATTCCCATTCGAGATACTATGACAGAGGATAGATATCTTCGAAACATTATTAAACCCATTATTCGTCCTCTCCGACATGAAATTGGAGGCAGTTTTATTTTTATGGATGACAATGCTATTCCCCATCGCACGAGAGGAGTACAAAATGCACTGGAGATTGAGAATATTCAAAGATTACCGTGGCCAGCAAATTCGCCAGACATGAATCCCATCGAGCACATGTGGGATTTCGTCAAACGAGCAATATCAAACAGAATTAATCCCCCTAGCACCCTCCAGGAACTTACCCTCGCGGCCCAAGAAGAATGGAACAACATACCAATGGATACCATTAACGCCCTTATTGTTTCCATGCACAGGCGAGTTAACACTTTACTACAGAATAGGGGAGGACACACCGACTATTAAAGCGTTTTTTATTTCCCTCTGAAGTGATTTTCTACTAGATTTCAGATTATTGTAATCATTTTCTTATGCACTATATTTGGTTTGTATTTTTTTTTGCTTCAGTTGAAATTAAATTCAGCCACTTTGCATTGGTTGCTTAACCAAATTAAATGCATTTTGACATACACTTCTTGACTTGTAATAATAGCGTCTCATTTCGACAAACATAGGGGGGTCCAATAATTTTGGCGATGTGTGTAATTTTGGGCAATGAAAATAACGTAAAGTTCGGGAGAATTAAATTTATGAAACCACACTCGCGAGAAATCACTTCTGTGTCTTTCTACGGGATAGTCTATTGATTTGAGAGTTGGTGAAATAGTGAAAAGTTCATGAAATTGTCCGGAATACTGCAGTCAAATGGATGTTATTCGAAAAAATTGGTTTGCAAACCGGTTTTATATGCATATAAATACCTGGGATCTACTTCGAGTTCCTTTCCTCAAAAGCTTCCATCGGTTTTCTAGAAGCTTGGGTCTGGATACCGGCTTCCTCGGCTTCTGAGTGGAATTTCTCCAGATTGGGAACAGTCAGCTCTTGGTAAGTTGGAGAGTTTATATATACAGGCCGTTTTTTTTAGCTGATCCCACTATTGCTATCTCGGAAACGGAGATACCTACAAGGTCGGTTAAATGGGAAAAAAGTTTCCTATTTTGGGGAGCAATAATAAGCTTTTTTCAGATCTCAACTATCAATGGTTGTTTTTGAGATATTCGCCAAAAACTAAATTAGTCGAATTTCGTTTTTTGGCTGTACCGCCTCCATTTCGAATGATATAAGAAAAAGTTAGGGGAAATTTCAATAATGTTTCATATTTTTTATAATCTGATATGAACCAATTTTCAATGCGACGTTTCGTTCATTAGATTCCATCATCAACTTTATTTTTGTAAATACGGACCTCTAGTTTTTTTGATCTGATTTTGTAGCCACTTTCATAACAAATTCAGCTATGTATTACAATACATGTGTTTCTCGACGTTTTACTCCGAAAAAACATCATCAATATTTGGTCATACAATTCCCGTCAGTGTAGTCTCAAAAAAAAGTCAGAGGAACTTTCAATACTGTTTCATATTTGTTATAATCTTATATGAACCAATTTCCAATGCGACGTTTCGTTCATTAAATTCCATAGTCAACTTTATTGTTTTAAATATGGGCCTCAAGTTTTTTTCATCAATTTTAGTAGCCACTGTTTTAACAAATTCAGCTATCAATTACAATACATTTCTAGACATTTTTCTTATTTCTTATTTTGACATTTTCGTCTGTTTGTTACTTGGTATATCACATTTGCTTTTGATATTGGAGTTTATGTATATCTTTGAGTTCTAGACCCAAAAAATATTGGTACTTACTTTTTTGAGGTAGCTCATCACTATACACTGATCATGAGAAAAACGTCAAAAAATACATGTATTGTAATTAATAGCTGAATTTGTTGAAACAGTGGCTACTAAAATTGATGAAAAAAACTTGAAAACAATAAAGTTGACTATGGAATTTAATGAACGAAACGTCGCATTGGAAATTGGTTCATATAAGAAAGTTCCTCTGACTTTTTTTGAGACTACACTGACGGGAATTGTATTACCAAATATTGATGATGTTTTTTCGGAGTAAAACGTCGAGAAACACATATATTGTAATACATAGCTGAATTTGTTATGAAAGTGGCTACAAAAATCGATGAAAAAAACTAGAGGTCCGTATTTACAAAAATAAAGTTGATGATGGAATCTAATGAACGAAACGTCGCATTGAAAATTGGATCATATCAGATTATAAAAAATATGAAACATTATTGAAAGTTCCCCTGACTTTTTCTCATGTCATTCGAAATGGAGGTGGTAGAGCCAAAAAACGAAATTCGACTAATTTAGTTTTTTGCGAATATCTCAAAAACAACCATTGATATTTAAGATCTGAAGAAAGCTTATTATTGCTCCCCAAAATAGGAAACTTTTTTCCCATTTAACCGACCTTGTAGGTCTCTCCGTTTCCGAGATAGCAATAGTGGGATCAGCTGAAAAAAACGGCCTGTATATAGATGGGCCGTGGCGGTCGGCTGGTAGTGCGTTCGCCTCGCATGCGTGGGGTCGTGGGTTCGATCCACCGATTCACCGGTCTCGTGCATGGCATCACACGTTAAAAGGTAAGGGCTGCGTCTTCCCTAGCTCACACAAGTCCCTCGAAGACTTCTGAGGGTTGCGCGTAGGGGTGCAATCGGTTGACGGAATTAACAATTTTAACAACAATACGCACTTATGGATTAATTTAACATAGGAATTATAGAAATTTTTCAATATTTTTCTTTATAAATTGTTAGTTATTTTGGGAGCACATTTTATACGTGTCTCCTTTTTTTACAGACATTTTTCAACCTCCTTTTGTTTGTTGATTCCAATTGAAATACGAATTGCCTTAGCAACGGTTTCAATTTCTATCTTATTTAAACTTTACCAATTAATTATAAACTAAATACTACTTTATGAAATCAGATTTCTATACTAAGTTAAACTCTTATTATTCTAAATTAAGCATACTAACGTATGATTTTTCTATAATTACTCTAACATTTTCAATTTCATAGAATTTCCACTAGTGTTATGGGAATAATGGCGTACGTGACTAATTTTACTCTTGGCAATTCTTATTGTTAATTCGTGATTCATGACCCTTTTATATTAATGATTGTACTGGTTAGATTCTCTGAATCTTTTTGTACTTCTTCCTGACATTCAAATTCCTATTCCGATTATCAATATTCTTTAAATTAATTAATAAATTTCACACCTTGTTGCTATGTATGACGTCACAATTCGCAGAGTGAAGGTTGTTTGCCTGACAGGGTTGGCCTAAGTAGAATTTCGATTACTGAAAAATGTGAATTGTTTCAATTTTTATTGATAATTTTATTTAGTGGTATAGTGAATCATAACAGTACCTGTAAATCTCAATACATAGCACACTACTTAATTAATTGAAAAGGTTTAACAAAGGGGAACTATTAAGGTCCAATTGATCATTCAGTAAACAATTCGAATTTTTCAATTTATTAATTTCCAAGAATTCTAAATAATTAAGTCTAATACCCTTATTTTCAACATGAAGGATTTCAAAGATTTCATCGAAGTCATGGTCTTCTTCCAAAATATGATTGGCATAATGTTGAATGTGTTTTATTCTTTACATAATTCACACGGTGTTCACGTACGCGGCTTTTGAATGGTCTACCAGTCTGGCCTACATATACTTTAGAACAAGATCCACAATTCAATTTATAAACTCTTGATTTTTCAGATTTTTGTATTTTATCTTTATTATTTTTGATAAACCTTCCCAACGTGTTATCTGCTCTGAAAAAAAATAAGAGTAGGATTCACCAGTGCATGCGTATTCAGTATAATATCATATTTCAATTATATGAGTAAATGATTCCAAAAGAGTCAAAAACAACCATAAATTGTTGCATTCATACACTTGATAACGACTGTAGATTTTAACAGTTGAAACGACGTGAATAAAAATTGCAGATAATTTAATTTTCCTTTGTACTTTTTTAGACAATGAAAGTCCAGAATAACCTTACTCAAAGTGAAACATTGTCAACCACTTTCAAACAAATAAAAGGATGTTGAAAGTCTTGTGGAATCAACTGAAACTGCCTATAAAATAGTAATTTACGTAACATGTCCAGAAAATACTAGGACGAGCTTTAGCGAGTCCTGGAAGTCTACGAGTCCAAAAAAAACTGTTTTCGGACGTGTTGCGTACACTATTTTTTCGGCAACCATGTAGAATAAATCAATGAAACGCATTTAGTCTAAGAGACGAAGAGAGGTCGACCTTCACCCATCTGTTAACCGGATGACACATACTTTTTTTCAGTTACATAAATAGACGAAAACGCCTAAAATGGGTTACCCATGAAAAGGTGGTCATGACTATATACAGTGAGTTTCAAAAATTTGCACCATATGGAAACTTTTTTATTATCGATTTGTCCATAAATTTTATTCTTAATAAAAATTGGTGCATTACGAAATACTTATATTCAAGTTATCAAACTTCTAAATTTCCCAACGGTGTACAGGGGGGAACAAAAAATAGAATTATGATCAAGAGTAAACTACCCTGGCTGTGATTCCAAATTTGAATATTTCGAACATTTTAGTTCTTATTTGTATTATATATTGAAATTCGAACAGAAGATTCTAATTCTTATTTATATTAAATTTCGAGCACTTCCCGGGAAGTGCTACTTTCCCAGAGAAAAAGTGTCCGGGAAGTGAACACTTCCGAAAAAAGTTATTTTGTGGTCGGCAAAAAACCACCTAATTTTAAATGTACAAAAAACAGTATTAGTTAATTTTTCCCTGAGCAATCAAACCGAAACCCTCTCTATCTTTGAAAATGAGGATATAAGAGAGATGCATCAGAGACAACTAAATTACTGGGTGTCAATATTGATAATAAATGTAGCTGGGAAACACATATTGATAGTGTCTGTGCAAAACTACTTAAGAACTGATGCATTGCGTTTTATGTCCAATCACTGTAGCAAATCTATATTGTTATCTATATTATGCCAACATTAATAGCCATTTGAGGTATGGGATACTTAACTAGGGCTCATCTGCTTCACGGGAAAGAGTTTTTGTTTTACAAAAAATTGCAATTAGGATATTGGAAGGTCTAGGATGGAGGGTCTCATGTAGAGACACTTTCAAAAGTTTAAACATTTTGACTGTAGTAGCAGGCCTGTAAGTATATGAGCTGTGTATTTTTGTCTATCAGAACAGTGATAAGTTTGCTTGTAATAGAGAAAATCATCTGCACAAAACAAGATCTAGAAATATGCTTGTTCCAGGCCAACACTACAGAAAAGATTCAGAGGTGCCACCTGTTTCTTGGCAGCAAGGTCTACTATATACTGGATCAGAATATTAAAAGTGCATCTAATATAAGTATATTCAAGAAATCATTGAAAACCCATTTAATAAATAAGAATATCTACTCAGTAGACGAATTTCTCTTATAATTCGTGTGTAAAATCTTAATCGTTTCTTTTCACTTGATCAATGTCTCTGTTTTAAATTTAATTTACATTTATTTTATATTCTAGACGTTTTTTTTGTTATTGTACAACTGTACCCTTCAACGAACGAAATAAATTATATTATTATTATTAAATTCACCTCGTATAACTCTCAATCTATATTGGTACTATGTGTGAAGGCTTGAGACCCTTCTATGTATCGTAAATGCTGAATTAATGGCAACCGAATGCAGATTCAAGGGCCGCCATCAGAGCAGTATTCATAATAAACCTCAAAACTACGTTTTGTTACAAAATGATCCATTTCTGGGTGATTGTATGAAGTCATGAGTATTATATCTATTAAAGTCTGAAAAAGTTGGTGGCAATCCCGTGGTACAAGAAAGTAATCAATACATCATCTAGTGGGTGTGCCTGAAGTTAATGGGATGCAAATATTGTCCATCGATATTTGCTGTTTCGGTAATGTGTTTCTTACCTCATTCCAGGCGTTCGTCCCTCTGCCAGTCCGGGATACATAAAAATCCTGCCGGGCGGCGTCCGCGTGCCCGGCGTCGCCCCCAACAGGCCGCCGACCCCGAGACCGCCGATGCTGCGCCCTATCCGCCCCACCGTCCCTCAGATGAAGCACGAGTGGTTCGAGAAGACCGTGCGGGCCGCCGCCAGGGTCAACTCCAACCTCTCGTACACCCTCACGCAGCTCAACAGGGCGCAGGCGAGCGCCACCAGCGTCGAAGCGCTCGCCGTCGTGCACAACAAGCTGCAGGAGATCCTGAGCACTTCCATCAATTCTTTGATACAGATCAGGAAGAATCTGAGGACCGAGTTCATTGCAGGTGAGTTGCTTTTAGGATTGTTTTTTTAGTATTGTTGACATTTTCAGCGATATTGATAAAGAGAAGTCTGGTTCGGAGATTATGAATGATACCGGTGTGAAGTTATCCACATCCACAGTATACTCCAAGAAAAAAGTTGAGTCAAAATCAATTTTCAGTTTTTATAAAGAGAGTGAAGCGGAAAAATGTATTCCAATCAACCAATTCAGTAACGATAATATGATCTCTCACTTTATCACACCTCTCTCACCATTTGTCAGGCCTTCAGAGGGTGGTAGAGGTGGTTTCTAAAAAAAATTTCGAAAACTTTCCCAAATGAAAGAGTACCGCTTTCTGCTTTCAGAATGTGTTTCGTGAAGAAAAAATAATCGAATGACATCCCTTATATAGTTTGTCAGGCCTCCAGAGGGTAGTAGAGGGGGTGGTTTATCGGAAATTATTTAATAACTTTCCCAAATGAAAGAGTACCGCATTCTACTTTCAGGATTTGTTTCATGAAGGGAAATTGAATTGATCGACATCCCCAATACAGTTTGTCAGGCCTCCTGGGGGGTAGCAGAGAGGGTAGTTTCTAGAAAATAATTCATTAACTTTCCCAAATGAAACAGTACCGCATTCAGTTTTTAGTAAGTGTTTCTTGGAGGAAACATGAATCGAATGACATCCCCCATGTAGTTTGTCAGCCCTCCAGAGAGCAGTAGAGAGGATAGTTTATAGGAAATTATTCAATAACTTACTCAAATGAAAGAGTACCGCATTCAGTTTTCAGTATGTGTTATAAACCACCAACTCTACTACCCCCTGGAGACCTGACAAACTACATGGGGGAGGGGGATGTCATTCGATTCATGTTTACTAAAAACTGAATGCGGTACTCTTTCATTTGGGATAATTATTAAATAATTTCCTATAAACTATCCCCTCTGCTACCCCACAGGAGGCCTGACATACTATATCGGGGAAGTCGATTAATTCAATTTTCTTTCATGGAACTCATCCTGAAAGTAGAATGCGGTACTCTTTCATTCGGGAAAGTTATTAAATAATTTTCCATAAACTACCCCCTCTACTACCCTCTGGAGGCCTGACAAATTATATGAGGGATGTCATTCGATTCTTTTTCTCTTCACGAAACAGATCCTGAAAACAGAAAGCGGTACTCTTTCATTTGGGAAAGTTTTCGAAATATTTTTCAGAAACCACACCCTCTGAAGGCCTGACAAATGGTGAAGAGGTGTGAGAAAGTGAGAGATCATATTATCGTTACTGAATTGGTTGATTGGAATGCATTTTTCCGCTTCATTCCCTTCATAAAAACTGAAAAATAGTGATCTAATTTTTTTCTTGGAGTATATCTGTTCATGTGGATAACTTCACACCGGTGTGAATGATTATGATTATGGAGATGGCTGACGAGTGACAATGGTCCGATTCGATTCAAAATTGTAGGAGTTTTTGGGTTCGGAGATCGTGATTTCTGAATCTCGGGGAATAAAGTATTGGAAAGCTATATGTACTTATACCTGTTATTTAAGCCGATTTGAATACATCTTTTCACATATTTATGATCCCAACTATTCAGAAAGTAGAGAACGTTCATTGATATTATTTATCGCTCCGAAGCGACTCATTGATTTTAGGTATCGCGATCACTTTTCAGCTATAGATAAGCCCAACAAAAAACCTTCGGAACCACTCCAAGTAGTCGGTGCGAATTTCAAGCAAGCACTAGATTGGAAAATTAATTGAAAATACAAAACACTATGAAGATTTATTTCAGCTAATATTATGATACATTTCAACTCAAATTTGTATTTATAAAATTGGATGCTTCCATATAGAAGCACAAGGTTTCCTTTTTTCTAGAACGATTCATGTCAACTTATTATGTAAATGCATTTAATTCAAATAATTTGATATTTCTACGAGTATTTCTGGTTGTGTTACTTTAGTGCAATTTCCACAATGGGGGTTTATGAAAAAGTGAGACCAGAAGCATTTTCCTTATTATCAAAGAAAAGCACTTCCATATGGACCTTAATTTTCTGAGGAGACTCTAATAAGTTTAGTACGTTTTGTAGGAATCAAGAACTAATTCAAGAATAGTCAGAACAAAATATAAGCGGTGTTGCTAAAACTTGAAATTTGTTTGCAAAAAGTTGTACGCAGGCACAGTTTTGCTACGGCATTAGATTTCAAATGATTCTATTGCCCTTTTTACATAAATCTTCATGAGGAAAATGTCTACCACAAATTACAATTTTCTCACTCAAATGTTCTGCATTGGGGTCTCTTCCTAAAGACAATAACTAGAATCATGCCTTTTGTGTCAAGCATAATAACAATAAGCTATTTTGAGCAGAGCATAGGTACATAAAAATGTCATTATCTACCAAAAACAATTTATTACTTCCATACTTCAACACTAACAGTTCATTTTTAATCTGTAGGAAGAAACGGTTTTATTAAAAAATATGAACAAGATAAATGCAAATTCACAAATTATGAAAGAACCAACGACAACAAACACTGCACAAAACTACAAAACAAAATCTGAAATTCTAAAAGCCGTCTCTGATCGGTGTCAAGAGTGACAGATCTTAGTGACAAGTCTTGCTGTTGATGAAAAAGCACAGTTGCGTGGTCATTATAATTACAGTAAGATAGGGTACATTAATGCATTAAAGAAGTTTCTTTCGCGACTAATATTCGGATCAGTCTATCTTTAAAAGGTTTTTCTGTTCTGACAAATTTTTATCTTTCAAATGGGTTTTATTGCCTCATGACACAAAACTCTGAATTAGAACACCAGATGATTTTCAAACTTGGCAACGATCTACCCAAACTACACTGATGACGAGCATGCGCATATCGCAAACGGGCCACATACGCGGCATGCTTTTCGCCAAGAAAAATGGCTGGATTAGCATTCTAGAGTAAGTATATAATATATATTTCTATGGAAATATCCTTTAAATAGGCCTAGAATATTTTTTTAAATAATTTTAACTTTATACTTTCATACAACCTTTCATCAATCAGAAAAAAAATTATTTCTGACTCCCTTTTTTTAGGAGATAAAGAACCTTAAGTGGAAGTAAAGAATTCAGGTACGCTAATAATACCCAAATTAAATTTACCCTCTTACACGCTATTATTGATTCCACAAATATCGTAATTAATGAAGAACTATCTGAGCTTGTATTGTTATTATTGTGAGTTACCTTGAAGACCCTAGATCCGCCTGTGTATCTGCCATCTTCGTACTGTATCATATTTGTTATATCTTGAGATTGATCCGTTTTACTCTTTTGCTATACCATTATTATTATTAAGTTATTATTTTCAGGCATAAAAAATATCCGGTTCCCTCCAAAACACCAAACTGCGCAGCAAGCGTCCACATCAGCAGCACAAGACGACGACGTTATATTCGTCAGTCCTACTACATCGCCAGTACCTCCACCACTGACAGCGCTTCCTGCTGCAGCTTTGAATCTCCCTCCGTCGGTCACCCTCACCAAGAAGTCTACTCCTTCTCCCAGTGCTTCGAAACCGGGACCGAGCAACGTGTCTAGACCAGGACCAAGTGGCATGCCTAGACCAGGACCCAGTAACGTGCCTAGACCAGGACCCAGTGGCACGCCTAGGCCGGGACCCAGCGGGGTAGCTAGACAAGGACCAGGTAGTCAGCCAAAACCTGGACCAAGCGGTGTTTCAAGAAATACACCAGTTAGAAGTGACCAGGTACGTAAAGGACCCCGCACACCTTATATGGGAAAATGGCTCTCCGTCAAATTTCTTGAATTTTTGATATGTTGTAGAATTGATCATTCCGATGAAATGTTTCAACGGGCGCAACACGATCCTATGACTAGTTTTCGAGATACAGGGTGTTGAATATGAGAAACATTCACTTTTCATCACTCTGTATCTCCCAAGTTATGATTTAGTTCGGATTTATCTTTTGTGGGATCATCATCGCATCCGTGTATGATGAATTCATGAGAAATTCATTTCCAAATCTTTTCGTAGTACTTGAAAACAATGCTATTTTGAGACTTTCACAATTTAGTTGTTTTATAAAGAGAAAATGCGAGAAAAGGTAGAATTATCACATAATATTATAAATTCATTTCATCTAGCATCACAGTTGATACAATTCATACAAGGTGATTCACAAATATGGAAACAAAACGAATTTTGGTTTTTGGGACACCTTGTAGTAATAAACCAACCTAAAATGACAAAATTCACTTGAAGAATGTTAAATGATATGTTTCATCGTATGCAGAGTCGAATGATATCAATTTAAAAAATTAGTTATACTTTAATAAATAAAAACCTTGATTTTTTAAATCACCCTATATCTCATAAGGGAGTCCGAAAAGATAGCGATATTTTTTCACGGGAGAACTCGAAATACTTTCATTCATATCGTACAAAATTTTTATCAAATTCCTATGACAGGTTTTTTATATACAAGGCGAACAATTTCTGAAAAAGTCCATATATTTCACTATTTTACGCTAATAAATGACCACTCTACCTATCCATTGAAGTCTCCTGATGTGATTGAGAAGATACTTATTTGACATTTATTCAAAACGTAAAGTAAGGAATTCAGTGAAGTGAAATCAACATTATTTCAACTCATAACAACTTGTACGGCCTTGCCAGATGGCACACATAATATGTATCCCATGGCTATTGGGAATTCAAGATAAGGGATACTCCCTCTGGTGTCGGGTTTTGAATCTATACTTACGTGAAAATGAGGTTGAAACTATGATTTTGACATTTTGAGCATTTCTACAACAATAGCACAAAGGACAACGAGGTTATGTTCTTTCGACATAAATACGCGAAAGAGGTTCCATTTTTTGCCACTTTGGCGCTGGCATCTAATTTTGAATTCCCAATAATAAAGACAGGCATACATTATGCGATTTCCGTGCAATGCAAGTGCCATGCAAGTGCCATGCAAGTCCAAACTACATTAACGCGCTTGCGCGCGTCTGATTTCCATGCAAGTTTTGGAAATAGCATCTGCTCTATTTTTCATGCAAGTTTTATGCAATTCTAGTAATTTTTCTAGTGGTAACAGCGTCACCAACGTGAACTTCAAAAACAGTATTATCTTCTAGCTATTTTCATTGTGTTGTGACTGATATGTTGAGCAGAGTGTATCTCTATTGATTACGTTTAACCAGGCATCTTAATTACGTAATTTTGGTCATCATCTGGAAAAAGGGACGAAACAAGACATGTTCATTAATTTCAGTGATGTCAAAATGTCAAAACAAATCAGAATTGCACTGAAACAGCATAATGTAATGTGCGCGGCAAGAGATATGCAATAGCTATGCAAGAATTTCTTGCATAGCACCAAACTTGCATTGCATGGAAATTGCATAATGTATGCCTGTCTTAAAGTTGCCCGTCATGGATAATGCAGGAGGTTCAAGATGTCTGCTAAATAGTTTGAATGTAACGATATAAGGAACATTTCAAGTGGATAAATCTCAGGCACATGTCATTATGGAGGTATGTCGTAGGATACTAGTGTTATCAGTTGATACCTTAGTAATAAGTAATCTGATACAGCTGTTTAATTTAATGAGTTCTATAAACAGTGAATATATATATATATAACAGGAAGTAACTTGTGACATCTACAGTCACTAGTTGAAACTTAATTTGGCACGAACCATGGAATCGAGAGCAACCATAAAGCTGTCCTGACGAGTGGGAAACCACGAAACAGCTGTCGACAGATGATGGTGGCTCTCGGAATCAAAACATAAATCACTCTATTTACTTCTATATATATATATATGTATATATATATATATATATATATATATATATATATATATATGTTCCAGTGACTGTAAAACAGTCGAAAACAATCCTTTAGGAACTCACTATATCTTTGTATAGATTGTATGGCATATGTCCGACAGAAAACAACTACTTCTCTGGCTAATACCTCGACAGATATTGAATTATATCTGTCAGACATATGTGCAAAGATCCTTACTTTGAAGGAACAACTTTGCAAGAGCTCTCAGAGACAGACAGCAGGACACCGCCTGATCCAAACAAGGAACCAACTGCAGACCGGTTTCGGGATGAAGTCCCTCATCAGTGCAGTCCTGGTTATCACGGTTGTATACACGCGGGGGCCCGGTGCCCGTCATCGTTCGCCGGGATGAACACTGCAATCGCTTACAGGATCCACCACGGCAACAGATTAGAGAGCGCTCCAGAAGGACATTTCGGGTGCGAAATGGTATATGCTGAATACTTGTTTCAAGGAGCAATAAATGTTCCAGTGACTGTAAAACAGTCGAAAACAATCCTTTAGGAACTCACTATACCTTTGTATAGATTGTATGGCATATGTCCGACAGAAAACAACTACTTCTCTGGCTAATACCTCGACAGATATTGAATTATATCTGATAACCAGGACTGCACTGATGAGGGACTTCATCCCGAAACCGGTCTGCAGTTGGTTCCTTGTTTGGATCAGGCGGTGTCTTGCTGTCTGTCTCTGAGAGCTCTTGCAAAGTTGTTCCTTCAAGGTAAGGATCTTTGCACATATGTCTGATAGATATAATTCAATAATTGGCTTCATTTGTCGTTAATTGCCTTTGATTCGGCAGTAGAAATGGTGGCATATAGTAATGCAAGCCAAGTTCTTGTAGACTATTGATTGAATCTCTGTAGCCTCTATCGACTATCACAATATCTCCTTCTTGAAACCATGTTTTCATTCCATTCAAATCAACTTGTAATTCGTGATTTAGAACACTTGCATCATTATTCCTAGCATCTGCGAAGTACGGCCCGTTGATTGCTAAGATATATCCATCGGGGGCAACTATGATCTCTAGTTTGACCAAGTGTTCATTCTTGTGGAAACAGTATGATTGCCTCAATACCCGGAAGTTACTGCTCTTTTCTATTTTATTGTAGGTACAATCTATATAAACTATTGCTTTGGGAATATCTGGTGTGGGATTGTACAGTTGATTCGTATAAGGGGATACATGACTGTTAATATAATTTTCTCTTGTTATTGAATTAAATCCAATATTGTTCGGTACGAACCTTTGTAAAAGAGATAATCTCACATTAGAAATAATGAAGCTTGCTGTTTGTCGAGAAGGATAACTGAACAATATTTTCAAAAACTCATCTGAAACTCCATGTTTCATTTTGATCAAAAATGTCAGCAAATGTTTTCTTTCGAAATTTCTTCTCTTGCCACCTTGTTCAACAATATCACAAAATTCTAGTAATTGTCGAAAATGATTTTTTGAGATTGATGTCAGATACTTAAATTCGTCTTCAGTGAAACAATTGATATCTTCCCAGTTACGGAGTGGCCTGTTTCTATTAGCAAATGTCCTCATTCTTTGAAGAAAATGTTGAAGATTGGAAATTATGTATGGTTTATTCACAAAATTCAAACCTCCATGCAAGTAATTTGGAAGGAAACCTTGATGATCAAGATGGTGACCACAAATTCTCAAGAAATCTGGGACATAGATATCAGAAGCAACAAAAATATCAACTCTACATTCTAAAGAAAGTCTTTGAATATTTTGACGAGCATTACAAATAATGCACGCACGACTTAATACGCGGGACAACACATTGAGACGAAGGCAATTCGGGTTATTTTCCATAGCAATAATGTCATTCATTACTGTGTTATTACAATTGAAACATATTTTTGTATCATCCTGAATATCAATACGTGGATTTCCCGCAGTTTTTCTTCGATATGTTGCAATTTGCAAAACATCAATATTATCTCCTCTATTCAAACGCATCGAGAGTCTAGGAATAACATTTCGGTCACAAACATAACAACACACTCTATTTGCGAAGGCCATATTGTTCAGCAAAGTTCAACAAACACTGAAAATCACATAAACTTGAACAGTAAAAAAGAAACTTCAATTAGTCCAATAACCCAAAAAGAGTTCTCGGGCTTTATGACAACAAGAAAACGACTATTGACATAAGAATTTTGTTGATTTTATCCTCTTTGAATTGTTCTCCATGCCTACTACGAAATAAGAGGAATATATTAATAAGTAGGTATTCGAAGATGATTCAGATGATGTTTCAAATACAAGAAAAAGAAAGAGAAACGTTCTCTGAAAGGGGGTATATACTATATACAAACATATATACGATTCGAAGATACAAGAACATAATTGAAACATAAAACGTTAATTTGGTGTAAAAATATGCCGAGAATTTGATTTAATATATATCTATATAAGCCGATAGAAATAATTACATACAAATTATGATTTTTTTCTGATTTATCCTATGTGGTATTTTCGTTATGTGACAAATTCATGAGATATTCATGTCCAAATCTTTTTGTAGTACAGGGCGATTTCCTTTGATAATAATGCTATTTTGAGACTTTCACTATTTTATTGTTTTATAGAGTGAAAATTCGAAAAAACGAACTTCTGCGGATGTAATAAGTATAATATAACTTCTGAGAAACACTAAGCATGAAAAAATAACTTTTCCATTGAATCGCCTACTAGACGATGCTTGTGCAGATAATAATTCGAGTTATGGCTTTTTTTCGAGGGATGCGGTACGGTATAATAACTGATCACTATTTTATTGAAATATTTTTATTTCGAGTAAAAGCGGCCGGACGAGGAAGAACTACAGCAAACCCGCCGAAAACTGGACTGAAAATATAGCAATGGGAAAATGTACAGATCGTAGCTTTTTTCATACATTTTTCGCCTTGTATATGAAAAACCCGTCATGGGATTCCGCTGAAAATTTTGTACAATATGGATGAAAGTATTTCGAGTTCTCCCATGAAGAAATATTGAATTCTTTTCGGACTCCCTTATGAGATATAGGGTGATTTAAAAAATCAAGGTTTTTATTTATTAAAGTATAACTAATTTTTCAAATTGATATCATTCGACTCTGTATACGATGGAACATATCATTTAACATTCTTCAAGTGAATTTTGTCATTTTAGGTTGGTTTATTACTACAAGGTGTACCAAAAACCAAAATTCGTTTTGTTTCCATATTTGTGAATCACCTTGTATGAATTGTATCAACTGTGATGCTAGATGAAATGAATTTATAATATTATGTGATAATTCTACCTTTTCTAGCATTTTCTCTTTATAAAACAACTAAATTATGAAAGTCTCAAAATAGCATTGTTTTCAAGTGAAATCGCCCTGTACTACGAAAAGATTTGGAAATGAATTTCTCATGAATTCATCATACACGGATGTGATGATGATCCCACAAAAGATAAATCCGAACTAAATCGTAACTTGGCAGATACAGAGTGATGAAAAGTGAATGTTTCTCATATTCAACACCATGTATCTCGAAAACTAGTCATAGGATCGTGTTGCGCCCGTTGAAACATTTCATCGGAATGATCAATTCTACAACATATCAAAAATTCAAGAAATTTGACGGAGAGCCATTTTCCCATATAAGGTGTGCGGGGTCCTTTTGGTATTGGGCTGTATGTCTCACAACAAAATAGTTCTAAAGTACCAGAAAAAATGTATCTTGGGTATAGACAGAAATATAGAAAAGTAACAAGGAACGCAATTATATTATAATAGTTACCACATAGGGTACGTTTTTGTATTCACCAACTTGGTGTGGTGAAAGTGTGGTGTCTCACCAAGTCGTTTTTATATTGTTAGTGTTTTAGTAGTGGGTCCACTACTTTCGTTTTCATAGTCAACAACTTGGTCCACCACACCTCGATTTTTCCACCAGCTTGAGGTGTTGCCGAGTGTGGTGGAATTGGTTTTTGAGGTTATATTTATGATCACAGTCTCTATATTTACTTTTCTACTACACCCCTGAATTAATTTTTTGAAAACATGGCTTGTTTTAAGGGTCTTCATCCCTGAAAAAAGGGGAGTTAGAAACGATTTTTTTTTCTGAGTGGTGAAGGGTTGTATGATTGTATGGAGATAAAAATAACGAAAAAAAATTCTTTGAGTTTTAAATGAATGAAAAGGATATTTTCCCCAATTTTTGGGCATTTTCGTTCAATTCCACCATCAAAACTAACGAATATTTTGGAGTTGTTTCATTTCAGTATCGAAGTCTATTATTCAATTAGTTAAACGACTTTCTTATTTTTCTCCTAGATATTTAATTTTTTTTTTTTGTGAATAATTTTACAAAAATGTTTGTTTTTGCGAAGTGGGTTTCCTTGCTTTATTCCATTTGAAATGAGAAATCTTCAGCTTTATCAGTCAACTAATGAAGGTTTGGTTCAGCCGTCGACCAGTGAAAACTAATTATTACTTACAATTCTGGATTCAGAATTAGAACTGAAGTTCTTTTAAATGACACGCCCCTCAGGTTGCTCCTCCCACACGACTAGTGAGGAAAAGAGAGAGTATCATATAGCCAGTGTGACATCTGGCACAGGGTCGAATCGGGAATGGGAAAAAAAACTCATTCGGGTCGATCGAAACTATGGAATATTATAACTGATACAATTGATAGCATTTTTCAACAACATGTGTTCATCACTTGAGGGACAATACTCTATAACATTTTTATATTAGGAAAAACCAAGAGGCGGCTCCAGAATGTTGGACGAGTTTCGTGATTTCTGATACAATTCCATTCAAAATTGGTATATAGAAGCTTTTGGGTTTGGGAAGTTATAATTTTTTTTTTTAATTCAACTTAGCGGCTCCAATTTCTGATTCATGATTTGGTATAGGTATAGGGAGTTTTGTGGTCCGATAACATGATTTTTTTGTCAATGTTTGATAATTCGAAATGACAGCTACAAAACAAACGGTGAACGAATAATTATTGTCCGAGTCCGTTCAAAATTAGAACGTAGGGGTTCTTTGGATCGGTGATTTTGACTTTTTTGTCCAAATCATAAAATTCAAGATGGCGAGATTTGAGATCAGATTCTATTCAAAATTTGTATCTAGGATTTTTGGAATAGGAGATGAGTTTTTCAAAACCAAATAATTCAATATGACATATTTTACGAATGATCTTGTCTTAAAAACATTTTTTCCATTCATATTTATCAGGAAATACACTCTCCACTTCGTCATGGCTATTTACCGAGAATTTCGGAGTTAGTGGCATATTTTTACGTATATTCCTAAATAACTTGTTCATGTGACTCCCATATATCGGCAACTTCGTTTTACATTGGTTTCCGATACAACGGTTTATTTGGGCGGCGCGGCGTTTTTGATGTTCCTTTGAAGTTGAAAAGCTACAGCGGACTCTTCTTAAACGTTCCAATGGGGCAGCGCGGCAAGATAAACAAATGAAACATTGACTTGATAGCAGGTGATTGTTACGGCTTTGTTTGTTTCTTTGGCGGCATTTATATCGAGAATAGTTAACATTCGAATTTATTCACTCCATTTTTTCATTTTCATTAATGCTTCTATGTTGGAGAAGAATCACAATTATTTTTATCAAATTCAAGGACAACTTGCGATTGAGTTATAGATATATACGAGAAATTATTTCAATGTAAAAAGAATACACAGACCTGTGTAAAAACTGTATAGTTTGACAAGCATCAATAAAATTTCTGATTCTGATTCTAATCATATGACTAATTTTTCTTTGTGCCATCGAATTTCATTCACAATCCATAATCTAAATCACATGTAATGCTTAAAATGTACTAAATTTGCCTTCTTTTTTTCCAGGGTAATGGACCAAAGTCTTTCCTCAGAGTTAAATCCTTTTCTGCTCTACAAAACGTCACTTCCGAGTGCATTACTATTCCTGACGACCCCGTTCCGGAAGAGAAACCGGTCGAAACGAAAGTCGAATACGAAGACGACGATGACGACGTAACAGTCATAGAGAAGAAGGTGGAGATCGTCACGATAATCGACGACAGCCCTATGAAGAGTCCTGACAGTAATATCGTCGACAAACCAGATGGTGCTAAAAAGAATCTGACCGAAGAAAACCAGTCGAATGGTTTGACCAACGGAAACGAAGAAAAGGGCGAAGATTCGGATAGTTCCAGGAAAGCGGAGATGTCCATCGACGATTTAGATCCCGCTGAGAAAGTGAGGATATTGAAACCTAAGATCCTGCTGCAGAGGTCGACTGAAATCGATGAACTGGTAAAATCTAAGTTTGGTTTGTTGAATGGGGACGCTACGAACTAGTTTTTGGGAGTTTGTGGCATTGGATCGGCGGAGACCTGCTTTTGCTAGACTTCCATGAAGTCTCGAGGTCGTTATAGGTTTTGAAATATTGCAAGCAAGTTTTTCAGTTCCTGGAACATAGGCCGTGAAGGTTTTAGTTAGTTCTGAACTATTTTAAGATGTGAAGAGTATAAAAGGAATATTATAACTTGGATATGGTTTGCAGATTCCAGCCATACTGATGAGTAGGAAATGCTGTATATAGAGGCTCTTTTTCATTGCCATGAATTAGTTTTGCTTGGAAGTTCCGAATCATTTATCATGTGAGGAATTACCTACTTTATTCAGTCTTGCGAAGTTTTCGTTTTGTTGAAGTGTATAAGGCTCTTTCTACGACGGCGTTCTGGTGCCACGGCGAAAATAAAAAAATCTGTCAATTGACACATTTAATCTGTCAATTGACACATTTAATCTGTCAATTGACACATGTAATCTGTCAATTGACACATGTAATCTGTCAATTGACACTTTTAATCTGTCAATTGACACATTTAATCTGTCAATTGACAGATTAAATGTGTCAATTGACAGATTTTTTTATTTTCGCCGTGGCACCAGAACGCCGTCGTACTTTTCAGTTCTAAATGTTTTCTGGAATTTTTTTTCAACTTGATATGCTGTCAGTGTAACTATAGGTGCACAATTTGCGTTTTTCATTTTATTAGTAGAGATATTATTCCTTATAAGTTATGGAGAAGTTTATTTGTAATGTAAATATTTTTGTTATGTATTGAATTTTTGTAAATATCAAACTTGTTTTATTTGAAGTTCCTTAGAGCCTCGGTGGCGCTTCTCGGCTGCGTTGCCGTCGTCAAAGCTTTGTTTTAAGAGGCCATGAGTGCGATCATATTTGGGGTGCTTTTTTGGGTAAAAGAGTCAATTGATAACTCAAAAACGGTTCGTCGCACATGGGGGTATTTGTCCCAAAAAGTTGGCCAAAACTATTGACATCTCATTTTTCAGTTTGAATACTTGAAAAATCAAATAGATGATATAAAAACTCATATACACTAATACCATTGTCTAAAGAAGTATAGTCAGTCAAGCTTATGGGATTATTATTGGATGACGATGTGGTTTATTAGTAGATGGCGCCAGCACGATTGCCCCCAAAAAGAAGACAAACGAATGAGATGGAAAGTGTCGTAGTAATCGCGTAAAGTGAATAATGAATGGACATTATTTCGTGTTTTTGATTGGCTCAAGTGTCCGTTCCACCTGCCACTTGCAATTTGCATGTAAACGAGAGAGCAAAGTAGCGAACTTTCGTGGTGTTTGGCATTTCATTGTTTTTGTCTTGTTAGGTCTCAGTCAGTTTTCGAATTCACATAAGTAGATATTTTCAGGGTGATTTCTCTTGACTAATGTTTAGGGGAGGATGTCCAACGTTCATGATGACAACCGATGACTGGTTTATGAAGGTGATAATGCCATTTCCGACAGTTATCATATTATTTTCTGTTTTTATTGAAAGCTTTTATTTAACTTGCTCTGTGTGTGTGTTAGATGGGTACAAATCTTGCAAGCTGAATTAGAATCACTTCCTCTTATTCTATAGAATAGAAATTTTTCGTGTTGGTTCAGTTCCGATGACAAAACATTAATGTCGAAGAAATTGTCCCCCCTGCCCCCCGAACGTCAGATAGAGAACGCGTAGTGTTTCGGAAGTTTTATTGACGGATTTGGACGTCAGAATTAACAGCGAAAAAAAATAAGTAGGGGGGGCGCCCCCCCTTCTCTAAAAAAGTTGGAAAACTAACTCGTGAAATTAAAATTGGAAAAATCTCTAAAAATCGTGAAAAATATCTGACAGTCGAATGTTATGGTTTATAAAAAGGAATTGTACCCCCTCCCTCCGTCCTCCGAAAGCCTCCCTCTTTTCTCGAAAAAACTGGAAAACGCGAAATTATAATCGGAAAAATCTGTAAAAATAGTGAAAAATATCTGACCGTCGGAAATTATGGTTTAAAAAATTTGGCCCCTCCTTTACCCCCTCAAAAGCTAGATAGAGAACGCAAAAGAATTCGGAAAATGTTTCAACTGTTTCGGACATGGAAAATAATGATAAAAACAAAAATAGATCTTGGGGCTCGCCCTCCTTTCCTGTCACAAAAAAAATAGAAAAACTCGCGGAATAGAAATAAAAAAAGTCCGTAAAAATAGTGAAAATTATCTGGCCATTGAATAAAACGGATTAAAAAAAATTTACCCCTCTGCCCCCCTCTAAAGCTATTTAGAGAACACGTAGAAATTTGGAAAAATTTCCAACGGTAAATTAACAGGCAAGCGACCGTGCAACAATGGCGCATTGATTGAAATGAACAGACTAAGAAACATATTCACAGAAAACTAAAAAAGAAGTAAATAAACAAACTTAAAAAACCTTCAGATAAAAGCTTTTATTTAAAGCGAAAAACCCATAATTTTGTTACATTATAAAATTTTAAATGATATAAAAGCTTGTCGTGAGAATAAATCATGAGGTAATTATAAATTTAATTTACTATAAGAATTACATATATACTTCTCGCGACAAGCTTTTATATCATTTAGAATTTTATAATATAACAAAATGATGGGTTTATTTACTTTAAAATAAATTTTCTTCTTTTTAGTACATTTAAATAGAAGCTTTTCTCTAAAATGTTTTTTTTTTCAAGTTTATTTATTTACCATAAAGTCAAAGTTGTAAAACCTAATAAGGGTTTTCTTTCGAAATTAGGTACTGAGATAATGGCATTATCTGCGACTGAATTTGAAGTTTCAGTCGATCGTTCAAAATAACATAAGTGGATATCCTTATCAAAAATGAAACTTTATGACTTCATGACCAATATGCTAAAGAAGATGAAATAATTATTTATATATGATACAAAAATTCGTAAATTAGGACTTTTTTATGAGCGTGGAAACACGTGAGTACAAAAAAGCTCTTTATGAAAATGTATCTACAATTATATTTGTACGCCTGTTATTATATTGGCAAATTGTAGCAATTGTTGAGTACATTTTATTCTATGAAGTATTCATTTGACGAGTAAAATCTGACGCAAAATACTGTCTTTTGGAATTATATAAACGATGCGTAAAACATAACTTTATGCAAATTTGATTTTTTCACTTACGTGTGTGCTGAAAAGTATCACGTTAGGCACTGTACGTGGACAGTGCGTAAAACCATAAATATTTCCATCTCCCCGATGATCGTGCATGGTCAGTAAACTATATTTTTTTCTACAACCGCTTACCAAAGTAGGTAGCCTTTGACGCTTTTAGATCTCAACGCTATGCTGATGTTTTCCCAGAAATGTCATTTTGTGACAGATTTTTCGCTCTAGAGCGAAAATATTGAAGAAACGGTCGATCTCCACAGCTTTCGTTGAAAACGAACCTATTCTTGCATGATGGTTAGTATAGACAATAAATTCATATAACACTCTTAGGAACTGTGGTGGTGTTGAGAGCGTAGCTGCTATTAAGCTGAAGGCCTGTGATTCGATCACGACATACGTTTTTTTTTTTCAAGCAAGTTATCTTGTTTTGTTAGAGCTATACATTATTGGATATTTGGATAATATACAAATAACTATATTGTACAACAACAAATGTATTTTAGGCCCGTGTAGGAGATGAATGATTTCTGGTGACAACCTCCTTTGAAACTCTCCTTATAAGTCCATGAATTGTTGATAACATCGAACCATCAATTTAAGAACACATGTCCGCCAACACTTGAATTTTCTTTGAATCCTACCCAAATAATTCTAGATATCTATCATGGACGGATTCGGACATGAATCACAAAATTTGTCCTCCATCTTTAATATTCGTATTGGTCTCCAACACAACAAGCCCCTGTATAGGTACCAATTTTGAAAGAATCTAATCAAAAATCGTAATCGCCATTTCGAATTTTGAAAACATACAAAATCTACTCGAGATTCGCATTATGAATAGTTGGACAATAAATCACAAAAACTGTTCACTATCTTGTTTTATCTCTTGTGAATGTCGTAATGAACCTGAATGAATTTAATGGACACCTGCCAAATTTAAAGATGATTGGATCAGTGGAATTGGCTCAAAATTTCCATTGAAGTTTTGACCCCGTTATAGACAGTAGCTGTTACGTGTGAGTGAAACTAAACAAAAGCTTGTACAAATAATACTGATATATTATTATTTACCTACTTATTAGGTAACTTCAAGCACTAATGAATATTCTTTATATGTTTTCAAACCATATCAACTGCGATATAATATCGTAATAGAACAATTTTTTTGTACCTATACTTAGGCATCATTTTTCAGTAAGAATATTGCTACATTACGTATTTCATTATATTAGGCTTAATTGCAGCAATATAAAATTACCACTGATCATCATCTGATATTCGAAACATCCGAATGCAAACTTTGACTCGTCTTTTATTCTGCTAAACATCTCACCAATGACAATATTCTGCACATTTCTGAATGAAGCAAATGAAAACTGGCGTTCTATTTTAAAAAGAGACGGAAGTATAGTTTTGCGTGCCATCCGATGACGGCGCCACATTACTGGATACATTTTCAATGTTTCCAGTAAAATAGTATAGATGTCTCAGGTGACGTCCATCCAATGCATTTTGCACAGGGATTGTTTGACTATTCTTCTTTAGGCAATGATTAAACCATTGTTTACATAGAAGTAAGATAGTTAGCCAACCTTATTTATTTATTTATTGAGTTCATCATTCTACAGCCAGGGCCTTTTACAGAATGAGGCAAAAAAATTTTGAGGGCATTTTGCCATATTAAACAATAAAAGAAAAGTAGAAAATCATATAGTAAAAAATATAACACATGCAGAAATTCCGTGTGTGAACTGAAAAAAACTCAGTGAGAAAAAAGTTCACACACGGCACTACAGCAGTGATTGAAAGAACTTGATATATATATATATATATATATATATATATATATATATATATATGTGAAAATAGAGTATATTTCGTTTCAATTCCGAGAGTTCTAACCTTTGACAGCTGTTTCGTGCTAACGCACTCATCAGAAAGGATTTATGGAGCTCTCGAAATCAAAACGAATCCACTCTAGAATTAATACCGTGAGGCAAGACAGAATATAACAGGAAGTTATTCATGACATCTACAGTCACTAGTTGAAACTCAATTTGACACGAACCAAGGAATCCAAAAGTAGAGGTTTGTCCACAAATTGACAGGCAGCCAACAATTCGTTGTTCTGACCAACCCAAGGTTCAATCAAGTTTCTAATACGTATTAGAAACTTGATTGAACCTTGGGTTGGTCAGAACAACGAATTGTTGGCTGCCTGTCAATTTGTGGACAAACCTCTACTTTTGGATTCCTTGGTTCGTGTCAAATTGAGTTTCAACTAGTGACTGTAGATGTCATGAATAACTTCCTGTTATATTCTGTCTTGCCTCACGGTATTAATTCTAGAGTGGATTCGTTTTGATTTCGAGAGCTCCATAAATCCTTTCTGATGAGTGCGTTAGCACGAAACAGCTGTCAAAGGTTAGAACTCTCGGAATTGAAACGAAATATACTCTATTTTCACTTAGATTCTGCTTGCGTTCCTCATAACGTATTAGAAACTTGATTGAACCTTGGGTTGGTCAGAACAACGAATTGTTGGCTGCCTGTCAATTTGTGGACAAACCTCTACTTTTGGATTCCTTGGTTCGTGTCAAATTGAGTTTCAACTAGTGACTGTAGATGTCATGAATAACTTCCTGTTATATTCTGTCTTGCCTCACGGTATTAATTCTAGAGTGGATTCGTTTTGATTTCGAGAGCTCCATAAATCCTTTCTGATGAGTGCGTTAGCACGAAACAGCTGTCAAAGGTTAGAACTCTCGGAATTGAAACGAAATATACTCTATTTTCACTTAGATTCTGCTTGCGTTCCTCATAACGTATTAGAAACTTGATTGAACCTTGGGTTGGTCAGAACAACGAATTGTTGGCTGCCTGTCAATTTGTGGACAAACCTCTACTTTTGGATTCCTTGGTTCGTGTCAAATTGAGTTTCAACTAGTGACTGTAGATGTCATGAATAACTTCCTGTTATATATATATATATATATATATATATATATATATATATATATATATATATAAAAAAGAAAAATCATGTCAGAATAGCCCGCTTAATGTCGATTGGCTTACAATGAAAAATGTCCATATTACTCTGAATTGACAAGTGGTCTCGACATATAGTATACAGAGGCGAGAAATGAAGTACATTCGTTAGTGGAGCGGGAAAGTAAAATGTAGAAATATTACGTACAGGTAGCCGAGGCACATGTAAATTTATTTTTGATAGCAAAAATGGACAGTCAATTCGTGATACAAGGATTTTATGCAAAAATATTATTCCCAAATATTCACGACGTTTATATAGAGAGTTGACTTGATATCTAGAGAGCAGTTGATCGTGTGGAACGCCACGATTTGGATAAACTCCATCACATCTGAAACTTATGTACTTCAAAAATCGCCTCTGAATATTTTCTATGTTATTTATATAAGTGCTGTATCCAGGATTCCATCCAACGCTGCCATATTCAAGTTTCGATCTCACAAGTGCATCGAAGAGGAGTAAGTGAGTTTCAGTTTCAATAAACCATTTGGAATTTCTAATAATGAAACCAAGTATTTTTAAACCGTTTTTAGCAATGGTACTTACGTGATGTGAAAATGTTAACTTTGCATCGAAGACTATTCCTAGATCTTTGAACTCTGCAGCTGATGGCCATTTACGGTGTAGGTGGAATCAATTGGTGTTTTTTTACGAGTATACGTGACGACATTACACTTTGTTATAGTCAGAGGTAATGAATTGACTTCGCACCATTCATTCAATATATTTATGTCGTTCTGAAGACACCAACTATCACCCAGAGAGGTGATTTGACGAAACAGTTTACAGTCATCTGCATATAGGAGGATTTCCGAGTCAATGCCCATACAAATATCATCTATAAAAATTATGAATAATAATGGACCAAGTACAGATCCTTGAGGGACACCAGAAGATGACTTTATTTCTACAGAGCTGAAGCCATGGTACTGAACCCTCAAACGCCTTCCGCTCAGATAAGATTCCAAAAAAAGAATGAAGTTGTTGGTCAAGCCAAATGATGAGAGTTTTCTAAGAAGTATACCGTGATCAAGCCTATCAAAGGCCTTGGAAAAATCTGTGTAAATGACATCGACTTGAGAGGACTTGTCCAAGGCATCTGCAATGAATTGAGTGACGCATGTTAAATTACTTGTAGTTGATCGACCCTTAATGAAACCATGCTGATTTTCTACAATCTGACATCTGACATGCGCAAATAAAGCATCATATAAGACCATTTCAAACAATTTACTGAAGTTACATAGTATTACAATCGGTCTGTAATTCTCAACCATATTTTTGTCACCTTTCTTGAAGACAGGGCAAATTTTACCATCTTTCCATGTATTGGGAAAACGAAGTGATGCCAGAGCCAAGTTGAAAATAGTGGATAGTGGTTTAGCGAATATTAAAGCACAGTCTTTCAAGAGAAACGATGGTATGCCATCGGGACCTGTTGTCATTTTTGGTTTGCATTTCTTCAGCGACTTCAGTACGTCATTTTCAGTGATTTTGGGTACAGATAAGGTTGGTATATTAGTAAAATCGTTTGTTTCAGATTGCCGATACTTCGATGACTCAATGTAGGCAGATTCAAAAAAGGAAGCAAAGCCATCAACTACTTGTTGGGGGTCAGTTAATTGGTCATTTTTATAATTCACAGAAATAGGAATAGATGAACTATCACGAAGATTATTTACATGCGCCCAAAACTTAGATGGCTCATTTGCTAAGTTATCTTCAGTTTTACGAATATAATTGGTATGAGCAATGGAAATATCTTTTTTTAAGTCTCTGCGAAGAGCTTTGTATTTTTCGAGGTGTTCCGCATCACCCCCTGATTTGTATTTTTTCAAATAACTACTTTTTGCTTTCAATTGCCTTATGATATCACCTGTAAACCACGGTGGATAGGATGACTTTCTACCAGTGGTTTTAGGAACATATTCTGTGAAGATGTTATTTAATAAATTGTAAAACTCATCACAAGCGATGTCGACGTTATTATGATTTTCCAAAAAATTCCAATTTGTTTTCAAAAGCTCATCATAAAGTGCAGGAAAATTAGATTTTTTGAAGTTGAATTTTTTTAAGCTATTTGTTATAAATTTTTTTGGTTTCGGAAAGAATTTCAGAGAAAATTTCAGCGGGGGGTGATGCACGTCAATGGGAACCAGAGGAAATAATGACTGTTGAATGTTTATTGGAAGTCTACTACATACTAAATCTAAGATTCTATTGTTGATGTTACGAGATTCATTTTGTTGGGTAAGGCCTAAAAAATTCAAAAAGTTTTCTAAAGAATTGATTAATTTATTATTATGTGAATTGGTACCGAAGAGAGAAACATAATCGGGAATATTGAAATCTCCAATTACTATTAAATTACTGTCATCATTCTGTAAATATTGAAGACTGCAGATGGCTTCAAAGACATCATCGTAGGAATCCAAAGATGTATTCGGTGGTATGTAGATGTTAATTAAATAAAAAGAAGAATTGTAGAAAATTATTTTCGCACCAATGATATCAATATCGGGAAGAGATTCGGTTATGAAGTTGAGATCCAAAGGCTCAACATGAAATCGTGAGTCAATGGCTATTAATACCCCACCACCTCTAGTTGCAGTTGTGAGATCGAGATTTCGGTCTTTCCTATAAATGTGATTTATATTGGATTCAAATGGATGCGACATGTAGATAGCGACAGTGATCTCGCATCCAAGTCATGTCGTAACTTCAGTGATCTGGCCACTGAAATATACATACAACTGGAACGCCAATACGGGTATGTGCGAAGAAATTTTGTACCCCTCCTGGGCACTAAAAGGTGAACTTATGCGCCGCCGCAGTAGACGAAAATCATGTCTTTGATTATCACAAAGACCGGTTAATGGTAACGTACGTCATTGATTAATGAATTTTTCCGGCTTGGTTTCATTCTATTTCATTTTTCATTATATCTGGCTGGCAATGGGTCTTAATGATAATGACATTATTCATATAGGTAAGTATGCCTTGGCTTGTAGTATATCATTTTGTGTTTAGTTTCATTAGTACGACGAGTGCAAATAGTTACTTTGTGTCTTTGTGTTTGAATTCGATTATATCATAAAATATCATTTTAAAAATAAAATGGTATTGCGATGCAAAAATAGCCGTAAAATTGCCACTTTATCCTTTTTCAGGTATGTTTCACTTATTCTCAGTTGTTCAGTACATTACTTTTTTAAGTGCCTATAGATAAGCATGTTTTGACCATTATTTTTTAGATTTATCTGAAAATAAAACTATATTACATTGGGAGAAAACAAACCGAAGATATAAGAGGTCTTGCGATAAGGAAACAGCTAATTAAATTGATTTTTTCTACGACAGTTATTTTGTTGAATGAATATTTTGTACTTGATTCTGTATTTTTCTGGGTATTTCATATTTCAAATGATTGATTAGTGTTCTAGTTTTGAATAAAGCTATTGGTATGATTACTTTAAAAATGGCATATCAGTCCCTATTTCATTCTGTCATCTCTCATCAAATTTTGAATATCAATAAGATGTATGATAACTAAAATTAATCCATGAACAAGAGATATATTCACAGGTGGGAAAATGTGAATAGAATTTTTATTATTTTTCCGTGATTTTATATTTGTGGTGAATAAATTTTGTGTTGATCTAAATTGGATTGGGCCTCATAGATTCGTAATAGACGAGGAAAGTGTATCGTCACAAATGTCATACTTGTCAAAAACTGATTCCAAACAATGAATTTTAGGTGACATTCTCCGTTTATGATTTGCTGCTTTGCTTACTTGTTTGTGTTTGGTTGTTTGGATCTCAGATCAATATGTTTACTTATTGATATGAGGTTTGGATTCTGTTTTCTCAAGCAAAGAAGTTGAAAAACCTTAACGGAAACAATATCGGAGTTATCAGACCAGCTGATTTAAATTCGACGGAGGTTTGTTTGGAATCAGTTTTTGACAAGAATGACATTTGTGACGTCATCACTTTCCTCGTCTATTACAACCACGTCCTCCTACATTTTATATTGAATATTACGGACCAAAATATTAGTGCGCAAGGTTCAAATTGGTACACTTTTGAAAAATTGCTTTGGCGTTCCAGTAATACATATATTTCAGTGGATCTGGCCTCCAAGTCATGTCGTAACTTGATTGATACAATGGGACAGCATTAAAATCAGGAGTTTTTGAATAAACCTGCATTAAAATGATGACGTCAAATATTCGTGTTTGTAACTAATCACGCTAGATGACACTCGCGTTTGGGTCCAATACCTTTTCCACAGGCATTGACTATCTTCTATTTAAACAACTACCGTAAAAGTATCTAATTCGGATGAATTGCTTTCATTTTTTTTTTTTAATTTACTTTTGGCAAACTTTATGGGTCGTATCGACTTCAAACAAGGACAGGACATTCGATTCCAGGTACGTGCTGTAATGGAAATTGAAATCTCGATCCAGTTACTTTGAAGCAATTTTTTGGTTAGATGAACAAATAATTGCATAAAAACATTGCAGCACGTACATAGATCAACGTTTTACCTTTCTTTTGATCCAAATTCATTTCGATTGGATAAAGATTGCTTCAAAATTTAATGCAAGAGAAATACTATTGCAGCTACCTCGATTATCTGTGAAAAGCATCATGAATTGCTGCCGCAGACGTAGGTACATATAATCGAACGTCCTCTAGAAGCCTGTCCTTGTTTGAAATCGATACGACGAACCGTTTTTGAGTTATCGACTCTTTTACCAAAAAAACCGTCCCCAATATGATCGCGCTTATGGGCTCTTAAATGGAATAAGTGTTCACACACACACAGCCACTGATTGTTTGGAAGCGCCACTTACGGTCACAGTGGTTCCCTTAGCTGTAGACTCAAGCTGGGCCGGAAGTCCACCATGTGCCCTCGGCGTCGGGCGAGGAGTGCCCACGGCGATTCCAAACACCGTTGGTTGAAAGCCGTGGGTCCTCGTCCAGTCAACATAGTAGCGGCTGGAAAGTCACGAACGGTCACCCATCTAACGTAACCTGGAGGGATCCAGTTTGACATGGGTATGCAGTATGGGTGAAAATGACTGCAGACGGCGAACCATCAACGTTGTCGGAGGAATCTGACTAACATGGGTACCTAGGGGGAAGGGGAGCCCCGTCAAGGCAACTTGACGCCCTTCCATAAGGTGTTGGCCTCTAGGGGGCGGGGGTTTCGTTGGATAGGACAATGGAAAACAATACCGTACTTCGGTAGAGGTGGCCAATGCCCTCACCCTTAGGGTTGGGGTGGGAGGCAATACCCCCCTCGGCGGGTGAGCAACGCTAAATTTGCTCGGGCACTGACACTGCAGAGCCAGTAGTATACTTCAGTATACGGCCTCACCATTGGTAATATGCAAATGGTAGCTCGACCTGTGTCGTCTCCGGACTGCACAGGACGAAGCGCGTTGATTTGGCGTATCTAAATCTCCACTGCGTCCGCAGCCGCAACGCGGATAGAACGAAAGTTAGGTGCCACGGGCGGTGATGAGGCGTAGTGGGCTTCGTTCGACGATCCGCAATCGTTATCATCTCTGTAGACTCAAGCTACAAAAAGTAACGTTAAGAAATAGCGTCATCTAACAGGGTTCACATACAGACCTGGAAAACCGGGAAAAGTCATATGGAATTGATGAGCGGTTCAAAAAGTCATGGAGAAGTCAGGAAATTTTGTTTATGATATTATCAGTCTAATCATTTGTCTAATAGACTTATATTATCTGGCTATCAGACAATTATATCTAGGAATTGGTATAATTATTATAATTCCCAGATAAATCTGTCTATTAAACACTAACATCTGTCAATTATAATAATAGACTGGTATTATCTGTCTAATAGACTGATATTATCTGTCTATTAGACACTTATATCTAGAAATTAGTTTAATTAGTATAATTCCCAGATAAATCTGTGTATTAAACAATTATATGGACAGATTTATCTGGGAATTAGAAAAAATCATTACATTTGGCGCTTCTACGCCTTCGTAGCATCCAAAACTTCATTCAAAACTTCCCGAGATTAAAGTGACCAATCGCAGAGCGCGTCCCTATTGGGTTTTACTGTCGTCTTCAAACTAGTCTGGGAAATATATACCTTTGTCCTAAGATTGGAGTATACTAAAAATTCAGTTAATTATAAAAAATATGAATACTGTAACGATTTCACTCACCAAAAATAACCAAAGAAAGATTCCCTCTTTTAACCAAAAACAATTTGCACATATATCCACTGCCATTTATATTATACCCTTCAAAGCGCTAAAATTCTAAATTAAATCAAAATCTATCCTTCTTTGCTTGCGTGATCTTTCAGCAGAAATTCAACAAATCATTAGGGTCTTATTTTTTGGAGTATTGGTAAAGTTGAATCTCCCGCGAAACATTTGAACTGAAATGCAAGTCGAAATATTCGCAATTGTTTTTTGACGCCATGTTTGAAAGTAGGTATCGGTAATTATAAATTAATCTACAAAGCGAACTTGAAAGTGCTTATTCTGCAAATTATAAACCAGGTTGGTATACAATCAATGCATTTTTATCATCTTTATCGTAATTAAAAATGCAGATGCATAATATATTGGCTCATAGGAAACGTCGTCAGATTTTCATTACAGCGTAGGTACCGCTACGGTAAAATTCCGTTAACAGGGCGCTACAAGCTATCAAAAAAATTGTTTGGGACTTTACGTAGTTTGACCTCCAGAACAAAAAATCCAAGTGAAATTTTTGCGGTCTCAAGTAATTTCGGATATACGGGCCTTTCTTTGAATGAAAACTGGCATTTTCCAGCACACGTTTCATCTTTGAAAACACACTCAAATGCCTCCTTATTTTCACCAGCACAATATACACACCCTTATTCACCAGTTTACACTTTTTTTTTCATTGAAAACAGTTTTTTATCAACAAATTCTAGCTTTTTAACAACAACAAAATCAACAAATTCATGCTGTTTTGTTTAGTGAATATCTGTCATGTCAGATATGTCAGGTTGGTAACAATGGAAATAACGTAAGGGTGAAGCTAATTTTGCGACATTGCCAATGTGATTCCAGAAATATTCAATTCACGTATAACATGGAATATTTTAGTGAATGAGTATGAAAAATGAGTTGACATAACCACAACATTTTCCCATTAACAGTTTTACTGCATACTTGAAACAATGGTACTTATACTGTTTGTATATGACTAGGACGAGATAGATCACGAAAATGTGCGTAAACATAATATGAATACACATGCGCAAAAAAAATAAAGAGCACTTTTCTCATAAAATAACCTACCTTAAAAATGACTATCACTCAACCCGACAGACCCGATCTTTTGCGAACCTAACCCAAAGAGACTAAACTAACAGGAGGGTTTAATATGCTCTAGCCAATCAGAATCTTGTAGCATCAACGCGTCATAGTGACGCACTTGGACATGAGTACAGAGTCGAACTCGAACCAAGCAACAAAACTGTCAGCTGTAACTCTCATATACCAAGAGCTAGTCCGTCACTGTCTATAGAGAACGGCGGCCATGACATGTCTAACTACGTCACATTTCGTCACAAATGTTGTTTCATCTCTTTCTATTAGTGTCCCCATTGTCTTATGGGGATTATACTCTCCTGTTAAGTAATGTTTAGTCTCCTTGCACTTCTGGCAACAAAACACAAAAGGTCCTTCCGTCTGCTTCCAGGTGTAGTGTAAATTGTACTTTATTTTGTATCGAGGTAGTTCAGAGCAGTAACAAAAAAATTAATGTGTCCTCATGGCAAGGAGACTAAAATTTAACAAGGAGAGATTAATCCCCATAAGACAATGGGGACACTAGTAGAAAGAAATGAAAGAACATTTGTGACGTGTCATGGCCGCCGTTCTCTATAGACAGTGACGGACTAGCTCCACTGAAATGAAATTAATATGATGACTGGAATGCTCTTAGTTCCACTGCGCACCCGTATAAAGTGATAACAATAGGAGATGAAGAAAGGAGGCACATGCAATCTAGCAGAGAAATACTTTATTGCTTACTTGTATGGGTGCGAGAGAGACATTCATCTGCACTTACGTGTTATTAGTTTCCCAATTTATTGTTTGTAAACACGCCAGTGCAGTGCAGCGCGTCTTTGTATCAGTTTTATATGTTACAATCAACTCAAACTCGATTCCTCCGCCACTGCCAGGAACCACAAAACAAACATGGCGACCTCCATGAGAAATCAAGTCGCGCACACTGAAACATACTTTATAACGGTATATTTCAGTGGTCGCGCAGCCTGACGAGCATTCCAGTCATCATATTATAATTTCATTTCAGTGACTAGCTCTTGGTATATGAGAGTTACTGCTGACAGTTTTGTAGCTTGGTTCGAGTTCGACTCTGTACTCATATCCAAGTACGTCACTATGACGCGTTGATGCTACAAGATTCTGATTGGCTAGAGCTTATTAAACCCTTCTTGTTAGTTTAGTCTTCTGATAGGAACCCTGTTTGTCATCTAATCCATCGATTTTATATATACTAGAGATCAAGCATGCCCACTTCAAACGTGACAGTTTTGTTTGGCTCTATAATGCAACCAATTGACAGTTATTTCTACGCAACTAGGGAACACCAGCCCAACGAGACTAAACTAACAGGAGGGTTTAATAAACTCTAGCCAATCAGAATACTGTAGCATCAATGCGTCATAGTGACGTACTTGGACATGAGTACAGAGTCGAACTCGAACCAAGCAACAAAACTGTCAGCAGTAACTCTCATATACCAAGAGCTAGTCCGTCACTGTCTATAGAGAACGGCGGCCATGACATGTCCAACTACGGCTGTGTCAAGTCACCGGTCGGACAAGGCACGCGCGTCGCGCGTTCAGTATGAAGTTGACGATGAGTCGGACCGATCAGATGATTGAAAATATTGCCAATATTGGTCACATATCAAACCTGCCGGAGTGGTCACGGTCAGGTAAGCTCACTGAAATGAAATTTATATGATATATATATATATATATATATATATATATATATATATATATATATATATATATATATATATATATATATATATATATATGATATAATAATAAGCATATTATAATTTCATTTCAGTGGGTAAAGTAGGAAAAAATGATGGTTTCTCAAAATTATAACCTAAAAAAATTCGAATTATATTATGGCAGACGATAATTTCAATAAAATTTAGACAGAGTGAAACTAAAAGGGAAATTCATTTGTCGATTACTCATCGTGATTATGAAATTGAAACAGCTAAGAAATAAGGTTTGTTAACAGTATGAACTGTTATATTAGAATCATTAGATCAGTACAGTAACTTCAGCAGTCTAGAAATAACTTTTACCGATTTCTCAGTTGGAACGATAATTCTTAATAATCCCCTGTTTCTTGATTATTTCTGTCGAACTATTAAAATTACCAACTTCATGTAGAAAGGTGTAAGTAGAACAGGAATATCGATTGTAATCCCTTCAATGTCTTAATAATAACAAGATTATCATCTTCTGGTGCATACATAATGGTATTTTTGTCATTAGATTGCCACCAAGATTAGGAACTGCCATTAGATAGGTACTCAAATCTCGAATAACTACAACTACATATTGAGCAAACTCTCCAATAATTGAAATAATATCAAAGCATATAGGTACTAACGCTACACACGAACGCGTATAGCACACGTAACTCAAGAGTTATGTGGTATAGTGGTAATATCCTTTAATCCTTTGAAAATAATTGATTATTGTAATTATTACCCAGTGGACATGGTAAACATAACCCTTTTATAACTGTAATTTCAAACAGTTTCAAGGTCGTCAAGTCAACCAAATGACCGCGCTGGCGCTGACTTGACTCAGCCTACGTCACATTTCGTCACAAATGTTCTTTCATCTCTTTCTATTAGTGCCCCATGTCTTATGGGGATTAGACTCTCCTAGTCAAATAACGTTTAATCTCTTTGAACGGCGGTTACTTGAATAGGGGTGATAATACAAAAATTAATTTTGAAAATGATAGAATTTTATCACAATGGCTGCAAACATATTTCATATATACAAAATTTACCTCACTACAGGAAACTTTAAACTTTTAAACCTAACCATTTTACACTCGCTTTGTGCTTCCCGCGTGGATATGTATTTGAGAACAGCGTGACGAACGAACCGACATTGTTAAAACACAATTTAAGCTCTTTCGGTTGCAACTTGCAACCGAAACAAACCCAATATCTCAGCCAATCGCTTGAGTTATTTGCGTAGGAAAATTTGCATTCCCTTGTTGCCACTTTGGTTTGTTTACTTCTCCCTTTATCTTATACGGACACGGTGATATTCTAATCGGCAAACGAATACAAAAATCGAGTGTAAATTACACCAAACGAAAGAGAACCACAGATCTCAAATGAGGTATGTAACCACAGACCTCAAATGACTCAATAAGGTCTGTGAACACCGACATAACCTTTGTCGGTGTCTATGAACGGAACACATCCCTAAATTTTATTTGACATTGACACTGGCATTGACAATATTGACATTGTCAACAGACACCAACGTAAATGTCAAGAAGAGAGCTTATGTTTTGTTCGTCTAATTTTTGAATAGGTAAATAATTAAAGCAAAGAAATAAATACAAAAATTCCTCAAACAATCATAGAGATTGTTCTTCCCTTCTACATGACCACCAAGGACAAAGAAGTAGGTTAGGAAATAATTTGAAAATATGGGCTGCTGCTATAGTTTTTTCTGCAAAGATGATAACTCTTCTCAGGTAGGCAGTTATTTAATAGATCACTTTAATTCTTCGATTAAAATTTTGTTTCTAGAATGGAGAAGCTAACGAAAGGACTCGTTTGCTTGTAGATCCAGTCTCAAACAATGCCCACATTCAAAGGGTGAATAGGTAATTATAAAACATTCAGCTTCAAATGATTTAGAGTACATTCAACTTTATGAATTGCAGTGAGGAAATCCTGAACAGAAATTCAAGTACATTACCCAAGAAGACTGATGAACAATCTGCACTAAATAGAATATTACAAGAAACAGCAACGTAAGTATGACAAAGTACTTCTGAAGTAAATTTTTAAAAAGTGTTTTTTGACAAATGTGAAGGTACATTTAGAGGATGCTGATTTTAGGAATGTTATTGATGTAGCTGCTCTTGATTCACACAATTTGCAACAGCATGAATATTTGGAGAGGATGAAGATTTATAATGTGAGGGTGCAGCAGGTACTTGCAAATAATAGGCACAAATTGAATACTAGACCAAGATGTATTTTGGAAGATATACCAAATCCAGAAAAGGTGCTTAATTCAGAACCAGTAAACTTTGATGACCTGAATGTGGTGAGTGAAATTAGAGCAGGTTATTTATATAGAAAATTGCTGAGTAGACAAACAGGGTTACATTCAAGCATTTGAAATCATGCCAGTTGAACATTGTACAGTACATGCATTGATTACTGCTGGCATAATCAATATGTTTGTTATAAAAGGATCTTTAGAGCCGCTTTCAAATTGACCCAGTTAGTAGCTCCAGGTAACTCTGAGGAGCTCCTGAAGTGATCCCAAAGACCACGAAAGAACATGTTCCTATTAAATAACATGTATTTCTGTCAGTTGAACTGATCCTGAAGTGATCTCAACGGTAGTTCAGGGGCAACATGTTCTCAATTGGAAAGCGCCTTAGGTGATGAGATATTGTCAGGTCTCTGAATTATAAGAATTTAATATTCACTTGGTGAAGAGCAGTATTATCTCTATCATTTATAAAACAGTAGTTCAAGCAATACATTTCTGCATTCCAGGGCAGTTATAAATAAAAAAAGCCAAAAATATGATTTCAAATAAAAATGAAAAATGTTTTAACTACTTAATGCAACCTAAATAAGAAATAATTGTGTCTTACCAGAAACAATATACTATGATGATACATCTGTAACAACGTTGATGATATATCTTTGAATGTTTTAATAAATTGCCAATTATCTTACATCAAGAGCCACCTTCACTTACAAAAGGACATATAATTCAATAGTCACATAATTACTTCAAGTATTTGACACAAACTTACTCAGTTGTGTCTATTTTACTCTTCTGGTCTATTAGTATATTGCCTTCAATACCAATGTGGAACAAATCAAAGGTAAAGATTTATTTACATCAGTTAATAACTACTGGACAGCGTGGTTTTTTTTCAGGAAAAATCTGAGATCTGTGAATCTGGTACTATGCTAAATTTTACTACTGCTATTTACAATTTTTTTTTTCCAGTTCTTTATGAAAACTTGACGACTTGGCTCTCCAATTATCTCTTATATGAAGTACAGTTGTACCTCAGGAAGTAATTTGGGGCCATTTCTGTTCAATATTTACGTTACTACTGACAAATTAAAAAACTTAAAACTACACAACCATCAAAACTATGTTGATTTCAGTCTGGAAGAATTTCACTAACAAACATAGTATAATTGTTGTGTTCTATGAATCTGTGTTCTATGAATCGGTGTTCTATGAACCACCTAACCTCTTACTGAGGGTTCTGTACTTGGTTGTTCCATGAGCCATGTGGCTAGAGGATGGTTGATTTTGGTAGAATCCTGTCTAGTTTCGATTTGATTTCTCTACCCAATAATAACAATGATGGAGATTTTCCAGTCGTAATGTGAGGCATTTTCCTGTACTGCAATAATAAAGACCCTTTTGATTCATGGATAAACCATCATTATCATACAACATGGCACGTAAAGAATTTTTAAGTACTTGAACATAGCGTTCTGCCTGACCATTAGTTGCAGGGTGGTAAGGGGCAGTAAATTTGGATATAATTCCAAACGACTTTAAAAAAATCTGAAATTCTTGTGATCTGAATTGTGTACCACAATCAGTTACAAAATAATCTGGTACCCCAAATCTGGAAAATATTGACATACAAATTTCAATAGTGGCTTTTGCTGCGATATTTTTCATTACGAAAATTTCAGGCCACTTTGAAAATGAGTCTACCAAAATAAAAAAATAGTGTCCCTGAAATGGGCTCCTAGCTAATTTACTTTGTATGTACCTGTTTTTATTGGCTTTAAAAACCCTGACTTTTCGATAATTTTTTCCTTGAGTAATAGTACAAATAAATAAAAAAAAATCTGATGTCAATAACGATTTTATTTACAATGAAAATTAAAAAAATGTGATTGTAATATAAAACCAATAGGTATATACCTATGCATATTTGTAGAGGAATACACAATCATGGAAATTAGGGAAAAGAAAATTAAGAAAAATGCATCCATTGATAATTTTTTCAGTACCTACCGGGATGTATCCATTTATAAAATTTTCATCTCTCAACATGATATGTAAAACACAGAAGAGAAAATCTTTCTGAATGCGTCGATTCATGGGAAATCATCTTATTCAAATTCTGTAAACGGCATATGGAAGTAGAGATCAACATCTCAATTTGTATACTTTGGATTTTCACCTGAGAGGTGGGAAACTTGATGAAAACGCTTCGGGTGCACTTTGAAGCATTTAGAGTAACTTCCCTTAACATTTTCAACACATTTCCCACCTCTCAGGTGAAAATCCAAAATATACAAATTGTAGATATTGATTTCTACTTCCATATGCCGTTTACAGAATTGGAACAAGATGATTTCCCTTAAATCGGCGCCTTTAGAAAGATTTGCCCTTAATTATAACGTAATTGTGCAAAAACTACCTATCGGACAGAAACCACCTTGCGCACAGTTGAACCACGTGTTATTATCTATCAGTGTTGTACTTTGTTAAATAATAGATATTTGAGTTCATATTAGTATATTTTCAAAATGATTCATTAATTGACAAATCTGACGTCTCAGGTAACTACATAAACAAATCTCATACTTTATACAGAATGATCACATAACATCTCCTCCCTTTTTTTTATTCTAAGCTAAATTATAACAACAGGAAATAATTATAATTTGAAACTATGTATACTCCTGAAAATAGGTAGGTTTCTTAGATATGCGACCAAAACGTGTTTTATATATATTGACTCTTTCTTCAATATTCGAAGTTTCACTAATGTAACTTTCATTTTCAGTAACCCCAATATCATCATTTTCATTCATCTCTACATTGTCATTCATCTCTACATTGTCATTGATATCCACATGACTTTCATTATTATCATGATCTAAAGGTAAATCCTTAGATTGTAGAAAGAGGAGATGTAACATAGACTAGTGCGCACACTAACCATTTTCCCCTTTATCCCCACCCATCACGTCCACCAATAAATTCAACAATTTGCTTGAGTATCCCTCCAACCGCTCTGAAATGGCTTTGCGACGACGTTTTCGGCGTTTTTCGGCTCGGTTCGGGCCATTTCTGAATTCCCCTGTTGAATTAGAGAGATGATGACAGAACCGAATTCTGTAATTTTCGAAAATGCCATAAAATGAAATGATGCAGTTTTAGGATGTTAGGTTATCAATTTACTATTGTGAATTGTTGAAATGAGTTCTTTATAGGTATAATATAGTTTTCCCAAAACTGAGAAAGACAGGTAGCAGTTGGGGGTTGCGCAGATTGTCCATTGAAATAAAACGTGTCAGAGCATGTTTCAGATCGGTTTGGGTTTTTTGCCATTTTTGAGTGTCTCTGTTGGAAAAGGTTAGAAACTATTTAGATTTGGACTATTCAAAAATAAAAAAATGAAGGTAAGGCTGGCTACCCCACTATTTAGTAGTTCTGTAGAACATGCTATAGAATGTTTAAATGAAACATTGCATATCCAACAATTTAAAGATTCCGAAGCTACGGATGGCACCCTTCTCACTGAAAGTAAAAGAAAAATGGGTATTCTGGGATTTATATTTTGCATTGAGAGTTTGAAACATTTATACTCACAATTATTCATAAAGAATGAATTAGTATACATTCCAATGTATAAACTCAGTCAGGATCATGTAGAATTGTTTTTTGGTTTGATTAGATCTATGGGAGGTTATAACAATAATCCTACAGCCAAACAGTTCAAAACTGCATATAAAAAAATGATGCTACATTTGGAATTAAGGGATTCTTTTCATGGGTAACTGTATACCTTTAGAAATGATTGCTGTCATGAAACCCTGTGATGTAATTAATAAATCATGTGGCAAGGAAAGGATCGTTGAAGAAGAAAATATGTTAAAACATGTTGACAAATTTACTCAAAAGTTGTCTACAAATTTGTCTGCATATGAAGAAGTAGTAATATATATATATATATATATATATATATATATATATATATATATATATATATATATATATATATATATATATATATGTCAGGGTTTGTTGTGTATAAAATCATGAAAAATCTAAAATGTGAAGAATGCATTGATGGTCTTGTTGGTGATATCGTTTATCAACCAAAAAGATAAACCGAATTCTCTAACGTATCCCTCAGAGGATGTAATCGTGATATGCAGGACTATAGAAAAACTTTTACAGCATAACATAAGCAAAAAAGAATACATTATCATCGAAAAGTTACTCATACAAGTATTACATCATTTTTTACATAAAAATCTGTTTGAAAAATTGACACACCATTCTAATGAACAAACTGTTTTGGATTCCCATCTCACGAATTTAATAAAATTAGTTGCTTCCAATTATATCAATATCAGAATTCACCATTATAATAAAACTTTATTAGATAAAAGCAATAGCAAAAAGACGGTTTATAACAAACTTATGTTATTATCTGGTTTTTAGTATAAAGTCAGTGTTTATATATTTGAAAATATGTGTGGGTTTATAGTTATAAATTCATAGTTTTTTGTGAATGAATATTAGTTATGATTAAAATGAACTTTTTCAGTTATTTTGGTATATTTATTTCCCCGCAAGTTTATTTCAAATTATAAGTATAAGAAAATTGCTGCAAAATACGTATATTGTGAAGCATTTACATTAATGAATAGGTAAAGAATGGCGTTTCTTATCCTAAATCCAAATCCGCCCCTGTCTAGTCCCCCCTCTCATCAAACCCAACGAACCGAAAGTGGCAGCCGATGCGCATCTTTTCATCGATACATGTTCTATCTCCTCTTTCTATAATCTAAGGGTAAATCATACTCTGTATCGGTAGAATTATTTGGAGCACTCGATGGAACTTTTCTTAAGAATCTTCTATTTCTAACAAAAACTCTACCATTTCTGCCCAGTTTAATGATAAAAGATCTATTATGGTCAACTTTTAAGATTGTTGCTGGATCCCAAATCTTACCAAACAGAACCATAACACGATCTGAAGCATTCAGTTCAGGTAAATTTCTTGCATTTGTGTCATAATATGTTTTTTGCCTATAATTTACATCATTAAAAATCTTATTGACATTTCTGTGATAACAACTATTAGGTTTCAAAAGATTTTCTTGAGCGTGCGACCAAACAAAAGCTGTGCCGGAGACGGAATCTCGTGACTAATTGGAGTATTTCTGTATTCAAGTAGGGTTAAATGTATATCTTTACCGTCAAATATAGCTTTTTTAAACATTTTCTTGATAGTCTGTACGTGTCTTTCGATAAAACCATTAGATTGTGAATATGTTGGCGAATTAGTTTGATGAACTACCTCCCACTCTTTGAGAAACTGCTCAAATTATGAATTTGTGAATTGGGGGGCATTGTCACTGAAGAAAAAATCTGGTTTGCCATGAATGGAAAAGATAGATTTTATTGCATCAATTACTCTTTTACTGGTTGTATCATTATCTAGACAGCGAATTTCAGGAAATTTTGAGTAAGTATCCACCACTAATAAGAATTGCTTACCTTCAAGATAAAAAAATCCGCAGCTACCGTGTGCCATGGGCGACTGGAAACAGCTTTATTCAGTAATGGTTCTTTTTGATTACTATTCTGATATCTCAAACATGAAGGACAATTTTTTACCATATCAGATATTTCCTTACTCATAAATGGCCAATATACCATTTCTCGAGCACGTAATAGTTTTCTCGATTCCCATATGATTAAAATGCAACCTCGCTTTAATATCATCTCTAATAGTTTTTGGAATAACCATCTGATTACCCTTGAAAATAACCCCTTTTTGTTCAACTAATTCGTCCCATACACTCCAATATGGTGAGGCCAATTGACTTACTTGATTCTTTTCTCGAGGCCATCCATTTTTAATGTAACCCAAAATTTCTATGAGTTCAATGTTTCTTTCAGTTTCTATTTTCAGAATATCAAATTTTTGTTTACTTATACTGTTGAATTCAATAAGACCAACCTGAGCCTCTAAATTATTTTCAATGATATCAAATTTTTTCTCATCATAATAAGCAAGTGATAAAGTATCTGCAAAATATAATAATGCCCCTGGTTTATACCTAACTTTGAGATCATAATTTTGTAAGGTAATTCTGAGTCGTTGTAAGCGCAAAGGACATTTATTCAATTGTTTTTGAAAAATTTCTTCGAGTGGCTTGTGATCTGTTTCCACTAAAAATGATTTACCATACAAGAATTGGTGGAATCGCTGGCATCCAAATACGATTCCCAACATTTCTTTCTCTATCTGCGCATAATTTTGTTGAGTCGCTGTTAAACTTTTTGAAGCATATGCCACAGGCAACCCGTTTTGGAGAATAACCGCCCCTAATCCATCTTTGGAACTGTTTACTGACAAAACAATTGGTTTATTTTCATCATAATATTGTAAAATTGGCCTTGTCATTAATAAGGTTTTCACATTTTCAAATTCTCTCTGATGGACATTATTCCAATCCCACAATAACTATTTTCATTGAACTTCTCAAATTGGATGTGATTTTAGACAAATTTGGAACAAATTTGGCAATATACGTAACCATTCCTAAAAATCTGCTCAATTTTTTAGTGTTTTTCGGGACCTCTATTTGTTTGCTGTACTGCGATAATGTTTAAATCCACACCTACCACAGCATGACTGATATGAATTTTCACAACCTAACCTTCCAGATTTCATTTGTTCGTTTCTTGTCGCTTGAGTGACACTATCACCCCTTTTGGATCCAGCTTGTACAGATGACGTGCTTGCACTCTCCCGTTTATCTTCTCTACTACCATTACTATTGAAGCGCCTCTTATAATCAAACTGCATGCTACTTTTCTGCAAATTTTCAACTACCGGCTTTCCTGAACCATACCTACTATTTTCACTGTCGGTGAATTGGTGTGGTTTATGAATTTCACTAACTTCGTGACTTTCCATTTTATGTGTCAATTGTTTAAAATATTTATCTGTCTGTTCCGCTGCACGACAAATTTCAATAGCTTTTGTCAAGTCCAAATTTGGTTCACGCAACAAACGATCTTTCACTTTCTGCTCTCTGATACCACTTACTATTCTATCTTTTATCAGTCTGTCTCTGAATGTACCGAATTCACAATTGCTTGACATTTTCTTCAATTCTCCCAAATAATTGTCAAATGACTCACCGTAGAGTTGAATTTTTGAATTGAATTTGTGAGTTTCCACACTGGTATTGGATTTGGGCAGAAAATAACCATCTAATTGTACTATTATCTTATCTGGATCTGCCTTTTCCTCAGCTGTCAGATCCAGTGTTTCCAAAACCTCATGAGCTTCCTCCCCCAAACAATGTAATAGAACTGCCGCTTGTATTTCCTTAGGTTTATCTTTGCATCCTGTTGCTATTAAATAGAGACTAAAATTGTTCTTGAACTTTCGCCAGTTAGAGCCAGTAAGTCTCCATACATGCTCATTGAACTTGGTTGTTTTAAAAATTCCATAACTTCGGTTTTATATGTTTCGGTTCTATAATTCTCACGTATTGGTGTACGTAGTTTCTTTTTACGACTGCGCCATGTTTTACTTTGTTAAATAATAGATATTTGAGTTCATATATGGGACTATTAAAAATAAATCAAAATAAATCCATCCCAGAAGCCAGCTCCATAAAATACCTTGGTATACAAATTGACAGACGTATGAAATGGAATTCACATATATCATATCTAACTAATCTAACTACGTGGATTCATATCAAGATTTAAACTGTTGAAAGAATTCCTTGATATTTCTCACTTGAAAACTATATATTATAGCCTAATTCAATCCCAACTTATATACGGTATAACAGGATGGGGAGGCGTAAATGAAAGGCATTTAAATAGCCTGAATATTGTGCAGAAGAAAATTCTTAAAATAATCCTCGGCAAAGGAAAGACGTACTCTACCGACAGTCTGTATAACGAATGTTGCATTTTTGATATCAGACAACTCTATTGCCAAAATATGTTACAAGGGATATACAAAAATAAAATTGAAATAACGCACTCAGATCACCCATATAATACCAGAAGACGAAACCACAGCGTCGTGGTTCCGAAATGTATCAATACAGTGGGTTAGAGGCACTGCAGCTTTCTGGGTCCAAAAGCTTGGGAATTGTTGCCTGAAACAATAAAGACCAGCCGAAGCTACGAAATATTTAAAAAAAAGTTAAAAATTGGATTCAAAGCAATGACAGACAAATATTCCAAAAAATGGTGTCAACTTTTATTTAGCACGGATTGTTCATCAAATTCGAATGACACTCACCTTATGTGGGGCCTACCTGTATGTGACCCTTTTACTAATTGTAATATTTTATCTTGTGTAACACTCACATGGGATCAAGATCATATGACTGTGATGTATGTGTATATGTGACTCTTAAACCCGATAATGCCACTAACTTTATGTGAAACCTACCTGGATGTGACCCTTTTACCAACAATTGAGAAATTTTATTTTCTGTGATACATGGGAAAACTACTTATTATGACATTCCAAACAACTTAAATGTGTTCACCTAAAAATACACAGCAAGATTGCAACTTTTACCCATATATTTTATACTTTATTTTATTTTATATTTTAATCTTACGTATTTTATTAGATCTAGATTTAGAGGCTATGTCACGCACAAGGAGTAATTTTCAAGAATTGCTCCTTCAGTGATGCCATTGTTTATTTCACTCGGCTCTCAAGTACTACTCACTTGAGCAGTGTTTTATCAAAATTATACTTGATGAAATTTTGTTGTACATTTATGATGAATAAACATATATTAAATAAGTATATTTTCAAAATGATTCATTAATTGACAAATCTGACGTCTCAGGTAACTACATAATCAAATCTCATACTTTATACAGAATGATCACATAACAATCAGTTTCCGCAATATTGTTTGTCCACGTTCAGATTTATAAAAATTATGAATTTTTGAAAAATGGTCGCTTCGAGGTTTTCCCAGATTTTTTCAGTGAAGAATGCTCCTATCTGGGCGTATAAAAAACCATTTTGTAGGTTTTTACAAAAGTTCCATTGACTGTAAATCGATTCATTGAATAATCTTTGAGATATTTCCAAATAAGTTGCATTTTTTTTCACTATTTCTTGTTTAAAAAATTCCACAAAGCGATTTTGCTGTGGCGAAAACCGAAGTTTTCATTTACAAACTATCTCATAAAAAGTAGTATAATAAGCCGTTTGCGTCTTTTATTTTGTGTGAGCCCCTTATTTTCATCTATATACTTACTGTTGCAATTTACTCCAAAAAGTGAAATTTAATTTTTTTTAAAAATGAGTATGCTATTTTAAAAATTCATTGAAACAGTTTTCAAATTTTGCTTCTCAATTCAGATAAACGGTGATTAAATTGATGTATTGTTATCATGTTGAATTGAAGAATCAAAATAATCTGATTTGTGTTTTAGCTAGAGAATGCAGTTGCAGCCGCAGCCTCCGCTATTGATGACATCAAGGTGGACCACAAAGAGGATTTGGTGGTGCCTTTTGGTCTTAACTAGAATATTACATTCATGAAATTATTTACTGTAAATACAAATCTCTGACTCTACTAGCCTAAGCTGAACTCCCAGAAACCTTATAAATTATATATGTTTCAAGTATAAGTTGCTGTGTTATATTTTAGAGATAGTTTATTTTTAATTGTGTAAATAAGGTTTCACCTATTGATGATTATATTGATATATTGATAAAGTGTGGTATGACTTATTTATTTAACGGGCATGTAACTCAAGAAATTTGATTGAGGTTACTTTTCTACCGATTTGAAATATTTTTTTTATGAACGCCTTTTCAAATTGATATTTTATTTGCATTCATTTGTGAACCAATATTGAGAGACCATAGAAAACAATTTTCAGTAGATCCTATAATAACAAATAACGGATTATGCTAAGCTGTTACCTTTGTTTATATGCTTTTTTGTTTCATGCTGTAACTGAAGTGGGTTACGCCAAAACAATTACTTCTATAGTTAACAGTTTCACTTTTGGATCCATTTCCATTAACAAGTTTTTATTCGGAAATGCCAACAATTTTTTTTTTCAAATAGAGAACCTTCCACATTTTTACACAGTTGGATTGTAAATGTTAAAATTAAGTCCAGCCAACAATATAATTTTCTTTGAAAACTGCAAATGATATATTTTTATTCTTATACATAATGGTGTTTGGCAAGAGTGTTCAACAATGAGTTGCAATTCAATCACATCAATCTAGCAAAAAATGGCATGTCAGTAAGAGTAATTGAGTTAAATCAGTATTGTATAGGACAAGATTTTGAAGTATGTGGCATTTCTTGTAGTCTAGAAATAGGAATCAATATTATGCTTTGTTGTTACCGATCTCCTTCGGGGAATTTAAATGTTTTTCTTGACAGAATATATGATGTTTTATGTGATGTCTTTAAACCACGTGTAAATATATTTTTATGTGGAGATTTTAATGCAGACTGCTACACAAATACTAGTAGAGATTTAAAAAAAATATGTGATGTAATGCAATGTTTTAACTTACGACATACAGTTCAGTGGCCAACGAGAGTAACGGTGAGTAGTGCTACAATTGATCAAATTTTTACTAATGTGGCCAACGAAGGAATTTGTTGTGTAATTTACAATGAAATTTCAGATCACAACACAATTTTGTATGATTTGGGATTTAAAAATTCAAATGTGAGAAGGAAAGCTTACAAAAGAAAATTTACGGAAGATAATATAAATGAATTTAAAAATAGTATTTGCAGTGAAAACTTTAGTCAATCCAGTGTCGATCACGCTTTCACGGCATTTTGTACTACATTTTCTTTTCATTTTGAGTCTCATTTCACAAAACTACCCAAGTATGTGAATGACCGGCATAGAAAAAATTGGGTGACTGATGAAGTACGAAAGTCAAGCCAAAATTTAAAGGACCTCTACAATTAAAAAAATATAATCCATATATGAGAGATATGTATGTTGCTAAAAAGAAGCATCACGATCGTTTAGTAAGCAACACGAAAAAGGAATACTACCAAAATAATATAAATAACTCAGATAATCCCTCCAAATCTGCATGGAAAGTAGTATCAGAACTTTCTAATAAAATAAAAAATGATGCAGAATCAAGTATATCAATTAAATTTGAAAACAATATTATTGAAAGCCCCATTGAAGTGGCGAATCTTTTCAATAAATTCTTTATCGAAGCACCCAAAAAAATAGTAAGTGGTTTGGAAAGTAAGATACCTGACTTCAATTACTTCATGAGTAATGTGTATTCACCATGTGAGTCTTTCTTTCTAAAACCGTATGATGAAAATGAAATGTTGGACTTGATTACAAAAAAAACTAAAAAATAAACATTCATTTGGCTCTGATGAGGTTCCCATTTTTTTAATAAAACGATGTATCAGAGAATTAGCAAAGCCGTTTGTATTTCTTGTGAATTTATCATTCTCCACGGGATCTTTTCCGAGTTTACTTAAAACTGGAAAAATTATCCCCATTTATAAAAAAAAAATGTCGTCAAACACTAGAAAACTATAGACCAGTTACAATATCCTCCACATTCTCTAAAATATTTGAATATAGCTATTTGAATAGATTATTATCATTTTGCCAGGACAATAATATATTTTCCCCAAATCAACACGGGTTCCTGAATAAAAAATCTACTAATACAGCAGTATACTCCTACAACCATAAAATAATTGAATATATTGAAGCAGGCGAGTGCCGTGTTGGGATCTTCTGTGATCTTAGCAGGGCATTCGACTGTGTGAATCACTATATTCTTCTGGAGAAACTATATAAATATGGAGTAAGAGGAGGTCCCCTTAACTGGATGAAAACTTTTCTTTCCAATAGAAAACAGTTCGTAGTTGTTGACGATAATCCATCTCAATTTGCAACAACAGATAGGAGTACCTCAGGGTTCCGTACTCGGCCCTATACTTTTTATTTTATACATCAACGATCTAGATGAGCTTCCTGTTTCAGCACATTTCACGATGTATGCTGATGATACCTCACTTGTTATTTCTCACTCATCAGATCCTTCCTTGACAGATATGTGCCGTGAAGTACTGAGTGGCCTCAATAATTGGTTTTCAGCTAGTCATTTATACTTCAACGTTGATAAAACGAAAGCGCTAAGATTTCATCATGTGCAAAAAACGTGTGAAGACATAGCGTTCAGAACTAATGAACAGTGTCCTCTAGTCTCAACTAACCTAGAACATACCACATTTTTAGGTCTTGAGATCGACAGAAATCTGAACTGGAAAGAACACTGTCAAAACCTAGTTTACAAGTTGAATTCAATTTCTTTCCAGTTGAGAAATCTGCGATGTGTTCTGACTATGGATAAGTTGTTGCAGCTCTACTTCGCCCAGGTTGAAAGTAGGCTCCGGTATGGAATTATGTTCTGGGGCTTATCTACTTCGGCTGGTGATGTTTTCATTGCTCAAAAACGAGTTCTATGCTCTTTGATTGGCCTTTCGAATCGTGAATCATGCAGACCTATATTCCAAAATCTGAAAATATTTACATTGGCTTGCCTCTTCATATATCAATTATGTGTACATGTTTACACAAGTAATGAATCTACATTTATTAAAAATAAAGAAACCCATAATTTGAACACCCGTCAAAGGGAAAACTATTTTGTACCAGTTGCTAAATATAACAATCACCTAATTATATGGCACCTAGATTGTTTAATGCTCTTCCAACGGATTTGAAATATTGTGGATCCACTAATGTTTTCAAGAGAAAGTTGAAGCATTTCTTGACAGAACATTGTTTTTATGATGTTAAAGATTATTTGTCGTAATTGTCAAATATGTTTATTTGTATATGTATATGTGTGTGTGTATATTTTTTCTCTCGTTCTCCTATATTGACATTTTCTATACAGTTTTATGGCTGTCTTAAAGAAATAAACACTTATCAATCAATCAATCAATCAAGTATACTTTATTGTCAAAACAGAAGATATAAAATCTTATAGACAAAGCATCGTAAAATATTAAATACATAAAATTATAAATAAAAATCGCACTAATAAGTAAAGTCATATACAATTAAATCACATCCACCATCTGATAAATATCAAAAGGAGATAAAAATGCCTCAGTTAAAGTAAGGAAATCATAAACAAATGCATGCTGCACAACCAATAGTACATCTGCTCACAATAATTGATCATCGTAATATTCCTGAATGTTATAGTAGGCCTTGTCAAGTACCATGATTTTTACTTCCTTCCGAAAGGAGAATAGGGATTTATTCGCTTTAGCTTGAGAAGGCAGATGATTGTATATTTTTTTGCTCTCGTAAATAACTGAATATTTTGTCAAGGATGATTTGGGGATCGAAAGTGGTATATTCCCATCTTGCCTTGTGCTATAACCAGGTTGTAGATTAACTGCACTTAAATTGACTAACCAATGTGAGTATTTTGTGCTGAATAAAGAGGGGTTTGCAATGTTCCCTCGACTCAGTATTACACATATACCTTATTGCTCTTTTATTATTATTAATTTCTTAACTTTATCAACTGATATAAATCTCGTTTTTTACATTGTCACAAGTCAAAGTCAAAATATGCTTTATTGTCGATAAACTTATTTACAAAGCTTCATTGTATTAAAGATAATGTTGATAAGTTTATGGAAATTAAATTAATACTTAAAAAGTATAATGGTGATACCCCCTACCATCGGCACATCATTCCTGATGAGAGGGAACTCCATCACTATATGCGCTCCGGGGTGACTTAACGAATAAAAAAGGAAAAAATGGGGTGCATTTGCTATTTCAACTGCAGGGAAAAACCCGGAAAAAACCTACAGTACCACCATATGGTCCTTGAGGGAATGGAGCAATTCAACAATTAAACATTCATCAAGGACTTCTCCATCATGAAAAACGATCCTAACCCGATAAATGCTACGAATTTTAAAAAATATCGTAATAAACTAAACGACCTCATTAAAGAAACCAAAATGAAATATTATCAAAAAAAAATAACTCAGAATCAACATAACTCGGCAAATCTTTGGCAGTGTTTAAATGAACTTTCAAACAAAAATAATGTACATAATGAGTTCACTGAGATTGAGGGTGAAAATGGTGACATTCTCAAAGATAAATTAGATATTGCCACCAGGTTCAACGAGTATTTTGGAAATATTGGGAAGGAACTGGCTGAAAAAATCAAAAAGAAAAATGACTTCAGAATAAACAAACCAAAAAAGCGCATCATAAATACGTTTTTCTTGGAAGATACCACTGAAGAAGAAATATTGGAAACTATCAAATGCCTGAAAAAGAAAAAAGCACCTGGAATGGATGGAATAACATCCGAAATTCTACAAAATATAGGAATTTACATCTGTAGACCGCTGACATATGTGATTAACCTCTCGATGACCACAGGTATATATCCGAAGGCACTCAAAACAGCCATTGTGAAGCCACTTTTCAAATGTGGGTCAAAACGAGATGTCTCCAACTACCGTCCAATTTCGCTGATCTCAAATATATCGAAAATTTTCGAGAAACTCTTAAAGAAAAGGATGCTCGCTTTTATTAAAAAATACGAAATTCTGTCAGAAAAGCAATTCGGGTTCAGGGAAGGAAGGTCCACGGAAGATGCAATAAATTATTTAACAACCCAGATAAGCCAAGCAATAGACAAACAACAACCTGCATTATGCATCTTCGTGGATCTAAAGAAAGCATTCGACACGGTCAGTCATGAATCACTTTTGTGTACGTTGGAGAGTATAGGTTTCAGAGATACATCACTTGCATTATTTAGTAGTTATTTGAATGACCGGGAACAATGCGTAAAGATTAACGAATGCTACAGCTCCGCCAAATGTGTTGAATTTGGAGTACCACAATGCACTGTGCTCGGACCTATACTCTTCAATATATACTTGAACGACTTATTTGAACTTCAGGTGAAAGGAAGCGTTGTGAGTTTTGCCGATGATACAGCAATATTTTATAAAGCCAGCGATTGGAAACAATTAAAAATATTAGTTGAACAAGACTTCAAAGTTATCCTCGATTGGTTTGATGGACAATTACTGACTGTGAATGCTGGCAAAACCCATTTTGTTCCTTTCACCTCGTATTCAATAAATCTGCCCTCTTTTGACAAATTAATATTTCAAAAAGTGAATGAAATCGTAAATATTGGAAAAGAAGATAGTGTCAAGTATCTTGGAATTTATATTGATTCCAACTTGAAGTGGGATGTTCAAACAGCGTATGTGGTGAAAAAGATGAGAAGTATTTTATATCGAATAAAACATTACACCAGAATACTCACCTCGAGTCAAATGAGGATAATATATTGCGCCCTCATCGAGAGCCACCTGAACTATGGAATTGTCGCCTGGGGAGCCGCAAATAATTCATTCCTTAAAAACCTGGAAAAAATACAGAAACTGATTCTCAAAGTTATTCATAATAAACCATATACTTACCCTACTGAAGACCTGTATAATGAATCAAAAATACTGGATCTACGTCAATTATATTTTTTAACAGCGGTAGTTCGCCAACATAAATATAGGGCCAATTTAGAACCTATCAGCCACCCGTACGAAACAAGACATAAACCTAATATGTCACGAGTCACGAGACCCTCGAAAAATGTTCTACAGCGAAGTTTTTCATACCTTGGCCCCAAACTCTACAATCTTATTCCAAGAGATTTGAAGCAGTTCCAGAACATAAATTTTTCAAAAAGAAAGTAAAATCATGGATTTTTCAAATCCCCCGCCTTCAAGTCCACCAATACGTGGACTTGAAGAATGTTTATTATTTCCGAGTCAATGATCATTGTCAGTGAAAGCATCCACAATTCTCATCTTGTTGAATCAACATAACAGTAGGAAATATTGAATCAAATTCCCAGTCATTTTAGTTAGATTGCCTTGAACAATTATTAATTATCAATATAATTTTTTTTTTACCTTCCTACCAGGACTCTATGGACATATCATAATTTTCACTTACTATCATGTTTCACATATATGTGTATTTATTTATATATGTATCCAATGTTAATTTTTTATTTTTTTTGGTTAATAATACTGTATTGAAATATATATCTATAGCTTAAATACTTAAGCATCCCGCGCTCAAGGTTTTCCTTATGCGGGTTACTTTAATTTATTTGTGTTAGATAAATATATGTCACATTAATGTATTACCATTACTTGAGCAAATAAATTATTTTTTTTTTTTTTTTTTTTCCTTGGTGTTTTGGCATCGACTGCTATGGTCATTAGCCATGTGTTCTTGATAGGCCTTGTTACTAACTCCATACGCCACTTTAGGAGCAGAACTGTTAATTTTTAACGCAACAGTGAATCGTGGAGGATTATTCCCAGCCGACACGAGCCTCAGTCATTCAGACTTTCACATCTGAAAATGAAAAAAGATCGCACCGTCTGGGAATCGAACCAGCAATCTCTCGATTACCAGGCGAGCGCTTAACCACTGCGCTAATCCCCGCCCTAAATAAATTATTATTATTATTATTATTATCTCTGCCATTCCAGCCCGATCACCATTTCTTCATCAGATGAGTAGTATGCAAATGAAATCAGAAAAAAATGTTAATCGAAGTGTGGATGATATAAAAATGTTAAAACTCTAACTATGCTCGATTTATGATCCAAAATGATGACCTTTAAAATCTATCATCATAAAACTCTTGCAGACTATAATATACCTACTCTCTCTGATAACAAACTTTTCACATCTTTTCTGAAACGAAAAAGTGATGTGATACTTTTGATATTTATTGGAAGGTGATTAAACATCTTACATCCATTATAAAATATCGAGTTTTTGATAAGCGTATTTTTTGGAATTGGAAGTTGGAAAATATTTCTCTGCCTGGTATCAGAAGAACTGTTTCCAATAGAGAACTTTGTTTTGTGTTTGTGTATCAAACAGTTTCAATTATAAAAGTAGCAATAACTGTTATAATTTTATGTTTAAGAAAGAGAGGTCGGCACGAATCCCTATGTTTTACTTTGGATAAATACCGCAGATAGATAGCAACTCGGTGTTCATTGTTGAAATAAAAATATATCAAAACTGGTTTGACCCATGCATAGGGTACCTAGTTTTTCGATGATGACAAGAATAAGTGGTCATCTGGAACAAATTTAAATGTTTATAAATTTCATATTGTGATATGCTTCTCGAAGCACCATCTACGTATTTTCCCAAGATGTTTTAGATCGCAATTTCTCTCTATACTGTTTTCAACAATACTTCGTTAACTAATCTATGGTAAAGTATTTGTTGTATGCATGGATGCTATAATTCTGAGGGGCTGCAACTCTGTAGAAAATAAATGAATGCTTTTTTCTCGAAAACCGTACAGTCTATACATAGAACATTATTCACAAATTAATCAAATGAACTCGCAGGGATTTCAAAAAAGTTTACAATGATTTCCGCTACAACCGGAAATGGATTACCAAGGAAAATGGTTTAGATGATTTCGGAACATAATGAATACGACACCAAATTTCATCTTGAAATTCCAGGTATTGACAGAGATCTCAATCAAGATCTTCGCGAATTGTCCGGTATAAAAAGCGAACCAAACTACTACCGGTCTACTATCGAGCCACGTAAAGCATATTGTCATTTATTTAGTAGGTATATATTTTGTTTGTGAAAACTAAAGTTTTCAACAAATTGTCGCAGGATCCCTCAATACGAAACAAACAAAGAAAGAAAAATATTCCCGTGCGGTGGTGGTCAGACCTTTGGGGTAGAAGAACCACTTGAAAACGATCTATGTAGCTCTGAGAAACATGCGAAAGTTGTTGAACGCTGTTCATCTCATTGTCCAAAAAGGTTTTTGAGTTTCACCGGCGGAAATCATCCAACATTGCTCATCCCACGGTAGCAAAAAGGCTAACACAGTGGAAACTATTTCATTTTCCCTCGGCCTATAGGAAAAATAAGAAAGAAGATTTAGTTGTAATAGCTTCTTACTACTGAATCTGTATAATACAGGTTGGCCCAGGAAGTTTAGGACAGAGGGAATATCTCGGAACTCGAAAGTAGTGGAGAATTGTAATTTTGGGGTTCTGAATGAAAGCAATTGGTGCAGCTTTTTTTGATATAATGTTACCCAATGAGCTATTTGTCTTTGGTCACGTGACATGAGATTCAAAATTATTAATGGAACACCCTGTATATTTTGGCATTTTTATGTTCCTTCCGATGAAACAATTTCAACAAACTATCAGAGTTGTGGTCTAAAACGATCAATTCAAAAAACACAGATACTTATCCAATATCCTCTGTCCCATGACGCAGAGTGGGGCAAGATACCTAAAAACTTGGCAAAAAATAAAGAAATGAAAATCAGTTTTGGGGACTATATTTTTGTATAAAACACATAGTAAACCGTCCTAAGGATCTGATAATACCCGTATTTCCCCCACCTAACTTTTTAATGACGTGCCAGCAGGCTATGATTGTCACCGTATCAAAATGTTTTGATGAGCTGTCAACTTGGGTTCATTTTTACTCAAGTTTTGAATAGATAATTCGTTATTATTTAGTGATAACTCTATAAATCTGAATATGGATGGTTCAACCTTAGGTAAGTGACGATAATTCTACTATTTGTATGTAACAATATATTTGAATTAGGTAGTTGAATAGTGAATTTTTAAATTAGATGTAAAAGTGTTGAAATTTTTGCATGTCACGCATATATTTTGGAACTTTTGATATGGAGCTCCATCAGATACCGCTTTCATTTAATATTGAATCGAAAGCTTGAGGATTCCTATTTGAAATGTGCTATTCGTTTTTTGCCTTTTGCTGCCTTTTAACTCAATACATCAGTTGTATGAGTAATTTCAATGCATAACGGTTATGCAACGTAGCCCTCATCGGGGTCCAAACAATTAGTTTGTTTACATTTCCTTCATTCAATTCATTTTTATGTATATAAATTGTATGGAATATAAAAGTGTGTGAAGGAAATAATAACAGTAATAATAATAATTATTTGCGGCCCAAAATGTTGCCCCAAAAATATTTTGAATTAGAATTCTATCATGCGGTGTATCAAACGAATGGTCTGGATACCCTAATTTTATAAAGTGCTTTTAATTGAATTGAAGGAGGTCTCTACTTTAGAGAACTGATTGTTTTCTTTCTCTTTAAAGGTTTTCCCACCACTCGTCTTCATCTTGTCAACATCATGAGGAGATGTGAGAGCAGGAGTCTCGAACAACAGTTTCAATATTTAGCATCGGAGTTACCTATATTATTGGGTAATGAAAAGAATTAACATTATTCAAATCGAAATACAAAACCCGATGGCTCAAGGCTTCCCGTACGTATGACGTTTTGATCGCAAGAAATAAGGAATGGCTAGTGACGAATTATTGTTCTCATCCTCAACTCAACACAACTCTATCAAGTCGTGGTCGCGGTCGACCAGAAAAGGATTTCGAAAACAGTTCTGAAAGATCAAAGAGACTCAAAACCCAAGTATTGCGAGAGTCTACATCAGGAGCTGTACTGAGCTTTGCCGCTCAAATGAATTTGAGATCTGAAGGAAAATCTGAAGCTTCTCAAGTGATAAAAGAGATCACGACAACTACCCCAAGAAGAGCAGAAGGCTGCATATCAGAAGTCAATACGTTCCAAGTCAGAATGAAGTATGTCAGGAGAAGATAATGGACCAATATTATTTTTCAACAAATTTTAACCAAAAAAATATCACTGAACTTTGTATTAAGTACTCGAAACACATCCCAACAAACCTTCACAAACTTTATGAATAACTATAGGCACAATGTTATGAATAGAATAGCTTGGAAAACAAATCCATGGCTTGAACTTCTCTTTGAGGCTATAAATCCTATACATTGACCAGAAATTTTTTTTTTATACAGAAAGGAAAGCCTATACCTATTTGGAATTCCTCAGAAAATGTTATTCTTCAAAAAAAAAATCCTGCATCTCCCAAACTCTAAATTCGCTATCCAAACTGTGCTTATTTCCATTTGTTTAATAAGAGGGACATGAAAAATTAGAAGTATAATACACAAAAAACTCTTTGGAGAAGTGATTTATATAAGTATTTGAGAGAAAGTTTTATATAGAGAATCATAGCCTTCTATGATAAAGTAAGTTACAATTTATTGGAGTCCGTCACTTTTCATTTACGGATTAAAGGAATTCAATGAGACATCTCCTGGAATTGCGGGAGTATGGGCTCTCTCAAAAGATTAAAAATAATACTCAACCCATTGATAAGGTTTTAAACTTGCGTTGATTTACAGTTTATTTCCATTTACAACAAAGAAGTTTGCGTCCACGTCCGGTTTAACCGGAAGATTTACGCCACTAAAGAAATTCCAGATCGATTATTCATGTTGATATATGTGATATTCCATGTTTACAAAATTTTATTCAATTGGAAACATCGAAAACTTCTGATGACATTACTTACGTGATGATCCCTATGATAATCCAGTACCCAACAGATTGAGTCTATAATAGCTAGTGGCTTTATTTATAAATAGTTTGCTTACTTTCATGCGTTTTAGTGTGTCTACACTGCAACAAGTTTCTCCTAATTATTGATATGTAATCGTTTTTAAAGTTGATTTACATGGTAACAAAGTTCTTTTATAGCTATTTCAATAAATAGTGTATCGGGATAAAAATGAGCAGATTCATTAAAAGTCAACTCATTCAATACCACTAAACAGGTCGATACGAAATGCTAATTAAATGGTTCATGCCATGAGTACCTTGCTGCGACGCCCATGGTTTGATTTGACAAGGCGATAAGTCAAAAACGGACGTAAACAAACATGATTGCCAAGTTAAGAGTGAATATCATACGGAATTCCAGCCTGATCAAGGAGTACCAACGGAAATATCCGACAATGCCCTTTCTTAACACGACTCGGGCATTGATGTTTGTAAACAACGTCGGATACGTTGGTTTCAAGAGATAGAGCCCTCTCTGTACTTTTTATTGCTCGGAGATGAAACCACGTACAGGCAACGGTTCCTTTGGAACCAAAGCTTCTGTGGTACCTACCACTTGTTTATTTACTTCAATAATTCTTTTCTTGGTGACCCACTAAGCAAGGTGAGGTTGCATAAAGTTTTCAAAAACCTATCAAGAGCAATTGTAAAGTTGTTACGTCCTTTGCAGACAACGTTCAGCAAGTCCCTGCAGTGCAAACAGCAAACATTTGCAAACTTGTCAGAAACTTGAGTGAGTTAGATACTGACTTTCAGTACAGTTACAATTGCTGAGTTCCAGCAAATAAATATTTGATAACTTATCTGAAACTTCTCAATTTTGTCACGAGTTTGCGCTAAGCATACAGATGCAAACTTCCAGCACATACAATTTTGCAAACTTACCTGCAATTTACTTAATTTCGTTGTAGGTTTACAGTATAGTTACAAAAGCTAACTGCTAGTAAATTAATCTTCAGACACTTGCCCAAAGTTCACTCACTTTTGTCGTAGATTTGCATTACAGATATCATTTTCAGTTTCAAAACATATGAGAGGAAGTGAAATACAAGCTGAAAAGCATTTCTTATTTCAACCTAGTTTAAATTATAAGTTTCGAGATGTTCTTCACACACTTCAGGAAACAACTATTTTCTCCTTCAATAGGACTTGTGCAAAGTGAAAACAGGAGGCTGAAACTAATATTCAAGGATTCAAATTAAACAATAGATTGATTGTTTTGACTATTTTAATATTAGTTTTTTGGTAATGTACACATATTTGATCTTTCTTAATTTGTCCGAGGGATTACCTATAAATTCACCTTTTGTTTTGACGTCAACTGCAAAAGAAACTTCATGGATTTGACGATATGTAGCAGGCGATGAGGTTGACGCCATCTTGAACTCAAATACTGTAAGAGAAAACTAGTAAACTCACCATTTTATCAATTGAATATACCTACTCACAAAATATTATTATTGTATTTGTTTATCTCAACATTCCAAACACTCGAAATAACACACAACTGACACTTACTAGACTAACCTATCTCTGTCACTCCGTCTCTCGCTGCCATAACGCTGTGCTGTGAAACGACCTGACGCGATCGGTCACGAACAAAAGCTATGGGCAGTGTCTGATGCAACATAGTGAGCGCCAAATTTAAATCAGTGTTTTGAATGTTTGTGACATAAATTAAGAGTTTGATAACGTGGTTTTAAAGTTGTTATGTTAGGATGAACCGGAATGTTTATTAGGAGATTTCAAAATTATCGGGAGTTCTAGAAACTGGATATTTATATCCATTGCTTTTATCCCACCAACAGGCGGGTGGGTATTCACATACCTAATATTCTCAAAAACGCTTTAAATTTCGTTTGCAATGTAAAATTTGTTTTTCAATTTTTTCCTAGTGATAGGTTAATACCTATAACACATTCTTATAAATACAGGAGTGACATCATGAACTTGTAAATCCTATTTCCGCCGTAGATAGGTACTCGACCGCAAGCTTGTGAATGTAATGTTCATGATTAATAATATTTAAATATTTTCAGCAAATCTGATTGGATAACGTTGTTTCAAAAGTTTGTAGCGAACTATTTCTTGTAAATTCCTCGAAAGTGAAAATTTGCAAATGAACGACAATCTTCCTGGTTTAAGTTTGCATGTGTCAAATTCCGGCAACGTTACAATTGTACAGTTATACAAATTTACAATTGGAGATAAACGAAGAAGTTGCACGGGCAATATTGCAATTGTAAGGTAACAGTAAGTGTTAACTGGAATACTTTCAAATGATTCTTGACAGCAAATATTTGGAATGTCCGCACAAACAAGTTCTCAAATGATGCATTTTGTAACCTTATCCCATACTAGTGTAACTTACCGTGCTTAATGGGGAATAATCTTTACTATTATTATTATTATTTTTTCTTTGGTGTTTTGGCATCGACTGCTTTGGTCATTAGCCACGTGTTCTGGATAGGCCTTGTTACTAACTCCATACACCACTTTAGGAGCAGCACTGTTAATTGTTAACGCAACAGTGAATCGTGGAGGATTATTCCCAGCCGACACGAGCCTCAATCATTCAGTCTGGGAATCGAACTTGCAACCTCTCGGTTACCAGACGAGCGCTTAACCACTGCGCTAATCCCCGCCCTATTTTTTTCCTTTGTATTATTATTATTATCATTATTATTATTATTATTATGACGATTCAATACAGGAATATCACCACCGACATCAACTACTACGGTTGCAGATGTTCTTCGAAAAAAATGCCCTGTATATAAATTACCAAATTTAATAATACCACTGAATAATTATGGGTTTCTAATGATTAAAAATCTGTATCGTTATGAAAAATCAGTATCATAATAGATCTCATTATTAAACGGATAATGGGCATGTCAGTGTATTATTATGGTACGGGTATAGAAAAGAATATTTATAGTGCTATTTATTTGAATTCATTTGTGAATAATGAACTTCAAAAAAGTAGTTAGAGTGGAAGCCAATCTAACATATTATACTAATTATTTTAATGAGGGCGATATGCAAACTAATTTAGACAGTAACTCTATATTTCAGTCACTCTTATCTTCCAGTCTGGTTTCTTTGTTTTTCCGTTCCATTTACAGGTAAGAAGAAACAGAATTTGAATGTAGAACTTCTCAATCGAACGTTACTATTTTGAAATGATTAATGTTTCATTATTGTTTGTTTCAAATCATTCCTAGAATGCCAACTAACCATTCATTCATTCACGGTCCTTGGTGGCCATGATGGTAGAGCCTTCGCCTTTGGAGCGAAGGGTCGAGGGTTCAAATCCCCTCATGGTCATTGGTCTCCCTAGCTTACACAAGTCTCTCAAAGACTTCCAAGGGTTGCGCGTAGGGGTGCAATCGGTTGAAGGAAATAACATTTTTTTTTAACAATTGCTGACGTATTTCAAGATAAACTGAGTTGAATCATACATCATGCTACCATGCAGAAGCCCCCTAGCTGCTACTTTTTCGATATTGCGTCGAGTATTGAGAGTGATGCGATTTCAAAACAATGTCAATAGAGAGTTCGGACACTTCATGCAATGAACATTACGTGATTTTGCCAGTTCTCGAGAAAATACATGCTTGAGTTTTTTTGCGTTGAATTTCCAGAATGCTTGCTTGGTCTACAGTTTTTCAGACCGAGTAAGAAATTTGGACGATGCGAGTACTGGAAAAAAAATGAAGTGTGACGTACAACATTTTATTTCATAAATACATTTTTGAGGATGTTCATACACGTTGTAGAAAAAAATTCACAGTAGTATTTTTTTGAAAATTACCAACAATCGAGATTTATCAACAACATATAACGAGTGTCTGCCCTATAAATTTTTTGTTTTCGAAGATAATACAATGAAATTTGAAAGATCGTAAGTATACGATATAAAACTACATTTTTTACAATTGACTCAATTTCATGCAACTTCCGGTTTCATCACGGAAATGACATAAATTTTCGATTTTTGAATGGGACACCTGGTATATTTTCACTTATTTTGTCTACATAATAATATGACATTGTGAATACAACCATGCATGTTTCACTTGTTTCCCTTTTTAACCAATTTTTTTATTTGAAATTCACTTATTTTCTTGCAACTTCCGGTTTCATCACGGAAATGACATAAATTTTCGATTTTTGAATGGGACACCTGGTATATTTTCACTTATTTTGTCTACATAATAATATGACATTGTGAATACAACCATGCATGTTTCACTTATTTCCCTTTTTAACCAATTTTTTTATTTGAAATTCACTTATTTTCTTTAGAGGTTACGTTTAAATCACTAATTTCGGTCCTAACATTTTGGAAGAAATACAACTTTACTGTTTTTTGTCCGATATCTTATTTCACCTTGCTTCTTCAAAATCAAATTGAAAACAAGATGTTTAAAATTGTTGTTTAAAATTATTTTTTCCGATAACCAGAGCTGTCGTCCCCTTACGAACGACAGCCTTTAAAAGTGTACACATGTGCGAGCCAATGATTAACGAGGTCTTACCTTTTTACGTGCGATTCCTAGCACGATCCGAGGAGAATCTCGAAAGGAGGTCCGTTGGTCACCCATCCAAACCCCGGCCTCGCCTAGCGTTGCTTGGCTTCAGATATCGGTTACCTGGCACTCTCCGTTCGAGCCAACCTATTGGAAATGTTATAAGTTTATAAATTAATGATTTAGTTTTATTGTTTTGGTCACGGGTTTCTAGATGCATTTGAATATTATTTTTTAAGATGATTTTAAGAAAGATCTAACGTCAACTGTAAGAGTTTTTTCAAGTAAGTTTGGTTACCTAATAGTGGGCGGTATTAAATAAATCGCAATAAAATGTTGTTTTTTCCTAATTCGATGTGCCACCATGTTACAATTTGAAAAAATTGAGTAAAATGAATTTAAAAAGTAAAATATAGGTGGCAGGTACATTTTGACCAAAAACAGTAAATTTGTATTTTCCCCAAAATTTTATGACCGAAATTAGTAATGCGAACGTATCCATAGCCCTGTAGAAAAAAAAAAATTGAACTTTGTTCGATATTATGCATTTATTCTCCCTGGAACCTATGCTACTGAGGAGTGCTTCTTGCTTTACCCATGGGTGGCGCTGCAACTCACTTTATTGTAAGTCACTGCTTCATTCGTTGGCAGGGACGATAAAGATTTGAATTGTTATCTTTGGCCAGAAATAACAATGTATGAAAAATGTTCAATAATTGAAAAATATCCCGTTGAGTATATTTAGGAGCGAAGCCCCTATAGGCTCCGCCCACTAGTAGCTTCGCTTGTCATTGGCCAAGTCGTTTTTACGGCTCGGTATAAATATAATCCGTGTCATCCAAGGCCAGAAATACGAAAATGAAAATTTTGCACCGAGTGACAACTAAATGCGTGTGCACAAAGGTACGGAAATCGGAGGTATCCACCTCATCCGGCTGGCTACGCTCCGTGCACAGCATCGTCGCAGATCCAGAAACTCCGCAACTTATCTTCTTTCTTCTTCAGGAACAGCAGCAGCAATGGTCTTGAAAAAGACTATTAGTTTGCAAATTCTTTTTGTATTGGGTTTATACTAATTTTAACTGGATATAGTCCAGCTCGAAATTATTTCAATCTCATTTAGAGAGTATTTTTGGGAAAAGATAACACTCCCCCCATCAAGGAATCGCCTGGCATGGTGGATTTCAATACCAGAAATACTCGAAGTCTTACGTGACATGGCGCCCAACGTGGGGCCCAGCAATCTAGAAGTTTTGTGTTGTACTCCAGTGGGAGGCAGGGCCCCAAAAATTCCAGTAACCCGGACATGGAGAACTTATCGGAAAGTTTTCTTGGATGCATCTTCGAGATGATTCTGAAGCGGGTTACGCCAGTGGAACTGGGTGCCCATATCCTTCGTGGGTTTGAAGACAATGGTCTGATAAATCCCGCAGCCAGCCTGTTGTTCCTGAGCCGGATGGCCAGGGCAAAAAGACACGACGGAGTCGCCTCAACCAACAGAGCTGGTTGTCCTTAGCTAGTGAGCAAGGGCAAAGAGATGTAGAGTATCCCTTTAGAAGCTGGGTAATGAGCGCATGTGGAAATATGTAACATTCCGATTACATATTATGTAAATAATAGTATTTAATAGTATTTCTGGCCAGGTTGTAGCTCCTCTTAGGAATCTACAGCCTGGCATAGAAGATGCAACGTCGTTGGTTCAACACCAACCAATCCAGAAAGAATTCGTACTATTCCTGACTGATCCTGAAAGAAGAGTTCCGGAGTTGCTCGATTTGCGACTATGCTGTGCTCGGAGAGTGAGCTAGCCGGATGAGGTGAAACATCCTCCGATTTCCGGATCTCCGAGTACACACATTTGTTGACAATAACACGAGACTATATCTGGGAGCGGAGCGCTAATAGGTTCCGCCCACCAGCGGCTTTGCTTCGGCATTGGCCGGAGTAAATGTCGTGCTTTCCTATAAAATAACGCGTGGCGATTTGAGAATTCAGTCAGGCCGAGAATTGGCCGAGCACTCCATATCAAACGATCAGATTTTATTCTGCTGATTGCCAATCATCAGGAAGAGGAACCGCTTTAACGAGCGGGGGTGGTGGATAGGGGGAGGGAGCTTTCGAGTACGTACGAGTGCTGGGGCGTTCATCCTTCCGGGCCGCAACCGTAGGGGGTGCATGGTGTTGCATCCATGATTCAAAAGTATTTCTGGGCAGGTTGTAGCTGCACTAGAAATCTACAGCCTGGCATAGGCGTATGAGACGCCTTTGGTAAACACCAACAATATGAGTCAGTTTAACATATTTCTGTTCAACATCTCGAGGCTCCAAGTATATAATTCTTTATTCTTAGGCATTCGTTTTTTAACAGACATATTGAAATTACCTAATGGTTCTGGGGTGCAATAACGTACACTCGATCCGTAGTGAATTTGACATATGTCAGATTTTAGCAATAATGAAAACCAATACAATTCAAAATATATTGCAATTTGAGTCGATATCAATGGTCTATATGGTAGATATAATTCCACTCTATCTCCATTCAAAGAAATTTCCTAATTTCGATTTCGTTTCGAATCGAGAACATTACATCGTTCTAGCCTACGTATCGTGACAGCTCTCGTATTAGACTGGGAAATGGTGACAGATTTCAGGTGACGATTTTCTCGTTTATGCCTCTGAGACCTGTGAAAGATATGAAAATTCTGAGAAGAATGATGAAAAATGTGAACGGTCGCCGCGTGGATTTCATATAAAAAAACTGATTTTCATTAAAAAATATATGTGTTTTGGGACGATTTTATCGCCACTGCCATGTACACCAACGGCATGTTAAGATAGACAATAGCAGCGAAAAAATGATGGCGTAAACTTATGAAAAAAAAAAATTTAATTTTAGACGATTTTCTCGTTGCTGTCAATTGAAATAATGGAAGTTTCCATCATGAATGTCACATAAAAAAAGTGGCATGAGGTTTGCGGATGTCGAAGTGAGGTTAAGAAGGCCACGCGGCGACCGCTCAAATTTTTCATCATTTTGGTCAGAATTTTCATATCCTTCACTGGCCTCAAATGCATAAACATGAAGATCGTCACCAGAAATCTGTCACCATCTCCCAGTCTATATCGAGTGTTCATAATCTTGTTAATATTATAAGCAGGAAGGTACAAGCAACTCCAGGTTTAATTGGGAATGTATCACCAAAAATGTAACAGATTACAATTACATTGACATTTATCAAAACTTTAACTATTACTAACTAATACAGAGTAACAATAAAATAGATATGAGAGTATCAAATAATAACTTCTAACACTTCCCCTTAATCGAATATCTGAAAAACGTTATTGAAAGATTCAATTTTCATCATATTCCTATAACGCTGATGTTTCTCACAAGATAGTGGTTTAGTTAAAACATCTGCCACCATATCATTAGTTTCCCTATATTCAATATTAATAACTTTATTTCTAACTAAATCGCGTACATAGTGATATCGCACATCAATATGTTTTGTGCGTCTATGATGATGATTATTGTCAATGATTCTATGCGCACTTTGATTATCATTGTGTATGACAATAGAATCTTGAGAACCAGTAATTTCATTCATCAAGTTTCTCACAAAACAAACTTCTTTCTCTACATCACCAATAGCAAGGTAATCAGCTTGTGTGCTGAAGAGTGCAATGGTACGTTGTTTGCGTGATTCCCAGTTGATCGTACTATTGCCCATCTTCACCACATCTTCTATCTAGTGGATCATTTGTCCAGTCAGCATCAGCAAACGCTTCGATTTTTAGATTATTAGCCTCCTCAAATACCAATCCATAATCTTTTGTTCCAGCTAAATAACGAAAAACACTTTTTGCTGCAGTCCAGTGACTCTTGTCGTAACAAGAATTGAACTGGCTGAGTTGACTACAAGCAAACGCAATATCAGACCTAGTACACACACTCAAATACATTAAACCTCCTATCAATCTCCTATATTGATATCTATCATCAGGTAGAATATCTATCTCAGAAGGATTCACCACTTTCGTATTCAGACACATTGGCGTTGATACAGGTTTGCATTCACCCATACCAAAACTATTCAAAAGGTTTTTTGTATACTCAGACTGGCTCAGTATCAACTGACCCTGACTTTTGTTTCGAGAAACTTTCATACCAAGACAATCTGTTATAGCACCCAAATATATGACGTCAAATTGAGCTTTCAAACTTTCGATGAGAATATTCTTTTCATTTTGAGAATTGCTAAAAATGAAGAAATCATCAACGTAGAGAGCAATAACAACCAAAATTCGATCAGACTTCTTTATTTACACACATGCCTCACATTTTGATTGCACATACCCAGTTTTCGTCAATAAGTCATGCACTTTTAAATTCCATTGTCTACTAGCCTGTTTCAAACCATAAATACTCTTTCTGAGCAAACAAACCCTATCATCATTATCATTAATGAAACCTTGCGGTTGTTCCATATATATCTCCTCATTCAAGTCACCATGTAAAAATGCAGTCGCAATATCAACATGACCAATGTCCATATCCATTTCATTTGCCAAAGCAAACAGCATTCTCAAAGTGGAATGCCTAACAACGGGTGAAAAAGTCTCATTGAAATCCACTCCTCATTGAAATCCACTCCTCGTTGTTGGCTAAATCCACGAGCCACCATCTCGCTTTGAACTTATCAAATTTACCAGATGCAACCTTTTTAAGCTTATACACCCATTTACACTTCACCACATTTCGATCAACAGGACGATTCACCAACACCGATACTTCATTATTTTTCAAAGATTCATACTTATTTTTCATAGCATTCATCCATTCATTCTTATAAATACCAGACAATGCTTCGCAATAAGATTGAGGATTATCATTATTCATGTATGTATCAGATAAAAAAATTAACTCAAAATCTTCCAATCTGTTGGGCAGTTCCTCGGTTACTTCGTATCGGTCTCTCAAATCGTTCGCTTTCATCGTCGGCGGTTAAAGTGTGATCTTCAGATGACGAATCTGAACCCGCTTCCTCCTGTAGTTGCAGCTGAACCGTTTTGAATGTTCAGTTATTTCTTCTGTATCGACATTGGAAGAAATATCCACAGTTTTCATCTCAGAGCTGCATTCATCTTCACTGGTGCTCTCCTTAGGTTCTTCTTCAAGAAAAATAACATTCCGCGCCTTCACAACTCTACCTTGTTGTGGTGGGTCAGCAAGTCTATATCCTTTCGACTGTTCACAGTTTCCAACCATAATATATTGCTTAGATTTCGGATCCAATTTTCTTCTTTGTGAATTTGGAATCAAGGAATAAGCTTTTGATCCAAATACTCGTAAATTGCTAAGGTTGACTTTTGACCTGTCCAGATTTGTTCAGGTGTGAATCCAGGAATAGCAGCTGATGGATATCTATTTTTCAAATAAATAGAAGTCATAATAGCTTCGCCCCAATAACGCATACTTAATCCAGAATCTTGTAGCACGGCTCTAGTTTTCTCTATGAGAGTCCTATTTGGCCGTTCAGCCACCCCGTTCTGTTGAGGACAATGAGGAATAGTTGTTTCATGAATTATACCACAACTTTTCATATCATCCTCGAAAGCATTGCTGCAATATTCTCCACCGTTATCTGTCCTAAGCTCTTTTTGATTTTCAAATTGGTTTGATTTTCCACGAAAATTTTAAATTCTTTGAATTTCTCTAAAACCTCGTATTTGTTGATGAGCAAATATGCAAAACTCTTCCTGGAAAAATCATCTGTGAATGTTAGAACATAACGACCTCCACCCCATGTGCTCTCAGACATTGGTCCACAAAGGTCAGAATGAACCAGTTCCAGTAGTGAAATTGCTCTTTTGGCTTCATTTTTAGGAAATGACTTTTGCTTCTGCTTCCCCTCAATGCATGGTATGCAATTATGGATTCGATTGAGCTGCTGATCTTGAAAATCGAGTCCTGTTGCCAACCCGTTCTTTAGAGCACACATACCACTCTTACTCAAATGACCAAGTCGCTTGTGCCATGTCTCTAATGAGACAGAAGCAAATGAACTTTCTGATGAAATTTTAGCAATCTCTTGATTGGAGAACGTTTTTCCACAATTTGCAATGCTAATTCAGTGGAAATGGAATCCAGCCTATATATTCCTTCCACATTCGAAGCTGTAGCAACGGATTTTCCATTTATGTAACAATGTTCATAAATGCGACATTTGTCTTTGTCAAATGTGACAGTCAACCCTTTTTCGGTAATTTTGCTAACAGACAGCAAATTCGTAGCTATACCGGGTACACACATTACATCAACAATGGTTCTTCTATCATTCTCCGTAAGATTGACATTAACATCGCCTTCACCAACACTGTGAATGATTTGGTTATTGGCCACAGTAACATCTTTTTCTATCGCATGAAAACCGCCAAGCCATTCCTTGTGCTTACACATATGAGAAGTACAACCTGAATCTATGATCCAGTCTCTATTATTATATGGTGCTGTTGTCAATGCAGAAACGAACAACAACTTATCAGTAGAACTTTTATTTTGTGATTTCGATTCTAGTTTCTGGTCCTTTTTCAATTTGATACATTTTGGTTTTATCTGGCCCTTCTTGCCACAGTAATGGAAAATCAAAGAGGATTTTTCAAATGATTTCGGACTTGACTTTTTGCTGGCAAATGCTACTTCACTGGAGACGTTCGAAACTTGATTTCTACGATATTCTTCTTGAAGTACCTAAACATGCACGTACCATTTCACTTGAAATCGGGGTTTTCATATGGGCAGTCTCTAAGTTACAAACTAATGTATCAAATTCTTGAGGTAAACCACTCAATAATAGTTCAGATACTTCATCATCATCAATTATTCTACCAATATCAGTTAATTGTTGTACAAGAGATGTTATACCATCGACATATTCAGTCATTGAATTGTAGTCTTTGTAATCAGAGCGGTGCAATTTGCGCAATAAAATCACTCTGCGAAAAAGTCCTTCATCTTCAAAAATCTTCTGAAGACTGTCCCAAGCGTGTTTTGCATTCTTGGCATCTCGTACATGTTGAATACATGAAGGCTTCACACTAAGACAGATTTTTGCTAGAGCTCTCTGGTCTCTATTCGGATCGGTATCAGTTCCCAAAACACAGTTTCAAAGACCATCCAAAATTAATGACATTTTCATCTGGAACTTCCAGTTGTTATAATTAACAATACCTTCCAACTTCTCCACTGCCAGTCCACTTCCTCCAAATATGATGGGTGTTTGAGTATTTGTTACAGTGTTCGCAGTAGACGGAGCCCTTACAGTATGACTCATTTTTCAATTCGAAACGACGTAAAACTTGTATCAATTCACCACAACACAGGAATCTACCTTGACAATATTTCGGAGTATTTAGGAAAATTGTATAACAATGTCAGAAATAGTTTCACCACATGCATGGGCCCATAACCTGTTAATATTATAAGCAGGAAGGTACAAACAACTCCAGGTTTAATTGGGAATGTATTACCAAAAATGTAACAGATTACAATTATATTGACATCTATCAAAACTTTAACTATTACTAACTAATACAGGGTAACAATAAAATAGATATGAGAGTATCAAATAATAACTTCTAACAAATCTCACCCCTGATTACGAATCAGTTTTGCCTAAAAGGTGATACCGTGCCTATTTCCTCTATTCACAGAAGCAGATATGGATTCATTTACCGTTGCTCATATTCTATTGGCATTAGTAATATGCGTTTGGCTTTTTTCGAAATGGAAGTATTCGTACTGGAAGACTGTAGGACTGGATAATCTGGAACCAGAATTCATCTTTGGAAATGCAGGAGATTATTTGAGATGGAAATTATCATTTGGAGATCAAATCAAAATAATCTACAACAAACTGAAATCGAGAGGTCTCAAACATGGAGGATGCTTCATTTTTCTCCGACCGATCTATATGCCACTTGACCTGGATCTCATTAAAAGCATCTTACTGAAAGACTCTAACCATTTCGTGAATCACGGCATCTATTTCAATGAAAAAGACGACACATTGTCGGGAAATCTTTTCAATCTGGAAGACGAGAAGTGGAAGAATCTGAGGGCTAGGCTGACACCTACGTTCACTCCAGGTAATGTTCTCATGCAGTGCATGCTGTTTTTAATTTAATTTGGTAAAGGTAAGCTTGTCGAGCTCATTCTCGAAACAAAAAGAAAAGTGGTGTTACTTACGTAGTTTTATCTCCTGAAGACGAATCCGAAAGAATTTTGTGAGAGCCCCTTATACTTTTCGAGTTATGACTGTTTGAATCTTGAAAATCGACCATTTTCAAACTTGATTTTCTCAGAGAAAAATCTCACAAAATGCCTCCTTCTTTTTGTTGACACTTTTTTAAGACCCTAATCAACTCATATTTCACAATTACAATTACAAGCACTAAAACCAAACGTTTTACACAAAAATTCAACCTTCTTATAAAGTATATCTAACCCTTCTAGAACCTCTAGAATAAACGCCAATGAAGACTGAGGTTAATCCTTAATCACAGAGGTGTGCTTTATATAACATTTCCACAGAGGTGCGGTCACAAAGACCGCTTTTTTTGAAAATTCACCATGGGATTTTTATTTGTTGAACAGAAGAGATTAACCTCAGAAATGATTAAAATAAGTCTCTAGGACGTATGAAAGCTGAAAATCAAACACGAATATTGAAAACGAATTTATAATTATTGCAACTCAATACTAAGAGTACAAGAATACAACTAAAATGAGAAATAAAACTTTCTATGTTTTTATACCAACGTTTGTAACCAACGTTACTGCAGTTTCGTCCTATATGGACATTATCAAACAATACAATAATCTGAAATAATGAATAACACTCCTTAAATACCCTTAATTCTATCCGAGGCCTGTCTTAATGACTAACGGTCATTAATGACTTTTACCTGTACCTTGTTTATTTGTGACTGCGCTGCCTTAAAAACCGGTGAATAGACCAAATCCAGTTGATCATTCACAATATTTGTGTTTATGAATTTCTAGGGATTCTAAATAATTCAGTTTCCAACCCTTGCTTGCATAGTGCAAAATTTCCGTATCGTTCAGACTCGGAAACTTGTGGTTGCATTCCAAGTAATGGTTTGAAATCGTCGAATCATTTTTTCCTAGTCTGAAGGACCTTTCATGTTCAGCGTATCTTTTTGAAAAATTACGTCCACATTGTCCCACATAAACACCGTTACACTCTGGACACAGCTTATAAACTCCAGATTTTTCCATTTTTGCTATTCTATCTTTGGCATTGAAAAGAAAATTAGACAACCTGGCATGCGGCCTGTATGCTACTTCTACATCATTCTTTCTAAAGAATCCCGCAATAGCCTCTGTTCTTCTCCCGAAGTACGTTAAGGTTACAAATTTCTTAGTTTCTGATTGTTTGACCTGGGGGTATATTAATTTGTGCGAAAATTTAAGTCGATGTTTTCTGACTAACTTTTGAATTGTGGCCTCTTGGAAACCATTATTTTGTCCTATCTGTATGATTGTTTTAATTTATGTACCTAGATTATTAGCAGACAAAGGTAACGAGAACGCTCTATGTAATATTGAATTATATGCTGCTAATTTTTGACTATCGGGGTGGAAAGAATCACTTGGGATTGTAATGTCCGTGTAGCTCGGTTTTCTGAATACATCGAACTCAAATTTATTATGATTATGTGTGATGGTTAGGTATAAGAAATTAATTTGTCTCTCTATCTCTGTCTCAAGTGTGAATTGTATGTTACTATTTATATTATTTATAAATATCAGAAACTGGTTTAGCTGTCGTGTGGTACCTCTGAAACAGGCAAGAATATCGTCAACATATCTATACCAAAAATGAATATGTTTTTTACCAAGTTCGGAATTTAGTATAGTGGTCTCCAAGTTGTTCATAAATATATCTGCTAAAAGTGGACTAAGGGGGGAACCCTTCTGATCTAGGCATACATCAAAAGCTGTTGAAATTTCAAAACAAGTAATATGGTCTACTTTGGCCTGATCTAATATATTTAAAATGAGAGACTTAACATTCGTTATACGGTATGTTGGAGAACATACTTTTCACATCGAATGAAACTAAAATTGAATTATGTGGAGTGGTTTCTTTATTTATTCTTTCTACTAGACTAGAAATTTGCAAGTATAAAGGTTCCGTCAAACCGACGCGGGAACGCGGGAGCGGGAACGGAACTTTGGAACCATGCAAATTGCTAGAAAAACAGCACACGTAGCAAACCACACATATTTCGTTGCTTGTATGCATTTCGGATTACGAACAATCACACCGTTATGTCCCACTTTGGATTTTAGTATCGGATTTATCTCGTTCCCGCTCCCGCGTTCCCGCGTCGGTTTGAGGAAACCTTAATAAGTAAAAACTATACACAGCACGATGCTCTCACTTCGGCGGCTGGATCAGTACTAATCGATTAGCAGGGTTTCCCAACCTTTTTTTTCTTGAGGCTCCCAGGACTACTAATAATATTTTCATGCTCCCCCCCTTTACTTTTACAATAAATACAAAAACGCATTATGTACTTAGAAGCCTTTTATTTTAATTCTAATAAACAAACTTTTAAAGTTTAAATTAAAATAATAAATGTTTTTTATGCAAAAAATTTAATAAAATAAGAGTAGGTATTAATGAGTCACTTGAGCTTGCATGTTCTGTACCAGTTGGTTGATTCTAGGTTCTGTTCTTGCCAGAGCTATCATCAGGTCGCTATCGACATCAAGACGATTTCGCTGTTTAGTTTTAATTAAAACTAGATCAGAAAAGCCTGTCTCACACAAGTAAGTTGAAGAAAAAGGAATTAATACTCGTAAAGCAAGAGAGGCAACTTTCGAATTAACAGGCAATCTTTTGATCCAAAATTTCTCCAATGTCAAAAGATGGAAGTCATCTTTCATGGACGAATCAGCTTTCATTTCTAGAAATTCTTCCTGAACTTCTTCTGGTAATTGTAACACATCGACAACAAATGGATTTCTTGTCTTGACTCTGAATCGATGTCTCGATAGTATCGGCGAAATTCGTATTCCTGCGCTTGTAAATGAGTTTTTATGTCAGCTTTCAAATTTGCGTCCAGTTTGTTATTTTTAATTGCTTCGAACAGCCGAGAAAAAGATATAACATTTTCAGAAGACAATTTTTTAGTCCAAAGTTGAAGCTTTGCTATGAACCCCTGAATATAATCATAATTGCTTATTATAGTGCCGTTTCTGCCCTGAAGTTTCAAGTTTAACTCATTTAAGGCACCAAATATGTCAGTTAAATAAGCCAACATACATTGTGTCATGTGTCATCTTTGAACATTGTGAGCAAATCTTGTTTTTCTTTGAACTCAAGAAAAAGAATTACCTCTTCTTTCAATTCATAAAGGCGAGCCAACATGTTGCCTTTGGACAGCCAGCGTACTTCTGTATGGAACAGAAGAACTTTGTGATCAGAATCAAGATCCTCGCAAAGTAAAGTAAATAACCGACTGTTCAAAGCGCTGCTCTTGATGTAGTTTACAATCCTTATAGCCGAGTCCAAAGTCTGGCGTAATTTCTGTGGCAATGTTTTGGAAGCCAGAGCTTGCCTATGAATAAAACAATGTGTACTAACCATTGCGGGATTTTTTTCCTTGAGCTTTATAGCTAAGCCCGATCGTACACCTATCATTGCAGGTGCGCCATCTGTGCAAAGTCCAATGAGCTTTTTCCAATCCAAATCATTTTTCTCAACAAAATTTTATATTGAATTAAATATATCTTCAGATGTAGTACCCGCTGTCAAAGATTGAGAGTACAAAATATCTTCTTCAATGATATCTCCGCCGATGTAACGAACATAAACTATTAACTGTGCACAATAATTAACGATGTCGGTGGATTCATCGCAACTAATGGCGAAAAATGGCGATAATTTTACTTTGTTAATTATTTGTGACTTAATGTCTGCTGCAATGTCATCGATTCTACGCTTGACTGTATTATTGGAAAGAGAAATAGACTTCATTTTTTGCTCTGCATCTTCTCCTAAAATTATCTGCGCCTGCGTGGCTTTTAGGATACATGGTTTTATTAATTCTTCACCGATAGTATGAGGTTTCTTTTGCTTTGCTATCATAAAAGCTATTTCAAAGCTTTGAGATGCTGCGATACACCTGTGTGATAACTTCTCGATTTATCCAATCTCATCCGCTTGAGTGATTCTGCTTTAGAAGAAAAAAATTCTTTCGTCTTCAAAACCAGAGTAAGATGTTGTTGCTTTAAATGCATTTCAAGGCGATTGGGCCTCATGCTATCATTACCTAAAACTTTCATACGTATCACACACTGAGGCAATTGTAACTCGTCTTTTTCTATGAAAGTAAATCCAAACTTAATGTAATCTTCGGAAAACTTTCTTTTTTTCTCTGCCATTTTGCACCTATAACAATAAAACAAATAATCAATCAGTCACAATGACCGATCTATGAACGCGTCTCCGCTCTATCACCAATTTAGTAAATTAAATGAAAATGGTGACTGAAGTTTGTAAATTCACAAACTTACCTTTTAACAGTGAGACACAATAATTTTGCACACTCAAACTGATTTTTCAACAAAAAATGTTCACCGAAACGTCAAATTTGTCGCAAGTGCGGGAATGAATTTCACAGATGCTTATGCGCGTCCGGTAGGTACTCAATTGTTTTCTAAACTGATGGATGAATGTTAAGCGGAGCGGGTGCCGCGGCGGGGGTGTGCGCGGGTTTCATGTTGTGACTTGTCGAAACTTATATAAACTGCGATTGACGACGTCGGGTTATCGTCGGGGTCAACAATGGTTGACAGAATAAGTGAATAGGTATTATGTTTAATTTCATTAATTTTATGCGTGTAAATTAAACATTACATTGAAATGTTATTTGTTGATGTTGTATGTTTGTTTTTTGTTTTTTTTTGCCTGTTTACCACCTTAGTGATAATAAAAAAATGCAAACTCTTTGCGCCCCCCTTGACATCTCTCTATGCCCCCCTTGACATCTCTTTATGCCCCCTATTGGAGGCGTGCCCCTCTGGTTGGGAACTCCTGGATTAGAGGGTATATAGAGTAGAGTAGAATAGAGTAGAGTTTATTGACTACGTTACATAATTATATTACATTTGTAGCAGGTCTTTGAGGAAAGATTTTTTAGAAATATCTATACTTAAAATAATATCACCTAGTTAAAATTATGATTAAAAAAGACAGTACATATTTAAAAAGACAATAAAAAATCCAGTCTAATTGAAATAATTGAGACACTATACTAAGCACAAGTCAATCTACAATAAAAACTAAAGTTAAAAAAGTAAAACAAAGAAGATGAAACTTAGATGATGATGAAGATGATGAACTTAGATATACTAGATTTCAGGCATTTACGCCCAGGTGCTTGAGAGTTTTTCACCAGTCCTCGATCTTGTAGTCGTAGATGAGAAACTCATTTTCCGAGTAAAAACAGTACTTCAACAAAAAAGATTTAACTTTATTTTTGAACATGTGGAAATTCAGCTTTCTTATTGCTTCTGGTAGCTTGTTTTATAAGGTATGGTGCCTACAAGTCCAAGACTTTTAATGATGTTGCACCTGTAAGTAGACTTAGCTGGGAGGCAAAATAAACGTCAACTTGAGCTAAGGCTGTTGAAAAATAGTATTTTTGAATCCTACCGTTTAAAAGTAAGTGATGGAAATGTCGAAAAAATCGGGGAAAACCTGAAAAATCGTGGAAAACTTGCTTAAAATCTACATTTTTCGCTGTCAAAAGTAAAGATATACACGGATGACAGTTTAGAAGTTTCGTCTGTCTAACTGACAATTCTATTTACATTAGAAGGTGATCTATTCGTATGGACATATTATAGCGTCTATAGAAAGATTTTGCGTAGTAGGAAATGCCATTTCTTTTGTGTAAGTATGTAACTATTGCTCGCGCAAATTTTTTTCTCATCTTATTGATAAACAAAAAAATTCAAATACAGTTATCAAACGTATTGTCTCGGGTTAGCAACCTGCATCCGAGTCTGGCACAACGTGTGTACAGGCATTTTCTTCCACTTGAATAAATACGTTTTCCAAGCTTTTCTGTATTTTCTTGGATTTTCCGATTCTCCCACACTTTATTATTAAGCGAGAGGTTTGAAGTTCTGAAAATAAAATATTTTTTTGAAAAAATCTAGACTGTTTACATCTCGACAGCGAAAAATGTAGATTTTAAGCGAGTTTTCCACGTTTTTTCAGGTTTTCCCTGATTTTCCGACATTTCCATCACTTGCTTATAAACGGTAGGATTCAAAAATACTATTTTTCAACAGCCTTAGCTCAAGTTCACGGTTATTTTGATTCCCAGCTAAGTCTACTCACAGGTGCAACATCATTAAAAGTCTTGGACTTGTAGGTCCCATACCTCCGAAACTACTCATAGGATCTTTTTGTGCCCGTGGAGACTTTTGTTCGGGATGCCGAGAACTTCGTTTTCTCAAAGTTACAGCCAATTCGACAGAGAGCCAGTTTCCATAAGGTTTGTGCGGGGTTCTTTCCTGATCTAGTATGATACTGATGTACATCTGAATGAAGAGCAAAATCCGCTCTATTTTTATGTATTTCAAGGAGAGAGTAGTACATATAAGCACAAGGAAATGGCATGATCTGAAGTTGAAAGAAGAGGGCACGACAATGATCCCTGTAACCCGCTCCTGCTAAAATTCGAATGACCCTTTTTTGAAAAATGAAAATTTTATTTGAGTGGCTAGAGACAGAAGCATAAAAGTTACGTGGAAGGGAACGAAGTAGAATATTTTGAACCCGGCGGGAGCTTCACAGACCGCGCCTCTGTGATTAAGGGTTAAGTATGGAATAATATAAGCAGGTTAATTTTTTCCGTAAAACGTTTGGTTTTGGTGCTTATGATTGTGAAAAAAGAATTGAGTAGGGAATGAAAAAAGTGTCGACAAAAAGAAGACGGCATTTTCTGCGATTTTTTAACGAAAAGATAGTGTTTGAAAACGGCCGATTTTCAAGTTTCAAAAGGTTATAACTCGAAATGTATAAGAGACCCCCACGAAATTATTTCAGATTCGTGTTCAGGAGATAAAACTGCGTAAGTAACACCACTTTCTTTTTTGTTTCGCGAATGAGCCTCACCTTTACCTTTGATATAAATATACCTATTCCATCATCCTACATATTCTTCATACAATCTTTGATGTTTTGCGGGTCCTCTTGATTAACGGGTTCAGATAGGTACACCGTGTGACCACGAGTTGACATTCGCCCCCCAATTTTTCCAAATTTTTGAAAATATAGGTTTCTTATTTGGTATCTCGCTACAGGACTTGAATTTCGACTCCACAACTGAGATTCTCCACCCCTTCCGGTTAAATCGGAAGTGATCTCAACATATTTTTTTTTTATTACGTACTCTCAATACTTTTTTCCGATTTTCCAAAAGAACTTTAGATTTGTGATAAAACCGTTTTTCAAAATTGGAAATCGATTAAAAATGGCGGAGCTACAGATTATTTAATCGAGCAAGAATTACCATGAAAATGAAACTAGAATCATTTCAACTGACGAATAGGTTGGTGCCAAAACGAATTCTAAACGCATGAAATAAGAAAAAAGTAACAGGAAAGAACAAGTAATGAATGCTCTTGGACCTTTGCACGACATATGAGAGAACACTGTAATTAGGAAGTGTATACGCTAATATCACTCGGGAATTTTCATTTATTTTTTCTGACCGCTAGTTTCAATATAATCAGAACACAAGTGGGTTCGTGACGTCACGTTCATCAAAACTAGACTTGGCAACGTTGTATAAGTTGTGCACCGTGGAATCTCAAATTCTCATTTGAGTATAATGTGTCGTATGACAGTTGTCATATGATACCAGATGGGTTCGTTCGTCTGTTTCACGAGATCACCATTGACACCAGGTGGCGCTCCAAAACTCCGGGAAAACAAAGCAAATGTCATTTAATTATCTTTTCTTGACAGTTGACGACTTTTTTATATTATTTTTAATTATTGAATTTTACTTCTACCTCAACTTTGGAGTGCTTTTTTTATAAATGCCTGTTGTGAAAATTCATTTGGCTGCAATTTTTCAGTAGTGTTTGAACGAAAAATGGCCCGTGATCCTGAAACTTCAACAGCGTCTAACCTTGATTGACCTTGACAAGTTTTGAAGTTAAAAAACACAATTACAATTATAAAATCCAATATTACTTCATTTATTCCTTTATTTCGTTGCCTCAGAGAACTCGTTTCTGCAATTTTTTGAGAAGGAATGACAATTTTTATCAATTCTTTTAATGCTACGCCTAGAAAATAAATGGATTAATTTACGCCAGTTATTAACCAAAATTCTCTCACTAGATGTGAAAACATTCAAAATAAAGAGTTCACACTGTTCACGGATGCAAATACACGTATGTTTATGAATTACTTTCCCGATTTTCAGTTTAATTCCCAATGTTTTAGCTAATTTCTGGTTTCTGGGAAAAGAGTGCATTGAGATATTTGCAAACGAATAATTCTTGCATTGTGGCACTGGACAATTTTTTTTGGCTTTCTAGTCACATCAAAGCTATGCTTCTTCCATTTAATCAAAAAAATTTAACCAAATATGGAATGAAAAAGAAATAATCACTAATTTATTAACACGTAATCTTATGGCAGAATGTTTGTTTTCCCGGAGTTTTATATACAAATTTCGAAATGTAGATGTCGCCCACTCCGTGGTGACCCCGAATAAGAATCGTTTGTCTCTGTTTAAATAATTTAATAAATTATTGCGCATGAAATTATTTATTAAAAAGCACAATCATGCAAAAAATATTTCGATAGTTTAAATCCATTAAAATTTATAGGTCGTGTGATATACGATAAGATTATTTCTTGAATGAGGTAGATTAAAACCAACAACAAATAATTTCATTGATAACGAACACCGACATTTTCTAATAATTTATTTGATGAAAAATATTTTTGCTTAAGCTTTAAAGACGAGACGTTTCAGAATCAAACGCTTTGTTGATGACGTTTGTTTATATATTACTTTGGTTACGCATCTCAAAAATGCATTAAAAAAGCCTTTGTAGCGAATTTTGCATGTAAACCATAGAAATATATATTAAGACGCGTTTACACCAAAGTCTTCCACTAAGTTTTCCACAAGTTGCGGAAATGTGTTGCTTTTTTTTACAAAATCCAGCAACTTTTTCTGTTTTCCACTTGTGGAGACACAAATCTTCCACTAAATTATGGTTTCCCGCGGAGTGTCGGTAAAGATCAAAGAAAGTTGACAACTAAAAGTGGAAGATTTGTTGCTGCGCGCTTTGCACAAGCAACTTGTAGGAAACTAGTGGAGGACTGTTCCCTCTCCACGCGCGTGACGTCGGGCGCTAGCACCCCCCCCCCCCCCCCCGCCCAATGCAACTTATGACCCATGATCGTCATTGAACGTGTGTACTTCAGCTGCAGGTGTTCTTGGTGATTTCGTTTTTTCGTTGTTTGTGTCAAGATGGAAGGCTGTAGTGAGAACGAATGGACCAGGACCAAAACCAGTGAACTCATTGAACTTTACCGGAGCAGAGAGGTTCACTGGAACACAAAAGACCCTACATTTAAAGACAAAAACTTAAAAAACTACGCTTGGGGGGAAATTGCAGCTCGGCTGCAAATTGATAAATTTGAAGTTCAGAATAAGATGAAGAACTCAATTACCTGTTTCCGAAGAGAGGCAAAGAAAGAGAAGATTGGTGTCGGTGCTTCGCAATCAGTCATATTTAGGGCGTTTGAGTCTCTACTTTTTCTCAAGGACAAAACGACACCAAGAACGATCACAGAGAAAAAAATTTGAAAACTTTAAAATTCAATTTCTCCCAAAACATTTTTTTTTTCGACATAAATGTATTGCTTCATTTCGTTTTGTTTGGTCATCTTCTACTTCCCACTTCATTTATCGCTCCAATTTCAGAGAAACACCCTGTATATAAGCAACGTTTATTGACTCACCTTGATATTATCCTTCAGCACTTCTATCAAGGCCCTACAAACTTCAATCACAAACATTGAAATGGTTGATTTTGAGATTTTAAACAAATAACCGTGACTTCTGTACGAATCACCAGTAACCAAAAACCGTAATGTTACTGCTAGCTTTTCTTGGACAGGTATTGCTTTCCTGTAGTTTGTGTCACGTTTCTTGATTTTATGTCCGATCATTGAAATGAAATACTCAAAGTCACTACTGGTCATTCTTAGAAAGTTTTTGACACTCCCGTCGCAGCTCAGCTCACCACTCAACGGATCGACGTCATCTTCTCGGAGATCAGCTATCTTGTCACTGCCATTGTACCTATCCCTAGCCTTCAACGAGGGTCTCACCCAATATCTTCAGGGATCTCTTGTACAGTGGCTGGCTATGATGGCACAGGCAGCCACGGCAATAATTGCGTCTTCTTCGTCCGACATCCTTGACATTAGTGCCCCCCTCGCACTAATTCTTCGGCAACAAGTTTTCCACTCTTTACTGTAACTTTTAGAAGAGCAACTTTTTGTTTTCTACAAACGATCTGTTGTCAACTTTGGTGTAAACGCGCCTTTATATACTTACTCTAGAATGCTAATATCGACAATTTCCACGACGAAAAGCATGCCGCGTATAGGACCCATTTACGATGTGCGCATGCGCGTCATCAGTGTAGTTTGGGTAGATCGTTGCCAAGTTTGAAAATATTTTGGTGTTCCAATTCAGAGTTTTTTGTTATGAGGCAATGAAACACATGTCATTTGAAAGAGAGAAAGGACCACGCACACACCTTATGGGAAAAAGTCTTTCGGTGAAAATGGCTGAATTTTTGATATGTTGCAGCTGGAACCATTCTGAGTAAAAGTCTCCATTGCCCCAACTCGATCGTATGACTAGATTCGGCGATAGAGGGCGCCAAATCATGCATTTTGTGATTTTTGGAGAAATTCAGCTGATTGAAAAAATATCAATATCTCAGTTATATTCAATATTGTGTGCGACTGGGAATTCCTAATGTTCGCGAGGAATATTTTTCTATAAAACAGAGAAAAAATGCGCCGTTATTTTTATACGGGGTAGTCAACAATATACTCAATTCTTCAGTGATTGAATTCGCCTACGAGGTTGAAAGTTGATTGAGTTTATGATTGAGGATCAATCAGAATGGTTTGACTATCGACCAAAATATAATGAAGGTATGAATACAGAGTGTTTGGAATAAGATACGGTTCATGTTTTATGTATATTTAATTACTCCAAATCATGAATTTTATTAATTTTGAGTGAATTCAGATAACTGAAAAACATTTTCATTATTTGAAATCGATTTAAAACTGTTGTTCAACTGAGATTTACTAAGATCGTGGTTGATTAGGTATCTATAAAACAAAAATATAATCAATTTTTAGGTGACTAAATCCACCTTCGAGAGTATGAGATGATTAAGTTAATTATTAATAATGATCGATCAGAATAGAAGTTAATGTCTCACAAAAAAATGCAAGTGAAATACATAGTGTTTCACACAAGGAAGGCTCCATTCAATTTGAATAATAATAATCAAGACTTTGTCCTCAACCTAACTATGTCGCAATACCTAAAGGTTCGGAGATAGAGGGCACCAAATGATAAATTTTGTGCAAGCTATAAAATACGAATATATTTTGTGAGTAACTCAAAGAAATATATTTAATGTTCCGAGGAAATTGAGTATATTTCTGTCGAATTTATGTTCGAAATGATTGAACCCATCTGAATTCAAGGATAATTCATTCATAGGCACTATCCTTCCATTATAAAACCTAGAGGAACGTATATTGTTTATAATTTTGTTGGATATCTTATAATTCGGTGACATTATGGTAGTATTTTTTTATGGTACAGATGGTGACTCCGAACTATTTCCGTCATTACTATTTCCACTCTAAGGAAGTCGTCACTGTGATAATTGAGATAAGCTGTTTTGAAAAAAGTTATTTGGGATTATTCATATTTACCTATGATTGGTCTACAAACGGGCACATGTAAACTCGGTCGATTGAGGATTTTTTTATTTTCTCAATCAAAATATACCCCAAAATACGGTATGTAATCTCGGCCGATACCAAACCTGGGTTGATATTCATTATTTAATCGAACCAGAACGAACTAACCTTACGTAGACATTTTAATGCGTGGAAATTGAATAGGTACACACATTTTGTAAGAAAGTAATTATTTAGTATAATCGAACCAGAACGAACTAACCTTACTTAGACATTTGAATGCGTGGCTGTTTGCGACTCCACTTCATCTCGCCAATTTTCAACTCTTCAAAACATGTTAATTATGTTATATAGTTATTATAGGAGGCCGAGATTACATACTCGAAATCAGGTACAAAATTTTGGACGGCTGATATTACATACTCGTTAGAGTGAGCATTACCTATGATAATCGGCCCAGTTTACAGTCGCCATAAAAACAGGCGAATTCTTTCAACTGAAAATTGAGTATGTTGTAAAGACAGTTTCGTTTTCTTTTGTATTATAGACAAATCATGCACGGATCTTGGTAACGCTCAGTTCAACAACAGTTTTATATCGATTACAAATAATATGTAAATGTTTTTCAATTATCTGAATTCACTCAAAATTAATAAAAGCCGTGATTTGGAGTAATTAAATATATATAAAACATGAACCCTATCTTATTCCAAACTCTCTGTATTCATGCTTTATTATATTTTGGTCGATCAACAAACCATTCTGATTGATCCTCAATCATAAACTCAATCAACTTTTAACTTCGTAGGCGAATTCAATCACTGAAGAATTGAGTATTTTGTTGACAATCCTGTATAAAAATAACGACGTATTTTTTCTCTGATTTATGGAGAAATATTTCTCGCGAACATTAGGAATTCCCAGTCGCGCACAATATTAAATATAACTGAGATATTGATATTTTTTCATTCAGCTGAATTTCTCCAAAAAATCACAAAATTCATGATTTGGCGCCCTCTAGCGCCGAATCTAGTCATACGATCGAGTTGGGCCAAAGGAGACTTTTCTCAGGATGGCTCCAGCTACAAGATATAAAAACATTTTCCCCGAAAGACTTTTTCCCATAAGGTGTGTGCGTGGTCCTTTGACAGCGCATTGAGGACTTTTTTAAACCGAAAAGAACCTTCTAGAGATACCCAGCGAGCACAAAAACATCTCAGAGATGTTAAAAGTAAGAGTTTTTGAGACATCAAACCTCCACTGCGATGTTCTGTTCATACATGAATAGGACGTGTATGTAGGCGCAAATGTCCGCCGCACGCGGCTATTTTTAGGATGTTCCTGGGACATCACATAAAGCATTTCTTTCACGTTTTTTTCAAAGCCTTTGTAAAGACACAACATAACATTTTCAAAGCTTTTCGCCTACATTAAATCACTGTATATAAAACATTGTTTGAGATGTTTCTGAGACATCACAAAATGCACTTTTGTCTCGTTTTTTTTGTCATTAATTGTACAAATCGACAATAGTCAAAATATGAAGAAAACTCTGGGGCGATTTAAAGGAGAATAATCGATATAACTCATTTTAATAGGAACAAAGGAACACACATACAAATTTAAACCCAAAATATTTTCTGTTTATACAAATTGAACAACTTTTCAAAAATGTAAATATCACTCTAACACTGGTTGTTGTCTGGTTCAACTGAATTTAAACAAAGCTGTGAATACACTCTCAATAATACATTGTCCTTGACTAATCACTTCACATAGATAAGGTATACATAATGATTATGATGATGATTTTTCAAGTCAGAACCGGTATATGTTTTTGAGGTTATTTATTTTCTGAATATCGACAATTCATTCCTTACTTTGCAGTCCGTGATCAAGTTGATTACTAAATATTATATTGTATGTCTTGACAAAACGTTTCACTTCACTCTAATACGACTACTTTTACAAAAAACAAAATGGGGTAAATTAAGTGAAAACTAGAAACGATACTCTCCGTCAACTCAAACATCACTGAGATCACATGATCACATTTGCGATTGCGCGAACGCTAGATATATTCTCGGTGAACGTCTCAAGCGTGAACTATGTTACGCCAAGTGAAAACATCCACAATATAACATTTTGTGCACATCTCCGATACATTCCTATAGGCATTAAAAAAACGCCAAAGAAGAACAAAAACAGAACATTGAATATCCTTCAGGGACCTCTTTGGGAAGTACATATTACGTCTCAAAGGAACATCGGCGTTACTACATTTTTGAAACATCTCAAAACCTCCCAGAGATGTTTGTGCTCGCTGGGTATAGTCCGGTGGCAGGGAGGGTTTTTGTGGCCGATGAACTGCGACGGGATCACCCAAGTTATTCTTATGAATTCGAGGGTGATAAGCCGTGAAAGCATCCGGAAAATCGTCTATTTCTGAGGAAAATAAAAAAATCCATTTATTCCAAAAACGAATGATGCTGTAATGTTCTCCATAAAATTCTCTACAAAAAAGGTCTCTACACTTTTTTCTCCAAAATGCACCGTTTTCCAGTAAAACTTGCTCAAAATTCGACAAAATGCGATTTTCTCAATTTTCAGTGCTCTCTCATTCAGTCACATAATGATATTTTCAAGATCACCTTGTCCCAAATTATTTATATATGTCTCGACTATGAATAACAAAAAGGATATTCCTGAAAAAATCATTCGTGTGGATTTCCTGGCACTGAATTTCCCGATACGCTTACCTTGCATAAAAGAGGCATTTTTTTATTTGCGAAGCTCACGTCGTGGACGAACTTCTTAGAGTGTCAATTAAAAAGAGTTCAGCACATATTTTGTCATGATCACAAAGCATCTCATTAGCGGAAAAACGGAAAATTTTGCTTAAAATTACGACAATTTTCCGAGAAAAATCGAAAAATCGATTTTTTTCCTGAAACAAATGATGCTATAACATTTTCCATAACATTTTCTAAGAAAGTCCCTACAAATTTTTCTCTAAAATGCACCGTTTTTTAATAAAACGTGTTCGAAATTCGAAAAAATGCTATTGTCTCAATTTTTAGTGCTCTCTCATTCAGTCACAAAATGATATTTTCAGGATATGTCTCGACTATGATTAACAAAGGAAGCATTCCTGAAAACATCATTTGTGTGGATTTCCCGACACTGAATTTCCCGATACTTTTAAAAATTTAACAAAAAACGAAAATTTGAAAAGAGAAGAAAACAGTTTGGTATTATCATCATGCTAACTGCTGACTTGTAGAAGATTTACCTCCAACAAGTGCATCTATTAAATTACATATTCTCAGAGCTTTTTACATAGTTTACAATCACACTCATTGTTTGGATGAGGACGTTTTTCTTTTGAATCCATTGGATTTTGGGTTTATTGAAGAAGACTCTATGCTTAAACCGCAAAGGGTTGAAATTTTGATCCCCCAAGTACAGAATTGGTACCGAATTGTACTTGCAAAAGTTGTACCCGGAATACATGCGTTTGTAAGGCAGCAAAAATTTCATGCTGCTCATTTTGTTTTTGTCACCGCGGTAATACATGCCAAAATAAAATTTGAATAAAACTAAATTTTTTCATTAGATCTTGGAAAATTATTGGGCAGAAATTGTGTCTGACAAAAAGTAAGTATGATTAATTTTTTTTTTCAACGAAAAAGTGAATTTTTCGGAAAATTGTTGCACTTTTAAGCTAAATTTTCCGTTTTCCGCTACTGAGATGCTTTGTGATCATGACAAAATATGTGCTGAACTCTTTTTAATTGACTGAGAAATTCGTCCACGACGTGAGCTTCGCGAATAAAAAAATGCCTCTTTTATGCAAGATAAACGTATCGGGAAATTCAGTGCCAGGATATCCACACGAATGATTTTTTCAGGAATATCTTTTTTGTTATTCATAGTCGAGACATATATAAATAATTTGGGACAAGGGGATCCTGAAAATATCAAATGTGACTGAATGAGAGAGCACTAAAAATTGAGAAAATAGCATTTTTTCGAATTTCGAACACGTTTTGTTCAAAAACGGTGCATTTTAGAGAAACATTTGTTATGACTTTTTTAGTGGAGAATTTTATGAAAAATGTTATAGCATCATTTGTTTTAGGAAAAAAATCGATTTTTCGATTTTCCACGGAAAATTGTCGTAATTTTAAGCAAAATTTTCCGTTTTTCTGCTACTGAGATGCTTTGTGATCTTGACAAAATATGTGCTGAACTCTTTTTAATTGACACTCTAAGAAATTCGTCCACGACGTGAGCTTCGCGAATAAAAAAATGCCTCTTTTATGCAAGGTAAACGTATCGGGAAATTCAGTGCAAGGAAATCCACACGAATGATTTTTTCAGGAATATCTTTTTTGTTATTCATAGTCGAGACATATATGAATAATTTGGGACAAGGTGATCTTGAAAATAGCATTATGTGACTGAATGAGAGAGCACTGAAAATTGGGAAAATCGCATTTTGTCGAATTTTGAGCACGTTTTACTGAAAAACGGTGCATTTTGGAGAAAAACTTGTGGAGACCTTTTTTGTAGAGAATTTTATGGAAAACATTATAGCATCATTCGTTTTTGGAAAAAATGGATTTTTCGATTTTCCCCGGAAAATCGTCTATAACAATTTTCCGGATGCTTTCACGGCTTATCACCCTCGAAATTCGGATTCAGCGGGTCCAAATACATAACAATAACTTGGGTGATACCGTCGCACTTCATCGGCCACGAAAACCCTCCCTGCCACCGGACTAATAGATTACTCCGAATTTTAGGCGCGAAAGAAACTTATTTAAAACAATAATGTATCCTATGCTACTGCAGCCTTAGAGGTAATGCTAAACCTTCCGCCATTGCACCTATGTGTAATGAAAGAAGCAGCAAACAGTGCCTTCAGACTGAGGCAGACAAAAAACTTAAAAGCGGGAAATCTGATTGGACACTTGAAGATATCGGAACACATTCCCCTAGAAGCCTTGTCTGAACCGACAGATTTCATGCCAGTTAGGTACGACTTCGAAATGCAGTTTGAAGTGGTCATAAACAGCCACCAAATATGCACAGAGAACGGACCTCAACTGGGAAGGGATGCATGCAACCCAACCATCTTCCAAGCAGAAGTACATGCTATAGAATTATGTGCCCAGGAATGCCTTGAAAGAGGCACTCGAAGGGCAGAAATCTATATACTATCAGATAGCCAAGCAGCACTAAAAGCTCTGAGGTCATACACCTGTGAGTCTAAGCTGACTTGGGAGTGTAAAAAATCTCTGAGACAACTGGCAACAAACAATCAGGTCACCCTGATGTGGGTGCCAGGTTACAAAGGAATTAAAGGTAACGAAGAAGCAGATTGCCTTGCCAAAGAAGGGGCAAATAAACAACTTCCCGGCCCAGAACCCTTCTGTGGACTCTCCAAAGCCCACTTGAACGAGGAGTTCCGACGCTGGGAAACCGATGAAATGAAATCTCACTGGAATGAAGTTCCAGGACAAAGACAAGCAAAAAGACTAGTGTGCCTATCGCCAAAGAAAGCTAAACAGCTTCTCGAGTTAGACAAGATAGACCTCTGGGGTACCACTTCAAAAAGATGGGTAAATCAGAGAGTGATAGTTGCCGCTACTGCGAGAACTTCGCGGAAACTGCAGAACATTTGCTTTGCGAATGCCCAGCGCTTTTCTGCAAGAGGCTTAAGTTCCTGGAAGGGGCCTTCTTAACGCCCTCCGACATCAGGAACTTAGCTCCCAGGAAACTGATAAACTTCACAAGAAGTCTCGGAATCCCGGGCCTCGAATAGAACAAAAGAACTTATAGGTCGAAGTGCTTGTGAGGCTGCACAGCCTGTACGACCCCCCTACAATCTACAATCTATGCTATTGTAATTATAATGACCGTGCAACAGTGCTTTTTCATCAATAGGAAGACTGGGCACTAAGATCTGTCACTCTTGTCAGAGATCAGAGACGGTTTTTAGAATTTCAGATTTTCTCTTGTCGTTTTGTGTGGTGGTTGTTGTCGTTGGTTATTCTTTCATCATTCGTGAATTTGCATCAATTTTGTTCCTTTAAAGACAATTTCTAATAAAGCCGTTTCTTCCTACAAATAAACAAAGAACTATTTGGTGTTGTGTAAAGTAAAAATACCTGAAATAAATGATTTTTGGTAGATAATGAATTTTGTTATGTAGGTACCTATATGCTTTGCTCAAAATAGCTTAAATATTATTTTAGCTTGACAAAAAACATTTGCGTGAGAAAATTGTAATTTGTGGCAGACATTTTCCTCATGTGAAAACGACAATAGAATAATCTGAAACCTAGTGCAGTACCAATACTGTGTCTGCGTAAGCATGCATGGCGAGTGAAACAACTTTCTGCCACACCGCTTATATTACGAGTTCTAGATTCCTACAAAAAGTACTAAACATACATAGAATCGCCTCAGAAAATGAATGTCAATATGTAAGTGCTTTTCTTTGATGGTAAGAAAAATGCTTCTGGCCTCACTTTTTCATGCAGCCCCATTGTGGAAATTGCACTAAGGCAATACAACCAAAAATACTCGTAGAAATAGCATGTTAATCTCTTCGAATGATTTAAATGAGTTGCATATTCTGACATGAATCGTTCTCGAAAAAAAACCTGGAGCTTCCAAGTATCCAATTTAATAAATCCAATTTGATTTGAAATTATTCATGATATTAGCTGAAATAAATTTTCATAGATTTTTGCACTTTCAATTTATTTTCCAATCCAGTGCTTCCTTGAAATTCGAAAAAAAACCTCGAGCTTCCAAGTATCCAATTTAATAAATCCAATTTGATTTGAAATTATTCATGATATTAGCTGAAATAAATTTTCATAGATTTCAATTTATTTTCCAATCCAGTGCTTCCTTGAAATTCGTACCGACGATTTGAGGAGGTTCCGTAGGTTTTTGTTGGTTTACTACAGCTGAAAAGTGAATGTGATACCAAAAATCAGTCGCTTGGGAGCGATAAATAATGATAATAACCGTACTCTACTTTCTGATGGACTTTGCTGACTATAAATATGTGAAAATATGTATTCAAATCGGCTAAATACAAATAACAGGTATAAGTACAATGATGTTTCCAACCTTATTCTCCGAGATTCAGAATTAACGTTTGTTAATCTTCACAAGTACCATAATATTTTACTAAAACCGGGCCAGTTACAAAAATCACTAATGACGGGCATGCGCTATGCGGACTAGCCTGAACTTTTCACAACACTTTTGACATGGGGATTAGCATTCTAGAGTGAATATATAATATATATTTTCCCGCTGCCGACACTGTAAATAGTCCATACATGCTTAGCAACAAAACAGGTAAATAGTCTATATCATTCGTTTACTAATTCATCTTGACAACGGAATGTAAATAGTGTCATTTACATGCCTAGGGTAATATGACTTTGACAAGTAGTACCTCCACCTTCATTTATATCAATTTTTAGGTTATAAGTCTTTTTGAAAATTATTGTTGTCTGTTTATTCGGTAACTTAGTAACGCGCACAAGCAACTTAGAATGAAATAGCGGGACAAATAATCATGAAGGAAGGGTAAGAAAAACTTCAATCTAGGCAAATCTTGAGAATTGTCAACAAGCAGCGGGAAAAACGTAATAAGTAACACGAAATGTATCGACTGTTACATCCTCGGCAAGCGACAAGCCTCGGCTTTGCCTCGGCTCGTACTCGCTCACCTCGAATGTTAACACGTCTTTACATTCCTTGTTACTTAAATAACTATTCTATGATGTAAACATTTCAAATTCTGACGTATTTCCGTTGCATTATGTCAAAATATTTGTCTAGAAATCCTATCAAAAATGGAGTTTTCACTGATGAAAATCAATATTAGGTTATTGAAACGATTAAGAAATTATTGTTTTTTTTATAAACTGTTGCCAAGAATTGTAAAAATCCCTAAAAAACGACAGAACGAAAACCAATATGGAGGACGAAAATTTAATCGCGATAAAACAGCTCTTGTGACATAATCACCTATTTAAACAAAATATACTCGAAAAATGGCGGTGTCTGATTGGTCTATTTTATCATGAATGAAATAATCATCGTTAAACCGCTTAAAATTGAGAACAACCGATAACAGATTGAAAGGGATAAGTTATTACATTAAAGATTATACCACATTGCTTTTTTATTTATCTTTGTAGGAAAAATGAAAATGATGTTTCAAACCTTGGTATCCTGCACTTCCGGTTTCGAAGACATACTCAACGATCACTCGATTACCCGGAAGGCCGTAGACATCAAGGATGTCTTTTCTCGATTTGCAATGGATGTAATTGGTTCAGTTGCTTTCGGGATAGACTGTAAAAGTCTGAAGAACCCCGATTCCGAATTTCGAGAATGGGGAAAAAAGATTTTCAAACAGAATTTATTGAATAGAATCAAAATTACCATATCGCTGTCTATGCCTAAATATATTTTACTTTTATTGGGATACAAATCAATGCCTAGTGAGGTGGAGGATTTCTTCCTAAACGTGGTTAAGGAAACGATCCATTACAGGGAGAGCAACAACGTTCACAGGGACGATTTCATGCACTTGTTGCTGCAACTGAAGAATAAAGGAGAAATTGCTGACGACGAAAATATCAACAGAAGTGGTGAAAATAAGAAGACAAACCAGTTGTTGACTTTCAATGAATTGGCAGCACATTGTTTCGTTTTTTTCTTAGCAGGGTACGAAACGTCTTCTACAGCGATGACATTCGCGCTACTAGAGCTTGCTCTTAACCAGGATATTCAGGAGAAATTAAGAGAAGAAATAAAAACAGTGCTGAAGAAACATGATGGGCAAGTGACTTATGAAGCTATAATGAGCATGAGCTACCTAGATAAAGTGATCTCCGGTAAGTTATACAAATACATCTGGTTCATTTGATATGGAGCTTTCGGCTCATTTTAACTTTTTTACTTATATATATATATATATATATATATATATATATATATATATATATACAGGTTGTTTCTTAAGTACGTGTAGAAACTTTAGGAGCATGTTGCTGACGTCGAAATAAGAAAAAAAGTTCCCATAAACACATGTCTGCAAGTTATTCGTTTCTAAGATACAGAGTGTCGAAGTTTAATTCTTATATTTGTTTTTTGTGAATAAATTCCAAAATATTTGTGATATTCGAGTAAAGTTTGGTATCTGGGTTGATATTTCAATGACAAAATCAAATTTTATGTTAATTGTGAAAAAACTAATTTCTAATTGATTTATTTTAAATTCAAAAATCTTGTCATTCAAAATCACTTGCATCGGTTATTTCAAATCTCAATAACTCGAAAACAGTTGCTCGCAGTGACCTCTACCAAGAATATATTTTTTACACCAAGTAAATAACGAATATTCCCAGATACCAAACATTACCCAAATGTCAAAATTATTTTGAAATTGTTCACAAAAATTAAAATAAGAATTCAACTTTGACACTCTGTATCTCAGAAACGAATAACTTGCGGACATATGTTTATAGGAACTTTTCTACTTATTTTGATGTCAGCAACATACTCCTAAATTTTCTACACGCACTTAAGAAACACCCTATATATATATATATAGTTTGTACTATTTGTGGGGTTGCAGTCAGGGTTGCGGGCTATTTCAAAGAAAACTCTTTGATACTGTCAAGCTTTCGGTATAATTCGATACCTTCCTCAGGACAACTGAAAATACGCATTGTACAATAAATGTAGAAAAGATTAAATGGAGTACTTACTAACGTGAGAATGAATGATGAAATTGGCAAAAAACGAAAATAGAATATCCATGAAGTGAAATGAAATGACTGATGTAGGAATGACAGTGACTTAATTTATTTCAGTAATCAAGTTGGAAGATTCTGATTAGAGGGTGATTTCATCCTATGTTTCTCAAAATTAAGTAGATATGAATAAATTTTGCTGAGATTACTCAGGTCATCAGTTCTTTTGTTCATCGACTGATTCTTTTAGACAGATTAGTTTCGCTATTCAAAATGTCGGTATTATTATAATCTCTGATAAAACGAGAAGTTCTTGAACGTACTGGGGCGATGGTTTTCGTTTTCTCGAAATCTATGGGGTGACCCGTTTGGATGAAATGAAGAGCTAATGCGGAGCTGGTGTCTCGATTTCTAACTGAAAGGGAGTGTTGATAGGATCGAAAATGGATCTGTTTCGAAGTTTCTCCTATATAAGAGTGGGGGCAGATAGAACAGGGAATTTCGTAAATACCATGGTCTTCGTTGGGAATTTTGTCTTTTGTTGGTCTGATGAGGTGTGATAGTTTTTGTTCTGTGGTAAAGATGGTTTTGATATTTGCTTTTCTGAAAAGTCGACTGATTTTGTCGTTTTATCAGAGAAGCCATCGAAATCGAAAAACGGCCTGATTGCCTGAACCTTAAAGACGATAGCCGTAAATTGAACCCCATTTGGAAGCCCCTTCTTCCAACCGTAATTACCAGGCCACGTGAAACTTATCCGCAATCAATTATTATCCCATTAACTCCAACTACACAGCAGGCACCAGCAGACAAGACAAACGAGAAAACCCGTAAGACCCGCCCACCTCCAGGTAGCCAACCACCTATAAATACTACAGTGCAACCAACATCGGATCGTCTTTTGAGATCAAGCAGTAGGCAGGTTGAGACCTTGATATCTCTCAAGACCACGACTCGAGGAGTAGGCAGATAGAGGCCTCGCAGTCACACTCTTGAAAATGGCTCCAAAGCAGGAGCCGAAACGTCGAGTTATAAACTCTCAACGCGGTTCAACCCATGAACTTAGTAATGTACATATTTCTGACCGCGGAAACCTTTCCGAACATATATATATATATATATATATATATATATATATATATATATATATATATATATATAAGTGAAAATAGAGTATATTTCGTTTTAATTCCGAGAGCTCTAACCTTTGACAGCTGTTTCGTGCTAACGCACTCATCAGAAAGGATTTATGGAGCTCTCGAAATCAAAACGAATCCACTCAAGAATTAATACCGTGAGGCAAGACAGAATATAACAGGAAGTTATTCATGACATCTACAGTCACTAGTTGAAACTTAATTTGACACGAACCAAGGAATCCAAAAGTAGAGGTTTGTCCACAAATTGACAGGTAGCCAACAATTCGTTGTTCTGACCAACCCAAGGTTCAATCAAGTTTCTAATACGTTATGAGGAACGCAAGCAGAATCTAAGTGAAAATAGAGTATATTTCGTTTTAATTCCGAGAGCTCTAACCTTTGACAGCTGTTTCGTGCTAACGCACTCATCAGAAAGGATTTATGGAGCTCTCGAAATCAAAACGAATCCACTCAAGAATTAATACCGTGAGGCAAGACAGAATATAACAGGAAGTTATTCATGACATCTACAGTCACTAGTTGAAACTTAATTTGACACGAACCAAGAAATCCAAAAGTAGAGGTTTGTCCACAAATTGACAGGTAGCCAACAATTCGTTGTTCTGACCAACCCAAGGTTCAATCAAGTTTCTAATACGTTATGAGCTCTCGGAATTAAAACGAAATATACTCTATTTTCACTTAGATTCTGCTTGCGTTCCTCATAACGTATTAGAAACTTGATTGAACCTTGGGTTGGTCAGAACAACGAATTGTTGGCTACCTGTCAATTTGTGGACAAACCTCTACTTTTGGATTCCTTGGTTCGTGTCAAATTAAGTTGCAACTAGTGACTGTAGATGTCATGAATAACTTCCTGTTATATTCTGTCTTGCCTCACGGTATTAATTCTTGAGTGGATTCGTTTTGATTTCGAGAGCTCCATAAATCCTTTCTGATGAGTGCGTTAGCACGAAATAGCTGTCAAAGGTTAGAGCTCTCGGAATTAAAACGAAATATACTCTATTTTCACTTAGATTCTGCTTGCGTTCCTCATAACGTATTAGAAACTTGATTGAACCTTGGGTTGGTCAGAACAACGAATTGTTAGCTACCTGTCAATTTGTGGACAAACCTCTACTTTTGGATTCCTTGGTTCGTGTCAAATTAAGTTTCAACTAGTGACTGTAGATGTCATGAATAACTTCCTGTTATATTCTGTCTTGCCTCACGGTATTAATTCTTGAGTGGATTCGTTTTGATTTCGAGAGCTCCATAAATCCTTTCTGATGAGTGCGTTAGCACGAAACAGCTGTCAAAGGTTAGAGCTCTCGGAATTAAAACGAAATATACTCTATTTTCACTTAGATTCTGCTTGCGTTCCTCATAACGTATTAGAAACTTGATTGAACCTTGGGTTGGTCAGAACAACGAATTGTTGGCTACCTGTCAATTTGTGGACAAACCTCTACTTTTGGATTCCTTGGTTCGTGTCAAATTAAGTTTCAACTAGTGACTGTAGATGTCATGAATAACTTCCTGTTATATATATATATATATATATATATATATATATATATATATATATATATATATACAGGGTATTCCACACTCGATGGCCTATTAGACGTTTCTGGAGAACGGAACAACAGATCATTTTAAAAATTTGTGGGCATGGATAATCAAACATGCTCTACCCGTCTAAAATATTTTCATCGATACAGTGTTGCCACTTGTATCAGAAAGTAGTAGCTACTTTGTTATTTCAAATGGAACATCCCATATATTATATGGATTTTGAAATCCTTATAATATTCCTCACAACTTTCCCATATAATTCCCTATACCTATCTGTGACGATTTTCGAGATAAAAATTATTTTGTCAATTTTTTGTGTAAAACCTGACCATTGAAAAATAACATTTTTTTCGCAATGCAAATGTACAAAATATTGAACTTTGGGTCATAGCTGCATAAGACCATTGAGTATTCTGTCGATGAACTGGATCTCAGTTTCATCATACAGGGAAGCTCAGAATTAACTTCTTTTCGGGGACTTATGAAAATGACTGAAACTCAGTTTTTTCAAATGGAACCCCCTGTATATTATTTCATTTTCGAATTCAACGAACCAGTTTGAATAAGTTTTATTGAGTATATCCTATACCTACCTCTTACCGTTTATGAGATATAAATTATTTTATAATGTTTGAGGTGTGTGCAAGTATAAAATTTGATGAAAAATCTATCAAATAACGAAAAATAGCTTCACTGTTTTGAGAAAAGTATAATGCAATACATGAACCTTCCTTAATACTGGGTGTATGACATATGATTAGGTTGACAGTTCGAAGAATGAAAAATTAAATTGATTAAATTAATTCTACACAAGATATTATAATATTAAAAAGTTTACTTGACAATTACAACACATTTAATACTGCAAAAACAAAAACTCAGTAGCTCAGATGCTTGAAATGCTGACCATTTACTTGCAAACATTGATGGATCGACGTCATGACATGATCAGTCGTGGCTCTGCGGATTTCCGACGGGTCGATTTCTTCAAAAGCACGTCTAACCCTGTTTTCTAGTTCCTGTTTTGTATTCACAGGTGTTCTGTAAACCTTTTCTTTTATTTTTCCCCAGAGATAAAAATCTAGGGGAGTCAGATCTGGTGACCGCGGCGGCCAAATCCAAGGACCCAATCGTCGTATCCACCGATCTTCGAACAAATTTGTGAGTTCTCTGCTCACTTCACCTGTGCAATGTCCAGGAGCTCCATCCAACTGATACCAACAATTATTATATATGTTTAGAGGTAAATTGTCAAGGAATTCACTCACAGTGGTTCGCAGAATATCCAAATATTTGGCGGAATTCAACTTTTCCTCATAAATGCATATTGAAAATGTATCATCCATAAGCATACAAAACACATTAAAACTGAATTTTTGTTGAAATCCCCTTTCTCTAATGAAATGAGGGTTTTCTGATGCCCAGAAATGATTATTTCGACGATTGAATATTCCCTCACGTGAAAATTGTGATTCATCGGTCCAAATAATTTTTTTCAAAAAGTTGGGATCGTCGTATGTCCATGTTAGTAACATTTCGCAAAACTCTACTCGTTTTGGTGGATCATCTCTATGTAGAGCTTGCAGCCGGATGAATTTGTAACCGTGCATATTATGTTTTTGTAAAATTCTCCAAATGGAAGTGCGAGAAATTCCCAAATCTACCGCAGCACTAGATATTGATGCATGAGGATAAGCGTAAAAATATCCCAACACATTGATTTCATTTTCCATATCACCAGTTACCTGATTCTGTTGATGTCTCGAGGCGTGAACTTTTCCGAAGTTGATATAATTTCGTTCAATTCTTCTGAATTTCCGTTCGTTCATTGCCGGTACATTTGGATACAACTCATTAAATCGTCTACAGGTCCTTGATATGATTTTATTGCACTCACCATGAACATAAAACAAATTCAGAATATCAGAGTTTGAATAATTATTATTTGCCATTTTCACTACTCTTGTATGACAGTCGGACTATTTCAACAAGTTATTGTCAAGTGTATTCCTTTGTTTTTCAAACAGATCATGATACACTATGATTCTTGTTGAAATTTGGCACCGAAATCCAGAACTAATACTGCCGTCCTAAGCAAAACCCTCGTATCTACAAAAACGCCAAAACGGAGTAAATCGGGTTTTTACTTGGGAAGAGTGCATTGTTCCAATGAAATACGGGTGTATAAAATAGCTTGAATTTTATATTTTAAATCGAAATACGGAGTTGTCGCTTGGTCAGAATGTAATATTAGGTGAATAGGAGCCATTGCACCAAAAATATCCATTTCAGTAAATATGTCAGTTAAACTTTAGTTTCAATGTTTTTTGTATGGATATGGTTGATACAATTTTAATTTGTATTTATGAAGAAAAGTTTAAATCCGAAAAATATTTGGATATTCTGAGAACAACTGTAAATGAATTTCTTCCCAATTTATCTCTAAACTTATGTTATAATTGTAGGTATCGGTTGGGTGGGACTCCTGGACATTGCACAGGTGAAGTGGGCAGAGAACTCACTAATGTATTCGAAGATCTACGACTGATCATGTAATGACGTCGATCCATCAATGTTTGCAAGTAAATGGTCAGCATTTCAAGCATCTGAGCTACTTAGTTTTTGTTTTTGCAGTATTAACTGTGTTGTAATTGTCAAGTAAACTTTGTAATATTATAATATCTTGTGTAGAATTAATTTAATCAATTTAATTTTTCATTCTTCGAACTGTCAACATAATCATATTTGTCATACACCCAGTATTAAGGAAGGTTCATGTATTGCATTATACTTTTCTCAAAACAGTGAAGCTATTTTTCGTTATTTGATAGATTTTTCATCAAATTTTATACTTGAACACACCTCAAAAATAATAAAATAATTTATATCTCATAAACGGTAAGAGGTAGGTATAGGATATACTCAATAAAACTTATTCAAACTGGTTCGTTGAATTCGAAAATGAAATAATATACAGGGGGTTCCATTTGAAAAAACTGAGTTTCAGTCATTTTCATAAGTCCCCGAAAAGAAGTTAATTCTGAGCTTCCCTGTACGATGAAATTGAGATCCAGTTCATCGACAGAATACTCAATGGTCTTATGCAGCTATGACCCAAAGTTCAATATTTTGTACATTTGCATTGCGAAAAAAATGTTATTTTTCAATGGTCAGGTTTTACACAAAAAATTGACAAAATAATTTTTATCTCGAAAATCGTCACAGATAGGTATAGGGAATTATATGGGAAAGTTGTGAGGAATATTATAAGGATTTCAAAATCCATATAATATATGGGATGTTCCATTTGAAATAACAAAGTATCTACTACTTTCTGATACAAGTGGCAACACTGTATCGATGAAAATATTTTAGACGGGTAGAGCATGTTTGATTATTCATGCCCACAAATTTTTAAAATGATCTGTTGTTCCGTTCTCCAGAAACGTCTAATAGGCCATCGAGTGTGGAATACCCTGTATATATATATATATATGGGTTAGAATTTATTAAAATTGAAATTTTAATAAATTCTAACCCAACAATTTTCTCTTCTCCCACGCTCCTCGTGGTATTCCTACAGGTGTTGTGCATTCGACACATTTTTTAAAATAATTTTCAATTGTTTAATGTTTTACATAAATTTTATTAAGTACCCCATGTTGCACATGGATTTTGTCTTTTTTAATTCTGTAACATCGTTGTTAAGCAACCAATCTCACTAACATTCTCCCTGATGATGACAGTAACCACTGTCGGAATATTGGAAATATAATGTTATAAGAGTACACTTGCGTTTTGCTGCTGTCCCAAATATTGTCAAGTTTGTTTCTAACTAGTCAGTAATAGACCACCTCTCTTCTCTCTCTCTCTCTATATATATATATATATATATATACTTATATCATTCCCCATTTGTACGACTCATTGCCAAATGAAATTAAGAGCATCAAATCATTTTTTTCCTTGAAAAAAAAAAAAACAAAAGAATGGATATTAAATAAAGAAAGACAATTTTTCCACAATTTTTGTTAACAAAATAGAAATCACAAACTTTCCATATTTGTTTTTTGTCATTATTATATATTATTATTATATAAATAACTTCATTTCCTTATTTTAATTCAGTCCTTACAACAAGTGAAACTTCGTAAGGCTTTTCCGGTTTATTTGCATCAAACAGACAATTGATTGTGGATTTTATACTGTACTTATTTATATATTGTTTCAAATAAACTTATTATTATTATAGTTATATCTATAAATGAAAATAAAAGTTTTGTTCTACAATTCAATAGTTATTACTAACCTATTCAACACTGTTTTAAAAAAGGTGTTTCCGTAAAGTAGAGTTGTGTGTATCCTTCAAACATGTACAAATTAAAACGAAATATATCAAAACGCCAGCGCAATAGAATCGCTAAACGATTGTCAGAAGCTTTAAAAAGATAAGTCTCGACTGATTCAGATGTATCTGATGTTTCCAAAACCGAATTGAATGACTCTGAGAGAGTGCTAAGCTTACCTAGTGAGTACATATGGTTCCATCCAAATTGGTATCTCCATAATCCATAACAATATCGTAATCTCAGTCCTGAAAGAGTTGTACGAACAAACACATGTGATAATTCTGCACAACACAAGGATGTAGTTTCGATTGATGTAATTCGAGAACGTCCAATTAACATCCCAGGTGAATTTCCACTGGATATCCTTATAGAACGTTCAATTTTGGTGAGAAGTCGAGACATTGGTGCTTCCCACGGATGTCCAATTTACGTCCTGGGTACCAATACTGCACGTCCTAAGGACGTCCCAAATTTACTTTCGATTGATGTAATTCGGGGACGTCCAATTAACATCCCAGGTGGATTTCCACTGGACATCCTTATAGAACGTCCAATCTTGGTGCGAAGTCGAGACATTGCTGCTTCCCACGGATGTGCAAAGGACGTCCACGGTACCAATTCTGCACGTCCTAAGGACGTCCAGAACGTCCTGAGAGGATGTCCTATGGATTACCATCGGACTTCATGGTGCTATTAGGGGGGTGTTTCTATGAGAAGTGAGACAAATAATTGGGATTTTTCAGGACTGACTGAAGGTATTTTGAGCCTATTTTGCCCTCTAGTATGTTTTACCGTAAAAATGGTTTGGTTGTTTCATCGCGAGTAGCGGGCAGTGCATTTTTAGCATTTCCATCAGTCCTGAGAGATTCATCATTCACTCTAAATTATTAATTATTACGGAAGGTACGGGGGTGTTTCCATGAGAAGTGAGACACACTGTATTTCGCTGTTCGCCTGCATTTCGGAATACCAATAATCGCACCGGTATGCATGTTTATACATTGAAAAAAAAACCTTCGTAGAATACAGAAATGGATAGTTTTTTAATAATATGGGTCTCAAATCCAAATATTTTTTTTAGAAACCCTCCGCAAGCATCCGCCATCTCCTGTGTTACCGAGGGTTTGTAACAAGGCTTATAAAGTCCCAGACACAAATGTTGAACTAGAAGTCGGAACCAGAGTGTTCATTCCAGTTCGGGGCATCCACTGGGATCCTACGTATTATCCAGATCCGGAAAAATTCGATCCTGAGCGATTCAACGAAGAAAACAAATCAAGGAGACATCCTTTTGCTTTTTTGACTTTTGGAGAGGGGCCCAGAATATGTATAGGTAAATATCTTCAATGACACATACTACTTGCCGTGGTGGTCGGCTGGTAAAAGCGTACGCCTCGCAAGCGTGGGGTCGTGGGTTCGATCCACCGATTCACCGGTCTCGTGCATGGCATCACACGTTAAAAGGTAAGGGCTGCGTCTTCCCTAGCTCACACAAGTCTCTCGAAGACTTCCGAGGGTTGCGCGTAGGGGTGCAATCGGTTGACGGAAATAACAATTTTAACAATTTTTTTTTTACAATTTTAACTTGCATGTACAGGATGGGCCAAATTGGACACTTTTAGAGGGAAAGTTCTGTTTTCAAACCAGTTAGATGAAAGCTGATGGCTGTGTCTGAGGATCAAATTTTATGACAAACTTAATGGTGAAAACCGCATATCGACATCTACCATCGGTTACGAGTTATAGCGTGTTTTTTGAAAATGTGCATTTACGAAAAGTTGCTGTAACTTTTCTCCTGTCGAAAATTCCTTGTTTCTATAAAAACATTTCCAAGGCACTTCTTTACGTATAATTCAATGGTTTGAGTGATTTACTTTTTCAAATAACATTTCGATAGTTATTGATGGAGAAAAAAATTCAATGTATTCCTGTATTACCTGTATTGCCTGCAGCACCAAGACTGTTTGACAGAGTATAGTCACATGTTTCTGCCTCCAGAATCTACAATTTCATACCTCAAACTATTAGAGATATATTTTCCCACCATATTTTTAAGTGTGAAGTTAAGAAATTCCTACACTCCGTGGAAAGACTGAAAATTCACCAAATTATAATGTGATATCCATTTCATAGCTCTTACCTCATCCTATTTGAATTCATGAATTCTATCATTTCTCGATAAATTTTCTTGTTTCTTCTTATTGCTATTTCTCACAATCTTAGTCTTATTTACTATTGTCAACATCTTAGTGATGTAGCATTCCATTATAAATCTACTGCTTCTTAAATCACTCACACCGCGGACAGCCAATAGCTTTGCGGTTTCTCCTCCTGTTCAGTTGACACTTCATAGATTTTATACAGGGTCGCTGATATGTATGGAAACGGTCGATTATCTCTTAAAGTAAGATAGCTAGCGAAAAATGTTGAGATACAAAAGTTCTAGGGTTTTTCAAAATCCATCATATTAACGAAAAATTAAGTATACAGGGTCAGTCAAAAAGTCGGGACGAAACAAAGTTGCTTTTTCTCTAATGGGACACCCTATATATTATTCCATATTTCAATTTTGCTTGAAATTCTGAACAAAATTGGTACAGCACATCATTTCCTAAACTCAACCGTTTTCGAGATATCGAATTTTCAAAATAACTTGTTACTACTCTCATATTTATTAAAGAAAAAGCACGAAATGATGGATATTTATTATGAAAGTCACACAAGGTGGAGTATGTGGATATGATTACAATTTAATTATAATTTTTTTACAGAAAATAAAAAAAGCATATTTGTTCAGGGTTGATAAAAATGCATGAAACGATAAAATGTATTTTTTAATGAATGTCTAGGATATTTGAAATTTTATGAAACAATAGTTATGCCAGGAGAAAAAGAGAGAAAACAAGTTTTAATAAACAACAAATTTTTCTTTGGACTTCTATTTAATAAGGTGCTCAAAGCGTTTACCATTTACCTACTGACAGTAATGAACTCGCTGAACAAAATTTTGTAGTGAATCTAAAACCATGTGAGGAGGAATGGTAGAAATTTCATGCCTTATTCTTTCTTGCAACTCTTCGATATTTGGCGGCCTATTTTTGTAGACTACATTTTTTATGTGACCCCATAAAAAAAGTGTCAAGTGGGATCATCTCGGGAGACCTAGCTGGCCATTCAATTGCTTCCCTGCGCCCAATCCATTTATCAGGAAAAGCTTCATCTAGATATGCCCGTACCTACCACACGTCCAAAATGTGGAGGAGCCCCATCTGGTTGATGAACCATATTTGTTCTGCAAGCAAATTGGGATTGTTATTATTCGGGAATAATCGACTAAGCTCTGGAATAATATGCTGTTGTAAAAGTGACAAATATCGTTCAGAGGTCAAAATTCCGTTAATAAAATAAGGTCCTATGACGTGTCCACCAATAATGCCACACCAGACATTTACTTTTTGTGGCCGTTGAGTGTGAACTTCCTCAATCCAATGTGGATTTTGGTCTGACCAATACCTACATTTGTGTCGATTTACGTGCCCGTTTAAACAAAATGTAGATTCGTCAGAAAACAATAAGTGGTTGACAAAGTTGACATTTTCATTTAATATATCCATAATAACTTCACAGAACTCGATTCTACGATCAAAATCGTCTTCACTCAATTCTTGTACCAAATGAATTTTATATGGAAGGAATTTTTGCAGTTTGCAAATTTTTTGAATGGAGTATCGACTCATGTTATGATTCAAAGACCTCTGTTGTGCTGAATTTATTGGATTTTCCACCACATCTAACATGACATTCGAAGAATTTTCTTCATTTGTAACGTTTACTGGTCTTCCACTTTTTGGTCGATCTTTGACACCTCCAGTTTCATGAAAACGCTGCAATGTTTTTGAAACGGTTGATTTAGAAATGGGTTCCCGATTGGGATGCAATTCATTAAAAATATCCACTAATTGGTCACAACTTCGTCTTCTATCACCGTATCCTATGATCATTAAAATTTCAATACGCTCAGTATAAGATAAACGTGCCATGTCTGCTCGAAAATTATTTACACTAAATGTATTTTTGTCATGTGTTGTCAAGATCATCACTGTTAGATAAAAGAACGACGCGGCTGAATAAATTTTGTTCAGAATTTTGAGAAAAATTGAAATGTGAAATAATATACAGGGTGTCCCATTAGAGAAAAAGCAACTTTATTTCGTCCTGACTTTTTGACTGACCCTGTATACTTAATTTTTGATGGATTTTGAAAACCCCTAAAACTTTTGTATCTTAACATTTTTCGCTAGCTATCTTACTTTAGGAAATAATCGACCGTTTCCATACATATCAGCGACCCTGTATATATTTTATTTCTCTTAATCACAGTTTTAGCTTCCTATTGTTAACATTGTAGTAATATAATATTTAATTAGGAATGTACTATTTAATAAATCACTTAATCCGCGGACAGCCCATGTGGCTTTGCGGTTTCTTTTCTTGTCTATTCACCACTTTATAGTTTGTAAGATGAATTGTTGTATTTAATTCGAATAAACAAAAATTATTATTATTATTATATTTCAATAGAGCTTAAAATTACATATTCAAAAATATGGCACACTTGATATTTTGAAATACAGAGCTTTTATATTTCTTCATCTAGACTTTGAAATACACATTTTGAACAAAGTAGGATTTGGACGAAGCGGCGATAAAACAAAAAGCAATTGTTCGCTAGTAGCTATCAAATGTTGAGGAAGCTTTTCACAACAGAAATTAAAACTCATAGTTTCAATAAAACTGATAACAATTTATATTATATTCACTACTAATAAAAAATAATAATAATGATAAAGAACAAACAATGAAATATATTTCTTCACAGGAGGTGTTCGAAATATCTACCAGCTTCTCCTAGTCACAGGCGACACCTTTTCTGAACGCTTTCTGCCGAATTAATTAGTTCAATAGGAGTGAGAGAAGCAATTCGTATATAGAGTTGGTCGGCAATTTAAAAATAAGATCTTTCAACCTTCCCCAGAGGTAAAAGTCCATGGGCGTTAGGTTCGGTGTCCTGGCCGGCCAACGGTTGGGTCCTTGGTTGGCTAACCAATTATTATCAAAATTTGCACCCAAAAAATTTTTGACAATTGCAGTGTTGTGAGGCGAAAATTTGCATCAAAAAATGTTTTGACAATTGCAGTGTTGTGAGGAGAAGCCCCGTCTTCTTGAAAATATATTTTCCTGAGCTCCATTAGTGGTAATTCATCAACAAGGGGTTCAATATTTTGCCTTATAATTTCAAAATACCTCTGAGATGTGAGACTGCCATTATAAATGAACGGGCCGATAATTTTACTCCTGAAAACACCTGCCCATACACTAAATCCAAATCTTCCCTGACTTCTCTGCTTCACAATTGAATGAGGATTTTGTTTTGCCCATGTATAAGAATTGTAGCGGTTGAAAATGCCGGCACTGCTTACATGAGTTTCGTGTGTCCAAATACAATTTAACGAAAAACCACGCTCTTGGTTACAATTTTCCAGGAACCACTGGCAAAAATCAATGCGGCGTTCAATATCACCTGGTCTGAGTTTGTGAACTTTACTGGTCCTGCATGGCTTGAATTTGTGTTTTCTCAAAATCCGCCTAACGTTAGTTCTTGGTAGACCTGTTGATATTTTCAAATTTCGCGTTGACGTTTTGGGATTATTTTCAACAACTCCTAAAACAACTATTTCTTCCAAATCCGTATCCTTATTTGATGCATATAATTTTGGTCTTTTCTTTTCAGATTGATCACCATCAATTAAGTTGTGTCACAATCTTCTGAAAATGTCTCTAAAAGGTTGTCTTCTCTCTGGATACCTCTCGTGGTATAAATTGCTTGCTGCTTCTGCATTTTCCCCGATTTGTATAAAACAGACTATCATATCCCATTTTTCATAATTCTCATACTTCATTGCGAATGTGTTTGAAAATTGAACAAAAACCACGAATTGAGGAGCGTCTTTACCGCTCAAATCAAAATTTGACAGCTATCAGTAAACATTTGCTTTTTGTTTTATAGCCGCGTCGTCCAAAGCCTTATAGTTCAAAATGTGTGTTTCTAAGTCTAGATGAAAAAATCTAAAATCTCTGTATTTTAAAGATGATTCAAGCAAAATATCAAGTGTGCTATATTTTTGGAAAGGTAATTTTAAGCTCTATTGAAATATACAGAGTGTTACATCAAATTTTTCTTCCATCAATAACTATCGATATATGTTATTTTAAAAAATAAATCACTTACATAGGAAAGTGCTTTGGAAATGTTTTTATAGAAACAAGGAATTTTCGACAGGAAAAAAGTTACAGCAACTTTTCGTAAAAATGTGCATTTCCTAAAAACACGCTGTAACTAATAAACGATGTAATAGATATGTAATAGATATTGATATAGATTTCCACCATTAGTACAGTCATGGTTTAAGCCCAGGTTCAACTGAACTACGCTCAGAGAAGAACCGGGTTCAGAAATATTTTTTCCGTTGTACACTCCATATTTGAGCTCGGGTTTACTAAACGCCGTTCAAGAAACAATATTTTATGTTGGTCTTCTACAAATTTCTCATCATTCCATTTTAAAAAATGATCGACTCTGTCTCTATAGTTCTTTGGCTGTCTTGTAGCGTTTAGTTTATTTATTGGCAAAGTATTACACTAAAGTGCTTTTACTAGTCAGATATAAAAAGAGAAAGAGAAAGAAAAATGTAACAAATAGTATAAAAATTGGCAATAGTAAGATAAGCTTATTAGGTAATATACTAATGGTAGCAATACATAGGAAGACAAACATCAAAATATAGAAACAAATACATTTACATACTAAAATCACTTTCTAGATACCCTTCGATGGAATAGAAGGCTTTTTTTATAAGATACGTTTTGACTTTGGTTTTAAAATAGTTAAAATTTAGGTTTTTGACTTCTATTGGTCTGTGGTAGCTGAGGACCAAATTATCTCTATTTCTAGTTGAGTATGAGTGAATATCACTATGTGATCTGAATTTTACTAGGTTCAGTTTTATGTAGGTTAGACATTGGAATATAAAAGTACATGGAAGTGTAAGGAGTCTCAGTTCTGCAAAACTATTTCTACCACAATCTCGATATTTTAAACCTGCAATACACAACGTCTCTTTAATTTGAAGATTTGAACAGTATTGGGGGGAATGACCCCAGTTTAAGATTGCATAGGATAAATTAGAATTAAAGTATCCATGGTAAGCCGACAGTAGGAAAAGTAGGAAAGTTATTTTAGACAGCTTGGAGCTTAGATGATTGATGTGAACGTTCCATGTCAACCCTGGATCCAAGTAGACCCCGAAAAATTTAACCGATGCACATAGGGGTATTTGAGCAATCTAGGCGGTCAAAAGTCGATTATAAAAATTGGCACTAATAAAAATTAAAAGGTGTCTACAAATACCTAAACATTCTAAGAATGACAATAAATGATTCCCCCAGTCCTCGCATGAATCCAGCGCACGTGTGATCAATCGCAAACTTTTCAGTATTCGAGTGCAGGAGTTGTTTCGTGGAATCTCTATTTTCATTCAGTTATTGAACAATGTATATTATTTGATGTGTTGTACGTAGAGAAATTCAAATAGTGGAATTTGAGGAAGCAGGTAAGCTTGTTTACTTTTTATATGTTTTGGCTACGATAGGTGTTACATTGCTGGACAAACTATATTATTAGAAAAGGGTAATTTTTAGTAATATATGGGATTATTTTTCACCTATTTCAGATCATAAGCTGTACTTCCAAGCATTTCCGGGCATTGATTTTATGTTTATGGACTAGCTCAGTGATCATTCTTTGGGGAACTTGTGAAAACAGATGCAGAAACGTGCGATTTTTTAAGAAAATCTCTTCAAAACCATTAGGCTAGGTTACAAAGGTTAGGTTAGGCTACAAAGTACAAATAGCAAAATAGTAATTTTTCTGCTCTCAACTGTATTTATTATTTTGTTTTAGGTTCATCAAAATATAAAGTTATGACTCGAACACAGTTATTTACTTTAATGTCACATCAAAATACTGACATCAACATTTTTAAGCCTTTAAATCAAGAAATAATTTTAGCCGCTCAGATCACCCAAATACCCCTATGTGCGATGCCTAACTATCCAGGTTTGATGAAGAAGTTTGCAAAGTAAAGTTCATATTATGTGTCTTGTCGGCATTTATACTTAATTTGTTAACCAAAAACCAATTCTTAGTCTGGTCGTCTTTATTTTGGGTCCACTGAAGTATTGGGTCTGAGGGGTGGTAACGCATTAATGTAGTGGTATCGTCTGCAAACAAGATTATAAGGAGAGTGATGACATTGTTGAAGTTAGGCAGGTCATTTATGTAAGTGAGGAACAAACAGCAGAGGACCCAGCACAGTGCCCTGAGGAACTCCATGCTGAATCCTCTGTTTTTTAGATTCCAAATTATTGAAAAAAACAAATTGCTCCCTCTCCTCCACGTGAGACTTGACAAGAGCTACACTGCTTCGATGAATATTGTAGTGAATTAGTTTTTTATAAAGGATTTCGAAAGAAATACAATCGAACGCTTTTGTCAAGTAAAGTAAGGTAGCATAAGTGTTCTGTTTATTATCAAGGCCTTCAGCTACAAACTCAGTTACTATTACTTCTACTGCTTCCACAAAATCTTCATCATCTGTTAGTTCCAGAAGAATATCATCTAGCTGTTGATCGAATTATTTTATTATTTCAGCACACAACGATGAGAACAAAAATAACTATCAATTAAAAAAGATAAAACTTTGCAGTTTTAGTTTACAGCATTGAACAATCAGACATTAGTGCTGCCAGTTCTCAGACTTGAGAGGTTGAAGGTTGAACGTTTGACGCAGCAAACCTCTGTTTAAGCTACTACCAAAATCCACAGCTCAAGTTAAGTTTACAAAATGAAAAATGACAGCCTCTGAACCAAGCTCAGCACTGAACCTGCTCTGTACAACTGAAATTTGAACTAAACTTAACGCTGAGCTAAGCTTAAACCCGGACAGTACAATTGGGCCTTAAGATAGTGATAAAATTCGATCCTCAGACACAGAAAACAGTTTTTATCTATCTTGTGTGAAAACAGGACCTTCCCTTTAAAAGTGTCTAATTTGGCCAACCCTGTACAAGTGAGTAAAGTTGCGTTTTCGGGTTCTAAATAAGCTAAATGTTTATCTCTTTTATTACTTTATATACAGGGTGTTTCTTAAGTACGTGTAGAAACTTCAGGAGCATGTTGCTGACGTTGAAGTAAGAAAAAAGTTCCCATAAACACATGCCCGCAAGTTTTTCGTTTCTAAGATACAGAGTGTCAAAGTTTGATTATTATATTTGTTTTCTGTGAATAAATTCCAAAATATTTGTGATATTCGAGTAGAGTTTGGTACCTGGGATGATTTTTCAATGACAAAATCAAATTTTATGTTACTTGTGAAAAAGCCAATTTCTGATTGAAATTATTTAAAAATCTTGTCATTCAAAATCACTTTCATCGATTATTTCCAATCTCAATAACTCGAAAACAGTTGCTCGCAGTGACCTCTACCAAGAATATATTTTGCACAAACTAAATCATAAACATTCCCAGATACCAAACTTTATTCAAATATAAAAATTATTTTGAAATTATTCACAAAAAATAATTCAACTTTGACACTCTGTATCTCAGAAACGAATAACTTGCGGACACATGTTTATAGGAACTTTTCTTCTTATTTTGATGTCAGCAACACGCTCCTTACACGTACTTAAGAAACACCCTGTATAATGAAAAAGTATGTCTCAAGAAATTACAAGCATTTACATAAAATTTATTTTATTAACATCCACCATTGTTTTATCTTCCTTAGCACACTTTCATAAACATGCTCCGTTACGCGGGAAATACAGTATTTTAATGTAAAATCTCAATTAGATATATCAGTAGTTTGTGAATTGGAAGTATGATTGTGAATTTCCATTTGAAAAAATAAATAAAATGGATTCACTTGGATTATATAATCCATTTTAAAAAAAACCACGTTTGCTGGGGAGTATTCCATACTCCCCGATCGAGGACCCCTTTACAGGTTTTAGCTGAGGGCCCCAAATGGTCCCAATCAGGGCCTGCTCAAAGGCCATCCCTAACGAAGTTCCAGGGGGTAAATTGGTTCCGAATCACGCGGTATATATAGTTACATTATAAAACATTCCCATGTTACTCTTCCACCACTGGCATACCTGCCACACCAAAACAATATTTAGATTCACAGGTGCAAAGTACTTAACATACTCTTCAACTTTCATCCTAACTTTTTTTTAATGACTCTATACCTTAAAGACATGCTAATATTTGAGGGGGTGATTCTTTGACTTATTTTAAGGAAAAAACTTTCTATAAACGTATGTCCTAAAAGTCCTAACTTTTGAGATACACGGTGATAAAGTTTTGAAAAAAAAAACAGTTTTTTAATTATAACTGAGATAATATTGTAGACGTATGTCGGGGCGTGGTGCAGTGGTTCGGAAATGTCGAAAGGTCCGGAGTTCGAGCCTCAGTTGCGGCTGGGATTTTTAAATTTAATTTGACCGATTAAATTATCTAAATCTCGTGGCTCGACTGGGTGAGTCCTGCCTAATTCACTGTTGCGTTCCAATTAACAGTGCTGCTCCTAAGGTATGGAGTTAGTAACAAGGTCTACCCATAACACATGGCTAATGACCATAGCAGTCGATGCCAAAACACCAAAGAAAAAAAAAACATAAAAAAAATATTGTGGACGTTTTTATAAACTTCGGTACATGTCTTCTATGCATCAAGGTGCATTTTGTAATGCACAAACATTTTCATTTTCTCCACCAGTGGCGTCGGTACTGGTTTTGCATTGAATATGTTTGGAGAAAAAAATACTACGCCACTGCTTTCTCCTGAAAAAAAAACCTTTTGAGATCCTCATTCATTTTTGAGCAAATTTGATCTCCTGAGTTTTCCTTGTCCGACGCATGGTTTTTTCTTAAAAAAATTAAAATCGTTTCATTTCAGGAAAAATCTGATGCGGTGTGGAAATGTTTGTGCATCGACTGAAAGCAAATTGTGGTAACAGATTTGTTCCAAAATGAATGAGAATCCAAAAAATGTGTAATTCTTGTCAGATGCTCGGTTCTTGATTAAAATAATTGAATTGAAATTGCTTCATATCGCAGTACCTATCTAACATTTTGTTGACAATACATCGTCCGATAGTAATTTAGCCACCTGTTTATAATTGATACTTCTTTTCACCACTTCTTAATCTATTCGTAATAAATGCATCTATGTCGACAATACCTGAATGGATTTCCGATATTAATTCAGCTACCTGTCTGTAATTAATAGTATATTTTGTTCTTCAAATCACTATAAATATTGTGTTTTCACTGGTTATGAATACCATTTTGTGTTTGAAAAAGCTATAGCAATAGCGAAGCGCACTATTGTTTACTTGATTTTTAAGTGTGTTATTGAAGTTATTTTGGGTTTCCGCTGTTTTTCTGAATATCGGTAAATATGGTGAATTACACGAATGCAGAAATGGCGGCAATGCATTACGAATATGGCCTCGCTGATGGTAATGCAACAGAAGCCAGACGCATTTATCAGGAAAGATATCCTAATCGTGCCTTACCAGATAGCCGTACCTTTTCAAATATTCATCGCCGACTTAGGGAAACTGATGGTAGTTTCAAGAAAGGTACTTCGGAAGGTAGACCTCTAAGGAAATTGAGGACGCGGTTCTGCAAGAAATCGAAGAACATCCTGAGTCGAGTACGAGGAAGATCGCTAGAACTCTGAATATTTGTCATCAATTTGTTTGGCGTATTTTGGTTGATTTTTTGTTATACCCATACCATATTTTACGAGTACAGGCATTTTACTCCCTAGAGATTTTCCACAGCGTGTGAACTTCTGTCAGTGGTATCTTCAGAGTACTGCACTAAATCCGCAGTTTGAGTCACAAATTTTGTTCACAGACGAAGCAAATTTTTCTCGGAATGCTATTCAAAATTTCCATAACAATCATATGTGGGCGAAAGAAAACCCCCATACCATAACCGAAACTCATTTTCATTTTCGGTTAATGTATGGGACGGAATTATTGGTGATTATCTAATAGGCCCATTTTTTCTACCAGGACGCCTTGATGGTCGGTCTTATTTACACTTTCTCGAAGAAGAACTAAATGGGTTGCTTGAAGATGTGCCAATTGCGTTAAGGAATCAAATATGGTACATGCACGATGGAGCCCCTGCTCATTTCAGTGTAATTGTCCGAAACCATTTGAATACAGTTTATCATAGTCGTTGGATAGGTCGCGGAGGACCTCAGCAATGGCCAGCAGGATCCCCTGATCTCAACAGTTTAGATTTCTTTTTATGGGGACACCTTAAAACTCTACAGTATAAAACTCCCGTTAATACTTTAGAAGATTTAAGAGAGCGAATAATTGTCTCGTATGAAACTATTCGAAATACACCGGGAATATTTGAACGTGTGCGTAATTCCATGCGTAGACGGGCGGAAGCATGCCTATTAAGTGAAGGTGGCCATATACAACAATTTTTATAATCAGTGTTAGTATTGTCAATAATTAATGAATTTGATTTGTTCATTTAAACTTACTTTTATAAAATAAAATGAAATACGTTTTTGTACAAGCTGAAATCCATATTTTTTGGATTTTCATTCATTTTGGAACAAATTTGATTCCATAATTTGCTTTAAGTCGATGCACAATCATTTCCACTTCACATCAGATTTTTCAGGAATTGATCCTGAAGTAAAACAATTTTTATTTTTTTTAATCGAAAGCCATGCGTCGGAAAAAGAAAACCCGAGAGATTAAATTTGCTCAAAAATTAATGGGAATCGCAAAAGCATTTTTTATTTCGAGGAAAAGCAGTGGCGTAGTATTTTTTCTTCAAAAATATTCAATGCAAAACCCGCGCGGACGCCACTGGCAGAGAAAACGAAAATTTTTGTACATAACAAAACGCACCTTGGTGCACAGAAGACATGTACCTAATTTTATGAAGATGCGTACAATATTATCCCAGTTATTATTAAAAACTGTTTTTTTTTCAAAACTTTATCACCCTGTATCTCAGAAGTTAGGACTTTTAGGACATACGTTTATAGATTTTTTTTTTCTTAGAATAAGTCAAAGAATCACCCCCTCAAATATTAGCACGTCTTTGAGGAACACCCGGTATATGCTCTGCTGTTTCAGGTTACCGTTTTGCCCGACTTCAGATCAAAGTTGGACTTATTGCCATATTAGAAAATTTCAAAGTGGATTTGAGCGACAAAATGAAATTTCCTATAAAGTACGCTGCCAGGGAATTCATCGCTGCAGTTGAAGGTGGAGTGTGGCTCAACGTCGTCAAAGTTGAATAAAAGATTTGCAAATATCACTAATATGAAGTAATTGTACCGAATTCTGATGAAAAGTTAAGGAAAAGGAGCTTGTTGAGAATAATTACGACTGCTGTCCTTGAATATGACCCCGTGTGATTATATAAATATATAGAATAACACATTTCCCATAAAATATCATTTATCCTGAACCTGACAAACTATAGTTCCTAATAGTTTGAGAGTCAGTGGCTGGCTACCTGTATGTATTCGACTAGACCCAAGGGCGTTTTGAGAGTTACAGGCGCCTGGGGCAAAAAATTAAACGGCACCTGTAGCCAGTGAAATTTTTGTTTCACAAAATAATTGAAAATCTGTCAGTTTGAATTAAAAAAATATCCAATATAAGCAAAAAGGCATGAAAGATTACTAGGATAATACAAGCAAATGAAATACCTAACCATAAATAGAAACTCAGAAAAAATATGTTAATGGGTAATATATAATACAGAATGATGAATATCGAAAACATATAGGTAACATGATCCCAAACAAAACAATAAAAAATTCACATGAACACATATCCGTGAGTTGGCGAAATTAAACATACATAATTTATGAACAGGTAGATACAGAACAGAACCGAAGAAAAATAACAAAATGAATTGATAAATTCTTTGGTTAGTAGCATTTTAGCTAGTTGATTAATTGAATTATTTTTTTTTATTTACTAGCATCACACTCCACCATATTATACCACAAACATACAACATAATCTGAAACAAAACAATACAGGTACATACAGAACAGAAAAATAATAATAAAGGAAATCAAACAAATTCTTTGGTTAGTAGCACTAGATAGGTATTTATTATCATTGAATTCAGAAAGACTTTTTACTTGACTTACTCGCTTTGGGAGGTTGATCTGCAAGCATATGCTGACGATCTGGTCCTAGTAATAAATGATAAATCCGAAGAGACGATCTCCTGCGTCCTTCAGGATGTATTGGATACCATATATAAATGCTGTGAGAGAAAGGGAGTGTCCATTAACCCCCACAAAATGGTCATAGTGCCATTCACCAGGAAAAGGAAGCTGGAACATTCAATACCTCCTTCCATCAATGGTGTAACAATTCCTTTTGCGAGTGAAGCAAAATATCTGGGAATAACCCTGGATAAAAAACCTAATTGGAACTCGCACTTGGAAAAGACTATCCGGAAGGCTAGGCTATCATTGTGGACATGCCGCAGAATATGTGGCAAAACATTGGGCATGTTACCCAAACACGTATATTGGTTGTACGTGACCGTCATACGTCCAATGATAACGTATGGCTCTATATTCTGGTGGAGCAAGGGTCATAAAAAATGGCCATTACTAAACTTAACGGACTACAGAGACAAGCGTGCTTGGCAATTACAGGAAGCATTCGCTCCACGCCAACGACAGCAAAGGAAGCCCTCCTTGGGGCTTCGATTACTTCACTTCCTCTTCCACATAGTTCTGGAGAGAGAGAGAGGCAAGATGGGCAACATACAGACTATACTAAGCGGCCATTAGTCTTCCGCAGGCATGTGTCATGAGAGGCAGCAGCATGCTGGAGGGCATAATAGCTCACAACATTCTAGGAATGCCCTCAGACATCATGCCTAAAATTATCAACCTTCACACGTTCTACACTGTGGTTTTTCCCGAAAGAGAAGACTGGGTCCGGAATGAAACCATCCTATGTAGGGCAAATGAACGTTGGTTCAACGATGGTTCCAAAACTCTGGAAGGCGTCGGAGCCGGAATATATGGGATGAACCCAGTAGTGAAACGCTCGTTCAGTATTGGTAAACTAGCTACGATATTTCAGGCAGAGGTATATGCCATTGAAATGTGTGCCACGAAGCTGGAAAATCGACACCACACACGAAAAACAATAAAAATATTTTCAGATAGTCAAGCAGCACTTAAAGCGCTTGAATCCAACTGCTTTAAATCTAGAGCAGTATGGAACTGCAGAGACACCTAAAACCGACATGCGCAACGCAACAAGGTTACCCTAGTCTAGATACCAGGTCACACAAGCCTAGAAGGAAACGAAATAGCGGACGCCCTAGCAAAAGGGAGGCCGAAACAACGTTCACTGGACCAGAACCGGTAATCGGTTTAGCATATAGCACTGCCAAGAATGTCATAACAGCTTGGGCAGACAATAAAAGACTCGAGTACTGGCGTAGTCTACCGGGCCTAGCCCATTCCAAAGCATTTATTGCTTGTACAAGGAAAAAACAGGACTTTGACAAACTGCTAGAACTCAGTAGATTGCTTACTGGCCACTGCGAACTCAAACATCACATGCATAAAATCGGACTTGCATAAGATGCAGAGTGCCGGCTATGCATGGAGGATGATGAAACGGCTAAACACATTCTGTGTACATGCCCCGCAGCGGCCAGAATCAGATTCTCATTATTTGGCGATACGACAGTGAGGCCAGAAAACCTGGTAAATTGTTCTCCCAATGCATTCCTTAATTTCGTCAAGAGATTGGATTTACTGGGAGAAATAGGGTGAGCCACAATAGGCCATGGGCCGCAGTGGAGGGCCTGATACAGGCCCAAGAAGACTAAAAACAAGGAGGGTTTAATAAGCTCTAGCCAATCAGAAACTTGTATCATCAACGCGTCATAGTGACGTACTTGGGTATGAGTACAGAGTCGAACTCGAATCAAGCAACAAAACTGTCAACAGTAACTCTCATATACCAAGAGCTAGTCCGTTACTGTCTATAGAGAACGGCGGCCATGACATGTATAACTAACTACGTCACATTTCGTCACAAATGTTCTTTCATCTCTTTATACCAGTGTCCCCATTGTCTTATGGGAATCAAACACTCCTTGTTTTTAGTCTTCTTGATACGGGCCCAGTCACGTTCACACGAGTGATGTTCTTGCTATTACAATCGTAACATTTCTATTACTATTCGATGAGTTCTGTTACCCTATTACTACAATGGAAAAAAGGCATGAAATCTATTACAATTCCTAAATTGCTGTTTTAGGGGAGTTTTTTTCGTTAAATAACCACAAATCATCGACAGATAGTTATGTCGATGCCACAAATACTCAATTTTGTGGTTCTGTGCAAGATTCCGTGTAGTGTAATGTAAATATAAATTCACCTTTGTGATTTGTACTTATGGGTATGCTGAGCTATACCGCTTTTGATAGGTGATTTGACTATGGCACTGTAGACTCTTGGATTTTCCTTTCTCCACAATTTGTTTGAGGATAATATAGAATTATTCTGAGAATTATAGGATTGCCAAGTGAGACAGACTTCAAAATGTCATTTCTTCTGATCATATCACGATTATTTACGATCTTGCCCGAAGTGGAAATAAAGGAACACAATATGATATTCGTCTTTAAACGGCGAGTACGACGACAATAGTTCAGATTTAAACTGCGCATGCAAACAGATTAAAATAACTTGGACTTTATTACCGCTTATGTACTGGCAAATATCACCAATATCTCCCCGATGATAAAATCAAAATGTAGAAACCGTAACAAAAAATGTAACAAAAGTGTGAAAATTCGTTACAATCGTAACAGATTTTCAAAAAAATTTGCTTGCGGCGCTATATTTTCAGCTCATTAAATCTGTTACAATCTATTACAATTTTCAATCAAATTCTAGTACAATTTTATTTTCGCCAAGAACATCACTAATCAACTAACCTACCCGCAGCACCGTCTCTGACAAGAGTGACAGATCTTATGGTGGATTTATGCAGCAATCATAAGTCATAAGGAAGAATATTCGTCAATGATTGGTTGAAATATACGGACCAACCAATCATTGACGATTATTCTTCCTTATGACTTAAGACTTATGATTGCTGCATAAATCCACCATTACTTAGTGACAAGTCTTCCTGTTGATGAAAAAGCACTGTTGCACGGTCATTATAAATACAGTAGCACAGGGTACATTATTGTTTTAAATAAGTTTCTTTCGCTCCTAAAATTCGGAGTAATCTTTCTCTACAAGGTTCTTTTAGGTTTTAAAAAGTGCTAAATGCGCTGTCAAATTTCTCTCTTTCAAATGACATATGTTTTATTGCCTCATAACAAAAAACTCTGAATTGGAACACCAAATTATTTTCAAACTTGGCAACGATCTACCCAAACCACACTGATGACGTTTACGATGTGCATGCGCATCTAAATCTACAATCTAAATCTAAACAGTATCTAGTATAGGTAAAAGACCTATAATTTATGATAATACTACATGTGTAAATGATAACAACCCTATAGAGTTGCTTTTTCTACCGAGGGGTAATCCTATATCTTCCCTCTATTCAGTTTTCATGAAGACTTCAAGTATCACCGTGAGAAAATTATTAAAAAAAATACTATTCACTAAGATTCAAAAATTATTTTCAAAGGACTCGTCAAGAAGATGTTAATCTTCGGACAATCAAGTATATTGTCAAAAATATATGGAACATCCTGTACATTAAAATATTTCATTATCATTCAATACGTGGGTAACCTTTTTACCTTCTACAATTCAGTACGTGAGCGAAGATATTTTATTTTTGAGACACAACTTGTCCTCAACAGAACATAAACAAGAGTTTTCAAAAAGGCCACTGATAGTTCGATCTGGTAGTGGAGTTTAGAGTTCTGCTGTGCCCGCAGCTAGTGAGGGCTATGGGGGGAGTTTGGAAGATTTGATATTAAATAAATGGAAAATGTTCATAAACTGTTTAAGCCGATATGTATTGTAAGTAAAGATCTTTTTAAAATAATTTATCCAATCAATAACTAGGAGAGATTCTTCAATTCTTTAATTCATTAATTCTTTATTGATTATTTCCTTCATTAATTTCAATCGTCTAAATCGCATATTTGTACATAGTAAAATAAAAGTTTTTATGTTTTTCTAAAGTGTTTTAAATCTATGAATGATCAGTATCTACCTAGTTAGTCGTGAATCAACCCCAATTCACGACAATATTTTGTTTTGATCGGAACATTCAAAGTTGACCAAATTTAAGAGTTTTAGGAAATAATAACAACCACAAGTATCTCCCTTCCAAGAAAGAGAATATTGTATAAATAATAATAATAATGATCTAGATATGGAAGTTTTCCAAATAAAAATTACTTATTTGAAAATGAAGAATTGTATCCCTTCAACAAGTACTGATATCAAATACAGAACATCTCAGGTCTATAGGAATAAAACATCAAACATTATAACTATGTTTATGCCTTCATCTTTGATAGAATAGTCACATTGTGAGAAGCTTCAGTAACTGCTTCTGGTGTGACTGGAATTATAACTTTAGTACTTGGATCATGGAAAAAGTACAACTTGAATCCTGCTGCTAACAATAAATGGCAAGAAATAATTGCTACACACAGAAGAAACTTGTGCCTCGATAGCCTCAAAGCAGGCATCAATGTCAGTAAGAGGACTGAACCCGATATGAAGGTTCCTATCAGAACCAAAATCCACTGCATCAAACTTATCTGGATCGACCACAATACCGAAACTGGAATGTAAATGAACAAGGAATACCCATAGACACAAATTAGTTCCAGTGCTCCAGGAGTTATGTCTTCATCCAAGCCTTCAATATTGTGGACTTGCCTAGTCCATTTTAGTAAACCCCAAAGTATCGACGGGACTAGGGTGACATACAAAAATATTGTTGTAGCAGCATAGGACACTAGATGAAAATCGTATCTCCAGTGGTAAGTCTCATTAGCATGTTGCAAGTAATTAGCAATATTGCTACTGATTGCTATGGTGAATACAAGAGTGACTGAAATCCAGAAAGGGCCATATAAGTCTGGCTTCACGCGTAAGTGGTGTTTTAGATTATTGTCCCACTTTGGAGTGACAGAAGCAAGTATTCGGTCTAGAACATCAGCAGTATCAACATCAAAAAACTTCTGGTAGTACTCCATCGACCAAAATGATTTAGTGGATTCTGAAACAGAAATAGTGATTATAACGCAAAACCGATAATGTCACACCTACGTTCTCCGTTTGAAGTTGGTTCTTCGCTAGCCCTTTGCATGTTAGGAGCATTTTGGAAGTCACCTCCTATATTTTCAACACTAATCTGGGCTTCAGATATGGGAATGGTTCTATTGTTTCCCGACATGTGAACACTGGGATAGTCTTGGAAAGATAGAAGCTCCTCGGTTGGTACTTCTTGGAGATTGGTCATTTTTGCAATGTGACTACAGGAAAAATATTAGAATATTTCTCTAAGATAACTTTTATGAAAATTGCAGTCTTATCGATGATACTTGGGTCTCAAAAATCATAAAATTATTGTACTTCCATATTTCTTACTTTTTCTTGGTAACGTGATGTTTATTGTTTTCGATTTCGACGTTTTTGTACGTACGTACGTTCGTTGACAGTTGACAGTGTTGACAGTTGACAGTGTTGACAGTTGACAGTAATGACAGTTGACAGTGTTGACTTGGGCCATGTTCCATTTCCAAAGTTGGTTTTGGTTTGCCGTACCGTACATTCTGGTTACCTCATTTACCGGCTGAAAACTGGTTAATTACGAAACACGGTTACTGTAAAATTGGGAACCCATATGTCACCAGAGCAACCGCTCGAAATTCATCGGTAGTTCGGTGACTGTGACATCTGACAATGAAACTGTTTTTATTGGTTTTATTGGAAAATAGAAGAATTGGATTTTGAAATGGATGCAACAAGCATATAGTTAGAGAGGCTCAGGTTCTGAAACGCGATGACCCACATACGTCTTCCGTTTGGTGAGGTGAAAGTCCATCCCTCGAAAACCCCAAATGCCAAATATTTTCAAAATCAGGTAGGGCCCATTCCAGTACGAAGGGAAAATGTCTATCGACTTTTTCGACGATTTATATTTGTCTTCCGTTATGATGATTTTGTTTATAGAATACAAAACGTATTCCTGGTCTGAGAACTACAAAACTAATTCTTTTTTAAATATATTTCTATACAAACCCATAGGTCCTCGAGCTTCTATATCATCATTCGAAGAGGACAAATGCCAAACAATCTGCGTACCGTAAATCAACCAAATTTTTCATGAATATGTGTTGACCGTGGTTATCACTCCATCATTTTCGATGAACCGACCGGTTAACCAACTTTGGAAACGGAACATAGCCTTGATAACTACGTCATTTTTAACCAACGAGAGTAAACTAACAAGATGGTTTAATAATCTCTAGCCAATCAAAATCTTGTAGTATCGACGCGTCATAGTGACGTCATTTGACATGAGTACTGAGGCTGTGCCAAGTCACCGGTCGGACAAGGCACGCGCGTTCAGTATGAAGTATGACCATGAGTCGGACCGATCAGATGATTGAAAATATTGGTCACATACATACAGTTCTAATTAGGTCGTCAAGTCAACCAAATGACCGCGCTGGTCTAATCATATTGGTCAGACCGGAGACTTGACTCAGCCTGAGTCTAACTCGAACCAAGAAACAACACTGTCACATGTAACTCTCATATCATATACCAAGAGTGCGGAGTGCGCTAGTCCGTCACTGCCTATGGAGAATGGCGGCCATGACATGTCCAACTCACTGAACTCATACTTACATCTTATGACATAAGTATGAGATCTGTGGTCCAACTACATTTCGTCACAAATGTTCCTTCATCTCTTTCTATAAGTGCCCCTACTGTCTTATGGGGATTAGACTCTCCTAGTCAAGTAACGGTTAGTCTCCTTGATTTTTGACTACTAGGCGCTTTCCAATACTTTTCAATAAAATGCACGGCATAAGCGCTCCGACCAATGCTTTATTAACAATTTTTGATGAATAGTCGTTAAATCGCCAAGAATTTTAAATGGTTATTCTGTCCAAGGTAAGTCAGATTAGGTTAGGTTGGCATTTTCAACTCGGTTTGCTTTCTTCTTATCGGTCATTTAAACTTACTGCCATTACAGTGACCAATCACAGAGCGTGCCGTGTCGTGCATTTTATTGTCGTCTGGTTGTTTGGATTTTGTTGTCTCAGGCAGAAGTTGAAAAACCTTAATGGAAACAATACCGGAGTTATCGGACAAGCTGATTTAAATTCGACGGAGGTTTGTTTGGAATCAGTTTTTGACAAGAATGACACTTGTGACGTCATCACCTGCCTCGTCTATTGAGGGATTGTTACCCCTCAACTAACCCTGAGATCACTTCAGGATCAGTTCAATACATGTTATTTAATAAAAACATGTTCTTTCGTGATCTGAGAGATCACTTCAGGAGCTCCTCGGAGGCCGGAGCTACCACTGAAATATACCTTATAACTGGAATGCCAATGCAACTTCTCAAAAGTGTACCCTTTTGAACCTCGCGCAGCAGTAAAAATAGTCAAGGGGGGAGCATGCGTACTAATATTCGACACAGGACCGGTCCATAGTATAGATGACGAATTTCTATACGACTAAATTGATGAAAAACCACCGCGGTCTGACGCTTACAATTTGGATCATCTTGAAACTTAGATTTAACAAATATCAAATCGTGGAAAAATTATCATACCACATTCATTTTCCCAGGATAAAAATGAACTTCACGATAAAAAATAATTTATAATGAAAAACAAATTGAAAAACACAATGCCCTACCGAGGAGTTTCAAATGTGATAACCTATAGCTACTCTTTTTTTGAACATTTTCTGGGAAAAAACTCACATAAGCAAAACCAAACATAAAATGGAGGACTGAACTCAATGAACTGCTATAAATAGCGCCTAAGCCGCTTCTGGCCGAATTCATTGATCAACGACGTATGTTTTCATCACAGAACAATTCACTGGTCTCTGTTATGATCAAAGACATGATTTTCACATCTTTTCATCTACTGCGACGGCGCAGATTCTGATATTTCCATCCCCATGGATGGCACAAAAATTCTTCGCGCATATGCCTGCATTGGCATTCCAGTTATAAGGTATATTTCAGTGGGAGCTACCCACTGGGCTTTGATTGACACAATGAAAATATCACAGAAGAGGTGCGATTACGAACACTCGATCCGTAGAGAATTTGACGAATACGATGTGATTCGAAACGCTAGTGCTTGGCCTTTCTGTTTATGACGTCACTTCTATACCTCAACTCAATTTGAAACAATTAGGACATCGCTTTATCGGCTTTATCCTACGGATCGTGACAGCTTGCATATCGAGTGTAATCCAACCCTTGTTATGTGGTAGAACAAACGAACTTATATAAGATAGAGGGAGAAGGAAACAAACAAACTTTTAATGGCACCTGAACCACAAGGACATTGAACATTCCCAGCAAACACAGTTACATCACAGATGCATCGCAGCGATGTAACAATGTGACCTGCGATATCGCATTCTATGTCGAATAGACGTCGCTGCGATGTCGGAGGGATGTTATTTTGTCCCACTCAAGATTCATCCATGCGACGTCGCTGCAACAAGTTCTGCAATGTAACAACGATATATTTTTTGAGATGTAACTGCGATGTGTTTTTGCGATGTATACGAGATGATTCCATATTGATATCGCAGGTATGTGAACATGTGACATATCACAGCGATGTACTTTTGTCACGCAGGGGTAAGGTAATACAAAAGAAAATGTATCAATGAAAAAAAGCTTTGGATAGAAAATATGTATTTAAACATTTTATTTTCAATAAATATAATGTACTCAAAATGAAACAACAGTGTTCTAATCGATGCATTTTCCAACAGTAAAAAGTAATGATACCTAAAACAATAAAACTTTATCATCCGTTTTTTATGACGATAAGAGAAAGAGGAAAATGTCATAGTTCCAAGTGAAAAATTATTGGTACTTACTTTTATCTTGGGAACTATTCCTAGAAATAGTTATTTATTGTATAAGTGTTTTAGATATCATTTTATTTGCGCAAGAATGTTTAAACGCGAGAGCGAAGCTCGAGCGTTTTAATTTCTTAAGCACATAAAATGTACGTATCTAACACGCATGCAATACAACGTTTTATTCACAATCACATTCATTTATTTATTTATTTATTGAATAATCTCCATACAGGCCTGACGACCTAATTACATGGATAGTATTTCTGCAAATAACATATATTCACACATGTGAACTGAACTATGAAACTAAATATTATACATTATATGAATGATTGGTGGTTTTGGAGGGGGGTGAACACTCAACAATATATTATATACACATATATATATATCATACAGAAATATTATTAATATGATCAAATACTATATTACGAAATTGATCGTTTGATAAATTCCAATCCAATGATATTAGAGAATTGATGTTATTGGCTGCGCGAAGTATGTTTACGAGGGGAGCTCTTGTGGTAGTTGAAACTAAAGGGATATGAAACATTGATTTTGTTCGAGTGCGTCGTGAAGGGACATTAAATGATATTAAGGACAAAATTTCTGGAGAATTTATTTGGTTATTGATTATTTTGTACAGAAATAGCATCAGTGATAAATTTCTTCTACTTTCCAGAGAAGTAATCCTAAATTCTTCACGGAGTTGGCTGGATCTGATAGTAGTATAGTCTGGTGAGATGTGGTATTTTTTGTAATACAAGTATCTTAGTAATTTATTTTGAGTTTTTTCCAATCTTCCGAGTACTGTTTGACATTCACCATGCCAAATGATACAAGCAAACTCCAATTTTGGACGTACTAGTGAATGAAAAAGTATTTTGATCGTCCGTATTATAAATCCCAGCATTTTATTCGCCGATTTGACTATAGTTTCAATGTGCTTAGAGAATGATAATTTATTATTATATTTGACACCAAGATCTTTCACCTCCGTACATCTCCTCAATGATTCAACATTCATTTTGTAATCAAAATCGATGGGGTATTTTTGCCGTGTTATTGTAATGACAGAGCATTTACTTATATTAAAGTTTAATTTAAATTTTACGCTCCACTCAAATATACTATTGATATCTTTCTGAAGCGCTACACAGTCTCTAACTGTTTGAACTTGTTTGAAAATTTTCAGATCATCAGCAAAAAGTAGACACTTGGAGTATTTAATCACTGTTGGAAGATCATTGATAAATGAAAGAAAGAGCAATGGGCCCAAGTTAGATCCCTGTGGTACCCCTGAGGCTGCTAGAAACTTACCAGAAGTGTTTCCATTATGTTTTATTATACAGTATCGATCTCTCAAATAATTTGTGAATATTTTCAACATATTTGTTGATAAGCCATGTTTGTTGAGTTTTTGTAATAGACAGTCGTGATTCACTTGATCGAATGCTTTGCTAAAGTCTGTAAATATAGTGTCAAGTTGTTGTGTTTTTTCCAAAGTTTCATTCGCATAATTGGTAAATATAAACAAGTTAGTGTTTATCGATTTTTTAGCCATAAAACCATGTTGTTGTTCGGCAATAACATTTTCTACATGACCATACAATTTGCAGTAAATGACCTGTTCAAAAAGTTTAGAGGGTGAGCACCACATGATGGAAATACTTCTGTAATTTTCCAAATCCCATTTATTACCGGATTTATGAATTGGAGTACAGATAGAAGTTTTCCACAAAGTTGGGAAATTTGAAGTTTTTAGGATTAAATTGAATAAATGTAATAGGGGAGTTTTCAGCCACTCTTGACAACCTTTTATTACATATGGTGGTATACCATCCACACCGGCAGATTTTCTTGGTTTAAGCTTTTTCACAGCTGAGGTGAAGTCGGATTCGCTAATAAATTGTATATCGAGAGTATCATTGACGCAGCTTGAACCATTTTCAAAGTTAACGCGGTATTTTGAACATTCCGGACTATAGACACTGGCAAAATACTCTGCAAATTTTTCAGCAGTGTCCTTACTTGATATAGGATTTCCTCTGAACTTGAAAGCGTCCCTGTTGGTACTACTCTTCCTTTTGGTATTAACATAATTCCAAAAGCAATTCATATCAGAAATAGAGTTCTCTTCTATTTCTTTGATATGTTTCCTGTGTTCAATTCTTATGAGAGATTTTAATTTTCTTCTTGTTTCTATGTATTTATTATTGTAATAGTCAGACACTTCCTTCAACTTTTTATAACAGTTCTTTTCTTTAAACACTTCTTTTATTTCCTTCGTGTACCAACCAGGGTATTTTCTATATTCTTTATATAATACAAATTTAGGAACGCATTTATCAAATATACTATCAACAGTATCGTAAAAATTTTTCAATGCAATATTTACATCTGTCTGGTTGATAACGTTTTCCCAACTGGTTTCCCTAAATAACTCGCTCATAAGTAAGAAATTTGCTTTTTTGAAGTTACGTGGAAAATTGCATGAGGAATTACTGACATTTTCAGTCATTTCGTAAGGTATGGTAATCTTTATGTCTAATGCTGGATGGAAAATGTCTTCTTTTACAAGTGGAAGTGGTTCTCTTTTAACTTCACATAAATTGTGATCAGAAGTTATTACTAGATCTAATGTCTTACCTTGATCATTGGTTACATAATTGAATAAAGAAAAGCAATTGAAATTCATGAAATCATACAACGCACTCAAATTTTGATTTGAGTCATTGAGATTTGTAAATTGGCCTTTAATTTCTGGCAAATTGAAATCTCCGAGAATATATACTTCACTTGGGTCATCAATGTGATTTTGCAAAAAATCAAAACATGCTGTATATACGTTCACAGAACTCTTCGGTGGAATATAAACACATGCAATAACGCGTTTAATGTTGTTTTTTATTCTGATTTGAGCAATAAGTGCCTCAAAATTAGAACAGTTCTTTGCCACTTTCAAAACCTTAAACCTTTTATGTAATGCTATAAATACTCCCCCGCCTCTTGTTTTCTGCGTGAACTCAAAATCTCTATCTGCTCTCAGTAAATTATATGTATCTAAATCAAGTAGTTCCCCGTCCGCAACACTGTCTCCCAACCAAGTCTCAACAGCCGTAATAACATCATAATCAGCTTCTAAAATATGTCTATACATTACCTCGGTTTTGGTGTTCAACCCCCTACAATTTTGGTAGTAAACATTCAATTCTTTCATTCTATTTAGAAACTCCTGAATGTAAACAATTTATAATAGTGGAAATAAGTAAGATTTGAAAAACAAGCATATCTTAAAGAAATATGTCATATCTACAACTATTTGGCGTATGATAAAAAACGCAAATGAACAAAAAGTGGTGCACAAAGAAATTATCTTGAATTGGGAAATATGTATAGTCCAACCACTACGATTAAATTCTGAGCTCTTCTTTGTGCTGAATTAGTTTGACTCCATTATTATGCTTCACATATAAACGTCCTCCTCTGGTCCAGGCATCTCGTATTCCATATCTCTCCTTTGCTAATTGTAATAATTTGTATCTTTTTTCTGTCAAATCCTCGTTGACGAAGATTCCCGTATTTTTCAGTAGTTTTCTTGCATACATAATTTCATTGCGTTTCAAGTACGACACAAACTCAACTAATACGGTTCTCGATTTCCCAGTTGAAGATTTTCCGATTCTGTGGATGTTACTAATATCTGCTACTGTACATTTTACTTTCATGGTTGTATTTATAATGTTTGTTACAATTGATATTAATTTTTCATTTTCACATTCATTTATACCAACAAATCTCAGTATCTTCTTTTTCTGATTTTGTTCTAGTTGATCTATTTTTTTCTCTACCTCCAGAACCTTTTCTTCATTTTTCTCCACAGCTTTTTCCAGAGCACAGAACCTATCGCATAGTATATTCAGCCTTGATTCTAGTTTCTCAAATTTTTTATCAATCTGTTCTTCGATTTTGGAAAGGAATTTTGCACATACCTTGCTAATTATATTTTCCATGGCATTCTCATCCATTTGCTGCTGTTGGCTTGAACTGCGTGTGCTGATCATTCCCGCTATTTGATCGACTCGGTAGTACTACAATTTTTGAGGTATTATCTAGATGAATTTATACAAATGCGATTTCCACAATCTAAGGCACTAGTTGTTCCTTGTTTTATTGTTGTTAACTTCAGAATTCCACTTTAACACTATAAAATTAATCGAAAGGGCAGGAGCTCTATTAGTAGGTGTTCACACGTGAACGATCATTTCTCGAATTTAGAATCAGAATCGCGGAAATTTTTCATCACAAAATGATTTGACGTTTTGCTCTGACAGCGGCTGTCACCTCCTCAAAAATCATTGAAATAACATACAAAAATATCGGGAAGTGTAGAATGTATTTTCGATTGTTTATCGACTCCATTTGTAAAAATTTGTAAAGTTGGTGAAAATAAGTTAAATGTGATTGATATTCAAGATTGTATTTTTCATTATTCCACTAGTGGAATAAAGTAATTTCATTATTCCACTAGTGGATAAAGTGGTACTTTATACGGTTCATAAGTGTGGATAAAACTTCAATTATAAGGTGATTGTGGATAAAAGTTATTTTCACAGCTTTGTCACAGGTTATTATTTATTAAATTACTATATGACCATTAGTTAATCGAACTTGGTGCAACAAGCCATTTTTGGTTATGTTCAATGTTTATGATCTATAAGCAAAATGAACGAATATAGGCTCGTTCATTCTGCCGTCCTTAGCAAAAAAAGCCGTATCTACAAAAAATGTGAATATGGAGGTATTGATGGTTTCTGTGGTCTTGAAACACTATAATTTTAACTTTCTCCAAAGAAAAAATTACCTAAAGTAGATTTGAATAGTCAAAGTTAATCAATCATTTTACCTTTAATACACAAGTTTAAGACTTTTCGTACTTAAGATGGTCGAAACTACAGATTCTCATCTTCAGAGTTTTTGCAGATACGGTTTTTTGCTTAGGTCGGCAGCATTGAAGACTGCTCTAGTTGATCGAGATCACTTTCACATATGTTCATCTTTCTCTAACACTTGTACTTCATTTGTCTTTCTCTTTTGAAAAATCATCTTCGAGCAAGTAGAGCAATCAGAGCACGTCTTAACGAACGACACTTGTAGAAATTTACGAATCTCAAGCGCATGTGCAATGGCGTTCATTGTTGACATCGCAAAAAACACATGTGACAATAACATCATCGCGGTGAGGAGAAATTTGTAAAATCGCAACTGTGACATCTTAGAGAAGTCATCGCAGCGATGCAACATTTATAAATCAGGATGGATTAATCGAGGGGCAACATTTTAAAAATAATAATAGATAATAATAGAATAGAAAAGTTATTGGGTATAGCCCTCAAATTGTTGTGCAACCGTAGACACGTGTTTCGAGCTTAAGCTCTCATCAGTACGGTAAAATCAAGTGCGAAGATGTACAACACTTGGATGTGTAAAAATAGAAACAAAGGAAGTCAACAACAGGTCAGGAAGCCAACCACACATTTGTGGCTTTGGTGAGAAGACAACAGTTAGACTAACGTCGCCACGGAGGCAACTATAGCTACCATCCTGATTTATATTTTCCTGGGTAGGATTGTCACGCTGGTAGCTATAGCTGCCTCAGTGGCAACGTTAGTTGTTGCCTTGAAAGCTCAAGGTCTTCTAACCAAAGCCACAAACGTGTATGGTTGGATTCCTTTGTTTCTATTTTTTACATCCAAGTGTTGTACATCTTCGCACTTGATTTTACCGTACTGATGAGAGCTTGAGCTCGAAACACGTGTTTACGGTTGCACAACAATTTGAGGGTTATACCCATTAACTTATTTTCTATTTATATTTTTATATATAAATATATAACAGAAAGTTACTTATGACATCTACAGTCACTAGTTGAAACGAAACAGCTGTCAAAGGTTGGAACTCTCTGAATTAAATCGAAAAATACTCCATTTTTACTTATATTTATATGATATACAAACCCATTCGGAAGGCATCGCGATGACGTCAAATGAGGTACAACATTGCAATATAAGGAACGGGCCATCCTCTACAAATAGTGTCCATTGTCCTTGCTTGAACCACAGATTTTTCTAATCTGTGCCTGAACAATGCAAACTTTTCCTTCGCAAATTACGGATCCTATTGGCCGAGACATTATTCGGTTTGTTTCACATGCAAATGAATTTCTTCCATACATTTGCATCGTACTGTATGCGGGAAACACGGAGAGGTGTGAAAACGAAAACTGAAAAAGAAATGAATAATTAAAGTTAAAAAAAGCTTAGTAGAGAAAAGCTTTTATTTAAATGCGCTAAAAAAGAAAATAAATTTTAAAATGAACTAAACTCATCATTTTGTCACATTATAAAAATTTTAATGACATAAAAGCTTGTCGCGAGAATAAATCTTTAGGTAATTTCAAATTCAATTGACACTAAGAAATGCAATAATATACTTCTCGCGACAAGCTTTTATATAATTTAAAATTTTATAATGTAACAAAATGATGGGTTTAATTCACTTTAAAATTTATTATCTTCTTTTCAGTGCATTTAAATAAAAGGTTTTCTATAAAAAAATTTCAAGTTCATTTATTTCAGTTTTAAACGACCTTTCACCTGAACAGTTTGTTGCAGGAATACATAAAAAAGTTCTCAAAGCCACATCAATATTTGGAAAAGTTGATGTTATTTTTTGTTCTCTTATGAATCTGAGTGATTGCTCAGTAAACGAATTATACTTACTGGTTGAATCCTCCGATTTCATTTCCAGAGCTGCCAACTTTTGGCTTTTTCGTAGGATTTGCTGGCGCCCCTAAAATCTGCGGCACCTGAGGATTTAGCCCAATCAGCCTTATGGATAAAACGCCCCTGATAACTGGCGGAACTTGGGCAGCACATTTTCTTATCGTAGGTATCTTCAAGGTGTTCTTGATCTCAGAAAGGTCAGTGTTTATAAAGCTCAGATTTTAAACATCCCCTTAGAAAGAAATCGCATGGAGCAATAAATTCACCAAGTATAGTCCGATCCATCTACGAGGAAACAGGTGAAAAAGAAAATCACGCACTCCAACTGTACGGTGCGCTGAGGCACCGTCCTGTTGAAAATACATTCTTCTGCGCAGGTTTAATGGTAAATTGTCTAATAATTCAAGCAGATGAGCTTGAAGTACTTGTCTCAGAATTTAGGTTTTCTCTGAAAAATGCCGAAACAATGATTTGGTTGTTGAATATATACCACACCAGACATTAGATTTGACTGTGTATTGGTCACGTGTCTCTTTTGCAAAATGAAGATTCTCGTTCGCCCAATCCCGACAATTCTGATAAAACAATTCCATTTGATGTGAATGTACTTTTATCGGTTGGAAGCACATATACACTGGATGAATGGTCTATCTTCTACTATAGTCGCACCTGCACCCAGAAACTAAAATACAGCGATTCATCATATAATCTTGTTCTTGCAGCTCATGACCGACTTTAATTTTGGAACTTGCTATCAGAATTATTCTTGCCGATGATGGGGATATCATGATCTATTGGCCGATTATATTCTTGACAACAGTTTGCATTACGTCCTGCAGTTGACGCCTATGTCATCATGCATCCAAGGGATATGAGAGGTTTTTTCAACTTATTTTCGACATTGCCTGAACTTCTGAACTTTTTCAAACTCCTGCTGACAGTGGAGTATAGTTAACATGTTTTGTTGGGATGCCGTTCGTTGAATATCCTCTCGCTTCCCTGTAAGTCTTATAATTTTCACCAACAATTAGAACTATTAGTTCTGTCTTTTCTTCATCGTTGCTCAACTTGTCCAGAATGAATTGTCAAACTTTCAAATGATGCCTAATGAACATAGCTTTCGATGCCAAAACAACAAAGCAAAAAAAATTATTACGCCATTGAGTTTTACCATAGAAATATATATTATATAGTTACTCTAGAATGCTAATCCCCATGTCTAAAGTGTTGTAAAAAGTTCAGGCTAGTCCGCAATGCGCATGCGCGTCATCAGTGATTTTTGTAACAGGCGTGGTTTTAGTAAAATATTATGGTACTTGTGAAGATTAACAAACGTTAATTCTGAATCTCTGAGAATAAGGTTGGAAACCTCATTGTACTTATACCTATTATTTGTATTTAGCCGATTTAAATACATATTTTCACATATTTATGATCCCAAATATTCAGCAAAGGCCATCAGAAAGTAGAGTACGGTTATTATTATTATTTATCGCTCTGAAGCGACTGATTTTTGGTATCACATTCACTTTTCAGCTGTAGTTAACCAACAAAAACCTACGGAACCACCCCAAATCGTCGGTGCGAATTTCAAGGAAGCACTGGACTGGAAAATAAATTGAAAGTACAAAAAACTACGAAAATTTATTTCAGCTAATATCATGAATAATTTCAACTCAACTTGGATTTATAAAATTGGATGCTTGGAAGCTCGAGGTTTTTTCTAGAACGATTCATGTCAAAATATGCAACTACATTTAATTTAAATCATTTGAAGAGATTAACATGCTATTTCTACGAGTATTTCTGGTTGTATTACCTTAGTGCAATTTCCACAATGGGGATGCATGAAAAAGTGAGGCCAGAAGCATTTTCCTTACCATCAAAGAAAAGCACTTCCATAATGACATTAATTTTCTGAGGCGATTCTATGTATGTTTAGTACTTTTTGTAGGAATCTAGAACTCATAACATAAGCGGTGTGGCAGAAATAAGTTGTATCTCTCGCCATACATGCTTAAGCAGACACAGCCTGGTATTGGTACTGCACTAGGTTTCAAATTATTCTATTTTCGTTCTCACACGAATCTTCATGAGCAAAATGTATTCCACGAATTAAAGTTTTCTCACTCAAATGTTCTTATAAGAACAATAACCAAAAATCATGCCTTTTTTGTCAAGATAAAATAATATTTAAGCTATTTTGAGCAAAGCATATATAGGTACATAAAAAATTTCATTATCTACCAAAAATGATTTATTTCAGGTATTTTTCCTTTACACAACACTAAACAGTTCATTGTTTATTTGTAGGAAGAAACGGCTTTATTAGAAATTGTCTTTAAAGGAACAAGATTAATGCAAATTCACGAATGATGAAAGAATAACCAAAAACAACAAACACCACACAAAACGACAAGAGAAAATCTGAGATTCTGAAAACCGTCTCATCTCTGACAAGAGTGACAGATCTTAGTGACAAGTCTTCTTGTTGATGAAAATGCACTGTTGCACGGTGATTATAATTCCAGTAGCATAGGGTACATTATAGTTTTAAATAAGTTTCTTTCGCGCCTAAAATTCGGAGTAATCTATCAATAAAAGGTTCTTTTCGGTTTTTAAAAGTCCTAAATGCGCAGTCAAATTTCTATCTTTCAAATGACATGTGTTTTATTGCCTCATAACAAAAAACTCTGAATTGGAACACCAAATTATTCAAACTTGGCAACAATGTACCCACACTACACTGATGACGCGCATGCGCACATCGTAAACGGGTCGCATACGCGGCATGCTTTTCGCCGTGAAAATTGGCGGGATTAGCATTCTAGAGTAAGTATATAATATATATTTCTATGAGTTTTACAGGAAACCAATCCATTTAGTCATCTCACATTATGTTGCCTAGTCAATTAACCTGGCTTTTCCTTATATGTACATACAATGGATGTACAAATTTTGACGTCCCACCTAGTGTGGTCTGTGCCGACCATGCTCTGTACGTACCATAGAAAGTGTTTATTATATTTCTATGGTACGTACAATGAATGTCCATTCAACACGCATGGACGTTTGGAATAGATTTGGGCATAAAACGGACATCCCTTGGGTGTCCAGTGCTGTGCGGGTACTTTTTAAAAATATTGTTGCCTATATCTGATTTCCAAAGAGTTATCAATTCTGGGATATTCTCATCTCTGTTTACTCTCGGGGATGTTATGCAGGATGTCTAATGTTTGGCATAGTGGACACAAGCATATTTTGATTAAATAGCCATTCTTCCCTGGGACCAATCGTTTCTGCGCTTGCTACCGCTTCAAATTGACGACGGTACATACCCCATAAATATTGTTACCCATCAAATGTTGAAGGTTCTCACTCATGTATGGGGGAGATTTACTCAGAGGGTGTGCGCTTGTGTGGTTGGTGCATCATTAATGCCTCTAGCTCCTTGATCTAATCCATTAATTCTTCTTTGATTTAATTATCTATTGACTCCCTGGACTCCGCCTCTGTCTACTTGGATTTCACCTCCGAATTCCTTGGCACGTCTTTGATCTCCCGTGCTTCTACTTTGACTTCCTGTACCATTTAGGAGATTTCGCTGATTCCGTAATGGAGGCACTGTTGACTTTGACAGATCGACAGATACGACCGGATCGGTGCATTTTCCACTGAGAAAATCCAGGAAAACCTCGAAAAAGAGACCGTTTTTCAATTTTTTTAAAAATTTTATAAATCTGAAGCTGGACAGCCAATATTGCGGAAATTGATAAAGGATAATATTTGGTTCTACTATACGCAAGATGTTTTTTGTCCGATGTGTAGTTTTTGCCTCCGAGCTTCGCTGTCTCTTTCTTGAAAGCAACATACCCGACGTTGTTTACAAACATCTCAGCCCGAATCATGTTGAAAATGGGCATTGTCGGATTTATCCGTTTGCACTCGGGGACCAGGTTGGAATAGACGAGGAAAGTGATGACGTCACAAATGTCATTCTTGTCAAACACACTGATTCCAAACAAACTTCCGTCGAATTTAAATCAGCTTGTCCGAAATTGTTTCCGTTGTTTTTCAAGTTCTTTTTCCTGAGAATACAACATCCAAACAACCAAACACAAACTAATAAGCAAAGCAACAAATCATCAACAGAGAAAGACACCTAAAATTCTTTGTTTGAAATCAGTTTCTGACAAGAATGACATTTGTGACGACACACTTTCCTCGTCTCTTCCATGTTATATTCACTCTTAATGTTTGTTTACGTCCGATTACGACTTATTTATCTTGCCAAATCAAGCCATGGGCGTCGCAAGGTAGTAATCATGGCATAATCCCGATTTTGAGTCAAAAATACACTAGACACTTTTTGATTATCTGCCCCAGGATACCAATGATCTAAATTTAGAAAAAAACATAAGAGAAAGAGTTAAAGAGCTATTAAGGCGTTTACTACACTTTGGATGAGTATTTCAATGATACACTTTCAACTTAAATTTGAATGTAATCTGTTATGTGTATTATAGTTTTTGCGTAAATTATTATGTGTATAATATAGTTTATGTGTAAATTCTTATGTGTATTACAATGCATGTATATCATATATGTAGTGTGTAGGTATAGTGTATAGTTTACTGATGTGATCCAACAATTTGAATATATTTACTTTTTTACTCCTGCACTTTCATTTATTTTTTCAGTATTTATGACCTTATTGTATGCTATGTCAGCAAGAATCTAATTTTTCGCACAATACAGTAATTTTTTGATTGACATCTTGACAACACACGTGATTTACAACCAGGCATGTTGTCGTCTAGAGATAAAAATATAACATGAAAAAAATTTATCAGCACGCCGCCACTGGTTCTAATCTTACATCCGAATATCATAACAATAACAAAAATCTCCCCCTCCGAACTCGGAGGTTACCCCTCACCAACAATCTATCACAAAGGATAGTGATATGCAGCTTTCATAACAACTTGTGTTGTTTATATAGAAATGCTCTATATCTTTTATTGCTCGGAGGTTTTTGCACAATCGCGTTAAGAACAATTTAAGGGCACATCTTGCAAGATGCGCCGATTTAAGGAAAATCGTCGTATTCAAATTCTGTAAACGGCATCTAGAAGTAGAGGTCAATATCTACAATTTGTATATTTTGGATTTTCACCTGAGATGTGAGAAATGTATTGAAAATGTCACTGAAAGTTGATCAAAATGCTTCAAAGTGCATCCAAAGTGCATCCAAAGTCGAACTGAAGTTAATATACGAGCGTCGAGTAGTTTCCAGTGACATTTTCAACACATTTCCCACCTCTCAGGTGAAAATCCAAAATATACAAATTGTAGATAGAGATATCTACTTCCATATGCCGTTTACAGAATTTGAATAAGATAATTTCCCTTAAATCGGCGCAATTAAAAATATTTGCCTTTAAATTGTTTATAACGCGATTGTGCAAAAACTACATATTGGACAGAAACCATCTTGCGCACAGTTGAACCACATGTTATCATCTATCAGTTTCTGCAATATTGTTTGTCCACCTTCAGATCTATAAATATTTTGAATTTTTGAAGAACGGTCTCTTTTTCGAGGTTTTCCCGGATTTTCTCACTGAAAAATGCACCGATCTGGGCGCGTAGAAAACCATTTTGTAGGTTTTATAAATTTCTACAAAAATTGTGAAACGATTTATTGAATAATCTTTGAGATATTTGCAAAAAACCAAAAAAGTTGTAATATTTTTCACTATTTCTTGTTTAACCCGGGAGTGGTCGCTAATGTTAGAAAAAATCTAACAATTTTCGTTTTCCGTTCATAAAACTTGACATATTGATTATAATTTCTTCTCCAATTAGGAATGCCTGGGTGGAGGTACTACGATAGCGTATGACAGTTCGGCATTCGACTCGATATATATGTTGAGCGTAGGAAGGAGATTTCAGTTTTATTCTAACACGCGACGGATAACGTACACGGATTTGTTAGAAAAAAATCTAACGACGCGACCCATCACGTCTACAGAATTTATTTTGTTTTCTGTGTTTTCATATATGGTGTTTTAAAGTTTTGGTAAGTTATTCCTGCATGTACAATTAGGTGTTAGTGATATCTTATCTTGTTTTGATTTTTAGGGTTCAATTTTCGAAAATGGACAAGAAGGAGGAAGAAACCCTATTGAAATGGTTTGAAGAAATCCCAACTGACACAGAAGAACCCGAGGGTTCCGATCAGGATCTGAATGACTCCCCCTCTGAACATAGTTTGCATAATACGGACACTGAACAGTCAAATGAGAGTGAGACTGACGATGTTCCTGTTACTCAACCTGTTGCACAACCGCGAACACGAAAGGAACCTATTTTTCAGGGTAAAAATCTAAAGCACAAACCGAACAAACCTAGGAGGAAGACACGTGCTCATAACCTTATAACACAACTACCCGGCGTGAAGGCCATTGCCAAGGGTGCTAAAACCATTTTAGATTGCTGGAAATTATTTCTTCCTGATGCAGTCATTGAACAAATTGTTACTTTTACGAATCAAAAATTAGAAATACTGAGGGAATCATATTCGCGTTCTAGAGATTGTCCACCTATCGATTTCGACGAAATGTATGCATTCTTGGGGCTTCTATACATGGCGGGTGTCAAAAAGGGACAGCATTTGAATACGTCCGAATTGTGGAGTACCGACGGTACGGCACCAGAATACTTCGTAGCTGTGATGTCAGAATGAAGATTTCATGTCATTCTACGGGCTTTACGATTTGACGATATGAACACCAGAGAAAATAGGATCAAATATGATAATTTAGCTCCAATTCGGTTCATTTTTGACAATTTCGTGAAAGCGTGCTCTTCAAATTTTACTGTTTCAGAATATGTTACAATAGATGAAATGTTGGATGCTTTTCGTGGAAGGTGTCGCTTCAGACAGTACATCGCGAATAAGCCTGCCAAATATGGCATAAAAATATACACCTTAGCTGATGCCAAGACATTTTACACCCACAACATGGAAATATATGCTGGCCAGCAACCAGAAGGTCCATATTGTTTACCAAATGATGCTTCCAGTGTCGTAAAACGTCTTATATCCACCATTGATAAGTCTGGACGAAACGTGACAATGGACAATTACTTTTCCTCCATACCACTTGCTAATGATTTGCTTGTAAATCACAAACTCACGATGGTTGGCACGCTTCGAAAAAATAAACGGGAAATACCACCAGAATTCCTTCAAGTAAAAAATCGACCTGTGTGCAGTAGTATTTTCGGTTTTGGAAAAGATGGCAATAGCTGTGTTCTCGCTTCCTATGTACCCAAGAAAAATAAAAATGTTCTAATGTTATCGACTCTACATGATGGTGATGAAATAGATGCATCTTCCAAAGAAGCTAAAAAACCCGAGATCATAACATTCTATAATTCTACAAAAGGAGGAGTGGACGTGGTAGATCGCTTGAAATCTGAATACTCGGTAGCAAGAATTAGTAATCGTTGGCCGCTAACTGTATTTTATTCGTTATTGAATATTGCTACAGTAAATGCACAGATAATTCAGAAGCATAACACCGCTCAGTTGAGACCAAGGAGAACATTTATTACCGAGCTGTCAAAACAGCTTACACTACACCATCTACAGAAGCGTTCTTCTATTTCGAACTTATCCATTCCTCTTCGACAAAAAATAATCAACATTATTGGCAAACCAACTACTCCGGCTGTCTCACTATTGCAAAACCAACAGCCTCCACACAAACTGAGGTGTAAATACTGCCCAATAAGGAAGAACCGATTTACCCAACATCAGTGTGGAACTTGTGTTTCGCCAATTTGTAAGGAACACACTTCAAAAACCACATACATTTGTATTCAGTGTGAAAACTCCAGTGAAGAATCTTTGTAACTCACATTTTGATGAAGTACATGTATATGTTAAATTATGATGTGTTATTTGAAATAAAAACCTTAATAAAATGAATTTCACATAATAGTAGTAGGTTTTTCGTAATGTTATATCAAATCTAACACGCGACCGATCGCGGAATGGGAAGGGTAGCGACCGCTCCCGGGTTAAAAAATTCCACAAAGCGATTTTGCTGGGGTGAAAACTGGGGTTTTCATTTACGAACTATCTTATAAAAAGTAGTATAAGCCGCTTGCGTCTAGAGCCTCTTTTTTATCTACAGTAGCCTATTACGTTTGCTGGACTAACCGCACCTCTTGTTGAAAATATGCTCACTATTGACAGTATTGAACTGTTTAGTAACCTGCCTTCTGAAAGAATTCAGTGTCAAAAATGTCACAGTCATAGATCAAAAATAACATGAACGAGAAGGACATAAAACGTTACAACTATTTAACAATTTATAATCAAGACTACTTCAAGAAAACTCCAAAACCGTAAAATATTCTAACTGCTCGTTTTGATGGATAAATAATATACACTTTGGGAATTTCAGTTCATGTAAATTCTCCGGAAAACAGGAATTCACAGATCCTGTTAATGAGGGATTCAAGAATTACCTTGAAATTGACAAACCGAATTTAGAAGAACCAGTTGAGGATGGAGATGGTTACTTGAAAAAGGTTTGTTTTTTGAAAAACTTCAAAATTATAGATGATTTTGTTATCCATGAAAAATAAATAATACCACATGTTCATCTGCAGTTCGGTTAAATCTTCAACTATAAAGTCTAGTTCATGTAAAAAGTGAGGTAAGGTAACGGAAGAAAGTTAATCTATTGGAATCGTGTAGACCCGTTCATGGTAAAACGCAAGGTAAGGTATGAAATGAAGGTAAGGCAAAAGTTGACCAATTTTTAACATTCTGCGTTGCGTTCTTACCTATAGGCTTTTAAAAACGGTGTATTCCGAGGAAAGACGACAGGTGTGGATCGTAATAACCAGAACATCTAGATTCGAATATTGAAAAGTGTGAAAATCTGAATACATATGATGATGATATATATGTTTATTGTACATAAGAATAAATTCTTGTTGACAAATAACAAGTAATATACAAACTCTTAAAATTTAAAATATATCCAAATAATTACAATGTAGGCATGATAAAGATATGTTACGGTTAAAATAAGAAATGTGGTAAGTATAAAGTTCATTATTTTAAAATTACAAAAGAAAACATCAAAATGAATCGTCATAAAACTCTGCTAAACTATAATATGCCTTACCACTAAGTAGTTTTCTTGTCACGTTTCTGAAAATATTGTACCTTTTCTCCTTAATTTCACAAGGTAATTTGTTATACATCTTCACCCCATTATAGATCAGTCTTTTATTAGATTTGTCATGGGAATGGGCAGCTTTAAACTATTTTCGTTTTGACGAGTATAATTGGGGACATCATTCACTTCGTAATCTAATCTATTTTTGTGGATTAATGAAACCGTTTCCAATATAAAAATTGAAACAAGGGTCAGGATCCCATGTTCAATAAAGAGTGATTTACATGAGTCCCTAAATTTTATTTTACACAGGTATCTAATTGCTCGCTTCTGTAGTATAAACACTGACTGAAACAATTGGTTGTTACAAACTCAACAAACGCAAATGGGATTCCACAAGTGCGTAATAAACTGATTTTGCAGCAGCATATCCCAACTTATTAGAAACCACCCTCAAAACATAACAACCAGATGGCAATTTTTTATTCAAGTTTCTTATGTGCTCTTCAAATTTCAGATTCGTATCCAAGTAAATTCCCAAAAATTTTGCTGTGTCCTTATTCACTAATATTTGACTACCTATATTCACATCCGGTATCACAGTTTTGAAAGAAATGAAACTTGTTTTTTGGTATTTAGTGAAAGTAAATTAGAATCACAACAGTCTTTGATTAAGACCATGTCATCACACATTATTTCATGGAGTCTTTCTTTATCTTTATGGTGCCATAATAGATAGATAGATAGATAATTTATTTAATTTTTACCCATACACAATTACAATTACAGAATTAAATACATGAGAAAACTTATTGGACTAGTCAGAGAAGAAAACATTGGTCTTGTACACATTATCTGTTTGAAAAACATTGCACATGTATAAAAGAACAAATAGTAAAATTTAAAAATTGTCGCTAATGTTACCCACATTGCACATGATAATAATGGTAATAACAATAACATGTAAACAAAAACAGATTTAGACAGCACATTGTGAAATTTAGGAAATGTTGCTGATGTAACTTTATCAGAGTTTAAATAAAGAAAAGAAAAATGGTTATAACCACTGGAAGCAAGAAATTCATCCATACTATAGAAGCAACTATCAAACAAGAACCCAAATAATTCAGCCTGTTGTTAATCATTTTTGAAAATAGGCATGGGATCCCGGTCTATGTCAGACGTGTCTCTATTCTACCTCAAAGCTTGACAAGTCTAGCTCTGAATGTACAATCGATGCGCGGTAGCAGAAGAGCTCAGTACAGTCCGAACCAAGTATGAGTTACTGTACTGGTGAGTTCTATTGTATCTGTCGCGTCGCAAAGTGCACTGCGAAGTTTTATTACTGAATGTACAATTATACTACCCTATTTATCGCCCAAATACTTGCTCATTCTAAATTCGCGTATCTCCTACGTTTCTCGACATTCATAGCTAGATTTGCCAAGCTGTACGTCTTTGTGAACCGTTCATTTCCATTACCTTAGGTACCTTAAGTTCTCGCGTTACCCTTTACCTTACGTTTACATGTCTAGACCAGTTCCCTGCATATACAAAAATAAATATTGCGTTACTATAGCAACGAACAATAACTTATTAGAAGTGTCAGTGTAAAGTTTGACGTCAGAAAAGTAAACCAGAGTTACGCAATAAATTAAAAGAAATAATATGTCCACCGAAATTGTGAAAATCGAAAAATTGGAGTATCAAGTACCAGTATTTAAAAGGGTTAAGAGGTAAGCAGATTTACGAAGATATGCTTAATACCCTGGTGATCAATGTCCTTCGTATGCAACCGTGAAAAATTGGACTGCAAGCTTCAAAAGAGGTAAATTTTCCATTGAAGATGATGACCGATCGGGAAGGTCAGTTTCTGTGTCAGTCCCCGAAAATATCGATGCAGTTCATGACATGATTTTAACAGACCGTCCAATTGGGCTAAAACGGCTATCTGAAGCAATGAATATTTCATACGAACGCGTTCATCATATAGTTCACGACAATTTGGACATGAGAAAAATTGCTGCATAATGGATCCACAAATTTTTGAATGTTGACCAAAAGCGTGCAAGGGAAGTAACATCGCGTTCGATCTGTGCTCGATTTGAAAACGATGTAGACTTCTCAAACCGAATTGTTACTATGAAGAAGAAGAAGAAGAAGAATCTTTATTTAACCAAGTTACAAAAAATATTGTTTTCGGCAAGTCAATACTATACCACAGTATATGTGTACACTCAAGGTTTACAAAATATAGAGTGGAGAAATACATAAAATATATAGAGATACTTAAAATATTTAAAATACATAAAATTTGAAATCGTTGGACAAACCAGATTTTTAAATAACATCAATTGTTTCAGAAAAAATATTTTTGTCAACTTTCTCACATAAAAAATTTAAAAATATGTAAAAATATGTAAAATATAAAAATAATTGAAATATAAAATATATAACTACAGTATATATATGCAAATTTAAAGTTTACAAAATGTAAAATCAGGAAATATATAAAATTTGAAACCGTTGAGTAACCCAGTGTTTTGAAACCTTGAAATTGTTTTCGATTAATGGCCATCGGTGACATAGCAGTTTCCTTGAAAATTTTGTCACTCAACTTCAAAAAATGGTGTGTGAAAATATTCTTCAACTGTATAAAAACAATGAGATAAAATATGTCTTTTGATTGTGGATTTGAATTTTCCAATATTATTCAATGATTTGATACTTCTAGGTAAGAAATTGAATAAATTCAGATCTAGAGAATTTTTTGTCGATTTTGTGAGCCTGTATTGAGGTAATCTCAAATGATCAGCATGGATGAGACTTGGGTACATTTCTACGATCCAGAAACAAAGCAACAATTGATGGAATGGCGACACTCCGGTTCTCCAAGACCTAAGAAGTTTCGTGTCCAAAAATCTGCTGGAAAAGTTTTTGGGATCGCCATGGAGTAATCATGATTGATTTTTTGAATAAGGGTAGAAAAATAAGTGGAGATTACTATTCGACATTACTGACCACTCTACGGGCAAAAATTAAAGAGAAAAGACGCGGAAAGCTATCCAAAGGTGTTTTGTTTTTGCAGGACAGCGCCCCTGCACACAAATCTCATGTTGCCATGCAAAATATTCGTGATTTAGGGTTTGAATTACTAGAATACATCCTTATTCACCAGATTTGGCTCCGTCCGACTATCATCTCTTTCCTCAACTGAAAAAAAGTTTGAAATGTTTTCGTCTTCCAACGAGGAGATAATAAAAGCTGTGGAGGTCTGGTTTGCAGAGAAAAAAGAATTTTTTTTTGAAAGGCTTAGAGATGTTGCAGGTTCGCTGTAATAAATGTATCTAATTAAGAGGACAATATGTTGAGTAATAAAATATTTTGACATTGAAATTTTGTTTGGTTCTATAGTAGGCTAAGAAATTTTGAATATATCCTCGTATTTAGGCGGCATTGAATATGGATGGTATTTTTCAGGTGAAAGAGAGTCGTAAAAAAGTAGGAAACATGTACTTTGGTTCACCACTGGATCACTTGACTATCAAAGGAAAACAACTTTTGGAAGGAAAATCCATATATCAAGTTGATTATTGTGATATAGGTATTGAAATAGTTGTAGTGAACTCTTCAGAGGGTTATGACTTGAAAAAATCATTTCAGACTGCCCATTGTCTCGCTTCATCTAGCTCATTCAAAACAAAATCTGTATTTTTGGTTCACGTATTTCTTCAATTATTTTTCCAGAGGAGGACATCAGAAACAAACTAAGCCATACATCAAAAGAAAAATATGCATTACCCACAGGTTGGCAAATTCCCTATACAACGCATCATTGCGACTTCAGAGATCCAGTGACCTTGAGTGAACAAGCTTTGGCTCCCCCACTGATCATCAAACCAGTAGGAAACCTTGGCCAAAATGGTACAAAACGTTTTTACTTTACAGAATTACTTGATATTTTATATACTTTATACATCGTGTCCCAAAAACAAGGCAATAAATGGAAGAATAGTATATTACAGGTTGACAAGCGTAAGGATGCCTCTGAGATGCGCAAACGATATAAAGCGTGAGTAGATGTGCGACAAAGATCGACTACTGTTTACGGCTGGTTATCATCGGAATGTACAATCGGGAGAGAAATTTTTCTGCAACACGGAGGAACGTAGGTTCTTATCTGAATTTTCATTAATTCCTAATGAACTGTTCGAATAATATAATTGTCTGTGATCACAGAACCGTTTATGAAAATTGCATAATTTTCCCGAAGCCATAAGTATAAATAAAGTACGACTAGAAAAAGAATGCATCGCCACACAATATCAGAAATAGGCAAATAAATATAATGAAGAACACGAGGAATATACTTACAGAAGTTGACTAACAATATCACATGACCTCTGACCACTGCCAAATCAGCATTGTCCAGGTAACTTTTGATTTTTTGTTTCTCTTTTTATTTGGAGTTGAGAATTGTTCCATTTCACCTTTTTCAACTTTATTCATTTCTGAATTAAGTAATTTTCCTAGTGCTTCTAACGCAAACTCCCGTTGCGGCAGCAACTCGTTCTTGAACCTTCACAAGAGGAATACTGGTTTCACCTATCATTGCTTCTGCCTGCATAAATTTGATGACATTACTGACAATTTCCCTACTTTGTCCACTCAGAATCTTATTTCTCACTTTACTCTTTGAAGGCATTTTCAAACACAACAAACTACACTATAACCTATCTAATAATATTTCAAAACTATACACAACACAACCACAACACAATGATTTCAAATTCAACACACAATCAGAATAAGGCCACAATAATTTTATTCCACTGACTGTACACTCACGACGTTAACTGCATGAATAATGCAGAGCGATTGAGCTCCTGCCCCACTCCAGGGTTTTGTCTACTGCGCAACCAATTCTCGGAGGCATCCTTAGGCTTGTCGACAAGTACGTAGCAAGAGTTGTAAGTAACCCATCACGCACGAAATGAAAAAGTTTATGCACGAAGCCGCGCATCGGCGAGTGCATAAATTTCATGAGTGCGTAATGGGCTTACAACCCGTGTGCCTTATTACTTAATGGTGATGACCGGTTATTTATAATTGTGGTACTGCTCGGTACATCAGAAGACGAAGATTGATAATTGGTAATTGCCTCCGATATTCGTAATGCGTTGTCATTTTTATTTTTAAAAGATTGATTCACATAGCCTTCCGCTACTGTAGAAGATTGCCTACTTAAGAAAACGTGTCCTATTTTTAAAGAAATTGCATAACGTGCTGTTTAATTTAGGGGCATCACTCTTTCAATCCTAGATATATCTCGCTAATGCTAAAAGTTTTTATGTTTTTTAATTGACTTAATTTGTGTAAATAGACCAAATGAAGTCTTACGTAAATAAAAATTTGATTGTAATTTAATTAAACCCAGAAGTTTAAGTTTTCTTCTCAAAACGCACGTGTATGTTATTGTTATATGTCATTTACAAGGAATGTTGACAGTGCGATTTTTTACGTTTACAGACATGGGCGTAGAAAAAGTAATTTTTTACACGCTGTTAATACATTTATGAAATTTTTAAAAATACAGTATTTTGCGACAAATATAACTCGGAAGTCTTTATTTGATGATACGACGACAATTCATAAAATTAAACATTCCAATTAATGATATAATTGCTACAAATTGGCAATATAATAACTATCGAAGAAAAAACTCACGCTCATACAAAAAAGTCCTACTTTACGAACTTGTATCATAAATAGCTATTTTTCCAGAAGTCATTAGGAATAAAGAAATTTTTTTCAAGATACAGAAAAAACTCAGGAGTATTTCGTTCTTATTTAATGATCTATTGAATCTCATTAAATTGATTTATCATATTTTTTTTTACTTCCGTCTGGTATGTCATCACCTCATCATTGAAATAATTTTCGGTTAAACTTGCATTAATGCATAAAAATTACCTATAATTTTTTAAGAAAGCTTTAATCTAGTCAACATGTACCATTTTTAAAATTTTTTTTGTATAGTCGCCGAAAATCGTTATCATGGTGTTTTCGATTAGTGATGTCATGTAGAAAGTTCAAGGAAAGGTCGCAAAAGGGGCCAAAAAAATTGCAGAAGTAATAAACAATTAAGTGAAAAAAAAGTGGGGTTTTGGTATTTTTTGAGTAGGTACCTATATCGAAAAATATTGGGTAAAATGGTTCTCGGTGAAATGTCCGAATTTTTAGTATATTGTAGTATTCTATGTACTGATTGAACGTGCAGAATCTCAAAGTTCGTTGATGGATATATTTTGAAATACAGGGCAATCAAGTTAAAAATCAGTAATTTTTATTTAATTATTTTCTCGGGTCTTGAGAGTGCCAACTGCATATTTTTCTTTCTCATCATCAACGTACCTTCATATTACTAAATATCATTCAGATGGTGCAGATTATATCATTATGTACAGAGTGAAGAATAAAAACATTTTAGTAATGTCTGAAAATTCGATGTAATAATAAAATATTGATGAAATTATTTTGGAATGCAATATACCATTTTTATTCCATCATTAATCACAATTCATACATTTCGTACAGGGTGACTTGAAAAATTGGTGAAATATATGGCCGGTTCTTTCGTATATATACTGTATATTACAGTGAATTATGATCCTCCTAAGATAGCTGATACCGTATAAACATGATTTTGTTGGAATATATATGGTGATCATGAAAATTTTCGATGATAAAAATGGCAAAATATCATCGTTTCAGAAATCCCCCTTTAATTCACGATTAACTCGGTGAAATTCCTTTATTATTATTTTATATATTCATCATTCTATCCTCAACACTGTCCCAAAAATTGAGTTACCTACTATAACTAATTTCATATTTATTAATTGAGAAAGTGACTGCCATTTGTATGACTAGCTGAAAGAACTTATTCACGCGTACATTCTACTAGTTGCCAAGATTTTCTACAAATAGTGAAACGTGAGAATGTGGAGATCAGAATAAATGTAAAAGAGGGTGAAGATTAGAGATAACAATCACATCAGATATATGAATTTGATAATGTAAGGTAAAGATAGTTAAGTGAATTTTGTTGGTTCAAGCTTTGTCGGAATAAAAAACTGTCTGTCTGGGAAAAGTGAAAATGATTGATAGAATGCTTCTATTTCTAAGAGGATAATTTGAATCTGGGCAGCGACGGTTTTCTTCAATGCGTGTTCCACTCGGATAGAGGTTTCAATGATTTTTATATTTGCTGGCTATCAATAGAAACATATAGACATCTATTATATTTCATAAGTATAGGTAATTCAATACGTAAAGGTAATAATAATCATCAGTGATGGAACTAATTGATTTCTCTTTTTCATTTACTTTCCGTCAACGACAGAATCAAAATGTACCCGATAGCCCATAGGGTTTTTTTGTTGTATGGGGACCGTAGCGCTGCTACGGGGGAGGTGGATTCAGTTAAGGCTGTTCCTTGTCACCTTCAGTGATAAGTGATTCACCGTACCGGGGCCTTATACACGATTGGGCGAGTCAAACTATCCAAGCAGTAGGAATTTTATCTGGCTCATGCCTGAGTTTCAGTCACTTCCTAAATGGTAGATGGAATTGGATGGACCGTCATTGGTCATCACCCTGCATATAATGTTACATTTATTTTGATCTCCTCATTCTCACATTTCACTATTTGTGAAAAATCTTGGCCACTAGTAGAATGTACGCGTGAACAAGTTCCTTCAACTCGTCATGCAAATGGTAATAAGTTTCTCAATTAATAACTATGAAACTAGTCATAGCAGGGACAGTGTTGAGGAGAGAATGATGAATATATTAAATAATAATAAAGGAATTTCACCGAGTTTATCGTGAATGACAGGGTAATTTCTGAAACGTTGATATTTTGTGATTTTTATCATCGAAAATTTTCATTTTCATATATCCCAACGAAATCATGTTTATACGATATGATAATTCACTTGAATATACAGGATATGTACGAAAAAACCGGCCATATATTTCACCAATTTTTCAATTCACCCTGTAAGAAATGTATGAATTGTCATCAATGATGGAATAAGAATAGTATATTACATGCCAAAATAATTTTATTAATATTTCATAATTACATCGCATTTTCAGACATTACCAAAATGTTTTTATTTTTCACTCTGTACATAATGATATAATCTGCACCATCGAAATGATATTGAGTAATATGGGGATACGTTGATGATAAGAACGAAAAAAAATGCAGTTGGCACTTTCAAATCCCGAGAAAATAATTAAATAAAAATAACTGATTTTTAACTTGATTATCCATCAACGAACTTTGCGATTCTGCACGTTCAATCAGTACATCGAATACTAAATATTCAGACAATTTCACCGAGAACCATTTTACCTATAAAAAGTGCGGGGTCCTTTGCTGATTTTTTCAGATTTTTTAAAACATTTAAAAAATCTTCAATATTCAAAAAAGTGTTCCTTTTGTTGCACATTTTTGGGACACGCTGTATATATAAGTCATTGTGAAATATTTGATATTTATACTGCTGAAGTGTATCTTTTATTTTTTTTTCCAGAAATGATAAACGAAATATTGAATGTGAGAACTGGTGATAGTGAATACAATGAAATTATTGGAAAAGTGGGAGACTTCATTGTAAAAAATCAAATGCATGGCCCAATTGATCATCCTAAATGTAGTTGTGTGAAACATAATCGATAAATTGAAATCATTAAAACATGACTAAAAATTTTAAACCTGATTTGATTCATCTAACCAAAATTATACTTTCGTTTCGGACATCGATTTCTGTTACTCGGTATTTATAGAGGCCTGTCTTTTTTTTTGAGATTCTTCTATATACTCTAAAACAAGAATTATTCACAAATTTACACTTACCTTCAGGAGTTCATCTTGAAAGGGAATCATATAGTAATTGAATATTTCAATGAATTTCTAACACAAAAAAGAATGTTCTACTTCAAACCAAAACTGCACTTTGATTATAGAAATGTGAAAAATAATCATGAAAATACATTACTCTGCAAATATCAGAACAAACATTCTCATATCGTAATGAAATAAAATTTCGTCCACTGACGTAGAAGATCAATTCCATGCAATGGAACGATGAAAATGCAATAATTTTCAGCAACACATATTTTGATTTAATAGACAAACTATGACAAGACATATTTTCAACCCAACGAGAGAAAATCAAGCTGAAACGAAGTCTGATTGCTCGAGTTCTATCATAGCTAGGAAGATTATTCAAAAGCGGAAGCAAACAATATAATTGAGTCTATAACCAGAAGTTATTGCCTAATATATAAGGCGAACCAAGGAAAATGTACAGAGTTCCAGCGCTATTTTTTTAAACGTAACGCCACGTACATTAACTCAGGCATTTAAGTGACCTCCATCTATCCCTTACATATTGTTATCTCCCAACCACCTGAAAATTATGATTATTTTGTCGTAATACGATATAATTTGCATAGCGAAAAAATCTCTGTCGTCACGATTATGGAATTCAAGTGGAAATAATTGTAATGCCATTTGATAGGCAGATATGTGACAAATCGAATGTATTCGCACGCCCTTGAATTATACAGGTTGGCTTAAAATGATTTTTCAATTCGGAACTTTTTCAATTGAATTTTCCTGTATTTTTCAAATGGAATACCCCTCATATTTTTTGTACTTACATCTCTATGGCTGTTTCAAGCAATTAATGATTTATTGAATAGTGGAAATTTTCTCTTGCTCAATTTCACCGGCACACACATTCCTTTGTACCATAAAAACACATAAGTAACTCCCAATTCAATTATTGATTGAGAACAAAACTCCACTTGCGAATTACTCACAAAGAAATGCAGAATCTTGAAATAAAACAAATTCAGAGTAGAAAGGACACTCCATAGGGCTGCCCCCGTTATAAATTCCATGCAACAAGATGCTGTGCTCATCGGGCAGATGGCGCAAGCGAATAGTTTTCCTGACGTTCAAGCAACCCTAAATACAATATTGGCAGTTTTTTTTATGCAGTTGACAAATGACAGCCACTGAGAAGTTTTTAATTAGTGCGAATGAAAATGAAAATAGATTTATTGTTCAATTTATTTGCAAATGTTTTATAAAGCTTTTGCTGTCATCAGTGTGTGTAATTGTGCCGATGTGAGTGATTTTCGTTTGTTTGCCCGTAATTTTCAGTATTTTTTTACGTTGTTATTATGGAAACCAACTGACTTTTAAATGTTGCTTTCCCAATTGTGATGAGGATAATCACAGCAAACACCACAGATTCCCAAAATCGGATGAGAATCTTTTTGAAATTTTAATTGAGCAAGTGAAAAATCCAGTGTTTGTGGAGAAATCATTGGAACAGATCCATAATACCTATGTTGTGTGTGATACTCACTTTGCGATCAAAGTGGTTCAAACTGTGCAGCAGTTAATGGGCTCATCAAGGACACTAAAGAAGATTGTATGAGACAAGGAAATGCAGATTAAGATAAATGTAAAATATCTAAATTAAAATTTATTTATTTCCTCTGACAGTATGTTTGTTTCTATTTCACATTGCAGATTTATAAAATGTGTTATAACAAGGAACAAGCACTTGTCAACTTTAATTTCTCTCATGTATTCCTGGGGCTCGTCAAATTTTTCGGATTTTTGGATATAGCAATTTAGAGGCCAAAAAAAAAATCAATTTGCTTCACAATCCTTTTGTTTTCTGATTCTACAGGCTGACCCGAGGGCTGACCTACAAAAGTGGGTTGAATATCTAACGCCAATTATGGAAAATACTGTCAGTGAGTGGATTTTTCTTGATATAATCATTGGTTATAATATGCTTTGAAAAATATCGATTGACTTGGTATATATCAATTTTGGTGAACATACTCAGATATATAATGACGTTATACAGTCAACCTGTTTTTGTAGCCTGTAGAGCCAGAAGAAAAGGTTAATGAAGAAATTTGCTCTTTAGACCTGTAGAATGATATATCCAAAAGTCTGAAAAATGTGACGAGTCTTAGAAATACATGTATCCAGTGCCATTCCCTTTCAAATGCTTCAAATTATCACCGTAAGATGTCACCCTGAAAGTATATTCAAATTGAACTGTAGCGACATCTGTTGACTAATAGTTAAACTATGGAAACTTACAGAATGCTTGAACGTCAAGTCCACTTACGCCATCTACCCGGTGAGCACAGCATCTTGTTGGCATGGAATTTATAACGGTGGCAGCCCTATAGAGAGTCCTTTCTATGTGTGTGTTTTATGTGCTTGACAATACCGATACAATCGGTTTAAAATGGTTACTCATCAATTCGGTTATCTCCACATATGATTTTTGTTCTGGTTCACTTGGCAAACACATGTCATAACAAAGTTTATAGGCAGCTTCGTTGAGCAAACTGAGTAATATAGCTTTTCTACGTTCTTCAGCAGTTATTTCCTTTGCCAAAAAATAATTCTCCAGTCTCCTTTTGTAAATGGACCAGTCTGATGTATCGGCAACGAACTCTTGTATATGACCAGCATAAGGAAGTTTGTCAGTAGACATTACTAATAATAATTTCGCGTAGGTTAGTAATTACACCTTCGTCGCCACTTGTGATGTACTTTCATTCCTTTATTCAATCACGATAAAATTACTAATATTTGGAGAACAGATTTTATTGTCGTTCTCAAAACAATATGCAGTTGATGTTATGAACAAACTCCCTGACAACTCTTTAACAATATGGAAAGAACAAATGTACAGAACGTTATACAGGGTCCTGCAACTGCGCTCCGGTGGTCCATAGCTTCTAAACGGCGCAACTTAAAAATTTATTTCGAATGCAAACATGTTTCCTTCTTGAGAGTATCTTTGGAAAATATTCCGAAGTATACAAGGTGACCCAGAAAAGTGCACCAAACCAAACTTATGTTTTTTGTAATGGAACACCCTATATTTCATCACATGGTTGAATAAAGATTACTTTGACCATTCAAAAAATATAAGGTCATGTATGTTCATCAACGTTATTTCCGGAGATATATCGATATTACTTCAAAAAACGTAAGGTATTCAACACTATGTAACTCCTCGTGGAAAAATAATTCTAAAAACTTTTGGGAGGCGAAATGACTCCAGTATGGTCTAGTTTCTGTAACACGACACACAGTTGAAATGTCAATACTTTTTGTGTACCGAATAGATCGAAACGCAAATTGAAAGATATCTTGTTTTTTTTAATTGGAAATTTACGTTATTTTCAAGGTGAAGTAAATACCAAGTGTGATATATCATTCGAAAGGAAATTTTATGGCCTTTCCAATACTGAAATAAAATTTAAGGGTTTTCATTTGAAAAACACAAGATATATTTCAATTTGCGTTTTGATCTATCCGATACACGAAAGGTTTTGAAATTTCAACTGTGTGTCATGTTACAGAAGCTAGACCATATTGGAGTCATTTCGCCTGCCATGAGTTTTAGGAATTATTTTTCCAAGAGGAGTTACAAAGTGTTGAGTTAAAAAAACATAAGGTTTTTTTGAAGTAATATCGATACATCTCCGGAAATAACGTTGATGAACATACATGACCCTATATTTTTTGAATGGTCAAAGTAATCTCTATTCAACCATGTGATGAAATATTGGGTGTTCCATTACAAAAAACACAAGTTTGGTTTGGTGCACTTTTCTGGGTCACGTTGTATACTTCGGAATATATCTCAAGAAGGAAAGATGCTTGCATTCGAAAGAAATTTTCAAGTTTAGAAGCTATAGACCACCGGAGCGCAGTTGCAGGACCCTCTATATATTACACCCATGAACATATTGCACAACATATTGAATGCTATTAGGTATAAGAAGTATGTTCCAACTCATCCCAGGAACAAGGAAACAGAAAGGATGACTTATGACATTTCCTCAGAATAAGATAAAGTCCAACAAATTCATAAGTTGCGATTTCAAAATCCTAATGCGCAGTCAGTGATACAAACCTTGGCCTTCGATATAATGTAGCGGAAGACATTATATCAGGTGAAAATGACTTATTTTTCATTTACAGTCAATCATTTAACCTTTTTTAATTACTTGGAAATTTATATTTGTTCAATACTTATAATATTCAGTCAAGATTTGTTCAAAATGTTGTAGGCGACTCTACCAATGTCGTATTGGTATCTCGTTAATGGGGTGTACAATCTTGATGGGCGAATATATCCATTTACTGAAAGAAAAAAGATATATAAATATCCAAACGGTAGGAAAACAGACAAAAAAGGTCTCTGGTCAAATTGCAAAGGGTATTCGGTTACATAACACAACAGGTTGACAGAAATAACAATTTTAACAACAACATAACATAATATGTCGGGGCGTGGCGCAGTGGTTAGAGCGTCCGACTTTGGGTCGAAAGGTCCGGAGTTCGAGCCCCAGTTACGGCTGAGATTTTTTAATTTAATATGACCGACTAAATTATTCAAATCTCGTGGCTGGACTGGGGTGAGTCCTGCACGATTCACTGTTGCGTTCCAATTACCAGTGCTGATCCTCAAGTGGCGCATGGAGTTAGTAACAAGGCAATTCCAGAACAAGTGGCTAAAGACCATAGCAGTCGATGCCAAGACACAAAAAAAAGCAACAACATAACAGTTATTTATGTAACAAGAATTGTGAGTGTATTTATTTTTTCTACAACCACACTCCAAACCATGCTTTTCTGCATAGTTTTACGTTCGCAAACATGATTATTTCTCACAATAATTGAAATTTGACATTAGTGTGCCGCAAAGTGACATTTCTGTGCCACAAAGTGACATTTCTCTGCCAAAATTTTTCAGTACCTAATTTCTAAGCAATACAGTTTTCGTGACAGCAAGGTGAAAGTATATTTTGAAAATTCTGCATTTCGAAGGGATATTCGATCAGGCAACTTCAAGAATGAATAGACAAAGTCTATTGGTTTATATAATATGAGGGAAATTGTCGTACAAATTCATAATATTCTGAACAAAAATACTACTACTGCTGTCTCAAATACCCACATACACACTATCCATTGCTAGGCAACGGAGCAACATCTATCGAATCATTTGAATGTCAACAAACTTCAAGCATAAAATATTCGTAAAATATTCTTGTCCCGTCATTTTTTAATGAGATTGAACTAAAATGGATAGCGACAGTTCTGAAATTGAAAGTACTCCGCCAGAACTAAGAGAACAAGTTAATTCATTCTCATTGAATTTACTACCTTCAACTTCAAGAGGAAAATATTAGAATGAGTCACTGACATTTCATTCCGTCTTATAGTATTAATTTTAGCAAAAAGGGTGTTGTAGAAAAAGTATAGTGTATTCGTATTCCGAAATGCAGGCAAGCAGTGAAATATACATGTTTTGCTACGTGTACTGTTTTTCTAGCAATTCGCACGGTTTCCATGTTCCGTTCCCGCTCCCGCTCCCAAGGATCCCGCTTTGATTTGACGGAACCTTTAGATTATATTAAACATATAAGTAGATAGAACTAAGTACGTATGTTGTGAATGTTGGCTGTGGTTTTTTGAAAAACCCTTTGCCCTGTCCTGTTCCTGGTTAGTTGTTTCACTGTCGAGATGTTAAAAATAGTGGGTTCCTTTTTTTTGAAATTTGTTCATAATAATTTGTATCAATTCATACTTCCCGCTTCAAAGCAAATGTTTTCCAAGAACTCTCTGGATGATACAGACGTGATGGCGCCGTTAAAAATAACCTAGCAGTAGATTATTTTCCCCATTTCAAAGAAAAAGCCGACGACACAATCACCGTTTATAAAATTATCATCACACCAGCCAAATTTCTTGAAAAAATCGGAATGATATAAAACGTAATAAATCAGTTTGAAAATGTACATGTGGTTCGGACTATTAAAAGAACACGCTCGGTGGAGAAACCTTTCGCAACTACTAGTTTACTATTATATTTATAATTAAAGTAGTTGAGTAGAGATCATCATCACGAGTTCCCAATATACAGTATACGTTTGAAAAGTCACATCTTTCTTCACATCTATTGAATGAATACTGTATACTTTGCATGACATTGAACTATACATTAGTATAGTATACATTAGTATAGTATAGTAATATTCATAAATTTTTTTGGAAAATACTTTTTTGGCTTGCCATAGGCTACACAAAACTGTAAATAACAATTTTCAATACCTTACAATAAACGAGTCATAGAAAACCCGATTTTTTACGTTTTTTCCGATATAACTCGATAAGTATCAATGGTATCGAAAAATTATAGATTATTTAATTAAGAATGGATTTAGCGAGGAGCAATATATGAAAATAAAAGTAGAAAAGTTATTGGGTATAACCCTCAAAATGTTGTGCAACCGTAGACACGTGTTTCGAGCTTAAGCTCTCATCAGTACGGTAAAATCAAGTGCGAAGATGTACTACACTTGGATGTAAAAATTGAAACAAAGGAAGTCAACAACAGGAAGCCAACCACACATTTGTGGCTTCGGTTAGAAGACCTTGTGCTTACAAGGCAACAACTAAAGTCGCCACGGAGGAAGCTATTGCTACCAGCGTGACAATCCTACCCAGGAAAATGCAAATAAGGATGGATTTAGCGAGGGGCAATATATGAAAATATAAGTAGAAAAGTTATTGGGTATAACCCTCAAAATGTTGTACAACCGTAGACACGTGCTTCGAGCTTAAGCTCTCATCAGTACGGTAAAATCAAGTGCGAAGATGTACTACACTTGGATGTAAAAATGGAAACAAAGGAAGTCAATAACAGGAAGCCAACCACACATTACAGTACAGTACACAAGGTCTTCTAACCGAAGCCACAAATGTGTGGTTGGCTTCCTGTTGTTGACTTCCTTTGTTTTCATTTTTACATCCAAGTGTAGTACATCTTCGCACTTGTTTTTACCGTACTGATGAGAGCTTAAGCTCGAAACACGTGGTTGCACAACATTTTGAGGGTTATACCCAATAACTTTTCTGATTATTTAATTGATAGATCTTCTTAATGCCTACAATTTCCTAATTTAACTTTTTTTTATCGGAGCTGTAGTTTTTTAATTATCAACAAAAAACCTCTTTTCGCAACTTTGCCAGATTTTTAGGTTATGTTCGGTAATCAGGATCGAGTCGCATAAAATAGAAACTCATCCTGAATTTTAATTTCCTATACGCTCATATTTTTATTTTTCGGATATTAATTTTTGCACATTTAACATTGGGCCGCTTTCTCGTTTCTTGGACTAACTGTGAAAAAGAACAGTTGCTCCCTTTTCCTGACTCCGTGATTATAACAAGCATATCGAGAATGATTATCAGGGGAGTGGGTTCCAAAAAACCAAAAATGAAATGTGAAAACCCACGATATATTACCTTGTCTCGAGCTGGCCAGGGGTGGCAAAATTTTTTCACGTTTCTTCTCATATAATACTTTGCAACCTTCCAAAAGTTCATTCTCGAAAGATTCTTGTTCATTCGCCGACGGACCTAGGTTTTGCTCTGAAAATGACGATGCATATTCACACACTGCCCGATGGAGATACGTAACGCAAATGAAACTTTTTCAAAATCGGATATGACTTACTTTTTGATAAATCTTTGCAATAGTCCATTTGATATACGGATTTCATACGCTTCAACTGCATTTGTTTCACTGCAAGTTTGATTTTTGCAAAATTTTCCTGGAAACAGAAAAATTTAAAACGTTCTATCACGACACTCCTTCTGATTGGATTTTCTAATGTTTAAATCATACAAATCTTATAGGGGAATGGGGGGCACATTAAACCAAATCACCAAAGATCGCAGATATTGACAAAATGTTGTCAAATAATTGTAGTTTCTTCCCGGCATAGCAATATTTGATACTTTTACTTACATTTTGTCTAGGAAATATTATCGGTAAATTTATTTTTTCAAAAAAATTATCAAAGTTAAAAAAAGCTTGCATTTGCTTGATAGTGCCCCTCCGGTGGGGCACAATCAACCACGTCCTGGGGCAGTTTCGACCAGCAATGAAATTATACAACAGATCAGTGCAACTCTTTATTTTGGTAACAATACCTAGTGAGAAAAATATTGAAACATAAGTATAATCAAAACATACAACTTATTTGATATTATACATGGATAAGTTAATATTGAAAGTTAGTAAGGAAGAAGTCGGAGCAGTCTTAGATGAGTTGGGCTGTGGTAATTCTAGAACTGAGTCGTAACAGTCAACTGTAGATGTATCTTCGACCAAGGGGTAGTAGAATTTGAAGCCTGGCGTCTTACGACGCAAAAATTTTATTACAAATTCATTCAATGTTATAACTTCTACGACTCTTCCAATGTAATAATATATGCTAGTCTTTAAAGGAAATTTCACCAAAACAAAATCATCTTGTTGAATTATATCATCATCTGTAAGGAAGTTGGCACTCTCCATGTCACTAAAATCATCCGACATATCGTCCGATGCAAGTTCAATCGACTCGTCAGTATCTGAACTACTTATGCTTATCTTTCTTTTCTTCTTTGTTGCAACATAATCTTCTTTCTGTTCTGGATATACTTGTTTGAGAACTCTTTTTCTATTCCTCTCTTCTTTAATCCGTTTACGCCTTTCTCTCTCACGTTCAATTTCTTCCAATCGATTCTTTTCAGGTGTCTCTGTAAAAATTCTAGACTTCCCTTTCTTTTCTTTCATATTCTTAGTTTTTTTTATAGTGGGTCTAGGAATCGGCCTGACAGTCTCCGGAGTAATTTTGTGGACAGCAGATGTTGAAAGTAAGTCTGTAGAAAAGCTTCAAATAAAATCAAGAGAGTAGAGTGCTATGCTATATTACCTTTCCTATTTTTGTCAAGATCCTCATTAACAAACGAGAGTCTTGAAATATTTCTTAAGGGTGGAGGTGTAGAAGAACCTTCTAAGGATGAATTTTTGGGAGTGTCTTTATGCGGCGTTGATCGGGTATCTGCAATTTGAGAAAATGTATTTAATAATAGAATAAAAAAAGATCGAACATAGTTACATTCTGGCTTTGGATCTCTTGTTAAAGATGATGAACCATTCTCAGCCATGAACAATGAAGAATCAGCATCAGTCTGTTGTTGGTGAGGTTGTTGGTCATGTTCTTCCTCATAATTTGCAAAAGTGGGCAAAAACTCCTCTTCTTGAAACGCCAGTCTATTCAAAGGCCAAATCCCTGGTTTCTGGAATGATGTTGTAATATTATTCCGTGTGAAAGCATTTTGGTAAGCAATTTTCGTTAGATGGGCAATCTGCCTAATTGTTATCGTTTTTCCAGGATTTGAAGTCATCCAGTCATTGAAGGCAGTTGCGCAATAGTTCTTGAATGGGCCGTAAACACCGACATCTATAGGTTGGAGCTTGTGTGATGTATGTGGTGGAAATGAAAGAATGACGATCCCATTATTACGGCAATGATTTATCCCTTTCACGGTAATATGGGATTCATGGTTATCCAGCAACAACAGTATTTTATTTTCATTTGAGCAGTTTGTTTGCTGCTTAATATGCTCCAGTACACGTAGAAATAGATCTCCTGTCATCTAGCCAGAATGGTTTCCTAATGCTAAGCTAGAAATGGGTGCGTCAATCAAATATTCGTCAGGATTACGTGTTCTGGGGAAATCATAAACTGGAGGGAGTGCGCTACCCACAGCACTTATTATTTCCACAAATGTGGTCAATTCGCCTCGTTCTGCAGATGATATTTGGCATACTTGTTTCTTGCCTTCAGTGGACACAATTTTTACTGGTTTTAGAACTGTGGTGATTTCCCGTCTCGTCCAAATCGTTCGGGCTTAAACGTATACTTTTGCAATGCAAAAGTATAATTTTCGAAGAATTCTGACACACTTTTTTTATTAAACTCAGTTGATCGGGCTAAACTAGTGCTTTCTGGTTTTCTTACAGATATTTGTTGTTTATTTATCTTCATAAAGCCCCTAAGCCAATCGATGCCAGCTATCTTCGCAGCCTTCCACTTGTCAGGAATCTTGCATCCGGGCAAAACGCTCGAATAGTCATAAGCTAAAGTTCTTATCTGCTTATTTGTTAGACGATGAATATATTTTACGAGCTCATCTTCCTGACTCTTTACAAAAACTTAAGAAACCGTATATTTGCTGGAATAAAGATTTTTGTTCTCACATGAGCTGTCGCTTTCATTCCCAGAGTCTTCATTGAATTTACTGGCTAGTAACTCTTCTGTAGGATATTTTGTTTTAATTTTTTTAATTCTGGAATGTAGGGTGTCTCGTTTGATATTGATGTTGATGATGTTGTAGCAGCTTCTCTTTCTGACATTCTTTTACTTAATACGTTTTTAATTGCATTAGTCATGTCTTTTTCGTTGATTTCCGTTCTCGTCGTTTTTTTTACATGTTCGGACCATCTGAAAAGAAATTTACCTATTATCAAACAATAATCAAATTAATGCCGGGTTTATACAACTTTTCTTAATGGATAGAGTATTGTTAATGAAATCTCTAATAATTTCAAATCCAAATCTAATTGAAAATCATTAGTGGGACAGTTTCAACTGTTGAAAGTGTCCCATTCTTAGGTGGTGGAATCTGCCCCACAGTGACTTTGAACAACAAACACTCTCTAATTCTCAAAGTTACATTTTTAGGTTAGGGCTATCCCAAAATTTAACTCTAAATATATGTGCTATAAAATGATATTAGTGGAAAAAATCGATAGTATTTATAAGAACGGACAGAGAATAATTTTCTGACACGACAAAACTTACCTTGAATTAGGTAAAATCACGATTTATTTTATTTTTCACACAACAAGCACACACCATCAACAAACTTTACTGGTAGTGGCTGAGGGTCTACTGAGGGTACGTATGAATTTTTTCGGCGGTAAATTCAAATTAATTCCGTAAAAATCGACACTGGTTGAAAGTGCCCCAAGGTTGAATGTGCCCCCCTTTCCCCTAATGATGTAACGTGCTGGAACCGGACCTGTCTGCACCCGCTAACACCAATACCTCATTCATTATCATTCATAGTGATTTATATGATTATGACTTTGTTAATGAGAAAGAATATTTTTGGAAAATGGAACAAATTTTGATAAATTATCATCAAGGATTATTGCTATGCAAATGAATATTCCAGTTTCCGAATCTGAACATTAGAAATAACCCACAAAAATAAATCGTGTAATTTCAGTGACTTCATAAAACGTATCCAATATAAATAAACAAATGAGGGAAAATCCAAAACGTATTAGAAGTCACTTCAACTGAATTATCAGGAAAAGAGTTTTTAGTAATAAATTCTTATTTTTGGGAAATGAAAAATAAATAAACCATTCAGTCTGTCGAAATCGTAATAAAATAAGAGACTTGTTTCTTCGATTTTATCGTCGATTCTATTTCATTGCACATACATATCGACCTATTAATACACTGATACTAAATTAAGTTATTTCAAATACAACCAACGTAGCAAAATTGTTGGATATTTCGAATTCTTATTTCATTTAAAAAATATGTACCTAGTTATTTTTGTGATTAACTTGTTGACTGCTTGACTGAAAATAACAGGTTGGTTTATACTTGCTTGAATGGTATCACACGTTCGAAGGTAAGGACCTTGTTAATCCTAGACTTCCTAGACTTCTGAGGGTTGTTCCTGAGGAAGATTCCAGTTCCCAAAATCGTAATTACATAATAATAATAAAGTATACTCCATTGTCCAAAGGTCATTGACAGAGCATTAGAAGAAAACAGAAGACGAAAATAATATTTTGCAAGTCAGTATGCAACATTTTATATAATAAAAATATACAGTGTCAACTTAAACATACAAATTGCATGAGAACTAAAGTTCACAAAATATAAAAACAAACTTTAATAGAGTCATTTACACACGAGTGCATTCAGCTCAAGGGCCTTTATAATACAATATACAGTGAGCACGTAAAGGTTGGAACAAATTCGTTAAACGCTTGATAAGGCCATTAGGGAAAATAAGCTCAGACACGTCGATTTTATTTTTCGGTGGCGCATTTTTTGGTCTACTTATATTTTTGATGACGTCATCACTGTTCAAGTTATGACGTCATCATAATTTTTTTTCAAATGGCAATACCCTATTTTGATAATACCTTCAAAAAGAACGCATTTTTCTGTGTATGGATGTCATATTTTTTCTTATGTTACATAACCGCATGTTCGAGAAATAAAAGATATTTCATTATTCACAGTAATGTAATATTACGTCTGTTAACGTGAACTTTTGACTTGAGGTATCCCCACAAAAAAAATTTAGTGGGGTTAGATCAGGAGATCTAACTGGAAACTCTAAAAATCCTGAGATCGAAATAATCTTCATTAAGTTCATGAATTACTTTCACTTCATATGGGTGCCACTTATTCTATTTTAGTCATTTTAAAACAGACGTTTGACACATTGATTGCTCCAATGCAACTAGTCACTGACTGGATGATAATAGTTAGCTATCAAATAATTGTGGTATAAATAAGTTATCGACACCATGCGAAAAGCAAAAAATGACGCAAAGATAATTTAAGGATTTCAGGTTATAGGGATAAGACTAGTACGCAAGCTGAGGTTTGTGACTTATGTAACTATAAATATCCCGATAGACCTATTACACGTTCGACAGCGATCAAAGTCGAAGCAAAATTTAGAAATTTTGACAATGTAGGTGATAATTATACGAATGGTCGTCCAGGCGTTACGGAAAATCAACAATTGGATGTATTACTATCATTTTAAGAAAATACTCATATGAATCATGAACTTAATGAAGATGATTTCGATAGTAGTCGATGATTTTTAGAATGGCCAGCTAGATCTCATGATCTAACCCCACTAGATTTTTTGTGGGGATCCCTTAAGTCAAAAGTTTACGTTAACAGATCGATTATTACATTACTATGTATAATGAAATACCTGATAAATTGTGAAAGGCTTTCGCGGCCATCGTCACTTACATGGTGGTTCTTCGGGTAGTAAGGCCGACGTATGTTGAGAGAAGATCTCGACGTTTCGCCAACACGAGTCTTTAGCATTTTCAAGAGAGAGTTTCTGGTTTTTTATGTCGCTGTCAAATGCTTGACATTTGTTATACGTTGTCTCAATAAATACCTGTGATTTGACGTTCTTACATCTGATTGGTCCATAGCGTTAGCTGACATCATAGAATCGTTCGTACCGTTATTTTGTGGATAGGGAGCTAATTGAGAATTTTTGAGAACTGGAAGCCAAACCTTGTTCAATTGTAGTCCTTCTTCGGTTCTGTTGAAGTTGCTGTGGTGTTTCTGGATTTCAATTGCTTCCCGGAAGAGTCTTGGGTAATAGGCAGATGTTGGGTTTCTTCAAATTTCACTCAATGGTTATCGTTGTTGAGAGTATGTTCTGCGACAGCGGATTTCTGTGTGTGCCCTAACCGACAGCAAGCCTTGTGTTCTTTGATTCTTGTTTTAACGGAGCGTTTCGTGGTTCCGATATAAACGCTGCCACAGGAACATGGAATGCGATAAACCCCAGAAGAGCATATAGTACGTCTCGTTTGTCTTTCGCTGATCTAAAGTGGTCTTTCAGTTTTTTCGAAGGTTTATAAACGGTTTTAATCTCATATTTTCGTAGAATACGGCCAATACGATCTGTAACTCTGCGAACATATGGTAAGAATGCTTTTCTTTCTTCGGTGATGGTTTGACTACTACTTGGTTCACTGGATGGACAATAGTAGATCAAATGACTGTCCATCCAGTGAACCAAGTAGTAGTCAAACCAACACCGAAAAAAGAAAAGCATTCTTACCATATGTTCCCACAGTTACAGATCGTATTGGCCGTATTCTACGAAAATATGAGATTAAAACCGTTTATAAACCTTCAAAAAAACTGAAAGACCACTTTAGATCAGCGAAAGACAAACGAGACGTACTATGCTCTTCTGTGGTTTATCGCATTCCATGTTCCTGTTGCAGCGTTTATATCGGAACCACGAAAAGCTCCGTTAAAACAAGAATCAAAGAACACAAGGCTTGCTGTCGGTTAGGGCACACACAGAAATCCGCTGTCGCAGAACAAACTCTCAACAACGATAACCATAGAGTGAAATTTGAAGAAACCCAAGTCATCTCTTCAACATCTGCCTATTACCCAAGACTCTTCCGGGAAGCAATTGAAATTCAGAAACACCAGAACAAATTCAACAGAACCGAAGAAGGACTACAATTGAACAAGGTTTGGCTTCCAGTTCTCAAAAATTCTCAATTAGCTCCCTATCCACAAAATAACGGTACGAACGATTCTATGATATCAGCTAACGCTATGGACCAATCAGATGTAAGAACGTCATATCACAGGTATTTATTGAGACAACGTATAACAAATGTCAAGCATTTGACAGCGACATAAAAACCAGAAACTTTCTCTTGAAAATGCTTACCACTCGTGTTGGCGAAACGGCGAGATCTTCTCTCAACATACGTCGGCCTTACTACCCGAAGAACCACCATGTAAATGAAAAATCTTTTATTTCTCGAACATTAGGTTATGTAACATAAGAAAAAATATGACATTCATACACAGAAAAATGCGTTCTTTTTGAAAGTATTATCAAAATAGGGTAATGCCATTTAAAAAAATATATAATAACGTCATAACTCGAACAGTGATTACGTCATCAAGAATATGATTAGACCAAAAAATGCGCAACTGAAAAATAAAATCGACGTGTCTGAGCTTATTTTTCCTAATGGCCATATCAAGCGTTTAACGAATTTGTTCCAACCTTTACGTGCTCACTGTATACAATTCGAGTTTCCAAAAGTCGATGCGTTATTGCAATCATTTTTATCCTGCTGACACTCAGATAAATTACTCATGTTGAGGTGTACATTTAAATCAGTCTGTACAAAAAATTATACATGACAATACTTCTAATGGCCGTACATTAAAAATAAATCCCAGTAAATCGTGTGCACTACTTTTTATCAAAGATACCTATCGTGTTTTTATATTGAATACTTTACAATTGAAAATTGGGAATTAAAAAAATTCCATTCCTTGAATATGGAAAAAGTCTGAGTCTTAAAATCGATAGTAAACTTAACTTCAAGCAACACATCTCAGAAACTTGCAATTTTCCTACTGCACAAAGAAGTATTCAAGAGATCCTTTTCCTACATAAGTGCTATAATACTAAATGAGCTGACTAAACTTCACTTCTTTAATTTCGAAATGACTCCAAAAGAATTCAAACAAAAATTTAAGCAGCATCTATTCGGTTTGCAGAATAATAAGATACGTCAAGGGGGTATAAGTTCTCCCACCTATGGTGAGCTTCTTTCTATTCTCTTGTCTTTCTCTCTCCTCTTTTCTGTCCCCTATATATCTCTTCCATCATGATGTGAATGTTATTTTCACTGTTGTCCCTCATCATAATTATTATTAAAGATTGCTGGCTTTGGTAGAAGAACAGACTTAGAGGTTTATCATCTGGATTCTGAATCATACTGCCATTTATATGACTACCTATTACTAATTATGGACCATCCTTTTTTGTATTCCTATGCGGGTATTTAATGAACGTATTTATTATCATCATTATTAGGTACTCACATTGTCTTCTGTGTCCACGCTATCATCCACTTCTATCCAAAGATCCTTGTCTGTGTTACAATCCGGAACATAGGCACCAGCGACAATGCTAGATGATAGAGGTAGATGTTAATAATAGACAAAATTGACCTACGCGACGTGAAATGATAACTTACGGTGTAACCCTCTCCTGCTGATTCCATCTGAAATTGTTTCTGTATGTTGTTATAAATGCTTGAGCCATACTTATGTCAGAAATTTATTATTGTCCATCCAAATATGGAGAAGGAAGTTTGCGGAATATTTTTTTTGAAATGACATTCATCATTCGGAACTGTCAAACTGACCGTAGGTAATCAAAAGTAGTATCCCGACAAAATGCTGAATTTTCAAAAAATACTTTCACCTTGCTGTCACGAAAACTGTGTTGCTTAGAAACACCACGAGAGCTTGCTCGAGTGGTGTTTTGTACAGCAACACAGTTTGAGCGACTGGCAAGGTGAAAGTATTTTGAAAATTCTGCATTTTGAAGGGATATTCGATCAGACATTTTAACGAATACATTAAATTATTATGGACTAAATGCGTATTGCAGGAACGGTTCATCATGTTTCATTAATGTCAGTTGAAGAGTTGAGCCGTCAAACTGACGTTTCTCTATTCACAGAAATTGTTGTAACTATGGTAACATTGGTAAAGTATAAATAAGGAAGAAGCGAAACACCGATAGTTTAGGGTAGTAACCCCGATTTTGACGAAATTTTTTTTGGGGGTTATTTCGAGGTCCTTGAACACAAATCTGAAGTCAAAAAGCCTCGCTCTCACTTACTTTTTGATTTACAACCAATAAAATGTCACAAAAAGGGTATTTCCAACATCAAATTTTTTCCACAAAAAAGCAACAAATTTGCCTTTGCCTTATATCAGCATAATCTAGACACATCAATTCACGCATTTTTGGCACATTTTGCAGTATTTTCAACTTTGTATTGAAAATATAAGATTTAAACATAACAATACATTTGATGGAAATTGTTTATTGACAGCAGTGACAGCAAGTAACTAAAAATGACAGTATGACAGATATGGATAAAAAGCGGTCGTGTTCCGATATTCTGAAATTCACAAGACACTTTTCGCGCTACCTCTCATGAAACCCTGTTAAGTGTCGTTCATACCCGCGCGAATTTTGCAATTTTTCTGCGAATAAAATGTATGTATGAATAAACATGTGATCTGCATCAACGACTGGTCGGGCATGACTGGTAACCATTTTATTTCGCGATATGAAAAAACCGTCGCAATAACTACGTGGCATTTTATTACTCTACTTTTTGGTATAACATCGTAATGTTGCAGTTTATCGAGTATTGCATTATTATTTCTCCACGTAAAAATTGAACCTTTCTACAAAAAGTAGAGAAAAAAAAATTGTGCTAGAAAAGCGCGCGCTCGGCTGACATTTCGCAATTCCGCGCGCGCGGAATTGAGAAATGTCGGACGAGCACGCTCACTTCGCTCGCGTATTTCTGGCTATGAATCTTTACCAAGAAATAAGGAATGAACCTTTCTACAAAAAGTAGAGAAAAAATAAAATAGTAGTAGAAAAGCGCGCGCTCGGCCGACATTTCGCAATTCCGCGCGCGCGGAATTACAAAATGTCGGCCGAGCGCGCTCGCTTCGCTCGCGTATTTCTGTCTATGAATCTTCACCAAGAAATAACGAATGAACCTTTCTACAAAAAGTAGAGAAAAAATAAAATAGTAGAAAAGCGCGCGCTCGGTCGATATTTTGCAATTGCGAAATGTCGGCAGAGCGTGCTCGCTTCGCTCGCGTATGTCTTCCTACTGATCTTCAACAAGAAATAAGGGATAAACCTTTCTACAAAAAGTGGATATAAAAAGATAAAATAGTAGTAGAAAAGCTATACACCTTCATCAAAGAATAGACGAGGAAAGTGTATCGTAACAAATGTCATCCATGTCACAAACTGATTCCAAACAAAGAATTTTAGGTGACATTCTTTGTTAATTATTTGCTGCTTTGCTTCTCAAATTGTGTTTGTTTGTTTGAATTTTGTTTACTCAAGCAAAAGAAGTTGAAAAACTTTAGCGGAAACAATATCGGACAAGCTTATTTTAATTCGAGGAAGGTTTGTTTGGAATCAGTTTTTGACAAGAATGATATTTGTGATGTCATCACTTTCCTCGTTTATACGGCCGTGCTTAGCCCAGAGTGGCGGTAACTGACATTAGTCTATATTATAGGAAAAAGAGTTTTAAATTTTTATTATTATATTTCAGTACATGTTCAATTTGTACCTTCATTTGGGTTGCTTTAATTTATTACCAATTAAAGCATCCCAAGTGAAGGTACAGATTCAAAATATACTAAAATATCAAATCAAAAATTGAACACTCTCTTTTCCACAATATACCTAGTCGAATGTCAGTTACCTCTGAAGAACGTTTGTTTCCGCTTAATGCCAGTAAATTTTTAACTTCTAAAGACTTGATCATACTCTCGCGAAATTCGCAATTTTTCTGCGAATAAAATGGTTACCAGTCATGCCCGACCAGTCGTTGGTGCAGAACACATGGTCCTGCATCTATTTTATTCGCAGAAAATTTGCGAAATTCGCGAGGGTATGAACGAGACTTAACAGGGTTTCATGAGAGGTAGCGCAAAAAGTGTCTAGTGAATTTTAGAATATCGGAACACGACCGTTTGTTATCCATATCTGTCATACTGTCATTTTTAGTTACTTGCTGTCAATAAACGATTTCCATCAAATGTATTGTTATGTTGATTTAAATCTTATATTTTCAATACAAAGTTGAAAATACTACAAAATGTGCCAAAAATGCGTGAATTGATGTGTCTAGATTATGCTGATATAAGGCAATGGCAAATTTGTTGCTTTTTGTGGAAAAGATTTGATGTTGAAAATGCCCTTTTTGTGACATTTAATTGGTCGTAAATCAAAAAGTAAGTGAGAGCGAGGCTTTTTGACTTCAGATTTGTGTTCAAGGACCTCGAAATAACACCTAAAAAAAATTTCGTCAAAATTTTTACATATTTTTTCTTATAGGCGGATTTAGCGGATTCACAATGCATAATTTAGTGCATAAGCGTAATTTTAATTCACACCTAATCCATCAAAGTTCAATACAGGGACTCGATTGAAATGATTTACCCGTTTCACAATTTATAAAGATATCCCTGTGTTGAACTGTTATGGAGTATGCAGAAAAATTACGCATTTTAAATCAGGAAAAGTCGCCTTAAAATTACGCATATGCACTAAATTATGCATTGTGAATCCGCTAAATCCGCCTTATGTAACATAAACGTATGTTCGAGAAATAAAAGATATTTCATTCATAATTAGGTCTGTTAACATATACGTTTGACTTGAGGTACCCCCACAAAAAAAATCTAGTGGGATTAGATCAGGAGTTCTAGCTGGCTACTCTAAAAATCCTCGTCTGCGATCAAAATCCGGAGTATGAGGGAATTTTTCTCAAGTACATCGGTATCTATAGGCGACCTCATACATTGTTGTGAAGCCTTGTTGTGAAGCAAGTGCGATGGAGTTGCCTAGATGCCAATCCCGACGCCTGGTGTTTGCTCGAAGTGTGCAATCGTCGACCCGGGGTGGGGCTGTAGGTTTTTCCCGGATTTCCTTCATCTATTATTATCTAACATTAGAAAAAATATGATATCCGTACACAGAAAAATGCGGTATTTTTGAAAGTATTATAAAAATAGGGTAATGCTATTTGAAAAAAAAATTAATGAAGTCATAACACGAACAACGATGACGTCATCAAAAATCTGAGTATACCAAAAACTGCGCAACTGAAAAATAAAATCGACATGTCTGAGCTTATTTTCCTTAATCGCCATATCAAGCGTTCAACGAATTTGTTCCAACCTTTACGTGCTCACTGCATAATATTCCACGTCTTCAAAATGTTGTGAGTGAAATTAGGTCCAAATTAACGAAACAGTTCCTGAGATTTTCAATAAAAACATTGCAAATGCCATAAAAAAAATTAACGCACCCTGTATCTGAATGGAAGGTAATATTGAACAATTGATTCGATCAAAAATGTACTTTATTTTTTGTTTAATCAACAGTAGCAATAAATAATTTTTCAGAATTTTTTTTCTAATACTCTGCCTGAAAAAACAAGTTATATTTTAGTGAGATAATTTCAGCTTATTCTGATAAAAACATATCTCTGAAATATTATTATTTAAAATTTGAATCATACCCCTAAACGGAAAACAATTTGCAGGTCGTTTTTTACTCCAATACAAAATAATTTAAACTCACACATTTTTCTAACGTTTCATTCCGCTATAACATAATGAAATTTCAGCCAATTTGACCTAGAGCCAATTTCCCATATGTATCGTGCGGGGTTCTTTCAAGACTTTTGAAATAAAAGAAAACTGTCTTTCAAAACCAATTTACAGACAGCGCCCAGACAAGTAGGGTGAATTGGATGGTTTGGTGTAATTTATTCGACAGCTTTTCGACGGAAGTTTGTTCGAACGGAAATTAGGCACCCTGGTAATTTGTTCGAGAGGAAAGTTAATCGACTCGCATTTATTCGAACATAAATTTGTTCGACAAATTTTCAGTTGTAAGTGAAAATAGTTTTGATAGATAGAAAATGTTACGACTAAATATCCCGCCCAGAAATATCCTGTCGAAAATATGCTGCCAATAATCCCCCGTCCAATAATGTCTTCAGACAATAATAACCTTATGCAAAATTATCCCGTCCAATTATTATTCTGATCTAACCTAAATGAATTAACTTAGCTCGCAAGTTGGGAGCTTGGAAGTTAAGGTACAAATTCTTCTGAGGGTAGTATTTTATTAGTCTGATCTAAACTGAACGAACTAACCTAGCTCGCAAGTTAGAAGGTTATTATTGGTCGGAATATTATTGTCTTAGATATTATTTAACATTTCTTTAGTTTGGGTAACTGCTATTTTATAATATTGCTTACTTTGTTGCATTGCAGCTTTTTGTAGGTCGAACAAGAGCAGGTCGAACAAATTTCCGTTCGAGCAAACTTCCGCTCGTACAAATATTTTACGAACAAATGCTGTCGAACAAATTTCTGTCGAACAAATATCCGCACACCGAATTGGATATGTTCTGGCAATACTTTGTACAATACAAAATACATAAAATAGTAACTTCGTAAGATTTAATGACTATAACTAGAAACAAACTAATATTAAATTAATATCAATATATTAGTGATCCATCAAAAATATCAAGGAATTATATTTTCTTTAGGTTGGTAACAATTTATTCGGGTTCCTACGAGAAATATAATCATCCCACCTTACTTGTAATAATGAAATTTTGCGGAGGTTATCATAATGTCTACCAGTAATTATTGAATTGAAATGATTCATTCTTCATAATATACTCTTGCAATGTATGATTCTAATGCGATTTGAATTTGGTCCAGAACTACTGAAATTTTTAGTTGCTCATCAATTCTTTCCCATTAATTTTTTTTTCGCATTATAATGCCTATATACCTCGCAAAACTTTCATTGTATCCTTCAGGGTTATTCTATATACGAGGTCTGTTCACAAAATAAGGTGAATTTTTAAATTTCGCGGGCTACGTATATTCGATTTTCGATTTTTTTATTTCGTTATGTTGGTACACTCGTCTCGAACATATGTTCACAGTTTTAGCTACAGAGTGTAACAAATCGTAATCTTGAGATTTATTTTTAATAGTTTTCGAAATGGACAACCATTGAATCTACATCTGGAAGCCATTAAATTCAGCACTTAGCTGACGATACCAAGAATGGTCAGAAATCTTCGCACATGTATTGCTATGAAACTCGTACCAATGCAGACGAGAGTTTTACGAGGGGAAATTAATAATTTGCACAAAATATTTTGTATCTAATAATCAGTTTCATTATGAATTCAACGTCATATTTCCGTTAATAGAATTGATTCAAACCATAACCGAGTGTTACAGAAAGATCCATGACATAGAATGAGTAGAAATAAGATCAATTGTTTAGATATAAAGAGTTTTTTTTCATAATGCGACAAATTTGCATTATGTTTTTTTTTCGTAACGTCGGAATATCTGAGTTATAAAATATTTAATGCATAAGCCGATTGTAGAAGAAACTGAAAAAGAAAGTCAATTCACTATTTAATTTTCGTACAACCCTTATATTTACTGCCTAAACAATTGGGATTTCGAGACCCAGGCTAACTTGAAGGACAGATATTTTATGCTTCTAAACGGCAGTCCTGTTTTAAATCTTGAGAGTGTTAGATGTTTTTTAGCAACGTGACCTTTTCTGGTAAATAATTTGTTTCAAAATATCAGTTTAATACTTTAGTAAGAATAATAACTTTTTGAATAATTTAACAATGTAAATATCATGAAATTTCATTCAATTCACCGACTCTAATTGGATTTGTTTTAAGAATTTTAAATTGAAAACCTCTTAGTTTTTCCAGCGTCCTATTTTTTTTTCTTTCGGCATAATAAATGTTTTTGGCTGATTTCTTTGTTTTATTCAGTTGAATTGGATCTTCCACCTGGGCCTTCGGCCCAGATATTATTGATTAACAATTTGATAAATATTTGAATAGATTGAAATCCAGAAAAGTGTTGAAAATAATGATAAATAAAGTAACTTAAATAATTAAAACTAGTGTGTGTGTGGGAAGCTGGTAGCAGCTTCCTGATGGTTGCCGGAGATGAGATTTGATAGGTAAGTAAGTGCATACTTTTCCTGATGTGTTCCTATATAAACGCTCCTATAAAATATTGAAAAAAGGCACCGCTCGGCCTAAAAATTGATAGTATAGTTGTCGTCAAACATATAAGATAAATAAAAAAAGGCGCAAAAAATGGTCGATTAGCATGAAATTGACTCCCATGCCGCCAACCAGGGTCGGACTTGTACATATGCCGCTAAATATTGTGATGCGTGCAGATTATTCAAGTTAATTTAACAAAAGCACTGTAACTTTTGTATTCAGAATCATCCATTTTTATAATTATTAGTATCCTTAGATTGGGTAAACAACTGCCCCGTCGAAATCTGATTTGCTAATAGCTGGGCGTACCGCAAACAGCTGTGATTTCTATTATAACTACGCCCGACCCTGCATGGAAAAAAACATTCCTAATTGCTGTGCGGGCCTTTACATCTTCCGCGCTAAGTGTTACGTGGGGGCGATAGGTGGAATAATTTGAATAAAGGTAGAGATGTCAATAATTTTATTTATTGATTTAGTGCGATTTTAGTCTGAAAAACTGTTTGGTTAATGACAAAATAGGAATTGATTTCCTGGTAATTTCCTGAAGTTATGTAAGTATTGATATTGACTCACACTGATTTTATATATATATTTTGTGATTGTTTTTTTTGGAGGAAATGTGACGACTAGCACAATATTTGCTCATACAGGATGATTCCTAAGGTGGACCGGTCCTTTCATTAATTTCTCACATTGCACAGAAAATAATGGCTATAGGTGAACATGTAAAAGACAACAATTCGTTTTTGAGATGCAGGGCGTTAAAGTTGAAAATTAATATTGAACTTACTTTAATTACTGAAGGATCACCAATCACATACTATTCAAGATATCCAACGAAGGCGATCTATTACATCCAGTGGAAATGAGATATAACCGGATGGTGGGAGTTAGACTGTATGTTTTTCACCCACCCAGCTATTCAGAATATTTTAGGGAGTCACAAAATACCCAAGAGCAGATGAATAAAAATATAATTGTACGAAACAGAATGCCAGTGTCCAATATTGATTATATTCCCAAATTTGATTTTAGGATATGAAAGTACATTAAATTTTATGTAAGAAATAAATATATGATTGCACTAAAACTTGATAGAAATCACCGATAAAAATATTGGCACCAAAATTTAATGTAATTGTGTCGGATGAAAAGTCCGTTCAAGACACCCATATGATAAATATAATTTTGGAATTTTAGCACAATTGATCATTGACATACCACACTGAGAGCTTCAATCAGAAAAAAATCACACATTGTGCATATCATCTATTAGAAAATCTTCAAACACGAAAGTATTATTCCAGTTCAAAGTGAAGTGATTTTTCGCAATGAAATCTGTATAAATAATGATAGCGTGGCAACGCACTATTAAATCTGAAAACATAGAATTACAGAGAGTTCATATAAATGAAACACAGAGCGATCAATTGGAAAGTTGAAATTAAGTGGGCCCTTCACGTGCAGTTTTTCGTGACTTCCAAAGTGACACTCCATCGCTCCACTCCAAATTCGAACGTGAAGTGTCAACATGTGCCTGGCGCTTGTCGCATCTGACGCGGCGCGAGACGTTCCAACCTTCTTAAACTTCTAGCGCGATTCGAACAGAGGAGTCATCCAAAACTGAAAGTGATGGGACAATTCCCGCGCCGCTCCGACTGTAGAGAAGAACAGTCGAATTGAATTGTAACGAGAAGACAGGTATAGTTGCTTCGAGTAGTCTTAATGTGATTTCGGCGCAAGTACGATTTTTGGACCAATACTCTGTGTCTTTTTTCTGGAATCTTCATTTTCTAATTTTATACATGCAATTTTTCTCTTTGAATGTAAAGAACACATCGCGAAAAAAGGTCCACTAGCTATCGAGAAGCTTCGAGGAATGAAGTTGGCGTACTATATTTGAATGTGCGGATGTAGTTTGGCATGCAACTTCGCTCCGAGAGTGACGCGAAGGGAGTGCGAGTCGGGAATCGAAAAATAACTGCACGTGAAGCTGGCCCTTTTTATTTTCATGGAAGACCATGTTGGTATATGCACTTATTTGATAATTCCCTTCTCTAGATCACTTTTAAATTATCTGAACAAAAATATCTGAATTCCTGACAATCCAGATGTTGAGTCGTGAAGAATGCAGTACTGAATGAACACCCTGTATATACAAGAATGTCTTTTATTTTTTTGTTGAATAACTTTTACATTATGATAAATTGAATCATTATACTGCATATATTTTTTGAATTACTCGTATCTATGTACTTAGTATACTCATTAATCTAAATAAAATTGGATTAATTAATCCTCTGTCAATAATGAATTTGATGCAATTGAAAAATTCTTTACCCATGGCGAAGTTACCTATAATGCACTAGCTATTTCAAACTCTTGCACCACTTGCCCCCACATTATGTGGCACGTTCCAGGTAAAGATAAGACCATTTTTTGCGGCTTTTTTTATTTATCTTATATGTTTGACGACAACTATATCAGCTGTGATGAAACTCTATTTCAACGGAATAGCGTTTTATTATAAGAGCACATTTAGTTTGTTTGTGAGGGGCATAAAAGTTAGAAGTGTTTTGCGTGTTCGGCGATTTTCTATGCTGTCGAAAAACATGGATCAATGAGTTTGCACTAAATTTTGTGTGAAAAATGGAATCAAGTGCTCCAAAACACTTGAAATGTTGAAAGTGGCATACGGTGAGTCTACTTTAAGCCAAAAAAATATTTACAAGTGGTACAAGCTTTTCACATAAGGTCGAGAAGATGTGAATGACGACGCTCGTCCTGGACGCCCCAGCACATCAACAACCGATGAAAATGTTGAGGAAGTGAAGAAAATTGTTATGGAGAATCGTCGAATCTCTATTAGAGAAGTTGCTGGAGATGTCGGCATATTGGTTGGCTCATGCCATGCAATTTTTCGGAAATTTTGGGCATGAAGCGCGTGGCAGCGAAGTTTGTTCCAAAATTGTTGAATTTTGACCAAAAAAATCGTCGCATAAGCATCGCTCAGGAATTGTTGGATGACGTCAACGGCGATCCAGATTTGCTTAAAAGGGTTATAACTGGTGACGAATCATGGGTATATGTTTATTTTATTGGAAATATGAACAGGATGTTCATAAAGTCAGTTGTGGAATCATCTGCGACTGAAAGTTGGAATTTAGTCGCTATTTTCCATCGTACAAGATAACCTCTCTTGGAAGGGATTCATGTTGTATATGGTTATGACATCGAAACCAAAGTCCAATCGTCCCAATGGAAGAGCCTAGGAGAGCCAAGTCCAAGAAAAAAGCACGCCAAGTTCGATCAAATGTGAAGGTTTTGTTGATTGTTTTTTTGTATTACCGTGGCGTAGTTCATCAGGAGTTCTTACCACATGGTCGTACGGTCAATAAGGAGTATTATCTTGAAGTTATGCGCCGCTTGCAAGAAGCAATACTAAAAAAACGTCCGGAATTGTGGAAAAACAATTCATGGCTTTTGCATCACGATAATGCACCTGCTCACTCGTCATTGTTTGTTCGTAATTTTTTGGCCAAAAACAACACCGTAATCATGCCTCAGCCACCGTATTCACCAGATTTTCCTTTTCCCATATTGAAGAGACCCATGAAAAGAAGGCGTTTTGAGATGATTGAGGAGATACAAACCGAATCGCTGAGAGAGCTCAAGAGCATACCTAAAAGTGCATATCAGAACTGCTTCGAGGATCGGAAAAAACGCTGGCACAAGTGTATTATATGTGAGGGGGACTACTTTGAAGGGGACAACATTGAAACTGATGAATAAATAAATACTTTTTGGGAAAAATTAAAATTCACCTTATTTTTTGATTCAGACCTCGTATACTGACAGGGCTACTGCGAAACCTCCATTTTGATGACGTCGGAAGAGTGCCAGATTATTAATTTACAAACAAGAAGAACAAGGACACTCAAGAAGAACAAGGATAGCTAAATACAAAACATCTAAATAATTCAGTTATGTTGGCAGCAGTGGCACTATTTCCTCACCTTACGTCTGGTCACCCGAACTCTCTGAAAGCTGTTTTCCACGGTAACCCTGTCCGTATACATATATAGAATAACCCTGGTATTCTTGCTCTCTCATATGCTATAATGTCCAATATAGATGTCATATCTCTAGTCAAAATTATCACCGAAAATAACATATTACTGTTTCACTTCCTGTCATCTTCGTCTGAATATTTCTCGTTGATGTACAATACATATCTGAAAGGTTCCCTACTTCTCCTGTTGGCACTCTTCGGTCTGAATATGCCTGGAATCAAATACTTCGAATCTGCAGATACAACATTGGAACTCCTCCTTTCGGGCCTATCAGTGGTAAAATAAATATTGTCAATTCTGGAGGATCCACGAACCTCTTGATTTGAGGCATCATGGAAACCAAACCTATCTCTACAGTTTCTATCCAGAGAACTTCTACCATTACCCTGAGTATGAAATGCTGTCAAACCGGGATCGACAGGAATGTTGATTGCATTTGTAGATGATAAGGTTCGTCTTTCGTACTGATCAACATTTCGGTTCGAGTTACTGACATCTTCAGTAGAACTTCCCGATTTTTGAGTATTCCTGAAAAACTTTGTACTTTGGCTTGTCTTTAAGTCGTATGGCAACACTGGTGATAAAGTTGAATACAGAGTTACCACCGGTCTGGGGCTTTGCTGGTTTGTATACATCGGTTGCTTTCCTAAAGCAGGAGGAGCCACTTCGTACATAGCTTGAGGTTGTTGGAACGGAGCTACATTATACATGTTTCTCGTAGATTCAAATACTGCATTCGGAGCTATAGATAGATCGGTATTGCTGGTCTTCTTCTGTCGAACAGTATATTCAGGGGAAAACACCAGAGGGACTTTGGAATTCGTCTGTGTGAGCTGTGAATGATATGGAGAATTCTTATTTGGCTTATGAGGTTTCTTCTGGATGTAACTACTTTCTGAAATTTCGCTTTCGATAGAAGGACTCCGAGTTGATTTTGGTGGACTGCTGTGGAAATTCAACTTCCCAACTTTTCCAGAGGTAACTTTCGCATTATCATTCTCTTCAACTTGTAACCAGTCATCGATGTTAGCAAAATCTGTGAACCTAGTCATGGTATTTCCGTAAATAATATCTTCAGTCTTCACGTTTTGTTTTTTCTGCTTGTGGTTGGTTCGAGGATCATGTTTGGAACTTGTTTTGAGGAACTCCTGTTGTTTGTGATCTGGATTGTTGTTTTTCTGGAGTTTTTCCAAATGTATCTCATAAATAGCTGGGACTTTCAGGACCTGCAATACTTTCGAGTACTCTGACCTACTGTCTAGGTTGTGCAGAACTTTTTGAATGTCCCTCATATTCATGACTTCTTTAACTTGATTTGGGTTGGTTTGATGATCATTATTCCAACTGCTGGAATAAGGTTTTTCGGTAACGAATTTTTTGACGGATTCCTGCACTTCAAGAGTATTTGGGTTCGGGAAGAGTTGAACGTTGGCTCTGTTATTCTGATTCAGAGTGAGTTCATCAGCTAAAAGCTTTGATGAATAACTTGTAGAATGATTGATTTTAGTGGTACTTCTTGGCAGGCTGAATGATGTTTGGCCACTTCCAAACCCATATCCAGCTCCAATATTTATATTGAATGAGTCATCTGTGTTTCTCTTCCTCACATTGATCATGGTGCTGGCTTCATTTCGGGTGAGTAAAAATAGCAGGATAATCTGAAACAAAACATAATCAGATGAGATCAACTGCATCTTTTCTCTTTATCCTAACTTATTATTCTACGAGGGCTGACAATAAAGTAAGGTCTCCAACGCTGCAACTTCGCCGGATCACGCGCTAGGCGAAATCTGGCAACACCACCGTGTTCCTTGGTTCCCCCACTACCACTTTGCTGCTGGGTGAGGCTTCCCCGACCGCTCAGTCTTGGCTGAGCAGCCGTCAACGATGGAGGTACCACTCGCGTCAGCGTCCAAGTGCGAATTGCGTTCTGTAATACGTTTTTTGAGTGCGAAAAAGGTGACACCTATTGAAATCCATCGTCAACTAGTTGAAGTTTACGGGGAAAAGTGTATGGACATAAAAAACGTGCGTAAGTGGAGCCGCGAGTTCAATTCCGGGCGCACTAATGTTCACGACGAGGAGAGAAGTGGCCGACCGTCGGTCTCGGATGCGATTGTTCAAGCAGTGGAGGCAGAAATGCTCAAAAACCGCCGTGCGACAATTAGGGACTTGGAAGAGAAGCTTGGAGGAGTGTGTAGCAGCGAAACAATCCGTCATATCCTTGTGAACAAGTTGCAGTACCACAAAGTTTCTGCCCGATGGGTGCCGAAACAGCTGACCGAAGACCACATGAAGCGGCGCGTGGAATGTGCGACCAAAGTTGTGGCCCGTTTTGAAGAGGAAGGCGATGATTTTTTGGAAGGGTTTGTTACGGGGGATGAAACGTGGGCTCATCACTACACACCCGAAACAAAGCAGTCGTCCAAACAATGGCGCCATAGCGATTCTCCGAAACCCAAAAAGTTTAAGGCGACACTGTCAGCCGGCAAGGTGATGGCTACGGTGTTTTGGGATCGCCACGGGGTATTGTTGGTGGATTTCATGCCAAGGGGAACCACTATCAATGCAGCAAGGTACTGTGAGACCCTGGAAAAGCTTCGTCGTGCCATAAAAAACAAACGCCCGGGATTGCTGAGCAAAGGAGTGAGATTTCACCACGACAACGCGCGCCCGCACACAGCCAACGTTACCCTTGACCTGCTCAAGACATTTGGCTGGGAAATCATCGATCACCCTCCCTATAGTCCCGACGTGGCCCCCAGTGACTACCACATGTTCCCCGCCCTGAAAAAACATCTCGGAGGGAAGAAGTTTGATAGTGACGCGGAGGTTCAGAAAGAGGTCAACACCTGGCTGCGCGAGGCGGACGGAGAGTGGTATTCTGCCGGCATAGACAAGTTCATCGTGCGGATGCGCAAGGTGTTGGAAAAAAATGGCGATTATGTAGAAAAGTAGCCAAGACCTTGGCCTTTCCAACGGTGTATCGCTTTTTGTAAATAAATGTCATTTTCTATGAAAAAAAAAATTGGAGACCTTACTTTATTGTCAGCCCTCGTATGAATCGAGTCCAACAAAAAAATAATTATAACAATGAGGGTGGTAGAAGTGAACCCGTACTATCGATATGGAATTCAGGACCGACAAATGTGGGATGGTTTTAGATTGAACTATTCTGTAGTACCTTTCTTGATGCCATCAAGACCTCCATGCAATAAAAGGTATAGAGGTGCCATTTCTATGTGCACAACACACATTGTTATGAAAGCTGCATATCACTATTCTTTGTGGTAGTTTGTGGGTGAGGGTTAACCTCCGACTTCGGAAGGGGAGATTTGTTATTGTTATGATAACTGGATGTAAGCTTAGAACCAGTGGCGGCGTGCTGATATATTTTTTTCAAGTTATATTTTTATCTATGGACCACAAGCCTGGTTGGAAAGCACGTGTGTTGTCAAGATGTTAATCAAAAATACCTCATTGTGCGAAGAATTAGATTCTTGGTGACAAAGCATAGAATAATACACTATAAATATGCTCTACATGCACATAAGAATTTACACATGTACTGTAATACACATAAGAGATACCATTCAAATTTATGTTGAAAGTGTATCATTGAAATACTCATCCAAAGTGTAGTAAAAGCCTTAGTAGCTATTTAACTCTGTTTCTAATGTTTTTTTTCTGAATTTAGATTATTGATACCTTGAGACAGATAATTAAATTTTTTTTTAGAGTTGGCAAAAAGTAATGTCTTAACCATTTCACTGCTCAGCATAAAGTAAGCACTTCGCCCATATCCTAAACGAATATTAATTTTGAATCAACTAAAGATATTTGTAGATTGCTGATGGAGTATAATTTTTTTGTTTCTAATTATTTTTTTATTAAAAATGTAGAAACGTGTATACACGTTTTGAGCACCCCATTTTTTTGGCTTGTTGCTCAGAATCGTGTTCACACGTCTCGTGGTATTTGTGGAATAATGCAGAAGCCTTATATACACGTGACATGCGCAAAGGCGTGTAAACACGTTCTGAGCAGTGAACGGGTTAACTAGTGTAGAGTTAGGCTTAGGGGGCGATCGGTATTACAAGTCTGTCTAGTTGGAAAATGAGAATTTCTCCTGTAGTTACTATTTAACTTCTGTTTCCTAAACATCAAACAGTCTCTAGTATAAATATTGAGGTAAAATTCATTATAGTTTATGAGTTAAATAGGGGCCGACATGTATCTCTGAAGATATCTCTGCAGACATACCAAATAACAGCTCTATTTTGACTTGCTCACAGTGTGGAGCGGTGACTTGCATTCTTCTATTCCTTTGCTGAAGTCTAATTATTTGTATCTGGCGGATTATAGTTCTCGATGCTTTTTTCTGTGTCCATATCATCGGTTTCACAATCACGAATTCCTCTAAAATAGCATTCATTTCAAACACACACACATAAGTGCCAAATTATTATATTGTTATAGTTGCATAACAGTGAAGTAAATTCCATGACTAACAAATTCAAACTAAAAAAATATCACTGAACCATGTATTAAATACTTGAAAGGCATTCCAACAAGACTTCACAATCTTCAAGCATGACTAGACACAATGATGAAAACATATCTATGGCTTGCACTTCTCTTTGAGGCTATACATCCTATACAGTAACCAGCAATTTTTTATACAGGTAGGAAAGCTTATACCTATTTGGAATTCCTCAGAAAAAATCCTGCATTTTCCCAAACTCGAAATTCACTATCCAAACTGTGCTTATTTCCAATTGTCTAAGAGGGACATGCACAATTAGAAGTACAATACACAAAGAATGTCTTTGAAGAAGTGATTTATATATGTATTTGGGAGAAAGTTTTATATAGGGAATCATAGCCTTCTATGATGAAGTATGTTACAATTTTGGAGTCCATCAATTTTCATTTAAGGATTAAAGAAATTCAATGAGGAATCTCCTGGAATTGAGAGTAAAAATTAAAAATAATACTCAACCCATTGATTAGATTTTAAACTTGCGATGATTTACAGTGTTCCATTTACAATAAAGTAGTTTGTGTCCACGTCCGGTTTAACCGGAAGCACTACGCCACTGAAAACATTCCAGATCGATTACTCATATTGATATATGTGATATTCCATGTTTACAAAATTGTATTCAATTGGAAACATCAAAAACTTCTAATAAACCGATTACTTTCGTGATAATCCCTGGTATATAAACATTCCAGTACCCATCAGAGATTGAGTCTATAATAGCTAGTGGCTTATGATTTGAATTTGGTTATGAACAGTTGAGTTTGCTTACTTTTTTTATAGCTATTTCAACAAATAGTGTATTTTTGCCTCAAAATCTGAATAAAAATGAGCATTAAAAGTATTAAAGTCAAGCATTAAAAGTCATCTCATTTAATACCACTAGAAAGGTCGAGACGGAATGCCAATCAAATATGGTTTTTGCCATGATTACCTTGCTGCGACGCCCATGGTTTCATTTGACAGGACGATGAATGAGTCGTAAACGGACGTAAACAAACATGATCGCCAAGTTGAGAGTGAATATAATACGGAGTTCCAACCTGATCAACGAGTACAAACGGAAATACCCGACCAGGTTTTTTTTAACATGACTCGGGCATTGATGTTTATAAACAACGTCGGGTATGTTGCCTTCAAGAAAGAGGTAGAAAGGCCCTCTCTATATCTTTTATTGCTCTGCGATCAAGACTCATACCTTCTCACCTACAAAGTCACTCATAAGAGGTACGCTCACTCCAAGCTTCTCTAGGCGGCAAGTATCTGGTAAACTCGTCATCAGAACTATCGTGAACTACAAAGTTGCTACTAGAAATAAGCTCACAAAACACTTTTTTTCTACGACCATTAAAAAAATGAACGTTTCAATTGCGTCTTCGATTAAGAAACCTACCACGTTGTAACACCGATTTTCATTTCCCACGGGCTAGCTGTATCGACATATTTCATTTCCTACGACTTTCATGAACTACTAGACTGTCATTATAGGAAGGTATTAACGAATTTTATGAACATAAATAATATCGAATCAAGTTTGTTTACGTCTGTCTAATAATTTGACATTTCACATCAGTAGATAATTACAAAATTCGATTGAAAAAATTAAGTTATTAAAAATGATTAGCGATAGTGAGGATGATCTAACATTGACACCGCCAAATATTACCGAAATGGCTAAGCTCACCTAATTAAATTTATTACCAGATTGTCAAAGAAGAAGAATTATGAATCTGCTTTCATATCTTTTATGGATTGGCACTCTAAGCAGGACACATCATCTTTCTCCGAAAGGTATATTTTGCCGATATATCGAAGAAATTCAAATCCTCTACCCTTTGGACATTTGGAAGATTTGGACGTATCCGATTATAAAAAGCTGAAAGCATTTCTCAAGAAAAAGTCCGCGGGTATCAATCAAGGAAATCCAAAAAAATTTCTACAGATCAAATTAAGGTACAATTGCAGTTTAGGGTAGTAACCCCGATTTTGACGAAATTTATTTTTGGGGTTATTTCGAGGTCCTTGAACACAAATCTGAAGTCAAAAAGCCTCGCTCTCACTTACTTTTTGATTTACGACCAATTAAATGTCACAAAAAGGGTATTTTCAACATCAAACTTTTTCCACAAAAAAGCAACAGATTTGCCTTTGCCTTATATCAGCATAGTCTAGACACATCAATTCACGCATTTTTGGAACATTTTGCAGTATTTTCAACTTTGTATTGAAAATATAAGATTTTAATTAACATAACAATACATTTGATGAAAATCGTTTAATGACAGCAACAACAACAAACAAACGGTCTTGTTCCGATATTCTGAAATTCACAAGACACTTTTCGCGCTACCTCTCATGAAACCCTGTTAAGTCTCGTTCATACCCGCGCGAATTTTGCAATTTTTCTGCGAATAAAATGTATGTGTGAATAAACATGTGTTCTGCATCAACGACTGGTCGGGCTTGGCTGATAACCATTTTATTTCGCGATATGAAAAAACCGTCGCAATAACTACGTGGCATTTTATTACCCTACTTTTTGGTATAACATCGTAATGTTGCAGTTTATCGAGTATTGCATTATTATTTCTCCACGTAAAAATTGAACCTTTCTACAAAAAGTAGAGAAAAAAATAGTGCTAGAAAAGCGCGCGCTCGGCCGACATTTCGCAATTCCGCGCGCGCGGAATTGCGAAATGTCGGCCGAGCGCGCTCGCTTCGCTCGCGTATTTCTGGCTATGAATCTTCACCAAGAAATAAGGAATGAACCTTTCTACAAAAAGTAGAGAAAAAATAAAATAGTAGTAGAAAAGCGCGCGCTCGGCCGACATTTCGCAATTCCGCGCGCGCGGAATTGCGAAATGTCGGCCGAGCGCGCTCGCTTCGCTCGCGTATGTTTTGCTACTGATCTTCAACAAGAAATAAGGGATAAACCTTTCTACAAAAAGTGGATATAAAAAGATAAAATAGTAGTTGATAAAATACAAATGTCATTCTTGTCACAAACTGATTCCAAACAAAGAATTTTTGGTGACATTCTTTGTTAATTATTTGCTGCATTGCTTCTCAAATTGTGTTTGGTTGTTTGGATTTTGTTTACTCAAGCAAAAGAAGTTGAAAAACTTTAACGGAAACAATATCGGACAAGCTGATTTTAATTCGAGGAAGGTTTGTTTGGAATCAGTTTTTGACAAGAATGACATTTGTGACGTCATCACTTTCCTCGATTATACTGCCGTGCTTAGCCCAGAGTGGCGGTAACTGACATTAGTCTATATTATAGGGAAAAGAATTTTGAATTTTTATTTTTTAGTACATGTTCAATTTGTACCTTCATTTGGGTTGATTTAATTTATTACCAATTAAAGCATCCCAAGTGAAGGTACAGATTCAAAATATACTAAAATATCAAAACAAAAATTGAACACTCTCTTTTCCACAATATACCTAGTCGAATGTCAGTTACCTGAAGAACGTTTGTTTCCGCTAAATGTCAGTAAATTTTTAACTTCTAAAGACTTGATCATACTCTTGCAAAATTCACAATTTTTCTGCGAATAAAATGGTTACCAGTCATGCCCGACCAGTCGTTGATGCAGAACACATGGTTCTGCATCCATTTTATTCGCAGAAAAATTGCGAAATTCGCGAGGGTATGAACGAGACTAGTGTTTCATGAGAGGTAGCGCGAAAAGTGTCTTGTGAATTTCAGAATATCGGAACATGACCGTTTGTTATCCATATCTGTCATACTGTCATTTTTAGTTGCTGTCAATAAACGATTTTCATCAAATGTATTATGTTAATTTAAATCTTATATTTTCAATACAAAGTTGAAAATACTGCAAAATGTGCCAAAAATGCGTGAATTGATGTGTCTAGATTATGCTGATATAAGGCAAAGGCAAATTTTTTGCTTTTTGTGGAAAAAATTTGATGTTGAAAATACCCTTTTTGCGACATTTAATTGGTCGTAAATCAAAAAGTAAGTGAGAGCGAGGCTTTTTGACTTCAGATTTGTGTTCAAGGACCTCGAAATAACCCCCAAAAAAAATTTCGTCAAAATCGGGGTTACTACCCTAAACTGCAATTTTTCCCAAATTAATTTATATCAGAAGCTCCTGATAATACCTTCTGACAAAGGTATGATTTTCATTTCATAAAACCAGAATAATTTCAATAAAAAGATTGATTACAATCGGATTCTATATTTTTGAATAGTTGACAGATACTTTCTATATAGCAGTTAATTTGAACAAATTATTTTTTCTGAAATCGTTCAAAAATGCCCACTTTCTCGGAGCAACTTCAGGCCTCAAAATACGCTAATCTAGTATTTTAGTCCGTTGCTAAGCAACGAACTTTCTCGGACCGTTTTCGGACCTAAACGGTACGGGAAAAGTCCAGAAAATACTGTTTTTTTGGACGAGTTGCGTACACTATTTTTTCGGCAACCATGTAGAATAACAAATCAATGAAACGCATTTAGTCTAAGAGACGAAGAGAGGTCGACCTTCACCCATCTGTTAAACGGATGACACATACTCTTTTTTCAGTTACATAAATAGACGAAAACGCCTAAAATGGGTTGCCTATGAAAAGGTGGTCATGACTGTATACAGTGAGTTTCAAAAATTTGCACCATATGGAAACTTTTTTATTATCGATTTGTCAGAAAATTTTATTCTTAATAAAAATTGGTGCATTACGAAATACTTATATTCAAGTTATCAAACTTCTAAATTTCCCAACGGTGTACAGGGGGAAACAAAAAATATAATTATGATCAAGAGTAAACTACCCTGGCTGTGATTCCAAATTTGAATATTTCGAACATTTTAGTTCTTATTTGTATTATATATTGAAATTTGAACAGAAGATAGGTACCAACAGAAACATTCTAATTCTTATTTATATTAAATTTCGAACACTTCAAAATTACGTACTTCCCGGACTAGGCCGGGAAGTACTACTTTCCCAGAGAAAAAGTATCCGGGAAGTGAACACTTCCCGGATGGTTGCCGAAAAGTACGATACGGGAATATTTTTACCGGGTTGTTTACATTTTAGACAGATATTGAATTCACGCAAACAATATGTAGAATTCCTTAGTTTTTGATAATGCTGATTGCGATTTCAGAAAAAATAGTATGTGTACCTCGTAGTAAAAGCACATTCCCAGACTTCAATGCTTGTTGGCCTCGGCTTCGCCTCGGCCAACAATTAACATTGTCGTCCGGGAATGTATTGCTTTACTACTAGATACACAATATACTAATGTGCTCTAGTAACGACGAGTGTTGATTCAGATGACACATGGAGTTTGGATGGTGGGAGCGAGGGTTAAAATCCACGCAGCCACATTTTTTTTTCAATTTATGAAATCGATTAGTGTTTGATTTATATAATAATTTTCACGACGTAGGTAGGTACGTTTCATTCAACGGGTGAAGAAAGAGAAAATTATCTAAACCATGTAAAAATGATGGCAGGAAGTTTATGATAAAAAGGATTATTAAAAATATTACAGATTTGTTAATGATTCAGATGGTCGTAGAAAAAGTATAGTGTACAATGAGCATGAAATGACCCATTTCCCACTCGTAGGTATATGAAATTTTGTAGTACGAGAGTACTCTCGTACTACAAAATTTCATATACCTACGAGTGGGAAATGTATGTCATTTCATGCTCATTGTACAATATACTAATTTTCATTTTATTTTAAGTGTTCTCTACGGTAATACTTTTGGGAAAAACAGGGAGGCTGTTAACTTTTTGGTTTGGAGTATCCCTGTTTGGATCCTTTTCTCTACATTGTGTGCGACATTGATAAAGTAGGAATTGAAGCATTCTTTTCGACAATAATCTGAGTTTTGAACAAAGAGTCCAGGTAATCTTTGGAAGGGGCGTGCATTGTAATTAAGAAATTCTCAAGAAATTCACGGTCTCGTAATTACATGATAAATTTAAATTTAATACACATCTTGGTAAAAATATGAAAATTTTCAGAAAAAAAAATAGTCGACCAAATCGAAAAATAAAACGAAAGAAACATTTTGAAAAATGAGAGGGTATTCACCAGTCAGTAAAAAAAATAAAAAAAATTCCGAAATAAAAAATGTTCATCCAAATCGAAAACAAAAAACGAAAAAACACATCATGGAGAAGAGATAAAAAAATTCCGTATAAAAAAAACATGCTGTTCACACATCTTGGAAAAAAATCCGAAAAAAATATTAACCCAAATAGAAAAAAAAACATTATGAAAAAAAAATAAAAATTTTCTGAAACAAAAAAAAAATTCACTCAAATCGGAAAAAACTGGAATAAAACAAGTTTCATTCATCTTAAAAAAAGAGAGAATTTTCAAAAAAAAAATGGTCGCCCAAATAGAAAAAAAAAATGGATACAAAACAAGATGTTCACCCATCTTGGGAGAGAATTCCATCGAAGGAACAATCCAAAAACAGCAATTATTGCTGATGAGATCAGTTCTTACGACTCTTTTATCAACTTCGAAAGTTGTCACTCATATTTTTATATTATATTATACAAATATTGATAAACTCGTTAAAGTGATTAAAGACACGAAGAATGCAAAATCAAATGGATTCGATGAGATCTCCATCAAAATATTTCATAATCATCCAAGAGAAGCACTAATTAATCTCTCATTTTTTAGTTCAAAACAACTGATGGCAATTTCTTTGTACAAAAGCGGCGAATCCTCAAATTATCGACCAGAATCCCTTATCCCGGCTCTGCTAAAAATAAACGAAAAACTCGCATCAAAATAAATCAATGACTTCCTCATTTTCTATTCTTCGTTCTTCAAAAATGACCAATAAGATTTATGTCCCGAGGTGAATACACTGCCAACAAGATCCTAACTTTGATATCTATCTTTTTACTGGAGACAACATGTTTAGTTCACAAACTTACAGAGAATACAATTGATACAGAACGTCCAGTACCAATGCATAATACACGACAGTAAGTCAGAAAAAATATAGCTTTACCCATTTCCCGATCAGAGCAGACAAAACATTCAAGTCAAAAAGTTACTTTTGCTCAAAGCTTACTATGACCTACAGGAGTTCTAAGATGATAGTTAATGGACCTTTACATTTACGGAAAATAAATTACAAAACTCGTTTAAATCGATAGTTGTTAGTCTGAAAAGTCCGTTTAACAAAAAGTTCCAGTATTCTTCTTTCATTTTAAAAAAACATCACATTTTAAAGTGTGCCGCTGACGTCACGTTCATCGAAAATACCTCCCACCATAATCCACGTTCCGAAACAGGCAATACCGTTCTCCTTAAAAATATAACTTCTAGCATGATATAAGCCGTTGAGAAATAATCATTACATTGTCACTTGATCAACTCATAGATAAAAATCCACATATTAGCTATTTTTTATTATATTTGTAACTTTCCAATTTTCTGAACGGATCATCCTTTTGATGAAGAACGAGCATTGACAACACAGCAAATCGTAATGACAGTTCTCAATTCTCAAAAGTTATATGGAGATGTGAGGTTAATGTTTATTTTATTTACATTCAACAATCAACATTCAACTGATAAATTCGATAATAGTGTAGTGAGGTGTCATCATAAACGATTTGGTGTGAATTTATTTGTGTAATTGTTCACGGTCTTTCTTGCAATGACTAAAATTTGAAATCATTCCTTGATCTCTGCTTTGAATACAATAATAACATAACGTAAAGTACTCAATTGGAAATGTTCTTCACAAAAACATATATTTCCGCTTTTCACAAAAGGCTTATTCACTGTTTCGAACCACATTTTCCGACGCGCTTCATCTTTGGGTGCATAAAAAAATTGTTTATTGGAATTTGTACTGGTGTTCAGACAACCGGGTACCAAGCACCTTTTCGATATGTTCAGTTATTGTAGGGATACAGGTATATCTTACCAGTGTACTCCTACCCGATATCCCTTTAGGAAATGAATCGATAGTCAATGTGAGTATGAACAAATTTCTTGGAATCTACATTGACAATCAATTGAAGTTTGAACATCATGTTAAACAATTGGGAAAAAAACTTGCATCAGGATGTTATGCTCTGCAATTAGTGGCCAATGAATTGAATACAACAACGGCTAAGGTGGTTTATCATGCTCTGATCGAATCACATATTCGATATGAAATAGCCTTCTGGGGCTCATGTAACCAAACAAACTTCGATTCAATATTTGTCCTACAAAAACGAGCCATCCGATATCTATGCAACGTAGGACCAAGAGTGTCATGCAGACCACTGTTTAAACAGAAGAATTTATTAACTGTCCCATCTATGTTTATACTCGAAACTGTGTGCTTGGTTTACAAGAATAAAGCCTTGTATGAGGTCAACGGGGGCATCACTCGCCAAAGGGGTAATTTGAAACTTCCCATTCCATCCACTACTGCAATCAAAAACTCGCTAATATATAACGCAGCAAAAATATATAATCATATTCCATGGAATATAAGAGATATTGTAGAGTATGATCGATTCCGATATACTGTGAAGAACCTCCTTCTCAAACTGGTCCTTTATAATATTCAGGAGTTCTTTCATGCCACTTTCTGAAACCTATCCTAATGGTGACAATCTGTAATCTACTCTAGAAACATTTATATCTACAATTTATTTTAACTGTCTCGTTTTTATTTTTTATTTGCATTTGTACGTTTTTAATATATTTAAATGTGTAATTTTCAAAGTGACAGCGATCTCACACATATATGTGTATATATTTTATTTTTTATTTGAGATATTTCCTCGTGACTGTGTATGTATATATATATATATATATATATATATATATATATATATATATATATATATATATATATATATATATATGTATATATATATATATATATAAGTAAAAAAGTTATTGGGTATAACCCTCAAAATGTTCTGCAACCGTAGACACGTGTTTCGATCTTAAGCTCTCATCAGTACGGTAAAATCAAGTGCGAAGATGTACAACACTTGGATGTAAAAATAGAAACAAAGGAAGTCAACAACAGGAAGCCAACCACACATTTGTGGCTTCGGTTAGAAGACCTTGTGCTTACAAGGCAACAACTAACGTCGCCACGGAGGCAGCTATAGCTACCAGCGTGACAATCCTACCCAGGAAAATACAAATAAGGATGGCTTCCTGTCGTTGACTTCCTTTGTTTCTATTTTTACATCCAAGTGTTGTACATCTTCGCACTTGATTTTACCGTACTGATGAGAGCTTAAGCTCGAAACACGTGTCTACGGTTGCAGAACATTTTGAGGGTTATACCCAATAACTTTTTTACTTATATTTTCATATATTGCCCCTCGCCAAATCCATCCTTATTTGTATTTTCCTGGGTAGGATTGTCACGCTGGTAGCTATAGCTGCCTCCGTGGCGACGTTAGTTGTTGCCTTGTAAGCACAAGGTCTTCTAACCGAAGCCACAAATGTGTGGTTGGCTTCCTGTTGTTGACTTCCTTTGTTTCTATTTTTACATCCAAGTGTTGTACATCTTCGCACTTGATTTTACCGTACTGATGAGAGCTTAAGCTCGAAACACGTGTCTACGGTTGCAGAACATTTTGAGGGTTATACCCAATAACTTTTTTACTTATATTTTCATATATTGCCCCTCGCTAAATCCATCCTTATTTGTATTTTCCTGGGTAGGATTGTCACGCTGGTAGCTATAGCTGCCTCCGTGGCGACGTTAGTTGTTGCCTTGTAAGCACAAGGTCTTCTAACCGAAGCCACAAATGTGTGGTTGGCTTCCTGTTGTTGACTTCCTTTGTTTCTATTTTTACATCCAAGTGTTGTACATCTTCGCACTTGATTTTACCGTACTGATGAGAGCTTAAGCTCGAAACACGTGTCTACGGTTGCAGAACATTTTGAGGGTTATACCCAAGAACTTTTTTACTTATATTTTCATATATTGCCCCTCGCTAAATCCATCCTTATATATATATATATATATATATATATATATATATATATATATATATATATATATATATATATATATGTATGCGTGTGTGTGTGTGTGTGTGTGTATGTATGTATATGTAAATTCATTTTAATTTTAATTTGACTCATCCCACACTTTGTCAATGAGAAATTGTTTCTTACGACAATAAAGTATATTTTGATTTGATTTGACAGGTACTGGAGATATTAGAACACAAACAACAAAAGCTCTCAAAACTGCATTAACCCCAAAAAATAAATCAAGGTAGTGTTCGTTGAAGTTCAGATCTGATGGAACTGCTTCACTTGTATCAAATGGGTAGGCAAATGAGTTAGACAGAGACAAACTATTCTTATTGATCGCACCGTGAAACAGACGAAAGAACCCATCTGGTATCAAATGACAACTGTCATACGACACATTATATTTGAATGAGAATTTGGTGCACAACTTTAACAACGTTGCCAAGTTTAGTTTTGATGAACGTGACGTCACGAAACCACTTTTCTTCTGATTATAGATAAACTAGCGGTCAGAAAAAATAAATAAAAAATCCCGAGTGATATTAGCGATTTGACTTTCTAATTTCAGTGTTACTTACCTCTTATCTCTTGGAAAGGTCCACTCTCTTAATGATCCTTTTTTGTTTTCGCCTATATACCTACTTCTTCATCTTTTTATTTCTTTTTGTACGTACCGACTGTCTCAAATAGTAATTTTGATATGTTTGACTGTACCCCTTCTTACGGAAATATTATGTACGACTGTTTTAAATTATGACTGTTTATACACTAATTGTACATGTTTAAATACAAATTTATTATTTTTTTAAAATGACTATTTCAGTGATTTGATTTTGATGTGATTTTGACTGTAACAATTTTTTATGTTTTTTCATTTAGTTATAGGCATATTCTTGTTCATTTTTATATTCACTCGCTTTGTCAACAAGAATTTCGTTCTTCGGATAATATGGCATATTTGATTGATGATTGACATCATCAAAGGAAATAAATTAGGATTTCAAACTGAAAAGAACACTCAAATAGCATTTTTTTCTTCCTGGGCTGAAGGTAAATAAATGCCGGGTATGTAGCAGCATCAGTGTTCTGTTACCTCAAAAAAGCTTTTGACTGCGTGAGTTACTCTGGAATGGTTTCAATCCTATCTAACTGGACGCAGATAAGATTTCAATATAAATCAATATAAAGTTTTAAAGCATTTTATCCTCTTTTAATACTATTCAAAGATCTAGAAACTATTTAAAATTACCCTTACCTTCCTCATCCCTAATGAAGGACTCCCTTTTCTTTAACGACGTAATAATGTACAACGATTGACCATATGTCATACTATAGAGAGCCATGATAGTATTGGAAACTTTATATCTGGAGCAGACTCTACAGTTTGCAAGAATTTTACAATGATAAATAACTCAAAAATGTAAACTGTTTACTTTTTTCGTTTAATTCAATGTTTCGTTTTATTGTATACTTGTGTAGGCAAAACGCCCTCCAGATAAAATGAAATCAATTCGAATACGAGGGTTATCAGAAAATATGAAGTTATCTCAAGAGTAAAGTAAGTATAGAGAGAAAAGACTGCAGCAGGTTCATGCACAACGTTGTGTAAGACACAGTTGTGTAGATGTTTTACACAATTGTCCATGCTTTCATCATACGCGTTTTGTGAAATTCAATAAATATTTGTGCAAGTCAATTTGTATAGTATTCATGCACTTCCACGTTGCATAAAAATACACAAAAATATGCACATCTACCTTAACACAATTTATATGGAAAACATCTAAAACGCATTGAACTCATCTTACACCCGTTGTGCACTTTCTATTTGATATGGCACAATTTGTATACTAGTTCAACACAATTGTGTAATTTGCCACAACTTGACCAAGGCGTCGTCTCACCCAACTAAATACGCATGCGCGGTACTCCAAATGTCCAGTCCATCATTGTTTGATTGTTTTATGCTGATCGAAGGGCGAAGCTGGTTAAGTGTACTTACCTATTATTTATTATTTGCTCATATGTATGTGGTTTTGTGTCAACTTCCATTTGTTAGAATATTTGCAAATTGATACCAATATTTGAAGGTTAGTATTGCTATTATTTTTTGTTATAACATCAAACCTACAAACTGACTCATTTTCATAATTTTCAACGGTTTGAAAGGTGCATCCTCGTACCTACTTCCTACTTGAATAAATATAGTTTGACACAGAGATTACTTTAAACTTTATATTATTATTCAACGTGTTCCAAAATAACAAAATGTTTGGTTCATTTATGTTCTGTTAGGTATTTTGTGTTTCTGTTATTTTATTTGTAAATAGAGTTTATAACTCAGTTATTTTTGTTATTAGTTCTTTGTGTTGAAATAAACATTACTTGAATGACATTTAATTTTATTTCAACCTTCTGGAAAATGAAGCTTGTAATTTCTGAACAGAATAAGATATGAAGAAGCGAGCAGGTTGAAACTGATGTTTATTCTTATATTATCCCGTCTGGATGTTATGTGCCTCAAGTGTATCCTTTTTAAAATTATAAATGGCCTTGCTTTGTACACAAGTATGTACAATATACCTACACAATTCATGTATACGGAGTACACAAATTTGTGACATTTTTTGCATCCTATATTGAAAATACCTACAGAATTTGTACAAACTAGGTACCTACACAAATTGTTGCCATTCATTACAATTTATGCATAAACAGTATACAAGTTGTTGACATTCGTCGCACAACATACCGATTAGTTTTGTATATTTTGTGTATAAAATTAAAACAAAACTATTCAGAATAAAACAACAGTGAAGTGTATCGTTTATACACAATATCTGTAATACAATATTATAGAAGAAAAATGAACAAATTGGTGCTGTCAACTTTTTAGAAACAAATTGTGCTGAAATTATTCACAATTGTGTAGAAAACTTACATTTATTTCTCTCTGTGTACGTTTATTTTTGACAAAATTGAAAATTGTTTTGAAGAAAAGTCTGTTCACTTTTTCTTTCAGTTTGTTTCATATGAGAAACTTTTTTATTATGAAATTGACCTAAGAGAAAAGTATTTTTAAGTTTGATGTTAGAGCAAAATGGATAAGGAAAATGTTACTGGGAGAAATTAAAAATCATATCTAAACATAAAAAACAATCATTTCAAAAATAGCACTCATCAATAAATGCACTTTATTATGGATTTCAAGCTACAAACATTTATCAGTTCCTTTTTTCAATAACTGACGTTCTGATTCATTATATCTGCTTTGCTTTAATTTAAGATCGCCTTTAAAAAAATGGTTTAAAAAAATTGATATTGAAAATTCAGAAATATCCACCGAAATTTTTTCGTTTCGTGCTATTCTGGGGGAGTGGGGATAATCATTAATAACTGCTATTTCCCTTATATTTAAACATTCGACGATACATTTAAAAGCACTCGAGAAATACTTTTTTGCGTTTCATAATAGGAGTTGGGGGGAAGGAGGGGGGGTGGGGGGTAAGATTTTTTTATAAAACAGCACAATGTTGTGCAACATCGGCAACAATGAAACAGATGAAGATATTGTTACCGGTTTCAAAAATAAATAGTCTAATCTGCGCAAAGGGTGATTTCAATGCCCCTTAGCAGCAAAACTGTTAATTTTTTTGAGTTTGCGCAATACTAACATTGGTTGAGAATTACATGGACTACATCATACCAACAATTCAAAAAAATCCACCTGGACCCCTTTACAGTGAGAGGGAAAAGTTGATACATTATTTTCATGGTCTTGTTCAATGTTAGAATTGCATCTTTCCAAAATAAATGATATGTTAGACATGTTTCTTTCACAATACATAACAAAACCTGACCTTTCATTGTATATAGGTGTAACTGGATATCTGAACGTAGTATTCAACTCTAACCAATTTTTCTCAATGACAATTTTAGATTTTGTTATGAATAAAGGTGCTTTACTGTTGAGAAAATTTCATGTTTTTGTACAACCTTTGGAAACGGATTGAAAAGATTGTTATCTGATGCTCGTATTTTAGATTGCAGACTATGCAGACTTTTTTATGAAGAACACTTTTTTTTGTAAATTTAGTACTAAAAAAGTTTCCCATATGTAGAGAACTTAAGCGGACACACTGTATATACCTGGACAAAAATATATAATAATATGGCAGATGGAATTGAAAAAAGTTGCGTGCAATGAAATATTCCTAGCAAAACTGAAGAAATACTCGCAATTTGTATATCTATATAAATTCAAATAAGAAAAGGAAAAAAAATATAACATTTATCCATTTTCCACTAACACTTTACTACTTTATTACGACCGGTTTCGGCTTTTACACCATTTTCAAGTAACTACTTGTAGTTAGTTCTACATAACTACTTGTTGTTACTTGAAAATGGTGTAAAAGCCGAAACCGGTCGTAATAAAGTGTTAGTGGAAACTGGACAAAAGTTATATTTTATTTTCTTCCTTTTCTTATTTCATCATGAATTTCCACAAAATAAATAGATCATCAATCAAACAAGTTATATAAATTCAAATAGGTCACAAGTATTACAATCTGAACCTCTTAATATTTTAATGATTTGGAGCGCCTTTTTCCTGAAGTGTTACTCAAAATTTTCTATAAGTATTTTGTAAAGCGTTTTTATCGATTTTCTTTATAGTTTATAGAGTAACTCACATTATATGATAATCTTTTCATATTTTTTTCTGTCGTTGGTTCAGTCACTTTTCACTTTTTCTTCTTCACATGCGTGCTTTGTTACAATTACCGAGTTACTGAGAATTTTTCTCCTTGATATGCTTCACTATCGTGAGTGTATTTTATGCTCTAGATAAATCTAACAGAACATATACTGTATCATATGATTTACTCACCGAAAAGTACTTCATATCCCAATTAGACGAGCACCGCAGAACAAATGAACACAGCTTAGGTGCTCAACTGTTTATATAAATTATTTTAATTTGCGGTATAATTTCTTACACTTTCATGACGTTTTCAGTAATTAGATTATATCTGAGAAACAATGCTTGATAATTGGTATTTATTACTTTGAGTTTGTACGGATATGGAAGACAACATGAAGGGGTTTTGTACCTTTCAAAGGATGTTTAGCTACACCGCTTTTCATATAATTTTTTGTCAAGATTTTTTCATGCATGGCATGTGGAGGGCAAATTTCAATTTCAATAGCAGACGGTGCTTTGAAGATAAAACGAAGTGACTGTCGATTTTTTTCTAAATTGTTCGTTTATTACTCAAAGTTAGGTTACGTTTCCTAATTTCGAAAAATGCCAAATGAAAAAGTTGGTTCTTTTTTGTTTTGTATATACCTACAAAAATTTTACGATTTCGATTCCTTTCACTTATTCTTAATCTTTAAAATTTCGATTTTTTTGAGATGTCATACACTTAAATGCTGATTTGGTTTTTTCTATTCTTCTAATATTAGAGTTTTGGAGTAGTGTGTTCACATTTATATCATACAGGTTGTTCATTTCTGAAAAGTAAGTTTTTTACAATGTATGCAGATGACTTATCTATAATCATCTCAAATCCATTAGCAACAAACATAAGTACCGAAATTACAAATTTATTAAAAAATACAGGTGTGTGGTTTCATGAACATCAATTAATTTTCAACTCTGAAAAAACTCAATTAACGACATTCCATAACCGACAAGAAGTACGTGAACAACCACTTAATATATCTATCACCATCTGTATGGTTCGAGACAATGTAGAGGCGATCAGTTTATTAGGAATCAAGATTTCCAACTCTTAGAAACCACACTTATAACCTACCCTAAATTTTCATGAATTCTGGCATTTAAAATCGGTTTAGCATTGGTTTATAAGTCATCGTCCATTTTAATAGATGCAATTGATGTATATCCTCTTTATCAAAGATGGGATACAATTGTATGCATTTCTTACATGAAACTGCGATATTACATGACTGAAGTCTCTATGAAATTGGGAAATCTAAATAGTAAATAGTAGAGGTTCCAATATAACTCTTGAGGTATATAGCACACAAGTTATTAAAAAGTTACCTAACAAACAGGAAAAAAAGAGTAAGAATTGAAAGCCAGATTGGTACAGAAATGAAAGTAACATGTGGTGTACCTCAAGGGACAGTACTGGGACCGTTGTTATTCGTAATTTATTTGAATGACTTATTCATACAAGATACAATCGGAAAGATCATCAGTTTCGCCGACGATATTTTAATATAATATTATAAAATCGATAACTGATACAATCTGAAACTGAATATTGAAAAGGATCTAGGGAACATCAAAGACTGGTTTGACCGGAGATTACTTACTATTAACTTCGATAAAACGGCATACTTACCATTTAGCAGTCATACAATATCCTTGCCAGAATATAATCTGACTATTCAACAAGATTTTGTAATTAAACCTACCAATAAAAAAACAAATATCTAGGTATATATATAAGTGAAAATAGAGTATTTTTCGTTTTAACTTCGAGAGTTCCAACCCTTGACAGCTGTTTCGTGGTCACTCACTCATTAGAAAGGATTTATGGAGCTCTCGAAATCAAAACGAATCCACTCAAATATTAGTACCGTGAAGGCAAGACCATAAAAACAGACTGTAGATGTCATAAGTATCTTTCTGTATATATATATATATATATAAATATAAATATAAGTAGAAAAGTTATTGGGTAATACCCTCAAAAAGTTGTGCAACCGTAGACACGTGTTTCGAGCTTAAGCTCTCATCAGTACGGTAAAATCAAGTGCGAAGATGTACAACACTTGGATGTAAAAATGGAAACAAAGGAAGTCAACAACAGGAAGCCAACCACACATTTGTGGCTTCGGTTAGAAGACCTTGTGTACTGTACTGTTGTTGACTTCCTTTGTTTCCATTTTTACATCCAAGTGTAGTACATCTTCGCACTTGATTTTACCGTACTGATGAGAGCTTAAGCACATTTGTGGCATCGGTTAGAAAACGTTGTACTCACAAGGCAACAACTAACGTCGCCACGGAGGCAGCTATAGCTACCAGCGTGACAATCCTACCCAGGAAAATACAAATAAGGATAGATTTAGCGAGGGGCAATATATGAAAATATAAGTAGAAAAGTTATTGGGTATACCTCAAAATGTTGTGCAACCGTAGACACGTGTTTCGAGCTTAAGCTCTCATCAGTACGGTAAAATCAAGTGCGAAGATGTACAATACTTGGATGTAAAAATAGAAACAAAGGAAGCCAACAACAGGAAGCCAACCACACATTTGTGGCATCGGATAGAAGACCTTGTACTCACAAGACAACAACTAACGTCGCCACGGAGGCAGCTTTAGCTACCAGCGTGACATTTTGAGGGTTATACCCAATAACTTTTCTACTTATATTTTCATATATTGCCCCTCGCTAAATCTATCCTTATTTGTATTTTCCTGGGTAGGATTGTCACGCTGGTAGCTATAGCTGCCTCCGTGGCGACGTTGGTTGTTGCCTTGTGAGTACAAGGTCTTCTAACCGATGCCACAAATGTGTGGTTGACTTCCTGTTGTTGGCTTCCTTTGTTTCTATTTTTACATCCAAGTGTTGTACATCTTCGCACTTGATTTTACCGTACTGATGAGAGCTTAAGCTCGAAACACGTGTCTACGGTTGCACAACATTTTGAGGGTTATACCCAATAACTTTTCTACTTATATTTTCGTATATTGCCCCTCGCTAAATCTATCCTTATATTCAGTGTGTCCCACTTTGAGCAGCCGCACCCTCATATTTCGTTGAGCATGAAATATTTCGAAATTTTGTTTTACTCAAGTTGTAGTACTCGGAAATACCTACCTTTATGTTTACGGAACCTTTGTATATCCATTTTCCACGGTTAACTACGACCAAATGAAAAGTGAAAAATTGGGAAACACATACTAGGCATTTTTTTGATAAATTGATAAAAAATTATTAAAAAAAGTAAATGTAGAAGTAAAAGTCACCAAATATTTGATACTGAATTTTATTATATTCATTTATTAATATTTTACTGATAAAGGAAAAACAACTTTTTAACACGTATTCTCGTATTTATCTATTTTATCTCACTAGACACTTTAGTATTACTTAAGTATATTTATTTACAATGTATTTGCCACAAACAAGTACGTATAGTACTTCTGTGGATTTTGTCATGTTTATTCATAATTATATTCTTAATCTTTGTATCGATTTTATCACGAATAAACGTCATTATTATTATTAATATTATATCTCTTGACGTCTCAGCTGAGTATAAGAAAGGATAACAGTTCAATAGAACACCAAAACTTTTTTGGAGCTCGACTGTGCATTATAATCCTTGTGTAGCGAACGGCGAAACTCTGGCGAGTCACTGGCAATTGACTATGCATACGGCTGCAAGAGTATCCAAAGGAGTGCAAAATAACAATTGTCAGACTAGTAACCTAAAACAAATTATAATTCCAAGTTCATATTTTATGAGCTGAAAAAACTCGAAAGTAAAGTCTCAGTCGATAATATTGTTTGTTGTATTTTCAATTTCGCTTATTGAAACAACACTTATTTGCGCTTCTGTTTTCAGGTCTTCGTCACTTTCTATTTCCTTTCCAGTCAACACATTCACATTGCTTTTAGCTTCAATACCGTACATTTCAGTATTTGTCGATTTCTCCAAATCTTCTCCAATTCTTTCAACTGCCCCTCCAGTAAGAATAATTTCCAAATCATTTCGAACCTGTTCATTATCACTGTTTTTCTTGAAAGATTCATTGCTCTTGACTGTGACATTTTCATGGACTGAGCTTTTCACTGCGATTGCGTCACTACCTTCTGCCTTGTTTCCTGATATAATCATGGGCTTCCAATTGGTGTAAGGCATCTGATACCTTTCAGTATGCACTGTCATATCCACTTCCTTTGGAATGATTTTCTCAGCGCTGATAATTTCGTAAATATTTTGCGGATTCTTCACTCTCTGTTCAAAAGTAATAGGTTTCCTGTTCGAATAGTAGTATTGGTTAGGTCTGTTTATTCCGAAACTGGGATTTTCATTCTTATCGCTAGGATTGGCCATTCCATTATAGCTCTCAACTGTTTGTATCTCATTCTGTTCTTTGCCATCGCTGTTGTTTTCTACTTCACCTAGGAGAAGGCTTTGCATGTCGTAGTTCTGTGGTTTGGTGGTACTGGGAGGTGGTACGTCGATGAAGTAGTCCTTGGCGTACGTTGTTGGATAATAAGTTGTTATATCACTAGGTATGGTATAGCCTATCGATTCCAGGATTTCGATTTGGGGGGAGTTGGATGGTAACCCTGAAAAAAATGAAACATTACATTTTCCTGAATTAACATCTTGACTGTCAAAATATCCATGCTGATTTGCACATGGTGCCACAAAAAATAGGTACCGTGTATATATATATATATAAATCCTTTATTTAGCCCATTTGGCTAATTTACAAGTAATTGCAGTCATTACAATAAAAATAAAATTATCGCTATCTTATATTAATGTAAAATTGTTCTAAAAATTAGCAATAAAAAACATACTCTCCCATATTAGGCCTTCGTACCCTTGTCAAAGAAAAACAAAAAAAAATCTAAAAATTACAGTTATTCATATACACATACATATATAGACACATATATATACACACATATATACTTCACATATACATACACATTCTAAAAATATTTGATGAATAACAAAACTAGTGTTGAACATACTAAAACATATGTACACCTGTCAAAGTTAAATATTTAAAGGATCTAACATAATGAAGAAGTGGCTACTGGTTTATTTTATTGATGCAGTAAATATGCTTTCAACTTTGTTCTGAAAGAAGTTAAAGATGTTAAACATTTGATCTCTTCTGGTAGATTATTGTACCTATCAAGCCCCTTGAAGAAAATAGAATTTTGGGTATGTGATAGTGTGACTTGTTGAATATGAAAGTCCGTTCTGGATCTAGTATTGTATCCATGAACTTGGTCATTGTACCTAATTTTTTCTTGTAAATATGTCGGTGAAATTTTATGTCTTATTTTAAAAATTAGGATTAAAGTATTATAGAGAAGAAAAGAATTAATTGGTAACCATTCTAGTTGTTTCAACATATCTTGTATTGGTGTTAGTCTTTTGCAATTTAAAATTATGCGCATGGCTCTATTTTGAAGTTTCTGTAAACGAGCTAAATCATTTTGTTTCAGTAGATACAGAATTGAAGAACAGTAAGTAAAATGAGGAAGCACTAATGAATTGTATAATAACATTTTTGTCCATCTTGTCAAATATGGGGCACAACGAGATAAATAATGTATTTTAAATGCTATCGTCTTTAAGATGAAATTGGCATGTTCTCTAAATTGCAATCCCCTATCAACATGAACCCCAAGATATCTGAATGTGTTGACCCGTTCCACCTTATCAGGACCCAGCAGTATCTCAAAATCTTGCTCACAAAAGTTTCTGAATAGTTTTTCTGAACTAATTACCATGTACTTTGTCTTCTCAACATTGATTTTCAAATAATTAGCACAACACCAACTATAAATTGATTTTAATGTTCTGTTGATGGTTTCTGTGAGTTCCGTGTGATCTTCACATGTAAAGTAAATGAGTGTATCATCTGCAAAAAGATGAACTGAGCTCTCACCTACCACCTCTGGCAAATCATTGATATATATCAAAAATAATAGGGGGCCCAGCACACTCCCCTGTGGTACTCCTTGATCACATTCTATCTCCTCTGATACTTCATTATTTATCTTTAGCTTTTGTTTTCTGTTCTTCAAAAAGCTTTCCAACCATTTCAGGACTATTCCATCTATTCCTACTGCTACTAATTTTTGTACTAATCTGTTTCTGTGTATTGTCTCGAAAGCTCTCTGAAGATCCAAAAATACTGCAACAGTAGTAACATTCTTTTCTAGGCCAATTTTCCAATCATCCAGTACACACTGAACTGCTGTTTCACAGCTATGTTTATTTCTAAACCCTGATTGGTACTTACTCAACAGTTTATTATTTTCAATATAATCCACTAATTGGTTATAGACTGTTTTTTCAAGTATTTTTTCAATTGAGCTCAACATGTTTACTGGTCTTAGATTCGAGGCTTTATTAGAATTTGTTTTTTTTGGAACAGGAATGATTGTAGAAATCTTCAGGTCATCTGGTACCTCTCCTATCAGTAATGAAGTATTAATTAGGTTTAGTAATGGTTCTGCAAGGTTAGTGAGACAATTCTTAAAGAAGGCAACATTCAATTCATCTGGACTTCCCTTATTTTTCAACGAAAAAACAATATCTTTCAATTCTCTAAAATCCAGTAGTGAGAAGTTTTCCATTGAATCATAAGTGACCCGAAGATTTGCATTAGATGCAATTGGAAAGTCAATTTCAGCTATATCAATATTATTTATTATATTTTTGATACTTTCCACAAAGAAGTTATTCAACCTGTTGGACATACCATTTTCACTACTAATTATTTCATTGTCACTTATTTCTATTTCACTTATCATCTGATTCTCATTTTTATTAGGACAAATGTCTTTCATTACTCTCCACAATTCAACTGAGTTTGTTTTATTTTCCTCAATTTTTCTTTCGTAGTATTCTCGCTTTTTCACTCTCATAGTTTTTAATGCTATATTTCTTCTTTGGTTGTAAATGTGTTTAAGTTCTTCTGTTCCCTTCTGTTTCCACTCTTTATAACAATCATCCCTGTTTTTTGTTGCTTCTCTCACTTCTTCATCATACCATTCTCTATAATGCGGATAAATTTTTACTGCTTTTTTTGGTGCTATTTCATCATAAACCTCATACACTTTATTGAAGAAGTCTCTATATTTTTCATTCATGTCAATTATTCTGTAGTTCCATTGTACTTTTGATAGTTCCTCATTAATTTTAGTGAAATCTATATTACGGCCTCTACTTTCTAATTTTCTTGATTTTTTTCCATAAGAACATTGAGCACAATACAAAACAATATTATTGTGACTAGATATTTTTGGTGTCTCCATAACTTCTGCATCAATACGAAATTGTTCATTGGTTATTACCAAATCTATCAAACTTCCCCCATTATCAGTAGGATGAGTTATATCATTAACAATATTTCTACATCCCCTGTCAGTTATCATGTTTCTTAATCTATCGTTTGCAGGAGCACTCTTTTGCCAATCTATATTAAAATCCCCAGTAACCACCACCATCATGTTTTTGTCACATACATTTTCTTCGAGCCAATTTTCAAAGAAATTTAAAAATTCTGTACAATTATTACCACTAGGAGATCTATATAGGCACACCACCATGTAGTGTTTTCCGTTATACAATGCTGTAACTGCACCTAACCAATATTTTTTTGGTACTGCTAAACATTGTGTAGTGCTGATTTTGATATCATTTCTGAAATATATTAGGACTCCCCCTGTATGTCTACTGTCACTATTCACTCTCAAATTATTATATCCTGAAAAATTTATTTCTGAATCAAATATCTGATCAGTCACATGCGTTTCAGATAGGCAAACAAAGGGGGGTTTTGTGTCAAGAATTAAATTATAAATCTCATCATAGTGCGCAGGAAGACTTTGAGCATTTAAGTATAACGAAAAACACTCCCGTTGTGTGTCTGAGGTGACTAGTTTTTTGTAATTTTTTTTGTACACGTTGAGTTTTTTTGATAATTAGGTCCCATAACTGATATTTTAGGAGTTTGACAGAGATTCTCTGAAGAAATGTTACTCACACAATTTTCATTGAATTCCTCATTCTTATCTCTGCTAGAGAAAAATATTTCTGATATTATTTTATTTACAATACTTCTTTTGGTCAAAAACGAGTTGTTTATATTTAAATTCATAAAAAATATATTAGTTTGTCCAATAACGGATTTTTGTAGTCTCAAGTTGAAATTAAAAATTTTGTTTTCAGTCTTTTCATCAAATTTACCAAAGGGTGTAGAGACTATTATAATATTAGTATTTTTGCAGAGTTTAATTTTAGCAGTAATTTTTTCTACGTTAGGTACTCTATTACATTTGAAATCATTAATTCCTGCTACAACAATAACAAAATCATTTTCATTGAAATCTTCAGATATACTGTCAATATGTTCGACCACAGACTCAAAATGGGCACCTGGTTTCAAAATCGATACAGTATTACAGTCTTTTAACTTTGATTTAAAAATTTTGTCTATATTACGTCCCTGTTGATCACCAAGTATCATTATATTCATTTTCTTACTGTCATTCTTCAATGAACTTCTTTTGGAGTTAATCAGTGGAATAATCTTCTCTTCGAAATTTGTTGCTAACATTCCATTATCTTTGTTTTCTTTCCTTCTTTCTTTCTGTTGTTTAAGTGATTCCATTTTAAACATATCGAATTCATTCTTAACTTTTTTCACTTCATTAGAATATAAGTCATTTTCCTTGGTGAGAACTTCGATTGAAGTCAACATACTTTTCCGCATTTCGGTTAGTCCGTGTAAGTGTAACAATGATACAGTGACCGGCAGAAAGTACGCATCATATGGGAATTTTTTTTATTAATAAATTTTGACAAATATTGATATTTGCAATCGCTTCTGCATCAAAAGAAACCCCAAAAGACGTTGTACAGTGCCGTTCGTCTTTTCGAGGTTGGCGGGAAATTTAAAAAATTTGAAAATTATTTCTCAAAACACGCTTGTTTGTGAAAATATCGAGAAATGTTAATGAGAAAAGTTGTTCAGATTGACATTTTATAGCTATGTACAAGTTTTGAAAAAGATCTGAGATAAAAAAATAAAAATCAATTTTTTGCCACAAAAAAAAAATCTTTTTGGAAACATACATTTCTGACGAAGAAACTCATTAGTAAAGCCAACACTAATATTTCAAATAATGTTTTGTGAAGATTCGCAAGCTATTCCTATTTTATTCGGAGAAAATTTGAAATCTGTGATTTTGCAGTGTGATCAGCTGCTTCATAAGAAGTCACTGAAATATCTACAGGACAATTAAGAATTTCAAATTGAAATTGTGTAGATACTTGGTTCTTAATTAATAATAAAAAGTATCGGAATTATAATGTCCTGTAGATATTTCAGTGACTTCTTATGAAGCAGCTGATCACACTGCAAAATCACAGATTTCAAATTTTCTCCGAATAAAATAGGAATAGCTTGCGAATCTTCACAAAACATTATTTGAAATATTAGTGTTGGCTTTACTAATGAGTTTCTTCGTCAGAAATGTATGTTTCCAAAAAGATTTTTTTTTGTGGCAAAAAATTGATTTTTATTTTTTTATCTCAGATCTTTTTCAAAACTTGTACATAGCTATAAAATGTCAATCTGAACAACTTTTCTCATTAACATTTCTCGATATTTTCACAAACAAGTGTGTTTTGAGAAATAATTTTCAATTTTTTTAAATTTCCCGCCAACCTCGAAAAGACGAACGGCACTGTACAACGTCTTTTGGGGTTTCTTTTGATGCAGAAGCGATTGCAAGTATCAATATTTGTCAAAATTTATTAATAAAAAAAATTCCCATATGATGCGTACTTTCTGCCGGTCACTGTATATGATAGACCGTCAGATTAGTGACAGATTTAGGTGCCACATTTTCACATACAAGCCTCGAATCGGGTTGTAAAGTACATCGATGTTGAATAGAATGGAAGGAAATTTACGAGTGGGAAGAACATATAGAAAATTCGATTTTCCATATTTTAACGCGAGGTGTGTTCACCCAATCATTAATTAATAGATCCTTGCTCCGGAATATCAAAGGCTTGAGTGTTGCAGGTGGCTAAAGTGTTGAAATGAGGGCGTTATCTTGTAAGGAAAAATCGAGATTTTAACAGATTTTCTCACACAAGCCCATCGAAACTATGAAAACCTACATCGTCACTAGACCGAAAAACATAACGGCTTGAGTGGCGCAAATGGATAAGAGAACATTTAATGGAAATTCTTTTTGATTTTTCCATATTTCTGTCAATTTCCTTCCATTTTTCTCAACATCGATGTACTATTCAACCTTTTTCGAGGCTTGTATGTGAAAATGGGGCACCTACTACTCAGTACCATAGTTATTTCAAATTTGGACTAGAGGCAAAGGATTGAAATATACGAGATTTTATTTGAAACCTTCCTAACATAATCCTACAGGACAAGTCAGAAGAGTTGACAACTTAAGGTGCTTAATATATGTCAAAAGCGAAAGTTGAATCTGTTATATCAAATGGCACCGTTTATACAACAATGTTGAGTTTGTGCTAAACATCTTTGATGTGCTAAAGTTGACTAAATTCACCCTTAGAAAATTGCACCTTGTCTATTTTCATCAGCATCCACAATTTTCTCAGAATACTCATCACAAAAATGTATGGTTTATTAATATTCTTCCACTAGATGGAGCTGAAATTGAAAAAGTTCAATAGTCGAATAGAAAAATTCGAAGGTATGAAAGTAAGTGGGGATTCTTATACAGTTACAAAATAACAAGTCTGAGCTAGGATCCACCTAACGCTCAGACTTGGCCTACGGCGGTTAACTCTCGCGCAAGCGCTCGACCTCGCGCTTCGCGCGAGCACTTCTCGAAAGCTCGGAAGTTGAAATGCCTAGAAGTTGTAGAAATTTTTCAATACAACGACCTCAATATGTAGTCTCGTTTTTTTACCTATAATTGGACACCCATAATATGAATACAACGACCTTAATGCCTTTAAAACTATGATTGGACACCAATAATATGAATACAACGACTTTAATGCGTTCACAACTATAAATGGATAACGATAATATGAATACAACTACTGTAATTTGAAACTATAATTGGACACCAATAATTTGAATACAACGACTAATGCGAGACTTGAGAAAAAATCCCAGTATATTTTCTATGACATGACTGTCTTGAATAATTTCCCACCAAAATACGTGTTTTCAATACATCAATGTCTTGACTAATTTCCTACAAAGATGCGTGTTTTCAATACATGACTGTCTTGAATAATTTCCCACAAAAATACGCGTTTTCAATATATGACTGTCTTGAATAATTTCCCATAAAAATACGCGTTTTCAATACATGACTGTCTTGACTAATTTCCCGTATAAAAAGCGTTTTCAATACATAACTGTCTTGAATAATTTCCCATAAAAAAACGCGTTTTCAATACATGACTGTCTTGACTAATTTCCCATAAAAAAACGCGTTTTCACTACATGACTGTCTTGAATAATTTCCCATAAAAAAACGCGTTTTCAATACATGACTGTCTTGACTAATTTCCCATAAAAAACGCGCTTTCAATACATGACTGTCTTGACTAATTTCCCATAAAAAAACGCGTTTTCACTACATGACTGTCTTGACTAATTTCCCATAAAAACACGCGTTTTCACTACATGACTGTCTTGAATAATTTCCCATAAAAAACGCGTTTTCAATACATGACTGTCTTGACTAATTTCCCATAAAAAAACGCGTTTTCAATACATAACTGTCTTGACTAATTTCCCATAAAAAAACGCGTTTTCAATACATGACTGTCTCGACTAATTTCCCACAAAAAACGCGTTTTCTCTACATGACTGTCTTGAATAATTTCCCATAAAAAACGCGTTTTCAATACATGACTGTCTTGACTAATTTCCCATAAAAAAACGCGTTTTCATTACATGACTGTCTTGAATAATTTCCCATAAAAAAATGCTTTTTCAATACATGACTGTCTTGACTAATTTCCCATAAAAAACGCGTTTTCAATACATGACTGTCTTGAATAATTTCCCATAAAAGTACGCGTTTTCAATACATGACTGTCTTGAATAATTTCCCATAAAAGTACGCGTTTTCAATGCATGACTGTCTTGAATTATTTCCCATAAAAGTACGCGTTTTCAATACATGACTGTCTTGAATAATTTCCTATAAAAATACGCGTTTTCAATACATGACTGTCTTGAATAATTTTCCAAAAAAATTTGTCGGCATCTTGAAGTTTTTGGTGTTTTTCATAAAGAAAATTAAATATTTTGTTTATTTTCGAAAATTTTGTTAAAATTTCATAAAAACTTTTTTTAGATATATTTGAGTTCAATAAAAATGTACGAATACATTTTTTCGATATTTCATTCAGTTTTCGAGATTTTGATGTTTTTCGAAAAAAATGTCCAGAAATTTTTCCAAATCGCAATTTTTTTTTCAAGATATGGAAAAATTTCATTTGAACTTTTTGTAGAACTTTTTGGAAACTATAAAATTGTTTCTATACATTTCTTCGATATCTCGTTTCGTTTTCGAATTTTTGGTGTTTAAAAAACGAATAAGTGTAAAAATTCGCATTTAAATTTTTTTTTTTCGAGATATGGAAAAAAATTATTAGAACTTTTTGTTGATCAGTACGAGTACAATGAAATTGTTCAGATAAGTTTTTTGATATCTTCAAATTTTTTATTTTTGGTCAAATTTTTTTCCAAGTCCAGTCAAAAAATGCAAATTTTTTTAGGTTCATTCAATTTTTACGGGCTTATTCATCAAGATATGGAAAAAGTTGATTCGACTTTTTTGTAGTGCTATCAAAGGGCAATAAAATTGCTTGTACACATTTTTGTGATATCTAGTTTCGTTTTCGAGTTTTTGGTGATTTAAGACGCAAAATAGACATTTTAAATTTTTTTTTCAGTTTTTCCATTATTTTTCCACTTTATAATGGAGTCGGAGACGAACGGTTTGGACTGTCTGCGAAGCTTGTAACGACGTATACGAAGCGATTTGAAAAATTTCAATTTCGTCATTAGTACGGTCAATATATCAATTTTTCCGTTTTTTTGAAATATTACCTGGACCATTGATTTTACCAAAAAAATTATGGAACATTTTTTCTAGATTTTTTTAAGGCGGTCAAAAAAGATATCTTAGTAAATTGTGATGGTATCTATTGTTCGTGAGATATTTCTGTTTTTCGAAAATTCAAGTTTTTTTTTTCAGTTTTCTCAAGTTTTCACAGTTTTCCGATCATTTTATCGAAAATTTGGAAGGGGAAAGATTTGTTCGCATATCTCAGTTCTATCCATTGCAACCTTTGAAATTGAGTTGAAAAAATCTATGCGGTTTTTATTCAATTTTTTCACTTTTCGGAAAATCACCCGGAAAACTCATAATCATTTTCCGATCCCTCCCAAAAACTATACACTCTTGTAGAGCATATAGGCACATATTCTGAAAAAATATTGAAGAAAAAAAATCATCTCCTGAGTCGCTATCGAGGGAAGTATGGAAACCTGGAAAAACCTCATAAAATTTTTCCAGGTTTTCCAATCGCAAAAAAATTAAAATGTACAAATATTGTCCTCGAGTTATTGATGTAGTTAAAATTTCAAAGCGATATCTGGAAGGGTTTGAAAATGAGAGCGTTTTGAATTGGTCACGACGGACGGACAGACCGACAGACAGACATTTTCGTTTTTTTTTTACAAAACTTTCCTTCAACTGTATGTAGTTTTTGATGGTGCTCATTTTCCTTCGTATGACTTTTTCTGTATCTCTCCAAATAAAAAAGTTAGATTCTGCTTTAGATGGATATATTATTATTATTATCATTATTTTTCTTGTTTTGATCTGAACTTTTGATAAGGATCATTTTCATCTTTGAATCATGGCTCTATCTCTTCAAATAAAAAAATTGACCCCACTGTGTTAAGTGGCTTTTTGGACGAAAAAATATAATTTTTCCTAATTTTTTCCATAAAATCGTGGTTTTCTCGTTTGTTTTACTAGTATCGAAAAATTTTATAAATGACTTTTTTGTAGGTCTTTCCAAGGAGCATAAAATTGTTCCTATAAAATTTTCTCAAATCTCCTTCGATTTTCCAGTTTTTGGCGATTTAGAAAGAGAGTACAAATTTTTCATTTATTTTTTTCAATTTTTTTGTCATTTTCCCACTTTATAATCAAGTTGGAGAAAAACCGTTTGGATGCATCGAGAGGGCTTGTAGTGCGAACTCGATGCGACTCAAAATTTTTCATTACCTTCGTTGGTACGGTCAATATTTCGACTTTCCGATTTTTTCAAATATCTCCCGGACTATTGATATAAGAGGCAAATTATTTAATTTTTTTCGTAGATTTCCTAAAGGCGGTCAGAAAAGATATCTTGATAAATTTGGAAAATATTGAGCGTTTCCGAGATATTTCGTATTTTCCAAAATTATAATTTTTTGTTTTAACTTTTTTGAGTTTTCTCAGTTTTCCGGTCATTTTAGTGGAAATTCAGAAGATATATGATTTTTTGGTTTACTTGATCTCTACCAATTGCATGGTTTGAAATTCAGTTTCAATCAATGTTTCGATTGTTTTTTGTGTTTCAAAATATCGACATTTTTCGGAAAATTGCACATAAAACCTGGTTATCATTTTCCGATCCTCCTCAATAACTGCAGTCATCTGTGAGACATATTAAAATATATCTTCAAGGATTATGAAATAAATCAAATCAATTCCTTAACCTGTGTGAAGAGAGAAGTAGAATCTTGAAAAAAAAAGTTAAAAAACCTGTAAAATTTTTCCGAGTTTTCCGATCGCCAACTAAAAACAACTGACAAACACCGTCTTTGAGTCATTAAAATGATTCAAATTTCAAAGCGATATCTCCTATGGTTCTGAAAATATAGCGTTTTGAAGTATCACGACAGAGGTCCGGACATTTTTTTTTTCATTATTATTATTATTATCATTTTGTTTTTTCTATTTTTATATGGAGATAATTCATCTTCAGGAACCATTTCTCTATCTCTTGAGATAAAAAAGTTAGGGCCCTCCAGTAGAAGAAGATATTATTATTATTATCATTCTTTTTTCGTTTTTTTCTAAATTTTTGATAAGGAACATTGTCCCGTTGGATTCATCACTCTATCTCTTCAAATAAAAAATTTAGGTCCGCTGTGTATTTCGATTTCTGGACAATCGTAGGAAATACAACTTTCTAAGAGGTCGTTGTATAATAATAATAATGACAATAATATTTATTTACTCCCAAATATGAAAGAGTGAATAGATCACAAAAACAATAAAATCCGATACGTCCATAAATTATTAACCGATGAGTAAATCAGACCTGAGTTCTAACGATAAAATGATATGAATGAATTTTTTATTCGACGAATAGGCACCCAAGTTTGATTTTCGATGAAAATTTGTCTCTTGAAATGGTTTTCGTGAGTTTGTAATTTTTCAGAATCACAAAATTAAATAACGTAAAATCAAGAAAATATATGTATACAAGGGCAAGTTAGTTAATTTGCTCCGGTAAGTTACAGCGTTTACAAGATTGTTGAAATTTTTTTAAGACAACAATGTTGTATATTGTGCAACTGGAAAATATTCTTCTCTGAAGTAATCGTTCCAAAATGAAAGTTTATGAATTCAGTTCAATATGGAAATTGAAACAGATAATAAATAAACTACTATTTTTAGACCTCATTAGTCATAAATCTGAAACCCTACAATTCTCCATTTATAGAAAACCGACATCCACGGACAACATCATACCTTTTCACCGCCTGTTCACGATACCTATTAGCGACTCAAACTTTTCAACAGAACTTAATATAATTAAACAAATTGCCTATAATAATGATTTTCCAATCCGTCTAATCGATAGATTATATTACAGATACGTTAATAAATTTTCTAACCATAGATTAACTCAATCTAATCCACCAAATGAATATTTTTCCCAATCCTATTTTGGCCCCCTTTCATTAAAACTAAAAAATACCTTGCTTAACAAACTCAATGACAACAATATTTCAAATCTATCCATTTCATTTAAAACTTCTAATAATCTTAAACATTTGTTAGTCAATTTTAAAGATAAAATCCCAATGCTGGATAAGTCTGGAGTTTATAAACTGAACTGTTCCAACCTTGATTGTAAGGCTTGCTATATTGGTCAAACTGGCCGCAAGTTTAGAATTCGACTAGCTGAACACGTCAGAATTATAGAGTCCAACTCCGAAAAAGAAGAAATTAATTCTAATTCAGTTTTTTCCAACCATATCGTAAATGAGAAACATAATTTTGATCCCAACTCGGACTTAAACATTTTACACGTTTGTGATAAAGGCAAAAAACTCAATCTACTAGAGACTCTTGAAATAAATAAAGCAATAAAAAATTCAGATTTTCAATGCATAAATGAACAGACCCAGTTTGACACTTTAAAACTTTTCAATTCCTTGCTATTTTGATATCATTTCTCTACACCACATAACATAATCGAAGAAGACAAATCTTTGGGAGACAGCACTGAAGCCATCTGTAATTCTGCTGGTTGGTCATAGAGGGCACTTGCAATTGCGTCCTCTGATGTTTTGAGGAACGTTGCACGAGTAGCTGTTAGATTTAATTCAATACCCGTCGTGGTCTTAGCCAGGGGAGTAGTTGTTTTCTGACAGGTTCTTGCCATAATAAGCCTACATAGTTAGGTGTTTATGGGAGTAAAGGGTTCATCATCGGTCGGTAACGACTGTTCGTTAACATAACATAATATTTCAATGAAACACTTACATTCTTTGGTAATTCTTTCTATTTTAATTCTCAATAATGTTTTACAAGTGAAATCAAAATTTGCTTCAATATTCTACAGAGCTGTCAATCGCCAATATTTTAAGAAGGATTTTCTTGTTCCATGATAGCATGGGACATTCCATTCTGTTTTCTGCCGACGTTCCAGATGACAGATGTCAATTTCATAACCTAGTTGTCAGATGTAAACACACTTGCCGCATGGTTTAATTTAAATTTCAAAACGAATTATCATTTTTCTGATATGTTATTTGAGTGGATTAACCATGGTCCCTAACATAGGTGGGTCCCGCACTAGATGCGGACCATAAGGTCGTAATTAGGACCATACGTTTTTTTTTTTAAGTTTTTCCGTTTTAAATGTTATTTTTCTACCATATGGTTGGTCCCATAATTTAATGTAATTCTCAACTCTATTGTAACCATTTTTACTTTTCTTTAGATCGACTTGTAATCAACCCCTATTTTGCTGAAGATCAAGGATTAATCCTTCGAAACGTGTACTATCTATTGATGTAAGTCTTCCGACTGCATGGTATCTGCCTGTTGTTAGTCTTCGGACTACATAGTATCTTCAATAAAGATTATCTTTGGTGGAGTTAGACTGAAAGTTTGTTCACTCTCCCAGTTTTATGAAATATAATATCCAACTTGGCTTTCTACAGTGGCTCTTCATGACTTCATGTGGTGTTGGTGATCAAGTTAGCGCGTACTTTTGTTTTGTAGTAAAGTTATCACAGAAGTGAATTCAGTGATTTACAGCTCATTCGTAACATTATTGAAACATGTGTCATTCATTTTACGAAGATGTAGTAATATGAGAGAAGATTTTTTTCAGTGTATTTATCAACTGAAAGATAAGACTTTTTCGGTGTGCCTGATAAATATATAAAGACATTCATTACACGTAAAAAAACTGAGAAACATTCTAGTTCTTCGACATCTGATTATACCGAAAGACATACGAAAAATGTGGCTGCCATGAATGATGAATCGGAAAATGAAGAAGACATATTCAATTTTCAAAATGAGATAACGGACAAGTCTGATGACGAAGCCATTTCCGATAAAAAAAATAATGAAATTTTGAAGTTCCAAAACAAAAAAACTGAATCACTAAATTCTGTTTGGTTGCGTTAACTGGAAAGAAACACCCTTATGAATTTTTCTGCAAATCATTAAAATTTGGCTGAATAACATTGATACTCCTACTCATTCAAGGCTTCATGAATGGACCTTAACCTATGGAAATGAAATTCTGGGATTTATGAGGCTCCCATAGATGATATACTGAAGGTAAAGACTGTTTGACTGGAAATACGATAGAAGGAATGAACATTACAAAAATAAAATAATGAAGAAAACAGAAATGTTCTTGATTGAAAGACCCCAAAATCAATGGGGCACATTTTTTTTGTTATTGTTATTTCCGTCAACCGATTGCACTCCTACGCGCAACCCTCGGAAGTCTTCAAGAGACTTGTGTGAGCTAGGGAAGACGCAGCCCTTTCCTTTTAACGTGTGATACCCTTCGCTCCAAAGGCGAACGCTCCACCAGCACGGCCACCACGGACCACGGACATGCGCCACTTCTTCCTCAAGAGCGGTGTATGAACGGTCGATTTCACTGCTCAAAGTTGAAGAAAAGGTAAGAGGAAACGTAAAAGCAACAGCTTGGTCTTTGAACCAGCCATGAAAGTAAAGAAGTAACATTTTAAAAGAAAAGTATTTTATTCAAAAGTAACCAGCATAAACTCTTGGAGGACATCCAAGAGTTACAGATTGCAGACGCAACAGTTACTGTGGTCCCTGCTACGCGAGTGGCCAACTGTGAATAACTAAACCCATGAAAACGTTATTTTCTAGAAAGGAGAATATCCTTATTCAAAGTAAGTGTTATTTTCGATTCTGAATGGAACGAGATTATAAAATTGGGGATTTTCTAATTCAAAATTGATATGTCAATCTGGCTTACCTGGATTGTGGTGTTTCATTTCGCTCGAAGGAACAGGTCCGGTATATTTAATATCTGGAGGTTGAGTCATCATGTAATGTATTGGAAATCTGAGGTTATCAAAACTTTTATATCCAATTCCCATGGAATAACTTGGCTCCATCCAATACACGAGCTCTTTGTCACCATCACTGTCAAAGCTATAGTAGTGAACGACGGACAATGGACTATATCTATTATATCGGTTTTCAGCGCGATACCCTCGAAAATCCCTTGGGTGTCTGAAAAACATTGCATTTTCTCTGTTGTAGTTCAAACCTTCAGGTTTTTCGAAACCTAGCGTTAGTATAAGGGGCGACTTCGTACTTCTGTAATTTGGTGAAAAACTGGACTGTAAATCTTGCATAGCTGGGCTACCGAACATATTTCTAGGGTATTTTTCGTACAGCGATTTTGTCAATTTGTCGATTTTCTCGGTATTTTTGGTGTCTTCGTTGCCTTCTCTTAGAAGATCGCAAAGTATTTGATTGGTGAGGATTGTGAAGATGACGGCATGAATCTGTAAATTTTAAATGAGTAATTTTATGTTCACAGCATTTTTGAGAAAATTCGTTCAAGAATGCCCACTTTCTCGGAGCAACTTCAGGCCTCAAAATACGCTAATCTAGTATTTTAGTCCGTTGCTAAGCAACGAACTTTCCCGGACCGTTTTCGGCCCCAAACGGTACGGAAAAGTACTTTTTCTGAAATCGTTCGAGAATGCCCACTTTCTCGGAGCAACTGCAGGCCTCAAAATACGCTAATCCAGTATTTTAGTCCGTTGCTAAGCAACGAACTTTCCTGGACCGTTTAATACTTTTCCGTATCGAAAACGATACGGGAAAGTACTTTGCCGTCCTAGGCCGTCAATATCGGTCTTTGGTTTATAGTTGTCACTTTGACGTTTCAGGAAAGCACGTAATTTCGAATCCTCAATTTATGATAATGCTGATTGCGATTTCAGAAGAAATAGTTTGTGAACCTCGTAGTAAAAGCACATTCCCAGACTTCAATGCTTGTTGGCCTCGGCTTAACGCCTCGGCCAACAATTTACATTGTCGTCCGGGAATGTTTTGCTTTTACTACTAGATACATAATATACTATTTTAAAATTATCATCAATTTTTGTTTTTCCTTTCTGAACGTTACAGCAATATGCGAATAATTCGGCTGTAGATCAATAAGTTTGCCGGAGAGTGATTTAAGGCAAATATCTGTCAGAGAATAACTACTTCCCTGGGTTATACCACGACATTGGAGTGTTAGTGTGTAGCCTAACCTACAAATAATTAATTACTATGAGTTTGTTATGGCCATATTTGCATTTTGTAATTTTATCTCAATTTGGAACAATCAGAATTTGTGCTCGGATGCCTGGGCTATAATTGAGATTTCCACGTATTTGTGTTGGGCATAAAAACATTTTTTTTTTGAGTAAAAAGAGGACGGGGATTTCTGATTTCATTTTTAGAAGCGAAACATTGTTAGGTTGATTCTGAACGTTTTGTGGAATAAAAACGTGCTTGTGAGAAAACCCCCTAGAGTTTCGAGACAAATATTGAATTGATCATCACAGAAGTACAAGTCAAAACTTCAAGTGTATCTCTAATTGGTGATACTATCCTCTTCTCTTCCTATTATTCTATTCCCATTTTTCCCGCTGACGTATCAAGCAAGAGGAAGTGAAACATCCCATTAACCAAAGGTAAGTCAATTAGAGCGCATTTCTTTCCATACAGTCTACCACTTTAAAGTACCTAACATTTGGTCCTTCGAGCCGGATTCAATCAATTTTGTTGTTTTGTTCCGATTCAATTCAATATTTGGAAATATTTTGTAGATTTGACATTATTTCCGTTCAAAATTAGACCCGTCCTCGCACAGAAGTTTGTGTATTTTGCTTCAATTTGATAAAAACCGCCGTTTTAATTAGTAATGGTCCAATTATCAATTACCGAATGATGATTTAGTTGAAACCTTAGGAACATTTTATACCAATTTGTTGATAAGACGTCGGTTCAGTCATAATTTTTTATGATCATTCGGAGAGAGAGTGAGACACAAAAGAAAAACATTTTACTGTTTTTATGCCTAGCCCATTGGTTCATAGCCTAGTGAATGTAGATAAAAACATTCTGATTGTTTCGATTCTAAATTGAATTCATATTGAAATCCATTTTTGTCTACTTGCTGGAAGTTTGTGTATTTTTATCAATTCCTAGATACAATCATTAAAAATGTCCAAAACACAAGATCAACAGAGACTTGACAGATGCCTTGCTAAACGCACTAATTTATTTCAAAGAGCTCAGTTGTGTTTTGATGATGGCCAAGCGTTAGAGAAAAATCCAACTGATGCCACCAAATTGAAGAATTTCGCAATTCGATATAGTACGTTTTCCAAGACAGCTCAGGAATTTTATGAAATTGTTCAAGAAATTGTTGAACTAAAACAATCCATAAATCCTGAAGCACCAGTTAGCTATAGTTTTCTTGATGGGTTTGAGGATTTGTATAGTAATATTCAGTACTTCGCTACTACATTGATTCCCACACCTACTACATCGGCAAACAACAGTCCACCTCCTGACAACAGATCTCGTGTTCCTATGCCAAAAATTGAATTAATCAAGTTTGATGGGGAAGATTTGACTATTTGGCCAATTTTTCATAAAAACTTTAAACATTTAATTCATTCCAAAACAGAATTTTCTAGAGCTGAAAAGTTACAATATTTATTGGGGAGTTTAACCGGTAAGGCTTTGAGGACGTGTAGTGCTATTGAATCCATACCAAATAATTATGACATAATTTGAAGCAACCAATCACAAAACACTACTCGTCTATCGCCATCGTCAGCATACAAATGTTGATGTAACTGATATTTAAATGCTCGATATCCGTGCTTTTTCAATACCTATTTTTCTTGCTGATTCGTAACTGATCTGCATTTCTCGACTAATTTCTCTTAAAGAAACCGTTTTGTCAACCTCAGCCAAAGCAAGAACGTTAATCTCAGTCTCATCATTTATGATAAACCTCTGTTCTGCCTCTCGATTTCCCTCTTGCCTAAAACGATTCTCAACATACGGAAAATACTGATGGGATGGATGTTGCCGATTGGGATATCTCTGAGCATACAACTCAGCAGCATTCCTTGAATATCTGTGACATTCTCCAAACAATAACATCATATCCACTTTTTCACTTTGAGTATACATTATTTTGACGGACAATTGAACTAAAATTTAATGAAAATCAAGAAAATTTAACCTCCTGCTCTTAAAGCTTATGTCACTGTCATAACCTAAGTGAGTGTTTTGTTCTCCAAAGAAGACTTGATCGAAATAACTGCAGAATATTATGCATCATGCCTATCCTCGGCACACTTGACAAAAGTAAATAAATTATTATGAAGTATTTTCCTCAGTAATATTTAATTTATGTTCTTATTTGTAATACAATCGCAAATAAATTAGTATCGTTAGATTCGTCAAAATATCATTTTTTCGGAAAGTGCTTGTCAAAAAATGGTCTCCATATGAAAAATAATAGTTAGACACGAAAATGTTATTTTGCCAACTTGTCTTATTCATATCTATCATACTAGTCACTAAAACTTCGCGAATGTAATATTCTGATATCACCTGAGATCCTTAGATAGGTTTACTTCCGATCATGGCCACCTAGATGTAATTCCAAAAGTGACCCCGAAAAATTAAGTAGACATAAAAACTTTCGAAAATGTCACATTCTGATCTAGAATTGTCTCAGAAATCCAAAAATGTTACAATATACAGGGGTTCCATTTAAAAATTTAGAACCAGAGCCATTTCCGGTGAAATCGAAAGTGACCGGAAAGTGAATAATATGTGAAAACTCTCCTCTTCACAAACCATTTACCTATACCAAATCTCATTTTGATACACCTAATGGTCTAGAAGTTATGACTTGTCTAATAGATTCGTTAACACCCGGTATATTTCCAGAAAAAGCAGGACTTGAATATAATATATGGAAAAGTGTCTCTTAATGCGTATATCCTGTTCCAAATATCAGAAACTAAGACAAAAAAGCATATATCGAGTGAGTCTGAAAGATCCCTATTTTTGAGAGGAATAATCCAAATCAAAGCACGAAAATTTATGTGATTTTTTATGATGAAACGTATTCTGTAGCACTTCCGGTTTTACCGGAAATGTTTCTAGTTTTAATTTTCCAAATTACATATTTTCACAATTTTGAAATCTGGGGCAAATTTTGAACATAACGAGTTTCAATATTATTCTTACTGATGATAACATTTCATATATGAAACGTTAATTACCTATGCCATGTTGTCCATGAAGTAGCATGTTCATTACAACACTTAGCCATCACAAAAAAACTACTGCTGGTTGCAAAATTTTCTAATAAAAATGCTAATTGCATTTCATGACATCGGATAGAAACGTTCCAAATGTGTAAAATCACCATTATTACAAAAAAAAAATTATACCATGTTCGAAATTAGCCATAGATTTCAAAAATGTGAAAATATACAAGGTGCTCCATTTGAAAAACTAAAACTATCACCATTTTCGGTGGAATCGTTTCATCTCAACAAATTACATCACAATAGCCCCCTAAATTATCGGATAATTTTTCTTAAAAACAGATATTTCATCTCTCAGACTCACCCGGTATAGAACATTTTAAATATGAAACATTTTGAAACAATAAATAATTCTTGCCTATTCTAATTTGTAATGAATAAAAAGTGCTTGTATTATGGAAATATTGTTATTGAAAATTTGTTCAATTTTAACTAGGTACTTAAAATTAATTTTCTAACTCACCTTATATCCAAACATTTCCAAGCACTAAAAAATATGTTGTGTGTTTCTGTTGAAGACGATTCTATGGAATGATGGAAAATGTTCAGAGTCTGCAGATTTTATTATCCTTCCTTTGAAATAATTGGAGTAAAATTTATGTTGATGTATTATTGAGATTAGATCTTTTAATCGTTGAGTTTTGCATATAATAAAAATTACGATGAATATTCTGTGCAGATAATGTTAACAATTTGGATACAGTGATTGAATTAACTCGATTACAGTTGAACTTCCCCGTACTTAGCTCAACAATTTCCGAGGAAGTATTTAATGCTTGTATTTTTATTAGTCCAGGAAAACTGGAATCGGAATGCTTCCTGAATTGAAATAATAACATTTATTTTCCTTGAAAACTAGATTACAATATACGGAAAGAGAAAAGGCTATATTTCACCTTCCTGTTAATTTGCATGGTATCTATAACGAAACTATAACTAGAATGATTTTCACTAAAAAAGTTTTCAAAACCACGACAATTGTTTAGCTGTACAACAGCTTCTTCAAGTGGAGATGATCTAAATTACATCTTTGCTGTGTTTCCTTAAATACTCTTAAATTGATTAGGGTTCAGTAAACCCCCGATAAGTATCAATATATTACTGATTCTATTCAATCTAACCTTTCCAGGAAAACGTAATAAATAAGTAATAGTGAATTATTCAGTTCGAGTTGGTCATTTAGAAGTTTCTGAGAACTTTTCCATTTATTAATCTCCATACTTTCTAAAAGATTCAGCTTCATGCCCTTGTTTTTAAAATGACGGATTTCAAAATCATGTTCGAAAGTATTAGACCGGGATCCCACGCCTATTTTCAAAAATGATTATCAACAGGCTGAATCTTCCTGAGTAGCTTCGTTTTGCCGAGACGCCCAACTTTTTCCTCTACGAAAATTCTCGATAGTGGTAGCTAATAAAATGCGCAAGCTTCAATCATGTCGATTTGGTGAGTGCAAAAAAGTCGTTAATAACAGTTAGTTTTTCAGTCGAACCACGAGCTAATTCGATAAAGTACTCGAAAAATCTTTTGTCCTACAAAATGGATGGTAGGACTGAAGAGTCCCCCACTCCCAACATGTACCAAAGACGTGGTCATAAAAATTCATTAATAACCAGCGGATTTTTTTACCGTTGCTTGGTTAATATTTGTATAATTGAATGGTCATATTGTCCTACAAATTGAATGGGTAGGACTGGGAACACCTACCATTCAATTTCTCTCATCGATGGAATAGAAATTTCAAGTATTACCAATTGTCAAATTACTTTTCAAATTCATAAATAGTTAGTATTATTATAATTATTGTTATTGTTAGCAGAACTAAGTTTTGAAAAAATATTTGAACAAGTGATTTATTAACGGCCGCCGGCCGTTTAAAAATCTTAAAGGACGGAGGCCATTAACATTAACATTTCAATTATCATCTGAATACCGTTAAACCAAAATAACAATATGGGATTACGGAAATAAAATTTCAGGGGCTTCGATGAGAAAAAATTACCTTTTGAAAAGAAAAAGAGGTTGGACCCTGGGTAAGACTAACCGAATCTAGATCGGCAGTCAACGTGTAATTGCTTCTGACCATTTATCTGCAATACTTATATAAATAGGAAACTGATACGTTTATTTCGCACATTTATAAAACACTCAAAAATTGACAAATACAAGGGTGACAACTCTATTGACCGTTTCGTCGTAGCTGTCGATCTCTGTCCTGACACAGATGTCTGCTCGCATGTACCCGCTTCCTTTCAAATCGAAGGAGGAATCATTGACCTCCAGAAGAATCCGATGACCAAAATGTTCGTTCAGTTCGGGGATGCAAACTTTAGTCCCGTAGGGTACGCCCAGCATACTGTCCATTGCCAGGGTGACGAATTCGGATCTGTTATCAACATAATCCTGAAAAAAAGAATATATTTTTTCAATAATGAATACTTATAATAGTAAAATATGCTTTATTGTTCAAAGAAGATAATGTTATTGACAAAATAATTTCATATTTATATGTCAGTATATCGAGAAAATTAAAATTGTAGGGCACATTGAAAAATCTGTACAGTGCAAAGTCGAAAACAATAATGTCATTATAAAATATGATAAAATATAATAGTATGAAGGTATAAATTTATTTTCAAGAACTGTCGTAAAACTCTTGCAGAGTCTAACACTGAGGAGGTCTTTTATGGCCAATTTCAGCAACTAATTCCTTAAGTTAGGAAATACCTAAATCGAATTTAGGAATGCCCAAGTGCAATTTGCGTTTTACCAAGCGTTAAGTAATGCTCAATAGTGATAGGAAATACCTAACTAACGGCCGTTTGCACGAATTTTAGTTAAATTCAAGTTAAAATTAAATCAACAATTAAATCTTTGCACCACATCGTTTGATCTACAGTGCGTTCATAAAGTGTGGAAACGCTCTATTATCTTACGAGTTGATCATTTTCGGAGGACAAGCTCGGACAGGTCGATTTTGTATTTTAGTTTTCCACCTTTTTTTAGAAAAAAATAATTTTTCCCCTACCACCTTTCAAGATATGACATCATCGATATTTTTTTTAAATTGAAAGGGTATATTTTTATGTCAAAAATTGAATGCCCATATTTTTCTGAGTTCAACCATACCACATACGTCATATCTTACACTTCGAATCACAGTATACTGAGTGTAAAGAAAACCAGTGCGACATATGCAATGGTAACTAAAAACTTATTTTCTGGTTGCTAAGGGCTTCCATATGTTTATTTAGCCTACTATTCGAGTGTAGCAATATACTCGTACTAACTACTGAGTAATTCTTAGGTTTACGTTGCAAAATGAATAATGAAATGAATGTTGAGAAATGTGAACACTGGTTTCCTTTATACTCAGAATACTTTAATTCGAAGTGTAAGATATGACGTATGTGGTATGGTTGAACTCAGAAAAACATGGGCATTTGATTTTTGACATAAAAAGATACCCTTTCAATTAAAAAAAATATCGATGACGTCATATCTTGAAAGGTGGTAGGGGAAAAAATTATTTTTTCTAAAAAAATGTGGAAAACTAAAATACAAATTCGTCCTGTCCGAGCTTTTCCTCCGAAAATAATCAACTCGTAAGAAAATAGAGCGTTTCCACACTTTATGAACGCACTGTATAGTTACCATGTTGATTTAATTATTAGTTAATAGTTAATCTTTGATAAGTTAGGCCGAATTATAATTCAAATTGGTGCAAACAGCCGTTAGGTATTTTCTATCATTCTTAAGCATTACTTCACGTGTGGTGAAACGCAAATTGCACTTGGGTATTCCTAAATGCAATTTAGGTATTTCCTTACTTTAGGAATCAGTTGGTGAAATCGGCAATTAGTGTTCTTCTGAAACAAATGTTACCCAAGGTTTTCAAGTGATGTGGAAGATGATTATACATCTTGATACCATTATGTGTCTACGGTTGCACAACAATTTGAGGGCTATACCCAATAACTTTTATATTTATATTTTATATATTGCCCCTCGATAAATCCGTCCTGATTTATATTTTCCTGGGTAGGATTGTCACGTTGGTAGCTACAGCTGCCTTCGTGGCGACGTTAGTTGTTGCTTCGAAAGCTCAAGGTCTTCTGACCGAAGCCACAAATGTGTGGTTGGCTTCCTGTTGTTGACTTCCTTTGTTTCTATTTTTACATCTTCGTACCGTACTGATGAGAGCTTAAGCTCGAAACACGTGTTGCACAACAATTTGAGGGCTATACCCAATAACTATATTTTATATATTGCCCCTCTATAAATCCGTCCTGATTTATATACAGGCCGTTTCTTTTATCATGTGGTAACCTTGCTATATTCTAAACCGTAACAGATACGAAGACAATTAATTGGGAGAAAAGGTAACTATTGTTGAGAACAGTACAATGGTCAAAGAAAATTTACAGGGAGTCTCGCCCTTCCCGAGTTATACAGGGAAAACCAAAAATGCTGTTATTTGTTTTTTATGAATAGAACTGTTATTTCTGAAAATATAAAAAAATTTATAAGGATAGTTTTAATGTATTTAAAATGTACTATAAAAATGAAACAATGAATCTTTGATTAAACGTTTCGTGTCAACACGGCCACCATCAACATTTTTTTTTCAAATACGGACCTGTCTATTTTAGTACAAATATTGATAAAGCGATAAAATCACAATTCAGTGGTTCATCACACTTAATATTTTTATAACGTTTCATTTAAAATAACTAGCATCCTCAGTGACAACAATTTTTAATCAAGATCCAGTCGTTAGTTCTTTTGTAAATTATTTTCATTTCTTCAAAACCTATTCAACTATTGGCATACTTCAGACTTCACCCCATAATTTCGATAAGAAGATACCCCAACACAACGAACATTCGTATTTTTCCTTCTTGGGCATTTTTGTATTACAGAAATCCTTGTTTCAAAGCTGATTTCTTCTGAATCAATTATCATACTGAATATTTCTATAATTCTCAATCCTGGAAGTAACGAAAATATTAGTTTTTGGTCAAAATACGACTATTGTGTGATATGGTACAATTAAATAGCATCTCACTTCATTTACCATTTTTAAACAAGTAGGCTTTGCTTGGTTTCTATGGCAGGACAAATAAATGAGTTGTTGATACGTGTTAAGAACTGTCAGTCGTTTATACACTCAGTCATATCAAAGATGTATTCAAATGACGAAAGGACTGATATGCTATTTGCTTATGCAAAATCAAATAGACATCCTCTTTTGGCAAAAAATATGTATGGTGAGCTATACCCAAATCGTCGTATTCCAAACATTCAAATGTTTAGACGATTAGAAAGAAATTTGAGAGACTGTGGTGCATTTGATAGAAATAAAACTAGAACATTTGTTGTTACTGGAAGTATGCGGAACCAAATAAATGTTTTAGGTAAGCAAATATTACTTCATAAAGATTAACAAAGTGACAAAAATATTTTTTTTTCAATTTAGGATTGGTCAGTTACAAAAATATTTCTAATCAAGATTGTTCTTTACGAGAAATTGCCCAAGAACTAGGGATTTCTGTAAAATCTACCAGAAATATTTTGAAAAAGAACAAATACAAATGCCACAGGATACGCAAAGTTCATCACCTCAATGAAAGGGATTACGGAAGGAGAGTACGATTTGCGATGTGGTTGAGACGTAGAAATAGGGAAGTTGGAAATATTTGTAATAAAATAATATGGACGGACGAATCAAAATTCACCAACAATGGTTGGTTTAACAGAAACATCCATTATAGGTGGAATAATACAAATGAACATTTATATAGAGAAACCAATTTCCAGGAAATTTTCGGAATAAATGTTTGTTTGGGAATTTTGGGAACAAACATACTAGGTCCTTTCTTTTACGACGAGCATTTGAATGGTGGAATGTATTTACATTTTTTATCCAATGAGTTTGATGGCTACTTAGATGAATTGCCACTGAACATCCGCCGTGAAATACAATATTTTCAACAAGACGGTGCCCCTCCCCATAATGCAGCAATAGTAAGGGAACATTTAGATGCAATATTCCCAAGAAAATGGATTGGAAACAATGGACCAATTGCCTGGCCAGCTCGATCCCCAGACCTGACTCCTTTAGATTTTTTTGTATGAGGATACATAAAGGATAAAGTTTTTTCGACAACTAGTACAGATATCGACCATTTCAAACAAAAAATAAGAGATGCATGTAATAGCATTACACCCATCATGCTAGAAAATTGCCACAGAAATTGTATGGACAGACAACTTATGTGCATTCAACAAAGAGGTCGGCAATTCGAGCATTTAATGTAGGTTATCATGAAGAATTCATTTTCTGTATTGGTTTTATTTTCACTCAAAAATTCAATATGAAATAAATTGTTTTCTGTTTGTTTGATTTCTTCTACTCTTAAGTAAGTTTATTTCCGAGGTAAATTGCTATCGTTCGTCTCTGAAACTACAGATATCTTTTATTATAGTGTAAACATAATTTTAATAGATACATTTATTCAAAGCGTCACTGATAATTTTTATATCGGAGAGTTAGGTTTTGTGGAATCCATAAACGACCTAACGACAGGACCGTAATTAAAAATTGTTGTCACTGATGATGTTAGTTATTTTAAATGAAACGTTATAAAAATATCAAGTGTGATGAACCACTGAATTGTGATTTTATCGCTTTATCAATATTTGTACTAAAACAGACAAGTCCGTATTTGAAAAGAAATGTTGATGGTGGCCGTGTTGACACGAAACGTTTAATCAAAGATTCATTGTTACATTTTTATAGTACATTTAGAATACATTAAAACTTTCCTTTTCCATTTTTTTATATTTTCAGAAATAACAATTCTATTCGTAAAAAACAAATAACAGCATTTTTAGTTTTCCCTGTATAACTCGGGAAGGGCGAGACTCCTTGTAAATTTTCTTTGACCATTGAACGGTTCTCCACAATAGTTACCTTTTCTCCCATTTAATCGTCTTTGTATCTGTTACGGTTTAGAATATAGCAATGTTACCACATGATAAAAGAAACGGCCTGTTTATATATATATATATATATATATATATATATATATATATATATATATATATATATATATATATATATATATATATATTTATATATATATATATATATATATGCTTAATACTTGTTTCAAGGAGCAATAAATGTTCCAGTGACTGTAAAACAGTCGAAAACAATCCTTTAGGAACTCACTATACCTTTGTATAGATTGTATGGCATATGCCCGACAGAAAACAACTACTTCTCTGGCTAATACCTCGACAGATATTGAATTATATCTGTCAGACATATGTGCAAAGATCCTTACTTTGAAGGAACAACTTTGCAAGAGCTCTCAGAGACAGACAGCAGGACACCGCCTGATCCAAACAAGGATCCAACTGCATACCGGTTTCGGGATGTAGTCCCTCATCAGTGCAGTCCAGGTTATCTCGGTTGTATACACGCGGGGGCCCGGTGCCCGTCATCGTTCGCCGGGATGAACACTGCAATCGCTTACAGGATCCACCTCGGCAACAGATTAGAGAGCGCTCCAGAAGTACATTTCGGATACGAAATGGTATATGCTGAATACTTGTTTCAAGGAGCAATAAATGTTCCAGTGACTTTAAAACAGTCGAAAACATTACTTTAGGAACTCACTATACCTTTGTATAGATTGTATGGCATATGTCCGACAGAAAACAACTACTTCTCTGGCTAATACCTCGACAGATATTGAATTATATCTGTCAGACACCACCAGTGTCCTACTGTCTGTCTCTGAGAGCTCTTGCAAAGTTGTTCCTTCAAAGTAAGGATCTTTGCACATATGTCTGATAGATATAATTCAATATCTGTAGAGGTATTAGCCAGAGAAGTAGTTGTTTTCTGTCGGACATATGCCATACAATCTATACAAAGGTATAGTGAGTTCCTAAAGTATTGTTTCCGACTGTTTTACAGTCACTGGAACATTTATTGCTCCTTGAAACAAGTATTCAGCATATACCATTTCGTATCCGAAATGTCCTTCTGGAGCGCCCTCTAATCTGTTGTCGTGGTAGATCCTGTAAGCGATTGCAGTGTTCATCCCGGCGAACGATGACGGGCACCCCGCGTGTATACAACCGTGATAACCTGGACTGCACTGATGAGGGACAACATCCTGAAAACGGTCTGCAGTTGGTTCCTTGTTTGGATGAGGCGGTGTCCTGCTGTCTGTCATATGCCATACAATCTATACAAAGGTATAGTGAGTTCCTAAAGGATTGTTTTCGACTGTTTTACAGTCACTGGAACATATTTATATATATGTATATATATATATATATATATATATATATATATATATATATATATATATATATATATATATATATATATATATATATATAGATTGTATTTTTCTTACCTTTTAAAATAGTGCTTATTCATTGTAATATTTGAACAGTTGTTCAATATTGACAGAATATAATTATTGTCTTTTATAAAACTTTGAATTCCTTGGTTGTAAATGTCTGTAATAATATTCCAATCATTTCGTACAACAGTGAAAAATCGCTTTTGTACAAGTAATGTACCATATTCTTTCTACGACCAAGTGATAATTTTAGCAAATAATGTACAAGAAACATCAAAGAAAAATTAACAGTTTTAAATGATTCAAAATGTTAAAAAAGTGATTTCTTTAAAAAAAATCACCTCCAAGAAATACCGATGTTAGTTACATGTTTGTATGAAAATGGAACAAAAAGGTTGACTGAGAACTATTTCAACTTACTTATTATTTGTAATATTTATTTTCGAATACAATATATTTTCTTTATGACAATATAACGAGGTCAGAATCATAATTAGACACAAATTTTACCTGTAAAGTCCTCAATTTTTGCCCATGTTTATCCTGGTAGCCCTTTTCATGATCCTGGTCGGTATAATCAGGATAATAGGCGGTGAGGGTGACATTATTGAAAGTTTCGCCGTGGCATTTCAAAGTGATTTCTGCAAAGTGAAAAATAAATATCAATTGAATAGTTTTTTTTTGCTTCCGCAACGTCTGAAATTTTACTATTCTTACAAAATGAAGTTTTACTAGTTTTACTAGCTATAGAACGCATTCCATTGGGAATTTTAAAGTTATTGTGTCGGATATACAACATTATCAAACATGACGTCGTTCACTTCTTAACGTGAACAGAGTATACCCGGTACAATTTGTTGGATAGATCACTATCCGTTCGAAACGTCGACAGTCAACGGGAAGAAGGTTGTATACGTTCAGTTCAAACTCCGGATCGACTCATTGATGGTTAGATTGTGAGCCCCTACCATCATTTAATGAAAGATGTTCACATCTAAATTCTAAATCGTTTGGTAAGTCCATCCGCAGTTTAACTGGAGCTATACAACTGGCCCTTAAAGTTGTAACAGAATTGCTTCAAGCGACTTTTCTTGTTTACGTTGTTCATCAATGTCATGTTACGGTTGCATTTCACTACTAAAAAGTATTCGAATCATTAGTAGAAGTAAATTCAACGATGATATTGATACAATTTTCAGCAGTAGTGGAAATATCCATATATACCCGGTGACCCCGGGAGGTGGCTCGCCCCTATAACTTTTTTGTTTTTGAACATAATAGAATGAAATTTGGAATGAACAAGTAACTCAAGGTCATGGAACTTCCCGATTCACCGAAAGTGACATAAACTTTCGATTTTTAAATGGGACACCCAGTATTTTGTATATTATCACTTCTTTTGACTGCACATGATATTCTAAATTCAAATTCTTTATTGTATCAATGAAAAACATTCTTACGAAAAATATAGTACACATAAAAATTTTTGAGGGAATTCTTCAATTTTTTTATATAATTGTGATAGAATAATATATTCAAAGCAATCTGTGGTCACCTAAGCTGAGCTTGTGATGTGACACAACAGACTGTCAGATTTACAAAGTTACATGTCTTATAAATTACTTATCGTTGATTATAAAAATAAAATGTGATTATATTCCATCGCTATGTGGAATGTGTGATTTAGTACTACATATACTTTCTTAATAATACGAGTAATGCGTTTATACAACTTCAAGATTTTTTCTTTCGTTATGGCCTAAACCAAATTATCTGTGCGCCAACCAGGATAACTGAAAATTTGAGTACTCTAATCGATATCATAGTTTCCTCTAATACGGATTTTTGTAATAATGTCGAGGTTCTTAATATGGAGGGAATCTCCGACCATCATAGTATAATTTGTAATTCAAACCTCAAAAAGGAGGTTAAACCTATTATTTTCAAAACGTATAGAGACTACTTTCGCTTTGTTTATGATTCCTTCTTTGCTGATCTAGTAAATATAAGATGGGATAGTATTTATGGTATAGCCGATGCCAACTAAGCTGTTGAGTTTTTCATTGTCAACATTCTGGGACTATTTGATCTATATGCGACTCTGAAAACGGTTAGAATTAAAAAAAGGCCGGCACCATGGATTACTGATAACATCAGGTTCATGATGAAGTTGCGGAATAGAGCTCACACTAAATACAAGAAATCTAAATCCGCTGAAGATTGGGAGGAATATAAACTTCGGCGTAACTTCGTTAATACTTGTTTGCAATCTGAAAAACGTGCCTTTTTGAGTCATAAATTCAAAATAGATCCTAGGAATTTTTGGAAGTTTTTGCGTTGGCTCAATGTGAGACCTAAACCGTCGGGTTGTCAGTCACATTTTGGTAATGCTGAAAGCTACAGCGAGGCCTTCGTTGATAAAGTCGTTCCTTGCATAACTGATCGTCAACTTATTAATAGTTCTTATGATAAAAAGCTTTTCAATGGTTCAACTAACAAATTTCTATTTTCTGCAGTGTCTCATGATACAGTCGAGAAAGTAATAAATAATATCAAAACTACTGCTATGGGTTCCGATGGTATTGATATAAAAATGATACATTTTGTTATCTCCTATCTGAGCGCGCATGTCACTTACATTGTAAATTTATGTCTCTCTACTGGGATATTCCCCCACTCTTGGAAGAATGCAGATGTTATACCGGTCCCTAAAAAATCGACACCATCCTATGTCACGGACTTCAGGCCGATAATATTTATATTTCGTACGTTAACGTCTACGTGAAGGTTCACGTACTGTGAATTAGACGTTCAAAAGTTATTATTTATAGTTCAAATTAAAATTAAAAACACTGTGCTTGATTCAAGGTGATAAACTATCTCAGGCTCATTAGAGATTTTAAAATTATTTAATAACCTGAAAATCATAACAGACTCTGATAAATTCCTACGCGTTGTTGCCAAGTCTTATAAATTACTTATCGTTGATTATAAAAATAAAATGTGATTATATTCCATCGCTATGTGGAATGTGTGATTTAGTACTACATATACTTTCTTAATAATACGAGTAATGCGTTTATACAACTTCAAGATTTTTTCTTTCGTTATGGCCTAAACCAAATTATCTGTGCGCCAACCAGGATAACTGAAAATTTGAGTACTCTAATCGATATCATAGTTTCCTCTAATACGGATTTTTGTAATAATGTCGAGGTTCTTAATATGGAGGGAATCTCCGACCATCATAGTATAATTTGTAATTCAAACCTCAAAAAGGAGGTTAAACCTATTATTTTCAAAACGTATAGAGACTACTTTCGCTTTGTTTATGATTCCTTCTTTGCTGATCTAGTAAATATAAGATGGGATAGTATTTATGGTATAGCCGATGCCAACTAAGCTGTTGAGTTTTTCATTGTCAACATTCTGGGACTATTTGATCTATATGCGACTCTGAAAACGGTTAGAATTAAAAAAAGGCCGGCACCATGGATTACTGATAACATCAGGTTCATGATGAAGTTGCGGAATAGAGCTCACACTAAATACAAGAAATCTAAATCCGCTGAAGATTGGGAGGAATATAAACTTCGGCGTAACTTCGTTAATACTTGTTTGCAATCTGAAAAACGTGCCTTTTTGAGTCATAAATTCAAAATACATCCTAGGAATTTTTGGAAGTTTTTGCGTTGGCTCAATGTGAGACCTAAACCGTCGGGTTGTCAGTCACATTTTGGTAATGCTGAAAGCTACAGCGAGGCCTTCGTTGATAAAGTCGTTCCTTGCATAACTGATCGTCAACTTATTAATAGTTCTTATGATAAAAAGCTTTTCAATGGTTCAACTAACAAATTTCTATTTTCTGCAGTGTCTCATGATACAGTCGAGAAAGTAATAAATAATATCAAAACTACTGCTATGGGTTCCGATGGTATTGATATAAAAATGATACATTTTGTTATCTCCTATCTGAGCGCGCATGTCACTTACATTGTAAATTTATGTCTCTCTACTGGGATATTCCCCCACTCTTGGAAGAATGCAGATGTTATACCGGTCCCTAAAAAATCGACACCATCCTATGTCACGGACTTCAGGCCGATAATATTTATATTTCGTACGTTAACGTCTACGTGAAGGTTCACGTACTGTGAATTAGACGTTCAAAAGTTATTATTTATAGTTCAAATTAAAATTAAAAACACTGTGCTTGATTCAAGGTGATAAACTATCTCAGGCTCATTAGAGATTTTAAAATTATTTAATAACCTGAAAATCATAACAGACTCTGATAAATTCCTACGCGTTGTTGCCAAGTCTGATTATATTCCGGGAAGAACTCGATATGGATGAACCCTCAAACAAAGATATTTATGTATTACTTCAGAGTATAGTGACACAAAATAAAGACATAAAAAATGAAATAAGGAATATAAATCAGAACGTAGCAAATCAATCACAGACAATCGATCAATTGAAAAGAGAAGTAACAGACTTGAAAATCGAAAACATTGAACTTAAGAAAAATCAGTTAACGGCTAACCGAATCCAGAAGAAAAATAAGTTATTGATTTACGGCATTGAAGAAAAAGACAACGAAATTACCATAAATGATGTGAAAGAATTAATAATCAACAAATTGCATGTCGATATTGATGACACCGAGATAAGCAACACGTATCGGATCGGCAAAAGGAAAAGTAACGTGGAGCGACCCATAGTTCTGGAACTGGTGAGAAATTTAAAAAAACAAAAGATCTTCAGTCAAGTCAGGAATTTGGCAGGGACAAAAATAAGAATTGCTAATGATTTAACCAAGGAGGATAGAGACACGCATAAAATTCTTTTAAAACATCAGCAGATCGCTAGAGAAAAGGGCTATACAACGAAAATTCATAAGGGTACCATTGTGATCAACGGAGAACAGTACACAGCCCAAGAATTAGAGAATCAACCAAATCCCGAACAAACTTCAAATAAACAAATACCATCCTCTCATGGTGCACCTGAAACTGCAACTTTTCAAGCTGAAGAAGAGCAGAAAATCATAAAAAAACTGCATGAAATCGAAGAAAAGAAACAAACTGAGAATCCACCTTATCTTCGTTCAAGAGTGAAGTCAACTAGCCAAAGTGACAAAAAGAGAACTACATCATCATCTTCTTCAAAAAAATAGTACATATATATTATATCTGCGTAGATGCGTGTATATATAAAAGCATTCATAAGGATTCATTAACATAGAAATAAGTATTTGGTCGTTTCAAAGTAGTTTTTTATTATTGTTATCATTACTATATCATTATCAATATTATTTTCATTATATCCAAATGAGCAATTCTACTACATTCTGTCATCTAAATGTTCGATCTATCTTGGGTGGTTTCGATATACTAAAAACCTATATCTTGGATAGTTCTTCACACTTTTTTGCAGTGTCCGAAACGTGGTTAACTGACAATATTGATTCTGATGTGATCGCGATTCCTGGTTATTCATTCGTGAGGGCCGACCGGATCGGCAGAGGCGGTGGCTTGGGAATATATGTAAAGGATGAATACACATATAAAATCAATTGTACAGAAATATGCGACTCGCTGGAACAATTATGGATTTAATTGAAAATTAAGAATAAAACAATCATTTTAGGAGTAGCATATCGACCCCCAAATGCGTATGTTCCCACAGCACTAGAAAAACTCGAAGCGAATCTCGCAACTTTTCTAACATCCAGCGACACTAGTCATTGCAGCTGATTTCAATATCAATTTACTCTCAACTAGTGCATCTGTCCAATTATTTAATGATCTTTTTACAAAGTTATGATCTTTCTCAAATAGTGACGGAACCCACAAGAGTAACATCTCATTCACAAACTCTTATCGATATAATCATCACCAGCAACCCAGAATTCATCACCAAAAGTGAAGTATTCGACCTCCCGGGAATTTCCGACCACTTTGCAACACTTTGCATTATGAAATTTCCAGAACTGAAACCGGAAACCCGCTACATAACTTTCAGAGACTACAAAAATTTTACACTACCATCATTCCTTGCTGACTTGGAAAAAGTTCCCTGGGATACAATATACACTTTTCAGAATGTTGATGAACAGGTAACATTTTTCAATCGAGAATTAATCAATTTACTAGATGCACATGTACCATTTCGTAAAGTGAAAGTGAGCAAACCCTACTCACCTTGGTTTGCTTACAATGTAAAGATAATGACTAAACTACGCGATAAAGCCCTCCAAAAGTTTCGTAGAACGAAGCTAGGAAGAGATTGGGATTCATACAAAGACATACGTAATTATGTAACAGGTGCTATAAAACGTGAAAAACGCGCATACATGGAGCATGTTATGAGGAACAAAAATAGCAGAGACATTTGGAACACTTTGAATCTGATGAATGTCACAAACAAAAAAATTAATTCTTCCATCCCCCCTAATTTATCTGATGTTGACTCTATAAACACAAATTTCAACTATGTTCCTGATGCGGCTCAGTTACAGCCAGATTTGATACTGAATAAGTACAACGAATTGAGTAAAGGAAATGACAAATTCGCTTTCAAAACAGTTAACACTTTCGAGGTGCTCGAAGCTTTGAACAGCATAAAAAGTCATTGTATTGGCTCGGATGGTGTTTCGCTTATTTCTTTGAAATTAGTTAGTGAGTCTTTAATAAGCCATATTACGTTTATTGTAAATACCGCCATTACTACCAATTTCTTCCCGTCAGCTTGGAAGCACGCAAATATAACACCAATTCCTAAAATATCTTCTCCCACTGAGTTTGGACACCTGAGACCGATAAGCATCCTACCAACTATGTCAAAAGTGCTGGAAATTATAATGAAAAATCAAATCTCCAAGTTCGTTTTTGGTAGAGGTATAATCCCTGATATCCAATCAGGTTTCAGGGAACAATACAGTACAACCACAACGTTACTGAACTTAGGCGATGAAATTTTCAAATCCTTGGATAATAGTCGGTTGGGGTGTTTAATTTTGTTGGATTACAGTAAGGCCTTCGACACTCTGAATCACAAATTATTATGCAATAAACTCCGCTTTTTTGGCTTCGAGGGAAGCGCTGTAGAATTTATCAGAAATTATCTATCTCAACGGACTCAACGTGTGAAATTGGATAATAAAGTGTCGAATGCCCTACCAGTTAACTTCGGAGTGCCACAAGGTTCGATATTGGGACCATTACCATTCTCTCTATATATATCAGATTTCCACGAATTCATAACAATTTGCAAAATTTTTCATTACGCAGATGATACTCAAATGTACATTGACTTTGAGTATGAAGATGCAAACATTTGTTCTACACAAATAAATGATGATTTGAGAAATATTTTCAAAATATCGTACGCGCACAATTTGAAATTGAATGCTGCCAAATCATCAGTCATGTTATTCGGCAACCGGAGCAAAAGAGCTTTAGTTGAACAAAACTTTCTTATATCAATTGATCGGGACATCATACCTATAACCGCGGAATGCAAAAATTTGGGAGTGTGGTTTGATTCTGAGCTCAGATTCTCCAGACATATCCAAATGTTATGTGGTACTTCCTACGGTACACTGAAACAACTGTTTCCTCACAGACACGTTCTTCCCCTGCGACTCAAAGTTAAATTGTGCGAAAGCTTAATATTTTCGAAATTGTCCTATTGTGACCAGCTTTATGGATCCGCAATATTGAACTCCAATCTGAAGAGGCTCCAATTGATTCAAAACTCTTGTGCTCGCTTTTGTAGTGGTCTGAGAAAATACGATAGAATTTCTAATAAAATAATAGAATTAGGTTGGTTAAAAATTGATAAAATATCCAAACTTCATACTCTCACTCTCACACATAAAATTATTAAAAGTCAGAAACCATCATATCTATATAGTAAACTCCGATTTTTGAAAAATAATAACGTTAATACCAGAAAAATAGATACTTTACATATTCCCAAACACCGCACCTCATTCTATAAACGAAGCTTCATTTATTCTGCTTGCAAACTTTACAATGGTACTCCAGTCCATTCAAGGGACTATTCAATCATCAACTTCAAGAGAAGACTTAAAGCTTCTCTTCTGTCTGAAATCTAAGTCATTTAACCTCACACGGACCTGCTATCCATATGTATGTATGTATGTATGTATGGGTGTATGGGTGTATGTATGTATGTGCATTCATTAATCTCTCAATACATGATACTATGATTTTCTAACTGTATTTTTAATTTAGTTGCATATTTTCTATCTTCTTTAACTCGAACTTGTCTATAGAGAACCTATTATTGTTTTTTTTTTTGTAATTAGTGGTTAAAGTTGAAAAACAGCTTTAAGTTGACACTTCACCATTTCATATTATATGAATAAAGGCGATTTATTATTATTATTATAAGTATACTTCCCACTTTATCTAAGATTCTGGAAAAAATCGTGTCTCTTCAACTTAACTCTTTTCTGAACACTCATCAAATCTTACCCCAGACTCAATCTGGGTTTCGTCAACTTCATAGTACTACTTCTGCACTTCTTAAGGTTACTGATGACATTTTTCGTGTCTCGGATAGTAAACTCAATACTTTTAGATTACAGCAAGGCCTTTGACACCCTTGATCATGCTACTCTTTGTATTAAATTAGGTTATTTTGGTTTAGATCCTAATGCTATTTCCTTTTTTTCGAATTATCTATCAAACAGACATCAAAGAGTCTCCATGCCTGACAGATTCTCTGAATATGTGACACTGAAACAGGGGGTTCCTCAAGGCAGTATTTTGGGCCCACTTTTATTCTCAGTATATACTGCTGATTTCTGTGGATTTTTAGAGCACTGTACATCCCACCAATATGCTGATGACACTCAGATTTATTACTTTTTTTATGTGGAAGGATTAATGCTGATTTACAATGCATTCTGGAAATATCTAATGCTCATGGTTTGATTCTTAACGGTAACAAAACTGAAATGCTAATATTTGGAAATCAAAGGGAGAGGATATCAAATAATTCATTTTCTATTAAGTTAGACTATTTCCAGTACGGATTATTGTAAGAATTTGGGTCTTTGGTGTGATTCCAAACTGTGATTTGCTAGGCATACGAGTCACTTGGTTAAATCTTCGTTCTGTAAATTAAAACTACTTTATCTACATACAAATATTCTGAGTAGAGAGGTTGAATTGAAATTGTGCGAATCACATTGTTTATTGGCCTGCTCTATTGAGTAAGGACAAGGAATGTCTCCAGAGAATCCAAAACGCTTGCATAAGATACAGTTATGGTCTGAGGAAATATGACCATGTTTCGGTTCCCTTTCAGGATTCTGGTTGGCTCTCTCTAAATGAAAGGGATTTACTACAAATGGCGCAGTTTGTTCATAAATTGAGGGAATATAAAACACCCCCCTATCTGTCATGCAAACTTGTGGAGCGCTATGTCTCTCATGGCCGTGATACAAGGTTTGCGGATCTGTTCAGTGTTCCCAGGCATTCTACCAGTCAGTTTCACCGATCTTTCAGCTATAATGCGGTCAAAATTTTCAATTCCTTACCTATATCAATCAAGCTACTGCCGAGTGTGGGGTCCTTTGGTAAACAGTTCAAATTACATTTATTGGCAAAAAGAAGCTAACTATCTTTATGCATTAGAATTATGATATCTCTTGTCGTTTATTTTTTTTCCATCGTACAGAATTGTTAACTATTAACTCAAATAATCTCTTGGGGTGGTTATATGGAAGAGCGTGTAATGCGAATATCGCCACCCGTTATCTTTATGTTATTCTTTAATTGTTTGTTCTTAATAAAGGCACATTATTATTATTAATATATACTTTAACTATGAATTGGGTATTATTCACTCATTCAATACATTCTGAGAAACAGAGAAAAAGAGGTAAAAAAGAAAAGGAGTAAGAGAGAGAGTACATACCGAGATAGTGGTTTGATGATCAATCGTTTTCAAAAATGTGTTTCAATTGGTCGTACTGATTTCTAACGAAAAGTTTTATTTGTATTTTTCGTTTATTATATTTTTGATTTGGAGATGTAGCTGATTGTACAATTTTGGACCAAAGGAAGTGACAAATTTCTGATTGTGGCTCAACCTACAGTACATATATAACTTGGTTCGAGTTCATGCGTGTGTTATGTGGATGCGAGGTTATGTTGATAGGTTTACTCAATACCGTAATAAGCACTTATATGCCTTTATTTTCCTAACATTGAATAAGCCAGTTTCCTGATATAATATCTCAGTCGAATATCTTCGATTTTTTTTAACATAATTTTTATTAAAGTATTTTGAAATATGTTCAGATTGTGTAGAGATGTTTTGAATAATCCACCCCAGGCTATAATACAGTAACGTATAACAGTCTCAACCAAGGCGCTTTAAACCAACATCATGACTTGTCGTCCTAAAATATTTCGGAGTTGATAAAATTTGTAAATTAACTTTCTGAGTCTTTTCACTGTGAACGTTATATGATCATATCACCTTAGAGTTTGGTCAATTGTAATGCCTAGATATTCAGAATATTCAGTTTTATTTATTTTAGAGCAAGGTCAATTTCGAATTTCTGAGCATGTAGATTTGTGGATGGTTAGAAATGCTTTTTTCGGTTGATCTATTTTTGTTGATGAAAAAACTATAAAATTTGATTTTTCTACATTAAGACTGAGTAGATTAGTACTTAGCCAATTGTAAATTTGTTTTATGCACTAGCGGGCGGTAAAGTACACTTTACCGCCCGGTTCGCCGGGCGTAAAGAGGCACTTTACCGCCCGTGGGCGCATTATGGCCAGGCGGGCCGTAAAGTAGACAAAATTCTCAAATTGTTTATACTCACATATCATTTCATGCAATTCCTAACACGAATTAGAATCATTTCAGTTCAATAGAGCAATACTCTTTCTAACATTTGTTCATAATTTTTTCGGTGATGATCTATTTATTTGAAATAGATTCTCCAATATAGCACTCAGCTACTATAGTTTCACATTCCTAATATTATGTTACCCTTAATTATTGTATGCATAACGTATGAAACGTGTAGACCATTGCAATTCAAGTCAGTATTTGTGACTCGCGCTATAAAACCGCTAGTGCATAAAATTTTGTAGGTATCACGTGCGTAAAATGCGTTTAAGGCCTTCTATTATACCGTTTTCCGCTATTTCATATACTTCTTTCCATGTTTCGCCCACAAATACAACGGCAGTGTCATCTGCATAGGATATTAGTTTTCCGTCAAAATTTGCTATATTATAAATATTAAAGTAAAAACAGAATAGGGCCAAGAACAGTTCCTTGTGGCACACCCATATTGACTACTAGTGGATCACTGTACGAATCATTTATTCTAACTCTCTGTATTCTGTTTGACAGATAATCTGTGAATATATTCAATGAAACTCCCCTAATTCCGACATCCTCCAATCTTTGTAGAAGTATGTCATGATTGACGGTATCAAACGCCTTGGCTAAATCCAAGAATACGGTTATACATTCCTTCTGGTCCTGAAAACAATTTAATACCTCATTCGTTAATTCGAAAACTGCTTGTTCAGTTGAAAGATTTTCTCTGAAACCGTACTGAGAGACGGAAAGAATTTTTTTGTTATTGAGAAAAGTAAGTATTCTATTTTTCGAACATTTTTCAAAAATTTTTGCAAAATTATTTATTATTGTTATTGGTCGGTAATTATTTGTTCTTTGTTATCATCAGATTTATGGATTGGTGTTGTAATGGATTCTTTAAAAGAAGAGGGAACTTTTCCATTCAAAAATATCGAATTCAAAATGAAGCAAAGAGGTTTCAAGAGAAACTTATTCCATTTCTTCATGAATGATACTGAAATTTTATCTGGTCCAGGAGAAGTGTTATTTTTCAATTCAGATATTATTTTTACAATTTCGTTTTCTGTTACTGGATGAAGAAATAGCGAGCCTTTCAAAATTTTCTTTTTTTCAAGAGCGGACGATGGTTTCTCTATTCTTTTTGACATATTTACGCCTACATTTATGAAATTATGATTAAATTACCTGTTGATCCGTTTGGCATTCCCGGCAGTTATTCTTGCTTTTATCATTGGTAATATCTTTTATTTATTTCCAGATTTGAAAATGCAAATTTTCACTTTCAGATTTTTTCTCTAAAGTTATATAGGGTCTTTCTCAATATCTATCAGATGTAGTTCAATGTCCAGCGAGGCTTTAGCCGGGGAAGTAGTTGTTTTCTGTTAGATATTACAAAAAAGTAACTTCAATTTTATCGTAGGTTTTTCCATTTCCAGAGGAGTCATGTATTGATTCAATTTTCAATTGAGAATGTTTCTCTTTAAAATATTATAATCTTTCAGTTGTTTATTCAACGCATTTTTTCTTTCTACAGATATTAGTAATGCTGAAGTCATCCACTCTTTTCTTTTTTACACACACTTACAGCATGTACACGTAAAGTTGGTGATGGAGATTTTATTTGTGTAAATACCTTCCAGTCAGAACAAGTTCTGGTATAAGGAAGTTGTACAAATATAAAATTAACAAAAATGAATAACAATTTCAACGAATCTTTCATAAATCACTGATAAAAATAATAAAAAGTATTAACATATTCAATATAGATAAAATCATAATCAATATGTATAAAAATCATAATCAATATATATATATATACATATATATATATATATATATATATATATATATATATATATATATATATATATATATATATATAGAAAGGGTAATCGTTGCTGACTAGTTAAGAATAAAACTAGTTAATATTGGGGATTGCAGCAAAGTCAAAAGTGTACTCTTTTATAGAGATTATTCCAAGCTTTCGTAAATTTTATTTACATCTTCAGGGAACTACAAAGAATTATTATGTCAATTATACATTTTGATGTTATTAAAATTTTACTTACAACTATAGTGAGGTTAGTTGACATGTTCTTAGTTCTTTGTATAGTGACATTACAGCTTAAAATTGTAAATAATAAGGAAAAAAGACTTTACGAATATAAATAACAGAAAATTTTGAAATTTCAGTCGAAAAACAAAAGACTTGTTGATTGTATCCAAGGGACACAAATCAGTTGTCAATAGAAAATAAATCTGTAATTTTCAAGTCAATGTTACCAACTGTAATCTTGTACCAACTGTAATCTTGTACCAACTGTAATGTAGTACCAACTGTTGAAATATACGACTGTTGTTTTGTAAGTTAGGAAAAAATTACATTTCCAATTGAGTAGTTATGGAGATATTATTAGACCACACTCTCCATATGAATAATAATATCTCCATAACTACTCAATTGGAAATGTAATTTTTTCCTAACTTACAAAACAACAGTCGTATATTTCAACAGTTGGTACTACATTACAGTTGGTACAAGATTACAGTTGGTACAAGATTACAGTTGGTACAAGATTACAGTTGGTAACATTGACTTGAAAATTACAGATTTCTTTTCTATTGACAACTGATTTGTGTCCCTTGGATACAATCAACAAGTCTTTTGTTTTTCGACTGAAATTTCAAAATTTTCTGTTATTTATTTTCGTAAAGTCTTTTTTCCTTATTATTTACAATTTTAAGCTGTAATGTCACTATCCAAAGAACTAAGAACATGTCAACTAACCTCACTATAGTTGTAAGTAAAATTTTAATAACATCAAAATGTATAATTGACATAATAATTCTTTGTAGTTCCCTGAAGATGTAAATAAAATTTACGAAAGCTTGGAATAATATCTATAAAAGAGTACACTTTTGACTTTGCTGCAATCCCCAATATTAACTAGTTTTATATATATATATATATATATATATATATATATATATATATATATATATATATATATATATATAAAATCATAAATTAGTGAACAAAGATCTACTCCGTGTGTTTCTTTACAGAAATTTTGAATTTTGAAAATTTTTGCAGTTTTTTATATTACTAGGTAAATTGTTAAATTCACTTAGAGCAGCGTGAGTGAATCTTTTTTGACCAACTGAAGAGGCAGCAGAATCGAGGTGAAACAAGTTACTTTGTCTAGTGTGATGACTATGAATTTCAGAGTTTCTTATCAAAATGAAATTTGATTTTAATTTTTTATTTATAATTTTGAATGCAATTTTTAGGGTATTTATTTTATACAATTCATCTAACGATAATTTGTCTGTAATTGCATATAGTTCATTAGTTGGTATATCAAATGGGAGACGATACAGTACTTTCAAGGATTGAGAATGTAGAATCATATTTATAATCGTTTTATCAAGTTTAGGACATCTTCTCAAAGCACCAATGATTGGAGATATTTTTTTATTAAGACCTCAATATGTTTGTCCCATTTCAGTTTTTCATCAATCCAAATACCAAGATACTTCACTTGTTCAGTTCGTTTCAATACTTCATTTCTGATATTGAGGTTGAGGGAAATATTCTGTTTATTTTTTTGCTGGAAAATGATATACTCAGTTTTATCAGTATTAATTGATAAAAGGTTACAATAAAGCCATTTTTCAAATTTTTTCAAGTCTTCATTAATAGTGTTTTCTAGAATGAGTGAGTTTTTATGTTCATATAAAAGTACTGTATCGTCTGCATATATGGTATAAGTACCCGCTAAACCAATTTTAGAGATATTTTGAATATACAATAAATACAAGATGGGTCCCAAAACAGATCCTTGTGGAACGCCCTTATTTATCGGTAGTCTAACAGATTCAGCGTTATTGCATTTGGTACTAATTGTCCTATTTCCAAGATAGGATTCCAAAAGATTTCTCACAGTCCCATTGATTCCAAATATTCCAACAGTTTTATGTGATCAACTGTATCGAATGGCTTCTTAAGGTCAATGAATACAGCGACCACATAAATCTCTAATAGCGTATCCATAAATGTGATTCACAAGGAACTGGTACTATTTGGTTCATGACGAAATTTTTTCAAAGTTAAGGTTGACTATTGTAGAAATGTTCATTGGTGTTTAAATATTTCTTAGTGAAAAATTACTCACCGTTATCAAAATGTGAATTCACTCCCATCAATAAACCAATAAGGATTACAACACTGATTTTGTTCATCGTGCAACTATCTACTACTCTGAAATACTTTTTAATTCTATCATAATCACAGTGCGGAACTACTCACTACAGATTTGCCAATTCGACAATTTATTTGAACGACTACAAAGTTCATTGGCTTTTATTGTGACAGTAATCAAACAATCCAAGTGAGTTAAATGACACATTTTTTACGAACAAGGATCATCAGGTCTTCTTCTAGAAGATGGTAGCGGCTCAGTATATTGCTGACGACTTTTCATGATATTGAGTCCTACACGACTAAAATTATCGTGGTATTCACTCTCCCCAGTTCTACGCATGAACCATTCATCCACAAGAGTTGGAGCTGAAAAAAAATAGACAAGTATATTATACAAGTGATGATGTTTCCACCTTCTTTATTTATGTTGAAAAGAAGTTATAGAATAAGAGTATTTCTCAGTTCGCCAACGTTTCGGCAGTACAGTTCGCCATCCTCAGAGCTCGAAAATATAAAATTATGGACAATTACAAAGTACAAAAGAAAAGTTGCACAAAAAAACAATGTTTATTAAACCGTACGAATGTTTATAGTTGAAAGTATAATTTTTGAGTATACTTTTTTATACCATCTCAAATTTCGAAACCAGTCTCGGAATATACAGGGTGGGGCACCGAAAACGAAACAGATCGAATATCTTCAAAACGCATGTGTTGTGAAAAAAATGCAAAAACACGTCGACTTTTAATCTTTCTATTTTAACCTCAACTGTCATACCACTCCCCCCACCCCTTGGTCACTATCACTCAAACAATTTGAATAGGGAGAGTAGTAAGTGTGACACATCATTAAAAAGGTAATTTCATAAGGAATTCAGCCATATCAGTTTTTGCTATCTATCTTTTTCAATTTGGCGCCCTCTTGTGGAAAACACAACTGTTCCGTATTCCAAATTATAATACTTCATTTGCAAGCTAAGTTGACATTAATTCGGTGACAATGCATTATGGAAGTGCTCTATGGAAAAAAACAAAAGGGCGGTTCCAAAATGTGCAATTATGGTCCTATTCGATTCAAAATTGATATGTGGTGGTTTTCAGGGTCGAAAATTATGATTTGCTTTTCAATGCAAAAAACAAGATGGTGGCTCCAAGATGGCGGACGAAATTTGCAATTATGGTCCGATTCGAATCAAAATTATTATGTGGAGATTTATAGGGTCGGAAACAATGATTTTTTTGTTAATGCAATAAACCAAAATAGTGGACAAAATTAGTATTTGTGGTTCGATTCGATTTAAAATTGGAATATGGAGGTTTTACAAGTTTTCAGTATGACTACAGTGAATTAATTGAATTGACGAAAAAAGATTTTATACAAATGAGGAAATAATATTTTATTTAGATGTGTGACGTAGGTTATTCTGAACATAACAGAATCAGAATTTTACCGCGCAAAAATACCTATTTTGAACTAGCGGCAAGCTTTTGATTTTTTTCTTTTCATCGCATTTGTGTAATAGCTCTCTTATCAATTTTATATTCTCTTTAGTTATGTTGGAAATCTGTACCTAAAACCACTACATTCCAATTTTAAATCGAATCAGACCATAATGACAAATCTACTCTGCAATCTTGTTGTTTTTTTTTTCAACAAAAATTCCATAATGCATTGTCATCGCAATTATAAGAACCTGCCAAAGTTCAAATTGATCGGAAAACTAAAAGTGGGTAAAAAGTCAGCTGCAAGATTTGTCCCACACATACTAACTACTAACAGGGCAAGTTGAATAAAAGCTTTCGAAAAATAAAAATCGGACATTGCATAAACTTAAAATTTGAAAAACCTTGCATAAATTCAAATCCAATCATTCCAAACTACATCAATTCACAGTAGATGCTCAAAGTGTTCGCCATGAACTGCTATCCATCATTATAAGTTAGTCTAGAAACGCTGTAAATTGTAAATTGTTCACATTAGCTTTCAAACCAAATATCATAAGTTGGAATAGCAAACACTCACATGTCTGAATTCCTTATGGAATTACCGTTTCAATGCTGTGTCACACTTAGTACTTTCCCCATTCACATTGTACGAGAGACCAAGGGGTGGGGAGAGTGGTATGACAGTGGAGGTTATGATAGAAAGATGTCCTCCTTGGATATAAAATCGACGTGTTTCTGCATATTTTTCACAATAAGTACATGTGTTTTGAAGAATTCGTTTTCTTTTCGGTGTCGGGTCGAATCGAACCATAATTACAAATTTCGCCCGCCATCTTGTTTTTTGCATCGACAAAAAAATCATGATTTCCGACCCTGAAAATCCCCACCATAATTTCGGATTTCGTCCGCCATCTTGGAGCCACCATATTGTTTCCTGCATTGACAAACAAATCATAATTTTCGACCCTGAAAACCACCACATCGAATCGGACCATAATTGCAAATCATGTCTGTCATTTTGAAGCCGCCATTTTGTTCTTTCCCCTAGAAAAATTCCATACTGCATTGTCACTGAATCCATGTCAAATTAGCTTGCAGATGAAGTATCATAATTTAGAAGACGGAACAGTTGTGTTTCCCGGAAGAGGGCACCAAAATAAAAAGTTTGGTAGCAAAACTCTACACGTCTGAATTCCTTATAAAATTACCTTTTTAATGATGTGTCACACTTACTACTTTCCCTATTCAAATTGTTTGCCTGATAGTGACCAAGGGGTGGGGGGAGTGGTATGACAGTTGAGGTTAAAATAGAAAGATGTCCCCCTTGGATTAAAAATCGACGTGTCTCTGCAATTTTTTCACAACACATGTGTTTTGAAGATATTCGATCTTATTCGATTTCGGTGCCCCACACTGGATATTTTTTTTTCACTCTATTTTTGTAGACTTACATGAGTGATTTTGGATTTTCTTCATCAAAAGTAAAACACTACATAAAAACGACATAGATATAACAAGACACTGAATAATTATACAGGGCGTCAATTTGAAAACTTCCCACCCTTAATATCTTCCTTCCAGTAAACAATATGAGTAATCGAAAAAACAGGTCAATTTTATTGTCAAGGGGGACACTTTCAAGGACTATTTGTAGCCCTCGTGGTTCAACCCCCTAGGAGGGGTAGATGTTACCCTTAGAATTTTAAATGGGAAGGGGGGTCAAGTGGCACATCATTTTGATGGGCGTTCAATTCTTGTTCCAATGGTACCCTGACTTATTATTTTTTGATGAGCATTTTCCGAAAAATTGCGTTCTAAACTAACAGAAGTAATTATTAGAACGCCTATACTGAGATGCATGGTTTGGCCAGAACTGGTTAGAATATTAGGTGGTACCGTTCCAACCCTTTATTAGGGGTAACATTAGCCATTAGCTCCAAACACTTTACATAAAAAAGTAGTCTAATAGTAAAACGTAGATGGTAGTAAAGTTGTGTTTATTAAATGCTGAATTTTTAAGTGTCATCGCAGAAATTGTACAGATAGCCTTCCTTTTTTGCTACTTCTGCTGTAAAAAGTTTCTGTTTTCCGGCAAAAAATTGGTTAGCAAATTTGAACTATGTGGTAGTATTGTGAATACCGTTGTACCTGTTGGGCTGTTTAGGAATTACTTTAATAAGTGTATAAAAGTGTAAAAATGGTTTACATTCTTCAAGACAGAATTGAAATGATTGTAATTTATGGCGAAGTTGGAAAGTGCGCACGAAGGGCGGCATGTCTTTTTAACGAAAGACATCCAAATTGTAATGTAAGTCACCGGTATGTGCTTGATTTGGTGAATAAGTTTTACGAAACTGGTTCAGTGACAAATAAAAAAAGAAATAACCCCAGAGTACTAAATGAAGCAGCTCAAATTGAAGTTTTGGGAACATTTGCTGCAGAGCCCACGAGCTCCTTTCGATCAGTATCAGAACAGACGGGAATGTCACGCGAGACTATAAGAAAAGCATTGAAAATGCATAAATTTCATCCATATAAAATGCAGATTCTTCAAGAGCTCCACGAGGATGATTATGATAGAAGAATAGAGTTTTGTGAAATCATGTCTCATCGAGTCAATACCATCCCTAATCTTCTGTTAAACATCTGTTTCAGCGATGAGTGTTCATTTTTTCTGAATGGCAATGTTAATAGACAAAATTGTCGCTATTGGAGTGACGAAAACCCACATATTTTTCGGGAAGGGCATACACAACACCCACAAAAAGTTAATGTTTGGGCTGGTATTCTTGGAAATGCCATTCTTGGTCCATTATTTCTGGAAGAAAACTTGACTGGCAATCTGTACCTTGATATGCTTGAAGAGACTATCGATCCTCTTATAATTCACGAGCTAGAAACTCAAATTGATGCAGAAGGTAATGAACTTTTGCAGGAGGATCTGTTACATTTCCAGCAGGACGGTGCTCCACCTCATTATTTTCTTCCCGTCCGACAGTGGTTAAACGAGAGATTTCCGGGTAGATGGATTGGCAGAAGGGGAGCAGTTGAATGGCCTCCGATATCACCGGATTTAACACCCTTAGATTTCTTTCTTTGGGGGCATCTTAAATTCGTTGTTTATAAAACACAACCTTCTGATATTGACGAACTTAAAAGACGAATTACAGCAGCACGCCGGTCAATTCCTAGTGAAGTTTTCCGTAATGTTAGAGGGGAGTTCGAAAACAGACTGTATTACTGTTTAGAGCAAAATGGATAACATTTCGAACAGCTAATAAGATAAGCGTAAGTAGATTTTATGTTGGAAATGTCTTTCTCGCAAATAAAATTTTATTGTGTAGAAGGAAACTAACCACCAAATAAAAAATCCCATGCGTAATAAATTTATTCCTGTCATTGAAGGGTTGGAGCGGTGCCACCTACTCTTCTAACCATTTTTATTAAAGGGAGTCAATACAATAATGCATCTCAGTATAGGCGTTCTAATAATTACTTCTGTTAGTTTAGAACGCAATTTTTCGGAAAATGCTCATCACAAAATAATAAGTCAGGGTACCATTGGAACAAGATTTGAACGCCCAACAAAATGATGTGCCACTTGACCCCCCTTCCCATTTAAAATTCTAATGGTAACATCTACCCCTCCTAGGGGGTTGAACCACGAGGGCTACAAATAGTCCGTGAAAGTGTCCCCCTTGACAATAAAATTGACCTGTTTTTTCGATTACTCATATTGTTTACTGGAAGGAAGATATTAAGGGTGGGAAGTTTTCAAATTGACACCCTGTATATGGTTTTGAACCAAACAAAATATCAGAAAACTATTAAATTGTGCGGAAAGCCATTTTTCAGGTTTTTGTGCTCTGCCCTTTACATCTAACTGTTCTGAATTTGCAATTATATCTAGTGATGCTGAAATGATTGTCAGAGTTAGATGAAGGTTTGTAGAAAAAGTTATGATTGTGCATAACGCATACGTAAAAACATTCAAGAATGTAAAGCCAGTAATAAAAACGAGCATAACTTCCTATATGAAAAAAAAAAGAATTCAATCAGTATGTTTCAACTTGACTCACTTCTGGTGAAAGTGACTTGTGGACAAACATCTATATGAGGCTTCGGGAAGGTACTCAGCCTGAATTTTGTGGGGTCCCTGTATCCTCTTCCTAATCCAATGACCTCTCCCTTCACAGGAATACCAACAGGAGAATCTATCGCAGCTGACAGTTTTCTGTATTTCGTCAAAGGAAGTCCTAAATCAAAAATAAAACATATGGAATACGGAATGTATCTAGTATGCTGGCCCATTGCAGGATTAAGGCATAAAGATCGAGGGCCTGAGTCAAAAAATTTAGGTGGACTTCAAAGTCCTATATGAGGTGAAAAATGTTCTTTATTTTTCAGTACTCTGAGGCACATTTGAATGACCGGGCCTGGGGCTATAGCCAGCAACCATAGCCCTTAATCCAGAGTTAGAGCAGTTCATCAAGTGACATCCTTCTGGAAGGGCACTTATGAAATTCGAATTTTTCAATAGCAGGCTTCGACATTCTCATCACGATATGTTTAAAGTTATGATTCTGGAAGTATGACGAGCCCTAGAGAACTCGAAGAAAAGTTAATAAATATACTGTCTTAATGTAAATCGGCATCATCAACTGTACAACTGTTAGTCTCTTTATCTCTGGTCATCTTGATGCTAGAGGTGGAATAATGCCAATCCCAAGCCAAAAATATTCCACGATTAGTATGAGGTGTTTTCATAGATAGTAGTACTTCAATAATATACAGGGCGTTCAAACGAAAACTTGACCCCCCGGTAAGTCAGAAACGGACGTGTGATCGAAAATTTCAAAGGGCACATCCATTTTTATTTCTAGGGGGCTAATTTTGAAAATCATATCCAAAAGGAACCCGCACTTTTCTTATGTAAAGTGGCGACCGGTCAAATTTTCTGAAAGTTTGGTATGTTGTTGTACCCGACTCAGTAACCAAAACTGTCAATGGGCCCAACCCAATCCGATGGCTAGTTTTCTAAATACAGGGTGTTAAAGTTGAAAATGGCCCAGATTTTCGGATTTATTCTTTGTTAAAAGTTAGATCGGATTTCTGTTGCATGCAGACGTTTACTACATGTTCTAGTAATGAAATTAGTGGATACGTATGATTAAAAATATTTATATTTACAAGGTGATTCACGAATGTATGACGGTAGTTTTTTTGCCAAAATTCACTTTTTCTACTGTGACGTCAGGGAGGCATATTTTTGAAACCTTCTCTTCGATATAGTATTTTGACGAGAAATTATTGCACATAACATATTTTTTATACAGGGAGTTTCACAGAGAGAACCACTAGACAAAATTATGTTCTTTTAGGATTAATTCGAAACCCTGTATTTATGGATTGATATTTGGGAAAAGTAATACCACAAACATATGTGTGTCTCTAATCTCCAAAATGTTCAAGGTGGTTTATTCATAGGAAGGTATTTTATTTTGGGAAAAGTACAAAAAACATGAACAACCTGTATTCAAAAATTTCCTAGTTCAAATGTAACTATTTTCTCACTATATATTGATTTTCATACCATCTTCAGAGGTATCAATTCTGAATCCGATAATATGATCAGTTTTCGGGATACAGGGAGTTAAAGTGAAAAATTACTGATTTTATCAGTTTTTTCTATAAATTGAAAAGCCGGATTGATTTTATGTTGCGCCTATGAGTTTAATATGAGTTTTAGTCAGATGTACATGGAAAGGTTCAGCTAAAAATATTTACCGTTACAGGGTTATTCACAATAGGTTTTTGCAAAAACTCAAAATTCTACAGTTTCGTCACAGATAAATTATTCCATGAAGTTATTACCTAGTCATTTACAATTTTGAGTCTGAAATGATTACTTTTCATACAGGGTTAGCCATACAGCTAACCATACCAAAAATATAATTATGCTTTGAAGTAATGAGAACTTTTTTAGTGAATTTTGAGTAACTTTATGAGAGCTCTTACCCACTGCGCTATCACCCCCAAAAAGATGATAATTATCCATCTTATTGTGTAGGTATAATTCGAACCTATTTGTATAGGTAGGTACTTCACAATATACGTGTAGAGCGAGTTATATACTGTTCCGTTACCAGCACTCTGATGCTGATCAGGAACAAAATGCATCCTAGATATTGTACCTTTATCATAAAAGAATCATAAGTGTTAAATCATTTTTGGTTATAAAGTGTTGAATAAATGAAAAAACCTCTTATTATCATTTTTGGTACCTTGTATATCTAAAATTCTTACGGTTATGCATACTTGATGTAATGTTATACAGTTACTCGAAATTCACTAAAAAAGTTCTCATTTCAATTATTTCAAAGCATAATTATTTTTGGTATGGTTGGCTGTATGGCTCACCCTGTATGAAAAGCAATCATTTCAGACTCAAAATTGTAAACGACTAGGTATTAATTTCATGGAATAACTTATTTGTGACGGAACTGTAGAATTTTGATTATTTGCAAAAACCTATTGTGATTTATTCGTGAATAACCCTGTTACAGCAAATATTTTTAGCTTAACCTTTCCATGTACATCTGACCAAAACTCATATTAAACTCATAGGCGCAACATAAAATCAATTTATAGAAAAAACTGATACAATCAGTAATTTTCACTTTAACGCCCTGTATCTCGAAAACTGGTCATAGTATCGGATTCAGAATTCATACCTCTGAAGATGATATGAAAATCAATATATAGTGAGAAAATGGTTACATTTGACCAAAGAAATTTTTGAATACAGGTTGTTCATGTTTTTTGTACTTTTTCCAAATTAGAATACCTTCCTATGAATAAACCACCTTGAATATTTTGGATATTAGAGACACACATATATTTGTGGTATTACTTTTCCCAAAAATCAATCCATAATTACAGGGTTTCGAATTAATCCTAAAAGAAAATAATTTTGTCTAGTGGTTCCCTCTGTGAAACACCCTGTAAAAAATATGTTCTGTGCAATAATTTCTCGTCAAAATACTATATCGTTTCAAAAATATTCCTCCCTGACGTCACCGTAGAAAAAGTGAATTTTGGCAAAAAACTACCGTCATACATTCGTGAATCACCTTGTAAATATAAATATTTTTAATCATACGTATCCACTAATTCCATTACTAGAATATGCAGTAAACGTCTGCATGCAACAGAAATCCAATCTAACTCTAAATAAATAAAAAATAAATCCGAAAATCTGGGCAATTTTCAACTTTAACACCCCGTATTTAGAAAACTAGCCATCGGATTGGGTTGGGCCCATTGACAGTTTTGGTTACTGAGTCGGGTACAACAACATACCAAACTTTCAGAAAATTTGACCGGTCGCCACTTTACGTAAGAAAAGTGCGGGGTCCTTTAACCCCCTTGCGGTCAGCCGCTACCCTCTATTATTTTTTCCAATGGCATGAAGGGTTGAGTACTACATCATTTGTCAGGTCTTTTGTCCCTCTTTTACTTCTGTATTTTTTTTCGAATTTGGTTCATTTGCTATTGAGAAATCAAATGTTGAACGTTTTATTTAATAAAAACAGAAAATTCGTTGTCGTTTCTTTTATTGAGAAAATTAACAACAAAAAATATTATTCGAGACAAAATCAACGGAAAGATTGCTCAAAATAACCCCCACCTAGCACCATACAGATAATTATTCGGGAATGCTGATTGCTAATTCCAGACATCTTAAATAATAATAATAATAATATCTTTATTAGTCTTGAGAAACACAAGGTTTATAGACATGCCAAAACAAAATATCACAATTGAAAAAAAAAATAAAATACGAATACATACACATTAAAACAAATGAACACATCTGAAATTAGGTTACAATATGTTGGAATTTGAGAATAGGATGATAATTATAATGTTAAAATATTAAAATACGAATACATACACATCAAGATGTTCAGTACAATAACATATGTGGTAAATTGACAAGATTTACATTGAAATGTGAGGAACGCTTTCGAAAGTCGACTGTATTATTGTATGGAACTAGGTGGAGGTCATTTTGAGCAATTTATCCATTGATTCTGTTCCCGATGATATTATTTGTTGTTGATATCCTCAATAAAAGAATCGGCAGCGTGAATTTTCTGTTTTTTTCATAAATAAAACATTTAATATCTCAATAACGTATGAACCAATTTCGAAAACAATTGTAGAGCTGATAGAGTGACAAAAGACCTATCAAATGATGTATCATTGAACCCTTCATGCAATTGAAAAAAATAGTGGGGATAGCTTCTCAAGAGGGTGTCGGGTTTGATTTTCATATTCAAATTAATCCCCCTAGAAATAAAAATGAACATTTTCTTTGAAATTTTCGATCACACGTCCGTTTCTGACTTACAGGGGTGGTCAAATTTTCGTTGGAACGCCTTGTAGAAAAAATAAGTGCCAACATAAGTTACTGAATGACGAAACTGAAATAAGGGTAATAACACTCCCCCATAAACACTCGTAGAGTGTACCCAAAGGCAACACTCTGTGCTGGTAGGGGACGGTTATTATTATATTATATGCTCCAAATGAAAATCAAAATTGTTTTTTTCATGAGAACTGTTCATGTGAAAAACTTTTAAACGTTTTGAAAATAAACAATTTTTTAGTTTATACCTTTCTTTATGTAGTCAGTTTGATAAATAGTCTCCATTTTTTCGTCGTCGTTATCACAAGGATGATCTAGGATATCACTCGATAATATTGCCATCTGAAAAATTCCAATTTTATTTAGAAGAAATGGGAAATGTTTTTGTTAATTTGGGGTAGATTAGTCAATAGTCCAAGAGTTGAGAGCTAGAGAAAGAAGTAAAAAAATATGGTCCAAGGGTGTTTCCTAACTACGGTTCCTAATTGCAGAAGGTGATCATTTTAAAAAAAAAAGTTCCCATGAGCAAATGTCCGGAGTTGCTTCGATTCTGAGATACAGGGCGTTGAAATTAAAAAAAAACGCTAATTATGAAATATCATGAATATCCTACAACCGACCTTGCTACTACTGTATGCCAAAAATATTTTAATAATTTGGATAAATGAATATTCCATGCCCAATTCAACGTGACCCTTCAATAGTGGTAAAAATATGTTTATCAATTGTAACTTGGCAACGCCGCAATCGGTTTCAATTTTTTTTACAGCGATGTATAGGTAAACCTTAGTGGAATAGATTTCGAATAAAAAATACTAGGTGTTCTATTTGAAAAAATACCCAGTATTGTTGAAAATATTTTTGAAATGGGTATCTTTAGTATCGGAAGAAATTTGTTTTCAAAGTTTTTCTCTAGTGATAATGGCTTTCGAGATATCCAACAATTACGCACTAAATGGAGACACTGTATATTGTGCCCCTTGTGCTCCTATAATATGTTAGGTACACAATGTTACCATTTGAGCTGGTAAAATCTCGTTAACCGGGCGCTACGAGCTGTCAAAAAAAATTTTGGGACTTACGTAGTTTGACCTCCTGAACAAAAAATCCAAATGAAATTTTTGGCAGTCTCAAGTAATTTCGGAGATACGGGCCTTTTTTGAATGAAAATTGGCATTTTCTAGCATACGTTTCTTCTTTGAAAAACACTCTCAAATGCCTCCTTATTTTCACCAGCACAATATACACATCCTAATTCACCAGTTTTACACTTTTGTTTCATTGAAAACAGTTTTTTATCGAGAAATTCTAGCCTTTTTAGCGATAACATATTCAACAAATTCATGCTGTTTTGTTTAGTGAATATCTGTCATGTCAGATGTCAGATTGGTAAAAATGGAAATGACGGAAGGGCGAAGCTAATTTTGCGACATTGCCAATGTGATTCCAGAAATATTCAATTCACGTATTACATGGAATATTTTAGTGAATGAGTATGAAAAATGAGTTTATATAACCACAAAATTTTCCCACCAACACTTTGACTGCACATTTGAAACAATCCTACTCAAATTGTTTCTAAATGACTAGCAAAATTCAAAGGACGAGACAGATCACGGAAATGTGCGCAAACAAATATGAATACACACTTCACATAAAATAACCTATTTTAATGACTATAAATCAACCCGACAGACCAGATCTTATGCAAACCTAACCGAGCTTACCCGACTATACAATACGGTTAGGTTGCGTCTTTTCTATCTGTTTGCGCATGTGCACATACCAAAAATTAATGTTTGTGATCCGACACGTTTATTTGAGTAATTATTTGTTCGCAAAAAATGCCTGCTACATGCTCTGTCTATTTAAAAATATCTTTTGTGCATTCAAAATATAAATACCAAGATTTGTTTTCCAATCCAGTTATCTCACAACGAAATGTCTTCTTCATAACAAAGTAGCCAGTAATAATGTCCTTTATTGAATTAACAACAACAATGAGTCTTAATAACTTTATAAAATTACAATGCGACGTTGTCAGATTCCCTAAAATTCCTGCATACAGAATACTCATGAATATGAAATGTTTGTAGTGGATAGTTTTCAGAAGTATTGGCGCCCTAGAGACTGGCAATTTTTTCATCAATAATAATAATAATAGTTCCTCAAACACTCGAAGAGTGAAACATTCTTAGTGAAGATATTTAGAAAGAAATACGCAAGCAAAGCGAGCACACGCATTCCTATTACTACTTTTGTAACTTATGTAACTTATCTCTTACTTCTTGGTGAAGATATCTGCGAGAAAGACACGAGCGCGCGCATTCTCATCACTACTTTGTCGATTTCTTTAAGGAGAAATTTTCATCCCTTATTTGTCAGTGAACAAGACCAGAAATACGCGAGAGCGCGCATTCCCATCACTACTTTGTCGATTTCTTTGTTAATTTTTTTGATAGCTAGTAGCGCCCGGTTAACGGAATTTTACCCTATGGTGGTTATTCGTTTGAACATCTCTTACTGTCCTGGTTGAAGTGTACTTACCTTTTTACTAAGTTCATCAAGTTGGTGATACAGAGCTGTTTCTTTTTGAGCGAGTTTTTTGTACCTTCCCATTTCAGGTTCATAAAGATGGGCATCACAATGGCAATAAGGTTCAACTAGCCTAGCCACATAGTAGTTTTTGAACTTGGTTCGAATGGGTGGTTGGGAGGGTCTAAAAACTTTGATTCTCATCAAACCTGTGATGATTTTTTTGCGGTTAGGTCTTACCTGGAGACCATCGGCTTGGGATAGGGCCATTTAAAGTCTCTTCTGTTACTGGTGAGAAAAGTTTCCATGTTTGCGGTCATTTTGAAATAATTCCACTTTCAATTTGGACTTAAAACACTGTGTTCACTTACTGGTGACTTTTTTCATCACAAAACTCGACACGGAGCGTAGTTGTGGCCATAAGAAATTGAATGAAAGCCTTAGGATAACGTAAACGGCAAAATTTTGTGACAGCCTTACTAAAATGTTCAAATATTCCATTTTGTGGCACGTAAGTGACAAGAGTGACAGCTCCCGTTGAAATGATGAAGGAATCAGTGTACAGTGTTTGTCATAATTTTGGTCTTAGATTGTAGTTTCCACCTTGACTATGCAGAACGTCTCTGTATGACATCTTGGCCCATTTCTCGATGACGTCTTTGGTGGGCAAGGGTTCTTCACTATATGGATTCCAAGATGTTATTTCCGAAGTAATGCTTGGCCCAATACCTACAAACAAATGTTGCGAAATGGAATTTCAAGAAAGCAGTTTTTTTGTTGAACTCACAACTATGTTTTGTCCTGATATTTTCGTCGGGTTGTTCATATTGGTCGGATTTAAAACTCGATCTTATCTCATATGGGCTGTAATAAGGGCCAGGAGGCACCCTTGGACTCGTGAGGTTTGGTGCTGTGGTTCGAAATTGACTCTGCTCTCCTTTAATAAAATACAAAAACAGTTTTTGGATCTTTTAAGCAACAAATACTACTACTACTATGTTTTCAACAGCGTGTAGGATCTGTCTCGGTAAATGATAATAATAATTTATTCGTATGTCGGGGCGTGGCGCAGTGGTTAAAGCGTCCGACTTTGTGTCGAAAGGTCCGGAGTTCGAGCCACAGTTACGGCAGGGATTTTTTAATTTAATTTGACCGATTAAATTATCTAAATCTCGTGGCTGGACTGGGGTGACTCCGCAGGATTCACTGTTGCGTTCCAATTAACAGTGCTGCTCCTAAGGTGGCGCATGGAGTTAGTACAAGGCCTATACAGAACACGTGGCTAATGACCATAGCAGTCGATGCCGAAACACCAAAGAAAAGAAAATTTGTGATTACAAAGTTTACAATGACAGGACAAACATTAAGTACAAGAGAATAATGAGATTCTCGATAGATAACTTAATACTTCTTCCAAGACATGGAAATAACTGCATTTCAATTAAAATATAAAAAACAGGTATATTGGATAGTTACGGTATTGAAAAAAAAAGACATGTAGTCAGAGTCATAATATTAATATCTGTAGATAGAAAAAATGCATTGTATAAACAACAATAATGCACTAGTGAAACTAGATTATAATACTTATAAAAACAGTCTAACCTGCCTTATTAAAGAAGCTGAAAGACAGTATTATCAAAAATAGATAACAGATAGTAGTGATTCACTTGGAAATTTATGGAAATGTATAAAAACTATTTGTAATGAACATAAAACCGTTGAAAAAAACTTAAGTGATAATAAAATAACAGACAGTAAAGAGATTATTTCAAACCATCTCATCAATTAATACTCGGAAGTAGCAGAAAAAATTAATAAAAAAATTATTCGGTCTGAAAAAACACCCATATTTGAACCACCCAGAACACTGAAAACATTTTATCTAGAAGACACAAACCCGATTGAAATAGAACAAATAATAAAATCGTTGAAATTGAAAAAATCTCCAGGTATTGTTAAAATCGCTTCAGAAATACTGATATTCTTAAGTAAAATCATTTCAGAACCATTAACTCATCTGATAAATTTTATCTTGAATTCAGGTCAAATTCCAAAGTCTTTCGAATAGGTGGCCATTAGCAATTTTTTTTCGAATTATTGACACATCTACAGCTAATTTTTATATACTTCACGGACTTTATAGTGGAACGTCTGATGAGGCCAGATTTGATTTTATAAAATCACTTGCACGTTCCCTTGTGCTACCTCAAATGAACCAGAGATTAAAAATACCAAATCTACAACGAGAGAATAAGAATAACAGATACGCGACTGGAGGAACCACCAAATGTCGACACCAAACTCTGCAAAAGAAAAAGATATGCAATATGTCCATACAAGGAGGACAAGAAGGCCTCATATGCTTGTGCAAAATGTAGTAAGCCCATTTGTAATAACTGCAGCAGGCACATTTGTAAAGAATGCTTGTAGACTTATGTTTTCATGAGACGCCAGAATAATGATCTGAATTCTTTCTGGAAAATATCTTGCTGTTCTAGTTATTTTCTGTTCATAGCCTGATATGTTCTGATTTGTTCAAACCAATTCAATCTATTGTTTGCGAGTTTTTTTTCCATTTTATCATATTTTTAAAATAAAGTTGTGCAAAAACTATTTTTTTTAATTTCTCTTACATATAAAATAGTCGAATAGTATATTCCGTAACAAGGTTAGAATGAAAATTCGATGCGAGTGGAAAGTTCCGAGCGCGAGTCGAAGGCGAGCGTGAGGAACCACGAGCATCACGAATTTTCATTCTAACCGAGTAGCAGACTATACTTTCTCCACGATCAAAGATAGGAAACGCGACAGCAATAATTTTGACACTTACTCAAATTTTGCCACTTACTCAAATTTTGCCACTACGATGACAATCAATAAGAGAGATAATGTAAATAAATTCAAATTGCATGGGGGCAGAGGTGTTGCAGAATATTTCTTCAATCTCAAGAGAGAGAATTCCAGCATTCTGTTATCAAATTTGATTTCAGATTTGGCAAATTTTATAACATGATGTCTCATTTCTGGGGGTATAAAAGGGGAATAATAGATTTTATCTTCAAAGTAGTAGCTGAATATGAACGCCAACAAAAGAGGAAAAAAGGTATTGGTCATAATGACCCAGCTCACCAAATACCTACGTCAGTTGAAACCACATCACCAACTGAGGGTTAACATTCTTCATTTTGGGAAATTTTTGGAAACTAGTGCATTAATGAAGGCTATTATTAATGATCGACATATTACTATAAGAGTTGATTACAATATTTTTGCGTCTACCTCACTCTTGTTGTAAAAGAGGAGTTCTATTTTTTTCTGGCAATGAAATTAAAGATGCTACTTCAGCAGTTTCCGCAACATCTGGCAACATAAAGGACCCCGTACTTTTTATAAGTAAAATGGTTCTTGGTGAAATTGTCTGAATTTTTAGTATATTGTAGTATTCACTGTACTGATTGAACGTGCAGAATCGCAAAGTTCGTTGATGGATAGATTTTGATATATAAGTTGAAAATCAGTAATTTTTATTTAATTATTTTCTCGGGATTTGAAAGTGACAACTGCATTTTTTTTTCATTCTTATCATCAACGTACCTTCATATTACTGAATATCATTCAGATGATGCAGATTATATCATTATGTACATAGTGAAAAATAAAAACATTTTATAATGTCTGAAAATAATGAAATATTGTTAAATTATTTTGGCCCCATATTATTATAAAATGTGAATGGCATATATTTCGTTTTCTCAAAGTTTATTGTGAGTAGGTTATAATCAAACCAATTTTTAATCTTTTCAAAATCTAATGTAGTCTCAGTCTGTAATTCAGTCCAGTTTTTTCCTCCATATAATATAACTATCATTTGCAAACCTATGAATTTCACCTATAGTATTAATATAAAAAAGGTCATTGAGATAGATAGAAAATAGCAGTGGTCCCAAAACGGTCCCCTGTGGCACACCAAATTGAAAGATTTTTTGTTCACTCCTAGCTTCATCAATTTCAACATATTGAGTTCTATTTTCTAAGTAAGTTTTGAGAAGATCATAAAGTTTTCCGCGAAATCCAATATTCTCTAATTTTATTAATAGTCGTTTATGGTCAACTGTATCAAAAGCTTTAGCTACGTCCAAAAAATAGCCATAGATGAATTTTGATTACCAAGATGTTGATGTATATTGTCAGATGACAGATAGCATCCTGGGTTGAAACTTTTTTTCTAAATCCAAATTGTTTTTCTGAGATCAGATGATTTTTCTCCAAAAGTGTTTCCATTCTATATTTCAAAATTTTCTCAAAAACTTTTGCTAAACTTGAAATCAGTGAAATAGGCCTATAATTTTTAGCTTCAAATCTATCACCACATTTATATATTGGTTTGATAATGCCCACTTTGAAAGACTTTGGAATTTGACCTGAATATAAGATAAAATTCAGCAGATGAGTCAATGGTTCTGAAATGATTTTACTTGAGAATATTAGTATTTCTGAAGTTATTTTATCAATACCTGGAGATTTTTTCAATTTCAACGATTTTATTATTTGTTCTATTTCAATCGGGTTTGTGTCTTCTAGATAAAATGTTTTCAGTGTTCTGGGTGGTTCAAATATGGGTGTTTTTTTAGACCGAATATTTTTTTTATTAATTTTTTCTGCTACTCCCGAGTAATAATTGTTGAGATGGTCTGAAATAATCTCTTTATTGTCTGTTATTGAATTATCAATTTCATGGATTTTATTCCTTCAACGGTTTTATGTTCATTACAGATATTTTTTATACATTGCCATAAATTTCCAAGTGAATCACTACTATCTGTTATCTGTTTTTGATAATACTGCTTTTTAGCTTCTGTAAAAAGGCAGGTTAGTCTGTTTTTATAAGTATTATAATATAGTTTCACTAGTGCATTATTGGGATTCTCTTTCAGTTGTTTATACAATGCAATTTTTTTATCTACAGATATTAATAATGCTGAAGTCATCCACTCTTTTCTTTTTCTCAATTTATTTGTTATCCTGACTTTCTTAGTACATTCACCAGTAATTATTTGAATTCTTTTTATCAAATATTCTGCCAAGTCATCAGAATTGTTCATTTTATAAAATTCGCTCCAATTTTCATTTTCAAACTTCTCATGTAGTGTTTTGTAGTCAATCATGTCTTTATAAAAAAAATTGGCATAATTTCTGTTTGGAATGTACAAATTATAATGAAGAAAAATCGGATAATTGTCAGTGATTTCATACTCATATATCATGGATCTGAATACATTTTTGTTTTGATTACTGTTTACAAAAATATGATCTATGCAAGAGTTTATGTTGTTTAGTTAGTTTAATGTCCTGGACTAGTCTGATATGTTAATACATTTTTTATATATTTATACTAGATGTGTAATCTTGATTGATGCTGATAAAATGAATTGAATTGAATTGAATATAATCTAGTATGCCCATGAATGTAGGAAACAAAGCAAAATTCGCTCAGTATATTGAGATATTCATGAACAAATTTGAAATTTGACAAAATATTTATGTTTATGTCTCCCATAAAAAATGTATCATTCTTATTGATATCATTTCTTTGTGCATTTAAAAAAACTTGTAAGTTATCGTTAAAAGTAGAAGGTGAAGTTGAAGGAGATCTGTATAATGTTATTAAATTAATAATTTTTGATTTATCTACTGCAATTTTCGTATAGATTACTTTGATATTATCCAGTTCTATAATTTCATATTAGAAAGAATATTTATTTTGATTAATGTTTCCATAATTATAAATTTGGTTGTATCCATGAATTTCAAATAATTTTGGATTAGACAATTGATTGCCTCAGAAAAAATTATCATGTTAATAGATTCAATTAACTGATGGATGAATAATTTAGCCTCATCAAAATTCTTTGCCATGCTTCTGATGTTTGCTTGCACAATTTTTAATCAGGTATTAAAACATTTTTGTACTCATTCAAATCCTTCATGACATTAGTCTCAATACAATCTTCTACTACATTAATAAACTGATCCATAAAAGAGAATAAAACATGTATGAGTGATATGAAATAAAAAATCTAAAAAATGAACCTGAAAAATAAATTAAAATTCATTTTTCAGATGTATAATATCAGCCTCCGAGCTGAAAGAACTACCGTTTTCACCTTTCCTTACATATATTTTGTTATTTTGGTACCAGATAAATTTGAAACCTTGTTTTTTCAATTCTTTGGCTTTAGCAAATAAAAATTTGTTACGATTAGAAAAGTCTTCATTCACGTAGATAGTAGTAGAAAGGCCGGGTAAATTGACGTTCTGGCTGGTGAATTTTCCAATAAATCGGAAATATTGCTTTGCTGCAGCAACAATATTTTGTTTGGATTCCTCATTCTTCATGGTGATCTTCACTGTATTCTTCTTTTTGTCTTTTGTATCAGGAACTCTTTCAACCTTAAGGAGGAAAACATCCCTTTCTTCTTTAACTTCGATTTTGGCTAATATTTTTTCAATTATTGTATTATCATTAACATTTTCATGCTTGGGTATTCCTTTGATATCCACATTGTTTTTCAAAATGCGTTGTTCTTTATTGAAAATTTGTTTGAGAGAGTCTATTTCTTGTTTTAAGTTTCTTACTTCTGCTTTCAAATTCAAGTTCTCTGTCGCCAACTGGTTTCTTTCGTTTTTTTTTCTCTTTAAGCAGTTTCGTGATTTCTTTATTTTCTTGTTTCAATTCGTCATACTTATGAGACATGAAACTGATAGAATTTTGAATTTCCAAAACAACTTTACCCAAATTTTCTAACTGAATGTTTTCTGATAATGCTTTATTTACCATTTAGACCGGGGGATAGTGACAGATTTTGGGACACGATTTTACTCAATAAGCCTTTTGTACGACAGTATTGTCCGTATATCCTCATGATAATAATGCATGAATCAAAGAGTCGTCGTAGGTTCTTCATATTGAAATATAATAATAATAATTTTAATTATTATTATTATTCGGGTACGATTTTAATCAGACTGCCAGTAGTGCACCTACACGGGTTCCGCCCATCGATAATGAAAAAGATATTGCTGTGCTGATGGATTGAAGTGGCGTCGACCAGCCATGTATGTTTGGATTACGGAGCGAACGTGTAACAGCTCTGGCTATGAAGACCGTAGAGAGTAAAGATTCAAATGTTGGTTATATACAGTGACGATAGACGTTATGAAAATTGGTATACAGGGAGTGTCAACTTGGCATTTTAGAGAAAAAACATGGCTGCTGCCATACAGGGTGTACCAACTTGACATTTAAGAGAAAAAAACATGGCAGCTATGAAAATTGGTATGCAGGGAGTGTCAACTTAACATTTAAGAGAAAAAAATTTGGAACGTATATACAGGATGGTATTTAACAAAGGTGCGTTGTGCGATTCCCTCACGAACGTATACAGGGTGTCTCAAAACGCATCGTTCAAGAGAAAAAAAAACATGGCGGCTGCCAAGTCATGAATCGCGCACATCAGTTAAGAGAAAAAACAACAGAGTGTGTCAAATTACATTAAGGGAGAGAGAGAGGAAAAAACAACACAGGGTGTTTGAAAAATCTTTCAAGGTAAAAAAACATGGCGTTTGTCTGTCAGATACTATACTAGGTGTACCAACACATATAATTTGAGAGAAAAAACATGGCTTTTGCTTGTCGCGCTGTGTTTTGAAATGAGAATATGACAGCGGCATGTACATTTCAGATCGGTTTGTGTCATGAAATTGGAGCACGCTATGTTAATCCTGAAGACTGGTTGGAAGTCAGAATATAACAGCGGCATGTATATTTCAGATCGGTTTGTGTCATGAAATGTGTGTGTGTGTGTTTGTAGACCAAGAGATTAGATGTTGCCGGTTGTAAAATCAAGTCTAGAGTTGGGGGAGAAAGAGAGTGAGAGTGTTGCCGCATAGTGAAATTTATCTTGGACTTGAGGAAATTAAGATGGAATTTCGTGGAAAGCATAGACGGGATCCATACATTTTAAAGTGCGCCACCATCAGGTGAGTGAGTGTGAGGGTAACATTTTTTTTCGAAAGCGTAAAAGCTGCGCTTAACCGTTTTCGTGGGGAGTGAATATAGGTAGAAGAAGTAAGTTGTGAAATTTGGAAGGAGCATTGGGCAGGATTTTAGAGAAAAAACATAGCGGTTGTCAAATTTGGTATACTGGGTGTACCAACTTGGCATTTTAGAGAAAAAAACATGGCTGCTGCCATACAGGGTGTACTAACTAGACATTTAAGAGAAAAAAACATGGCAGCTATGAAAATTGGTATACAGGGAGTGTCAACTTGGCATTTTAGAGAAAAAAAACATGGCTACTGCCATACAAGGGTGTACCAACTTGGCATTTAAGAGAAAAAGACATAGCATCTGCCAAATTTGGTATACCAGGTGAACCAACTTGACATTTAAGAGAAAAAAACATGGCTGCCTGTCAGATGTCATGAGACAGAGAAAAAAACGTAGCATTTAAGAGAAAAAAACATGGCTGCCTGTCAAATGTCATGAAACAGATAAAACACAGCATTTAAGAGGAAAAAACATGGCTGCTGCTTGTCAAATGTTTGGTGGAAAATGAGTTAATGAAAAAACGTTTTGCGTTCGCGTTAGGCGTTCGCGTTTTCGTTCGCGTTATGCATTCGCGTTGAGCGTTCGTGTTTTCGTTCGCGTTAAGCGTTTACGTTCGCGTTAATGTGTTTCGTGATGAAATAATAAAACTAAAATAATAGAAAAACGATTGGCAGGCCGTTAGGTTGGGCTGGTATGGTCACGTGAAATTGTATTTGGAAAAAGGAATTCTCCACCCATCGTGATGGTATGCCAATGGTTTTTCGAGTATTTTACGTCTATTACTTTATTACGAAAATATTATTATTATTTTTCAATATGAAGAACCTACGACTCTTTGATTCATGCATGATTATCACGAGGATATACGGACAGTACTGCCCTCCAAAAGGCATACTGAGTAAAATCGTTTCCCAAAATCTGTCACTATCCCCCGGTCTAATTGGCAGCATTTCTTGTGATGTGAATGATGAACAGTTCAGACTTTTTCCTTTTGGTTTCTTAAGTTCTTCACAGAAGTATTTGAAATCTTTATTAGTCAAACCGGAACACTTCTCACACGTACTTCTGCATAAAATAGCAGTCTGATACCCTGCTCTGGCTCTGTAAAAAAAGAAGGCGGAGAAAATAATAGTTGAATGTGATAACATATTTTTATTTTGCTCATTCACAACGAGAAAATTATTTATTTTTTAAAATCATATTCACTAAAACAGTCTACTCTTGGCAGCTTTTTTTCGAATTGGATCATGAAGTCCATCTCGAATGATGAGATTTCCAAGACGAGAAACCGTATCTTGATATTCACTACATCCTGGAGTCAAGGTGAAAGTTCCTCCTCTGCAGCTACCAACTGAAATATGATTTTTTTTAGAGAATTGTTCGTGTATTCAGTGCAAAGGATCCCGCACCCTTCTTGTGGGTTTCTGGGGCCCGGTGGAATTGGCTGATACTGTGGTATGTTAATCTCTTCATTATCCTGATCAAAAGTTCCTATAGACACAACTCGATCCTATGACTAGTCTTTGGGATACAACCCCTCAAAGATATGATTTTGTACCTATGAGTGTAAGTACGACATACAGTTTCAGCAAATTCCATTGGGACCCAGAAACCCATAAGAATCGAACGAAAAAATGCTGAGACACTCCAACTTTTATTGCTTGGGGGATATTTTCATAGATGGATTCGGCATATGTCATGGTTTCCCCCTCCCCCAGAATTCTTTAGTTCTTTAGTTTCCGAAATATTGGGGGTGGCTCAGAATATCGACCCTGGATAACTCTTGAACAAATGATGTAAAGTAAAAATTCTGAGACACGTCATATTTATTTGTAGCGGACGTTTATTAGGATAGATTTGTCATCTGTCACGACCCCTCCCCTAGAGAACCACCCATTCAAGAATTTCAAATGGTAACATTGGTCGAGATATATTAGGGGTATCCCACTCAAGATGACTCTCCCTGTATAACTCTTAAAACACATGGTCGAATAGAATAATACTTTTTCAAATATTGTCATTCTAATAATAAGCAGACAGCAAGATAAATATGAAAATTGCACATTTCTTGTAACATAATCGTGAACACATCTTTGTCAACATAATCAATATTATTACCAAATAACTACGTATTTTTACATATTTTGCCAGACGTAAGTTATATGCCCTAAACAACATTTAAAATTATTGATCAAAATAATCAATATAAATTATTTTATCATTAATATATCTTTTGAGTGAAAACAATTTTGAGTTTAAACGTAATTAGTTTTGGAGAAGACTGTTGTGAAAAAAAAATACAAAATTTCAATATCCTATGAACAGTGAGAAATATGGGACAAATTTGACAAATATTAATCAGATTTGCATTTGAATAATTATCTTCGATTTTGCTTTTTAAAATTTAATTTACGTTGATGACATTCCATGACATTTTATATCTACCCAATACAAAATATGGCAAAATTATCCAATTTTTATGGAGAACTGTTTTTATTTCGGAAAGGTAATGATGTATCATGTTGGTATTGCTTCGAATGATTTACATTTCAAATATTTCCCAAAATCGGATATATCTTGGCAGGGGTGTATTTTAGGTTTAGGACATTCTTCATGAATTTGATATCTATTTTTTTCGTAGTATCCAAAAATAATAGCGTATGGTTTTCATTTGAAAAAATCGTGTTTCATCAGTTTTCTCGATGTTATGTTTTAGGTGGAAATTTCGACCACCCTGTAAATTATTTTCGAAAATTCGATGGACCTGTTCATGACTTGATGTTCTGTGAAATTTCACATTTTCAACTGCTACTGTCTATGAGTTATGATTTTTTCGGAGTGGTGCTGTAACTGTCAAATTTTGCAAAGAAATTCAAAAATGTAATAAAATACAGGGTGTTCCGTTTGAAATAAGGAAGTTGCTCTCAACTTCCGGTATAATGGAAAGAGACCGGAAGTTGAAAATATTTCAGTTGAGAAGGCCATTTTGTAAAACCCACTACCACAACATATCAAGTTTTTATTTTGAATCGTTCTCTATATATTCCTAACGAACGCTCGTCGTGAAAGACCATGTATAACAATTAAAAAAAATTTACTTCGGAAGTTGCATGAAACTCACCAATTTGTTTCGTATCTTCGCTTCTACCACCAGCGGAACCCCATCGGCCTCCGCTGCCGCCGGTACCACCGCCGGCTCTACCACCGGTACCGCCGCCGGCTCTACCACCAGCCCCCCTTTTGGTGATCATGGATTTCTGGATGGGTCTGCACAGGTCGCCGGGCAGGCGGACCGGTTCGGGGCAAGGGGCGAGGCCATCGACACCCGCCGCTCTGATGAGTTCATCGTATGGGGCTGATGGATACTCCCCTGGAAAGAAAAAAATGAATGTTTTTGGATTGTTTTCGCATAAGGTCTCACCTAGTCGTTCACTTTTTGTGAAATTCGGAGTACAAATAGAATTCGACAGTGACCACCAATTACACTCTGTGAGATAATACAGTGTTTCACCCAAACTGACAACAAGTCTGCATTTCTCAGTAGAGAAGACGATTTGAAAAAAAATCATATCATTGTACTTTTGTAATGAACCTTACAATTAATAAATAATTTATTTATCTTTCCTACTTTTTTGGTTTTATTATTTTAACAATTACCATAGCAAAATATATGAATGAACATCTTGAACATTTGACACAATCCAAGAGAATATACAGAGTCATCAAATAATTAGTAAAAAGTCCCTCTCTTCAAAAGTCATCACTCCTCCCAAGTAGCACACCTATATTGGTAAAATATTGATACAATATTGTGAACATATTGGCGAAATATTTGAAATGCAATATTGGCGAGAAAAAAAATGTGAACATTCGGCGATATTGGTCCAATATTACTTGAATAATATTGGCGAAATATTTTCGAACTAATATTGGCCTCAAAATGTTCGGAGAAATTGGTACAATATAACTGATACAATATTCTGACAATATTGGCACAATATTCAAAAGTTATATTGTCGAGAAGTAAAATGTGAACATTTTGCGATTATTGGTCGAATATTGTTTGAATATTTTAGAAATAGTTTTGGTGGAATATTCTTGAAGCAATAATGGCCTCAAAATATTTATCGATATCGGTACCATATTTATCGATATTGGTAGAATAATTATCGATAATATCATTTGAATATATTGGTGGATGTCAATATACCTTGGTAAATTATTAAATGTCCTTTAGTTGATGAAGGTGACACCAGAGTCTGCCTTTTGATCGCCATAACAGTGAGCTGTCTTGAAAACAAGCTAAGGGAAGTATTTAATATACTTTCGTAGGTTTTAGAAGACGTTATATATGTAGAGCCACCTAGCGGATTTTTATCCAAGTTTGATCATGATATAATTTCAATATGTTTCATTGAATATTCTGCCAATATTCAAATTTCATCTCAATCTAGATGTAGGAAACAATATAAAGACAATATTGTTTTAACGATATCGATAAATATCATTGAACCAATATTGACCCAATTTTAATTAATAAGATTTGTTGAATATTGGCTAAATGATATTCAACCAATGTGTAATCACACTTGGAGATACAATATAGTTTTTATTCCTAGAATTGATATTAGGGGAATATTGGGATTGCGATATTTATTCTAGATGTTAAAAACGATGTGAAGACAATATTGTTTTATTGATATTGGTAAATATCGTTCAACCAATATTGACTCAATATGAGTTATTACAATTTGTCAAATAAAGTGGAAATGATATTCAACCAATATTCTAACAAACTTGAAAATACAATATAGTTTTTTTCCCCTATAATCGATATGACTGGAATATTTGGATTGCAATATTTATTCTAGATGTGGAAAACAATATATAACCAATATTGTATTATCGATATTGGTAGAAATTATTCAACCAATATTGACCCAATATTTCGTGTGATAATCTACATTCAAAACTAGTTCAACCAATATTCCACCAATATTATTAATATAATATTGTTTTTTGAATATTCACCCATATTGGACCAATATTGATTTTTCATTTACAATATATCTATATTGGCCCAATATGGAACCAAGATTCAGCCGATATGATGTGCTACCTGGGCTATGATGGAATTTTCTTAAATTTCAAACATTTGTCGATTCCAATACTCCATTATTATCAAAATTAACAAAGGCTGCCATTTCGTCGATGTATTGTACTTTAATAACTACAAAATGACCCTTTTGGAACAAATTCTTATGCAATTCTTCCATATCTAACCATAATAAATACCCTTCTTTCCAATCAGGATGCTACAATTTTCGTTTTTTATTAGCTTGACCTTGAATTCTTTGCATTTGTACTGTTTGTCCAGTTAGTTTGAATGCTATTCAAAACAGTTCCTCCACCCTCCTGGAAACCTTTTATTGCAGCTCATGTAATATTTTAGATCTATTAAAGCTCATTCTTCAATTACAATACCCGCAGGATGATAGGAAGTAGATTTCTTGATTTTAAAACCCTTTTGAGTAGCCCATTCATTAAATTCTACAGATTTAAACACCTGTGCGAAGTCAACGATAGTTTTAATTTCGTTCAAGAAAGGTCAATTGATGAAATAATTTTTTTCTACAACCACACTCCAAAACATGCTTTTCTGCATAGTTTTACGTTCGCAAACATGATTATTTCTCACAATAATTGTTTTTCAGTACCTAATTTCTAAGCAATACAGTTTTCGTGACAGCAAGGTGAAAGTATATTTTGAAAATTCTGCATTTCGAAGGGATATTCGATCAGGCAACTTCAAGAATGAATAGACAAAGTCTATTGGTTTATATAATATGAGGGAAATTGTCGTACAAATTCATAATATTCTGAACAAAAATCATAGACATCACTACTGCTGTCTCAAATACCCACATACACACTATCCATTGCTAGGCAACGGAGCAACATCTATCGAATCATTTGAATGTCAACAAACGTCAAGCATAAAATATTCGTAAAATATTCTTGTCCCGTCATTTTTCAATGAGATTGAACTAAAATGGATAGCGACAGTTCTGAAATTGAAAATACTCCGCCAGAACTAAGAGAACAAGTTAATTCATTGTCATTGAATTTACTACCTTCAACTTCAAGAGGAAAATATAAGAATGAGTCACTGACATTTCATTCCGTCTTATAGTATAGTATTATTTTTAGTAAAAAGGGTGTTGTAGAAAAAGTATAGTGTGTAACACGAGCAGAAATGCAATTTCTCACTCGTTTGAATTGCAGCACTCGCTTGCGCTCGTGCCGCAACTTTTTCAAACTCGTGAGAAATTAGCACTTTTCTGCACTTGTTGCACAATATACTATTTTCTACAACCACACTCCTAAACATGCTTTTCTGCATAGTTTTACGTTCGCAAACATGATTATTTCTCACAATAATTGAAATTTGACATTAGTGTGCCGCAAAGTGACATTTCTGTGCCACAAAGTGACATTTCTGTGCCAAAATTTTTCAGTACCTAATTTCTAAGCAATACAGTTTTCGTGACAGCAAGGTGAAAGTATATTTTGAAAATTCTGCATTTCGAAGGGATATTCGATCAGGCAACTTCAAGAATGAATAGACAAAGTCTATTGATTTATATAATATGAGGGAAATTGTCGTACAAATTCATAATATTCTGAACAAAAATCATAGACATCACTACTGCTGTCTCAAATACCCACATACACACTATCCATTGCTAGGCAACAGAGCAACATCTATCGAATCATTTGAATGTCAACAAACGTCAAGCATAAAATATTCGTAAAATATTCTTGTCCCGTCATTTTTCAATGAGATTGAACTAAAATGGATAGCGACAGTTCTGAAATTGAAAATACTCCGCCAGAACTAAGAGAACAAGTTAATTCATTGTCATTGAATTTACTACCTTCAACTTCAAGAGGAAAATATAAGAATGAGTCACTGACATTTCATTCCGTCTTATAGTATAGTATTATTTTTAGCAAAAAGGGTGTTGTAGAAAAAGTATAGTGTGCAACACGAGCAGAAATGCAATTTCTCACTCGTTTGAATTGCAGCACTCGCTTGCGCTCGTGCCGCAACTTTTTCAAACTCGTGAGAAATTAGCACTTTTCTGCACTTGTTGCACAATATACTATTCCGAGCTCTTCCATTTTACTTCATCGCGCTTTTGCAAAGATATGTCTGGTAGCTTCATCAGCAAAGATAAGAATAAGGAAATAGGAGGAATTAAGTGGATAATAAATGTATTGTTATTATTATTATTACTTTGTTGTTCTACTCCATTTCTTTTGTAATTCTGCAAAGTCAATGTGAATAGTTTCATAGTTTCAGAGCATTTATTTAAAATATCAGGATTTGGCAAATATTTCTCTATTCCTAACCTAACTCCGAGCAATAATATAAATTCCGGTGAGGATATCATAAATCTACTGGATAACATGTGTGATGATGACAGTGCTTTAAAAAAGGAAGTTATCTACCTGAAAACAATAATCAAACATCAAGAGTTAATTATCAGAGGACTCCAAGAAAAAACTCAGTGGATACAAGATAAAAACCAGTGTAACAAATGTGAACTTACAAAAAACTCAAACCAGCACATTGTAAATACCCAAACACTCGTCAAGAACAAAGGGGCCTCGGCAGTGTCTAAGGTACTTGCAACGGAAACAAAAAGTAGTGAAATTGAAACTAAAAGTAAACAACTTTTAACCAGGAAAGAAGTTAGTGCCGCTGTTGAAGAAGCGAAAACGCTGTCTGTAATCAAAAATATGCAGAACCTTTCTGAAGAAAGACAATATCAAAAGTATAACGAATCTACAAACAATTCTCCAGATGAATGGAGCCATGTTCAGAACAAGAGAAGGTGCAAATTCTTGGTAGGTCGAACAGTGGAAATCTGTGAAGTGGAAACCATCCCAAAAGTCGTTTCCATACACGTAACGCGACTCCATCTAAAAACAAAACCAATTGATCTTAAGAAATTCTTAGCTGTTCATAATCCTGATGTTGAATGTGAGCCGCACAACTCTAGAAAACCAGAAATTTACGCATCAATGAAGGTAACGATCAAAAAACAATTTTTAAAACAAGCCTGGCGAAGTGAATCCTGGCCCAGTGGAGCTTTGGTATCATTTTTTGGAAGAAGGAGGGCACCAACAAAAGAGGTGGGTCCTCATGCCCAAAAGGAAATATAAACTCAAATGAAGGTGTCGAGAGGGAAGAAACCCGGGTCAAGGAAATTATCATAGAATATAATACAGTAGATGGCAACTATTCAGCTGGATCCTTTAATGTTAATCAGTAATAAAAAATACAAGAAAGGAAATAAAGAAAAAAAAGGAAATGCAGAATCTCAATGTGATGCCTTTCAATATTCAAGGGATCTCAGGAAAAACACAACAGCTAGAAGTGCTCTTAGATATAAACCATACTCATATTTTGTGTCTGAGCGAACACTGGCTGAAGCTATCTGAAATTCCTTATCTCACATTGAACAACTTTACTCTAGTGAACTCTTTTAGCAGAAGGGAATATAATCATGGATGTTTATGTATCTTTGCAAAATCCAACTTTACCATTAAACCCCTCAATTATATTCATAGTATTGAAAAACAGTTTGAGGCGACTATAGCTATAGTGGAAAACTTCGCTGAAAACACAAAATTATACATAGTAACAGTTTATAGAACACCAGACAGTTGTATTGACATATTTATGGATGAAATGCATGGTACAAAACTAAGAACTACTATGTTGTTTGAGGTGATCCTAATGTGAACTTTCTGATTGAAAGTAACAACACAAAAAAAGTAGTAAACTTATTCACGGAATTCGGCATGAAAAATCACATTGATACACCCACACGCACTTCAAAGACAACATCTACAAGCATAGATGCAGTATTATCAAATTTGGCAATCAACAAAACGAAAGTTCAAGACACCCACCTATCAGACCATTCATTTCAGACATGTGAAATTTTGATACCAATGAGGGAGCCCCCTGAGGACACAGTATACTCAGGCGAGATTATTCAGAATCTAATTTGATAACATTTAGAAATCTGTTGATGGACGAAAAATGGTCACAAGTTTATAATTCTGATACCGTAGATGAGGCATTTAATCATTTTTATTCCACTTTCGAATATTATCATCATACTGCTTTCCCTCTTAAGAAGAGAAAAATCAACAAAGTTAAGAATCCATGGTTGAATTGTGAAATAAAACAGCTCCATCAAACATTATGTGAAATGTCAAAAATTGCAAAAACTACAAACAATGACATCATCCAAGAACGCTATAAAAGTCTTAAAAATCTTTATAAGAAGAAATTTAAAAAAGCTAAACTTGAATATAATAATGATAGAGTATGTAATGCAAGTAATATATCAAAAGAAAGTTGGAAAATAATTAACAAATCAAAAAATAAAACAATAAGTGCTTGGCCAACTGAGATAACCATAAATAATATCAAAGAGTTGGATAGAGTGAAAATATGTAATCAATTTAATGAATTCTTTATGAATGTGAAAGCTATCAAACCCAATATGAAGAATATAAGACTCGCGCAATTCTCCAATGCTACAATGTTTACATGTCCATCTACCCCTCATGAGATATATGACATTATCAAAAAGACAACAAAAAAACCTCCGCAGGCATTGTGATGTAAATTTTATTGATGATTTTATAAGACTTGAGTTTTTCAACTGTTTAAATTGAAAGCTTTAAATAAATCTATCTATCTATCTATCTATCTATCTATCTATCTATCTATCTATCTAGATGAAATTTGTGGAAAGGCTCTCAAGATAGTTGGTGATATAATCTGTTTTCCTCTCTCCCATATAATTAATGAATCATTTCTCAATGGACAGTACCCAAATGCATTGAAAGTATCAAAATCAGTACCAATATTCAAGGGTAAAGGATCAAGAGTTGATGTGAGTAACTATAGAAATGTTTGCCTGCAATCACAATTCGCTAAAATAATTGACAGCTACTTTAACACACGGCTCAGCTGTTTTATGGAATCTCATACCGAATTGTCAGCATGGCTTCAGATTTCAAAAATCTACTGAAACAGCTATCAAAGAATTATGTACCTATTTTTATGAATACCTGAATGAAAAAAAAGTTCCAATAGCCTTATACTTTGATTTGAGCAGCATGGCTGCCAGTCATGCCGGACCAATCGTCGATGCAGAACCATGTCGGCAGACATTTTATTCGCAGAAAAACTGCGAAATTCGCGAGGGTATGAACAAGACTTTATACGTGAATTGAATATTTCTGGAATCACACTGGCAATGTCGCTTCGCCCTTACGTCAATTCCATTGTTACCAACCTGACAGATATTAACTAAACAAAGAAGCATGAATTTGTTGATTTTGTTATTGCTAAAATAAAGTAGAATTTGTTGATAAAAAACTGTTTTCAATGAAAAAAAAAGTGTAAAACTGGTGAATTAGGGTGTGTATATTGTGCTGGTGAAAATCAGGAGGCATTTGAGTGTGTTTTTCGAAGAAGAAACGTGTGCTAGAAAATGCCAGTTTTCATTCAGAAAAAGGCCCGTATCTCCGAAATTACTTGAGACCGCCAAAAATTTCATTTTTTTTGATAACTTGTAGCGCCCGGTTAACGGAATTTTACCGCGCTCTTTATGGTGATCAAGAAGATGAAGTTATCTTCAATTGCACATCTATGCAAGATGGAAGGCTAGTGAAACATTCAGAATTAAACGGTAGGTCGGTAGAGGAAGCAGATTTCAGAATGCTGATTCATTCAAAACAGGCATGTCTGTGTGGGTTTGATAAAGTCGTTCTCGTTAGTGCTAACAGTGACATAATTGTGTCAGCTTTGTTTCACTGGGTTACTCTCCATGAACTTAGTGTTAAGGAACTTTGGATGCGCACTGGAGTTCGCGATTCCACGCGACTTTTTCCTGTTCATGATATTCACAAACAAATAGGACTCATGCCATTTACTTCCAACCATGCACAATCTGGATCAGAATAACCGATTCAATTTGGCACTAAAAAAAGCAGCTCTGAATAAAGGTTTCCTCAAACCGACGCGGGAACGCGGGAGCAGGAGCGGGAACGAGATGAATCGGATACCAAATTCCATAGTGGGACATACCGGTGTGATTATTCGTATTCCGAAATGCATACAAGCAACGAAATATGTATGGTTTGCTACGTGTACTGTTTTTCTAGCAATTCGCACGGTTCCAAAGTTCCGTTCCCGCTCCCGCGTTCCCGCGTTGGTTTGACGGAACCTTAATACATCTTTGGGACACTCTGGCGTATCATCATATCTATCATATCATCATGCTAGTATTACGAAAAGATTCATCTTGTAAGCCCTTAGACGAACTCTCCTTGTGGCTGTATTACAATGCAAAAAAAATGGACATTGAAGATTTGCCGCTTGTAGAAATTGGTGGCGATCTACTATCGGTAAAATAACTTGGAGGTTGGAACTCCTCTGCGGTGGCGGAGTCGTATATTGAAAATTCACCTCCAAAGAGAATGAAGATACCGAGACAACTATTTCATAATAATGAGGCCACACCGACAACAAGTTCAAATACTGGTGCTATAGATGGTGAATCTCTCATCGATGGAATAGAAATTTCAAATAATAGCGATTGTCATATTACTTTTCGAATTTATAAATAGTTAGTATCATTAAAATTATTGTTATTGTGAGCATAATAAAGTTTTGGCGGGCGGATGCTGTTAATTCAATTGTCATCTGAATACCGTTAAATCATAATAACAGGATTACGAAAATACTATAATTTTTGTGATTCTATCGTAGCTGGATTCAAGCAAAGACGGTGCGAGCAAGTCAGTCTAATACTACCCCAACAAAGCTTGTTTTCAACCAAACACATTTGATCACGTCTTACTATTAGAAAAGCTCTATCGTTTAGGTTTTCGGGGTGTTGCCAATAATTGGATTGCATCATACTTGAGGGATAGGTCACAGATAGTGGTCATGGACTCGATAAGGTCAAAACCAGCTAATATTTCCATAGGTGTGCCACAAGGATCTATTTTTGGACCGTTGCTCTTCATTATTTTTAATAGTGATATAGTGCTTTCTTGTGAAACCCAAAACAAAATGATAATATATGCAGACGACACAAATCAGCTCATAGCTGAAAATAAATTAGTAGAATCAGTGGCAATGTCAAATATTTGTGTCAATAATGTATTGTCAGTTAATATCAGTGAAACATATTCCATGTTATTTCAACAAAAAAATATGAGCTGTGACTACAGTGCCTTAATTAGGATGAATCATGAGTCTATAGAGCAAGTTGATCAAATTTTTAGGAGTGTATGTAGAACATTGCAGGAAAAACATGGGGCTGTAACCCATCAATACTGCGATGGATGTACACCATGATAGTGAGACCTATGATCACCTACGGAGCAGTAGTGTGGCACGGTAGAACCGAACTCGCCACAACAAAGAAAATCCTGGAGAAAGTACAAAGACTAGCATGTCTTTGCATAACAGGAGCAATGAGGTCAACTCCAACAGCAGCAATAGAGGTCATTCTGGACCTCACTCCTCTCCATCTCATGGTGAGGAGAACTGCTTGGGGAGCAGACCTAAGGTTGGCCAAAGTAGGACTCAAAGGGACAGCACACAGTGTAAGGGGCTCAACCCCCACCGGAAGTGCACACCTTGCCGATCTCCCAACTGACGAAATTACCAGGAAATTTAGTTTCGAGAAATTTTTTCGAAAGGAACTAAATACCAAGAAACAATGGAGCACAGAATCCATTCGAGCACTGGGTAAGAATACCATTACATGGTACACGGACGGGTCTAAAACTCCCGACGGAACTGGAGCAGGAGTATTTGGACCTCGTACCAAGTACTCCGAATCCATGGGACACTTCCCAAGCATTTTTCAAGCGGAAATTCACGCCATAGCAAGATGCATTCATTTCAACCTCGACAGGAACTACCGGAACAAGGAAATTGCAATCCTCTCCGATAGTCAAGCAGCCATCAAAGCGTTGAGCTCATATAACATCAACTCGAAGATGGTCTGGGAATGCCTAGAAAAACTTAATGATCTAGGCAGGAACAACAAGGTGATCCTCCTCTGGGTGCCTGGGCACGTCGGAGTAGAGAGCAATGAACAAGCAGACACCCTGGCACGAAAAGGGGCAGCAACGCCACTGATCGGGCCAGAACCATTCTGCGGACTTGGAAAATCTCACTTCCAAGAAGAACTCAATAAAACTGAAGAAGAAATGAGAGCAACATACTGGCAAATACTTCCAGGGCTAAGGCAGGCCAAAGATCTCCTCGGCAATTTCAACCGAGCAAGATCGAAAACACTGATTAACCTCAGCAAAATTAGTCTAAAGACAATCACAGGATTTCTAACGGGGCATTGCAGACTCAAAGAACACCTAAGGAAGCTAGGCTTAGAGGAGGACAACACCTGCAGATTCTGTGGGGAACATCCAGAAACACCTCACCACATATTGATGGAGTGTTATGATGTACACCACAAATGATTAAATATACTGGGATCACACCAGCTGATTGTGGAAGAAATACCACAAATGGACCCCCTCAAAATCCTAAAATTCCTGAAGGAATTGAGGCTTGAGGGGCTGCTGTAAACGAGAACACCTCGAGATAGCAGAAGAAGATGGGGCACAATAGATCTAACTAGGTCGCAGCGCATCAGTCACCATCCATACCTACCAATACCAATACCAATACCAATGTAGACCATAAACTAACATGGGAGATTCATATAGATAATCTTGTGAGTGCATATCCACGGGAGAGTTGCAGACAAATATTCATTAAACTTTCATTTCTGACACTTCCTGTTTATATATATATATATATATATATATATATATTTCTAATTATCCTCAATATAAAAAAAGAGAATCATAAACATATGAAGGGAAGTATGATACACGAGTATACCACTCGAAATGCTAATCATATTCGTTTACCATTTTCCCGTTTGTCTCGCTCAGAGTTCCTACACTTACCAGGGCATTATATGTTACAACCATACTTTGTAACTGTTTGGTGAAATTGAAAGTTTTCAGGTATTTAAAACGAAATTGTTTGACTTTCTGAGTAATAATGCATTTTATTCATTAGAAGAGTTTTTGAAATTTCAGTACTGATTATTTACTTTTTAACTTGTATTTTATATACCTATATATTTTTAGGACTGAACAACACTGATCTATGTTTTTACTTTTCGTGTCTCATATATATGTTTTTTTATTATGTGACTAATGTAATTATTTATTTAGCATTTCTACCTGACTAGTCTGACAAGTCTTTATACTGTATTGTGTAAAGCTTTATAGATGAATAAATATCTTTATTTGAACTTTGATATTTGACAAGTATCACAAGTTTGAATAAAGTACTTTGAGATCTTTAGTCATGTTTTTCCAAAAAATTTTTTCTTTTATCAGGTCTTCGGAAAAATGACCTGAAGCTACCAAGATATTGATAAGATCAGAAAGATAAGGGCTGACTGAGTTCATATACGCATTCTTTCAGTAGTAATGCAGGAATACCATCTATTCCGGTTAATTTTTTTTTTATTTCGAATTTTGCATCCAATTCAGCGAAATAGGCCAGCAGAACAATTTCGGAAAATGAGTTGGCTTTGTTTCGAAGATGCCATTCGTTGAAGATTCTTTATAAATGGATTTCGAAGTTTCTGTTAGTAAGGTAGATGTTGTTGCTGCAGCTAGTTGTACAATTTCTGTAGGTGTACAAGTGAAAGATTATTCATTTTCATTCATCTCAATACAAATAAACAAACACTTCGCGTTTGACACTGACACTTTTGTGTTTGGTTAAATTGTTTCCATGGAATTGTTTAATTCGAGAAATGTGATAGGAGTACAAGAGGGAATGAAGACTATTAATCCTTCGCCATTATTCCGTAAGAGAATGATTTGGTATTATACTGCAAAACCACAAATATAGTACTTACGTTATGTATCAGTCGTAAATAATAGACTATTATAATTTTGCAGATCAATTGGTTTATGGTATTGTTGGTAAAACTGGAAATAAAGCGAATGCCGAAGCTGCCTTGACATACAAATTTGGCTACTATTCACATTTTTGACCAGCAAGCACTCTCTATCATGAATATTCTTAAAAGTCATAAAAATTCTCACTTTTTTTGCAATAGTCGACTTGATAAGTTGTTGACAACCTATCTCTGTTGATCCTGGCTATTATATCACCAGGTGGAGCAGTTCTGAGGCACTCGTAGATAAAAGGATACTTTTCTTGAAGCTGAAACAATTTTCTGTGGGTAATATTCCATTTTAACTAAAACTATTTGTTTGTTTTGGAGAGTTGAATTTGGAGATGTTCTTAATAAAACCCTAGAGCTTTGAAGTTCGTGAATTTTTATTCATTGAACATAAGTCCTAAAATTTATGGAGGTGAATTTCCTAAAACAAAAAATGTTGGGTGAAAATTGAAAAATGACAGGGCACAAAACCTTATAAAAATGGCTTTCAGCAAAATTTGATAATTTTTTCATAATACGTACGGTTCAACGCCATACACAATTTTGACAAGTTATAAGAGGATGATTACTTATATTTCGGACGTCCATCATCTTAATGGTTGAAAGATTTCTATTACTTTTCACAACGTTTCAAATGCTTGAATCAGCAGTCGTCTTCTGGTGAATAATGACAAAATCAGATGCTACGTGACCTTTTATAGGTCTATAATTAAAGTGTAATTACGCGCGGTCTTGTGGCGCGCGTGATTTCGCGATTTTTCTCACTCCAAAACGGTCCATGAGCGGTTTCCATACGTTTTTAATTTCCACGCTTGGTTGACTGAAGGCACTATTGGCTTCTATATAGGTAGATTCCATAAATTTCCGTTTGAACCAATGTTCCTCTCTATGAAGAACACTAGCTGCGTCCCAAAGAATTCGGTGGTGTTTTGTCCAGGCGTGGTCAGCAATTCCCGATTTTGATGTTTCCCCTCGTTGAGTCCACTTTTTGTGTTCGGCTATTCTTACTGATAATGGCCTCTTGGTCTCTCCGATATAGGAATCTCCACATTCACATGGGACTTTGTAAATACAGTTTTTGCTGGATTCTGTTGTGTTCTCTGGTTTCGTCTTGGTGAGGAAGCTTCGTAAGGTGCTGCCGAATTGAAAGTAACTCTTGATGTTGTATTTATTTCCGATCCTTCTGATCTTCTCGGAGATACCCCTGATATACCCCTGATATAAACTTCTCCTATGAGTTTCTCGGAGTATCCGTTTCGGCGTAGGTCCTTTTTGATGTGGTTGATTTCCGCCTCCAATGACTTCTGGTTGTTGCAAATAGACATTGCTCTCTCCACCAACGTTCTTACGATTCCCCTCTTTGTGGAGTTTGGGTGATTAGAGCCGTAGTTGAGATACTGCCCTGTGTGTGTCTTCTTCCTGTAAACAGAGGTAAGGATTCCAGTGTCTGTTCTTTCAGCTTTCACATCGAGAAACGATAGGGTACTATTAGTTTCCTTTTCCATTGTGAATTTGATTGAATCCTTCATGTTATTGATTCTGTCGAAGAATTCCCCAAGGTGTTCATCTCCATAGTTCCAAATGATAAAGGTGTCGTCTACGTATCTTAGCCATAGCTTTGGTTTGTATTTTGCCTCTCTGATAGCCAATTCCTCGTACCACTCCATGTATATGTTGGCGATTACTGGAGAGAGAGAAGATCCCATCGGCAGTCCATCAACTTGGGAGAAGAAGCGGCTCTTTTCTTGAAAGTATGAGTTGTGTAGGCAGCACTGCAGTAGTTCCAATATCGCTTGTACGGGGAGGTCAGCCCTTTCATGACACAAGACCGCGCGTAATTACACTTTGATTATAGACCTATAAAAGGTCGCGTAGCATCTGATTTTGTCATTATTCACCAGAAGACGATTGCGGATTCAAGCAATTGAAACGTTGTGAAAAATTTGAAAGAGATAGAAATCTTTCAACCATTATAATGATGGACGTCCGAAATATAAGTAATCAAGTTACTACATCGTCTAAAACATTCAAACAAACGTTATAAGAGGATCGTATGATTAGGAGAACCGTTAGAGGGTAGCAAAGTTGAATCCTCGAAAATGCATTGTTATGGTATTTTTCATAGAAAAATTATAATTTTTTAGATTTCCATGCAGTTTAAACCAAAAATATTCTTAAATGAAGGGTCAGTAATATTAAAATGTGTACAGTGTACACCAAAACTCAATGATTCAAGTGATTACAAGGAACGAAGGGGATGAAATGATAAAAGTTAGTAATCAAAACCCTTAAATCAATAACAAATACGTTACGTATTATTAATAAAATAAAATTTGATATACTGGTAACTCGTTCACAGAGTTTCCAAAGCATACCGCTGGTAATAATATTAGTAATAGAAAATTCATGCGTTTAAGTAAATTATTCAAGGAAGTGAAACTGTTTATTTTGTAAATATATTCACTTCTGGATTTTTTTTTCTTTGGTGTCTTGGCATCGACTGCTATGGTCATTAGCCGTGTGTTCTGGATAGGCCTTGTTACTAACTCCATACGCCACCCTAGGAGCAGCACTGTTAATTGGGACGCAACAGTGAAACGTGCAGGACTCACCCCAGTCCAGCCACGAGATTTTAATAATTTAATAGGTCAAATTAAATTAAAAAATCCCAGCCGCAACTGGGGCTCGAACTCCGCACCTTTCGACCCAAAGTCGGATGCTCAAACTACTGCACCACGCCCTGACATTCTTCTGGAAATTGACAAGATTTTGAAGTTATTAGAAGTTTTGGAATGCACTCGTATTCAAACACATATAAACAGGCGATACAAAAAAGTTATATCCATTACTAGACCAACATCGAAAGAAAGCATTTGAAATTGAAAAACTCGACATAAAAACATATTCTAAAATCATCATCATGTATTCATTTCCATTAGAAATATTTACATTGTATTGGTACCTACAGTCATTTTATGAAGTACATACAACAGTTGAAAGAGAGGAAGAAAAAAAAGAAAAGAAAAAGACTATTGCATGAAAAAAATGCATTCATTTTATTCAACATATGTTTTCAGTTTGGCTTTAAAATCAGTCAATGACTTACTAGTTTTACGTAGTTTGGCAACTTATTAAATACATTCAAACCCATAAGATCAAGCGACCTGTAAGATATTTTGTGATTGGAAAATGGTCCTTTTTGCCGAGTGCAATAATTACGAAATTGTTCATTCGGTGAAAATTTTTGCCTGTTTCAAGAAACATAAATACATAACTCATATACAAATGGGCATGTTAAAGGTGAGATATTGTATTTGATAAACAATTATCCACATGAAGCTCTGAGCGAGACTTTTGCAACACATCTAGTAATGCCTTTTCCATAAGGATAGTTCTCAACTATCGACAATGTAATATAACCTACTCCGAGGTATAATTGAACAAAATAATATTGAAGTCGAAAAAGTATTTATTTTAATGTTTATAAAATAATTGCATTCTGATTTCCATGTTATCTGACATCACTGGACATAATGATTATAAATAAATACGAATACTGAATGTTTTATACCAAAAAATAGTTACTTGTGTCTATTACTTGAACTTTTTGATAATAACCACATAGTTGACTCGATTTTATTTTTATACAGCTTCTGTATAAAAAGTAATTGATTTATTTATTGGTAATGGACGTTATGGAATATAGTCTCAATGAATCACATTCAAATTAGAATGTTTGGGGTAGTCCAAGAGCGATCAACCACTACAAACAATATAACGATTACTTATTTACCGTTTTTTTTACGGAGAATGTGTATGGTTGTAACAATTTCATTTATTGTTTATAGACGTTACGTTTGTGATATTGAGAATAATTGACCAAGAGGAAGATGGAGAAAAATGAGTCATAATCGTCATTTGTAGATACTCTCTAGGTACATACGAGGAAGAAGTTAACAATAATATGTCTGAATTGTTTCACATCAACCGAAAATAATAAATAATTTTAAACAAGACGCTACTCATATACCCATATGACACAGGTTTTCAAGATCGGTTTTTATCTTCGAAGATTTTGTTCGATGTTGGACACCCTGTATATTAATGTATATTAATATTTTGTAATTCTTGTTTATGCGTAGGAGTGCATTTATTCCCCCACTTCTAATAACTGTCAATACTTCTCAATTTCTAGAAGAGCAGTTTCACTTCCTTGTACGTTCTTCAACGAATAACTTTGCGGTTTTATAATTTTCGTAGGTAATACAACAATAATAGAAATTCCTTCGATTTTGAGAAACAAATTATGTTGCTTGGCAACCACACGAATTTACGATAATCGCCGATAACACGAGTTGTATTTGTAAAGATTATTTCATGAATAAAATCGAAACCATTTTTATTTATTATTATAAATATTAACATTAAATGTACAGGTTCGTGCTGTTATATATTTTAACATTATCCATATCCAGTTCGTCCTTTTTTGTACTAGTAGATACAAAACAGTGATTTATTTGATATTTCAAACATCCCGCTATTTCAGTTACCAATCACAGAGCGCGTCATTCGTAGTTTCGTCGTTGCATTTCCACTGCTTCTCGCTTAAGGTTATGTTTTGAAAACATTTTGGTTTAGTGATCTGATTAATCAACGAGTATACAAAATTAGGCGAAAATTGACATGGATTAATAGTGAGTGCTTATTTGGTTTTGGTCAAAGTTTGGTGTTGTGTTATTATAGCAGCTTGCTAGTGGTAAGTTTGTTTTTTGAAAAAACCAATCAGGAATCAAATTACAAAATCGAAAACATATCATATACATATCCAGTAGCCAATCAAGAGCCGAACTACAAAATCGAAAACATGATGTTTTCAATTATCAACACAAAAATTTCAACCAATCAAGACACGCTATTTCAGCTAAAATGGAATAATCAACTAAATGCTTCGGAAACTCTAAGAACAAGATACCTGTCTATGGTATTTTCATTCATGTTAATACACTGCGTAAATCATTGTTATTGATTTGAGCATTTTGAATTTGAACAAGTTTTTTTTATTTCATTCCTTTCAGTACTTGCAATTACTCAATTTACTGAGTTTTGGCATTCACTCTATACATGAGAATATTACTGATCATTGATTTGATTTAATATTTGCAATTAAAATGCATTGCAATAAAGAAATCAATATTTGGCTTTGGAAAATATCGTAACAAGGCATGTTGAAATATTCAACTTTGCCGCCCTCTTGCGGCTCTCCCAATTTTACGATCCTCCTATAACTTGTCAAAATTGTATAGGGTATTGGACCAAACAAAATATCAAAAAATTATCAAATTTTGCGGGAATCCATTGTCATAGGGTTTTGTGCCCTATCCTTTACAGTGACTGTTGTAACTATGGAAACGTATAAATAAGGAAGAGGCGAAACATCGATATGAAAATACATTTTCGAAAAGTCCGTTCCTTATTGGTTTGGATTCAAAAACTGATGGCATTTGATTGGTTTATACAGGGTGGGTCACGGTCGATGGTACCTTAGACGTATACGGAGAACGGGACATAGGATCATTCTGAAAATTAGGTTTCTCAAGTAGTTGCTCTTGATCTATCGATCTAAAATATTTTCAGCAATGCAGCGTTGCCGTTTATACCAGAAAGTAGCAGCATCTTTGTTATTTCAAATGAGTCACCCTGTATATTACCGCATTTTTGAACTTGTCATTCCTTTCTGATTATTTCTGCCCCATACTCCCTTATACCTATCTCTAACGGTTTTTGAGATATTGGTTATTTTCCATATTTTTTATCCAAAACATAGCTCGAATTGAATGTTTATTTCTGCGGTACTTGAATTCTTAGGAAGTTGCAATATTGTTTTTAGTTCATCAAGATCATGTACATTGATTCTGTATAGAGAAGTTTGTTCTGCGTTATACAGGGTCGTTCAAAATTCATGATCTCATTGCAAGATACGAAATGGGTTAAAAGTGCGTTTTTTTAAGTGGAACATCCTGTATATTATGAAATATCCTGAAAGATGACTAAATTCCCGTCGAATTGATATATCATGTTCCTATACCTAAATACCCAGAATTCCGAGATAATAGCAATTTTCACTTGTAATCTCCCAAGTGCTTGAATTATTGCTGGAACTTTTTCGAGTACATGAATATTCTGTACGAGATAAATTTACGGCAATTAATTCAAGCACGAGGGGGATTCGGTAAGAAAATTTCACACCGAGACATGAAAATCATCCATCAATTCATAAGAAATAACTAACGATGGTTTTACCTGAACTATTTATAACCACTGAAATATTGATATGTAAAATACTTAACAAAATTTTCATCAATAAATGTTTGACATGTGACATGTGACATTTGACATGTGACAAGTTGATATTTTGCTTTAATGTACAAATGGAGGTCTAGTTTTCATATGAAAGGAGATAATTATGTATTTACTAGATATTTGGAATGTGTCTGAAAATATTTTCTCCACGATTATTGCGGCCTATGAGTCGCTAGGTCGATGGTTCATTCCACGATAGGAACATAACTTTTTTTTTTGTTTCAGATTAAAACACATTTATTGTTCAAAATTTTGTTAAGTATTTTACATATCAATATTTCAGTGGTTATAAATAGTTCAGGTGAAACCATCGTTAGTTATTTCTTATGAATTGTTGGATGGATTTTCATTTCTCGGTGTGAAATTTTCTTACCGAATCCCACTCGTTCTTGAATTTATTGCGTAAATTTATCTCGTACATGAATTTTCAAAGAAAATGCATGTACTCGAAAAATTTCCGGAAATAATTCAAGTACTTGGGAGATTACAAGTGAAAATTGCTATTATCTCGGAATTCTGGCTATTTAGGTATAGGAACATGATATATCAATTCGAAGGGAATTTAGTCATCTTTCAGGATATTTCATGATATACAGGATGTTCCATTTAAAAAAACACACTTTCAACCCTTTTCGTATCTAGCAGTAAGATCATGAATTTTGAACGACCCTGTATAACGCAGAACAAACTTCTCTACACAGAATCAATGTACATGATCTTGATGAACTAAACACAAAATTGCAACTTCCCAAGAATCCAAATACCGCAGAAATAAACATTCAATTCGAGCTATGTTTTGGATAAAAAATATGGAAAATAACCAATATCTCAAAAACCGTTAGAGATAGGTATAGGGGAGTATGGGGCAGAAATAATCAGAAAGGAATGACAAGTTCAAAAATGCGGTAATATACAGGGTGATCAATTTGAAATAACAAAGATTCTGCTACTTTCTGGTATTAGCGGCAACAGTGCATTGCTGAAAATATTTTAGATCGATAGACCAAGAGTAACTACTTGAGAAACCAAATTTTCAGAATGATCCTATGTCCCGTTCTTCGTAAACGTCTAAGGTACCATCGACCGTGACCCACCCAGTATAATATGAGGAAAATTGTCGATGAAATATCTCAATAATTTTTCGTGATAGGATATGTGGCGAATATCTGCTAGACCGTAACTGCTTCCCTAATCAATATTGCGACGGACATTGTTATCAATCTACTATACATTTTTTCGTTTGCATATTTTACCTTCACCATGAAAGCGTTGGGTTGATTGTATCTGCCGATTTTGGATTCAGGAGCTGCCGAAACTTTGGCAGGAAAGAGTTTGGGGTCCAGAAGAGGTCCCATGGGACCCAGTCGACTCCATTGCTCGCCGCTGAATGCCTCTGGACCGAGTATTGTTCGCTGTTCGCTTGTAGGGTGGGTTTCAGGAAGACAATGGCATGCGCAGTATTGTTCGTCTCTGTATTTCGGTTGGTATATGTGATCGGGTTCAGGTCTATTAAAAATAATAATAATACAGTTGCAAATTCAATGTCAAGCTATAGTAGAACCGTGCAAAAGACAAACTCAACTATTTATGATTGTGTTGGGTTTTCAAAGCAGAATGTTTAATTCCATAACAACTATGACTTCGAAAACAAAATTGAGAGAATAGGCCAAAAAACAGAGCAATTTTTCTCATAAAAGTTCAACTGAAATTGCTCCGCCGATTTCACGAATAATTAGCAAGGAAGTTATCACCCCCAGGGGGGTGCAACCCCCCCCCCCCCCCAAATAGTAATAACTTTTTTTTTGAAGTATTTTCTTGACATTTCAGCTCTAGGCAATAAATATGAGTGAAAATCGGTGTTAATAATGGGGGCGAATTATTATTTACAATTAAACCCCCTCCTGGGGCATCAACCCCTTCCCGAAATCGTGTTTTTTGGGTATTTTCTATGAATATGTGAAATTGTCAGTCCTGAGTAATGAAACTGAGCAAAAATTTATAAAAATAATAGGTATAAATCATTAGAAACGATTTTCTCGCCCCTCATTCGGGGCATATCCCCCGCATCGCGGAAACATTGGGGCGAGAGGGAAGGGGGAGAATATTTGAAAACACTCTCAAACTACAACTCTTAGGTATGAATGTGGGTAAATAATCGTTGAGAAGTATTGTTATGAAAATTATTCGCAAATTCGAGAGAATATCAACTTATTGTATAAATCAAACGCGGACCGGAGGTAACGAAATATGGTAGTGTTTTTCAATGATAGAAAGGGTTTGGAGAAATGAATCTACAAGTAATTACCATCAAGAAATGTATAGGAAAATATATCTATACATCTTCAGTCTCCTCGTCTTCATCTTCACAATCCAGAACAATCACTGCCAAGTTTCTACAGATATCTGACATTGCGATATTTTGAAACAGAGCTGAGTTGAACACGAAACAAATATTTCAAAAACAAACCAACCATTTTCAATTAATAACAGTGACAAAGCTCTGAGAGATGTTTCCTCGTCTCCGACTATCGATGTTATCCTAGTATCCAGTGTTTTCTGCACAGGAACTTTTATATTATCTGACGTTTACATAGAGTAACGTTGACTGCTGCGCTCTGCGCACCGACTGAACCACGCCGCTGTATACTATACAGCGGCGCGCTAGCTGCCGCATTGACAAGGTCCCAAGCCGATATTTTTCAGGTTTTAGAATCTCAATGAGTTTAAAGCAGGTACACTTCGGGATAGTTTCGTTTGGTGCACTGTCTTTCTCGGTCTCGAATCCCCATATTCCATCAAGGAATGATTTTATTTTTCTTTCCTTAGCACAAAAATACGATCAAATGCCGAGTAACCTTTATTTTAAGTACTTAAAAGATTGACTGGATTGCATTTAAAATTTGTACAAGTAAGCAAATTTGTATAAATATTTTCAGTAAGAGCAGGGTTTTTTCTACAAACTGACTTTTCATTAATAATAATAATAATAATAATAATAATATTTATTTTCCATTAGACACAGATTACATGTATTGGAATCGTCAAAGTACACATAAATCTACGACAGTACAGTTCACAGTGTAAATATGTAAATAACTAACAGCTGTAGTAATAAATAAAAAATATAAATAAATATACACACACATATTATGAGTCATAAAATTCTTGTAAATTATAAAAACTACTCTCAATTAAATAATTCTTCAACAAGCAACTGAATTTTTATAAGTTTGTCATTTCTTTCAAATGTCTAGGGAGCTTATTAAAAATAGTAAGACCTAGCACTGACGGAGAATTTAAGGCTATTTTGTATTTACAAACGGAACATGGAAATCATGTTTTTGTCTAGTGTTCACATTGTGAATACTTCCATTGAGCAGAAACGTATTCTTGTTTTTAAAAACATAAATGGACAATTCAAAAATATATATACAGGTTAAGGTTAAAATCCTGAATTTTCGGAATAAGTCTCTACAAGAAAATGTGCTAGGAACTCCTGCTACTATACGAATACTTCTTTTCTGTACAATAAACATATTTGAAACAAGTGTAGAGTTACCCCATATACATATGCCATACCTCAGCCTTGACGCAACTTGAGCATGATATAATGATAATAATTGTTGTTCTGTTAAAATGCTTCTGAGATTTCGGAATAGGTAACACAATGAATTCAGTTTGTTTATCATGAGAGTACAGTGCTTTTTCCAATTCAGACATGAATCCATGGTTATCCACAAAAATTTTGTATTCTCTAAACTGTTGAGTGTTTGATCATTTATTTGAAGTTTTACTTCCTGGCACGGTCTTTGACGATTGTGGAATCTCACCAACTCAGTTTTGTCAGCATTGAGATACAATGAATTGGTTCCACACCAGTTCATAACTGACTTAAGAATTCTCGCACACTTCTCAAACAGTAGATGATCCACATTATCGGACACCACTAAAGGTGTGTCATCCGCATACATCGTTATGAATGTATCTGTGATGAAGTTGTCGATATCATTTATGTAGAGTAGGAATAATATTGGACCAAGAACAGATCCTTGTGGTACCCCCATCGAGACGTCCAAGCGTTCAGAATCAAAGTTAACAGTGGTAGACTCACTTTCATATTTCAAACTGACAAACTGTTGTCTATTCTTCAAAAATGACAGGATCCAGTCATAAGCAATACCTCTTATACCATACGAATAGAGCTTTGACATAAGTTGACAGTGGTTGACACAGTCGAATGCCCTGCTGAGGTCGCAGAATATGCCAACGGGGCATTCTCCTGATTCCAGAAGCCTTGTAACTGTTTCAATAAACGAAATTACTGCACTATTTGTGTATTTGTTTGTGCGAAAACCATGTTGTTTATCTGAGAAAATGTTGTGTTTATTTATGAATTTTAGTAGCCTATCTAAATACGAATATTCAAATATCTTGGAAAAGCCTGGACTTATTGTAATCGGCCTATAGTTTTCCATTCTTTCAGGATCCTGTTTTTTAAAAATTGGGATGACTTTGCCGACTTTCAATATTTTAGGAAATGACCCAGTTAGGAATGACAAGTTGACGAGAGAGGTGACTGGCATTATAATGAAGGGTAGAGATTTTTTGATGAGAAATAATGGAACTTCATCAGGGCCGGATGAGTATTTGTTTTTGATTTTGTTGCTAAGCAACGAAAATAATTCCTCTGGAATAAAAGGCTCTAGAAAAATGGAATGCTGATTCATGTTTACGGGATGGTGGTTCAGTTTAACATCGACTTTTATTTTGTTTATTATTTCTGAAGGAGCATCGATGAAATATTTATTGAATAAATTAGATAAATCACCTGGATTATCTTGCAAGCTGTCGTCATTCATAATTTGAATGTTCTTTTTTAAGTTTCCCTTCCTATTTGAAAGTTCGGATATTACTTTCCATGCTGTTCTGCTGGGATTGGGAGAATCTGTGATTCGGTTCTGATAAAATCATTTTTTTGAATGTCTTACTAGCGTAGCATGTTTCTTTCATGTTGATACGTGCTTTTATCTCTGAGCATTTGAATTTATAAACTCCCTCAAGAATTGAAAACACTCGTATTTAAAACCAACATCATTTGGACCGGTTAAACGTTATGCAATTTGACAATGAAGTATTCCTCAACTGTTCATTTTACTTGCTACAAGTGATAAGACATTATTTCAGTAATCGCAAGCATTATTTCACGAAATCAGGAACTTTAATATTATAAGATTTTCAATTGCAATTTTGCAGCTGGCAACTGCGCGTATAAATATAAATAATATCAGAATACAAAGCTGCGATCTTTATCTTCAAAATGACGTAAGATTTATCCGAATTGAACATTTATATGAGGAGTTATAGAACTTTACTTCACGCGCTGATTGAACAAATGCACGTTGGCGGGAGCCGACGCAACACCTGCCCCATTGCGAAAGCATATAACTTCAACAATTTTTTTCAAGAATACTGTGCGATTTCTCAAAATTTTGGTAGGGGCAGTTTTTTTGTAAAAATTTGTGCTCTTTCTGAATATCAAGTAATTTTTTTGATTTAAAATAAATTTTTTGAGATATTTCGAAATTACCTCAAAAATTAATTTCAACGCGTTTTTTGGGGGGGTTCCACCCCTCCTGGAGGTGATAATTTTTCTCAGAAGTAATGTGCACACTTGTGCACAAGTTGAGGTTGATAGCCCTGTTGATTGGCCTAGAATGTGATGGAATTTCAAGCGCTGCTAGAGCGCAAGGGCGAACAATAGGGAGAAACATGACTAGAATTATTATTAATTTCGAAATTACTACGAGTTCGAGAACGAACACTATGGATTGATTGTCTTTTATAATGAGAAATACAATGTGATGGAATTTAATATCCTGCTATAGGAAGCGTGCAGGGCGAGTAATAAGGAGAAACATGAACAGAATTATCATTTGTTGTTGAGTAAGGTTATTCTGGACTTTCATTGTATAAAAAAGAACAAAGAACAAATTTAATTCTCTGCAATTTTATTCACGACGTTTCAACTGTTGAAATCTACAGTCGTTATCAAATGTATAACAGCGACACTCTCAAGGATACTTCTTATATAAGATATGGCTAATTTTGTATTGATTAGCCTGGGAGTAATTTGCCTGTGTTCAGGTAAGCTTGTCAATAACAGTGCCTGGCCCCTCCGGTACAGCATTTTCAATTCTCATCCCAATTTTAATTGATCCATGCCACTAATTAAGGATTTCCACACATTACAGATTTATATGCTTGCTTGACTGAAGACATTGTTGTTCATAATATATACACTCCCTTTAAACTTCCTTCTATACCTTCTTTATGGATGACTTCGGCTTCAGTCAACACGTCAGACAGCACAATATTAAATGGACTGAAGCCGAAGTCATCCATTAAGAAGAGGGCTGGTGATATGGATTCTTTCAAGTTGGTATCTTGTTCTTTGATAATTGTCACTAGGTACAGCAATTTAGTATACGCATTTTCAGGATTTCGTAAATCATTAGTGACGTTCTTTTAGTAAACTCACATGAGATAGTGATTTTTTCGGTAAAGGTAAGTTAAGAGGACATCCCTCAAAAATGAAGTGGTATTACTTACGTAATTTAATCTTCTGAGCTATGCTCCTTTGAATCTTGAAAATCGATCATTTTAAAACTCGATTTTTTTCAGTAAAAGTACATATTGTCTATTTCTATTTGTTTGACACTTTCTTTCACACGTTTATCAACTGATATTATTTCTCAATTGCAATCACCAAAACCAAAGGTTCTACGCAATACATCGACTTTATATATATATAAACATAACCTATATACAGGGTGGGTCACGGTCGATGGTACCTTAGACGTTTACGGAGAACGGGACATAGGATCATTCTGAAAATTTAGTTTCTAAGTTGCTCTTGGTCTATCGATCTAAAATATTTTCAGCAATGCAGCGTTGCCGCTTATACCAGAAAGTAGCAGCATCTTTGTTATTTCAAATAGGTCACCCTGTATATTACCGCATTTTTGAACTTGTCATTCCTTTCTGATTATTACTGCCTCATATTCCCCTGTACCTATCTCTAACGGTTTTTGAGATATTGGTTATTTTCCATATTTTTTATCCAAAACATAGCTCGAATTGAATGTTTATTTCTGCGGTATTTGGATTCTTAGGAAGTTGCAATTTTTTGTTAGATTCATCAAGATCATGTACACTAATTCTGTATAGAGAAGTTTGTTCTGCGTTATACAGGGTCGTTTAAAATTCATGATCTTACTGCTAGATACGAAAAGGGTTGAAGGTGCGTTTTTTTAAATGGAACATCCTGTATATTATGGAATATCCTGAAAGTTGACTAAATTCCCTTCGAATTGATATATCATGTTCCTAAAGTCGAAATAAAATGAATTTCTATTTCAAGCGAGGGTATATATCAGGAGTGAGCTCCATTAGGCTCCGCCCCCTCGCTATTTTTTACGTTCTGGAGTGTGATTGGTCCGCACTTTCCTGTAAATATAGGCCAGTTTCGTAGCAAATGGAGCGATTGAGGCAGTTTGCCTCCGAGCCTTGGAGTGAGCAGACGTTAGTTGTCTGCTCCGGCTCATTGTATATAGTAGTTTAGGTTAAATTGTAAATAGTAATTTTAAGTAGTAATTAGAAGTTTTAGTAACGGTCTCCGCCGAATAAGTCTTTGTATCATAAATCTACAGCCTGGCTTTGTTTAATAAACAAATGGAACTTCGTTGGGTAACACCAACAAATATAAAAAAGAATTCGGAAATAACGCTTATTGCTGCCTACGCATCAGAACCAAGGGGTTCTAGAAGAAAGAAGAAATCCAAATGTTACTGGAAATATAAATTTTGCGTCTTTAGGAGCGTTTAGGACACACTCCGTTGAGCTAGCCGGATGTCGAATGAATTCCCACTTTCAAATAAAGTCCAAGCGTTCCGAAGAGATGACAGGAGGTGGGCGGAAAATATCAAGCAGAGTTGTGTTGTACATAGATTTCACCGAAATGCAATGTAAATAGTTAAATATCTGAATATACATGTTTTTGAGTTTGAGTTTGAGCTCAGCGGTAGTGTTGCGGCCTATATGAGTCGCAAGGTCGTGGATTGAACACGTTAAGAACATAACTTATTTTATTTTTTTTGTTCCAAATTTAAACACATTTATTGATGAAAATTTTGTTAAGTATTTTACATATCAAGATTTCATTGGTTATAAATAGTTCAGGTGAAACCATCGTTAGTTATTTCTTATGAATTGTTGGATGATTTTCATTTCTCGGTGTGAAATTTTCTTACCGAATCCCCTTCGTGCTTGAACTAATTGCCGTAAATTTATCTCGTACATGACTTTTCAAAGAAAATTCATGTACTCGAAAAATTTCCGGCAATAATTCAAGCACTTGGGAGATTACAAGTGAACATTGCTATTATCTCGGAATTCTGGCTATTTAGGTATAGGAACATGATATATCAATTCGAAGGGAATTTAGTCATCTTTCAGGATATTTCATAATATATAGGATGTTCCATTTAAAAAAACGCACTTTCAACCCTTTTCGTATCTAGCAGTAAGATCATGAATTTTGAACGACCCTGTATAACGCAGAGCAAACTTCTCTATACAGAATCAATGTACATAATCTTGATGAAGTAAACACAAAATTGCAACTTCCTAAGAATCCAAATACCGCAGAAATAAACATTCAATTCGAGCTATGTTTTGGATAAAAAATATGGAAAATAACCAATATCTCAAAAACCGTTAGAGATAGGTAACGGGGAGTATGGGGCACAAATAATCAGAAAGGACTGACAAGTTCAAAAATGCGGTAATATACAGGGTGACTCATTTGAAATAACAAAGATGCTGCTACTTTCTGGTATAAGCGGCAACGCTGCGTTGCGGAAAATATTTTAGATCGATAGACCAAGAGCAACTACATGAGAAATCAAATTTTCAGAATGATCCTATGTCCCGTTCTCCGTAAACGTCTAAGGTACCATCGACCGTGACCCACCCTGTATATATTCATATTCATTCTTGCTGTAAGGAGATCAGGTGATATAATTAAAAAATGAGCAATAACTTCAATTACATGTTTTATTCTAGCCGAGTGGTTAAAACGACATTGTTTCAATCACTTTGACTGCCAGTCGGCGATGCGATGGTTCAAATCATGGCGACTGTGAACATTTTTCTGATGGCTCTAGAAAGTGCTAGAAATCGCACGTAAAAACGTAAGACCTCGTTAATCCTTGGCTAGCACAAGTTTCGACTTGTGAGGGCTGTCATTTGTAAGGGGACTACAGCTGGATAACGGAAAAAACAATTTTAACAATTTAACAAAAATTCGGGCTAGTACTGCAATCGATTAATATTTTTCCAACGACGTGCGTAAAGTAGTACTTTTCCGCACGCATTTGCATGCGTAAAGTTACATTTTTCGGCACTCTGTGCGGATAAAATTTTTTTCCGCACCAAGTGCAGAAAAGTAACGAACTCCGCTCCGTGTCGTTCGCCTAACTGTATTTGCTTGCGGTAAAGTAACACTTTGCGCCTTTGTTAGGAAAATAATTATAATGATTACTAAAAAAATTGATGAATGCCAATATGCTGGCTACCAAATTGAAAAATTCGTTAAATATCTACATTTTTTTATAATAAACATAATGAAAAATGGCGAAAATTAAACAATTGAATCTGTAAATGAAGGGGAACTTGTTGCTCATATTTGAATTGGAATAGTTAGCTTTACATATCCCAAGTAACCAACTTACCACGAAATAAAATGTATGTTACATTTATCCTTGTAAGTGAAGAGGTCGATTTTTATACACGTCTGGTTAATACGCACTATAACCAGTAATTATGAAATATGAGTTGATTTGCGATTGAAAAAAGTGTCGTCAAAAAAAGGAGGCATTTTGTACGATCTTTTACTAAAAAATCAGTATTTGAAAATCATCAATACTCAAGATTCAAAAGGACATAACTCGAAAATTGTTGGAGTCCTCCTAACATTTTTTTTGAGGTAGAGGCCACTGAACTTACCTTCACCCTTTTTTCATTCGCAACCAGTTTTTGATCCACATATTTTTTTGTTATTTGGTTTCTTCAGCGCTAAGACCAAAGCTAGGCGTATGCATTTTTCGTTTATTCTACAATGTGCACGATGATGTTGAAAACTACACTGGTCGTCTGAACATACAGCGATATCTGAACTGATAATTCAACTGTAAGGTGAAGCTAAATGGACATCAGAACCATTCATCTAAGAGGACATTTGCAGTATAATTTGTTGTTTTTGGTTGGACTTACCGTAGTCCAAGAGTTTTTACGTATGGCCACAGGTAGTCTTTCCTGTAAGTTGTAACAAACTGTCCCATAACCATATTGGATGATGGTTCATTACAAATAGATAAATTTTGGAAAATAAGAATTACACACTATTAATTTTGATCACTATGAATGATAATACAGCTCATGTCAACTGAGCTGCAGTGTCATTCGCCTGACATTTTCGAAGGGTTAGAACGACAAGATAGATAGATTCAGCCACTGTAAGGTTCCGTCAAACCAAAGCGGGAACGTGGGAGCGGGAACGGAACATGGGAATCGTGCGAATTGCTAGAAAAACAGTAAATGTAGCAAACCATATATATTTCTCTGCTTGTCTACATTTCGGAATACGAATAATCACACCGGTATGTATTTCCACATATCCCACCATCGAATTTGGTCTCGCATTCATCCCGTTCACGCTCCCTCGTTCTCGCGTTGGTTTGGGGAAACCTGTAGAGTTCGATATTTTGTCTGCATGAGGGGGGAGTTTAAAGCCAGATAATTCTCGGAAAAACGAAAATTATGGCTAGTTTGCAGACCAAACTTTCAATTTAACATTATCTTTCACTTTTACTTCAACAAAGTTGACACAGCGGGATTCACTAATAGGGTTCATATAACATACGTTTACCTTTACCTTTATCAATGTTTATATAGAAGTAAGATAGTTAGCCAACCATATGGGATTTATATTGGATTCAAACGGATGCGACATGTAGATGGCGACAGTGATCTCGCATCCAAGTCATGTCGTAACTTGATTGAAACAATGGAACAGCATCAAAATCAGGGTTTTTTGAAGAAACCTGCATTAAAATGATGTCAGATATTCATGTTTGTAACTAATCACGCTAGATGACACTCACGTTTGGGTCCAATACCCTTTCCACAGGCTTTTACTCAAACCATTGTTTAAATAGAACATTAAATAGTCAATGCCTGTGGAAAAGGTATTGGACACAAACGCGAGTGTCATCTAGCGTGATTAGTTACAAACATGAATATTTGACGTCATTCTAATGCAGGTTTCTTCAAAAAACCCTGAATTTTATGCTTTTCCATTGTTTTAATCAAGTTACGACATGACTTGGAGGCCAGATCACTGAAGTTACGACATGACTTGGATACGAGCTCACTATCGCCATCTACATGTCGCATCCATTTTGATCCAATTATAATCCCATAAGGTTGACTAACTATCTTCTATATAAACAATGCTCAAACACAAGTTCGTAGGATTCAACTTTTACCTCAAGGAACTGTTAGAATACAATTATTTTTACGTTCTGCGAATGAGTCAATACTCCAAAATTGCCCTATTCACCTGTTCCTTCTTGTTATTTGTTTAGTGTTGTATTTGGTTATTTAAAATTTATCTCTTAATCGTGTAATGGATGTAATTGAGAATGTTCAGTAGTTCCACTGGCTGTTCGATAGAAGGAATAAACATTATAAAAATAAAATGATGAAGAAAACAGAAATGTTTGAACTGAAAACAACCCAAATTTATCAATGGAGCGTATACGTCACTTCTTCTTTAAGGGTTCTTTAATGGTCGTTTTTACTGCTTAAAGTTGAAGAAAAGGTTGAAGAAAAAGCAAAAGTAAAAGTTTGTTAAATGAACCAGCCACTAAAAGTATATTCTTAGTAATCATAAGTTACTGTTTCAATTAAATATCTTAACTGGAAACCCTCGGTAAGCAAAGTTTTTAATAATTCACACGAATAAACTTCCCCTATGTAAGGGCTGATTCAAATTTTCATTATGGTGGAAGGAAGAGTGTATTCTGAGCAAACATAATTTACTGTTTCAATGAAATATTTTCACTGAAAAGCGTCGGTCGGTCAGCAGAGTTTTTCGAAAAATTACAAGAATAAACTACCCCCAAATAAGGGTGGATCTGAACTTTGAATATGGTGTCAAGAAAAGGTAGAAACGAGAAAATTACCAGATTAAGAACTGCTTCCTCGGTTGCTGGGGTTCTTACCGTTCCATGTGCTCCCGACAGATAACTTGTCTTCTCAAAATTTCCTATTTCCCTTAACCGAGTGTGAATTCTTGATAAGTTTTTTTAAGTCGGAGTTGTGCGATTCGATTAACGCTCCTGATACAAACGTCTATCCTGATAATGCATTTCCGTTAGCAAGTCCGAATGTGAAATGTATGTCAGCATACTCTGCATTGGTAATGTTTACCATTTTCAAACAAATAATCACACTAATATCAAATAAAACCATTGAACATTGCGTCAAGATATTATTTTTGACATGACAGCACAAAAAAAACATTGGAATAAACTTACTAGCCTACTTGATACTTTTATTTTCAGAGTTCGCGAATCAATGAGAAGATAATTGGGTGCATCGATTAATTTAAATTAAAATATCTCGAAAACGGCTGCTTGTAGGGACTTCTGACAAACTTACGTTATTTACGTAAAAATGATAGGGGAATAGATTTTTGTTCTAGAAAATATGATACATACATACACGAAAAAGTTGTGACTTCCCAAAAGAGACAAAGCTCTGTAGGTGGCGCCCCCTACAATTAAGTGCCAAACTAAGATCAAATTTGAATTTCTCACATTAAAAAGTCCCCAAATACCAATTTTCGTCCAAATATCGACATTATTTTGAAAATTATTTGCGAAAAACCAAAATAAAAATAAATTTTCAACACCCTATATCTCAAAACTGACTTGCGGACCCATGTTTATATGAACTTTTTACCTTATAAATAACTGAGGAATCGTCCTGTAAAATATCGAATACTTATCACAGCTATCACACCCTGTATACCACAGCAGCCCCAGGGCCTACTTTCGGTCATATTTCTAGGGTTTATATGATTCATTTTCATATATTGAAGGAGAAAAAGTATTTTCCCCCATAACAGGGCTTGGGGAGGAAGGGGTTGCTGCCCCAGAGCCCCTTCCCACCGTGTTCTCCGTTCTAGAACAGCCACCACCTCAACGATTCTACTTAATGAAATCATCTGGGAAATAAAAAAAATCATCAATAAACCATCCTCGAGTCCATTCCTACAGGAAAATTAATCAAGGCAGCCAATATCTGAATATCATTTCAGCTAGGAAACGTCGACCGGCGGGTGTCTATATTTAAATCGTACTCTTGTGTACACATATCAGCGCTATAAATACGTCTTCAGTTGCATATCGTATGTTGGTGACGTCAGCAGAGATTCATACATCACGGCGCGAAACCAGCAGATGTTTCGCTCGCCGGATTTGATTGGGAAATGGAGGAAATTAATTTTCGTTGAGAGGCGATCCATCAGTTTCCAGATGAATCAATTATGCCGGTGTTCATATGAATATATGAAATTCAATCAAGCTTTGTTTGACTTAGTGCTGGTTATATACCTTTAGTTTAATTTCCTGATCTACTATAAGTAATGATTAGAATGTGAATTCTTCCAATGTTAGATCATTTGGCCCCTAAGGGCCAGTTTTATAGATCAAGTTGAACTCACGGGACTCACGAATGGTTAAGAATCTGATTGACCTACATACATGATATATTAAGGGTTCACATTCCAACCATTAGAAGTCGATCCGGAGTTTAGTAGACTTTTTTTTTCATTTTCGATCTTTCCGTCAACCGGCTTCACCCTTAGCTGCACCCTTAGAGCAATTCATAACACCAGTTCAAGGAGGATATTTCTATCATACACAAGATTTCTCATAAAAAATTACAGATAGTTCAGCTCCCAGAGTAAAAAAACACTAAAACTTTAAATTAAAGTGGAACGCATCGGGCCGAGCTATTCAAAAACGTGGTTCCAGTCCGCCCTAATACTCCTTGATCGACACAAAAGAAACACCTGGCCTTTGAAAACCAGTGCACGAAAAGATTTATCACTATACAGGATTTGAAGAGTGAAACTTCACCTTTTATTTTCCACCAAGAACGTATTCAGAATAGTTGACTACAAAAATAACCAGGAGAATAAGTAAAAATATGGATTTTCGGTTGAATGTTTGATAAATTAACTATTTGATCTTTTTAGTGCTATTATATAGTTGACACCTTTTCGCCTGCTGTCTTAATGTCGTAGTTTTCTTTTGCTATTTTGGAATATCTAAGAATGGGATTCCATATTCAGTTGAGGTTCACAGCTTCTTTTTTTCTGTTGAAATTCTTCGTGTGTTTGTGGATCTCTATTGTCTCTCGTACAAGTCGGCTATGATATCCCTAATTGGGGGCAAGAAGTTTTACGTCCTCAAACAGAATCTTGTGGTTTCCTTCACTGAGCGCATGTTCTGCCACTGCCGGCTTATCCGTTTGGCCTATTCTGCAGTTCCTCTGATGTTCTTTCAGCCTTGTTCCCATAGATCTTTCTGTGGTTCCGATGTATACCTTTTCGCAAGTGCATGGTGTGCGATATACCCCCGCTGCAGATAGTGGGTCTCTTTTGTCTTTTGCCGACCTGAGGCTTTATTGTGTTTTCTTGGTGGGTTTGAAGACCGTTTTTACGTTGTGTTACCCCAAGAGTTTTCCAATTCTGTCTGTGACCTTAGGAATATATGGAAGATACGCACGTGCAACTATATGAGCCTCCTCCCTACACTTTGTCTAGTGAAAGTCCTCGGTTTCATGGCCCTGTTGATTTCGTGGCGGAACACGCGCTCAGTGAAGGATACCACAAGATTCTATTCGAGGACGTAAAACTTCTTGCCCCCAACCAGGGATACCATAGCCGACTTGTACAAAAGAAAAAGCTGTGAACCTCAACTGAATATGGAATCCATTCTTAGAAATTTCAAAATAACAAAAGAAAACTACGATATTAAATCAGCAGGCAAAAAGGTGTCAATTATTGTTATCGAAAATATGCCTAACCCAGTTGCGGTAATAAGCAATTCTGAAATAACAAAGGTTATCAACGACATTAAGCCTTCACCCGAGTGAATTGTGACCAAAATGATAATATCTCAAAACTTGAGCTTTTTATTAATATTTTGGTACTATAAAACAGGGGAGGTTTTTTACTCAAAATGCAGCTACAGAAATCAGTTTCTGGTTTCGTTACCAAATACTGGATAGGATAGGACAATTTTCTTACTATCCATTAAACTCGGGACGAATCAAAGTTGGATTTGATGTTGAAAATACTTCTTCAGTTTTAAATGGTTGTTTGCTTCAAGAAATAACTCTTTGAAATAAGGCAAACATTAGTATTTTTATAATTCCTAACTAGCAATTTACTGCCAGGTAGCTTTTATCAGGGGTACGATATGTTCAGTACCTATGAAGATCAGTGTCCTTCGTATGCGACCGAGAAAAATTGGAAAGTCCTCTGCCTTGAAAGCTTGAAGTTTGGTAAATTTATACGAATGCATTTCGTAATATTCCAAAATTTGTTGTATATTGAAGCAACTGATACATCCAAATTTTGACTGCTTTACGAATGGAAGCTTCTGGATAGGCATAAAAATATGTCAAAATGTTAACAACAATGTTCTCATTTAAAGCAATAGATTTGGTAATGTTGGAGGCGCTTCCAACTTTCAGCCATAGTTAAGGAAATCATTTCGTAATCTTACAAACATTAAAAACGCTGGAAACATTTGGTTACATTTTCTGCAAGTTCTGTTAATTGTCCTTGTATAATAAATAATTTCATAAGAACTTCGTGTGAATAATCGTGTGAGATTTTTTGAAACACCGTCTATAAATATTTATCAAGTAGTTATAAAAGTCACCAGACTGTCATAAGCTTTATATTTCCATGGCTACCTATAATTAAATTCTTTAAAAAACGATTTTTCAACAAAAGCGGCTTTATTAAGAAAATTTGATGATATACGTATAGGGACATGATATGTCATCTTAAAGCATTCTTCTACATCTTTCAACTCACCTAGTAATATACAGGGGGTTTCATTTGAAAAAACAAACTTTTGGACGCTTTTATTTATAACGGAAATAGTAGTAATTTTAGCACACCTTGTATGATATGGGGTCGAGTACTCGATGTAAATGATATGCTTCGAGTTTGTCCAAAATACCACCAGAATATTAACTTTTCATGAATTGAGAGGACTAATTTATAATCAAATTATGTACTAGCACTTTCAAATGAATGATGTACTATTTATAGCTACTCCAGTTCCATCAGGGCTATACACACTATGTTTTGGGCCATATTTATGACACACATTATTTTGTATCTTGAAAATCGATAGAGGTAGGTACCTATAGGGCATTATTAACAAAAATGTATTATAATAAAAGGGCGATTCTACTGTTTGGGGTGTATTATTTAAATATTTAAGTTGCTAGGACTTTTTGATGGAAGCGGCAACGTCGTAATTCCGAAAATATTTTTGATCGATGGAACAGATAAGGAAATGCAAGATGTGATAGCTAACAACGCCATCATCATATCGAGCCTAGAAATAAAGACTGTATCAGAGCCGAAGCAAAATCGAAAATTTTGTCCCAGAAACCATTATGGACTCTATGTAGGTACAGCCTACAGAAGATAGTATATCGTTGAATTTTTCGGAAATCGAGACTCTGAGTTCAGTATTCATCTTCCAAAAATTCGTTGTTTTTACTGATTTGTCTGCCACGCCGACTCGGTCTGTGTGTCGAATGAGAACAATTTGCAACGCAAATTTGTTACTGAAGCCGTCTCGGTCTGTTTTCGCGATATTATCGACAATAATTTAGACCGATGGCTTCAAGAACAGTTCAATTGGCTCGGTCCCATAGACCGAGTTGGCCTGGTGTATCAACCTCAACCTCGGTCTATGAGACCGAGGTGGCTCACCAGAATAATTTTTCCTCGGTCTAGTAGACCGACATGGCATTCAACGTGTTAATGAATAACAAGGCCATTCTGAGAAAATTTGAGGAGGACTACAGAAAAGCTGAATAATTGTTAGTTACCACTTCTCAGAATTTGGAAGCCGGTAACTTGATAGTTACCGCATGGCACTATATACAGGGTCCTGCAACAAGGGCGTTCTTCCATATCCCTATTATGGTAATAGATGAATGATCTCAAGAGCAAAATGGTAAAATTTTCTGATGTCTACAAAATGAAAATAATGGCACTTACTCAGAGTGTTCAGTTTTTTCTGGGCGTGTCCCAACTTTGTGTATTTTTAATAGCAACCTGTATTTTTTATCAGTTTTTCGGTTTCTACGTGGAAATTAAAAGATATTTCATGTTGATCTTTTTTTTCGAAAATAATGACGGTTTTCGAGATTTTAAGTTGACAGCTTTTTTTCCAAAATTCGTCACTCATAATATTTGAAATTATAAAGTTGTGCCAAGTCCCACTAAAATTAATTTCGGATCAAATAATGTACGTTGGTGAATCTCTCAAACGATATACCTTAAATCGACCTGTGATATACAGGGTGCGGAAAACAGCTTGCCAAACATCGTAAATAATAATTTGCAAAATCTTCTGTATTTTAAATGGAACACTCTGTATATTATCGATCAATAAGAAATGCCAACAAAGACTCTACGAAGTTCATTAAATATTTCCTATGGTTGAAACCGTAAGAGAGCTTTTTTTCGAAAAATGGAAATTCTTCCTATTTCTTCGCCATAATCTCGATGAAAGACCTTTTTTCCGGAAAAAACCATTTGAGACGAATGATAAGGATGTACAAAAGATTTTCCGTTTCAAAGTGGCCCAACAATTTTCTCATTTTTGTATGATATGTCGTATGTCTCACATTTTTCTGAATGGAATCTTTCCATTGGATGCAGAATTTTACTCATAAATCGTACAAAATAAAACCAAACATGATTATAGAAAGAAAAGCTTTGAATATAAATAATAAATCAATTTATTTCTTGTAATGGTGAATATTCATCAATTAGTGCAGGTACTAAGTTATTCAAAATGTCAACTGACAAATTACAAAACTGTGATAGGAAAAGTTCAATGAAAGCTAATAATGTCTTTCACAAAACATGTTCAACCTTCCATTTTCTTGAATGCAGAGCTGAATTCTATGTTGGAAAGACAGATCCACCCTGCGCAAGACAGCTGGTGTAATGCTGCGAAAAGCATTCGTTATTCTCAGTAGCATATTTTCGGAAGAAGTTGGTGGCTCAACGGAAACAATATTTTTCATGTATCTCCATAAGAAAAAAAAAATAGTTTTGTTAAATCTGGTGATGTAGCGGGCCCATTCCGTCCTTCCAATGGGAAAAACCTCATTTAGATAATCCCTCACTTCTCTCGAATGTTTTAAACACATTCTATGGCGAAGTTCAAGAGGAATATCTTCCAACACACCTGGTAAATGATTTCGTAAGAAGTTGAGAGACATTGCTTCATTCAGATTTTCCTCGATATCCACTATTTCATCAATCTGCCGTTAACTCCTACGAGTATCTTCTTCATCAGCAAGAAGAACTGCCAATTCATTCTCCTCATTAGTAGCTGGCGCTCATGTTTAGAATAATTGACAGATCCAGTTTCTACAAATCTAGTCAGGACCTTTCGGCATGTTCTCTCATCTGGATGGCTTCTATCTGGCTACTGTTGAGAATAAATTCTACCTGCCACTAAACAATTCATGTCTCATTCACCTAATATGAAAATCATATCAATCAAATCAGTTTTTGAAATCAACATTTTGAATAAATTGTATCGAAACTTCTCGATACAGTAAAGTAAAGATTTCAGTATTAACACTTTGTTGTTGTTTTATAATTTGTATTCCTGTTTTTTTTTTGGATAATAAAGTTTTACTGGCATTCACTGAAGGTTACGAAGTTGTAGAAGGGCCACGGTTTTTTCCTATTTTTAATCCCGACTTCTATCTCGGGATCTCGAGATCCCGACATCTAAGTCGGGATTCTATCTCGGGATCTCGAGATCCCGACATCTTAGTCGGGATTCTATCTCAGGATCTCGAGATCGCGACATCTAAGTCGGGATCCCGACTTCTATCTCGGGATCTCGAGATCCCGACATCTAAGTCGGGATCCCGACTTCTATCTCGGGATCTCGAGATCCCGACATCTAAGTCGGGATCCCGACTTCTATCTCTAAATCAGCCATTGTTTTTCTACTTTTCCTGACGAAAGGAACCAAATACACTAATAAGTTCACAACCTCGAACGCGTGACGGCTGACGACTAAAGTTGACTTCAAAGATCATAGCCAAAATCCCGACTTCGTTGTCGGGATCTCGAGATCCCGAGATAGAAGTCGGGATCCCGACTTAGATGTCGGGATCTCGAGATCCCTAGATAGAAGTCAGGATCCCGACTTAGATGTCGGGATCTCGAGATCCCGAGATAGATAAGTCGGGATCCCGACTTAGATGTTGGGATCTCTAGATCCCGAGATAGAAGTCGGGATCCCGACTTAGATGTCGGAATCTCGAGATCCCGAGATAGAAGTCGGGATTAAAAATAGGAAACAAACCGTGGCCCTTCTACGCCTTCGTAGTAGGTTTCAACACTTATACTACTGACAGTTTTTGAACATTTTGAATAAATTGTATCGAAACTTCTCGATACAGTAAAGTAAATATTTCAGTATTAATACTTGTTGTTGTTTTATAATTTGTATTCCTGTTTTTTTTGATAATAAAGTTTACTGGCATTCACTTAAGGTTTCAACTCTTATACTACTGACAGGTAAATATTTTGGAGATAATTGTTTATATTGTAAATATTCCAAAACATTCATTTTAATGTGAGTGAAAATAATAACAGAGTGGTGGTCGAATTCACAACTTGTTTATCTTCAATCTAAACGGGTGATAATTATAGGCATTGAGTGATAATTCAAAGAAGAGGTTAGACAAAAACTATGCATCAAACGAAGGAATTAGAAGGTGTTTTATTACGAGAAATATGTTACAAACATACAGGGTGAGGTGAATAAAAGCTAGTAAATGCTCATACTATAGAATCTCTTTCATTTCTGTATGACATGAATAAGTCTGTCTCAAGAAAGTATAAGCATTTACTTAAAAATTATTTTTTTCACATCCACCAATAAATCTCTCGATCGCAGTCGTCTCAAATGGATTCCGCCATAAAAAAGGCCGTTCATTAAGATTATGGCGAAGAAATAGGAAGAATTTCCAGTTCTCGAAATAAAAGCTTATTTAAGAAAAACTATTGATTTTACCGCTTTCGTATAATAGCTCTCATAAATTCACAAGGGTCATTCTTCACCCGAAAAGGATCGGAGATTTTATACCAATTGAAATGTCATATTCGACCAAAAATAATCCGGATAATGGAGGTTCGAGTATCAAATTATACTGTTCGTTCTCAATTTTCAATAAAAAATAACCAGACAATTTTTTAAGAATTCTTTTCTTACGGGTTGTAACGTTAGATGAAGATTGTAGATTGTCTAAAAGTATGGGAGATAATGTATACACAAGTCCAACATGGACGTATTTCATAGACGATTTTATAAACTTAATTAACGCCTGTGTATTTTAGCAGATGAAGTATCATCACTTTCGATGTAAGCCGTTTATTTTCTGTTTTCTTTGGTTGTAATCTCGACACTTGTTTAAAGGTGAATCACTTTGATTTTTATTGCCAGTTGGGAGATTCGCTGCAGATTGATGTTTGAAGAAGGCTTACTCACTGGGGTTTCTCGACAAGCGAAACATAGAATCAGTTCAATTGAATTCAATTCAATTTCTCTATTTCCATTTAGACTTGAAGACACATAGGATGTCTATTTTACAAACTAGTACCTTTGCAGCTTTTGTAAATTGATTGTTGAAGAATACTGTTACGATCTTTCTGGGTTTTTATTTCTAAATAATACTCCAATCGAAACTAAACTGTATTTATTAACTTCGATACAAAAACAAATACAATACACTCACTAATAATTCAAAACACCTGGAGTTTTTTCTTACTTGGAATTTCTAACCTTTTAACATTCAACATTTGGCCGTGGTGGTCGGCTGGTAAAAGCGTACGCCTCGCAAGCGTGAGGTCGTGGGTTCGATCCACCGATTCACCAGTCTCGTGCATGGCATCACACGTTAAAAGGTGAGGGCTGCGTCTTCCCTAGCTCACACAAGTCTCTCGAAGACTTCCGAGGGTTGCGCGTAGGGGTGCAATTGGTTGACGAAAAAAAAATAAAAAAAATAATTCATCACCTCGAGTGAAATGCATCGGCCTTATACAGGGATGACACGGTCCCTGTGAACCAAACCATTATTTTTTCGGGAATTTCCCCATTTCATTATATGTATATTGATTAAGGTTACAAAAGGATTATTTTGGAGTATACAGGTTGGCTCAAAAAAGTATGTTTTTAAATGGAACACCCTGTATTTCGTTACACTTTTGAATAGTTACGAAAAAAATAACATGATTTCATATGAGGTAATGTGTACCTAACTATAATCGTTCTCGAGTTATTGATTTTTTTATGAAAATGCTAGATACATTGAAACGTATAGAAATCATCCCTTCGAATTCTGAATATGCATGAAAGAGGTTTTGGGGTATTGATTTCGATTAAACCCGTTTCTCAATACTATACAGAATGTTCAAAAATCATTGTCACATTTCTATTATAATTTCGGACAAAGATAACTTTGTTATTTCAAATGGGACCCCCTGTATTTTCTGCTCTGAGGAATAGAAAATTTGATTATCTTTTATTTCACATTGTGGTTCCCTATAACTTACCATAATAGTTTTTCAGATATTCGCTTCTCAAATAGTAGTTCTTATTTCAATGCATTTTCTGAATCAAGATAGCTTTGAAGCGACATTTATTTGGTTTGCTCACAGAATTCTTATTGACAGTTGTTATACTTCACTTCATCGAAACTAGTTACTGTTCTCTAAAATTAGGTCAGTAAGGGCCTGTTTTTCATGATCGAGTTAACCTCCAGATAACTAACTAATAGTTTAGATGGTGATCGACATTTTTCAAATGACGTTTGAGGGATCACATTCTAAACTATTAAGTTAGTTATCTGGAGTTTAACTGGAACTTGAAAAACTTGCCTTAAGTCATTTACATTCATATTCTGACAGTAGTTCATTAAATGCAATGAAATTATATGTGGTGGGGATTTCAACATAGACTCAAAGACTCTGAGAACGCTCATACTCAAAATTTCATTACATGTTCAACTCAAAACCAATTGAAGATTCTCCTACCGACTATAATAAAAACTGCTTCTTTTTTATTTTTCATTTTCATACCTGAGCATCATGATAACAATGTATCGGATCATTTATTTGTTTATTGTAACATTCCTTTGGAAGTAGTAATGGATAATAAACAAAAACTAAGAGTTAGAAATCTAAAGCGCATTGATAATGACTTGTTTCAAATATTCCTCGCTGAATGTCCGTTATATAACATATTATTATTCGATTATGTGAATATGAAGATTGAATATCTTAATCATTTGATCTTGAATATTTTTTGAGAGACAAAGCATTAAACAAATTCCATGAAACAAAAAATCCTGATCATTGGGACAATTATAAAAGAACAAAAAATCTTACTACAAATTCAATACGCGATGAAAAAATAGGCTATTTGGAATTTTGTACTGCGAATGACAATAGTAAAACATTATGACAAAAGCGTGAAGATTTGAATGTATACAATTGAGCTGGTAACAAAGCAAACACTTATTTGCCAGACAACATGAGTGATCCAAATTCGATAAATAGCCAATTCCTAATTCCTTCAAATAGTATCGGAATAGTATCCAAATGTTTCTCTACTTGAATACTACGAAAACAATCACAAAAAAGCGTTTCGGGATTCATACACAATCAACCACCAGATTTTATTTGACATTTTGCATTTTTTCGGATGCTCAGATAGTTCTGTGAATTTTTCAATTAGCGCCTGTAAAGATTCACTTTCAGAACATCTTCGAGGAAAACGGGAATCACTCCAATTGCTGACAACTAGATTGAATGAACTTTCCAAACACGTCGCATTTTTTCTTTTGAAGAATTGTTTGGCAATTCCAAAACTCATGTACGCCCTCAGATGTTCCCCCAGTTGGTCAAGTCACTTAGAGCTCGACGAATTTGATAATTTACTCCGTAACACGACGGAATATGTTACAAATAATTATTTCAATAATGATTCATGGCTCCAAGCAACGCTTTCTGTAAACCTTGGCGGACTAGGGCTACGTTCGGCTTCTTCCTTAGCTTTACCAGCTTTTTTGTTGTCAGTCAATAGTGTTTCTGTTCTTATCGATGTCATCCTTCCTTCTATACTTCTGAATATCAAAGACGATTTTTATGCTGAAGGTGAATCACTTTGGCATGCTGCAACTAATATCGATCCTCCTACAGATAAAAAGAATATACATATGGGACCGACCTCTTCTGAACATTATTACTGATAAACTTCTGAAATCTACAAGTGTATACGATAAGGCTCGTCTGAAAGCAGTAATGATCAAGGAGTCGGGTGCTTGGCTGAATGCTTTACCTGTTGCATCTCTTGGAACGCTATTAGACGATGAATCTTTCAGAATAGCAGTAGGTCTTAGGCTGGGTTCATCTTTTTGGGTGCCTCATACTTGTGTTTGTGGTGGTGTAGTTGATGAGAAAGGTGTGCACGGTTTAAGTTGCAGGATAAGTGTAGGGCGTGCATCTCGACATTACCAGGTGAACGACATATTGAAGCGTGCCATGGTGTCAGCGGATGTTCCTGCAATTTTGGAACCCTTAGGTACAAGTCGAGATGACGGTAAAAGACCAGATGGTATGTCTCTCATGCCTTGGAAATACGGTAAACCTGTGGTATGGGATTTCACTTGTGTTGACACGGTCGCGGCTTCCCATCTAGCCGAAAGTTCGAAGTCAGCTGGAACTGCAGCTTTGTCTGGCGAAAAATTGAAACGAAAAAAATACCAAAATCTTGGTAACAATTATTTGTTTCATCCAGTAGCGGTTGAAACTTTTGATGTTTATGGTCCGGAATATCTGTTATTTGTTCATGAACTTGGAAGGAGTATGGGTCACGCAACGAAAGATTACCGTTCTACCACTTTTTTGATAGAAAGAATTAGTATTGCTATTTAACGTGGTAATGCTGCTTCGGTTCTTGGAACTATTCCTCCATCTCATAATTTTCATGAGATCATGCATTGCCCTCATTTCAATACGGAACTAAAATCTATTCGAGAAAAGTCTCCTATCAAGGTTAATTCGCAAGTGATTGATCCACCTTCTTCTTTTTCAGTGCGGTCAATGGACATGAGTCATTCCTGCACCCCATATATGAATTGCATTCCTCGAGGTTCTGGTTTCCTTTCAGCGGAGGAGCTTCATCGAGCAAGAGCCGAATCGATCCCTCTACGAAACCCTTCTTCACTTGGACGGATTGATTGTAGCTTACGAAATGGATGCGATGCAGAGTCTGACCAGCTTCCCTACGAATCAGTGGAGAGTTGTCCTGAGGATATTGTTAATAAGATTGGATTAGATAATTTGGGAAACACTTGCTACATGAATAGCATTTTACAAGTATTATTCATGACGAAGAATTTCAAGAACGAGATTTCAAAAATGAACGAGAACGTTTCCTACTTATTCACCAATCTTAAATCCCTGTTTATGCAATTGCAGTTTCGTAAGAATTTATCATCTTTCCCACCAATCGATTTCCTGGAGTCTTTGAAGTCTACTAGATACTCGTTAGGACAACAAGAGGATTGTTCCGAATTCTTGGGATTCTTATTGAATACTCTTCGTGAACAGGAAAATGACAAAATCAGTAGTCTCGACCGTTCTGGATCAAATGGTTCCGTACAGCTTATCTCGTCGTGTGTTTCTAGATCTTTCGCTGGAAAAATCCTCACTGGTTTATGTTGTGGTACATGTTTGAGAGACAATAAAAACATATGTGACTTTCTGGAGCTTCAACTAGCATTTCCTGATATGTCTGATAGCCAGTCCGTGCGGAGCTTGCTGTTTTATCATATGAAAATAGAACTTTTAACTGGTGATGATCAACTGTATTGCCCAATATGCGCCAAATTGACTGATAATTATAAGACAAGAGTATAACTGAGGCACCAGTCAATCTGATAATAACACTGATGCTCTTCAAACATGACTCAACCTCTGGCGGAGGCACCAAACTTATACGAAGATTGAAAATAGATGAACACCTCAATCTAGCAGACCACAATTATAATCTTAATGCAGTCATTGTTCACTGTGGTTCCGGCGTTGAATGTGGCCATTATTAGGCATTGGCGAAAGATGGAACGGACTGGTTTAAGTTTGACGATAGTGTTGTTTCTAAATGCTCTGACGATATCTTGGGTTCATTGGAGCCTCTGGAGACACCCTACATTTTATTTTATGAGAGAGGACATTGGCAGATCAAGATCTTCAGATGATGTGGTGCTACAGGTTTTTCCGGGTTTTCCTGCAGCTGAAAAAGCAAATGCGCCACTAAAATCAATGAAGTCGGCCCGGAGCGCCAATTAATTTTTGTTGTTGTTTTATATTTTTATATTTAATTATTTTGTATAATTGTTCACTAGCCACTCATTAGATAGATCACAATATGTTGAGACTGAGTCTGGGAAACCTTCTTTGAAGCCTACAAAGTGCAGTGTTTCACAAGGATCTATTTTGGGACCATTACTTCTTTCCTTGTATACTTGTAACATTGTAGATGTTCTGAAACATAGCGAGGCATATCTGTATGCTGACGATACACAAATCAAATATTTCTCTTTATATTCAGAGCTACATATTACAACCAAGAGCTTGACAAACTTGTACACATTTCTAAACAACATTCTCTCAATATCAACTCTCTGGAAACCGATGTTCTTATTTTTGGTAGAAACAAAATACGAGTGGAGAATGAAATTTGATATTATAATAGATGGCAAGCACTTGTCATGTACTAACGTAGCCAGAATTCTTGGACTAGAACTTGATACTGCCCTATGCTTCAAACCTCTTGTTAGCAAATGCATTAAAAAGGCTTGTACAAACTTAAAATTGGTAAACCCCCATCGCCATGTTATCTGCCAAACCTAAAAAATTAAATTCACTAATTCTCTCGTATTAGGTCTTTTCAACGACTGCAACACTGTTCATGGCCCACTGCTAGAGTTTCACTATATTTATCAATAGATGGCTGCAAAAATGGAACCGCAACACTCATTTTCAGAAAAGAAATGATTTGTTCAACTGTAAGGCTATTGATGGAATTTTTCCTCAGTTGAAAAGTGAATACGTCACTAGAAATCAGAACCCGAAGCGCCATGACAAATAATAATAATTGCTGTTCTCTACCCGTACAGGTTATACGAGTGTTTATAGGGATTATTATAAATACTCTTCATAGAATAAATATACTGAAAAGATGAGAAACCCGGAAATTATCCTAGTGACGAGAATTGGGGACTCAGACATAGTAAATGTTACATTTAATGTATATCTATGTATATTATGTAGCCTTTTTGTTTGTAGTGGCTGAAAATCCTGAGATTCTCAGGAGTTGATAAGACTAACCCGGTCTGCTTGGTATTAATTCCGGAGGCTGTGAAGACCTGTAAAACATCCCACTCCGTACTATATTTTTGAGAAGTTGAATGTTTCAGGCGACTTGAAAGAAAGTATTTTATGAATATAATTTCAAAAAACTTTTTCTTTGGTATCCATAAATCTGTCGTACACTAGGTATATGTTAGGATTTCCAGCCAGACGACCCACTATCGTGTTTTCGAAAATACTTACTTTTATTTTTATCTTTTCCTCGAAAATATGCGGTATGGCAAGTACCAAAACAGCATTCATAAATCAGGAAAAATAGGTTTTCTGTCAAATCCATTCTCGTGCGATTTATTGCAATTTCACTAAATTGATTCCCCAATAAATGTCATAAAAATATATGTTTGATGCATAACACATTTTTTTGTTTTATCAGATGATATTGAGTTTCAGCAACGACCCAAGGTCCATCTTCCAAACACCTTGAACCTGGAAATATTCAATTTTGCAGCTCCAAGCTATCTGTCAAACAAATAAGATTGGAAGGGAAAAGTGATGATAGACACAAAAAGGATTTGAATAAATATGTTTAAAGAACGACTGTTCGATTTTGAGATTTGAGAGAAATCCAAATGTATTGCGTCAGAGTGAACAGGAATCGCAAATTTGGAATGATACGAGGATGACTCTAAAATTTGTTATAAACTGTAAGAGAAAATAAAATATTATCAGAATAATCAGAGCTTTATACTTTCTTAAAGTAATCTTCTCCAATATACCGGTTGGTCCATTGTTGCGAGGAAGTAAACATTATACAAAAATATTACGATTGCATCTTCAGAGAATATTTTGAAGTATAGGTTAGGTTTGAACGTGAGCGGGCCCGTATCAGGCCCTCCACTGCGGCCAATGGCCTATTGTGGCTCACCCTATGGTTATATTTTTCCCAGTATATCCAATCTCTTGACGAAATTGAGAAATGCGTTGGGAGAATAATTTATCAGGTTTTCTGGCCTTACAGTCGTTTCGCCAAATATTGAGAATCTGGTTCTGGCCGCTGCAGGGCATGTACACAGAATGTGTTCATCCGTTACATCATCCTCCATGCTCTGCTGAGTTCTAGCAGTTTGTCAGAGTCCTGTTTTTTCCTTGTACAAGCAATAAATGCTTTGGAATGTGCTAGACCCGGTAGACTTCGCCAGTACTCGAGTCTTTTATTGTTTGCCCAAGCTGTTATGACATTCTTGGCAGTGCTATATGCTAAACCGATTACCGGTTCTGGTCCAGTGAACGTTGTTTCGGCCTCCCCCTTTTGCTAGGGCGTCCGCTATTTCGTTTCCTTCTAGGCCTGTGTGACCTGGTATCCAGACTAGGGTAACGTTGTTGCGTTGCGCCAGTCGGTTTAAGGTGTCTCTGCAGTTCCATACTGCCCTAGATTTAAAGCAGTTGGATTCAAGCGCTTTAAGTGCTGCTTGACTAGCTGAAAATATTTTTATTGTTTTTCGTGTGTGGTGTCGATTTTCCAGCTCCCTAGCACACATTTCAATGGCATATACCTCTGCCTGAAATATCGTAGCTAGTTTGCCTATACTGAACGAGCGTTTCACTACTGGGTTCATCACATATATTCCGGCTCCGACGCCTTCCTGAGTTTTGGAACCATCGGTGAACCAACGTTCGTTTGCTCTACATAGGTTGGTTTCATTCCGGACCCAGTCTTCTCTTTCGGGAAAGACCACATTGTTGGACGTGTGAAGGTTGATAGTTTTAGGCATGATGTCTGAGGGCATTCCTAGAATGTTGTGAGCTATTATGCCCTCCAGCATGCCGTCGCCTCTCATGACACATGCCTGCGGTAGACTAATGGCCGCTTGATAAAGTATGTATGTTGCCCATCTTGCCTCTCTCTCCAGAACTATGTGGAGAGGAAGTAATCCAAGGAGGACTTCCATTGCTGCCGTTGGCGTGGAGCGAATGCTTCCAGTAATCGCCAGGCACCCTTGTCTCTGTAGTCCGTTAAGTTTAGCAATGGCCATTTTTTTATGTCTCTTGCTCCACCAGACTATAGAGCCATACGTTATCATTGGACGTATGACGGTCACGTACAACCAGTATACGTGTTTTGGTGACATGCCCCAAGTTATAAATATGTTTAAAGAACGACTGTTCGATTTTGAGTTTTGAGAGAAATCCAAATGTATTGCGTCAGAGTGAACAGAAATCGCAAATTTGGAATGATACGAGGATGACTCTAAAATTTGTTATAAACTGTAAAAGAAAATATTATCAGAATAATCAGAGCTTTATACTTTCTCAAAGTAATTTTCTCCAATATACCGGTTGGTCCATTGTTGCGAGGAAGTAAACATTGTACAAAAATATTACGAGTGCATCTTCAGAGAATATTTTGAAGTATACGGGGTGTTACATTGAAGCTAATTATTCAAAAAATTTATTTTTTTGAAATAGTTAAAATTGTTAAAAAAAAACTACGAAGGGCAGCCCTCGGAAGTCGAAACTTGTGCGAGCTAAGAGTTAACTAGGGTTTGAACCTTTGACAGGCAGCCAGAGTGATTCAAACAATGTTGCTTTGACCACTCCGCTGATAGAATTCACCGTAAAATTCTACATACGACTTCCAGAAATTTAGAATGAAAAAAACTTGTTATAGTATGATTACTTATATTTTGGACGTCCATCATCTTAATGGTTGAAAGATTTCTATCTCTTCCAAATTTTTCACAACGTTTCAATTGCTTGAATCCGCAATCGTCTTCTGGTGAATAATGACAAAATCATATGCTACGCGACCTTTTATAGGTCTATAATTAAAGTGTAATTATGGTGTAATTACGCGCGGTCTTGTGGCGCACGTGTTTTCGCGCTTTTTCTCCCTCCAAAACGGTCCATGAGCGGTTTCCATACGTTTTTAATTTCCACGCTTGGTTGACTGAAGGCACTATTGGCTTCTATATAGGTGGTTTCCATAAATTTCCGTTTGAACCAACGTTCCTCTCTGTGAAGAACACTTGCTTCGTATTGAATAAAAGTTTGTTTTTGTGGAGGATATTTGTTTCTTGATATACCTTTTTGGGAATTTTAACCTTCCACAGTCTGAAAATGAAAAAATGTTAATTCAAAGAAATCTGTACAAGTGTAGAGGGGCAATAATCAATTTGACCCGATCAGTTACTGCGTTTAGAAGACTGTTGTCTTGAAAACAGTTTATTATTTCGTCAGTAACGTATCGAATATTAAATTATCCTATACGACGATAAAAAAAAATTTTTAGTCAATTTAAAATATTTTTTTTCTCTATATATAGTATAGAGGGTATCGAAAAGAGTAGTTTATGACTTTAAACTCATTTCCCTAATTTTTGTTAGTTAATGACTTCTTGCACTAGACCGACGATATACAATTCTTCCCTTCGATCAAAGCTGATTTGCCGACAATCCCACATCATGAATTTTACTATAATGTAATGTGTTTATTTTCATTAGACGAGAATAGCATCAACTGTTTTTTCGTCACTTTTTCATCATTCAGCGAAGGTATTGTGATGAATTGTGATGGTAAAATGCATGATAAATTATTCCGACATTTGACAAATTCCAACAAATACAAAATTCTTGCTATGGTTTTTGATTAATACTTTTTTGCTAGGCTTTGACTGTTTTATCTGATGGGTATTGTAAATAGAATTAATCAGATTGCGAATTGGTTAGCTGAATGAAATCGATGTTTATAATTCCAGCTGATCGAATTGGATGAATGTTATATTTTTAGATATTCATACTTTTTCTATTTCTTTGTACGTTAACATTCGCCAAATAATCAAAATGCATTTTAAAACTCAAACATTCAACATTAGAATCTTCATAACGGATATACTAAAACTCTCATAAAAACTCATAATGCGTTTTATAACGAGCTCAATGATTCAATATTTGAAAAAATGGCGGATTATTTCTGCCTTTTGGTCGTCATAACCAATGGCATATTACGACTAGACTTCGTTATTTACATTTCGAGCTGCGGTCACATTCTAGGCAAAATTTTTATTTCCGCTTGTTTCTCGGAAAATTGCCAGTCAACCCAAAAGTCGGCAAAGCTGAGTTTCTGCTGAGTTATCTGCTCATATACAATGTATATGAGCTTATATACAATGTATATTAGCAGATAATTGCCACGAAGTAAGCGGCAGTAAAAATTGTTCATAGAAAGTGACTCTGTGTTGACCGCAGTTCGAAATGAAAATAAAGAGGTCTTTCGGTAATATGTCATTGGTCATAACCACTGAGTAAACTGTATTGAAAACCCAACATGCACCCCCCAAAAGACGAGTATAGACCTGCGAGCCGGGCGGCTCATGAGCCGCTCACATGAAAAGTTTCGCAAGTGTGTACGGGGTTGTGAGCGTACTTTGAGCCGATCTTGAGCCTGTCGCTGCGAGCCACTTGGAGTCGGTTTTTTCGGCGAGCACAAAGGGATGGCTCAGTGTCAATTTGTACGGCATAAAGACGTGATCGCAAGTATGGACGTGATCATAGCGGCCTGGATGGATGAAGAGGTGATCTATTAGAGATATATAGTTTATATTCTGTTCTATGGGACCCCAAAAATGAAAACCACTTAAAAATTATGTAAAAGAGGATGCTTGGATAGAGATTGTTACTGCAATGTACAGGCCCGCGAAAGAATGTAAAAAGAAAATAATTGCTTTGTTGGGATCGCATCGGAGAGAAAAAAGCAAGGAAAAGAAAAGTTGCACTTCTGGCAAACGTAGGTTTTCGTTAGTGAATGAAAGAAACTGTTAATTTCATTTTTACTATATTTGTTGAATTTTCGTGACGAAAAGCAGACAGTTTAATTACAGGGTGACCCGGGCTTAAAAGTCCATATGTTCAGGATTGATGTAAATTCTTGTAAAATATTTATATTGCCCACTAACGATTTGGAACTTCATGTCCAACATCAAATCAGCTCCAGTCCGTTTTTTATATAGATCAGTGCGCGATTTTTTTTTCCAATTGGCCATTAAAGTACCAGCGCCACCTGCTACCATCGCAGCAAACAGAGTTTCTTCTTGTTCGAACATCTTCAATAAACTGAATTCGCTCGCGAGCACTGTCGGCTCGCATAGTGCTCGCATGAGGCTCAGGCATTCAATTTTTCCGCGAGCGGCTCATGAGCGGCTCATGAGCCGCTCGGCTCGCAGGTCTATACGCGCCTTAAGGTTGAGGCTCGGAAGGAGAAATTCCCTAGCTCTCTTCGTGCTCGTGCGCTCCCCTCCATCCTCCGCTTCCTGAGCGGATCCTCATTCTGTTGATTGGCGAACAGCATTCAACTAATTATCTTTTAACTACGAATGTTAATAACATGCCATAAGACGCAATGTAATCAAATTGATGCCAAAAATATCTATTCTACCTTTTCTCAAACGGGCGCTGGGAAACTATTGCGCATGCCGAATTCTGAATCACGAGAAATGTCATAAATTTTTGAGATTATGCTTCTCTTGATATTTTCAACCATCCCATATCGGAAATGGGCTAACATTTTTCTACAATGTGTATAAATGAAGAATGAGAATTAGGCAAGAAGTTCAATTAAACTTCCTGTCATTAAAAAAAAGGATTCATTGATTCATTTGTAACTCTAATGATGAAACGTCTGATTGTTACCTGCTACCAGAGTTTCATCAATCGATTTCATTCTGCCAAAAGCGGATATAAACTCATTAAACTTGAGGAAATATGTATTGGGTATGTGACGGACAGTTGTTTGAATAGGTAAATCTCGTTCCACATCGGCCTCATAACTGCTGAGAAAAATAGTTTGCTGGACAGATGTATTTTTTTCTCCTGAACACGAACTAAAAGTAAAAAAAATAACTTTCTAACTTTCTTGCTTTTATTCCAATTCATTTGTTTCAATGGAACAGAGTGGATGTATTTTTGTATTCATATAATATATTGTATCTATCCCAAAACTCTGGTTGCTAATTTAGTACCTACTGTATTTATACTGATGTTTTTAATATGTTTCGTTCCAAATAATTGTATAACTTACTGAATGTTTTTAATTATCTGATATCTAGACCACTCATATTTATGTTAGACACAATTTTTACCAGTCTCTTAACAAGTGTTTTTCACCCATCCAGTATGTTTCTATTTCATTTTAACTGAGGCATTTATTCATCTTTTATTTTTACACATTCTTTGATACATTTTACTTTTTGAATTTTAAATAAATTTTATTATTATTATTATTAATAGGTAGGTATATCCTTTATTTTAATATTTATAATTTTATACTGTATCGCCGATCTTTTTTATCAACCCTTGTTAGATATAGGTATTCTAACTAGTCATATTTTTTATTTATTAGTACCTTATAAGATTTGGCATCTGCTGCTTTATTCACGCAAGCATTTTGAATTACGAATCTTTTGTGATACTTTTTGTGAATAAAGATTATTATTATTATTATCTTGAATTCTTTCAGGCAAGAATGTAGAAATTTGTAAAATTTCACATCCTCAGGAATAAAACCCAAATTGTGCCGCTCTCTTATAATTAGCACAATATACACTTGCTCTCTGTAACCTTATCCAGATTATGAGGTTATGTTGGAATTTGCCGAATTGATCATTTTGAGTCACGTGACTTTGACAGAGCGGCCATTTTGTCGGTAGGGCACACAAGGACGGGTCTGCCATTGAGTTTTCATGGTTATCTGCAAGTTTGTCCTGTTTATTTCGAGTATTTAATACGTGTAGTGCATATTTTATCAACTTTAACTACAATATGGCGACTTATCTCTCAAAGGAGACGTGAAATCGCGTTACGACTCCAAACTCCAAACTCCAAATTATAGACAATGTTGATCCCTATTCTCTCAGTGCAAGTGAACTGACCAGCAATTTAAGTTCTTTGAAGGGACCCAATCAGGGCTATCCCTATCTTCCAGTTTCGCTGGTTCTACTACAAAGTTGAAAAAAGACGTTTAGTTCAACACCATATTTAACTAAAATTCAAACATTTTGGATCATAACTTTTGTTTTTCTTATGTATTAATATTATTTACCTACCTGATACGAAATTATCTGCACAAATTCGTGCATGATTAAGGAATATATCGCTCAAATTGCCCCGTTTCAAAGCCCCAACCCATCATTCTCGACGTTCTTTTGATAAGGCGTCTAGCATTTCTCCTCGGTTTTGTAAGGCTTTCAGGATTATGAAATGACGAATTTTATCACTTTCTGCCATTTTAGAACACCCCACAACAGAACAAAACGTTGGCATATTAAATTATTCACACTTTAAAAATCGATCTTTCCTATTGTTTACAATGACGCGAACGGTTTGTATGCCCTACCGGCAATATGGCGGACCTGTCGTGACGTCACCTCAAAATGATCAATTAGCACCACATAAAATATGCTTCTCATATCTTCGATAATTGTTGCTGCAGAACCCATGCACGCTAGAAAGAGATGAGAAAACAAAATCGTATCTTTGAATAGAAATCTCTGGAGCAAGCGTATTAATTCACCTGCGCTCAATTCGTAGTTGATGCTCATTTTTTTGGCATCACATAGGCTGTCCTTATTATCCATATTCGTGGTTAATAGATATATGCATTCAGCAGTTTGAAATCCTGAAGCTCCTTTATATCTGACATAAGTTGGCTTTTACAAATAATGACTTTACTGAGCTTGGTGGTCTCCTGAAATTAGCTGAAGGCCTGATGTCACGTGGCTAAGGGTCAGGTGTTGTATTGCCTGTGATTTTTCTTCTTGATCAGTTCTACTTGTGGAATCTGAAACAGTCTTGAAAACACGATGTGAGAAGTATTTAATATACTTTCTTAGGTTTTAGCTGACGTTCTATTTGGAGAGCCACCTAACGATTTCTTATACAGGTTGGACCATATTATATTTAAAAGTTGTTTATTCAATATTCGGACAATATTGAAATTTCCATAACAGTTATAAGTTGTATTTATGAAGGTTCTGAGTATTTTTTCAACTGTTCACCTTGTGAGGAATCATCAATATCTTTGTATTCTAGGTTCCATGTGCCAGAATGAAAATAACCTGGCAATGCGCAATTTTAATGAATCGAAGCGTGGTGATATGGCATCAAAGGATTGTTCACTGAAAAAATTTTGTGATGGAAAACATGTGTGAGGACAAAAAAACTAGTAGCAGGGATTTGAGCCTTCCTTCTTCTTGATCGAACGATGACTGAATGTTGCGATAAGGTATACAATTGTTAGCTTATCATGCCATGTATTCAATATCTCTCAACGAATATTTTGAATAATTTCAAAATAATTTTCATATTTGGGTAAAGTTTGGTATCTGGGAATATTCATTATTCAGTTTGGGGTTCAACCAAAATTTCTATTATGAAACCACTACAAACTTTGCAAAACAAAGCTGAAAAAAAATTGCCCTTTTTAGAACCCTCAAAAAAATTATTTAAACTTAATAACTTACTAAATCTTCGTTCATTACATGAATTTAAAATTTAAATTTTCATCCCGCTATTTTGATACAGGAAAAAACCTTTGGATCTTACTTTTGATCATATTTCGAAAATCCATTGCCACAAAACAAGAAATATAAATAAAATAAACGCATTACGTTTCAAATCAAACTTTGGAAAAACGTCTATTTTTTATGAGGGAATTGAGATATATAATAAAATACCACAGGCAATAAAAGGAATTAGGACTAAAACTAAATTTAAAAATTAACTTGAAAAATGTATACCCAACAGATGATTTCCCATAATAGAATAGAATAGAATAGATTTATTTCCAGAAAACATGTATACATGTGTAGGAAAATTCGAGTTTTTACAAATATACCCTTAATATACACACAAAAATATAACAGAAATAGACACATAGTGAACATAAACAGATATGGCATATAATGAAAATATGGTGAGTACAAAATGAGAAAAATTTAAAAATCAGATGATTGTGGTAAAATTATTTTCAGTTAGGTATTCATTAACTGAATAGTATGCTTTTGTAATCAAGATTTCCTTCAATTTATTTTTGAAATTTCTTGAATTGTATGTTTTCATTTCCTTTGGAAGCATATTGTATAGCTTGGCACCCATGTAATAAGCACTCTTTTGGAATAAAGCTGAGTTATGTGGGGGTAAGATGATCAAATTGGAAGTTTGTCGGGTTTGGGAATTGCAAACTGATATATTTTCTTGTTATTATGTACAAAAACTGAGAGATTGAATCTACATAAACTTGGTAAAGTGAGAATTTTCATCTCTATGAAATGGACCTTACAAGACTCTCTTCTCTTCAATTTTTTAATTATTCGTATTGCTCTTTTTTGTAACACAAAAGCTGACTGCCACTCAGAACTCATGCCCTAGTGGACCAGTCCATATGACATATGAGACATGAAGTTTGCATAATAAACAATTTTTAAAACGTTTTCATTTACTTGTTTATTAGAGAGTGCACGTAGACAGTAACATGATTTGCTGAGTTTTATATTTGACATTTTGATGTGTTCCCTCCATGATAAGTAGCGATCGAGCTGGAAACCCAGACATTTTATCATTTCGGCAGGTTTTAATTGAAATGACAAAATCAAGTTATCGATACTCCTGTTTGCGAAAGGTATATAAAAGGTTTTTTCAAAATTAATTTTTATTTCATTCGCTGCACACCACCCAACTATACTATTCAGACAAACAGAAATTTTTTTCTCCAAGGAGGTTTTGTCAAGACTTTCAAGAATGAAAAGAGCATCATCTGCATAAAGCACAGGAGTTGCATCACCACAATTTCTTGGAAGGTCATTAATAAAAATTAGAAAGAGTAGAGGGCCCAATATCGATCCTTGCGGTACTCCACATCTAATGTTTCCCCATTCTGAAAATACTTTTTCATTTTCTCCACATTTGAGATCCACCCTTTGCTCCCTTTCATTCAAATAACTATTGAACCAATTTAGTGCAATTCCTCTTATGCCATAGTGATGCAACTTCTTCAACAAAATGTCAAAATCTACGCTGTCAAACGCCTTCGCGAGATCACATGCGATACCTACAGTTAAACATTTCTTATCCACATTTGAAATAATTTTTTTGCATATACACTGTAAATATTGTTTCCATCAGATTACATGATCCCATATGGGTAATGCGTTGCCATGCATATACATATAAAGTTACATACCTCATGTAATATAATGTGGAGTCATAACTTGACTTTAAATGTGAATTTCCATTATATTCCATGGATTATCACTTGTATACTTATGTAATTTTCTCCATTATTCCAGATTTAATGGTGATTTCTACATGTTTGATTAGGTGTTTTTACCATCATATTCAAGTAATGACAATTGACATACATGCTTTGGTATGTATTATTAGATATATATTCAAGTATTTGTGCAGAAAAATGCAATTTTTGATTAAACTTGGATCAACAAGAATTTTTAAATAAATCAATTGTGATTTTCCATATATTCCCCGATAATCACTTGTATTTTCATGTCATTTTTTTCCATAATTAAAGATTTAACGGAAATTGTTACATGTCTGTTCAAGTGTCTTCACCATTGTTTTCAAGTAGTGTCCATTAAATTTACATATATAGGCTTATAATTCCTTAATAATAAAGAGGGGGGGAAATCTGCAAAAAAGACAGTATTAATGATACTTTATTCATCATAACATTATAATATATTGTCATATATTGAAGGAAAATAACTCAAACTCTCAAATCATTTGAATGTTGTTAAAAAAATTATTTAAAATATCTTACTCTATACTTCAATTTGAAAATTAACTAAATAGTTCAGCTGACCTAATAAGATTTCTCTCTCCGATTTCATGTTCGAATTGAGATTATATCTATCCACTAGAGATTTGAATGTCGAATAAAATCTCAAAATTATCTCACAGTTGGGTCTGCGACAACGGAAGTTTCGAATCAATTTCCTACGAAAATACTGGTGTTATTCATAATATTATGGAGCGAACAATGACTAAATGAACAAATGACTATAATTTCATGATGAATGTTTCATATTTTTTTCTCAGTACCTACCTATTTACTCACCTGATATATAATCCGATGACATTTCGGCACCCACTTACTCACTTACATAAAACACAAAGACGGCTTGTTTGTTTTTAAAACCTACCTTCGCCAGATGTTCGCCCAACGATGTTCATCCTACCAACATGAACTGTGAATGAGAATTGGGCCGAATGCCGGAAGGTGCGCATGGCGATAGCGTTATGGAGAATTACTTTTAAAGAAAGAACAATTTACACTTTACCTGTAATATTCTGTAAATTGGCGTCATTTCGCTGTAACAATACGGTATTTTACTGATTATCACATTCATTTACAGTCATCATATAAACCAGCGGAAATTAAATGTACCTAATAAAGCATTGAATTACATGCTCACTGTAAAACACGGGAGAAATGATGGACATTTACCTAATTTTACAATAAAACTTTAAATTACCTGTGCAATCAAGTTATAATACTAGCAGGATTATGTATATATTACATTTTGGCATGTATTTTTCCACCCACTTTTTACTGTGTATCATGAAAGGCAGTTGATGTAGATTTTCCTGGAAGGAACCCATGTTGGCAGTCACTTAATAATCCATTCGTTGTCAAAAACGAGATCAGTCTTTTATGCATCAATTTTTCCAAGAGTTTTGAGATGGTTAACAAAAGTGATATTGGTCTATAATTTTCGAATTCTTCCCCATCTCCTTTTTTGAATATCGGGACCACGTGAGATTTTTTTAAGCATTTTGGGAATATACCTTGACTGAGAGGCTCATTACAGAGTTTCACCAATTCAGCACAGATGGGTTGTAGGATATTTTTCAACATTTTTGATGAAATATTATCGTATCCGGCTGAATTTTTGGGTTTCAAAGATCGAACAACTGATGAGATTTCATTTTCATCTGTAGGATAGACAAAAAATGTTCTGTTATTCGGACAGCTCTGATTATTTAAATAAGCCCTAATTTCATGTTCGTTCATTTCTCCATCGTTCTCAACTGCGTTTAAGAAGTAATCATTGAAACTATTCATGAATGAGTTGGAGTTCTCATTTTCCGGAATTTTCATAGATTTTTTTGTTTGACGCCTTTTTTTGTTTCTCTGTTTATAATTTCCCAAGTTTTTTTAATTTTATTATCACTGGATATAATTTCCTTTTCCAAAAACAAAATTCTAGCTTTGGCTATAACATTTCTAAGTATATGACAATATTTTTTTTTTTTGAACTTGTTTAATATTTCGTTATCTGCTCCTCTACAGAACGCTATCAATTGTCTCTTATGCAGACAGGACTTACGTATTCCTTTGGTTATCCATTGTTTTTTCAATTTGTTTTTCACCAACTCGAGAGGAAAGCAAATTTCAAAGTTTTTCTCTAATACGCTGATAAACGCATAGAATTTAATCTCTATATCTGAGTATAGTATTTTAGTATAGTCATTAGATACCAGTTCCATAGCAATTTCATGATTGAATTTGTTTATATTTTTTTGAGAATAAAAACGTTTGTAGATAATTTTTTCGTCTTTCTTGTGGCAGAGATCGAAGCGTATCTTCTGATAAAAATGATCGGATATTCCATTGTCGTTATTTTCAATAAGGAACACATCGAAATTCACAAAAATATTGTCAATACAGGTGGAGGAATTTTTATCAATTTTAGTTGGGCTGTCTACGGTTTGAGAGAGATTGAATGAAGTTAAGAGATTAATTAGGTCATTTCTACTGGTGGTATCACTAAAAGGTTAATATAAACATAGTTTATATAGAAGTAAGATAGTTAGCCAACCTTATGGGATTTATATTGGATTCAAATGGATGCGACATGTAGATGGCGACAGTGATTTCGCATCCAAGTCATGTCGCAACTTGATTGAAACAAGGGGACATCATTAAAATCAGGGTTTTTTGAAGAAACCTGCATTAAAATGACGTCAAATATTCATGTTTGTAACTAATCACGCTAGATGACACTCGCGTTTGGGTCCAATACCTTTTCCACAGGCATTGACTATCTTACTTCTATATAAACAATGTTATAACCATTGTCTAACTTTAGGCAATGATATAACAATGTTTCACCTTTGACTGTTTTTGCTTTTGTTTCTTTCTGATTGATATGACTTATTTACTCATATTTCACAGATTATCTGTATCATTCCATTTTTTATAATTTTACCTATTATTGTAGTTATACAATTTATGATAAAATTTTATCCATCTATAAATAGAAATGTTTCTTGGGATAAATAAATAAATAAATTAAAACTGTTATAGTTCAATATTTGTAAAATTTTCTTGCAAACTGAAATATGCATTTATTATATAGGTACTTCGAAAAACAAAAAACGGTATATTCAAAGAACGAATACATCATCTCACATGTGCAATAATGCAACGATACAACGACCCGAATATCCATGCGGAACCGTTCTTTTGTTATTGTACGGTAGTGTGATGACCTTTTCTACTGACGTCATCAAACTTATTAATAAACATGTAATTCAAACATAATTGTTTGGGATATGTGGAGGTGTCAATCACGGAACGAAAGGCCTGCTTCGCGTTAATTATTGGAGAAATGAAAACGACGGTGGCATGCACCAAGGCCAACTGTAATTTGAAACAGATGGAAGGATCTCGATCTGACAGAACGAGTGACGTCAATTTCCAATGGAATAGCAACTCTACTATCTACTTAATAAACAGTAAATAGTCACGGTCTATTCAATTCTTGTCTAGGAAAAGAGAGAAAAAGTCAAAGACGCAAACGGCCTTTCTTACTTTTCAGAAGATGGTTCGTAGATGAAAACTCCGGTTTTCGCCCCAGAAAAATCGCTTTGTGGAATTTTTTTAAACGAGAAATAGTGAAAAACATTACAACTTTTTTGTTTTTTTGCGAATGTTTCTAAAAGTATTGGGGGAATCGTTTCGCAGTCAATAAAACTTTTGTATGGAATTATAAAACCAACAAAATGGTTTTTAATACGATCAGATCGGTGCATTTTCCACTGAGAAAATCCGAGGAAACTTCGAAAAAGAGACCATTTTATTCATGATTTTTATAAAACTGAAGCTGGACAAACAATATTGTGGAAACTGATGATATGGTTCAATTGCGCGCAAGATGGTTTCTGTCCGATGCGATGCAATCGCGTTATAAAAGTATATTTATTTTGGAGACGGTGTGTCTTATCCATAAAGTCAATTTAAGTGCAGTTAATCCACAACCTGGTTATAGCACAAGGCAAGATGGGAATATACCACTTCCGATCCCCAAATTTACGAGAGCAAAAAAATATACAATCATCTGCCTTCTCAAGCTAAAGCGATTAAATCCCTATTCTCCTTTCGGAAGGAAGTAAAAATCATGCTACTTGACAAGGCCTACTATAACATTCAGGAATATTACGATGATCAATTATTGTGAGCAGATGTACTATTGGTTGTGCAGCATGCATTTGTTTATGATTTCCTTACTTTAACTGAGGCATTTTTATCTCCTTTTGATATTTATCAGATGGTGGCTGTGATTTAATTGTATATGACATTACATATTAGTGCGATTTTTATTTATAATTTTATGTATTTAATATTTTACGATGCTTTGTCTATAAGATTTTATATCTTCTGTTTTGACAATAAAGTATACTTGATTGATTGATTGATTGATTGATAAACAATCTTTCTTAATGCGCCGATTTAAGAGAAATCATCTCATTCAAATTCCCTAAACGGCATATGGAAGTAGAGATCAATATCTACAATTTGTATAATTTGGATTTTCACCTGAGAGGTGGGAAATGTGTTGAAAATGTCACTGGAAGTTACTCTCTCTCTCTCTCTCTCTTCATTTCTTGGATGTAGCTTCCTTTCTGCACTATTATCCAGCTCGCCTCCCTTAGGTAAACGGGAATCCGTCCCGTCCCGGCCTGGTTACCGGCGTAATTACCGGGAGCTTCGTTCGAAGGATGGAAATGGTCTTGCTCGAAGCAATCTCTCCACCCACATAAAAATGTTACTATTTTTTTTAATGATTTTTGCAATGCACTTGTTACCACGACATGTGGTATTACGGCGAACTTCAAAAACATTTAATAAACTTTTTTCAATGCACGTACTAATTCAATGACGGCAGACATCACAACACATACTTCTATTCAAAAAATTTCGAAATTAAAACCTGGAAGTTACCCTAAATGCTTCAAAGTACACCCGAAGTCGCCCGAACTCAACTCGAGTTGACTTCAGTGCGACTTCGGGTGACTTCGGACGCACTTTGAAGCGTTTTGATCAACTTTCAGTGACATTTTCAACACATTTCCCATCTCTCAGGGGAGAATCCGAAATATAAAAATATATGCAAATTGTAGAAATTGATCTCTACTTCCAGATGCCGTTTACAGAATTTGAATAAGACGATTTCCCTTAAATCGGCGCATCTTGCAAGATGTGCTCATAAATAGTTTATAATGCGATTTTGCAAAAATTACACATCGGACAGAAAAAAGTTGAACCACATATTATTATCTATCAGATTTCACAATATCGTTTGTCCAGCTTCAGAGTCATAAAAATTATAAACATTTGAAATTTGGTATCTTTTTCGAGGTTTTCCCGGATCATCTCAGTGGAAAATGTACCGTCGTTTGAAAATTCCATTCGTAGGTTTTATAGATCTCTACAAAAGTTCTATTGAGTGTAAAACGATTCCTTGAATGATCTTTGAGATATTTTCAAAAAAAAAGAAAAGATGTATTTTTTTTCACTATTGCTTGTTTGAAAATCACACAAAACGATTCTGCTGTGGCCAAAACTGGGGTTTTCACGAAATATCTTATAAAAATTAGTTAGGCCATTTGCGTCTTTTATTTTGTGAGTGAAAATACCTCTATAGCTTGGTCTATATCAGCCATTTTGGTTTCCCTGATCTTGACTCGAACGGGATTAGACATTTATTGATATCCTCTTTCATTTCCTAGTTACCCAGTAAACAATTATTGCTTCCAGGAATATTCCAGAAACATGCTCTGCCAATGACAAAACATTTCACTGAAAGGCTCGAATATGTTCTTGCAACATTCCTTGCAACATTCCTATCCTCATTACGACATTTTAAAATTCATATTCCAGGAATGTTCTTGAAATATATTGTTATGAAATGAAACAATGAAAATAAATGATTAACTTAAAATCCACAAAAATCCAAAAATTTTCATCAGAGATCCCAAGCAGACACTTCATTTTGACAGAAAGTATCTTACTTTTCCTTTAAAAGGCAATAGTTACAATAAAAACATGCACAAACAAGCCCATAAAAGTTAAAGGACCCCGCAACAACCCTTATGAAAAATGGCTCTCGGTGAAATTGGCTGAAACTTTAGGATATTGTAGATATCGATGTCAGTTTTCTACTTTACGTTTAATTTGTATCGATGTTTCTTAAAAAAATTAAAATAAATACAATCAGAAAAGAAAATTTTGAATGACCCTGTATAATAGTAACCTCAGATCACCCAATATCAAAATCAAATGATATTCACTCATTCTGCAAGTGTACCAGCTTTTGCGTCTGACTGATTTTGTTCCAAGAATTACATAAAAATTATGTAATTGTTAATAACCCTGTATATGGTGTCTTAGAACGTTTCATTACAACTCGAGTTGACAATATTAAGATTGCAATTATATTCCCTAACTTTTTGTAACGAAATAATCGCAATACTATTGATTTTTTGAAGGTAAGTAACATCCTTCTCTCTGCATGTTTGACACCCTGTATCTCAAAAACTGTCCATTTTTGGACTTTGTGCCCATTGAGATATTTAATCAGGACATCGATATCGACAATATCCTAAAGTTTGAGCCAATTTCACCGAGAGCCATTTTCCATAAGGGTTGTTGCGGGGTCCTTTAGAAACAAATTCTTACTTTGCGAGTTCAGTCTCCGTAAAGTATGAAGCTCTTCCTAACTGGAAGTGTCATGTGGAGAAACTGGCGAATAAATTAGCTAGTGCTACTTTTATGATTCGTAGACTAAAGAACCTAGTAGGTATTGATACCCTCAGGTCCAGCTACTTTGGACTTTTCCATAGTCATTTGACCTATGGAATCATTTTGTGGGGAAATTCTAGCCACTCAAATAAAATTTTCATTTTGCAAAAAAGGGTCATTCGAATTTTAGCAGGAGCGGGTTACAGGGATCATTGTCGTGCCCTCTTCTTTCAACTTCAGATCATGCCATTTCCTTGTGCTTATATGTACTACTCTCTCCTTGAAATACATAAAAATAAAGTGGATTTTGCTCTTCATTCAGATGTATATCAGTATCATACTAGATCAGGAAATTTACTGAGAACTCCTAGATACAGGCTCTCAATGTCTCAAAAAAACTCTCTAAATATTCACTTACATAACAAGCTACCAGAAGCAATAAGAAAGCTGAATTTCCACATGTTCAAAAGTAAAATCTTTTTTGTTGAAGTACTCGGAAAATGAGTTTCTCATCTACGACTACAAGATCGAGGACTGGTGAAAAACTCTCAACCACCTGGGCGTAAATGCCTGAAATTTAGTATATCTAAGTGAATGTATTTCATTTTCTTTGTTTTACTTTTTTAACTTTAGTTTTTATTGTAGATTGACTTGTGCTTAGTATAGTGTCTCAATTATTTCAATTAGACTGGATTGTTTATTGTCTTTTTAAATATGTACTGACTTTTTTAATCATAATTTTAACTAGGTGATATTATTTTAAGTATAGATATTTCTAAAAAATATTTCCTCAAAGACCTGCTACTAATGTAATAAAATTATGTAACGTAGTCAATAAACTCTACTCTAGACTCTAGAAACTTACTATTTCTTGACAAATTCAATATTTAAAAACAAAACTTGGTTAATTCATTAATTAAACTATAACAAGTCCTAAAAGGACACAAAAATTAAAGATTTTTTAAAAAATAATAGTAGAAATTAAACCTAATTTCTACTTTTTGGAAAAACTGTTGTAAATTCTCGAAAAATTAATACAAAAAGGAAAAATCTACGATAAAAACTTATCCAGAATTTAAAGCAAACAAAACTGCAGATCCTAAGCTACAAAGAAACTCACCACTGTTTCCTGGAAAGCAGATATAACTCGTACCAGCAGATAGCAAGGAAACTCCCATAAAAGGTATTTTATGCTCTTGCAATAAAGAAAATCTTCAAGACAATCCATCAGTGCACTTTAAAATACCCTCGTCTCCAGACAATAGCTGCTTTCCATTTAACGTAAGGAGCTCCTCAGAGCTACCCAGAGCGTGTGACCATACGTTTCATTTAGTGGGGCTTCAAGCACCGACTGACATTCCCCTTGCCCCTCGAGCACCACCCGTTTTATTGGTGCATGAAGCACAAGTAGACAAAAGTCCAAACGCGAATACATAGTTTTTTGGCGAAAAAGTCAGTGATACAGTAATTTCCGATCTCAGCGGCTTATAGCTCTGGGGCTTCACACTCCTAAATGGAAAACGCCTATTGAATTCACTTTTAAATTCCGCGTTGAACTAAACTTTTCCACCATTCAACCCACAAAGTGCACAAAAACTATTTATTAACTATTAAAAACTCTCATTATTGTTATTTATAGCTTTAAGAATATTCACAATCACAAAGACTTTCATTTGAGTCAATGTTTATCATAAATTAGTAAGGTTATGTTGACTTGCATTTTATGCATCAGTGTCACATGACAAATCCGTGAAAGCGGTGACGACACCGTAGCCCAGTTGAATAGAAAAACAATGATTTAATGCATAGAAATTAGCAGTCAAGGTATTTAGAGCAGGTTATGTAGTTGAAGAGTTGGACAATTATTTCAAATTACCAAGTTTTCACATTATGAGTATTTTCTCGTTGCTGTTGGGATAAACACCATATTTAATTTTGAAGTTTACAAAATTTATTTTTTGAAATTATTATTTATTGACATTCAAAGTCTTATATCTTGAAAACTTTCTTTAACCTTTTATTCCTGGAATTCCACTTGAGATTAAAATTTCTTCATGTCGACTGAGCAGGTAGCTGAAAAAGAAAAGGTAAGAGGCAAGAACAGAATATGAAAAATATAAGTGACTGGCCAAGGCTATCTAAAAAAAACAGAAAACTAAAATTTAATTTTTTGAAATATTTCAACTATTTATAAAACATATTCCAAGTGTTTGGATATCCCAAAGAAATATTTCGAAATATTTGTTTCGAAATATTCCTGATTTTTTTATTTCTGGAACACTTCTGATATGTTTGAGAAATATTTCTTCTAATTATTTTAATTGTCTTATAAAACATTTCTTTGAAGTTTCAAGTGTCTTCCGATTTTATATTTCAACACTTTATCTGAAATATTCAGTAAATTTTTTGGATAAATTTGTAAATTGATAATTATTCTGCTAATACATTTCATTTTAATTTTTGTTTCTGAGACAGTAATGTTTATGGAATATTGTATGACAGTCACTCTATGAAATCAATGGCGCCATAATACTATAAAAGATCAGTTATCGAAAAATCAATTAACTGTCCTTAGGGCCAGCAGAAATATATTAATATCAATTCGCTAAATTATATTTGTATGAATGACTTTCATCTAGAATTGTTTCAATAAAAATAGATCTGAAAATGGTCAAAATAAAGGAATTGAATTACAGTTTTCAAATAGATAAATGAAGGAATTTTTTTTTATGAGTAATAGTGATGTAGTATATTTCAAAAGTCAGTACATATATGTATAAGTTCTATCAATTAGTGAACAATAAAAGATTCAAAATCAAGTAGAGCAAAAAAATATTACAGAAAAAGAAATAAAAAAAAAAAGAAAAAACAAGATCAATTCGTGGTGTCAAATGTTCCCAGGACACTAATTGCGTTCCCCCTCTGAATGCTTATGGAAAGTCTTTCCTTGAACCACTGGCCCTCCTTTTTATTTCCCTTAGACTCTACTAACCGCCTACATATGTCTTCGATGAACGTATTTGCATTTGGTCCAAATGGTCCCAAGGTTTCGGCAGCAATTGGAATAAAATGGTAATCGCTCGAAAGAGCTTTGTACTTGTTCTTCTTATTCATTTCAGCTTTCTCAGCTGCAGATCCTGCAGAAACTGCATTCTGAGCCACATGTGATGGTGCAACCGTATCCCAAACAAGGCACTTTCCACATGAAAACGGCACCATAGACAAATCATCAGGACGCTTTCCATCAGTGCGAGCATTCAATCCAGGTGGTTCTAATACTGGGTGGAGGTCGACAGAAGCCAATGCTCCGCTTATGATATTATTAGCTTCCCTGTGTCTAGATTGGCGACCCTTACTGAACAGGCAAGATAAGCCATGTGTCCCAGACTGATCAACAATTTCTCCACAATGGCAGATGTGTGGCTCGGTTATTTTGGAACCAAGTCTCAGACAAATTGCAGTTCTAATCATATCTCTATTCAGCAATGTCCCCAAGCTAGAGACAGGTAAAGCATTCAACCAAAGATTCGAATTCTTGTGAGAAACAGCTTTCAATCTAGCTATATCTTTCACATCGGTAGCGTGTGCGTGTGAAAAAGTTGGTTTGAGGCTACTTCAGTCCCACTCTTTTTGTTTGGTAGATGCAGGAGGGTTAGCAATGTTTGTTTGTTTTTTCCAGGATTCAACTGCAATATCTAAACCGTGAATTTTTACTGGATGTGTTGACTTTATAATTTCTTCAACGAGTGATTCAGAACTTTTACTCAAAGAAATGAAACTTGGCAGAGCAATGTCATTTGATCGTCGAATACCCAAGCCTCCAAGTCTCGTGGGCAATGAAACTTGTAACCATTCGTTTTCGGAAAAATCAATATTTACGATTTGTGATAAAATCGAACGGAGTGTCATATCAAAAACAGTCAAAAGGATGACCATGTAAATTACAAGTTCGTAATAAATATTGAAGGCGAGGCATAGCAAAACAATTTCTTAATAAATAGAATGCTTGATGAGGTTCCAGCATACATAGACGCGTCCCCATGAGACTAAGTGATGTGATTTTCCTTTGAAGAGATGTGATTTCTGCAATGGGACCTAAAGGAGATCCCAAGACTGAAATTTTGTCGATATTAGAATACATTATTTTTGACAGTTTTAGGAAAATCGAATCTGTATTTCCAAACTTGTAAATTTCACATTTTGATTTATTCAAGTATAGTCCCAATTTGCCAAATCGTCAGAGATATTATCGGATGAGACGATAAGCGAACCATCATCTAAATACCAAATATTGAATGAATGATGGTTTTTCGGGTTTTTAGGCCGACGTTTATTTAGAGAAAAACTCGACGTTTCGCCAACACGAGTGGTTGGCATTTTCAAGAGAAATGTTTATAGTTTCGATCACTGAACACTACTTGTTTGGTATGCGTTGTCTCAGCCAGTATTTATGGGTCGACGTACTCGTACCTGCGTCCGGTGCCATCGTCCCTGCGTCGGGTACCCCCTCGGATTCATTAATTTCCCGGTATGGTGTTATTACCGTTTTCTTGAGAACAGGTAGCCATGCTTCATTCAATTGTAACCCTTCTTCAATTCTGTTGAAATTGTTGGGATGTTTTTCGATTTCGATTGCTTCTCGGAAGAGTCTTGGATAATATGCATGTGTTGTGGCAATTACTTGGGTTTATTCGAACTTCACTCTGTGTTTGTTATTGTTAAGCGCATGTTCTGCGACAGCGGATTTTTCTGAGTGTCCTAACCGGCAATTGGCCTTGTGTTCCTTTATTCTGGTATTTGTCGAACACTTCGTGGTTCCGATATAAACGTTGCCACAGGTGCATGGAATGCGGTACACCCCAGATGGGCTTAGTTCATCACGTTTATCCTTCGCCGATCTCAACTGATCCTTCAGTTTCTTTGAAGGTTTATATATGGTTTTGATATCATACTTTCGTAGTATACGGCCAATCCGATCTGTGACCCTAGGAACATACGGTAGAAATGCTTTACTTTGTTCCTGGCAGCCATTCGATCCACTGTCGCTAGAGTTCTTTCTTTTGCGTTTTATTCACCGATCAATTTCGCTTTCCTTATATCCGTTTGAAAGAAGTGCGCTTTTCAAGTGTTTCAGCTCCGCTTTCAAATATTCGGGTTCACATATTCTTCTGGCTCGGTCTACTAGTGTTTTGATAATTCCTTGTTTTTGACACGGATGATGATTTGAGGTACTGTGGAGGTATCGATCAGTATGCGTTGGTTTTCTATATACCTTGTGCCCCAAACGTCCTTCTTTTCGAAAAATGAGAACGTCTAAGAAAGGCAGTTCTCTATCCTTTTCAACTTCCATTGTGAATTGTATATACGGGTGTATCCTATTAATGTGCTCAAGGAATTTGTTGAGTTTTTCCAGTCCATGACTACAAATTATGAACGTGTCGTCTACATATCGCAACCATACCTTGGGTTTGTACTTTGCCGTCTCTATTGCTTGTTTTTCTAGCTTTTCCATGACAAAATTTGCAATAAGTGGGCTCAGTGGGCTTCCCATTCCCATATAATTGTTCGTATATTTTGTTGTCGAAAACAAAGTACGACGATGTTAAACATATTTCAAAAAGTTTTGAGATATCGCTTGGGAACAGAAGTTCTATTCCCCTCATGGCTTCATCTAATGGTACCTTCGTAAATAGGGACACCACATCGAAGCTGACTAGAATGTAACTTGGGTCAATGGCCAAATATTGATTTTTGATTTTAATTTAGAAAATAATTTTTGGGCTCCTATACAAAATAACAGAGGACCTAAAGGATAACCTTGCTGGACTCCCTCCTGGGATTCTACTAGATGTTTTCCATAAGTTAAAGTAGAAATGGATCCATAACTAGATGGAACGTAATGAAAAATTTGTGGAAAATGATTGTAAACTTCTTCTAAAATTATGTCACGTCTTATGAGATTGAAAGCATTCTTAAAATCAATTTTGAGATAAGTTTTGCTAGTTGAGTCAAGATAAACCAAAGTTCGAATAGCATGAACCAAACCTCAGATCAATAAGTAAACATAGATCGGCCCGATGCTACGTAAACATCATATTCACTGAACCGAAGACAACTTTGTTTATTTACGTACACCTCTCATCCCTCGTGTTTTCAAACATTGACGCCCTGTTGTCAAATTGGTAAAAAAATATGATTTTGGTAGGAACCCACCAATAAATGCATAATCAATCATATTTTATATTCAGATGTATTAGTCTAAAAATTCTAGAGAAATGTTTAAATCCAGAAAGGTGTGAAAAAATTACCAAAAAGGAAGATATATGTCGTTTTGAACTGATGAAATTTTAGGCACTTCGAGCGGTTACTAGAATTATTTTACTCTTGGCAACACCGCTTGAGACACCGGCCATGGCGGCCATTGTACGTTGTCGTTTTGTGTTGATGAAGTGTTAGAAATTTTCCTGTGTGTTTTCGTGGTTTTTGTCCTGCTTAAACAACTTAAAGTTACATTTGGAATATTTTTCAAAATAGTACAGTGGTTTAGTGAGTCACAATGTCGAAATACTGCTTTGTTTGCAAAACAAATTATAGTAAACAAACATTCCACAGGTGAGGTTCCAGTGGCGTCGAATGCACGATGCAAATCATGCAATCAAACGTATTCGTCAAATATAATATTGGAGGACAAAGAAACTCATTCAAAATTACAGATACGAAAAGCCTATGGGAAAGTGGTGAATTCCTCAATGTTTGTTATAAATATCTGTGAGCAGGGGGATAAACATTAAGATGAAAGGAAAATTGAATTTATTTTCCAATAATATTGACATTGTTAAAATTCTAACAGTGAGGACAATTAATGATATACCAAAGGACTTACTTTAAATTTTTGGAAATCATTTCTTTGAGGAAGAGCCTTTATCAAACCATAGTTTTGCCTTGGTAAAGGTAATAAGTACTTCAAATTTTTTTCAAAATCTGATTATACCTTGAATTGTCAATAAGCGGAACTGACAAAGTAGAAAGGGTTAGGTCTCTATTTAAAAATCAATAAATACCAAGTGTTGAAATCCTCATGTACTGATCGACAAGAGTAAGGATGCCTCTGAGAATTGGTTGCGCAGTAGACAAAACCCTGGAGTGGGGCAGGAGCTCAATCGCTCTGCCTTATTAAACAGTAGCACTGAAATGAAATTATATTATGTTGACTAATATAATTTCATTTCAGTGAACAGTAGTCGATCTTTGTCGAACATCTACTCACGCTTTCTATCGTTTGCGCATCTCAGAGGCATCCTTACGCTTGTCGATCTGTACTGAGCTTTCTTGAGAATCATTCTTTCACATACACTTTGACACTTTATATTTATACATTTGTAATATTGTATATGTTAGGCTTAAAATTAAATAAATAATAGTGATATTTGCCTATTTGTTATAATAACGTATCAATATTATTGGAAAATAAATTCAATTTTCCTGTCATACGCTTCAATGTTTTTTCCCCCTGCTTACAGATATTTATAACAAACATTGAGGCATTCACCATTTTGCCATAGGCTTTTCTTATCTGTAATTTTGAATGAGTTTCTTTGTCCTCCAATATTATACTTGACGAATACGTTTGATTGCATGATTTGCATCGTGCATTCGACGCCACTGGAACCTCGCCTGTGGAATGTTTGTTTACCATCATTTGTTTTGAAAACAAAGCAGTGTTTCGACATTGTGTCTCACTGAACCACTGCAGGACAAAAATCCACGAAAACACACAGGAAAATTGAAACAACGCTTCATCAACACAAAACACTGGCACTTGCGTTCTCTGATGCTTTGAGGAACGTTGCACAAGTATCTGTTAGATTTAATTCAATCCCCGTCGTGGTCTTAGCCAGGAGAGTGTTGTTTTCTGACAGGTACTTGCCATATGAATGAACTGGTCCAAAATTTAGGAAGGATAATACTCAACAGAATGAACAATTTATTTATAGATGTTGGAGAAGGTTTCTTAACTCATAGGGTCAGTTGCGTAAAGAATTTAACAGACAAATAAATATTTGATTTGATGATTACTATGGCAACGCATGTCTAAGCTCACCAGGGTGTGTTACCTACGTTAACAGAAGGCTTTATGCAACTGGTCCATATTTATTCAAATATTCGTATTGATTCGTTGAAACTTGATCTACACAACATAAACCCCCAGGCACCAAACTTGAAATATAGTCAAGGAACTTGTTAAATCTCTCGGATTAATTACTTTAGACCATAAATAATGCTTTATTTTTGATAGCTGAAAACTCCTAGAGTCCAACTAAGGAAAGAATATCATCATAAATCACAAAACTAATCCGCTATCTTGAATCCCCAAATTTTAATAAAAAGTTATTTGCTGCCAACCCCCGGCTTTTTATTGACCCTAGGAATTTTAAGACAAAACCGTGACATAACTTGTTGCAGCTCACAGGAACTTCATTTGCATAAGTAATTTTGACCCCCTTAAAAAAGCACGGCACTGTGCTAGAGGTGTTGTGTTTTAGTTCGAATGTCAAAAACCCGAAACAAAACAGTTTCCGCAAGAATTATCTACGGTTCAGTGAATATGATGTTTACGTAGCATCGGGCCAATCTATGTTTACTTATTGATCTGAGAACCAAACCCTCAATGAGATCATCCTTGTGATTATTTGAAATTTACCAGATTAGGTGGAATTCCACAACTTTTAAACGAATAATTAATAATTAATGGTAGACATATTGGAATATTTACGAAATATTTGAAAGGTTCCGAATGTTATTAATTGAAAAAATGGCTGGAAATATTCCAGAAATGTTTCTGGAATTTAGCAAAATCTTCAAATATTCACAAATAAGATAACTTAAATGTTTCAACAATCAATGATTGAGATAATTTTGGGACATTTCGAAAAATATTAACTCGAAAACTGGAAATGTTTCAATGTTTTTTTAATATTGCTGAAATGTATGAAAAATTACGTTTCACATATTCTTCATTTAATATATTTCTGAAACAATGCAGTTATTATAATAGGGAATATGCAAAACAAAAATTATTTGTTTAATCAATTTTTTACTTTACAACATAGTAAAAAACATAAATAAGGTTGAAAGTCTAGGAATTAATTTTTAAAATAATATATAAATTACCGGTTGAATTTGACCTATTTGAACGCCTCCATTTTCGCGCGCTGTGGATGACGTCACATGGTGCTATCAGTGTTGTTCTTCTTCAGTGTCGTTCGTAGAGACGTACTCTGATTGCTATAAAAGAGTAAGACAAATGCAGTACAAGTGTTAGAGAGAGATGAACATATGTGAAAGTGTTCTTGATCAACCAGAGCAGTCTCCAATGAACAAGCCTTTCTATAGTTATGGCCATTGACACTATTGACAGTTATTAATTAGGTTAGGGATTTGCAGTTTTAATCACTATTACGATAATGAAAAATGCTAAAAAACCATTTTATAGGTATTGTCTAAGTACCGGAATGCCAAAACACAATTATACGTACACCAAGTAAAGTATTTTTTTCTGTTCCAAGAGATGCGAAAATACGTAAACAATGGTGTGAGGTTATGAGAAGAGGCAAAGTATCTCCAATATCACCTTTACATTGTTGTGAAGATAATTTCATTGTGAGAACATTGTATTTCGATAGTTAACATGAAGTGAATTGATCAGAAGTAAGTTTTGTTTGCATAAATGTTTTGTATATACCTGCCTCACCTAAACTACAAAAGGAAAACTATCATTTGATAAACTATTACTGCTTATCAGTTCAGGTATTGTCGGATTGTGCTTTGACAAAACCGCTTTAAGTCATTGCTCTTGATAATTTACAATTGTCACTAGACCAAAATCGAACTATGTAATGGAAAATACTACAAATTTATAAATAAAAACAAATTTTCTATGAATGATGACTAGCACAGTATGAATATCAACACAGATAAATTTCATAACGTGCCATGTTTATTATGCACTTTTTGATTAAAGTTTTATGGAGTTAAATACAAACTGAATGATAAACTAATGGTTTTGGTGTAATTTAAAGACAATAAAGTATATGAGGTTAAAAAATCAAGTAAATTTAAATCACTTGTATATTCCCTATTGATGCCATTTTTGAAATCTTTTGAAAGTTGTGAATTAAAGACGTCTGGAAATATTCCTGAAATATAGCACAAAAATATTCCAAATATTCACAAATTTAGTGATTTCGAAATGTTTTATGAACATTTCACGTTTACTGGGTATTTTCACTGGCTACTTTATGATTTGACACACTATATAGTTATTTATACGTTATTAGTTGCTACATAAAAGCTTGTCAACTTTGACTAGGTTTGTTGATTTTTACTACAAAAACCATGTAGAAAATTATTTAAAAGTTTCCTAGGTTTGTCACTTTGTTCTCTTATTATAGGCAATTTCAATAATTTTTCTACCCCACACAACTATTTCAACAGTTCATGATTTCAGTAATATTTATGTCTGTAATGTGAATCAAGATTTTTGAAATAAGTAGTAGGGAATATATCAACTAGGAAAGATTCAATTATAACGTAGCATCGTGGTTTATTTATACTAATAGCAAAAGAGCCCAACCCAATCACAACCGTCTCGTCAAAACCAGTCGTTGTTTTCACCTTGCTTTTAGCATTTCTTAGTTGTGTTTCTCAGACTTCCATCTCATTTATTAATTACCGACTTTCTTTTGTTGTGTACTTGGAAAAGACGATTCCTTTGTTATCAAAAGACGACTCTGTTTCTTTGAATTTTCTATTAAAAGCCGGTTTCAGTTTCTTGAAAATGTATATACAGAGTGGCCCGTTTGAAAGCGGGACACCACTGCAACTTTTCTATTTTGTTTTCCGACTTGAACAATTTTTCTTCTGAAGAAGAGAGATTCAATTGCTCTATTATATAGCCATAACTTTAAAACAAAATCGGAAATCTTCTTCGAATTTTGTTTGACGCCAAAAATGCAGAAATTCAACAAACATATTATCAAACCTGTTTGATTATCTCCGTATATCTGACTTGTTTTGCATATGTACGAGGATGTTTTGAAAGATTCTTAGCCTACTACAGAACTAAACAAAATTTCAATGTCAAAATATTTCATTACTCAACATATTCTCCTCTTAATTGGATACATTTATTACAGCGAACCTGCAACATCTCTAAACCTTTCAAAAAAAAATTCTTTTTTCTCTGCAAACCAGACCTCCACAGCTTTTATTACCTCCTCGTTGCAAGAAAATTTACGACCTTTCAAACTTTGTTTCAGATGACGAAAAAGAGATGATAGTGTGACGGGGTCAAATCTGGTGAATAAGGGGGGTTGTTCTACGCCTTTTTCAATTGTAATTCAGAATGTATAACATGTATTTCAGAAAGTATAATTTGTAATTCAGAATAGTAAATTGTAATTCAGATTAGTAAAATGTATTTCAGAAATCGTAACATGTAATTCAGATTAATAAGTTGTATTTCAGATTGTGTAACTTGTAATTCAGATTAGTGAATTGTTAATCAGAAAGTGTGACATGTAATTCAGAAAGCGTGAGTTGTAATTCAGAAAGTGTCAACTGTAATTCAGAAACCAAGAACAACCCGTATTAGACGGAGAGCTGACTACGAAGAAATACTGGTGCAAAGTGAATTTTAGCATTTATAGGTTCGGGTGTCACCAACGTAGCGTGAGACGGGCCGCCAGAAGGCACCCCGGAAGAATAACGCGAGGGTAGAGGGTTAAATATGCATTTTTTACGTAAAATAAGTCATAAGGTGCAAGGCTGGAAATTGGCAGAATAATCGGATGTTATACAAATAAGGGGAGAAAAAATTGCCAGAAGACTAGGTGGAAGATAAAGGCCCGCCAGAAGGCGCTAATGTCGTGAAATTTTATATATTTTAAATTCATACGTAGTTTTTTGTAGTACTGAGTTAGTACAATGAAATCGTTCGTACAAACTTTTCGATATCTCGTATTGTTTTTAGATTTTGATGCTTTTATAAAAAAAGTTTCCAAGTCCAGTTTTTTTTTCGATTTTATTTTTTCCCCTCTCTGTTAACGAATTCTTAAAACTGAAATTTGGAGAGTAGGTAGATTTTGTCGAAAGGTATTTGCTGCAAAAAAATTGGATTTTTTTCAATAGTTTGGGAGATCTATCGATACCCCGGTTTTTTTGGATTATTTCACGGTAAATTGATTTTGTGGAAAAATTCCAATCACATTTTTTGTAGATTTTCTGAAGGCAATCAAAAAAGATTTCCTGATAAATTTGGAAAATTTTGAGCGTTTCCGAGATATTTCGAATTTTAAAAAATTTTAATTTTTTTATTCATATTTTTCAAGTTTCCTCAGTTTTCCAATCATTTTTTCGGAAATTTTCAAGTGACATGATTTGTTTGCATTTTCCAGCTCTATCCATTGCACTATTAAAAATTTCATTTCAGTCATCGGTACGGTTTTTATTCGTGTTTTTTTTTTTCGGAAAATTGCCCGGGAAATCGTTATGCAATTTCCGATCCTTCTCAAAATCTATACAGACCCTCATTGCATATCGAGGCATATCTCAAAAAATCAATCAAGTCAAACAAACAAAACCCTGAACCTTTCTCATTGAATTTATGAAAAACTAATGAAGACCACGGGTGTGAAAGCAGCAACGGTTTTTCCAGCAACGGTTTTTTTTCTTTTTTTCCGTATAACCGTTGCTCCAGGTTTTTCGACGGAAATGAACCATTGTGAACCTGCTGAATATGTTCCATGGGGTTAAATAATTTGTGAATCAAAAACTACCCCTCTACACCCCTCTAAATTAGAAAAATCTTGAAACAGTTAATTACCCGTTGCTCGAGGTATTTTGACGGAAATGCAGCTACTGAACACGCTCTGTATGGTGAAATAATTTTTGAATCAAAAACTACCCCTCAACAACCCTTTGAAGTTGAAATATCCTGAAACAGTTCATAAACTCGTTGCTCGATGTTTTTTGGCGGAAATGCATTATTCTACAGCTACTGTAAACGTTCGATGGGGTGAAATACTTTGTGAATCAAAAACCACCCTCAACAACCCTCCGAAGTGGAAAATTCCTCAAACAGTTTAAAAACCCGTTGCTCGATTTTTTTTTGACAAAAATGAATCAATCTACAGCTACTGAACACGCTCTATAGGGTGAAATAATTTGTGAATCAGAAACTACCCTCAACAACCCTCCGAAGTGGAAAAATCCTCAAACGGGAAGTCGAATTTTCTGATCAAACAGTAAAGGAGAAGTGATTAGCAACATTTTGACAAAATCTATTAGTGCTCCGACAACGACTTCACTCATAAGTCGAATTTTTAAAATAAGTGCTAAATGCACCACCTGGCTCCCCCGATAGTAGTGTTGAAAAATCCACCCCGGGATCTCAACGGAGGTCAACAATTCTCTAACGGAATGGTCCTTTTACAACAAAAAATTGACAGTCAAATTCTGTGTATGCTATAACCAATTTGGAATGAATACTCAAAATTTTAGGGTTGGAAATTTCAACCCTGAATATCATTAATCAGTACTTTACGAAAATTGCATATTCAAAATATCCAACCCTAGTCCAAAAGCGAAATTATTTTATTACAATACCTTAATTTGCCGGAAGTCATTTTACGCTACAACCACATTATTCACCCACCCACTTTCAACCCCACATACTCTATTTTGTAGATATTTGTTATTATTTATCATAATAGCTCCCTTTTGGCGTCTCCGGAGATTTCGGCTGCTATCTTTGGCCGCTATTTTCACACCGGTCAGATCTTTGATGGTTTCTGAATTACAAGTGATGGTTTCTGAATTACAATTGACGCTTTCTGAATAACAATTCACTAATCTGAAATTCAAGTTACACTTTCTGAAATACAACTTGCTAATCTGAATTACATGTTACGGTTTCTGAAATACAATTTACTAATCTGAATTACATATTACGGTTTCTTAAATACAATTAACAATTCTGAATTACAAGTTACGTTTTCTGAATTACATTTTACTAATCTGAATTACAAGTTATACTTTCTGAATTACATATGAAAAAGGTGTAGTAGTTCAAACCCTAAATCATGAATTTTTGCATGGCAACATGAGATTTGTGTGCAGGGTCGTTGTCCTGCAAAAACAAAACACCTTTCCGCGTCTTTTCCCTTTAATTTTTTCCCGTAGAGTGGTCAGTAATGTCGAATAGTAATCTCCAGTTATTGTTCTACCCTTATCCAAAAAATCAATCATGATTACTCCATGGCAATCCCTCTTTTGAAGCTTGCAGTCCAATTTTTCTTTTTTTATCTTCGTAAATCTGCTTACCTCTTAACCCTTTTAAATACAGGTACTTGATGATGGCTCGATCCTCCAATTTTTCGATATTCACAATTTCGGTGGACATATTTTTTTCTTTTAATTTATTGCGTAACTCTGGTTCACTCTTTTGACGGCAAACTTTACACTGACACTTCTAATAAGTTATTGTTTGTTGCTATGGTAACGCAATATTTTGTTTATGCAGGGAACTGGTCTAGGCTAACTAGAGTAGCAATTTATAATGTACATTATGGACTACAGTCTAGGTAAATCATATTTGAATCTGAGTTAGGTTTAGGTTACTTCATATATATGAACCACTACAGTTGTCTTACCTAAATTAAAACGATTACTTATCTACCGTTTTCTGGAAGGACACTGTGTATGTACCATTTATTGCTCATAGATGATGCATATGTAAAATTGCTTTTAAACAATCGAAAAGAATTGACAGGGAGTATGATGAAGAATAAAGAATCAGAAGCGTTACTCGTAGATGCTCTCTGTAGGTAGGAACGAGGAAGAAATAAACAATAATACTCTGAATTGTTTCACATCAATTGAAGATGAAATGATGAAAAAACCGAAAATGATCCAGGTTGCCTAAGAATCAATCATTTGAAACAAAACGCCACTACCTACCCAATGAGGAAACAGTTTTTATTCAACAAGTAACCAAACTATGTCCGATCGTTGTGCTACTCATATGGATAGAAGCAAAGGTTTCCAAGTTTGCTTTTCCATTTTACTACTTTTTGTAATTCAAGTTTATGCATATGAGTGCATTCCTCTTCTTCTAATAACTTTCAAATCTTCTCAATTACGTGAAGAAAATAAATTCCTGTTCTTCCAGAATGAGCAATTTCACTTCATTGCAAATTCTTTGACGAATGAATTTCCGATTTTCTAATTTTCAACCAAATGCCTCGGAAACTCTGAGAACAATATACCAGACTATTATATCTTCATAATCATACGATTCCCCTATGACTTGTGAAACTTGTTTTAGACCAAATAAAGCGTCAAAAAATTATTAAATATTGCATAATAAACATTTTCATTTTTGAATAAATTTGACTACGCTTCTGGATTTGTGATAATGTTTAACCGGCGTGGCAGAAATTACACAGGAAAATAATAATAAATATTATATTATTATTAGCCATCCTTCTCCGCTACTAATGACTGGTTTGACTGGTTTCTTCTTTTGTTTTGCTGACTTATAGAAAATTAGTTTTTTCAATATGAATCTGCAGCTGAGGCGTAGAGTGGAGTCTGCTTTAAAATGGGTCACTCTTTATAAGATGTTATGCATAAATGAGGGGTGGTTTCAACAGTTTTATTACAATCCTGTTGGAAACTACCCTAAACGGAGTTTGCGGTAGGACAGAAGGAACAATAAGAAGAAAAAAAATCACCCAAACAGCAAACATATTTTGGACAGACTGAGAGACCTTATATTACATAGAGTAAATTGAATAAAGAGGAAGATAGGTACCTCTAATGAAAATATATATCACTACTTTGTGTAATTGATGACTTGTTTATTTTGTGGAAATTCATGATCACTTTGATCAAAACGAAAGAAACACACTTTTGTGTTATTTCCACATGTTTTTTATTTTCACGACCGGTTTCGGGTTCTATTCCATTATCAAGTATAAAAACTAACTGATACAATTGAACTCTAAAACCTAGTTATATAGGGAGTTTGCAGGTAAACTGGATGGAGAGGAAATTAAATGAAATTAAATGAACAGGTGTGAAACGATATAAATTCAATACTGGAGGTTATGAAAATTTCCTGGGTTATCAAAATTATAAATTTAAAAGTGGAGACCTACATAAATCTCTAAACCACTTTTGAATATCATTAATTATTCTTTCGAAACTAATAAAGTATCCGATGAAATAAAAATTATTACAATCCCTAAAGTCGCAAATACGAATAAAGCATGTGAGTTGAGACCAATAAATATGATATCAGTTATAGGAAAAGTACTGGAAAAAACAGTATACAACCAAATTGTGGATCACTTGGAATGCAATAAGGCCATTACATGTTTTCAGTCAGGGTTCCGTTATAAACACAATTGTGAAACTGCTTTGCAATGTGTGCTCCACGATTGGAAGAACACTTTAGAAAAAATCTAATGACAGTGACCGTTTTTCTTGATTCACAAAGAGCTTTCGAAACTATTGACAGAACACGATTATTGAAGAAATAGGAATCTGTTGGAATTGTAGATGCAGCATTACAATGGATTGCAGATTATTTGGACAATCGGAAGCAAAAGTAACGAGTTAACCATGTTATGTCCAGCACACTAAATAATAATATAGGAGTACCACTAGGTAGTGTTCTGGGTCCCTTATTGTTTCTAGTGTATATTAATGATATGGTTGAGGTGGTGAATGGATGTTGCATTCACCTATTTGCTGACGGCGCTGTTATTTATTGTAATGGAAATAACCGTTCAACATGCTTCAATACAATCACCCAAAGTCTAGAAGCTATTCACTATTATTGCTGTGGAAATTTATTGAAAATAAATACAAACAAGACAAAGTGGATGTAAATCAGTAGAGAAAAAATTTATAAGGAAGTAAAGAAAACAGCACCGAAACTTTTAATCGGTGGTGTCCAAATAGAAGTGGTTGATAAATTTAAATATTTAGAGGTGTTGGTTGATAGTCAACTGTACTTTAATGACCATGCAAAAAATGTTGTAAAAACAATTGCCACGAAAATTTATTATTTGAGGAGATGTTCCCCGCATCTTACGCAGTGGAGTAAAATTATAATTTATAATACCCTTATACTTCCTCATTTCAACTACTGTGCCACTGTGCTTTATCTGCTGAATCAAAATGTGTGTGCTAAGCCGCTTACAAAAATTACAAAATCGGGCTATGTGAATTATTCTTTGTTGTGCACGTGATACGTCAATAAATGCAATGCTCGATACTCTTCATTGGTTACCAGCTAGGAGTTATCTATTATATCACTCCCTTATATTCATTCACAAAATTAAAACCGGTATGACACCTGAATATTTGCAGAATATTTTACTAATGTTTATATGTAAATGTTCCTTTTTTGTCTTGTTACACGTTAACATACTTCATCTTTTATTTATGTGATAAAATGATATTGTATTAGCAACGCTAAATAAATAAATAAATAACACTAGATGAAGAGGTAATCTTCGTGTTCCGCTGGTTAGCAGAACATATAGCCAAAACTCTTTTTTTGTTAAAGGTGTAACCATGTATAATAATATTCCTATTTATGGAAAAAGTTCTGCTAATCTAAACATTTTCAAAGTTATACTTGAGAAGCATCTATTATCTGATACAAATATATTGTAGCAACATTATTTTTTATATATGTTCTGTGTTTGGTTTGTTAGGTTACATATGTTTATGTTTGTTTGTAAGTATATACACATGTGAGTGAGTCATCTATTTTTATATTATTTTGTATATTGCTAACAATGTTTTTATTAGTTCATGACTAAATAAGGGATTTATATACAGGGTGTTTCTTAAGTACGTGTAGAAAATTTAGGAGCGTGTTGCTGATACCAAAATAAGAAGAAAAGTTCCAATAAACATATGCCCGCAAATTATTCGTTTCTGAGATACAGAGTGTCAAAGTTGAATTCTGATTTTTATTTTTTGTGAATAATTTCAAAATAATTTTGATATTTGGGTAAAGTTTGGTATCTGGGAATATTTATCATTAAGTTTATTTAAAAATATATTCTTGGTAGAGGTCACTGAGAGCAACTGCTTTCGAGTTATTGAGGTTTGAAATAATCGATGCAAATGATTTTGAATGATAAGATTTTTTAATTAAAAATAAATTCAATTAGAAATTAGTTTTTTCGCAATTGACATAAAATTTGATTTTGTCATTGAAAAATCATCCCAGATACCAAACTTTACTCGAATATCACAAATATTTTGGAATTCATTCACAAAAAAACAAATATAAGAATTAAACTTTGACACTCTGTATCTTAGAAATGAATAACTTGTGGACATGTGTTTATAGGAACTTTTTTTCTTATTTTGACGTCAGCAACATGCTCCTGAAGTTTCTACACGTACTTAAGAAACACCCTGTATAAATCGAGTTGCTCGTTGAGGGATCTATATTTCGGGTTTTTAATTGATTTAATAATTTCCATTGCTTCCAACAGATTAATTTTCGTCCCTCTATTACATGTGTGTAGGATTTTGAGATTATCTCTACTTATCTCGTATTTGGATTCTTGCAGATGTGCATACATTGTTGATGTTTTGTCGAATCAGACGTGTTCACGGAGCCTTACGTCAAAATGTCTACCGATTTGGCCTGTGTAATCTCAAAATCCTACACACATGTAATAAAGGGAAGAAAATAAATCTGTTGGAAGCCATGTAAATTAATAAATCAATTAAATACCCGAAATATAGAACCCTCAACTAGCATCTCGATTTATGTAGGTCTCCACTATTGAATTTATAATTTTGACAACCCAGGTAATTTCCATAACCTCCAGTATTGAATTTATATCGTTTCACCCCTTTTCATTTAATTTCATTAAACTACCTCTCCATCCAGTTCACCTGCAAATTCCCTATATAACTAGGTTTTAGAGTTCAATTGTATTATTTAGTTTTATACTTGATATTGGGATAAAACCCGAAACCGGGCGTGAAAATAAAAAACTAGTTGAAATAAGACGATAGTGTGTTTCTTTCGTTTCATTAAATATATCACTATCCTCAGATTGAATTTGAGTCATTGGGAATTTGGAAATCGAATTACCCTTCAACCTGAACATTAGTCAAAACCAAAATGACAGAGCAAAATGGAAGAATTCAGCAGTGTGACTGTCTCGTAAAATTATAGGATGATTTCACACTATAAAGTGAATAATTCTAAATTTATTCAGTCGCTGGAAATATTTGTCTGACTCTTACATTCTTCTGTGACTGACATTAGTCTCCATTGATGTCACTGGAGTTGGAAATATATAAATAGGATAGGCTGAATAATGTAGCGTTTTCAATATAGTTTTCTTGTTTTGTAAGTGTATTATGTTCACAGGTGGAACTAGAGTTATTCATTTATTGTGCTTTGCTGATATATAGACAAGTACGAAAAAAAAAAATTAATGTTTTATTAAACTTCTGGTTCTGTCTTATGGGTTATGAGCAAGTAGAAAAGAGTTGAAAAAGTCGATTGAATAAAAGAGTTTAGGAACTGACCAATTGATTGTCGACAACATGCAAGATTTGAATTCTACAATGCTATTTAGATTGGAGACTATGAAAAATAGGGTAAATGTAACTGCATACCAAAACGATAGTTCAGATAGTTAATAAATTCAATTTTGATCCTTTCAATACGGTTTATGTAGGTACTTCTGGTAGAACGTATTCCATACTAAAGAGTTATATACTAGGTAGCTTCGCACAAGTGAGTTATATAGAAATATCCTAGCCTCTTTAAAAGATTTGGAAACTCTCAGATTGAATCCAAAAATTCTATTCGTCCTCTTAACTACAGTTTCGATATGCAACTCAAATTTCAAATGAGTCAATATTTAACCCTAGATCTCTAACATGTTGAACATCCTCTAACTGATTATGTTCAATAGTGAACTCAAAGCGACAAAATGAGATGTGTTTTTATATGTAAGAGTAGCTCATATTCTTCACAAAACTCAGAAACTCTATCAATATCAGATTGCAATTCAATAAAGTCGGCGAAACATGAAATTGGTTTATAAAAGTGCATGTTGTCTGCGTAGAGAGCGAAATTTGAGTGATGAAAACGGCTACTGATTTTATTGATGAATATTGAAAATAACAGGGAGCCCAGATGGGAGCCCTGAGGGACACCGGAGGTGATACAGATGGAACTAGAGTTATTCAATTACTGTGCTTTGCTGATATTTTGACATGTACGAAATAAAAAAATCATTGTTTCATCAAACAATGCTTATTTTTTTTGTTTTTTTTCTTTGATGTTTTGGCATCGACTGCTATGGTCATTAGCCATACAATGTCTATTAGATTGGAGAATATAAAGAATGAGGTACCTAAGAAGATTTGTCAAAAAAACAGGAACCGTTTACTGTTGGAGGAAATTTCACTCCAAGCTCATTTCCTCCTCTTACCAAGAAAGATGGAACGCTATCGACGAACGGGAAAAAGCAAATATTTTTTCCAATACTTTTTTTGAAAATTCTGTCTGGATTCATCGTGAAAGCAACCCCAGAATATAATTCCAATTGACAGTTATATGCATTTTCGCATTTTGATGGTTCTTATCACCAACAAAGCTAGTGATCAAGAAATGAAGAATTTCGAGAGAAGTAAATCAGAAAACTGGCGTACTGACATGTTTGGATTTATATCTTTTTTTAACAGAGAGCAATAACTTGGGCAAATTGATTTGTGAACTCAGATGTTACAATTTTAGAATATTTTCTACAAAAATTGTCGCACATTTTACAAATTCAATTTTTTTCCATATTAAACCTATTTTTTTCGGCTCTAACATCTGGAACTTTTCTTCAACCTTTTCCATTTCGGAAAAACGCTTTTTTATTTGTACATTTATTTTGTAGAGTACATAATAAAAAACATTAATCTTAAACAATTGCTCTCGATCGGAAAATCTAGAATCCGTAGCCAGTTCTGGAAAGTCTGAAAAGTTGGGTTTATTCCATTTTTCTCGGCAAATTTCACAGCTTCCAACGTTATTTCCAGATGAGAGTCTCTAAAATGTATAATTCTTCGGGATAAGTTTCCTGAAACACTAGAAACTTTATTCAAATTATTGTCCTTTTTTTTAATATTTTCGGAACAAAGTAAACTTGGCACATCACTTTATTTTTAAAAATACAAAGAAAAACAAAGTCGAATGTTTCCAAGATCTTTTTAATTTAATTTCAAGTGCTTCTTCTCTTCCTTCTTTTTCATTAGATCTAAGGTTTATTTCTGTCAGAGCTTCAAGAATGTCGAAAAACATGTCCAACATTTAAAGATTGTATCCTGCCGGACCAACGAGTTGGATTTAGTTTTTTAATGTTAACGTATGAAGATGGTCCCATCTTTTAACACTATGTATGAAAAATGTATATACAGGGTGTCCGGTAAACCTTGTACAATATTGAAACTGGTGATAGACCAGGTCATGACTGTTCAGAATATCGGAATTTCACCCCAGTAAAAATATCACCGTTTTCGAGATAATGGGCATTTCAAGAATTTCTGGAAAATCGCTACGTAACCTTGGATTTTTGAGTGCCATGTATACAAATTGGCTTGAATTCAAATATCTTTGCTGCTGAAGATTACTGATGAGTGATGCTTCTAGATGTACAGAACAGTTTTTCAGAAAGTGAAAACCTTTTTTCAAGAAATGAGGGTAAAATGACAGATTTGAGTTTCATCAATTTTTTAAAAAAAAGTTTGACATTATTATCTGAAAGAAACATAACCAATTGGAAGTGGACATTCATTTCAAAAGAATGATCATTTTGTCCAGTCTCTACCATGGTATAAAACAAACTATAATAATTTTTGGAAGAAGTGGTTTCCATTGAATTAGGCGTGGTTTATTCTAGCATTCTATCAACTTTTATTCAAGAAAAAAAGAAAACTACCCAACACCAAAACTACGACACAATCACACTCGAAGCGCGTTTCGCGAACAAAGTTAGCATCTTCAGGAACTAAAAAGCTTTTAAGATTTTAAGATTGTGACGATGTTTTGGTGTTTGGGTTTTTTATTTTTTCTTGAATTGTATTTACACCAAAGGTTCCAAAATAATCATTTATTTGATCAACTTTTATACTTACGCCCAAAAATTATTTTATTTAGATTTTATCTAGATGAAATGAGGAAATAATTATTAATAATAAAGAATAGACTGCTTGGTATCATTAAATAGTATGTCAATAAAATTAACTTTTTATGTCTAATAAAATTATCGAAATGAAATGTCGATTATCCGACATGGCACCGATTAATACGAATTCTTGTGATAAATGTCGCAATTGTCCAACATCCAGATTTCAACGAAGTTTCAGAGAACGACAGATATACAGGGTGTAACCAAATGAGTGCAAACTTTTAAGAGATGAATCCTTGTCGAAAATTAAAAAGTTTTGTTTGAACAACTTGTGACTTCTATCGTAGTTTTTGAAATTATTCGGCTTGCTTCATTCAGTGGTATTTATTTCTTTGCCGTACATACGTTATACTCCCCGAGAATATGCGCATATGCACTACATTTATGGTGAATGTGGAGGTAGTGCAACTGCTGCAGCCGCGCTTTATGCAGAACTATATCCGATTGCACAATGCCGCTCATAGAATCGCTGATTTGGGGGATATGTCGTCTATGCGTGTGAGTGGATGGAAAATAACATTTTTGTAATATTATTCAGTGCGATGTTGAATAATCGTTATTGTGGTTAATAGCGTATGTTGATTTAAAAAAAAAACGTTGAATTAATATGTACTTCATTACATCTCATTGAATGCTTCTAAGCAGTTGATTCGTTATTACTCATAATTATTTAATCATTTCATCTTGATAGGATAAAAATAAAATACATTACTGACAAAGTCTAATGGAGTTGATTTTAGCTCAGAATAACATCACACTCTAATATTATCGAAATTCTACTCCTTTCAAAAATAATGATCGTATGTTTTATACCATGATAGAGTCTGCACAAAATGGGCATTCTTTTGTAATGAATTTGCACTTCCACTTGGTTATGTTTTTTTCTAACAATAATGTCAAACTGTTGTTAAAAAAATTGGTGTAACTCAAATCTGTCATTTTAAAGATATTTAAATTCGTCCCAAGTTGTATACATGGCATTAAAAATCCATGGTGATTTTCCAAAAATTAAAAAAAAAAAATGCTCATTATCTCTAAAACAGTCAAATTTTTCTAAGGTAAAATTCCGATATTCTGAATTATTGTATGATAGGTGGAAACTTCTTGACACCCTGCGACACTATCATTCAATAATAATAAGAAAGTAAGTAAGAAGTGGTTGTTTTTAATTTTTTGTATAGTTGATTAATTCATTAATGCAGTGTTGTGTGAACTTAATGAACAGCAAACTAAAAAAAATGTGTTACTTAGAGCCTTACGCACTGCGTGCCGCCGCATACACGTAGTTACGCGCCTGGAACACTAGTATGTCTTTTCTCAAGAAAGGCCGATCTCACAGTGCCCAGTGTAATTATGTCAGGAATATCCTTACCAGTGAAGTCCTCCATTTCTTTGCTCGCTGTTACTGTCAGCAATACCATTTCATGGAAGAACCATGTGAGGTTCATTACCAACAGTGCCTCCCATATACAGGGTGTCCAGTAAACCTTGTACTATATTGAAACTGGTGATAGACCAGGTCATGACTGTTCAGAATATCGGAATTTCACCTCAGTAAAAATATCATCGTTTTCGAAATAATGGGCATATTAAGAATTTCTGGAAAATCGCTACCTCACCTTGGATTTTTGAGTGCCATGTATACAAATTGAGACAAATTCAAATATCTTTGCTGCTGAAGATTACTGATGAGTAATGCTTTCAGACGTACAGAACAGTTTTTCAGGAAGTAGAAAAAAAATTCAAGAAATGAGGGTAAAATGACAAATTTGAGTTTCATCAATTTTTGTTTTTAAGTTGGACATTATTGTCTGAAAGAAACATAACCAATTGAAAGTGGACATTCATTTCAAAATAATGCTCATTTTGTTCTACTACCATGTCTACAGACTTTACCATGGTATTAAACAAACTATAATTATTTTTGGAGGAACTGATTTCCATTGAATTAGGCGTGGTTTATTCTAGGCTCCCATCAACTTTTATACTTACTCCCGAAAATTATTTTATTTCGATTTTATCAAAATGAAATGTGGAAATGATTATTAATAATTAAGAAAAAGCATTAATTCGTTGGAATCTGGATGTTGGACAATTGCGACATTTATCACAAGAATTCGTATCAGTAGTATGTCAATAAAATTAACTATTCATGTAATTGAGCCTAATAAAATTATCGAAATGAAATGTCGATTATCCGACATGGCACCGATTAATACGAATTCTTGTGATAAATGTCGCAATTGTCCAACATCCAGATTCCAACGAAGTTTCAGAGACCGACAGATATACCCAATAACCCAAAAACCAAATAAATGTAAAATTTTTTAGGAGGTGAATCCTTGTCGAAAATTAAAAACTTTCCTAACTCCTGTGTTGTTTCCGTAGAAGCAATAGTTCCCCTAATGTGCATGAACAGATCTTCTGTAAATAGAATTGAAAAAATCTGGTAGGTGGCTGTCACATTTTCTTTGAACCATTTGTGACTTCTGTCGTAGTTTTAAAAATTATTCCGCTTGTTTCATTCAGTGGTATTTATTTCTTTCTCATGCCATACACACGTAATACTCCCCGACAATATGAGCATATGCACTTCATTTATGGTGAATGTGGAGGTAGTGCTACTGCTGCAGCAGCGCTTTAAGAATAACGATATCCGATTGTACAATGCCGCTCAGAGAATCCCTGCTTTGGGGGCTATAACCTATAGGGCATTTCAAAAGGTTTTTTTGAAAAGATGTATCTGCGTACGAGTGGTTGGAAAATAACATTTTTGTGATATTATTCATTGCGATGTTGAATAATCGTTATTGTGGTTTATAGTGTATGTTGAATGTTGATTCAAAAAAACGTTGAATTAGTATTCACTTCTTTACATCTCATTGAATGCTTCTAAGCAGTTGATTTGTTATTACTCATGATTATACAATCATTTCTTCCTAATAGGATAAAAATAAAAGACATTACTGACAAAGTCTAATGGAGTTGATTTTAGGTCAGAATAACATCACACTCTAATATAATCGAAATTCTACTCCTTCCAACAATAATTATCGTTTGTTTTATACCATGGTAGAGTCTGGACAAAACGGGCATTCTTTTGTAATCAATATCTACTTCCACTTGGTTATATTTTTTTCAAAAAATAATTTCAAACTGTTGTTAAAAAAATTGGTGAAACTCAAATCTGACATTTTACCCTAATTTCTTGAAGTTTTTTATCGTTTTCTGAAAAACTGTTTCCTACGTCTGAAAGCATCACTCATCAGTAATCTTCAGCAGCAAAGATATTTGAATTGGTCTCAATTTGCAGACATGGCACTCAAAAATCTAAGGTGAGGTTGTGATTTCCCAAAAATAAAAAAAATGCTCATTATCTCGAAAACGGTGAGATTTTTACTGAGGTGAAACTACGATATTCTGAACAGTCATGACCTGGTCTATCACCAGTTGCAATATTGTACAAGGTTTACCGGACACCGTGTATATTGTGCAGTCTCCTACAAATGTGCCGAAATCTCAAATATAAATAGAGAGTAGTAAGGGTCCAAGGATAGATTCTTGAGGGATTCCTTATTCACGTTGTAACACCTCAGAGCAGTGGGTTCTAGTTTTGACGTACAGAGTACAGCTTCTTCATTAAGAGTTGATGTTTCAAAGTACTGCACGCCTCACTACAATCAAGCAAAATCAGTGTTGTTACTTGTTCTAGACTTGTAGCGGATAAAATGTCGTAATTTATACAGGCTAGTGTTGTAATGCTATAGTGTCAAAGTTCTCCAAACATGAACTGATACAGGCTGAAACTCAAGAAGTGCTATTTTATACTGCATTTTCTGCCTTTGATCTTACTGGTCCATATTGCTAACAGCCTGGTACTTATAACTCACGTGTCACGGTAGATCTTCGGACTATGTTGAGAGAAGTATGAAGTCCGTCTCTGCATCGTCCAATCGAATGCATCTTCATAAATAAACTGGGTGTAAAGAACCTCAACGAAAAATGAGCATCCGGACACCGGTCAAAACAGCACTTTCAGGAAAGACAAACGCTTTCCGTAAAAAATAAAATCGGTCGCATCTGCTTTCGGATGACAGAAAAAAAAATTACAAAGCGAAAAACCACACACATGGTTAAGAACATAACGTTTTGGCTCGCATTCACGCTGAAATCTCGTTCAGTATCAACTTTTCAGTCAGTAGTAGTGCATGAGCCGAAAATAGTCAACACTACGGTGCGGTCTGAGATTCTCAAACGTGGTATTTGACTTCATGAGAGATATACTGGATTTGAGTGGCGTTTCGGTGTATTTTCGCATGTGTTTTTGGTGATGTGATTGAGTGGCGGATGTTTCAATGATCACTTTCGCCAGGAATGAGGTGGAGGTGAATAGTGGCACGTTTTCCTCCAGGTTCTTCGCACTGATGGGGACAGAGAGTGCCTCGAGTATACAGAGAAGGAAAACAATCGGTAAGATATCGATCTTGTACTCTCTATCAAAAATATCACTGGCAACAGATATCGCGAGTTTTGGCATTATTACTTGTTATCAATTTTTTTTTGACTTCAAACAACGTGGTGTTGACATAACTTTAGCAACAGATTGTGATAACTCAAGGTTCTTTTAGTTCCAGTTAATTTCATAAGATGGCCACAATCATCAAGGTGTTTATTTGTGAAGTAAAGTCATCCCCACATTTAGTTGTATCCTAATTGAGTCATTCTATTGGTGGTGAAGATAAAATGAATACACTATTTTCCTTATTTACTGAATCAAATATATGTAAAATTCAGTAGATCTCTAATCAGTATGAAACAAAGTCGCTGTTTCTCCGCTCACCTCTTCTAAGGGCGGTTATTATGAAACTATTTTGACAGATCACTGAAAATCAACTTGTGGAATGACGTCACTTGTTATAAAAATGTAGGAGTTAATTTTATCGGGAGGAAGGGTTATAATACCACGAATGATTGAATTTTTGCGAGAAATCTGTCAATTCATTTCTGAACGAAACTGAATTGCTTCGTCCTGCGGACTCGTGCTGTTTTCTTGAAGCAATTCAGTTGAGTTCAGAAATAAAAGTCAGACTCATAAGATAAATTCAATTTTATTAGACTATTTCACGAATGAAGTGAAAGGTAAAAAATCTGTAATTAGGCAGAATTAGAAGAAATCAACAGAAAAAGTTGAGAAGTTACTCTGATAAATTAATAAAGTTCAATAAACAGGAAACATTCATTAATTCGATAGAATGTATCCCAAATCTGCTCATATTTAAATGCCTGCATAGCATACTTATATTTGACGTTTAACTGTCACATTAACAAATCTGAAAACACCGAACTTGACAGGCCAATCAGAGTCAAGAGTCAAGTTTGGTATTATCGATAACCGGAACTTGACTAGAGCTCATGATTAGTTCATTTGAAAAATAGCGTGAACAAGTGTATCGGTGATTATCGAAATAGAAATTCATTCGATTTTGAGAAACAAATTAAGTTGCTTGGCAACCACACGAGCGCTTGCGCGAGTGTGTTTGCTTAAAGCAACATAATTTGTTTCGAAAACGAGAAGGAATTTACAATAATACAAATTTACAAATAATTTACAATAATAGCCAATAACACGAGTTGTATTTGTAAAGATTATTTTATGAATAAAATCGAAACCATTTTTATTTATTATTATAAATATTAACATTAAATGTAGAGTTTGTGCTGTAGTATATTTTAACATTATCCATATTCAGTTCGTCTTTTTTTGTACTAGTAAATACAACCGTTTGTGTTGTGGATATATTTACATCTTCATTCCTAAGATTTGGAATTATTGTAGCAAGGTGTTCCTTGTTGAGTTGTAAATATGGTTTTATTGACGTTGAACTACTATGGCCAGTGACTTTAATTATTTGTTGTTCTTCGATTCTGGAACTTGCGAACTGACTGACAGCTGTAGATCTATCACAACCATTCATTTGATATTCCAAACATCCCGCTATTTCAGTTACCAATCACAGAGCGCGTCATTCGTAGTTTCGTCGTTGCATTTCTGCTGCTTCTCGCTTAAGGTTTTGTTTTGAAAACATTTTGGTTAAGTAATTTGATTGATCAACGAATATGCAAAATTTGTCGAAAATTGTGAAGTTGATATGATTTAATAGTGAGTGCTTATTTGGTTTGGGTCAAAGTTTGGTGTTGTGTCATTATAGCAGCTTGCTGGTGGTAAGTTTGTTAAAAAAAGCAATCAGGAATCGAACTACAAAATCGAAGACACATCATATACATATCCAGTAGCCAATCAAGAGCCGAACTACAGAACCGAAATCATGTTTTTTTAAAAAAAAATTTCAACCAATGAAAACACGCTATTTTAGCATAAGTCGAATAATCAGTGGAATTTGACTTTGTAGAAAACGGTAGTCTTCGATTTTCGACAGTTTTGTCAATAATTTGGATGGATTTTTTTGTTTTTTTTTCACAATAAAATTAGCGAACAATTTCGACGTGTAACACCAGCTTTAGTTAATCCCGGCTTTAGCTAGAGTTGGCAGCACTGGACTTCCAGACTGACAGAACGCATCCATGACAGCGCGCCAGAACGCCGATAGCTCAAGAGTTGTCGATATCATATTTTGTTAATAGTTGTGTACTTTTTTGAAGTGTTTTCTAATATATCTTTTAATCATTACATCTCTTCTTCACATTCACAGCAGTGTAGTTTACTTTCGGGTAGCTTGTTAATCTTGGGGGCCTATAATACTTCCCAACTGAACCCGTTGCAGAACACCTTCGCAACAGACGTTATATCTTTGAGAAATTGTGTACGCTTATAATGGAGCACATATTGGGAAAAACATATGATCACATATATGTATAGTCACCAAAGCGATTTCTCACAAAAAAATGCTGAAAAGACGGGATAACTGTAAATTTCACATATTAATTTAAAAAAAGTAACGTTCAGTATTGCATGTTATGTCAAACCTTATTGATGTCAGATGTCTCAACATGATCATCATATGAACCATCCAATGTTGCCAAATCACCATGAAAGTAAAAGCAATCCGTTAAAAAAGTTACACAGCCTTACCTAACCTCACTTTCCAAGTTGAATGAAAACCTATTACACTATAGACCGCAGGCATATCTGACAGACGACAGTAAATGACAGTTGTCAATCCAGCCTGCTGGACAAACAAACGGATCTACAAATGCTTATTGTGCATTTATGTCATATTTTAGAATAAAAATTCTCGATAATGCCTCAATTTTGCGCGATTGTGAAATGCTGAAGTAGAAGCGGCAGAGATAAGGTTTCATTCCATCGACTCCCTTCTATTTTCGACAATGGAAAAAATATTAATCCTCTTGCTGAAAAGAGACGTTAATTGTGGATTCAAGCAACTAGAAGAGCAGATTTAACTACTGAGAAGTTGAAATGGGCAACGGTATGTTCAAAACATTTTGTAAATAATCTCTTCTGGACATCCTTAGACAACGTGTTGAAATAATCACTTTTATCAGCCATATCACAAACAATCTCGTTGCAATCAGGAAGAATACTGATTACAATATCAAATTACATTCCCCTCTTTCAGGTATTCTAAGAGTAAACCCTTAATCTTCTCAGAATTTCCATTATAATATTATTAAATTACCATTGTTGTTTAATCAAATACGGTTTGTTTGTCCAGCAGGCTGATTGACAGTTGTCATGTGACGTCAGATGGCCGCGGCCTATAGATTTGAGGCACAATTAACAGCTCTGGGGGTCAAAATAACCGCACTTTTCCATTTATGTGCATTTTATTAGAGCACAATATGAATGCGGGATCATTTACGAATTGAACATTAACTAACTAACAAGCAATTACTAAATTTTTTATGAAATCCTGAAGATAAATGAAAATATTGCCACTTCCCTCGCTATTTTATGGTTTAGGAGACACAAGCGAATGGTCCATTGCAATTCGTGAAACTGGCAACATTGGGAATACGATTGATTGTCGAAAGTCTTAATATAAGACAAGGCAAATTTCCTTCAATTTCATCAATTGAAAATAATGCAAATATATATTATATAAGAAAAAAGTTAGTTACAAAGATAACATGTACAGTTATTTCTTGCTGGAATATTGCATCACCAGGATGACTGAATGTGCAAAATGCACAAGTGCGGTGTGCTATTCAGTAGTCGGATATAGACAATCTGAAATGTTCAAAGTTAGCAGAAAACTTGTTAGAATAGTATATTATTCAACGAGCGTATAATGATAGCTATTATTCTCGAGGATAAAAATTCCGAAACGAGCCGAAGGCGAGTTTCGGAATTATCCGAGAAAATAATTGCTATTATACGCGAGTAGAAGACTATACTTTCTCTACGACTATACGATAGTCAGTTTTAATGAAATCTAAATATTATTTATGAAAATAATTCACAAATTCAAATAGATTTTATTTTGATTAGCTATTTTGCACATGTGAGGTCCTAGATTATGTACACAATATTATTTCTGCGGTCTTCACGCTGCCGTTTTGGAAGGCCGAAGATTAGAACAGCCAGTTGCATGCTGAGCAATGCACTGCCGCCAGTGCATTACTCAGCTACAACGCTACAACAATTTATGAAAATATGTATATATTATAAAGTAATATAAGGTAGAATAACAATTATACATGAACAATCGGTGTTCATTTGTGAATGAATAAATGCTTCAATTGAAAATAATTAAAAAAAAACTTCCAAGAGTGAGATTCGAACTCGCGCCTATATAACTACCTTCGTTATACATTTACTTACAACTGAACATTTGTGAATGAAATACCTACTAGAGAAACTCTGACCAAGAACTGAGAGAGTGTGGAACGTTCAAGTAAAAATTGTTTGATATACCTTTTTTGCAAGATAGATTTCATCTTCCTCACTATCACTGCTTTCCCAATCCGCTCTATTCATTTTTATATTATGTACTTGTCACACAGATCAAAGTTAGAACTAAGAAAATAGTCAATCTGACATTCTTGGATGCCGAGCTGTGACAAAAGTTCAATCAAGCAAAGCCTTCTTTAGAAATTTGTTTGTTAAACCTCTGAGTTCCCGTGGATTCTGAAAATTCTGAACCTGTGATTAGCCGATTGCCGTTGAAAAATGAGTTAGGATCCACGGTGTCTTGGAATCATCAATTAGTGCTTCAATTAGTGCTTCAATTAAAAATCAATATGTAATGAACGTAGAATACAATAGTCGTAGAGAAAATTCATTCTCTTTACATTTGAAGGGCTGTAACTTGAAAATTGATGATTTCCACTGAAAAAATTCCATTGATTATTATTTTTTCAGGATGTGCTACAGTATATGTGAGAATTTCAAAAAATTCTTCAGTTCAGAAACAAATTACCTAAATCGATTACTGTTGAAATAAAAGTAATTTTACAGTAACTCAAGTTTTGAATACACTCAGAACATGTTCATTATTGGTAGTTGCTGAATATTCTTCGTCTCATTTTTATCTAAGGAATAGAACTTTAATGAATCTTTTATTTTAAAGCTAAAGTTAACTTGAAGTTAAAATAAGTTAACTTCTAAACACGTTTTTAATACAGGTCCTTAACCATCTAAAGATACATAATCAGTCAACCTTACGGGTGCATCATTGGAAGACGATTGGATCCATTAGTAGATGGTGCCACTCCGTTAGTGCCCAACAAAAAGAAACTTTGGAGTTTGAATGAGATGAAGTACAGGAGGTGGGGAAAAAGAGACATAGTTATAGGTTCTCTCCGATCGAAACATTACCTAACGGGATCTACTAACAATAAGAGTCTGTATGGACATTCACTGACTATATCTTTGGACAATGCCTCAACCACGCAACGGATTTTGTTACGGTTTTTATAGAGAATTTTTTTTTCGGATTATTTTTTACGAATGGTTAGTATGTAAAATACATTCTGATCAAAACTAAAATTTTCTTCTGGGTCCAAAGTCCGCAGTTTTTTTAAATTGCGTCTTATCATTTCGGTTGTGTTAGAGGTTAGCTTCTTCAGAGGTTTGTCATCTCCGAGGTTGGTCTAGAGCTAACTCCTAATTCACCTGAGGATATGTTTATACAGGATCGGTAGAGTTGGAAGCGTGTCCATAGGGCCTGTTTACATTCCTAGCGTTTACGAGAATAGGATCCAGATTTGGTTCAGTTCCTACTGAAATTATCCTTGTGATGTATATGGATATGTTTATAGATACCCTTGCGTCAGTGCACGGGTAGGTCAACACAGACAGCAATGAAGCCATCTCCATCCAAATCATCCCGTATTCTGTTATCTTTGGCCAAAAATAAATACTCCGTTGATTATATTTAGAAGCGAAGCTCCAATAGGCTCCGCCCACTAGCTTCGCTATGCCATTGGCCGAGTCGTTTTTTCACGGTTCGGAATATAAATATAACTATATAAATATAACTGGAAAAGTCAGTCAGGCCTTCAGCCAGTTTCAGGGGGGCACCATGCACAGTAAAGTAAAGTCATTGTTTAAAAGTCAACTCATGTCAGATATAAGGGAGCTTCAAGCCGATAATTGGCTGGGCACTCCATATCAAACGGTCAGATTTTATTCTGCTGATCGCCAGTCATCAGGATGAGGAACCGCTTTAACGAGAGGGGGTGGTGGATATGGGGGGTGAGCTTTCGAGTACGTACGAGTGCTGGGGAGTTTATCCTTCCGGGCCTCAACCTTAGGGGGTGCATGGTGGGTCAGTCATCCGGGAGCCACTGAAGAGCTCCGATGTAGTCATCTATCGGGGATCAGTCCTCCCGAGTGGTAGATTTATCGGGTGGCTCACTCAATAAATTTGCCTTGATTTTTAGTGAACCACAGCCTGGCCTAATGGTAAAATCGAACCTCGTTGGGAACACGAAACAATATAAAGAGAATTCGTTATTGTTCCTGATTGTTCCAAACCGAGGGAGAATTCTGGATTTGTTGGGTTTTTGCGACTTTACTGTATCTTGGACGAAGATACTGAGCTAGGCCGGAAGAGGCGAAATATCCTTTCAATTTTTCCACATCCAAGTACGCGCATTTGTTAACAATTCTGTCAATGCTCGGAGTTCCAGAAATTGGAGGACTCCACCTCATCCGGCTAGCTCTATTTCCGAGCACAGCATAGTCGCAAATACTTGGAAGAAAGTTAAAAATGAAAGGCTTCAAGCCGCTGGTGAGCCATCCCGAAGAGTTTACCCGAAGAGTTCACTATCCGGGCTCTTCCGTGGCACCCGGATGACTGAATAAGATTTCTTCTTAAATAAATCCAGCCAATGCTGGAGCAAAGCCGCTGGTAGGCGGAGCCTATCAGCGCTCCGCTCCCAGATATACCCTCAGAGTGAATTTCATTTTCAGTATTTCTGGCCGAGGATGACACTCCCCACCTTCAAGAAATCGCTTGGCATAGGGATGAAACACCTATGGTTTGTCCTGAAAAGGACCTTTCTTTTTTTTTTCTTTATGGGCTCTTGGTCTTTATTTGTTAAACGTGTATACAAGCTGCAAAAAACCCTAAAAAGAAGAGGCATGGTTAGTACATTCAAAATCATTCAGTATTGCTCCCGGCTGTCCAAAACTAGTCGATGTTCTTCAAGCTTCCAACTTATCGTAGGGATTCCAGGATACTCCTTACGAAAGTTTTATGTAATCGTTATGTTATATATTTCCACCTGCGCTCATTACTCAGCTTCTAAAGGCATACTCCACATCTCTTCACCCTTGCCCACTGGCTAAGGACAACCAGCTCTGTTGATTGAGGCGACCCTGTCGTGTCGTTTTACCCTGTCCATTCGGCTCAGGAACAACAGGCTGGCTGCGGGAATGGTCATTACCACTCGATCCCAAGAAGGATATGGGCATAACTCGATCAGAATCGTCCCGAAAGTGCACCCAAGAAAACTTTCCGATAAGTTCGTCCATGTCCATTTTCGGGCCATGCCTCCCACTGGAGTGCACCACAAATCATTATTCACTGAGCCCCACAACAACAACAACAAATGCGTGTACTCGGAGATCCGGAAATGGGAGAATTCCACTTAATCTGGCTAGCTGTATCTCCGAGGACAGCATATAGTCGCAAATCCAGCAACTTCGAAACTCTTCTTCGAGGATCAGTCAGGATCAGTACGAACTCTTTTTGAATAGTTGGTGTTAAACCAACGTCGTTACATCTTTCTATGCCAGGCTGTAGATTCCCAAGAAGAGCTACAACCTGGCCAGAAATACTTGGGAAGACGAAGAAAGCTAAAAATTAAAGGCTTAAAGCCGGCTACCACTCCCCGAAGAGTTCACTATCCGGGCTCTTCCATGGCACCCGGATAACTGAATAAGAGAGCCAACTTGGCCTTCTTCGACATTTGCTCCGGCCAATGCCGGAGCAAAGCTGCTGGTGACGGAGCCTATCAGCGCTCCGCTCCCAGATATACTCTCAGAGTGAATTTTATTTTTAGTATTTCTGGCCGAGGATGACAATTCTGCTATTTGGTCACCACTGGTCTAACGCGATTAAACGGTGTCTAGGCCGCTCCACCTTGCGGGAAGAGGAAGAAGCACCCCAAGTCTCCAGGTTAGGAGATTTATCAGAAACAAATTTGTTTTGGGAGATAGAAAAGTCGTTGCTGACCGATGTTTCACCCTTTACTCCCATATACACCTACCACGTATGCTCATTAAGTACCTGTCAGAAAACAACCACTTCCCTGGCTAAGACCACGACGGGTATTGAATTATATCTAACAGATACTTGTGCAATGTTCCTCATTGCAGAGGACACACTTGCAAGTGCTCTCTGTAAGCAATTATGTTCTGTTTGAAAAAATTAATCTGCTAGAACTTTTTGGTAGAACCGGCAACGTCGCAATGCAGAAAATATTTTAGATTGATAGAACAGTTGAGGAAATATGAGATGCGAAATCTTCAGAAGAATCCTGATTTGTGTTTTTCATAAACGACTAATCTACCATGAACCGTTAGTCACGCTGTACATATTTATTCCATTGTATATTTCATAAGAATAGAGTTCCGAGTTTGCAACCAACATTAGTCAAATTGACTGTGAATCTGCCACAAGAGACATGAATCACATTTTGGTGACCGATAGAGTTACCAAGAAATCTCAGTAGAAATAGAAGCAATAGCAACAGGCTATAAGAGTCCTAGGCAGAAACGAATTTCACATTGTAATTTTCATAATAGTCGAGATTCTGGCAACAAGCGAATTCTGAGAGTAAGTATATAATTTTTCATAAATGAAACATTTACTCTTTATACCAACACTAGGTTTAAATATAGAACAATTACTGAAATTCGTTAGCATCGACCTTCAAATTTATTTTCAACAGGTTACTAGGGTTGGACGACTTCATGATGAATGATTTAAAGAATTTATCTTTTTCGGAATTTTATTTATAGAACTCTATGTCTTGGAAGACCAATTCTCTGAACATTCTGATTTTTGATATTTGATTACATGCTACTATCTGAAGATGATACCCTGGGGATCATTAGATCACTTCCTTTCAAATGCCTCTTCAGCAAGTTGGTAACTGATTTTTTTTCCTTTATTCTCCACAAAGACAATTACAACTGTATAGGAGTCGTCATATAAAACCGTAACCTAAAACTTATCCTAATATCACAATGCAGACAACAAACTTATCCTACTATCACAATCAAAACAAAGTGAACAGGCAGTCAGAAAAACTCATTGAATAATGACTTTGACGGACGAGATATTCCTTCAAACTTTTTTTGAATTTTATAAGCGAAGTACAAGATTTCACTTCGGGAGGTAGTTTATTGAACATGAGAATGCCAACGTTATTCGGGGACTTATACGAAATGGAAGATTTTGCTAGGGGAACATGAAAGTTATTTTTGATTCTTGTGTTCAAATCGTGAATTGCAGAATTTCTCATGAAATAATCACGGTTTGTAAAAATATATGCACATGTTTCAAATATGTATAGACCTGTTAGGGTTAGAATATCTAAGTCATTAAAAAGCTTGCGGCAGCTGAACGTACTAGAAACATTAGCTATTGTTCTAATGAGTCTCTTCTGAGCCAAAAACACATTGACTGAGTTAGTAGACCATCCCCAGAAACTAATTCCATACCTCAATCGTGAGTCAACTTGACCATAGTAAACATTGGGAATCTGTTTTGTGTTAAGAACTGTTCTCAGATTCTTCATCATACTTCAGTTAACTTCATTCATTCGTAATTCATCAACTCAAGTATATTTATTGCAAGTCATAAGTGTCATAACAACTACACCGAATTGACAGTTGAACCTGTCATCGTAAATGAGTGATAATGTGAACGTGTCTTCGTAGATGATGACACACCTTCACCCTGCAACAGTTTCTTACTGTACTCCCGGATTCCAGTCTTCATTAAATGTTATTCTTTTAATCATGCTTTGTGTCTCTTGTGGCCGTGTGTGGCTATTGTGGCAGCAGTTGTCGTGCTGTGGCTCTTGTGACCGTAGTGGTCGTGCTGGTAGAGCGTTCACTTCTCAAGCTTAGGGTCGTGAATTGAATTTCCAGCATGTTTCAATTCCCGTTTTTTTGCAGTGAGCCTTTTCCGAGATGTTCTACCCACTAACCTCTGCAACGATCAAGGACATCCGTTCTCTGTTTAAATACACAAAAGTTTCACCCTTCACCCTTACACCCTTACGCGCAACCCTCAGAAGTCTTCGAGGGTTGAGTGTGATGTCTTGCCATGCCATGTATGATCATTTAGTTGGCAACTGTTGCAGGAACAAACCTAGCCTTTTTTGGTATTTAACAAATGTTTAGGTTGTTGGATATCTTGATCGTGGAATTGTCTTCGAACAGTTCACGAAAACAAGACGAAACATTTTTCTGGAAATCAAGGACCACGTTGTGTGACTTGTGATTATTCAGATTTCTACACTACTATAAAAATGATTTATATCGTCAATAAAATCGATTTAACGATCGATAACAAACAAAAAGTAGGTCAAAAACATGTTGAAGTTCATATTGATCTAAAACTTTGATACAAATTTCGAATAAACGTCATTTGAATTTACAGGAAAAATACGTCAATGTTTTTGGGATGGGCATGAAAGGACAAGAAATGAATTATTGACACAGAGGAATGTTCTGGAGATCTGTCGTCGAATCACCCTCGGCCTTCTCTGATTTAACCCAAAACCATACTTGATTTTTTTTTGGTTGTTTTTCTTTGTTTTCATTCGTGTGTGATTGTCTAGCCGCCACCTTCTTTCCTCAGCAAGCAGCTCAGGATCAGGCTCATGTTTTGTATAGTTCTGGTTCTTCAGGATATAAAGATCTGCCCAGCAAAAAGGATTAAAAAAGGAGATCATTGATTTATTAATGATTCTCAATTCACAGAACATACCAGTAAGAAAGAACAACATTTATTATTTATCAATATTATTTATTAAGATTTATGGACAGACTCAAACTTTATATTTTCAGCGTTTCCACATGTGTGTACGATAATAAAATTGAAAAGAATACCAATAACCACGATTACAATACAAGAAAAAGAGACAATAAAAGAACACCCCAAACTAAAACAACTTCATCGCAAAAATTCATACGTACAACAGGCCCAAAAATTTACAATTGTCCATCACCAAACCTAAAAGGTATAAGAAATTTGAAATTATTTAGCAATAAATTGAAGAAATACATAATAGAGAAAATATTAAATTCATACCATTATAAACATAATATACAGGGTGGGTCACGGTCGATGGTACCTTAGACGTTTACGAAGAACGGGAAATAGAATCATTCTGAAAATTTGGTTTCTCAAGTAGTTGCTCTTGGTCTGTCGATCTAAAATATTTTCAGCAATGCACCGTTGCCGCTTATACCAGAAAGTAGCAGCATCTTTGTTATTTCAAATGAGTCACCCTGTATATTACGGCATTTTTGAACTTGTCATTCTTTTCTGATTATTTCTGCCTTATACTCCCCTATACCTATCTCTAACGGTTTTTGAGATATTGGTTATTTTCCATATTTTTTATCCAAAACATAGCTCGAATTGAATGTTTATTTCTGCGGTATCTGGATTCTTAGGAAGTTGCAATTTTGAGTTTAGTTCATCAAGGTCATGTACATTGATTCTGTAAAGAGAAGTTTGTTCTGCGTTATACAGGGTCGTTCAAAATTCATGATCTTACTGCTAGATACGAAAAGGGTTGAAAGTGCGTTTTTTTAAATGGATCATCCTGTATATTATGAAATATCCTGAAAGATGACTAAATTCCCTTCGAATTGATATATCGTGTTCCTATACCTAAATAGCCAGAATTCCGAGATAATAGCAATGAGTCGCTAGGTCGATGGTTCAATCCACGATAAGAACATACCTTTTTTTTGTTCCAAATTTAAACACATTTATTGATGAAAATTTTGTTAAGTATTTCACATATCAATATTTCAGTGGTTATAAATAGTTCAGGTGAAACCATCGTTAGTTATTTCTTATGAATTGTTGGATGATTTTCATTTCTCGGTGTGAAATTTTCTTACCGAATCCCCCTCGTGCTTGAATTAATTGCCATACATTTATCTCATACATGAATTCTCAAAGAAAATTACCCTCGTCGCTTCGCGACTCGGGTTATTTTCAAAAAAATCACGTACTCGAAAAATTTCCGGCAATAATTCAAGCACTTGGGAGATTACAAGTGAAAATTGCTATTATCTCGGAATTCTGGCTATTTAGGTATAGGAACATGGTATATCAATTCGAAGGGAATTTAGTCATCTTTTAGGATATTTCATAATATACAGGATGTTCCATTAAAAAAAAAACACACTTTCAACCCTTTTCGTATCCTGAATTTTGAACGACCCTGTATAACGCAGAACAAACTTCTCTATACAGAATCAATGTACATGATCTTGATGAACTAAACACAAAATTGCAACTTCCTAAGAATCCAAATACTGCAGAAATAAACATTCAGTTCGAGCTATGTTTTGGATAAAAAATATGGAAAATAACCAATTTCTCAAAAACCGTTAGAGATAGGTATAGGGCAGAAATAATCAGAAAAGAATGACAAGTTCAAAAATGCGGTAATATACAGGGTTACTCATTTGAAATAACAAAGATGCTGCTACTTTCTGATATAAGCGGCAACGCTGCATTGCTGCAAATATTTTAGATCGATAGAACAAGAGCAACTACTTGAGAAACCAAATTTTCAGAATGATCCTATTTCCCGTTCTTCGTAAACGTCTAAGGTACCATCGACCGTGACCCACCCTGTATACATTAAAATATGTTTCCTCTCTGGTGACTGGAAACAATATATTTTGGTAGTCAATAAGTATGTAGTGAATTTTCTAACGTAAATATGCACCTTTCTTTTTTGTACAATACCTATACTATACTATAATTTTTTTACGTTGTTATGTTACTTCGTGGAGTTGAATCTGGCAAGGATCCTTGCTGTGAAATTGTTCAATGTTTCGTTTGTCAATGACATCATCAGCTAATCACGATGCGTCGCAAACTCAATTTTCTGGAATATAATTCAGTTCAAAGCAATCAACTTGAAGGAACTTGAGACTGCATGTATTTGCCAACTACAAACAGGCGTGCAACCACTTGAACACAACTTCTTCAATGAAATGAACCAGAATTGCATGAATCATACCAGATAATGAGATTGGTGTTATGGTGAATGCGATTCATTTATTGGTGAAACTAAAATTGAATTTCATGCACCTGTTGCCAGATTGGCAAAAATCTGTTGTAAAACCAATCTTTATATTATACGTCATTAGAATATTTATTTAGTCTGTGTATCACAAAGCACAAATACATGTGAAGTTGAGGTTGCTCATATTGTATCAACGTATAGACCAAGGCTAGAAAATCACTTCTGAATTACAAATTTCCTGATAATAATCCTTCGATAGATTTAATATTTATATTTTGGAAAATTCTGCATTCTATAAGACGCGACTTCAAAAGTAGATATACACATCGCAGAAATTGTGAGTTCAAATACTGGAAAAAAGTGAATTTCAATGAGGGAAATCAGGAGGAAATACAAAAAGATATAAAAACGTATCGAAATGTACAGAAAAGTATGAAAAAGCAAAGAAAAACTGTGAGAGAATTGTTGAGTTGAATTCGTATTTGTTTCATTCTCAGACTGTGAATACACCAGTGCAGTTTGAGCATTTTCATCAGCTGACACGTGAATGGAAAACGAAAAAATGGTGAAACTGGTCGTCATCAAAGTAGGCTTGGGATTTGGAACTTGAATAGCTCTTTTTTTCACTCTACAGAGCTAAAATAATAAAGTTGAAGGCGAATTTCTGTTTGTTAGCTATGTGAGCTGAGCAGGGAAAATTAATTTCCTGTATTTTCAGTTACTCTTTTACTCCATCATACTATTTCACAATTTTTCGAACTTCTTGATACGTTTTCGTCCATTTTTGCTGTACTTTATACCTACTTTATTGATGGTACTTTTTCATTTTAGTACTTTTTCATACTATTTTTCATACTTTTTTCACTTCTTGTGATTCTTAATTAAAAACAAATTTTTTTTATAATATCTGTACTTACGTACCTTAATTACATTTTGGCGATTTGTTCATATACTTGCTTTTAAAGTGGCACATAAGAATACAAAGTATGAAAGAGTAGAAAAAAGTTGAAAGAAGTATGGGACTGTAGAAAAAATGTAAAAAATGAATTAACTTTCAAAAAGTTGAACAAAATATCTAACATCCTTTTGAAAATGTCACTAGACCATCATTCTCTATGAGTCTTCGTGAAAGGAAAACTTTAGGGCATGAATATCATTTCCAGCTTCTGATAAGATGTGATCTATTTCTTCTTTATTCAATACTTTTGATTTTTTTGCTTCATAGCAATAACTTTGGTATATCGGTTTACATCTATATTACTTTTAATATTAATTGTGGACTCAAGCATCAAGTAATTGCTCTAGAGGCTCGATGGCTTCAAGAATTTAGATTTTGCCATTAAATATGAACTATGCACATTTTTATCATTGCTTCATTTTTTAAATGAATTGTAGACCAATCCATACCTCTCTCTTGACTTCAGCAGATTCACTAATCTCTTGTGGAATCATTTCAGCCTTAATTTCACTACTAGTTCCCATTTTATGGTTTTGAAAAGCAAAAAAGCACACACCAATGTTACATGATTATTTTTCGACATATCTTGCAACCAATAAAAACCATAAATTTAAAGCTATGATGTACTTTCAAACCAATCACAACATTGTTATAGTGGGAATTTTCTACTTAGATTATTGCCTCGGGAATATTCGTGGTATTTTGTTTTTATTGTGTGACAACAAATGATACTTTTGATTTGACGTCTGTTATCAGTTTGCATGCAAATTGAAAAATAAATTTAGATAACCGTAATGAATAAAAATGTTATATAGAGAAGTGTCTATGATTGGGGCATCAAAAAATAATCTATCGAATACCACACGAGAGTTCGTTAAAGTAGAAAATAATTCTCCACATTTTTTCTCAAACTTGTTGCCATTTGGCAATAGCCACTCGAGCCCTTCGGGCTCTCGTGTCTATTGCCTGGCTACAAGTTTTCGAAAAATCTGTCGAATTATTAGATACTAAAAGTCGCTCTGAAATTAATAACAATCGTCCCAAAAGTGAGGAAATCGTTTCGAAAGTGAAAAAAATCGTCCCGAAAATAGCTACTTTCGGTACCATTTGTGTGAAGTAGCAGTTTCGATTTGATGAATCATATACCAAAAATTTCATTTTCAAGTCGGCTGTGGGAATAAATAGTTATTGCTACTCTAGTTCAGTTCTGAACTGAACTGAAAATTGCTTGTTTCAACATTCTACGTCTCTAGTGATTTCTGATTTCTGGGTTATAGCCATGCCAAACAAAGAATTGAAAGATATTTAGTCAAAACTTGGACACCATCAATTCCCGGTGCGCATAAAAATAACCATTACATATGTCACTTGTCACTCACGTACTATGTAACAGTATAATGAGCTACGAGACATCCAAACACATGAGGGAGTTTCAGATTTACTGACAAATTGCCAAAGATATACCTCCGTTATTGACAATCTATTTTTGAAATAAGTCAACACGAAGTTTGTGGTCTATTTAATTTCGTTGATAATTGGTACGAATCATGTTTATTATTTTATGAGCAGGCTCATTCAGACGGATAAATTTAAGGAAGGAAATCGTCTAGGATATTTCGCAATAGACAGAAAACACAATAATAAATGAACGATTAAATGTTGCCTGGTGAATCCTTACGTCTTACTATTTTTCTAGATATTCTTACTAAATCGCATACAGTGCGTCTCATGAATCAAAAGTTTAGAAAATTTAAATTTGGCACACAGCAATGGTATTAAAATATAAACTATACCTTTTTAGTACTGTGACACTGGAGAAAGAAATCCAATCTTCAACTCAAGCCTATACAATAGGTGTATTCGTCGACAAGTCTCCAATAGAAAACAACTACTGCCCGTTACGATTGCAAGATACGGTCAAATGTCGTCCAGTGTCCTGCTCGATTTGGTCTATTTCCAAAGCTTTGAGAATAAACTTCACATCTAGCTCATTTTCTTCCCAAATCAAGGAAGATGGAACACTAGTCACACGGAGTGGAGCTGACATGACTTCAAAAGATCTTTTAGCAGTACTTAGGAAAACCGCGCCCGACATTGCCTTCGTATGCGAAGAATGTAATAGAACTGATCGTGCATCAACATACAAAGTGTAATTTTTTCTGGATAAAATAAACGACGTTTAACATTAGACCAGTGCTGGTGCATTTTTGAGATAAAAAAATTATTAACAGCATGAGACCTACTGGAAGAGGAGTAAAATAATGTTCGAAGGACCGTTTTCAACCCCTGAACTGCATCCCAATTTCAACATTTTGAGTGTTTTCGTATAAATGTTTTTTTTTCGTCAAAGTTGGAACCTCTACAACATTCTCCACCTGGTCCTTGTCTGTTAAGTTATTTCTCATGTTAGGCGTTTAAAATCCGTTTTGAAAATCTGTTTTTGAGAAACTATATTATCATGGTATCAGGGGAGTATCTCTTTCCCTCATAAAATCGTATTTGACGAATAGATATCAAGCAGTCAGTAGCAATAATTGCATTTCGAATTTTGAACTTGTTGAACATGGTTTTCCCCAAGGATCAGTTTTGGGACCACTTCTGTTCATAATTCATGTAAATGACATCAGTAAATTCATGCATCCATACAAATCTGTTTTGTTTGCCGATGACACTACTTTTACTTACTCGTACAAAAATGCAACTGAGCTATCTAGAATATCAAATGAAGTCGATGTAGAAGGCAGTAACTTGGTTCGTGACAAATCGACTCAAACTGAATACGGATAAAACGCAACAGTTACAGTTTTCAACAATCTCTGCTACTTCAAATACAGACAGCGTTGAATTACTTGTGTTAGTTGTCGATGGTACTCTCACTTGGAACTGTCTTATTAATCAACTGAGCAAAAAACTGTCTAGAACTCTTTTCTCATTGCGTCAATTGAAAAATGTTACTAGTATCGATACACTGAAAATAACGTATTTCTTCTCTTCCATTCTCACATTAGCTCTGGGGCAACTCAAATTGAGCTTTAAAAATTTTTAAATTGCAGAAAAAAGCTCTCAGAATAATAAAGAACTCTGATTATAGAGACCGTTGTCAATCTCATTTCTTAAAACTTAGAATAATGCCGTTACCCACTTTATTTTTGTACAATGTTCTCATAGAAATTCATAAAGAATCAACTTCATTAATTAAGCAATCAGACCTTCATGATCATAATACCAGACAATGACACAAAATTCGTACAAATCGATATCGTTTGAAAATCACAAAGAGAACACTCTGGATTTCAACCTCTACAACTGTCTTCCCGATAATTTTAAAGTTTTTTTTATTGTTACCGGTTTATTTTGCACTACAAAACCCTTTCTGTTTCAATACAATAACATCATAAATTCTCTGTCATTGATATACACTTTCCACTCTGTACGCCACTGTATTCTTCTTCTTCAGATTCCTCAAAATGACAACTTGATCGTTGTCATGTATAGCTTGTTCCGAATATTAGTACTTACCTTTGCTGTACTAGTTCGAGCGGACATGAACCGGCCTTAAGCTATTGACAATTATCAGTTGTTCTATTTTGCGGTATGACAGCGTTGTTAGTATGCCCAAATTCAAAAAAACAATAAAAATTATGTTTTGAGGTCTTGCTTCTATTCTGTCAAAGAATACCTGAATCATTTTAAATGTTTATAATGTCAACACAATCATCCATTTTTGTTTTTGAATTTACATACCTTGTATTTATGTTCTCTTGCATGTTTTTGTTTGCTCTTGTTTGTTTTAATTGTTTTTATTTACATTTTTTAAATTTTTAACTGACCATTAGTTTTATGCTCTTTTATGCTATTTTTTGACTTACTGCGAACGTTTTATGTAACGTAGTGAAATAAATAAATAAATTAAACCAAACTAGTCACGAACTCTTAATCTAATATTTTTGCCAATATGTTTGCTGCAAATTCTACTCTGGATTCATTGATATTGACAGTATTTTGCCTGAGATAATCTTCCGCCAACGAACCATCAGACACATTGTTAGGGGCGAAATTTAGGAGAGCAGTTTCAAGCCCGTAACGTACCTGATATCTCAGTTGGACATGGATTCGACTATAAATATAGATTTCGATCAAATTTAAATATGGGGTTTAATTTTCCGGAGAGCCACGGATTTATCTCCAGTGAAAAATCCTTAACCACCTTGATAGAATGGGACAACCTACTGCACAAATATTACTAAAATAATGAGCAAAGGAGACCTATAATGGCATAATAGTATATTCTGTAACAAAGTTAGAATGAATATTCGATACGAGTGGAAAGTTCCGAGCGCGAGCCGAAGGCGAGCGTGATGAACCATGAGCATCACGAATTTTCATTCTAACCGAGTAGCAGACTATACTTTCTCCACGATCAAAGATAGGAAACGTGACAGCAATAATTTTGACACATACTCAAATTTTGCCACTACGATGACATTCAACTGCGTCAAGGCTGATGTTATTATTGCTAACCAGTGTGAGAATATTATTCTATCACAAGAGAGAGAATGTAAATACATTTAAATTGTATGGGGGCAGAGGTGTTGCAGAATATTTCTTCAATCTCAAGAGAGAGAATTCCAGCATTCTGTAATCAAATTTGATTTCAGAATTGGCAAATTCTGTGATGATCGTGGAGAAATATGTATGTATGTATTGTTTTCACTTATGTACATGGATTACTTGGATCACTTGGACCAGAATAAATAAATAGTCATATCCCTTACCAATAAAAAATATTGAATTATGAAAATGATTTATACAGGGTGTCCGGTAAACCTTGTACAATATTGAAACTGGTGATAGACCAGGTCATGACTGTTCAGAATATCGGAATTTCACCTCAGTACAAATATCACCGTTTTCGAGATAATGGACATTTTAAGAATTTCTGGAAAATCGCTACATAACCCTGGATTTATGAGTGCCATGTATACAAATTGAAACGAATTCAAATATTTTTGCTGCTGAAGATTACTGATGAGTGATTAGACGCACAAAATAGTTTTTCGGAAAGTGAATAATTTTTTTAAGAAATGAGGGTAAAATGAAAGATTTAATTTCATCATTTTTTTTGAGTTTGACATTATCTGAAAGAAACGACCAATTGGAAGTGGACATTTATTTCAAAAGAATGCTCTTATTGTCCAGACTTTACCATGGTATAAAACGAACTATAAGTATTTTTGGAGGAAGTGATTTCCATTGAATTAGGCTTGGTTTTATTCTAGGCTTTCATCAACTCTTATACTTACGCCCAAACATTATTTTATTTCGATTTCATCAAGATAAAATGTGGAAATTATTATTAATAATAAAAAATAGACTGCTTGGTAGTATTACATAGTATGTCAATAGAATTAACTTTTCATGTAATTAAGCCTAATAAAATTATCGAAATGAAATGTCGATTATCCGGCATGGCACCGATTAATACGAATTCTTGTGATGAATGTCGCAATTGTCCACATTCAGATTCCAACGAAGTTTCAGAGACCGACAGATTTACAGGGTGTCAAAAATTAAAAACTTTTCTAACCTCTGTGTTGTGTCCGTAGAAGCAATTATAGTTTCCTAATGAAAAAATAAAATACAGCATTGTGCATGATCGGATCTTCTGTAAATATAATTGAAAAAATCCAGTAGGTGGATGTCATATTTTGTTTGAACAACTTGTGACTTCTGTCAAAGTTTTTTGAACGTATTCCGATTGTTTCATTCAGTGGTATTTATTTCTTTGTCATGCCAAACACTCGTTATATTCCCCGAGAATATGCGCATCTCCACTACATTTATGGTGAATGTGGAGGTAGTGCACTGCTGCAGCAGCGCTTTATGCAGAACGATATCCGATTGCACAATGCCGCTCAGAGAATTGCTGAATTGGGGTCTATAACCTATCATTTGAAAAGGTTCTTCTTGAAAAGTTGTCGTCTCTGCGTACGAGTTGATGGAAAATAATATTTTTGTAATATTATTCAGTGCGATGTTGAATAATCGTTTTTGTGGTTTATAGTGCATGTTGATTCAAAAAAACGTTGAATTAGTATTTACTACTTTACATCTCATTGAATGCTTCTAAGCAGTTGATTAGTTATTCCTCATAATTATTTAATAATTTCATCTGGTTAAGATAAAAATAAAAGACATTACTGACAAAGTCTAATGGAGCTGATTTTAGCTCAGAATAACATCACACTCTAATATAATCGAAATTCTACTCCATCCAAAAATAATCATCGTATATTTTATACCATGGTAGAGTCTGGACAAAATTGGCATTTTTTTGTAATGAATATCCACTTCCACTTGGTTATGATTTTTTTAAACAATAATGTCAAACTGTTGTTGAAAAAATTGGTGAAACTAAAATCTGGCATTTTACCCTTATTTCTTGAAAAATTGTATCGTTTTCTGAAAAACTGTTTCGTACGTCTGAAAGCATCACTCATCAGTAATCTTCAGTAGCACAGATATTTAAATTGGTGTAAATTTGTAGACATGGCACTCAAAAATCCAAGTTGAGGTAGTAATTTTCCAGAAATGCTCATTATCTCGAAAACGGTAAGATTTTTACAAAGGTGAAATTCCGATATTCTGAACAGTAATGACCTAGTCTATCACCAGTTTCAATATTGTACAAGGTTTACCGGACACCCTGTATATGACACTACCAGGACATGTGGAATGTCTATGCTATGATAGAGTGGTGAATCGGTATGACATGGATATTACACTTTCAGTGAAGGCCATGTCTGTGACGTCAGGGTAGTAATGGTAATGTGGATGGTAACTGATGCTCTGCGACCTGATTAGATCTATTGTGCCACATTTTCTGCTATCTCAAGGTGATCTTGTTTACAGCAGCCCCTCAAGCCTCAATTCCTTGAGGAATTTAAGAATTTTGAGGGTGTCAATTCGTGGTATTTCTCCCACCGTCAGCTGGTGTGATCCCAGTATATTTAATCTCTTGTGATTTACAGCATAACACTCCATCAATATATGGTGGGGTGTTTTCAGATGTTCCCCACAGAATCTGTAGGTGCTGTCCTCCTCTAAGCCTAGCTTCCTTAGGTGTTCTTTGAGTCTGCAGGGCCCAGTCAAAAATCCTGCGATTGACTTTAGACTAGTTTTGCTGATGTTCATCAGTGTCTTCGATCTTGCTCGGTTGAAATTGCCGAGGAGATCTTTGGCTTGCCTGAGCCCTGGAAGTCTTTGCCAGTATGTTGCTCTCATTGCTTCTTCAGTTTTATTGAGTTCTTCTTGGAAGGAAGATTTTCCAAGTCCGCAAAATGGTTCTGGTCCGATCAGTAGCGTTGATGCCCCTTTTCGTGCCAGGGTGTCTGCTTGTTCATTGCCCTCCACTCCAACGTGCCCTGGCACCCAGAGGAGGATCTTGTTGTTCCTGCCTAGATCACTGAGTTTGTCTAGGCATTCCCAGACTATCTTCGAGTTGATGTTATATGAGCTCAACGCTTTGAAGGCTGCTTAACTATCGGAAATAATTGCGATTTCCTTGTTCCGGTATTTCCTGTCGAGGTTAAACTGAATGCACCTTTCTATGGCGTGAATTTCTGCTTGAAAAATGCTGGGGAACTAGCCCATGGACTCGGAGTATTTGGTGCGAGGTCCAAATACTCCTGCTCTAGTTCCGTAAAGAGTACCTCACAATGATTATGAACTGAGTTAGTTATCTGTGATGTTTAAATACGCCTTATGGGCAGTTTCAAACTTAAGCTACACCTATCTGATAGTAAGTGGATCTTCACAAATAATGCCAGTTGTAGTCTATGAATTCAGTGCCTTGGTGAGCACAGGTGTACACAGAGGGTACGACACAATCAAACGAAGAAAATAGTACGATTACAGTTAGGACCATTAACAGCGAGTGGTGTAGAGATCCAAACAAACGGAGAAAGGGGAGAACCGAGAAGGAAGTCCAAACAACAAAGGAACAACAATAGTGAAACCGGAACACCAAACAGTAGTGGAGCACCCTCTATTTAGTGGGAGGGTTCTGATAATATATTTGATGGTTTGTTCGCTGTCTGATATCTAGTTTCCCGTTCCAGCGGTTTTACCGATGAAGAATGGCACTACAAGCCCTCATAACCTCAAAAGTCCCGCTTACCGCAGAACAAAGCTTTATTCGAAAATATCGCAAACAATGAGAGGAAATCTCCAGTTATGAATTTTTCCAAGATCCACCAAAGATGATCAAGATTCAATTCGACCAAGGAAAATTCAAATAGTTTAAAAAAAAACAGACAATCCGTGGACTACTAAACTGTCACTATCAGACAAAATCGCTTTCTAATTGAGAGATTGTTACCCTTGCTTGTTCTCGGACTGTGAGATCAGTACAGGAACAACCTTGAGATAATGGAGCTACTCCTTGGAACAATTGGGCAGCCACTCAGGTGAACAGAACACCAAAAGATTCAGTGTTGCCAACTGAACTAAGACGAACCAAACACAAACAAGGTCAAGTATTCGGAGAAGAAATGTTACGGTTCTGTATTCCAACCACAAAGCAATAAAGTTGTAACCAAAAGTATGTTTACAAAATAACGGTATCATACCGCAAAATAGTTCAACTGACTTCTGTATGTTATTATTGACTTTTAGCTTAAGGTTCGTTCATGTCTGCTCGAAATAGTACTGCAAAGATAAGTACTAGAATACGAAAAGAGCTGTACATGACTATGATCAAGATATAATTTTGAAACAGTGGCGTACAGAATGGAAAGTCCATCTTAATGACAGACAATTCTTGACGTTATTATATTGAAACAGAAAGAGTTTTTCTAGTGCAAAATAGCAGAATATACCCGTAACAATATTTTGATGGGTCAAACAATCAACAAAGCAAGTGGATCTTATGGAATTCCGCCGATCGTACTCAAAAAATGCGCCCTGAACTCACACCAGTTTTTTGTTATTCGGTAAAGGTAAACTTATCGGGCTCAAATTCGGAACAAAAAGAAAAGTGGTGTAACTGACTTAGTTTTATCTCCTGAACACGAATCCGAAAGAATTTCATGGGAGTGTCTTATACTTTTCGAGTTATGACCTTCTGAATCTTGAAAATCGACCATTTTCAAACACGATTTTTTCGTTAAAATTCGTAGAAAATGCCCCCTTCTTTTTGTCGACACTATTTTAATTCCCTAATCAAATCTTTTTTCACAATTACAAGCACCAAAACCAAACGTTTTACGGAAAAAAATAACCTTATTATATTAAAGTACTTAACCTCACTCTTCATTGGCGTTTATCCGAGAGGTGTTGGAAGGGTTAGGTATATTTTATAAGAAGGTTGAATTTGTGTATAAAACGTTTGATTTTAATGCTTGTAATTGTGAAATATGATTTGATTAGGGTCTTAAAAAAGTGTCAACAAAAAGAAGGAGGCATTTTGTACGATTTTTCGATGAGAAAATCAAGTTTGAAAATGGTTGATTTTCAAGATTCAAAAGGTCATAACTCGAAAAGTATAGGAGACTTTCAAGAAATTCTGTCGGATTCGTGCTCAGGAGATCAAACTACGTAAGTAACCACTTTTCTTTTTGTTTCGAGAATGAGTCCGATAAGCTTTTACCTTTACCAGTTATTCTACCTCTCTGTGGGTATTTCTGTCAAACTGGAAAATTGCAAGAGTACAGGCAGTCACCCGAAAAAAGTTAAAAAACTCCACTTATAGATCTATCGCACAGCTATCTGTCTCCTCAAATTTTGTACGTTCTCAAATAATTCTGGGAATTTACGAGAAATTAATCAAATTATAACCATGAAACAAGTTCCTTCAACTCGATCAAAATATGTGTCCGAACGGTCAATAATTTTCCTCTTTATAAAAAAAATCTCCGCTCTGGTTTTCACTTAACGAGACACGTGGTAATATAAATTTTATATTTAAATCATCAAAGAAAGTCCAAAATCTTTATTTTTATAAAATAATAGTCACGTGCGGGCTCGGATTTATTTTCATCAGAAGTTATGATGACATGAAAAGTGATAAAAATTCTGTCGTGGTTTTAATTGGGAAAATTATTAAGTTCTCTCAGTGACAATGTCTAAAGAATATTTTTGTCGTAAAAATAACTACAATGAAGAATGGATTTTTCAATTTGAGTAGAAAAGGATTAAGGATTTATTTGAGGTATAGCTCTTACTCTCCTTGAGTTTATTTAGTCCACGGAAGAATATCGGAAATGACAGGATTTTTTCAAATAATCTACAATGTTGATGATGATAACTGTTTAATCGAAACGTTCGTCCTATATACAATATACCTGTATAAAAAATAACTTTTCTAATCGTGCTGATAAGTACCCAATTAGCATAATGTACGTATTGGAAGTATCTATAGAAAAATAGTGAAAGGGACCAGGCCGCCGGTTATGGAGAAATGGGCTTCGGTGAAATTTCATGAATCATTAGTATATTGTAGTTGACGACTTTCTGAACAATAGTGTCCATGGGCCCAACTCAATCCTATGACTAGTTTCAGAGATACAGGGTGTTGAAGTTGGAAAATAGCCATTTTTTAAAAGCACGTATTTCTTATTTTCTTCAATATATGAAGAATTTTTTTCTGTGGTAGTGTTCTGATTCCACTGAATATCAGTACCTCATGAGAAAAAGTTTCATTTGCCACAGGGGTACTGAAAAATTAAAAAAAAAACGGAATGTTGACTTGAAATATAATTTAACTTTCAGTAATCTCAACTTCTGGCTGGATTCGCTTCTGGTTGATTTATAATAATAAGATATGCAAACATCTTTTACAGGGTGAGTCAAAAAGTTGATCGCCCCTGTAGCCTATATTTAATAAAATTTTATACACATGCATGTTAGTAGGTGACACTGAGTCATTTTGAAATTTATATAATCCATATATGATACATAGGGCTATTCAAAAGATATGTATGGAAGAAAATCCGAGAATCGATTTTTTTTGGAAATCTCCATGAAATTAAATAATTCCTTTGGTGAATTTCCATGATACTTTCATTTCACCTTTACTTTGAGTTTGTTGGTTTAATGTAGAAGTTTTCCCAACTTGCTATGATTAGTTTTTTTATCCCGACAATATGATGCCTATCATTATTTTCTTCATATATGTATATTGTTATTTTAGATGTTGTTTATGTTATACCATGATCGACATATACATAAAAGCAAATAAAATACATACAAGCTAATTTTTATATCGGAAAAAAACAATAAACATAAACATGTCGAAACGAACTGAGGTAACTGAAGGAATTTGAAGGTCTACTTGAAAATGTTTCAACTTGGTTGAGATCATATATGGAAAACCGTTGTATGACGGTCAAGTATGATACTGTGAGTGAACAAAATGTTGAAATGGGTGTTCCGCAAGATCCGGTTTTAGATCCATTATTATTTGTGCTTTTTGCTAATGACTTTCCTGAATACATAAAAGACTGCCACTTAACTATGTTTGCTGATGATACCACGATTACAGTTACAAGTTCTAATATCGACAATTTACTTGTTAATGTTACCAAAATCATTGATACATTTGCTTCTTGGTGTGACCGTAACAGACTCATTCTGAACCCTAAGAAGTCTGTCTCTATGAAATTTTTCAATTGGAAAGATAATATACCAAATGAAATAGTCTTCAGCGAGGAAATAGTCGCAAGAGGTAAAATTCTTGGGAACTCTGTTAAACGAACGTCTGAATTTTGAACAGCACATCAATAGTGTTTGCAATAAACTCAATACAGCATTCTTTACAATGAAACAAATGAAATCCTGTGTAACAAAAGAAAGTTCATTAGGCATTCATTTTGTCATGGCATTTTCACATATATCACTCAACATAATGGCATGGGGGTGCGGTACAGATATAAATAGAGTTTTTGTGGGCCAATAGCGTATTTTAAGACTCAGCTTTGACATGGACTATCAAGATACTTGCAAACCGGTTTTTATAGGAGAAAAACTGCTATGTGTTCCATGTACAACTGCGAATGCCTAGTCACAAAACTTCTAAATACCGCCGAATGAGATAATAAATTCTCAAAGTGACAACATTTTTTGTAATGAAGTTAAATGTTTATTGATCGATAGGTGCTACTATACTCTGCAAGAGTATCTAAATAATACTTTCTAATTATTTATTAAATATTGTGTACTTATTTCATAATTCTGTTTGTAAATCTGTTACGTTGAATTTTCATTCAATTACTGTGACTGGTGTTTTTCATCTCAACGTTGTATTTATATTGTTATTTTAAACTTTTTTAAATATTCATATTCTTGACCTACAATATGTACCCTATTGTACCAAAGTGGTGAATAAATTATTATTATTATTTTTTTTTGTTTTTTTTTTTCATTATTATTTGGCTTCGACTACTGAGGTCATTAGCCTTTTCGTTGCATATCGTATTTCTTTATATTTTGTTGAAAAGATCTGTCGCTTTAAGAAATTTCAAAACATTATTAATATTTACGTTACTGAGACAGGATCTGATATTATTTGGTAGGTTAAATGATGTAAATCCAAAAGAGAAAATTCAGGTGCGTGCAAGTGGTTTAATAAAGTCCAATGACCATTCCTTTAATGTAGGTTTTCAGCTTGAACTATTGTTTGCATAATTTTAACTTCTTCTAATTGATCTAATATTTCCGGCACTGTTTGTAATGTACCGGGCATGGTTATTGGGGGATGGAATTTATTTATAAGAGCTCCAGCGATCGGACAATATTCCTTTATATTAGTAGCATGGTGTGTCGAAATTGTATTTTTCAAGAATTTGAATATTGACTTTAAATGTCCATTATCTTTTTTTCACGATTACGAATTTCTTGTGTTATATAATTTTGAAATCACCATAAAGAAGGCAGTGCAGCAGAAGCCCACTACATTTTGTTTTCACTACGAAAAAAAATCTACTTCCAAAACTTCTAATAAAAACATTTCTCAAATTGAGTATATTCGTAACGTAGAAGGTAGAATAATTATCATTTAACAATATTTCATCGAGTAAATGAATGAAGAGGCTCACAAATATTATTACCAATTAAAAGAGAAAAATACGAATCCAATACCGCAAAAACCTTATATTGCTGAAATGTCAAGCAAAGCACAGCACAAAGCCCTTATAAAAATGCCAAAAGCTAAGTAAATTCTTTTAAGTAAAAACTCGATAGGCTCTGATCGGCAAGTGGGTTAGGTATAAAGTATAAACATGATAAATATTGAAATATGTCAGATCAGAATGACCGTCAGTTCTCCATTATCGCCTGAAGTCCATGGGCTATGTTTCAAAACTTACCCTGGAGTAAGAGTGAAAGTAATGTCAAGGTATCAGCTTGACAGAGTAAGATGGGTTTTGGAACAGTGTTTGATATCAGATTTCATGACAGCGACTGAACCTTTATGAGCGACCTAAATAGAGTTCTCTCCCACACTAGATTTCCCGGAGTTTTTTCACCTCAGCAAATTCTAAAGCAAACATCTCTAAATACTCATTGGAATTAGAGACTCAATATCACTGTGATTCATGTAAATGGTACTTTGAGAATTACGTACCTTCGTCAATACCAACATTACCAACAGAATTTTTATCACCATCAATCTTGCAAAATTTATAGGAATCCATTTCAACAGACAAATGCAGACAGAACAATCAATTTTAAATTTGTTATAACCTACTTTTGTTTTGAAGTTTTAAATGATTTTACGTTACAGTTTGACACAGAAATTAAAAATGTGACAAAATAACTGTCAGAGTACTCTTCTACTCTCCTTTTTGATAGGGTACGGTTGAGTATGCTTTGGGATGAACCCGACAGGTTTTGGAACGATTGACAAGAATAAAATAATTCGTCAGAGAGTTTCGGAACAGTGAGAGTAGACTCCGGGTAAGAGAGTAAGGATTTGGAACACAACCTATGAATCTCCTCGTTCAGTAGATTTTATAATAAACAGGAAAATCAAGACGCCCCCGAGATGTGGTTCGGTTGAAATATCGCAGATAATCCTCATTTGTTTATCGGAGGAAGCGAAGTGCACCAAGGCTAACCGTAATTTCAAGAACCATAAATTTTTTATAAGTGTTCTGACATTGACACAAGCCTCACACTAGACTATAGACGTCGCGTGATATTTTTAGTAAACATGCAATGAATGGATTGGTTGGAGACGCTGTGGGAGTTTACGGGTGGTCGCGTATTTTTACAAGGAGTAATTTGAAAGTATTCGAAGACGTCACGCCATAAATCGGGGAAAACAATGCATCTGAGGACTATTTGCGGTAACCTAAACTTAGCATAAGCGGAAGTGTAACGTTCGGAGGTATGACTCGAATCATGGAAAGTACACAATGTTTTGGTTTGCAATAATTGAACATCATTATCATACTTTTGTTAGAAAGAAAAGAGAATAATCGAGAATGACCTTTTTCTACCACCGCTTATCAAAGTAGCATTTGACGCTTTCAGATCTCAACGCAAAGTTGTCGTTTTCCGAAAAATGTCATTTTGTGACAACTTTTAAGCTCTAGATCGAGAATATTGAAAAAACGCTCAATCTCCCTAGCTTTTGTTGAAAACGAACCTATTCTTACATGAAGGAAAGTGAACATAAGAAATTCAAAGCGCTCTAAGGAACTGTGGTGGTTTTGAGGTAATGGATGCTACTAAACTGGGTTTTCGATCATGGCGTGAGTTCGATCTCGGGATTCGTTTTTTTCTTCTTAGGAAAGTTTTTCCCTTTTTCCTTTTTGTTAGAGATGTAAATTCACTCTAAAATAATTTATTTGACGAAATACAATGCTTCGATAAATCAACACAATACTCTAATTTATATAACAATCACTGGACTATTTATGTTCGACGTCTGCTTCACTGACTGTCCCAACTCTGCTGCGTGGTTCTTTTTATATTCACCGTTTACTTCTCAGAGTGCTCCCGATATTTCTCGAAAGTTTTAGGAACGTTTTCCGATTAGACCAGATTCTTCTCGAAGCAAAGCGCTTAGGAAATAATTTGCGCTCACGCGCGGTCTACGTGAGCGTCAGGCCCGGCATCGCCCGCAGATTCGCCACACTTGAATGTAAATTTTCTCATAGGTAATATTTTGTGCCTATGTTGAATGAAGTGTCTATCGTTTTTATGTCTAAGAGCTGCGTTCGTAAAAAATCATGTGTGTATTTCGAGCACAAAGTGTCATTGCCGCTCTCCGAAGATTAATTTCGAGTAGTAATCATTATTATGATAAAATATTACCATTGAACACTAAAAAAAGTCCAGGTCCGTACTTAAAATTTCAAAGTTATAGGTGTGGCCCAAGGAAAACAACACCCTGTAGAACACTTTCGTTTACATATTTTTACAGCCCATTGAAAGTTGCAATGGCAAAGTGCAAACAGTTTCGGGAAATCTATTGTATTAAAGCTGATATAAGTGAAAAATCAAAAACTAATTTTTCGTCTTTTCCTGAAAGTGAGAGGGCTAGCTCAGATTTTTTAACATCATAGTAATGAGTTCCATAATACGCAACTTTGCCTCCATTCAACCCTCTCTGCAGCCGAGATCTCCAATCTTCATGCATCTACTCAAATTTCACTCACCCGGTATATACAGTGTGTCCGCCAAAATGTTGGAACCATGTGGGAAACTTTTTTATTGATAGTTTCTCAGAAAATTTCATTCTTCATAAAAGTACGCGCATATCGATTATTGCCAGTGGCGTGTGACTAAGCGGAAAACGGCCGATATTCTAAATTCACTATAGAGTAAAGTGACATTAATATGGAAAATATCGAAAAATGTTATTCAAAAAATTTTTTTGCAATTGAATGATATTCCCAGTTATCCAGTTCAGTCTACAAATTACTGATTTTAATTTTAGGAAAGGAGAAATATATTTATTAAAAAATAGATCGACAAAATTTATTTGTTCATTGATACATTGAACGTCTGAATTTTTAATTACCTATTTATTTTAAGGGGCTCAAGTTGATCGAGATTTTTCCATTTATCACATACATGTAAAAATTTTAAATCTGAGTTGGGAACAAAATTATACTTTTCATTAATAATATGATTGAAAAATACTGAATTTGTAGTGTTCAGTGATCGAAACTGTAAACATTTCTCTTGAAAATGCCAACCACTCGTGTTGGCGAAACGTCGAGATTTTCTCTAAATAAACGTCGGCCTAAAAACCCGAAAAACCATCATTCATTCAACGATGGCAGCGAAAGCCTTTCATAATTTGTTGAATTGATCTCTTCTTTTACAGAGTTGGAATCTATCAATCAATTATTGCTTTGATTTACTATGGATGGATACTTAGATTAACAATTATTGAAAACGTTTGAAAAATAACTGAAATGGCGTCAACCATTTCACGCATTTCGTTGCAGAGCACAAAACAAAAGAGAGAGAGAGAGGGAAATTGTTACTAATCAACTGTCAAATTACTTGTCAATATGAAGATTGTGCTGCTATGAAACTTGTTTTTGATTTATGCAGTATGCCATCTATGGGGGATAATATGAAATTGAGAAAGAGGTTGTGTTGGAATTTATATTTCGAGAGTTGTCAGACTCTAATATAAGGATGTAATTATAGATTAAGCTTAGGTTAGCAACATCAGACATTTTGTTCATACTGTTGGGTTCATTGTTGATATAAACTATCTCTAAACAGTTTCATTCAAAAGTGATTGTCCTCCTTTGTTAAAATTGTAGGTTCATTGAAATTTTAGTGAGAAGTATTGATACTGTTTTCAGCAAGTATACAGCTGTTGGAGATTACAATCGCTCCTGTGGGACGTGATGCATCCTGATAGGTCTCGACTTGTTTCTCCAACGTAGACTTTATAGCAATTTGAACATGGTAATTTGTAAATGACATTGGTATTTTCTAATTTTGAAGGAGTTTTTGTTTTGGTGTAGAGATTGTTAACTATTTTAAAATTATTCTTTGCAATACGTAATTCCTGGGATTTGAATATATTGGAGAGTTTAGACGTTAAATCTTGGACATATGGTAAAGTTCTGTAATTATATATAATAGCTGGATGAAGAGAATTATTATCATTATTGTTAGAGTTTGAAGTATTTGAAGATAAATTATGTTAAACGGATCTCTGGTTAGGACCAGTGTTGAAAAGAAATTTATTAACGACGCTCTCAGGATTTTTATATCTATATTTTTATCCAAACATACATCCACATCAAGGTCGAGTATATACCTACATGATCATTATCTGTCAATATAACTAGTTTGATTCTTAAATGTCCTGTTTCGTCATATTTCATCTGTACTTCGAGATTTGTATGTATGTATGTATGCATGTACATCTTATATTTACTTTATTGTATCTATAATAAAACGCTATTCCGGTAAAATAGAGTTTCATCACAGCTGACACTATTAATTGTTATGCCGAGCGGTGCCTTTGTCAGTATTTTATATCAGCGTTTATATAGGAACACATCAGGAATATTATACATTTACTTACTTATCAAATCTAAATCTCCGACAAACCATATCAGTTAGCTGCTACCAGTTCTGCACACACACTATAGTTTTAATAAATCAAGTTAATTTATCTATTATTATCTTTGACACTTTTCTGGATTTCATTCTATTCAAATACTTATCAAATTGTTATTTATTAATATCTGGGCCAAAGGCCCAGCTGGAAGATCAAATTTAACTTAATAAAACAAAGAAATTTGCCAAAATTATTTATTATGCCGAAAGCAAAAAATTAGAACGCCGGAATAACGAGAAGTTTTAAATTTATACGTTCTTAAACCAAACCCAATTAGAACCAGTGAATGGACCTTTACATTTACGGAAAATAAATGACAAAACTCGTTTAAATCGATAGTTGTTAGTCTGAAAAGTCCATTTAACGAAAAGTTCCATTATTTTTCTTTCATTTTGAAAAAATATCACATTTGAAAGTGTGCCGCTGACGTCACGTTCATCGGAAATACCTCCCACCAGAATCCACGTTCCGAAAATAAATGACAAAATTCGTTTAAATCGATAGTTGTTAGTCTGAAAAGTCCATTTAACAAAAAGTTCCATTATTTTTCTTTCATTTTGAAAAAATATCACATTTGAAAGTGTGCCGCTGACGTCACGTTCATCGGAAATACCTCCCACCAGAATCCACGTTCCGAAAATAAATGACAAAACTCGTTTAAATCGATAGTTGTTAGTCTGAAAAGTCCATTTAACAAAAAATTCCATTATTTTTCTTTCATTTTGAAAAAATATCACATTTGAAAGTGTGCCGCTGACGTCACGTTCATCGGAAATACCTCCCACCAGAATCCACGTTCCGAAAATAAATGACAAAACTCGTTTAAATCGATAGTTGTTAGTCTGAAAAGTCCATTTAACAAAAAGTTCCATTTTTCTTTCATTTTGAAAAAATATCACATTTGAAAGTGTGCCGCTGACGTCACGTTCATCGGAAATACCTCCCACCAGAATCCACGTTCCGAAACGGGCAATACCGTTGTCCTTGAAAATATAACTTCTAGCATGATATAAGCCGTTGAGAAATAATCAATACATTGTCACTTGATCAACTCGTAGATAAAAATCCACATATTAGCTATTTTTTACTGTATTTGTAACTTTAAAATTTTCTGAACGGACCCTCCTTTTGATGAAGAACGAGCATTGACAGCACAGCAAATAGTAATGACAGTTCTCAATTGTCAAAAGTTATATGGAGATGTGAGGTTAATGTTTATTTTATTTACATTCAACAATCAACATTCATTTTGATAGTTCAAGGTCTTTTTTGCAATGACTAATATTTTAAATCTTTCCTTGAACTCTGCTTTGAATACAATAATAACATAACGTAAAGTACTCACTTGGAAATGTTCTTCACAAAAACATATATTTCCGCATTTCACAAAAGGTTTATTCACTGTTTCGAACCACATTTTCCGACGCACTTCATCTTTAGGTGCATAAAATAATTGTTTATTGCAATTTTCACTGGTGTTCAGACAACCGGGTACAAAGCACCTTTTCGACATGTTCAGTTATTGCAGTGATACAGGTACTGGAGATACAGGAATTAATAACAAATTTTAGAACACAAACAGTAAAAGCTCTCAAAACTTAAAAAACCGCATTAACCTCAAAAAATAAATCAAGGTAGTGTTCGTTGAAGTTTAGATGATGGAACTGCTCCACTTGTATCAAATGGGTAGGCAAATGAGTTAGACAGAGACAAACCATTCTTATCGATCGCACCGTGAAACAGACGAAAGAACCCATCTGGTATCAAATGACAACTGTCATACGACACATTATATTTGAATGAGAATTTGGTGCACAACTTTAACAACGTTGCCAAGTTTAGTTTTGATGAACGTGACGTCACGAAACCACTTTTCTTCCGATTATAGATAAACTAGAGGTCAGAAAAAATAATAAAAAAATCCCGAGTGATATTAGCGTATTTACTTTCTAATTTCAGTGTTAAGTACCTCATATCTCTTGGAAAGGTCCATTGAATGAAATTTCATGATATTTGCATTATTGAATTACCCAAAAAGGTATTATTTTACTAAAGCATTAAACTGATAATTTGAAACAGATCATTTACCAGAAAAGGTCATGTTACTAGCAAACATCTAACTGTCTCAAAATTTAAAACCTGACTGAAGTTTAGGAGCATAAAATATCTGTCCTCAAGTTAGTCTGGCTCTCGTAATCCCAATTTCTATTCAGGCCTGGCAATAAATATGAGGGCTGTTCAAGAATTGAATAGTGAATTGAATCTCTTTCCGGTCTCTTCTACAATCTGCTGTGCATTATAGTATATTATTCAACGAGCATATTATGATGGCTATTATTCACGTGGATGAAGTTTACGGCACGAGCCGTAATAATAATGATAGCTATAATATGTATGTAGAATACTATACTTTGTCCACGACCCATAAATAATACTTTGGAAACTAATCACAATTTTTATTTATATTCGCGAGTAACATGGAATTTGTATTGTAACTAAATGAAAACAAATTCAACTATTTGTTAATATTAATAGTAATATTTGTGTTGACACAATGTTCAAAATTGATTGAAGGCATCAAGTCTGAACTAATATTGATGTTATTGTTATCCATAAACGAGCTTGTCGATATGGTTTCATTTTGTTTGTATGGATTCTGTATCGTGTTGGAGATTTTCTCGGCTTTTTCCATTTTATTTCTCATGGAATCATCAATGTAGCCTTCTGCTACCGTTGTGGATTTCCATCCACCATGCCTTTTCAATGCTGTTATATCCCTGCCCGCATCAACAAGTATAGTCGCAGATGATCTTCGGAAACTGTGACCAGAGTATTTCTCTGGATCGGGTAATTGCAAATATGTCGCTATTTGTTTTCCCATTTGTGTAAACTTGTTAATACCTACTCTTTGCGAACTACATTTGCCATTTTGATAGAAAAATACATCAGACATAACATGAGGTGGACGAAGACTGATATACTTTTTGAAAATTCGGTAAAATTCATCGGTGATTGTAAATTTGCGAGTGATTTTGGTTTTGGTATTTGGTACTTTCACTAAGAAAGCTGATTCAAGATCTTGTAAATCACTAAGTTTCATTTTATAAATTTCGTTCGCCCGACAGGCACCCATTACTCCCATTATCATTGCCACTTTGAACCAATAATTATTGTCAAATCACAAATATATGAAGAATTGTTTTTCTTACCTTTGTTGCAAGATATTTATCGTCAGATGTCTTCGTCAGGAAATCATTTATATTTTCTGGAGAAAACGTATTAGCTTTTTTAGGCAAAAAGTTTTCAGATTTTCTTTTCAGCAATGTTCGCAATTTGCTATAACTTTCAATGTTAATACCATGATTCAAGTTGATTGTGCTTCTCAGCATTGAGTAGGTTGTCCATAATGCTGATGGTTTGTACTTTGTGGATAACTCTGTGAAATATACCAACAAGACGGATTCTGAGAAAGACTCGATTTTCTTGGCAATTTTCCATTGTACAAAAGATTCATATGCAGATAAATACAGTTTTCTTGAACTTTCGGGTAATAAGTTTAACGATGCAATTTTTGCCGCTTCTTGTATTTCTGGAGGTGTAGAAGACATGTTTTCATTTTCACTCTCTGTATCCATTTTATTACTTTGATACTTATAAACTTTGCTGCTGAAACAAGTCGAACCAACAAATTGTTGACGTTTCAAATTAAATTCGATCTGACTTGACGTTTCATAGCACGCTCTATTTTTAACGTATTTGTCTATACGTTATACGTACAAAATCGAACTTCTCGTCGGAAATATTTCTATCATATTTCATATTGATGGCAGTGAATAATGATTTTATTATTCATAGTGATTAATGGATATCGTTATTCTTGAAGAAATGCATGAATTATGAATATTTTATATAATAGTCGTGGACAAAATATTTTATAACTGAGATATTCCGACGTTACGAGAAAAAAAAACGTAATGCAAATTTTTCGCATTATGAAAAAGTAACTCTTTATATCTAAACAATGAGTCTTATTTCTACTTATTCTATGTCATGGATATTTCTATTCATAATGAAACTGATTATTGGATATAAAATATTTTGTTCGATTTTATAAATTCCCCTCGTAAAGTCGGTATTGAAACGATGTTCATAGCATCCACTGGTGTTCTGAAGGCTCGGGTCACTTTTCGGTGTCGTAAATGTTGAATTTAATGGCTTCCGGATGTAGATTCAATGGCTGTACGATTTAAAATAAATTTCAAAATTACGTTTTGCTACATATCTGTATCGATAAACATACATAACCTGTAGCATAAAGGATCAATATAATATATCTATACGCCTTAATCTCAATGGTTTCACAGATATTGGCTTTTTCAAATAATAATAATAAGACGTTTATTAATCCAAATTGACAAAAAAAAAACAAAACAAAAATCCTGTAATATCCGAAACGTGAATTTGAGATTAAAAGGCGTATAAATTCAGTTTTCTGATGCGAAATCAGGTGATGTTGAAGCCTAGTGAAAACTAAAATCTTAAAACTAAATAACAAAACACATTCAAAATAATTCAACAGAATGCAAAAAAAATCTTGATAAATAAATAAATATCAATATTGGGAAAGCCTTTCTTTCATTACATTTTTGAACAATACAATCGATTTTGAAAAGTCAGTGATTCGAAATTTGTTCAGTAGGTTCGCTGAGGAGTAGGTAAACGAGCGTTTAAAGATTTATTTTCTGTGAGAGGTTATGGTTATAATTTCTCTTCTCCGAATATTCAAGTTGTGCACGTGACTTCTGAAAATTATTTTTCTAAATAAATATGGTGGACGTTTAATTTTTGTTGAGATTTGAACCTAATCTATTATTCTCGCGTTCGCAATATGCACTCGAATGCATTCGAGTGCAGCCTATGCACTCGAATGCGTTCGAGGCACAGAACTCGAAATTATATCTTATGACTAGAACGCGTTTCAAATATGGCGGATGAACAAATCATGCAAAACCTGCAACACTGTAAATGTCCTCTTCACAGTAGCGGCGCATAAAACAATGTGCGTATCTTAGGGATGGGAACTGGGTTATGGCTTTCTTGAAACTATATTTCCTCAAATGGAACATCCGAACAAAAAGTAATGATTTCTTATTTCTGCCGAACAGTTCCCCTATCCTACTACTCATTTTAAAAATGACATCGGAAATATGTTGTTTTTTTATATTGAAGGAACGTACACATTCTGGAATTTTTTTTTTGTTTTTTAAGTTCCTTATCATATCAAAATTAGCTTATTTTATTTATAGAAATAATTAATCTAGGTTAACATTAGTCACTGGGAACTATTTTGACGAAACGATGTTTACTTTTTTTAATTAATTGATTAATGATAGGTATATCATTGTTACCTCAAGCCAAATATTATATTAATATATTTTGTATTTACTTTAGTTATAAGCTTTGTCAATGAGATTTGTATTCTTTGTACAATAAAGCACAGTCAATCAATCAATCTAATGAAAGTCTGTACCAACTGAACCTGTCATCTTTTCAGCTATGGAAAAATAATAGCCATTCAGGAAACCATGATGACTATAAAATTTGTTTTAATGATTTTCTACTTTGTATGATATCTAAAAAAACATTTTTTGATAACCATATAAAAATAAGGCTACTTTATCGTATTTTGACTTATTTTCATTTCTTTTGTAATTGAAACTGAAAGTAATTAATTGTTTCACATATTATAAAAACTGTGGTTGATTGAATCTCTAATTCATTTATTTCAAATTGTACAAACCTTTTTTTGTTGCAATATTTCAATATCAATTAGCACTTGCTGGGAAATGGGAATGGGAAATAATAACAACTCTGAGTTTATTTTATTGATTATTGAATAATATTAGTTTATTAAACGTTTGTCTTATTTTGCTACCTACTACAACTTCTGTCTGATTTTTGCTCAAATTATAAAATCTTATTCTCAAGTAACATAAACAAATGGTTCGTATTAATAAATAAACATGATTGTTGTTGAATTCATATTCAAAAAAATGATTTTCCAAGGTGGGAAATACATTTTTATTATAATAAATCTGACTTATAGAATTTGCGAGAGTATTTACGTAGCCAGTTTCTCTCGGCACTTTATTTTCGGTAACAGAAAGTAATCTGCGGATGTAGACCTCACATTTCATGCATATAACAATCAACCCTTCCGAGGGCCACAGAAGACCGCTTGATTCTGATCCCCTATCTTTTCTCATAATCAAGCTAAGTTTGGTTGATTCAGAGCACTTGGTGGAATCATGAATGGCTGTCAAACATTAAGGACATTTCACCCTTTTCCTCACCATTCGAATGACGTAGCCAGAAATATATGTCACCACATTTTCACTATACTCTGTTAAAGATGGAGAATATTTCAAATTATAATCATGGTCTTCACAGGCCCTGGGGGGTATGATATCAATATCATATTTCCTTGCAATGGAGACATCAATGCAGAAATTATCCGTGTCACATTTTTTGGATCGATTACTGGGCAATGAAAGAATGGTTGTTGAATCAATGGCTTCGCAATTGCCACCAACTCCTTTCACCTGTGCATGGAATAGTAGACGCCTATATGTATGCTGCATCTGGAGAGCATTTGGATTGTTATTCCAACCGTTGTGACTCCTGGAAAAAATACAGACTATTGAAATGTCTCTTATAGTTATCCAGATATAAACAACAGAATTTTTGTTATATAAATCACCATTCAGGCACTATTATTTCTATACAATACATTTCATAACATAACGTAATTCAGTTATTTAATATCATTACTTATACCTGTAACAAAGTTTCAAAATATAGAGTTAATTTCAAATCTCACCTCACACTACAAAAAAACATCTCAAGATGATCTTGACTATATTTATATGTAAGCAGGTATTTTAGTCTATTGCTTTCAACATATTCATCAAAAATTCCCATTGTAGAAGATATCGTTATTATGAAGCCAACAAAAGGAGTTTTTCTTGGTACTGAAGTCATTAATGTTCGTCCATCTAATGTACACTTCCTCAGATATTCTACAGTTTTCTTTAAAAAAGATTCCCAAAAATGCTGATTGGCTTTCCTCAAGGGTGCTTTGTAACCTCTTCCAACAGGAGATCTTGAATTCAGAATGTCAAATAATCTGTCTATTATTCTGATGTAACGAATTGTTGCACGTGCCTCTTGAAACTGTGGAATTTTCAGATCTTTCATCAAAAATTCTAGTGCATCGGCCACACTACTACTTAATGTTTGTGCAGCTAGTCTCACCTGAAACTCACATATTCTATTAATATACTTAGAACTATATAGAGAATAAAAAAAATAGATGGTGTAATGGGTAACTATAAACTTACTTTCATTTTTTGTTTTCTCCACTCCATATGACTTTTTCGGATTTTTGTTGCTGCAGATAAGTTTTCATTTTTCTCCATTTCGTACAACATCTCAACATATCTCCATTCAACAAGATTATTTTCATCGTCATAAAAATGTCCAAGCTCTGACAATGCATTTCTCATGAGTTTGAGCATATGGCATGGATCTAATATCGCAAATACCCTCTCACCATCATTATTCGGATGAGAAAAATATGTTATGTCATTTTCATTATTTTTTATTCTACATCCTAAATCCTTCAACATTTTAAAATTCACAGATGGTCCATCACATGTTACAGATGTTATTTTTACATTATTGTTATCAAGCCTTATGAGAGCTTCATTAACTAAATTTGCTTTTTCAGAGCCATCTAGAGAATTTATTAAAAAATACGCAATTGGCAGTTTCCAATGTTCGGTATGACAAACAACTAAGAAAACTAAAGCTTCTGTTGCTGGTAACATTTGCTGATCAACCTTTTCACTTCCAATGTTTATATAAGCATATGATGTTTGACCATCTGATATTATCTGCTTCTTTATTGCCATTTCATCAATTATAAGTGAGCAAATAATTTCTTTTTCCAAAACACGGTACTGCTCTGCTTTTAATTTCAAAACTTCAAATGATGATCCAGTGAATCCAGGTTTGCAGTCTATTCCGCTATAAATATTTCTTATTGTAGCTGGATGTGGAAGACATAAATTGAAAGTTCTACGAACGTATTCGTAACCCTTTTTAGAATAAAACAATAGAGTCATTGCAAATTCTTTCAACTCTGGAGGATACTTAGAGCATGACAGAGTATTTGTTTTTTCTCTCCTGAGCATCCGTGCCATAATCTGTTTGGGAACTGTTTGAGATAAGTGATCTGATGCCATGGTTGATAGAAACTCTTTTTTCCTCAAGGTACTCACAATAGAATATAATGACTGAACTTCCAGGTTCAATCGTTTTACAGTTTTCTTCATATTATGATATTTGGTCCGGAATTTTGTTGCTCTCTTCTTCATCTGCGACGTTCTGAATTTAACCTTGTCCAGACTAGTACTGAAATTAATTGATTCGTTACGTTTATTCCTTTGAACGCATGTAATTCAAATATTACCTATAATTATGAAAGGTACCAATAAGTTTAACCCTTTTCCTTATTTTATTGGATCCTGATGATGATGATTGGCTAGTACTGAAAAAGTGATAATAATTTTTACTATTTAATTAATTGAACAATCAGGATTGAAAATTGTTGTTTTTGGCTGTAAATGTGAATTATACGAATAATCCAGTTTGATCGGATATTTGCTACAAACCAAATCAGGTGGAGTTATGAATGAACAATTACCTCAAATCTAAGAATCTTTTTCGAAGGCTCTTACGTATGCCCAAAGTATCACTTTCTGATTCAGACATATACTTTTCCTCTGGCGCTGATAATGTCACTGTGGAATCAGTTACTGCTGACTGGTCTGGATTGAAGATATCACCATCACTAACTGTTAGATCTGGTAATCCAAGTGTAGGAAGTGCATTTGGCTTCAGTCTAGTCCGAAATTCTGTCCGTACAAAGCAATCATTTGTAAAATGATCCGAACAAATTTTATATAGCTGTGGTTGAGGCCATTCCAAATTCCTATTCTACGGAACCATTCCCTGAAATTAGCTTTCGGAAATCTGAAAAGGTTTTTCTTCATTGTAGGGACGCTTTCGAAATATTTTCTAAGTGGCTACTTACTTATGAAAAGAAATGTTTTCTTTTTTCTTTCCTTTCCTCCAGGAATTATTACAAAACTTAACGGAACACTTCATCGTATATAATGGCAAATATAACACAATATAATCAATAAATAAATGTTTACTTTATCTCCAAAATCCAAGTATTAAAGAAATCACAAGTGACAACGCCGCTCTGTTTACTAACAAACTGATGAACTTGACAGACAAACGTTCTAGATGCTTCTCATTTCCTCTTGGAACTACAAGGAATGACGTATGTATTTACTAGTATAAATTGTCCCCTTTGCGGAAGCCCACGATTTGTTCAAGATTAGAGTACTCGACGATACATGAAGCGCGTTCTAGTCATAAGATATAATTTCGAGTTCTGTGGTTCGAGGGCAGCGTTCTACATGGAGCAGAGGTAGCTGTTGGCAACCCTGCTTACACATCAACATTGAGTCTGAGTCTACCACTCTTCGCTCTCTTCTCTTTCAACCTCGCTTGGGTACAGACGTATTGCTCTCATCAATCAAGCCCAAGTGAACACGTGTAAGTTATTGTTAACCTCTATTATATGTATATTGTATTGAAGTAAATAGTGTTAAAGTAAACTAAATTCAGTGCATTATTCTACAACCCCACAAGTACAGTCCACAACGCTCTCAAGTATTCATGTAAAAGTTATTCGCTCCCAGAATATTTACAGAGGATACAACCCCGCCGTAACAGAAGAAACAACTAAGCCACACCCAGTGGTTCGTCGAATCCGAACAAAAACCCCTACGAACAGCACCTTGGTCAAAGAACCAAACAACTTTTATGATTTTATAGTAGAGGATAGTTGCATGAAGTATTCTACGATTATACATGTTCAGCCATTTGATTTCAGGCAGTTTGTGACTTATTCTTTGTCTTCGTCTGAGACCGAATATTAACCGCAGACAGGAGTTCTGTAGTTTTTGCACTCGCCTAGCATCATCACTGTCCAAAGATGGTCCATATATAGTATCGCAAAAATTCATATGCGAGAGGACAATTGAGTCACATAACATTTTTTTGGTGTTTTTATTCAGGAATTTTCGATGTGGGTAAATTAATTTCAAGTTAGCGTAACCGATTCTCAACTTTGGTGTAACATGTTCTGTGAATTTTAACTTCGTATCGATAACAAGACCAAGGTTTCTACAGGAGTTTTTAAATGGTATAAGTTCATTATCTAGATGAATATACAGACTTGCTCCCAATTTTTCCCTTATTTTTTCATTACAAAAAAGTAAAGTCATAAATTTTTTTGGATTTAGTTTGAGTAAATGTCGGCTGGATATCTCAAATAGCTTCTGTAAGTCATAGTTGATATTTTCATTTGCTACATCTGGATGGTTGAAGGAAAAGTATAGTTGGGTGTCGTCCGCGTAAAAGTGATAATTGCAATTAGTTATCGATGTCACAAATTTAGAGGTATATACCGAATAAAGTAGTGGACCCAGAATGCTTCCTTGAGGTTCCCCTGAGTTGACAACTAATGATGTTGATATATTATTTTGGTAAACTACCCTCTGCAATCGGTTGCTCAAGAATGAATCTATTAATCTGCAAGCTCGATTCGAAAAACCAATGTGATCTAAAATTGTTAATAAAATTTTATGATTCAACATATCCAACGCTTTGGTGTAGTCTAAGAGTATCATAACAGTTGCCTTATTCACATCAGTTCCTCTCAAGACATCGTCTGTGATATCAGCAAGTGCAGTATCACAACTGTATCCCGGTCGGAAACCAGATTGTTTTTCAGGTAAAAAATCAATAGAGTTGAGAAAAGGTACGATTTGAGACTCGATTTATCTCGAATTATCTTGAGGTTCAACTGAAAAACTAACTGTTATTATTGAATTTTTTCCACTCACCAAATCGACATGATTGACGCCTGCGCATTTCATTAGCTACCACTCTCAAGAATTTTTGTAGAGGAAAAAGTTGGGCGTCTCGGCAAAATGAAACTACTCAGGAAGATTCAGCCTGTTATTAATCAATTTTGAAAATAGGCGTGGGATCCCGGTCTACAATGTTAATTCAATCAATAAAGATTTATAATGGAATATTTCCTAATTTTTGTCCTAGTTATTGATAGTGTAGCTGCGGTAAAGTTTGATTTTTATATACATTTCAGTCCCTGTTATACGGAACTAAAGTTGGCACTTTAGTCCCGGAAGTGCAAAAACACTCAAAATGGGAATGCAGTTTAGGGGTTAAAAACGGTTTTTTTATTTCGATTTGCGGCGAATCTTGATCTTTTAGCGGAAACCGCCGTTACATGGAAAAGTTGTGGATAATAAAATAATCAAATACTTTTGTATCAAACACTTTTCGACATTACCTCAAATTAACTGTCAAAATGGTGAAAATTTCTCGCTCATGACTGATTCAATTTAGATAAAAATTTGTAGAATTATATCTTTTTTGGTGTCAAATATGCATGATTACACCTTTTTCAATTGTAATTCAGAAAGTGTAACTTGAAATTCAGATTAGTAACATGTAAATCAGAAACTGTAACTTGTTATTCAGAATTGTTAACTGTAATTCAGAAACCGTAATATGTAATTCAGATCAATTAATTATATTTCAGAAATGATAACATGTAATTCAGATTATTAAATTGTATTTCAGAAAGCGTCAATTGTAATTCAGAAACCACCAAGGACTTGATTAGTAAGAGTAGGGAATATGAGAACAACGAATTATTTATTAGTGAACATTATTATAAATAATATTTATCTAATGTCTAGAAATGCTAAAGCTGTAGCATGGTGAATGGTGGTGTGTTGTGCAGCCCTACCACAATCGCCTTCAACTATAGTATAATTTGCCTGGTCAATGATTTGCTCAGGATACACAAGCCGCTGTTCTCCAACATCCGCTTGAACTTGAGGAACTCGAAGATTCTCTATTACATAGGAGTTTATTTTCGACCATATTGTATGATGTAACATGTTCTGTGAATTTTAACTTCGTATCGATAACAAGACCAACGTTTCTACAGGAGTTTTTAAATGGTATAAGTTCATTATCTAGATGAATATACAGACTTGCTTCCAATTTTTCCCTTATTTTTTCATTACAAAAAAGTAAAGTCATAAATTTTTTTGGATTTAGTTTGAGTAAATGTCGGTTGGATATCTCAAATAGCTTCTGTAAGTCATAGTTGATATTTTCATTTGCTACATCTGGATGGTTGAAGGAAAAGTATAGTTGGGTGTCGTCCGCGTAAAAGTGATAATTGCAATTAGTTATCGATGTCACAAATTTAGAGGTATATACCGAATAAAGTAGTGGACCCAGAATGCTTCCTTGAGGTTCCCCTGAGTTGACAACTAATGATGTTGATATATTATTTTGGTAAACTACCCTCTGCAATCGGTTGCTCAAGAATGAATCTATTAATCTGCAAGCCCGATTCGAAAAACCAATTTGATCTAAAATTGTTAATAAAATTTTATGATTCAACATATCAAACGCTTTGGTGTAGTCTAAGAGTATCATAACAGTTGCCTTATTCACATCAGTTCCTCTCAAGACATCATCTGTGACATCAGCAAGTGCAGTATCACAACTGTATCCCGGTCGAAAACCAGATTGTTTTTCAGGTAAAAAATCAATAGAGTTGAGAAAAGGTACGATTTGAGACTCGATTGCTCTTTCAAGTACTCTGGACATTACAGGCAAAATCGAAACTGAACGGAGATGGTTGAATTCTGTAGGAGAGGTGATTTTTGCCAACGGATTAATGATGGCTTCTTTCCACAAATTTGGAAAATATGAGTTGAGAATACATGAATTTAAAATATGCGTTAAATGAGGTACAATATGAGGACAACATAATAATATCAATGTGATATTAAGTTTGTCACAACCAAAGGCCTTCGATTTAGTGTTCTTCAGTGTTTCTAAAACAAATTCATCATTTATTTGAATAAAGGTAATAAAGTTATTCAACCTATCACTAGCATACTGATCAATTAGTTCATCAATTGGATCATCATCATTTTTACATGACTCTGTGAAATATTTATTGAGTTCATCAACATCCCGCAAAGCCACTGGTAGAGCAGCTTTTACTTTGTTTTTTATATTGAGTTTTTTTAACTCCTGCCATTTTTGAATTTATCATTCAAGTACGCTTTTTCGGCTCTTATAGCAGAGCTTGTGAGATTCCTCAAGTTCTCATAATACTCTCTATGTTCAGGACTTTTGGTATTCCTAAATCTATTCAGTGCTTCCCTTCTGAGTTTTTGCATTCGGCGTATATTGAATGTGATCCACGGGCTGTAAGGTCTATTTTTATGCTTCATATACCGGACCGGTGCATGACGATAAAATAATTGCAATAAACTATTTGTGATGAATGTAACTTTATCATCTATGTCTTCCATTGAGTTTAACATGCCCCAAGGAATTCCTTCAAGGTCAATTTGAAAACTGTTCATATTCATATTACGTTAAGGCCTATAACTGAACGAATGATCTTCTGAGAAACATCAATATCCCTCACACCGGAATCAATTAACTCCTCTAAGTTGGTGAATATCAAATCTATCAGAGTAGAGGAGTTAACAGAAAGTCCTGTAGGTTGATTTATTATTTGTGTTATGCCAAACGTGTTAGCTAAATTTGCAAGTGTTACAGCATTATTGGCATTATCATGTAACATGTTCCCACTGAAATCTCCAAATATTAAAATGTTATTAGTTTCATTAAGAAAATCTGATAAAACATCTTCGAAATAGGTAATTAATAAATGGTAATAAATCAGCATTAGGCGGCCGATAGATGATTCCTATTATAATTTCTTTGCCTGAAACTGAAATAGTTTTTATTTTTAATGCATTCTTGGATCAAAGTGGCTATGATACGACTGCTACATGAATTTCAAAGGACTGGAAGTGTAACTAATGGAAGGGCAAATAGACCAAAACGTATCATTAAGAATGAATTTCTTATCAGCATACGAGTCAACGTAACATCGAGAAAGATACAGATAGGGATAAGCAGACGGGGCATTTCTAGGGCAATTAAAAAATACGATTCCATTCTTACCGTACCGAGATATACAAGAAATTATATAGAACAGACTTTCAACGACGCCTCCAGTTCTCTAGTTATTGGTTCTCGACAATTTTAATGAGTCAAACCTAATTGAAGTGGTAAGAAATAAAAATGCGCGAAAACCGTGTCAAATCGGCCGTAAAATTTTTCTGTAATCGTTATAATTAATGACACCATTAAAATCGGACGATATTGTGCACGGATTTAGCCTGAAAGATATTTTGAAAATAAAAAAGTGTATTCAAGTTACCGAAAGCGTTCGCATCTAGACAGCTTGACTCTGGATTGTTAATGAATTCAAGAAGGGTGACGTCAATGTTGTGACAAACAAAAATTAATTATTATGGTCAGGTGGTGCCATTTCCAGAAAGTTATTTCGCTTCGGCTTCGTATAAACATATAAATTTCAATCTACCGATTTTACTATGAACTTCTGATACAGCTGTTTCATCAGCGATGCAACAAATAACATTGCGAACAAAGCGATAAATATTACGGAGAAATCTGCAGTTCCGAGATGCTTTTGAGTATTAATATTTTGTTGAACTGACCAGTGCAGATATATTTTTGACATAAAAAATAATTCACAGCATGAGACCTCCTGGAAGAGGAGCAAAATTTTGTTCGAATGACGGAAAAAATGAATTGGAGTCGACAAAATGGAGAAGGGTGGAACGGGGTGAACTTTTAGGGGTTGAAAGTGGTATTTCACAGTTTTTCGAGAATTGCAACGAAAGTTGACCCTCTATCCGAAAATGTTGAATGGCGAAGTTGTTGAAAATAAAAAGATCTACAACTTTTGTGTTCATTTTTTCACATAACTTCAAATTTCTCTGGGAAATCAAAAAAACCAATATTTCACTTGAAATTTTTTTTCTTGAGCAAAAATAATTTTTTTTCACGAGATTTGGTGGAAATATCATCATGTTTCAAGTAGGCTGTGAAATTTGTAGCGAAAACAGTTTTTTATTTTTCGACAAATTCCGAGTAAACGACCTCATTTTCAACTGAAAAGTCTCACCAGTTGAGTTCGTCTTTTCAAGCTCACCAGCCACCACCCACTAAGCATGTAATGTAACAAAATATTGCCACAATATTATGTATGGCTTGCCACCGTAAAATGAAAATATAATATTGCATAAAGCTCAGTGCTATATTTAAGTTTTTAACATAACAGAATAAACTACAGACAAGTTGTTTGTAAGTTATAAAGCAAGCTATTGATTGAGTTTCAAGTGTAATGTTACATGATCCATGAAAGTTAATTGTAAATGCAACAATACAGAAACTATCTAAGAACAATGTGAGTGCAAGTTACAATTGGAACTATCGAACAAGTTCAAATCGCAATGTTGCACTGAGTTTGAAATTCCATGATATTTACAACCATACATAAGCTAACTACAAACAGTATTGACAGTATTTAGAAAACACAATACACTTTCAATTTTCGATTGAATCATCGCAGAAATATACAAAATGATACGCTAGGACAATTTTAAATGGTAAGTATAAAGAAACTTGAAACAATATTTCATTTATCAGGAATCAAACCAATTTTGAATTTCCCGGTCTTGATGAGATGCCACCTAACGGGGCGACCCAGTAACCCAGATCACAGACAAGCACGCGCCTCGCGCCATTTTGATATTGTAAATTATATTGTTGTTGTGTGTAGTGCCTTTGCGTTAGTTTCGTTTTGGATACTTTCATTCGTTCTTAACCTAGGTACCTAAGTAGAGTAAATATTCTTCTGCAATTTTGTTTTTTGATTAAGAGTTCACTGAGTGTTGAAGCAGATAATAGATAATGCTAATAAATTTAAGGCATCTTCATATAAGGTAAGGCGATACATCAAATATTATTTTAGGTTAGGATGGTCTGGTATGCTCATTCTGAGTTTATTAGGGGAATGTTTTTTTATCCTTATATTGCGAAAAAATCTTGTAGTAGTGAAAGGTACTTTTACATTTGTAAATGATGTGGAATACTTTTACATCTCGATTTCAGTTGCAGGTTTTTCAATATATTGGTGGCTTGAATGAAAAGTTTTGTGTTGGAACAAGTCTTGAATGTTTTTTCACAAATCATTGTGCCATGTTTTGCAATTGGATCAACAAAAAAGACAATTTCAGAATCAAAGAATTGAAATCTAAACAAATTTTAAAATTCGAGTCGGTTCAATTTGAATATAAAGCAAATATGTAAGCACAATAGTGTCATAATCAAGGACAAGTTTAATTGTACATTCTATATTGAAATAAGACCATAATTGTTGAGTTGACTAATTATATATTTATTTATAATATTTTTGTTCCAGATGCAGTGAGAAATTCATCTCCATGCATCAGAGATGATGCATTTCAAATAAATGTGATGGCTTGGCTACAATTCGCAAAAACACGTTACTTGTAGGGTTAGGTAGTAGATCGAGATGTCGATATTTAAGCTACACATTCAATTCAATGATTATTTTGTTTCAGGTACCTGATAATGCCAAACAGATTTTTATTTTAAATATGACATTTCAATATGAGTACTTATTTGTTGTTCTGTGATGTTTTAATTAAAGGTTTCAATATCAAATTTATGTCTTTTTGATCTCCAAGATTTAAATGGACATTCAAATTAATAGGTATCATTTAAGAAGATTTTTTGGGTTGTCACTGCTTGTTTCTAAATACTAGAAAATAATGAATCTGATTTCCATAGAAGACACATCAATACTGAATGATCTGTCTCCCATGAAGATTGTATTCATTTTCTATCAACATTAGTAGCAAGTAGTGAAAATCCAAAAATTCTTCAGTAGCGAACAAACCTACTTGAACGTAATTTATGAAATCTTACTGTTATGTTATGGAAAGGAATAGACAAGATTGGTGGTAAGTTGCTGCTATATAAAAATATTGAATTTGTTATTTTCCACTAATTTATATTCTATGTTGCGGTAACCTTGCTGCAATTACTAATTATGAAAGATTACATCCATCAATCCATTTCAGTAGTTGCTGCAACATTGTCATATGACGTCATTTTCAATATCACACTTGCAATTTTCCTGTATATTATATGCAATGTTGCAGAAACCTTGCTGGAATAATTGATAATGGCATATACCATTTGTAATATTGCTGAACGTCCGTTTCAGTAGTTGCTGAACCTTTGCAGTAAGGTAGCAGAAAACTCTGATGTAACATTACACATTACCATGAAAGGTTACTGAAATATTGAATAAATGTTACTTTGCTTAATGGGCATTTTTTCCGTTGAAGCATCTTCTTTTAGATTATGTAATAAAAGAGTATCAAAAATCAATTTCTCATATTTATTTATTAAAATTATTGAACAGTTGTTGAAACCTTTCGAGAATATCAATTTCATGTTACATTAATAGGTACAAAGAATAAACAAGGACATAAATAAGGATTTGATTATGATAGAAGGGTGAAAAGTGGTGAGATTTTGGGGGTTAAAATGGTTACTCACGATTTGCAGTGAAAATTAACCTCCTACAAAAGAAGTTGGAGAAAAAAGTTGGCAATAAAAAGATCTACAAATTTTGTATTTAAGATTTTTCCATATAACCTCAAATTTTCTGAAAATCGGAAAAACCATTTTAATTTGGTTTTAATTTTTTTCTGTGCAAAAATTGTGTTTTTCGCAAAATCTAGTGGAAGTATATTCTGTTCTGAATTAGAAGTTTATTTTTGCAGCGAAATATTTATTTTCTCGAACCTCTTTGAAGTACTCGGAAAGGGGGCGGCTCCTAGGGATGCAAATTAGGGGTTGAAAACGGTTTTTGTGATTTGCGGCGAAATGTGAACTCTTAGCAAAAAATGTTTAATGGAAAAGTTGTGAGTAATCAAAAAAATCAAAAACACTTAATGGCATAACCTCAAATTGGCGAAAAAAAACGATTTTTCAGTATTTAATTTGTTTGAAGCGTATACATGATTTAATTTAAACGATGAACTGTAAGAATTTGTCTTGTTTGATGTCGAAAGGGCATGATTTTTCGCAATTTAGAAGACGACTAGTTTTCGAGTTATCTACAATTTTCGAAAAAAATACCCTTATCTTCAACGAAAAATTGCCTCGGTGTGTTTTTGTATTTCTAAGGTCTATAAGTGATCATTTTTATTGTAGAAATGTTTACTTTCAAATGATCTATGTAACTTGGCAGTGTATTGATCGTTGAATTGCTTAAATCACTTAAAGTTTTGTAATGTAACAAAATGATGGGTTTAATTAACTTTATCAAATGTATTCATTTTTCACTTGCCTATTACTGCTTCATAATACCTTGGCAACGGTTGCTATTCACAGGCCCATAACGCTCGGGGCGTTATGGAAGTCATTATGAATCATAACGCCCGCTAAATATTTTTATCTGTAGTTCTTAGTTTCTCAGTTTCTAGTTTCTGTAGTTATAACTGTACATGAAAAAGGGGCTAATTATTATTTTCTCTCAAATAGAAACTACAATTTTCAAATGTTCTTGCGAAATCAGTACCAAGTTTGAAGTTCTGTTAGTTGACCGATGATGAACTCCTCAATGTGTATTCGGTTTCGTTC